>CM056733.1:41243141-43643141 GCA_029844215.1 Przewalskia tangutica
GCCCGTCGGGTCGGGTCGTGACTGGATTGGTATAAGAGCAGTTAGTCCTCGGAATGTCTACAGACCGTGTCTAGTAGAGTCTTGTGTATGGGTATGTTGTGCAACATACCTATACGCAGGAGGCTGCCGGACATTTAGGATTGGTTTCTACTTTTTCATCTCGTAGATCGTGCAATAGATCTATGTCATTAGGATAACCCCCCCTCTTCCTAATAATTATTGTGGTTGCAGCTATGTTCCAAAAGACAGCGACAGTGGCTCGGAAGGGGAAAATCAGAGTAACTCGGACTTGACTTGGTGCGTCAAGCCATAAGGGAAGTGAAAGAGTTTGAGTAGAAGTATGATGACCAGGTTTGGAGATACTAGGTCAACTTCAGGTAAGGTAACTATTCAGAATCTTTTACGTACCAAATAAGAGAATAAGTTAACAATTCATCACTTAAGGGATGGTATCATCAGGGATTGGAACCAGGAGCAGTGTCCGAGGTTACGTATGTATACTAGAATATGTTGGAATTATTAAAAGTGCGACAATTAAGAAATGAAGCTGTTTATAATTACGAATAGTGAAGAGATCTCTTTCAGACCATGAATGAGGTGTTGACTTGTGAAATAAATTGCAGTAGTCTCTATCTTACTAATTGGTATTCCGTTATGCTACGTTATCTGCTCTATAGTTACGGAGATTGAACTTTTCCTTCCAAAGATAGAAAATGAATCTTACCTACTCTTTTCTCCTTCATACCTTTAATTAAATGTTGAGCTCTAATTGTTAGAATCTGTGACGATTTTATGGTATACCATGTTGCTGGACTATGTGAAGGTAGGAAACTGCAAAAAGAACATTGTTCTCAGGTAAGAATAAGAAGAGGCTATTACTTCTGGAATAATAAGATTGATATATAAGGATGAAAGCATTTTTCTTACTTTGGACTGAATGTTGGGAAGTATTGGACATAGAGATTAATTGAGTTTCTTTCGCAAATGACTTAGAACTTGGGAATGATGAGCATCATATTAGTGTGTAGTGGTGTCAAGCATTTTAAATATCGTAACCTATGAAGTTCATATTTTCAGTTAAGAAGTTATTTGAAGGATTGGTAACCAAGGTATGTATTCATGCACTGTTTCAATGCATTAGTTCACGCAGAATGCTAAGATGGTGTTATTTGGTCTCTTGGAAGCCTCATCTCGATGAGGCAGATATTAAAAGATGTACAGAATAGTTGGAACACTGCGGGGTGACACATAGGGGTATAAATAAAAGTTCTCATATGACCTTGGTGAATGCGTTTGATGATGTGACTCTTAAAAAGGAACTGTGGATAGATATTGGAAGGTTACATGGCCAGATACAAGGACCATAGACAATAATGAGTAATTTCAACTGGACATTAAAATGGAATAGAAGAGTGAAATGTCATGTCGCTAAGAGTGAGATAAGGGATTTTAAGCAGTAGGTAGTGTATTATGGTGAAATGAGTGGCAAGCAGGGTGTATAACAGCACTCACTAATCAAGAAGGAGATGATAACCTACTTTCTTCTAAGGTGTCTTTCATGAAACCAGACTTATATGAACATTCTCTTGGGTTAATTAGGCGAGAAGTAGGCATAAAGGCTCAGTATAAGTTCAGATACTTTAATAGGTGAAGGTTGAATCCTGAATTTCTATAGACCATAATAGAAGGATGGAAAACAGATAAGAGAGGTACAAAGATATAGATGAATTCAACGAAGTGGTAATAGATATTCAGTGTGATGTAGTCAAAGTGACAAATGTTGACGCAGCCAAAGATACAACTGAGTCAGTAAGTCCAACAAGAGGATAGAACAAATGCCACTTGAGGAGACACACGGTAATAATGAGAATAAGGAGGAACAAAGAGATACTGGGGAAGAAAATGGTAATAAAATAGAATAAGGAAGACGACAATGGTAAGGTGGTAGAAGTAAAACAACTCATCAAGGACCCACAATTGATGGAAGAATCAAAAGTAACTCTTACTACTAAAGAACAGGTTGAAGGAGCTTTTGTAGCAGCAAAAGTTAATGAGGAGCGGAATGTCGACAAGAGTCAGGAGGTGTGTGTTACACCCCGTAGTTCCAGAGTATGTATGTGAGGACGTACGTACGATAATATAACACTAAGTACGAAAGGGAAGAAAATTTTGAATTTCCGACGGAAAATATTCCGAACCTCGTGTAGGAAAAAGGTTTGTTATTGGGAATTGGATTCCCAATTTCGGTATTTGGACTTCTTGGAATATATTAGAATTATAGAATTTTATATCCAGATTTGGTCATGTGGGGCCCACCCGAGAAATTTTTACGTTTTTGTGGGGCCCATAAGGTTTTCGAGATTTGACCAATTCTTGAGATTTTGGGGAGATGAAATATTTTGGACCAATAGGATGGCGACACGTGTCACCCCAAGTGGGGCCATGTTGGGAATGTAAGGTGTCAAAGTTGACAAGTCTTGTGCAAGATATTTGTTGGACAAGTGGACAAGTGGGACCCACACACACTTGTCCCTAATCTCATCCACACACATGTTTTAATCCTAGCCCTTGGTGGTGTTATATCATCACACTAGTAGGATGAAATCTCCCACACTTAGAATTATTTCAAGACTTGAAAAATACTCTCTCCCTTCCTAGTTGCTCTCGGCAATTGGCCAAGATCTTGACCAATAGTTGTCCAAAAATTCTTAAACTCTTAAGTGTTCTTCCTTGATGTGTTAGGAAGGTTATTAACCAAGTGTTAGACAAGATTTCACACCCCTAGCCTAAAAATAGCCCCTTGGCCGAAACTTGCAATGTTTGGAACCTAAAGTGTTCTTCACTTTTGGTGTTGAATCTTGAAGAGGAGTTGGTTAGGAGCTTCTAAGGGTTACTTGGAGTGGATTGAAATGTAAGGAATAGGAGCTAAACTTGCTACGAATCGACTTTTAGTTCTTGGATTATTTTGGGCTTTTTGAGGTAATGATCTTAGTCCTCTTTGTGAAGTTGGAAAAATATATATACGTTATAGTATATATGAGTATGTGATATATTGGAATGAAGATGGAAAAGATTTGGACCTTGTTAAGTTGCTAAAATCGGAAATTGGCATGCTAGCCATTAAAATGGTAAAAATATTACCTATTACTTGTTGACATAAAGGAATCTTGTTGGTAAAAAGTTAAAGAAACTTATATAAAGATTGGAATATATGTTGGAAGATTAAAGAAGTAATTTCGGCATGCTAGCCGAAAATTGGATAAGTTTGATTGTAGTAGTTGGCCAAGAAC
Source organism: Przewalskia tangutica (assembly GCA_029844215.1). Lineage (NCBI taxonomy): Eukaryota > Viridiplantae > Streptophyta > Magnoliopsida > Solanales > Solanaceae > Przewalskia > Przewalskia tangutica. The sequence continues at coordinate 41,246,432 of CM056733.1, forward strand.
ACCAACTAATGGACTAATGGATTGTATTAGTGGACTAATGGACTGTTTTTATTTTGGACTATGGACTAGTTAGTGGACATTTTTTTGTAGATAAAGGGGCAAAACTTTACACGTCCGGTTAGGCGTGTAATCCCCTTTTGTATTGTTGTATTATTGCGCCTTAAATGTGGCATGTTGGTTATTCAATTTCGGGCCTTGAAAAAGGTGAAAAAGTACGTAAAAACAGGGGAAGTGCTGCCCGATTTTCCGTAGAATAAGAGACCCTATACTTAGAAATATTCTACGAAGAAATCTAGATGTTGATAGGTGTATTTGATTATTATAGGTTGATATTCTACGCGCGGCATATTCGACTTGGCAAGTGGATTAGCCGAGGAGGTATGTGATTCTTCCTATCCTCTTGAGCATGATTGTTGTGAAATATATAGTACGGTAGACGTACGTGTGTTAAATGAATTTGGTTTCACTTTGATGTCCTTGACTTGAGTTCTAAATGTTAAGAACCTTGAATTATTCTAAAAAGTTATGAATCATTACTCGGAAGGAAATTGATACTGGGTCTTTAAAAGAATAAAGTTCTCTTAATTTCAGAAATGAGTGTGGTTGTTTTTGGTTGGTTTAAAACATAAAGTGTTATAATGGCTTTATGGGAAGTTAGCTATAGCGTCTTTATGAATATAAAAAAATGGCTTGATTTTAAAAGGTGCGAGTGCGTTGATCTTAAAAGAGTGAGTTACTTGGGTTTTAAAAGTATACTTGACGTTGTTTTAAAAGTGTAAGTCACTTGGTTTAAAAAGTATAAAGTACTTGATTTAAACATGAAAGTGTCTTAAAAAGAAGGCATGGTATTGTCTTGGTCATTTTGAAAGGAAGACATGGTATTGTCTTGGTCATTTTAAAAGGAAGGCATGACATTGTCTTGGTTGTCTAAAATGATGGTTGTTCATTCTATTGTAATGAGAGTCAAAAATAATTTTCTGAAGGTGTAGTAACTTGGTTTGAAAATTAGGCATGTCTTGATACTACGGGTATTAGTATCGTGTGGTTTTTACGTGAAAAGGGATCTTTTTAAGAGAGTTGAAGTACGTAGTACTTTGGGTTTAACACCCGGATTGTTGGCATAAAATGAAAGTACCTTGAGTTATAAAATGGAGAATCAGTTTACATGTTAATGAAAGTCTAGAAGTATGGTAACTTGTCTATGCTTGCTTGTGATAGCCTTGTTGTGCAAGTGTTGTATTCTTATGATACCGCGTCTCTCGATGGAGGGTCGGTCATCTCACTATTTCCTTGGACATATCGACACGTTGGATGGTCCACGGGTATGCTTCCACTATATTGTTCCTTGGACATACTGACACGTTGGGAGGCCCACGAGTATGCTTCCACTATTATTGTTCCATGGACGTATACGCGATGAAGGATTAGGGGCATGCGGCCGTAATCGAGTTCAATCCGGATGATATTGTTTTTCCATGGACTAGCTCTCACGAGGTTTAGCGACGCAGCCGGATCTCGTAGCTAGCTTGCCACTTGCACGGTCGATTCTTGTATGGTGAATCGTAGTTGGCTTTCATGCCCCCGTCAGTTCTATGGCACGATTTGGTACGGCGAACTCGTAGATGGCCAGTACTTGCCCGATCATATCTCGCGACGCAGTGGATCCGTAGTAGCTTTCGTACTTGCCGATCGATTGTCGACGCATTTGGATCCGTAGTTGGCTTTCGTACTTGCCCCGTCAGTTTATGATGCAGCCGGATCCGTGGTTGACTTTCCTACTTGGCCCGTACAGTTTTTGTGACACAGGTGGGACTTGGTGTTCATGTATACATATTGGTGTTATATTATATCATGGACTGCCGGCAGTAAAGAAGGAATTCCACGGGCATGATTGATATTGTGGGCGTGAGACCCATGGTTATATTTGAGTAATGACTTTGAGGGCATGCGTCCCTGACTTGACATGACTGCTTATATATTGTGTACTGTAGTTTGGTTATCATACATGTCTCCTGTTTTATATAGACTGTTATGATTTCATTACGATATTTTGATTTCACATACTTGGTACTGTTATGCAGGCCTTGAAGTGCGTTCATGCCGCAGGTAGAGGTACACCGGTTGTTGATCCTCGCTCTTAGGGTCACAGTTCTGCGTTTTGGGAAGCTCTGTTGCTCCGGAGGCTTATCTTTTGGTATGGTTCCCTGACATTGTAGGTTCTTATACATTCAGGGGTATGGTGGGGCCCTGTCCCGTCATAGTTGTTATAAAAACTCTTAGAGGTCTGTAGTCCTGTTGTAAGTGGGGTTTTATAAAGGATAACTGTTCGGGTTTTATATATATATACATGTTGAAAGGCAACCTTCTCGGTTGGCCTGTTTCCTATTTTACATTGTTACATGTTTATTTCTATTGAGTTATGTATGTTCCACTGATTATCTCTGATGTATACCTACTAAGGTGCCCGGGTAAGGCACCAGTTGCGGGCCCGAGTTCGGGTCGTGACAGTGTGTACCAATGGTAACAACTCTAATAATAGTAACGCATTGATATTAAAGGAAGATTGGGACAATGATGTCCAATGTGGAGCAGAACAGGGCAGTGGAAGCGGATATGTCTATCCTAAATATATTGGTCAGTAGAGAAACTTAATCAGAGATAATATGAGGGATCCTTGGCTAGTTAGTGGGGATTTCAATGTTGTTATAAATGGAAGAGAGACAATAGGCGGTCTTCATATATATCCTGCAGAGCGTGAGGATCTTTGCATTTGGTACTAATTCATGTGAAATGTTTGAAACTGAATTTAAAGGGAGTCTTTTTAAGTAATGGAATGAAAGAGCCGATAATGAATGTACTTTTAAGAGGTTCGATAGAATGTTGGCAAACATTTATTTTAGCTTGGTATGGACAAGTGGAAGTGGAACATGTAATAAGAACAAGTTTAGTCCATGCCCCTTGTTGTTAACTTAGGGTGGTCAATCTATGCATATGAGTAGACTATTTAGATTCCTCAAGTTTTGGACAGAATATGAAGCATTCTTTTAAGCACTAAATCAAAATTGGCACACTGTTGTTGATTAAGATGATTTCGTTTCTTTTATACCAAAACTGAAGAATGTCAAGACTGCCCTATTGTTATGAAGTAAGGAAACTTTTGGAGATATTTTTAAGAAACTAAGTTTTAGGGAGGATATTATTAGATTTAAAGAGGAGTTTTGAAGAATTTCCAACAGAAGCAAATAGAATGATTTTACAAAGAGTTAACGCAGACTTCGAAAGAGTATGAAGAAGCTTCTGGCCATTTGATCAATAAAAGGAGAGTTCTGTTTATATGCATGCTAAGACTCCTAGTAACTTGATTCAGCAAGAAAAAGGTATTACTGGTTTCACAAGTGGAACATTTCCATTCATGTATTTAGGATGTCCACTACTACTTGTTAGAAAGAGGAAGATAGACTATACTAAATTAATTAAGAAGATTAAAGACAAGTTACAGGCTTGGGAAGAAAAAATTGTTGTCACCATGAGGTAAAGCAGTATTGATTACTAGTGTGTCACAAGTGTGCCTATACGCATACTGCCTGCTATAAGACTACGCATACTGCCTGCTATAAGACTTGCAAAATGTGTGATCAGAGATATACATACAAATAGTTGTAATTTTATTCTAGTGTATAGTAAGGATGATGTTAAGGCTAAGCATTGGTTTACATGGTTTAAAATGTACTTGCCTAAAGATGATAGCATATTGGGGTTCAGACCTCATTTTGGATATTATATTAAATTGTGTAAAAAGCTATGATGGAAATCTAGGACCACCAACGCTCTATGGGTTAACTTTCTAGGGAGCATGTACTCTGAAGCATTACCCTCAATATGTGCAACGGGAAGGCGGTTCTCAGGTCTGAAAATGGTTGTTGAGGTAAAGGATAACCCTGAACAAGAAATATGGTGGGAAACAAAGAGTGGTTTGAATCATAATCACACTAAATTGAAAACATTACAGTATGTACTACTATCACAGTTTCTTATTGATGAAAGGGTGGAGGATGTCAAGGAACCGCTACATGGGGATTGAAGAGAAAAGGGCTGGGGTTTCTTCAATTTTTGGTGAATTTTTTTGGAAGAGAAACATGTATAAATGATGGGTTAATATTGTAGATTGTTGCATTCAATTTGGAGTTGAAGAAGTATGAAAATGGTGGGCAAAATCAGCAAAACAACAGTGGCCAAAAATCGGGATTTGGGGCAGATTTTTAGTCAACTTTGGAATGGTATATCTCCTCGTATATTAGGAGTTTTTGGGTGTTTCAAAAGCCTAAAATTAAGTTCGTCGAGTCTAGTTTCCAAATCAACAAACCTCTCATCTATAGGACACTGGAGTAGATTGTTATGGACGTTACAAGCTCAGCTGACAAAGTAGTGGCTAAAATTCGGGATTGTTTTGGGGATTAAATTAAGGTATGAAAATCCTTCCTTCTATGCTATAATTGAAGTTGCATATTGTGGTAGTTGAAGTAATGGACTTGTGTTAGGAAGAAATCTTGAATTTAGACAATGCATGTGTCAATTTTGGGTGTGAGCCGAATTGGGCTGATTCGGGTATATGTTGAATCCGTGTGTTGTGTTGTAAATTTCATCACTAATTGCGTATTAAAAAAGGATGAAATTGTGAAAATTAAAGATGGAATCATTATATGGGATTGTTGGAAAGATAAATTGGGTTAATAGTTAAGAAAAGAGTTAAAATAGTTACATGCTAAATGGCCTAAAACTCATGAATAACTTTCGGACATTGTGCGACCCTTTACGGCTGTTTTGGTGCCATACAATCATTGTTACTATTATTAACATCGTCACTAATTATGTGTTAAGAATTTAAAGAAGCATTTGGTACTTGGTGATGTAATTAGTTATATAAGGTGACGCGAGATGAATTGGAATTTAAGGAACTAAGAAAAGAGTTTTGGAATCTCTGACATTGTTGTAACATTTTAAGGATTGAATGAACATGGTAAATAGGTGTGATAGTCACTTTGATGGTTGAAATTGTTGTCTTTCATAAATAAGGAGAAAGGAGACTGTATGATGGCGTATATGCAGTATATGGGGCCTAATTAGATTACATATTGAAATGGTTGTGATTGTTGGTTGGATTTGGACTGTTGGTTAATTGTGGATACGCACATAAACAGGGGAAGTGCTGCCCGGATTTTTATAAAAATGGGAAGCTGTTATTCAATATAACTTACGTTAGAAGTCCTAAAATTAATAGTTTTATTATTATTATTATTATTATTATTATTATTATTATTATTATTATTATTATTATTATTATTATTATTATTATTATTATTATTATAGGCTGACGTACTAGACGAGGCGCATCCTAGTTTTACATTGGTTGAGCGACTAAGAGGTATGTGAAACTCTTCCTTTTTTTTGGCATGATTTTAATAAAAGTACGGCGGACGTACTTGATTCCTATAAGTTCAGTTTTAAAAGATAATTGTTGATTAGTGCCTATGATTTTCAGTAAAAGAGTTTATTATGATGATATTATCGAGAGTCAAAGATGATTTTTAATTGCATATGGTTGCTCATGATATCTACTCGTGCTAAGTATTATTGTTTCACTCCATCGAGTCCCGGGACGGATCATGTTCGTGCGCAGCTTTACATAATTCATCGAGTCCCTCACTAGAGGGCCGAGACACGTTATATACATATATACAGATTTTATCGAGTCCCTTCATAGAGGGCCGAGACATGTCATGCGCACATATACAGACTTCCATCGAGTCCCTCACTAGAGGGCCGAGACATGTTATACAAATTGATATACAGACATAGACATAGTGACAATATGAGTAAGCATTCATGATTTCTGATATGACTCTCATTTTTGTTAAGCTTGATGACTCTCTATCTTTACTTGACACAGTTGTGATTTCATTTTCAGTATTTCATGTTTTATATACTCAGTACATTATTTTGTACTAACCCCCCTTTCCTGAGGATGCGTCATGCCCGAGTACTGGTGATCGATTAGGTGACCGCCCGCTTTAGGATGTCTACCATGGCGAGCTCCTTTGTTCCGGAGCCAGCTATTTTGGTACGGATCCTTACATTCCAGACTTAGGTATATTTTGGGCGCAGCGGGGCCTGTCCGTCATATGTCGATATCGTACTCTTAAGTGCAGCAAGCGATTGTGGGTTGGACGTTTGTACCTTGTTTTGGGTTGTAATGTTGTTGTACTCTGTGTTGGGGCGTTCCCGTTATTCCTGTTGGTATCTAGTGGCAGCCTTGCCGGCTTGCTTATTTTGACTATTCCTTTGTGTATATAATGTTGGTTGGTGGCAGCCTAGTCGGCTAGCCTGTTTTGTTTGTTGTTCTGTTATTGATTTGGCAGCCTTGTCGGCTAGCCCATTTTGGAGAGATGTTGTAAAAGCAGCGTTGTGCTGCCGAAATTTCTATAGATCTCGGTATTAAATGGATTAAGAGTGACAGGTCAGTAATGACGTCAAATTAGGACGTTTAGTCGCGGCCCGTCGGGTCGGGTCGTGACAGTACTTTACTCATTTTTTTGATGTTTAGTATAGTATTAGGGTCGTTTTTCTTTCTTTTGTGTCACATCGGTCAGAAATGGAGAAATGGCGAAAAGAAGACGAAATGAGCATAATTGAGATGAAATTGCACACTAAAAGGGCCAATAAATGAAGTCTAAGAAGTCCCGGGAAGTATAGAGGAGATCAGACGAAGCCCGGACGAAAACTGGACGACGAAACAAAAATCTGCCAAAATACCGTCACCGGCGCCGCGGCGCCTGGCAGCAGCGCCGCCCCTGAATTTTCCGAAAACTTGCAGATTTTTCGGCGCCGTGGCGCCCAATCTCAGGGCCACGGCGCCGACGCGGGATTTTTTGACGTTTTGGGCCGAATTTGACACGTTTTCAGAGTCCAAAAGGGATAACTTTTCCTACCTACAAAACCTATATAATCCCTAAAACCCTGCTCATTATTCATTCCATCCATTGTACATACAACACAACTCTAGGAGGCGGAGATTTGAGACCTAGTTCAAGTATTTTCTTTTCTCTTTTCTTTGTTTATTTCAGTTCATGTATGGAGATTGTATTAGTTCTTAGCGTGACTATGGCTAGGAGCTAATTACTTTATTAGGAATTTCCTTGTGATTCGCTTGAAACTCTTATTCATGAATTAATGCATTAGTTTGTTTTCTTCTTCACTTGATTAAGATTTATTTAATAGTTGTTTTGATTGCTTGATAGTTAATTAGTCACTAGTTATCATCACTTATATGAGTTCTAATCGAAATCCGAAAGGGGAGATTGTGAATATGCTATAGTTGAATAAACATAGGTTTAAATCATGGACGAAAGTACCCCGATACTTATGTAGCTTAATAGGTTATTGCTCTTAATCCTCCTTTGTAGTCAATCTTGTCATCGAAAGATAGAAGGGTTCTCCATTGGGGTTGAGTGTTTATATTACCTTAACAGGAGTATAAAACGGCTTAGTTAACCTGTTATTTCAACATATAAGAAGAACCTTAATTGTTGCATTAACGATTAAAAGCGAGCGGATAGTTGAGGAGATTTGGAAGCCCTATTTCCACCATATATGAAGTAAAGTAAAGTAATTTAGTTAGCGTTTATAAACATAGATATAACCAAACCATCAACTCATCGATCACCAAATAGATACCATAGAATAACAGTTGGTAATTGAGCACTAATCCCTGAGGACGATAACTCGGTCTTCTAGACTATATTACTTGTAACGATACGTGCACTTGCGTTTAGCGTGTGTATAAATCGCACATCATGTTTTTGGCGCCGTTTCCGGGGACTGGCGTACTTTCAATATCGATTTATCTATTCTTATTTCTAATTTGGTTGCTCTAACTTGTTCTGCGAGCATCTTTTTATCAGTTTTTTTTGTGTTTTTCTTATTTTGCAGGTAAAGTTAGTTTGTTTTCTTAAAAAAAATCAGGAAACATTGACTACTACTACTATCAGGGGCAGTGGAGTCATCAACATCAGCTTAACCCACAGGTTCCAGAGGAAGATCTAGATGAGTTGCAGGCAGGCATACTCAGGCTCACCAAGTGCCAAGCTCAGTTTATGGCTGAGACAAGGGTGTCCCTCAGCAATTTGGAGACATAAATAGGGCAGCTAATTGATAGGATGATCAATACACCTCAAGCAATTCTGCCTAGTGCCACCATGGTGGGAAGTGGTAAGCAAATTGAGGAACCTAAACCACACCCAGCTGTTGAGGAATCTGGAGAGATAGTTGGTGTAGAGAAGGAAAAGGTTACTAAGAGCCAATTTTTCACCTTTTTGGATTCCTTGGAGTTCCTTTTTCCTGTACCTATTGCAGAAGAAACACCACCAGTTGTCACTGTTGATCCCCAGAAAGAAAGTTCATACCCTCAAGGGCACCCCCAAAAGTTGAGAGATGTAGGAAATTTCATTGATCCCTACATTATAGAGAGCCTAAAAGACAAGCATGTCTTGTGGAATTGGGGGATAATTTTAGATCTGAGGCCCTTGTTTGACAAAGGTGTTGTAGGAAAAGTGAGACCTGCAACAATAACTGTGCGGATTGCAAGCAGTTCGCAGAAGGAGCCGTCAGGCACTAGTAAAGGTTAACTGCGTCCGGCTAAAAGACGTTAAAGACAGCGCTTGTTGGGAGGCAACCCAATGTTATTAATTATGTTATTTTAGTTTTTGTTTTAGTTTTTTTATTTTGTCTTGAACAATCTCACGGTCTTGGGTTCTTGTCTTGTGTTGTAGGATGACAGGTGGACTGAAAGCTAACTCTGAGGAAAAGGGAGCAAAAATGCTAAAACAAGAAAAAGTCGTCATCAGCGCCACGACGCCGAATATCAGGGCCGTGGCACCGAGAGTTCAGAAAGCTCGCAGAAATTTGGGTGCCACAGCGCCGAATCTCAGGGTCGTGGCGCTGAAAGTTCTGAGAGCCATATTCCGTGCAAATTCCAGAATGTTTCCTCCCAGACCTTCGTTATGACCTCTGTGTTGTGTCAGTAAGTTGTCCCTATTTTTAGTCTTCACACATTGGGGACAATGTGTGATTTAAGTTTGGGGGGTGTCTTATTATTTTTTAGTCTTTTTGATGTGTTTTGTGTGTTTTTGAGTATTTTTTAGTCATAATTTTTTTTTATGATCATGCATGTTGTAGTTATTTGAAACGTCTAGTGAAGTAAAGTGGGATAATGTAATGGAATTAGAATCAGAAAATCTGAACGTTTAAGTTAGATATGCCAAGAATTCATGAAATCAAATTATTTGGGGTATCTGTGCTTGATTTATGCATTGTTAAAAAATAAAGCTTATGTGTCTGTTTGCTTGTTATTTGAGACGAAATAGTTAAGATATACATGTTAGGGAGATGACTCATGCATTTCTTTGTAGCCCTTCTTACCATTCACTGCATATCCCTGACAACAATAAAATGTATCCCTAGTCAGCCCCTTTGAGCCAAAAATTAAATCTTTCTTTGACACCCTATAATTCTATGTTTGTGCCATAAGTGAAAAATTAAAGATGTTTGGAATGAACAGTGTTGAAAAAGAGACAAAAAGAGAGTGAACAAATTTATGCACCCCAATGAAAATAAAATAAATAGGCAAAAGCCTAAGTTTGGGGGTGTCTGTTATTCATAATGCACCTCATTCTCTCAAAACAAAACAAAAAAAAAAGATAGGTATGGGATTAAAGAAAAAAAATCAAAAAGAAGGAAAAGAGTTGAATGAAAAGAGCTTATGGTACGTAAATTGAGCCTAAATACCTACTTTTACATACCCCTGTCTAAGTCTACATTACAACCCTGAAAAATCTTGAAGATCTTTAGCATGTGTATCTATGATTAGTGAAGAATAGCAAGTGAACATGCCATAGAATTTAGAATTTGACATACATAGGTTAAGTACTCTTACTTCCATTGAGTATGATTGTAATGAATTTGCGAAATATCTGATTTGAAAGTTTAGAGTGCTAAATATTCATGCTATACATGTTCCTGCATATTATCCAACTGACCTTCATGTTTTCTAGTTACATTTGTGCAGCAGATTGATCAGAGTCTTGAGTCTTTTATTTTCTTTTCTTTCGTGTCTTTTATTGTATTTTTGATGCTTTACTCGAGGACGAGGAAAGTTTAAGTGTGGGGGTGTTTGATCGGTGTATTTGATATACATTTTTTGAGTCATTTTTAGTTAGTACTTTACTCATTTTGTTGATGTTTAGTATAGTATTAAGGTCGTTTTTCTTTCTTTTGTGTCACAGCGGTCAGAAATGGAGAAATGGCGAAAAGAAGACGAAATGAGCATAATTGAGATGGAATTGCACACTAAAAGGGCCAATAAATGAAGTCTAAGAAGTCCCGGGAAGTATAGAGATCGACGGTTGGACGAAATCGGGCACGAAACAAAAATCTGTCAAAATCATCACCGGCGCACTTGGCAGCAGCTTGGCCATGCACCGCCTGAATTTTCCAAAAACTTGCAGATTTTTCGGCGCCGTGGCGCCCAATCTCGAACCCCGGCGCGGGATTTTTGACGTTTTGGGCGGGTGACACGTTTGAGTCCAAAAGGGATAACTTTTCCTACCTACAAAACCTATATAATCCCTAAAACCACCTTTCATTATTCATTCCATCCATCAGACATACAACACAACTCTAGGAGGCGGAGATTTGAGACCTAGTTCAAGTATTTTCTTTTCTTTCTCTTTTCTTTGTTTATTTCAGTTCATGTATGGAGATTGTATTAGTTCTTAGCGTGACTATGGCTAGGAGCTAATTACTTTATTAGGGATTTCCTTGTGATTCGCTTGAAACTCTTATTCATGAATTAATGCATTAGTTTGTTTTCTTCTTCACTTGATTAAGATTTATTTAGTTTTTTTGATTGCTTGATAGTTAATTAGCTACTAATTATCATCACTTATATGATTTCGAATCGAAATCCGAAAGGGGAGATTGTGAATATGCTACAGTTGAATAAACATAGGTTAAAATCGTAGACGAAAGTACCCCGATACTTGTGTAGTTTTATACGTTATTGTTCTTAATCCTCCTTTGTGGTAAATCCTGTCATCGAAAGATAGAAGGGTTCTGCATCGGGGTTGTGTGTTTATATATCCTAACCAGAATATAAAACGGTCTAGTTAACCTGATATCTTAACGTAGAAGAAGTCAGTCTAATTGTATTAAGGATTGAATAGAGTGGATAGTTGATGATCTTGGAAGCCCTAATTCTCCGTCATAACTGATTTAAATCAAAGTATTTTCATAATTAGTTTATTTCCTGTATTATTAGTCTAGAATTCCAAACCAATTAACGTTAACCAAATAGAAACTAAAACATAGATAATCGATACTTGAAAACCAGTCCCTGAGGACGATATTCGGTCTTACCCAGACTATATTACTTGTACGATACGTGCACTTGCATTAAGCGTGTGGATAAATCGCATATCAGTCACCCCCACTTGTCTTGACAAGATGACAATTTTATAGATATTTTGAGGACAAGTGGGAATGTGGGACCCACTCCACTTGTCCATACACTTGTCATGAATCCATCCATTGGAATATATTATATATACATAGAGGGTGCAAGACTTGTTGAACACTTAGAATTATTTCATGAAAATATACCCCTCCTCTCTTGTGCTCTTGGCCAAGGGCCATTTTGAAGACCAAAAATTCTTAAACCTTCCAAGTTAGTTTACTAATACAAGATTAAGGTTCCTAACCAAGTGTTAAGCCAAGATAACACACCAATAATCTCCTTTGGCCGAAAATGAGGGTGAAACCCTAGGCTTGTTCGTCAATTTTTTGGAAGCGAAACGTGAAGTGAAGTTGGTTATAAGCTTGTGGTGGATGCTTGTATGTGATTGGAACTTGAAGAAGTGGAGCAAAACGAAAAATGCGGGCCAAAATCCTTGTGACCTTGCTCTCGGCTTTTTGGATATTTTTGGGTAAGAACTCTTCTTCCTCTTGAAGTAATTGGATATTACTTATTGTTATGACTAGTAGATGAACTTGTATTAAGGAAGATATGGAAAATAAGAAGTGCATGCCCCATTTTTGGGTGTTGGCCGAGACTAGGCCATTGTGGGCGACAATTGGATTCGTTGATTTTTGTTGTTGTTAATGTCACCTATTGCATGTTGTAATGAATTAATATTGTTGTTGATAAGTTGATGAGACTTGTAAAAAGTATTGGAACTCGAATTGGAATAAAATGGATTAAGGAACGAGTTATCGAATTGTTGTAGTTGTTGTTGGCCGAAAACTGCCCAAAACTGTTAAGACATCGTCGTGACGTTTTAGGGACTATTTTGGACGTGTATATATGCTGGAAAATCAGCCACCAACTTTCATATTTAATGTAGTAAATGGCTAATGAAAGTCCTAAGGGATAAGGGTGTTAAAGGCTTCACATTGTACCCTTAATATTGATTAATTGTGGACTGTTTTTAGGGACTGTTTTGATATGTTGTGGGGCTGAATTTTACACGTCTAGTAGGTGTGTAATCCCCTTTGGTTGTTGTATTGATTGTGCCCTTAGTCGGGGCTTGTTGGTTGTTGAATTTGGGCCTTGGAAAAGGTGGAAAAGCACGTAGAAACAAAGGAAGTGCTGCCCAAATTTCCGTAGAATAAGGGGACCATTACTTGGTATAAGTCTTACACTTGAAAGCTTGAAATTGATAGAAGTGCTATTATCATTTTTAGGTTGAAGTACTACGTGTGGCATAGTCTACTTGGCGTGTGGAATAGACGATAAGGTTGAAATACCTATTCGGGGCGTATTCTACTTGTCGTGTTGGTTAGTCATCAATGAGGTATGTGAACTACTTCCTTCTATCGGCATGATTGTTATTGGAGTATACATGACTTGTTTCTTGAAGTATACTTGCCTTGATTTTAGAATTATACTTGACTTGATCTCTATAGAGTTCTATTGGAACCTAATCCTTAGTGATATACTCTATTGGTAGTACTTGGTGATGTACTCTATACATAGTACTTTGGATTTCTAGAAGGGAAGTTCCTCTTAATGGATTTGAAGAGTATAGGTAACTTGATTTGTAAAGTATGGGTTACTTGATTTGGAAAGAATAAGTAACTTGATTTTAAAAGTGAAAGTATTTGAGACTACAAGTGTTAGTGTCTTGGGGTTTATGAAAGAAAAGGATGTGCGGAGGACGTACATGGTTCTAGTTGGTTTGTCTAGAAAGGAAGTTGTTCTATCTATAGTACTTGGGGTTTCTAAAAAATGAAAGATTGTTACATTTACTCTCTTGATAGTACTTGAGGTTTCTAAAATGAAAGATTGTTATATCTATTCTCTTGATAGCACTTTGGGTTGTCTAAATGAAATCTATTTTATTTTAGTTAATTGAGAGTCAAATGAGTGATTATTAAAATAAATGTACGGTGAACGTACATAGTACTTTTGGGATCAAGTCCCTAATATTACAAGATTTGTTTTGTCCGTGAACTTGTATTCACGATGCGGGTATAGATTCCCATGAGATGTGTTTTGTCCGTGAACTTGTATTCACGATGCGGGTATAGATTCCCATGAAATGTATATTGTCTGTGAACTTGTATTCACGATGCGGGCATAGATTCCCATGAGATGTGTTTTGTCTGTGAACTTGTATTCACGATGCGGGTATAGATTCCCATGGGATGTGTTTTGTCCGTGAACTTGTATTCATGATGCGGGTATAGATTTGTTATACCCCGTATTTCCAGAGTATGTACGTGAGGGCGTACGTATAATAATTTAAGCCTAAAGGTTGGCTAGTTTCGAAATTTGTACACAACACCCGATTGGAGTCGTTTTTCGACGAAACGTTTCCACAGCTTTCGTAGGGAAAATTCCGGCTATGTCATTTCTAATTTTTGCGGATTTTTCCGAGAGACGAAACATTTTGGACCTACGGGAGGGTGACAAGTGTCACCCTCACATTGGAAGTGGTGGGCGGTAAAGCTTGGCCGAAAGGGGGGCATGTGGTAGGTAGGATATTTGTGCAAGTTGGTGTGGTAGATGGATAAGGTACACATGGTGGAAATCTAGCCCTACACTTGCACCACACTTGTCTTCATCTTGGCCATTGGTTGGCCTTCACTTGACCTATAAATACCTCTAGTTGATGAACTTTCTTCATCCAAAATTGAGCAATCTATCTAAGTCTCAAATACTCCCTCCTCTTGTCTTGAAATCGTCAAAAGTCCTCCCCTGAGAGCTTGGCGAGAGCTTCCCCTCCCCTGTGGTGCCCTAGCAGAGGGTACCCACTAGCCTAGTTGTCTCGTATAAATACCCCTTGTTGTGGTATAGAAATACTCTCCTAGTATTGTTATTATGTCCAAATACCTTGACCCAAATACCTTGTAGTATTCCCAAGGTTACACTTATACAAGCCAGAAAATACCATTATACTTTCCCTCAGTCACTAAAACGAAACCACAGGAAAAATCTTCACCGTAGTTGAAGTATTAAGTAGAAGTTGTGTAGACACTTCTAAGGGTTTCTTGGAGCATTTTGGAGCGCCGCGGGTAGGAGCTAAACCTTGCTCAGGATCGACTTTTATCTCGGATAATTTTTGGGCTTATCGAGGTAAACACTCATGACCTTATTGTAATTGGAAATTACATGTTGTAGGAATATATAGTTGAAGTATACTATATATAGAACTGAGCGTTATAATTGTGCGGCAATGTCTTTTGACTTAAGCTGAATAATACTTACGGCAATGTCTTGCGACTTAAGCTGAATTTAAATAAGAAAGCGAACTGTAATCACATAGGACTGTATTACAGTAGACTTGTGTAGCATTACTGTGAAGTAGAATTGTACACGTCCGGTTAGGCGTGCAAAACCCCCCCCCTGGTTGGCTTGGTAGCCGGCCTCGCTAGAGGAGAGATTAACGCTTATTGCGGGGAAGTCTTCGAATTTTTACGTAGAAAGATGAAAACTTGTGTTTAAGATTTAATAGACGTTTGTGGCCTTTATAGGTGAAAGTACTAAGAGTAGCGTATTCTACTCGAGGAGTGGAAAGGGCTAGCAAGGTTATAGTACTTGGAGCTTTTTGCTTATTGTCGATAATCGTCGCGAGGTATGTGAACCTCTTCCTATATCTTCTAGCAGGATATGTGTGTAACTATGTAGTACGGTAGACGTACATGTGTTTAATGTATTTGATTAGTTTGAAACATAAAGTGTTATAACGGCTTTATGGGAAGTTGGTTATAACAGCTTTATGTAGGTAAGAAAATACTTTGTGGTTTTAAAAGGTAACTGATGTGAATTATAACTGGCTTGTTATAATAAAGAACTTGATGTATTTCAAAAGATTTATAAATCGTTTTGAAGGGAGAGTAACACTTGGTTTTAAAGGTTTTAAAAGAATTATACTAGCTTTATGGGGAGTTAGGTATAATGTCTTAAGAGAGGTAAAGAAAATGGTTTACTGATGTTAGAAGTTAAGAGACTTGATCTTATAAGATAAGAGACTTAACTTATTTGTTTTAATGTGGATGTTTATGTGAAACCTCATTCGTGAGTAATGAGTACTTGGTTTTATTTAAAGGGATAATGTTTCTTGATTTGAAATCGGAATGTGTATCGACAAACCAACTGCGGCGTTAATAAAAGGAAAATGTATTGAATAAATGAAGTCTTGTATTAAAACCAGTAGAAACCTCCATCTGCATAGAAACTAAGATGAGACAAAATGATATTACATTTTCTAGATCATGGCTGCTGTAATAAGAATGTTGTAAACCAGAATAACCTACTCTCACGTAAGATATATATTACTCAATCGTTCTAAAAGAAATCAAGTGATTAAGTTTATGAACTATGAAACCATTTGAAAATGAGAAGCTTAAGTAATTGAAACTAGGCAAACGGGAACTTAGGAAAAGAATGTTGTTACTTGACTTTTGAAAAGGAATGTGGGTTGGTCATTCTAATACTACGGGTATTGTGTGACTTAGGTGAAGAAAGCGGATCTCTTAAAAGGTATTTAACGTACGTAGTACTTTAGGGTTAAAACCCGGACTTTGGCATAAAATGAAAGTACTTTGAGTTGTGTGAAACTTGCCTATGCTTGTTGTTGTGAAACTTGCCTATGCTTGTTGTTGTGAAACTTGCCTATGCTTGTTGTTGTGAAACTTGCCTATGCTTGTGATGATAGCCCTTGTTGTGCAAGTGTGGTATTTACGTATTCTGGCGTCTCTCGATGGAGGGCGGTTGATTTGTTATGAGCGATTCTACACCGAGTCCCACGAGATGGCGGCACGTATTCCATTTGATTATACACCGAGTCCCGAGATGGGCGAGGGCACGTATTCCATTTGATTATACGAGTCCCGAGATGGCGAGCACGCGTATTCCATTTGATATTACACGAGTCCCGAGATGGGCGAGTCACGTATTTCATCGATATTACACCGAGTCGCGAGATGGGCGGTCGCGTATCACATCGATTTTACACGAGTCCGAGATGGCGAGTCACGTATTTCATCCGGTTATCATACATGTCTCGCTTTATATAGACTATTATGATTTCATTCTGATCTTTTCTTGTTTCACATACTTAGTACTGTTGTCTTGACCTCGCCCGGGCTGCGTTAATCTGCAGTAGAAGTACATGGTATCGATCCGCTCTAGGATCACCTTTCAAATATTAGGAAGCTCCGTTCCTTGGAGGCTTATCTTTTGGTATGTGTTCCCTGAGTTGTAGGTTCTTGTACATTCAGGGGTATGGCGGGGCCCTGTCCCGTCATAGTTGTTGTAAATCTTAGAGGTCTGTAGCACTGTGTGGGCAGGGTTTTGTAAAAAGGGATTAAACTGTTCGTTTTGAAAAAAGTTGTAATATGTATATCATTGGAAGGTAACCGTTTGGTTGACCTGTTTTATTATCATGTCTCTCATTTCATGTTTAAAGTTTTATTTTCCGCTGATTTTCTCTGATGTTGTGTCACTAGGGTGCCCGGGGTAAGGCACGATCACGGGCAGTCGGGGTGTGACATAGTGGTATCGAGCGATTAATCCTCGGAAAGTGTCTGAACCGTGTCTAGTAGAGTCTTGATTATCGGTGTGTTGTGCACCCATCTATAATCGAGGCTATAGGACATTTAGGATTGGTTTCCATTTCTTCTCATTACGAGATCGTGCCTTAGGCGTGTGATAAGTTGTACCTCGGCGTATTTCATTTTACGATTATGCCTCGCGTAAAACCTGAACCCAGACGAGGCAAAGCGAGGCTGCTAGTGGGATCTGAGAGAAATGCGAGCGCGAGCGTCGAGACTGAGCAGTGCTTGACGGCGGGTTTCGTAGCGCCGCCCGTGAGTTTAGAGCGCGGCGGTGGCTGCTGAGACTCTGATACTGAGCCTCGGTCCGCGGCTGGAAGCGAGATGAGATAAGTACAAGAGATGGCGATTCTTGGCGGTCGTGGCGAGATATGAGATAGGTTGGATCACGTGATTCCGGCCCGATAGCACCGTAGTTCACCCCGGCGAGATAGTTTGAGGCTACGGGACTTTACGGCTGCGACGCGAGTTCTATGGGTCGAGGCACGAGGATGATCCACGAGTTCATCAAGCGATTCTGGATCATGAGTGATCAAGCTTGGAGACGAGTCGGTGACGCCGGTTCGCATCGGTGCGCGTCTGCGATCGTGGTTTTGATTCGTGGAGCGTCGAGTGAGCATGCTCTCGGCAGATTTGGGACGAGTTCTCAAGGCATTTCTTGCACATTTCTTGCCTCGCGGATGAGAGGCTCGGGCGAGCAATTTTTGGTGTTCTGGCGAAGCGGACGTGCGGTTCGGGAGTACAATATGGAGTTCGACTCATTGGCGTGACGTCCCGCGTTAGTAGGCGATATGGAGGGAGTACACCGCTACGTCACCGGTGGATGAGTACTTGGCGAGGCTTGTTGGTGTAGCCGCCCGGTAGGGCATGGACATTGCCGCGTGCGACTCGTGCACTAGGATGTGAGCGCGAGAGTCGACGGAATGGCCGAGATCGGCGAAGAAGGGCGAGCAGCAGGGTCCTTTGGTAGCTTTCAAGGCGGACCGCCTCGGCGAGCTAGTGATGTACCTCGCCCGATCTGAGTGGTCCTCCGCGATCGTCGGGGCGTTGAGTGTATTCGGGAGCCGGTCGAGCTCGAGCTTCAGTTGCGGATATACATAGGTTACAGCGATCGAGTTGAGTTTTCCTCGGTGTGCGATGTGGCAAACGTCATCGGGAATGTCGTCTTTGCGGTGCTTGTTTTCTGCGGCCGTCGAGCCATGTGACGAAACGTCTAGTAGGAAGGATGCAAGCAGAATGACTCGACTCTACGGATCGATGGCGTGTTCATCGCCTTCTGACTATGCGCCTGCGGTGAGTGCCTATGATTAGAGAGGAGCGGTAGATCGGGTATATCCCTAACCCTCAGAGTTTTGTATGTATTGATGTTGTTGATGTGTTTAGTGTTATGTTTGGATAATTTGTGTGCTAAAAGTGATTTAGAAACTGGTTAGTGAAAAGGGTAAGTCCACAGGAAGTGTGAAATGGAAGTGGTAGCTTTCGCACTGTTTAGGTAAGATTGTTAGGATCGGAGAACAAGAGCGTGATGCGTAAGTGGATCGGGTTGGGGCCATGTTGAGGGCCAACCGCGGCGGTTCAAAATAGTCAGCTACGGGTGGTCCCGGTGGTAGGGTCACGAGGTGCTAGGCCCAAGTTTAGATGACCGTCGTATGATTTCGTGTTTATGTTCGTAGAGCGGATCGTAAAGGCGGGAATGGCCTCGAGAGATTGCGGTTAGTAAGATGACCAAGTTGGAGGTAGTGACTCCAAAGTTTTGGAACTAAGCGATGGTGAAGTGTGGTACGTATACTAGAAGAGTTCAAGTGTTAGGAGGGCACGACGAGTAAGAAGGAAGAAGAACGTGTGTTATTACGTGGCGGTGTGGCTTTGACAACTTGTTGAAGGAACTTCCGTTATCTGTTTGAGAAGGAACATTCGGGACGAATGTTTCTAAGGAGGAGAATGTTATACCGTATTTCCAGTATATGCGTGAGGCGTCGTATAATAATTTAAGCCTAAAGGTTGGCTAGTTTGAAATTTGTACACAACCCGATTGGAGTCGTTTTTCGAAAGCGTTTCCTGACTTTCGTAGGGAAAATTCGGCTATGTCATTTCTAATTTTTGCGGATTTTTAGAGAGGCGAAACATTTTGGACCTACGGGAGGGTGACAAGTGTCACCTCACATTGGAAGTGGTGGCGGTAAAGCTTGGCGAAAGGGGGCATGTGGTAGGTAGGATATTTGTGCAAGTTGGTGTGGTAGATGGATAAGGTACACATGGTGGAAATCTAGCCCTACACTTGCACCACACTTGTCTTCATCTTGGCCATTGGTTGGCCTTCACTTGACCTATAAATACCCTCTAGTTGATGAACTTTCTTCGTCCAAAATTGAGCAATCTATCTAAGTCTCAAATACTCCTCCTCTTGTCTTGAAATCGTCCAAAAGTCCTCCCCTTTGAGAGCTTGGCGAGAGCTTCCCCTCCCCTTTGTGGTGCCACTGGTAGAGGTACCCCAGCCTAGTTGTCTCGTATAAATACCCTTGTTGTGGTATAGAAATACTCTCCTAGTATTGTTATTATGTCCAAATACCTTGGCCCAAATACCTTGTAGTATTCCCAGGTTACACTTATACAAGCCAGAAAATACCATTATACTTTCCTCGGTCACTAAAGCGAAACCCTAGGAAAAATCTTCACCCGTAGTTGAAGTATTAAGTAGAAGTTGTGTAGAAACTTCTAAGGGTTTCTTGGAGCATTTTGGAGCGCACGGGTAGGAGCTAAACCTTTCTCAGGAACGACTTTTATCTCGGAAAATTTTGGGCTTATCGAGTTAAACAATAAAGACCTTCTATTGTAATTGGAAATTACATGTTGTAGGAATATATAGTTTAAGTATACTATATATAGAACTGAACGTTATAATTGTGCGGCAATGTCTTTTGACTTAAGCCTGAATAATACTTACGGCAATGTCTTGCGACTTAAGCACGAATTTAAATAAGAGAATCGAGCTGTAATCACATAGGGTATCAGATGAGACTTGTGTAGCATGCGTGAAGTAGAATTGTACACGTCCGGTTAGGCGTGCAAACCCCCCCCCCCTGGTTGGCTTGGTAGCCGGCCTCGATAGAGGAGAGATTAACGCTTATTTGTTGCGGGGAGGTCTTCGAATTTTACGTAGAAAGATGAAAACTTGTGTTTAAGATTTAATAGACGTTTGTGGCCTTTATAGGTGAAAGTACTAAGAGTAGCGTATTCTACTCGAGGAGTGGAAAGGGCTAGCAAGGTTATAGTACTTGGAGCTTTTGCTTATCGTCGATAATCGTCGCGAGGTATGTGAACCTCTTCCTATCTCTTCTAGCATGATATGTGTGTAACTATGTAGTGCGGTAGACGTACGTGTGTTTAATGTATTTGATTAGTTTGAAACATAAAGTGTTATAACGGCTTTATGGGAAGTTGGTTATAACGACTTTATGTAGGTAAGAAAATACTTTGTGGTTTTAAAAGGTAGCGATGTGAATTATAAGCGGCTTGTTATAATAAAGAACTTGATGTATTTCAAAAGATTTATAAATCGTTTTGAAGGAGAGTAACACTTGGTTTTAAAGGTTTTAAAAGAATTATACTAGCTTTATGGGAGTTAGGTATAATGTCTTAAGAGAGGTAAAGAAAATGGTTTCTTGATGTTAGAAGTTAAGAGACTTGATCTTATAAGATAAGAGACTTAACTTATTTGTTTTAATGTGGATGTTTATGTGAAACCTCATTCGTGAGTAATGAGTACTTGGTTTTATTTAAAGGGATAATGTTTCTTGATTTGAAATCGAATGTGTATCGACAAACCACCTGCGGCGTTAATAAAAGGAAAATGTATTGAATAAATGAAGTCTTGTATTAAAACCGGTAGAAACCTCCATCCGCATAGAAACTAAGATGAGACAAAATGATATTACATTTTCTAGATCATGGTCTTTGTAATAAGAATGTTGTAAACAGAATAACCTACTCTCACGTAAGATATATATTACTCAATCGTTCTAAAAGAAATCAAGTGATTAAGTTTATGAACTATGAAACCATTTGAAAATGAGAAGCTTAAGTAATTGAAACTAGGCAAGCGGGAACTTAGGAAAGAATGTTGTTACTTGACTTTTGAAAAGGAATGTGGGTTGGTCATTCTAATACTACGGGTATTGTGTGACTTAGGTGAAAGAAGCGGATCTCTTAAAAGGTATTTAACGTCGTAGTACTTTAGGAGTTAAAACCGGACTTTGGCATAAAATGAAAGTACTTTGAGTTGTGTGAAACTTGCCTATGCTTGTTGTTGTGAAACTTGCCTATGCTTGTTGTTGTGAAACTTGCCTATGCTTGTTGTTGTGAAACTTGCCTATGCTTGTGATGATAGCCCTTGTTGTGCCAGTGTGGTATTTACGTATTCTGGCGTCTCTCGATGGAGGCGGTTGATTTGTTATGAGCGATTCTACGAGTCCCACGAGATGGCGAGGCACGTATTCCATTTGATTATACACCAGTCCCGAGATGGGCGAAGGCACGTATTCCATTTGATTATACACCGAGTCCCACGAGATGGGCAGCACGTATTCCATTTGATATTACACCGAGTCCCGAGATGGGCGGTCACGATTTCATCGATATTACACCGAGTCCCGAGATGGGCGGTCACGTATCACATCTGATTTTACCGAGTCCCACGAGATGGGCGGTCGCGTATTTCATCCGGTTATCATACATGTCTCCGCTTTATATAGACTATTATGATTTCATTCTGATCTTTTCTTGTTTCACATACTTGGTACTGTTATGCGACCTCGCCGGGGCTGCGTTCAATCTGCAGTAGAAGTACATTGGTGTCGATCCCGCTCTAGGATCACCTTTGAAGCATATTGGGAAGCTCCGTTCCTTGGAGGCTTATCTTTTGGTATGTGTTCCCGAGTTGTAGGTTCTTGTACATTCGGGGTATGGCGGGGCCCTGTCCGTCATAGTTGTTGTAAATCTTAAGTGCAGCCTTTGTGTGGCGGGGTTTTGTAAAGGGATTAAACATTCGTTTTGAAAAAAGTTGTAATATGTATATCATTGGAAGGTAACCGTTTGGTTGACCTGTTTTATTATCATGTCTCTCATTTCATGTTTAAAGTTTTATTTTCCGCTGATTTTCTCTGATGTTGTGTCACTAGGGTGCCCGGGGTAAGGCACCAGTCACGGGCCCGGAATTCGGGGTGTGACAAGATTCTCATGAGATGTGTTTTGTCCGTGAACTTGTATTCACGATGCGGGTATATATTCCCATGATATGTGTTTTGTCCATGAACTTGTATTCACGATGCGGGTATAGATTCCCATGAGATGTGTTTTGTCCGTGAACTTGTATTCACGATGCGGGTATAGATTCCCATGAGATGTGTTTTGTCCGTGAACTTGTATTCACGATGCTGGTATAGATTCCCATGAGATGTATTTTGTTCGTGAACTTTTATTCACGATGCGGGTATAGATTCCCATGAGATGTGTTTTGTCCGTAAACTTGTATTCACGATGCGAGTATAGATTCCCATGAGAGGTGTATTATTTGTGGACTTATATCCATGATGCGGGTTCAACTCCCATGACAGTATTTGTTTATATAGACAGACGTTCATGATTGTGACATGTCTTTCATACTTAAAAAAAAAGTATAGTTGATTTCATATTTACAGTGATACAGTAGTACAGTGATACAGTGGTACAGTGGTATAGTGATAAAAGGTACAGTTGGCTTTATTTTATATGACACGGTTGGATCTGATATTTGATTATTTTACTTGTCCCTGACATTCTTGGCCAGCTATGATTTTAATATTGTACTTTATTTCCGTTCCATACTTAGTACCTGTTGTACTGACCCCCTTCGGGGGGCTGCGTTCATGCCCGCAGGTATAGGTACTCAGTTGGGTGATCCGTGAGCTTAGGATCCTTGTTCAGCGTTTTGGGAGAGCTCCAGTGTTCCGAAGCTTGTCATTATGGATAGGTATATCCAGGGGTACGACGGGGCCTTGTACCTTCTGTTACACCCCGTAATTTTAGGGTATGTACGTAAGGACGTACGTACGAGAATACGACATTAAGATTGGAAAGGAAGAAAGATTTGATTTTCCGACGGAAAATTTGCCAGAGTTTGTAAAGGAAAAAGGTTCGAAAATGGGAATTGGATTCCCAGATTTGGTATTTGGACTTCTTTGAATATTAGAGAATTATGGAATTTTATTTCCGGATATGGTCACGTGGGGCCCACGGGGAAAAATTTACGGGTTTGTGGGGCCCACATTATTTTTGAGATTTTGGTCATTATGGATGTTTTCGGGAGATGAAATATTTTGGAAGAGTAGGAGGGCGACATGTGTCACCCCCATGTGGCCATGTTGGCCGAAATCTTGTGGACAAATGGCCCTTGGCCGAAATGGTTAGCCAAGTGGCAAGCCACTTGTCCCAAGCTTTTGTGTAGACATGTGGATGGTGGGACCCACACACACTTGTTCCCCAATCGCACCACACACTTGCTATGATCCTAGCCTTTGATTTCCCTATAAATACCCCACGATGCAAGACTTCATCCGTCCAGCGGCAGAGATTTCCAAGGCAAAATACTCCCTCCCTTTCCTTGTGTGCTCTCGGCTTTGGACATGATCCTTGACCAAATGTTGTCCAAAAATTCTTAAACTTTTAAGTGTTCTTCCTTAAGGTGTTGGGAAGATTGTGAACCAAGAGTTAGAAAAGATTTTACACCCCTAGCCTTAAATATACCCCTTGGCCGAAAGTTGGTGGTGTTGGAACCTAAGTGTTCTTCACTTTTTGGAGTTGAATCTTAAGGAGAAGTTGGTTAGGAGCTTCTAAGGGTTGCTTGGAGCGGATTGGAACGTAAGGAATTGGAGCTAAGATTCCTAAGGATCGACTTTTAATCATTGGAAAATTTTGGGCTTATCGAGGTAATGATCTTTGTCCTTTTATTGTAATTGGAGATTACATATTGTAGTAGTATATAATTGAGTATTTGATATGTGGAAGGAAGATTGAAAAGAAATGGACTGTATTGTATATTGTGGGGCATAATTTTACACGTCCAGTTAGGCGTGTAATCCCCTTTGAGTTGTTGTATTATTGCGCCTTAAATGTGGCATGTTGGTTATTGATATCAGGCCTTGAAAAAGGTGGAAGTACATAGTTACAGGGGAAGTGCTGCCGAATTTTCCGTAGAATAAGAAACCTTATACTTAGAAATATTCTACAAAGGAACCTAGATGTTGATAGATGTGTTGTGGTTATTATAGGTGGATATTCTACGCGCGGCATACTCGACTTGGCTTGTGGATTAAGCCGAAGAGGTATGTGATTCTTCATATTCTCTTGAGCATGATTATTTGTGAAATATATAGTGCGGTAGACACACGTGTGTTAAAGGAGTTGGATTTCCTTTTTGTGTCCTTGACTTGTTTCTAAATGTTAAGTGACTTGATATGAAATGTTAAGAACTTGAATTGTGTTAAAAAGTTGTGAAACCTCATTCGTGAGTAATGGGTACTTGGTCTTTAAAAGAATAAAGTTATCTTGATTTCGAAAATGTGAGTAGTTGTCCTTGGTTGGTTTAAAATGTAAAGTGTTATAACAGCTTTATGGGAAGTTAGTTATAACGACTTTATGAAAACGAAAGAATGGTTTTTTCATTGGATTTAAAACGGTAACTTGATATTTTTAAGAAGTAATGAGGCTTAAACTATTTTGAGAAGTATATTGTTACTTGACCTTTGAAAGGAGAAGTGTTTTGTTTAAAAGGAAGGCATGGTATTGTCTTGATTTGGTTTTGAAAGCTAAACGCCTTGATTTCGGAAAAGGAGAAGTAACGTGATTTAAAAGTATGGGTTACTTGTTTTGAAAAGAGTGAGTTACTTGGGTTTTTAAAGGTATACTTGATTTTAAAGGCCTTGTAAAGATTTTCTGAAGGTGTAGTAATTTGGTTTGAAAAGAAAACGTGCTTTGATAGTACGAGTATTAGTATCGTGTGACTTTTACGTAAAAAGGGGTCTTTTTGAAAGAATGAAAGTATGTAGTACTTTGGGGTTAAAACCCGGATTGTTGGCATAAAATGAAAGTACTTCGAGTTTATAAATAAATGGTGAAACAGTTTACATGTTAACGAAAGTCTAAAAGTATGTTAAACTTGCCTATGCTAGTTGTGATAGCCTTTGTTGTGCAAGTGTGGTATTACTATGTTACCGTGTCTCTCGATGGAGGGCCGGTCATCTTATTGTTACATGGACATGTCTGCACCGATGAAGGAATTTCGGGGGCATGTGGCCATGCATCGGGTTAAACTCCCGGTATATTATTGTTATTCCATGGACTAGCTCTCCATGAGGTTTAGTGATGCAGGAGGTATCTGGTAGTTGGCTTTCGTACTTGCCCTGGTCATTGGCGTGATGCGGGAGGTATCTGGTAGTCGGCCTTCGTACTTGCCCCGGAAAGTTTTATGGTGAAGTCTCGTGATGCAGGAGGTATCTGGTAGTTGGCTATCGTACTTGCCCCGGTCAGCGACGTGATGCAGAGTGGATCTGGTAGTAGCTTTCGTACTTGCCCCGGTCAGCTTCGTGATACAGTTATATAGTATTGTTGGTATGGTAGGTTCTGGTAGCTGGCTTTCGTACTTGCCCCGGTCAGTTGATGATGCAGGGTGGATCTGGTAGCTATGCCTTCGTACTTGCCCCGTACGGTTTTTATGACACATGTGGGACCTGGTGTTCATGTGTACTCCTTGGTGTTATTATATCATAGACTGCCGGCAGTGAGGAAGGAATTCCACGGGCATGATTGATATTGTGGGCGTGAGACCCATGGTTATATTTGAGTGATGACTTTGAGGGCGTGAGTCCCTGACTTGACATGACTGCTTATACATTGTGTACTATAGTTTGGTTATCATACATGTCTCCTATTTTATATAGACTGTTATGATTTCATTCTGATATTTTGATTTCACATACTTGGTACTGTTATCGACCTCCTTGAAGTGCGTTCATGCCGCAGGTAGGGGTACACCAGTTGTTGATCCTCACTCATAGGATCACGGTTCTGCGTATTGGGAAGCTCCGTTTCTCCGGAGGCTTATCTTTTGGTATGATTCCCTGAGATTGTAGGTTCTTGTGCATTCAGGGGTATGGCGGGGCCCTGTCCCGTCATAGTTGTTATTACATTCTTAGAGTGCATGTAATCTTGTTGTGGGCGGGGTTTGTAAAGGATGTAGCTATTGAGTTTATATATATATATATATATATATATATATATATATATATATATATGCAGAAAGGTGACCGTTTTGGTCAGCCTATTTTTAGTATCACTGTTTATTTTTCATGAGTTTTATTTTCCACTGATTTTCTCTGATGTTTTATCACTAGAGTGCCCGGGGTAAGGTACCAGTCGCGGGCCCGATGTTGGGTCGTGACCAAAAGTGGTATCAGAGCAGTTAATCCTCGGAAAGTGTCTACAGACCGTATCTAGTAGAGTCTTGATTATCGGCGTGTTGTCCACCACACCTATAATCAGGAAGCTACAGGATATTTAGGATTGGTTTCCATTCTTCTCACTCTGAGATCGTGCGATAGAGCTGTGTTATAAGTTGGACTCCCTCCGACGTATTCTTTTTACCAGTTATGCCTCTACGCAAGGCAACCAGAGCCTAGAAGGGCAAGGCAGCAGAGGGAGCTGCGAGTAGAGCATGAAGGGTTACGAGGCACGATCGATCTTTACGAGTAGTATTTCATACGGCGAGTTCTGCGACGCTGCCAGCCCCAGCAGAGTTTAGCACAGCGGCAGCAGTTTCTACTGAGGCCATGATATCTGAGCCTCCAGTTCCACGACCAGGAACCAATGATATGGGTTACAAGGAGATGGCCCAGTTACTAGCTAGGATGGTGGCGAGGCATGAGGACAGACGGGAGCCGGTAGTACCGGTGGCGCACCCCAGAGCCGATAGTTTGAGGCTTCGGGACTTCTTGAGTTGCAGTCCACTAGAGTTCTATGGATCGAAGCGAGAAGATCCTCGAGTTTATTCGGCAGTCTGGCGGATCGTAGAGTGATTAAGGCCTCAAAGGCGAGTCGGTGTCTTGGGTTCGTATCATTGCGGGATATTGCGATCAATGGTTTGATTCACGGAAGCGTCGGGGAGCATTCGTTTCGGTGGTTGGGACGAGTTCTCGGGCGTTCTTAACCACTTCTTGCCTCGCGGATGAGAGAGCCGAGTGGATAGTTTTATGATGTTGAGACAGAATGGGCTGACGGTTCGGGAGTACAACATAGAGTTCGACTCATTAGCTCGGTATGCCCCCATTCTAGTGGCAGATATAGAGGATAGAGTGCACCGATAGGTCACGGGACTGGATGATTGTCTAGCATAGGGTTGTACAGGAGTAGCTCTTCAGTCGGGCATGGACATTGCCGCGTGCGAGCTTATGCAGGGGACCGAGAGCGTAAGTCGGCAAACGGCGAGATCGGCGTAAGAGGACAAAGCGAGTCCTTTGGTAACTTTAGAGATAGGCCGCCTCAGCAGCAGGCTAGTTATGCGCCTCCGTCAAGACAGGTGGTCCTCGCGATCTTGAGCGTCCAGTATTCGAGGCGGTCGTGGCTCGAGGTTCAGGTTTTCGGGGGAGTAGGGGTGTTAGTCAGATGAAACCACCCCTACCTCGGTGTGGCCAGTGTGGTAGCCCCCATAAGGGGGAATGTCATGTTGTTCAGAGGGCTTGTTTTACATGCGGCCAACAGGGCCATTTTTCGAGAAATTATCCGACCAGAGGTAGCGCAGATGTTAAGACTCATCCTTCGGGATTGGTAGCTGGTTCATCGCCTTCTATAACTATGCGCCCAGCAGGGCAGGATTATGATTAGAGCGACAAAGGGAAAGTGAAACAGTAGTTACAGGTATATCCTTAACCCTCTAGAGACTAGTAGGTGTGATAAGATGATTACATGTTCAGTGCTATGTACGGATAGCATTATGTAAATTGTGATTTAGAAAACATGGTTAGTTGAAAAGGTAAGTTTGGGGACATGGAAGGTGTGAGCCTTAGAATTTTGATAACCGTGGAGACCTTAGATACAAGGCCATCTTGAGTGAAAGATTTTACGGGTGATCTTTGTCAAGGTACATAGTATACGTGAGGTATATTTGTGTGATAAGTCCATGAGTGATGTGAAATGAAAGTGGGAAGTTAAGCTAAGGAGACCACTAGGTTTTCATGACGTAAATAAGTAAGATTGTTCTGGACCGGGAATAAGAGTTTGGCGCGATATGGGTCGGGTTGAGGCCAGATCGCGGGTCAACCCGCAGCCCGGAATGAGGTGGGGTCAGTTTGAGGTGATCCCGCTGGGGGATAGGGTCATGAGGGTGCAAGGCCCAAGTCTGATTTATCGTTGTACTGGTTCGTGGATACGTTCCACCAGAACTGGGTCGGGGAGGCCGAGAATGGCCTTAAAAGGAAATTGAAGCTAGTGTAATGACCAAGTTTGGAGGTGGTAAACTCCAAGGTTTTGGAAATTGAAGCGATGACTGAAGAGTGGTACATATACTATAGAGAATTCTGGTGTACGAGAAGGGTACGACGAGTAAGAAAAGAAGCGAACATGTGTTAAGAGAATGGAAGTGATCATTTTGTGAAGTAAAGATGTGAAGAGAGTATCCTTTAGACCATGGGTGGAGCTAATGGTGTTGTTATACGCTTTAGAGGTGATTCCTCGTTGGCTTGGATTTGAGTTTTGCGCGTGTGTTATATTATGGCCATGTGTGGCATAATTGGTTTTGTAAGTATAGTAGTGAAGACTATACCGGCGCATGTGTTTTTGAGACTTAGAAGGAACATTCGAGACAAATGTTTCTAAGGGGGGAAAAATGTTATACCCCATAATTTCAGGGTATGTATGTAAGGACGTACGTACGAGAATACGACATTAAGATTGGAAAGGAAGAAAGATTTGATTTTCCGACGGAAAATTTTCCGGAGTTTGTGAAGGAAAAAGGTTCGAAAATGGGAATTGAATTCCCAGATTTGGTATTTGGACTTCTTGGAATATTAGAGAATTATGGAATTTTATTTCCGGATTAGGTCACGTGGGGCCCACGGGGAAAAATTTACGGTTTTGTGGGGCCCACATTGTTTTCGAGATTTTGGCCATTATGGATGTTTTCGGGAAATGAAATATTTTGGACGAGTAGGAGGGCGACATGTGTCACCCCCATGTGGCCATGTTGGCCGAAATCTTGTGGACAAATGGCCCTTGGCCGAAATGGTTAGCCAAGTGGCAAGCCACCTGTCTCAAGCTTTTGTGTAGACATGTGGATGGTGGGACCCACACACACTTGTTCCCCAATCGCACCACACACTTGCTATGATCCTAGCCTTTGATTTCCCTATAAATACCCCTCCCTTGATGCAATACTTCTTCATCCCACACTTAGAGATTTCCAAGGCAAAATACTTCATCCCTTCCTTTGTGTGCTCTCGGCTTTGGCCATGATCCTTGACCAAATGTTGTCCGAAAATTCTTAAACTTTTAAGTGTTCTTCCTTAAGGTGTTGGGAATATTGTGAACCAAGAGTTAGAAAAGATTTCACACCCCTAGCCTTAAATATACCCCTTGGCCGAAAGTTGGTGGTGTTGGAACCTAAGAGTTCTTCACTTTTTGGAGTTGAATCTTAAGGAGAAGTTGGTTAGGAGCTTCTAAGGGTTGCTTGGAGCGGATTGGAACGTAAGGAATTGGAGCTAAGATTCCTAAGGATCGACTTTTAATCATTGGAAAATTTTGGGCTTATCGAGGTAATGATCTTTGTCCTTTTATTGTAATTGGAGATTACATATTGTAGTAGTATATAATTGAGTATTTGATATGTGGAAGGAAGATTGAAAAGAAATGGACTGTATTGTATATTGTGGGGCATAATTTTACACGTCCAGTTAGGTGTGTAATCCCCTTTGAGTTGTTGTATTATTGCGCCTTAAATGTGGCATGTTGGTTATTGATATCAGGCCTTGAAAAGGTGGAAGTACATAGTTCTGAGGAAGTCTTTGCCGAATTTTCTGTAGAATAAGGAACCTTATACTTAGAAATATTCTACGAAGGAACCTAGATGTTGATAGATGTGTTGTGGTTATTATAGGTGGATATTCTACGCGCGGCATACTCGACTTGGCTTGTGGATTAAGCCGAAGAGGTATGTGATTCTTCCTATTCTCTTGAGCATGATTATTTGTGAAATATATAGTGCGGTAGACGCACGTGTGTTAAAGGAGTTGGATTTCCTTTTTGTGTCATTGACTTGATTCTAAATGTTAAGTGACTTGATATGAAATGTTAAGAACTTGAATTGTGTTAAAAAGTTGTGAAACCTCATTCGTGAGTAATGGGTACTTGGTCTTTAAAAGAATAAAGTTATCTTGATTTCGGAAATGTGAGTAGTTGTCCTTGGTTGGTTTAAAATGTAAAGTGTTATAACAGCTTTATGGGAAGTTAGTTATAACGACTTTATGAAAACGAAAGAATGTTTTTTTCATTGGATTTAAAACGGTAACTTGATATTTTTAAGAAGTAATGAGGCTTAAACTATTTTGAGAAGTATATTGTTACTTGACCTTTGAAAGGAGAAGTGTTTTGTTTAAAAGGAAGGCATGGTATTGTCTTGATTTGGTTTTGAAAGCTAAACGCCTTGATTTCGGAAAAGGAGAAGTAACTTGATTTAAAAGTATGGGTTACTTGTTTTGAAAAGAGTGAGTTAGTTGGGTTTTTAAAGGTATACTTGATTTTAAAGGCCTTGTAAAGATTTTCTGAAGGTGTAGTAATTTGGTTTGAAAAGAAAACGTGCTTTGATACTACTAGTATTAGTATCGTGTGGCTTTTACGTAAAAAGAGGTCTTTTTGAAAGAATGAAAGTATGTAGTACTTTGGGGTTAAAACCCGGATTGTTGGCATAAAATGAAAGTACTTCGAGTTTATAAATAAATGGTGAAACAGTTTACATGTTAACGAAAGTCTAAAAGTATGTTAAACTTGCCTATGCTAGTTGTGATAGCATTTGTTGTGCAAGTGTGGTATTACTATGTTACCGTGTCTCTCGATGGAGGGCCGGTCATCTTATTGTTACATGGACATGTTTGCACCGACGAAGGAATTCCGGGGGCATGTGGCGTCTGTGGAGTTAAACTCGCAGTATATTATTGTTATTCCATGGACTAGCTCTCCATGAGGTTTAGTAATGCAGGAGGTATCTGGTAGTTGGCTTTCGTACTTGCCTCGGTCATTGGCGTGGTGCAGGAGGTATCTGGTAGTCGGCCTTCGTACTTGCCCCGGTCAGTTTTATGGCGAAGTCTCGTGATGCAGGAGGTATCTGGTAGTTGGCTATCGTACTTGCCCCGGTCAGCGACGTGATGCAGGGTGGATCTGGTAGTAGCTTTGACTTGCCCGGTCGGCCGTGATCTGATTATATAGTATTGTTAGTACGGTAGGTTACGGTAGCTTTCGTACTTGCCGATCGATTGATGATGCGAGGTGGATCCGTAGCTATGCGCCGTACTTGCCGTCACGGTTTTATGACACAAGTGGGACCTGGTGTTCATGTGTACTCCTTGGTGTTATTATATCATAGACTGCCGGCAGTGAGGAAGGAATTCCACGGGCATGATTGATATTGTGGGCGTGAGACCTGTGGTTATATTTGAGTGATGACTTTGAGGGCGTGAGTCTCTGACTTGACATGACTGCTTATACATTGTGTTCTGTAGTTTGGTTATCATACATGTCTCATGTTTTATATAGACTGTTGTGATTTCATTACAGTATTTTCAGTTTCACATATTTGGTACCTGTTATCGACCTCGCCCGAAGTGCGTTCATCCGCGGTAGGGTACACGATTGTTGATCCTCGCTCATAGGATCACGGTTCTGTGTATTGGGAAGCTCCGTTTCTCCGGAGGCTTATCTTTTGAATGATTCCCTGAGATTCTAGGTTCTTGTGCATTCAGGGGTATGGCGGGGCCCTGTCCCGTCATAGTTGTTATTACATTCTTAGAAGTGCATGTCTTTATTGCAGCGGGGTTTGTAAAGGATGTAACTGTTCAGGTTTATATATATATATATATATATATATATATATATATATATATATATATATATGCAGAAAGGTGACCGTTTTGGTCAGCCTGTTTTTTGTATCACTGTTTATTTTTCATGAGTTTTATTTTCCGCTGATTTTCTCTAATGTTTTATCACTAGGGTGCCCGGGGTAAGGCACCAGTCGCGGGCCCGAGGTCGGGTCGTGACACCGTCATAGTTACTGTCCAAATTCTTAGAGGTCTGTATTCATATGTGGGCTGGACTGGCGTGAGTTGTATTTATATTGTTGTACGGTTGTAGTCCCATTCGGGTGTTATATATTATGGCAGCCTTGCCGGCTTTGCCTTTGGTTAAAGAAAAATAATGATGATGAGTGTTATTTAGCTTCCGCGAGTTACTTGTATTGTATGGGTAGAAGGGTGCCCAGGTAGGGCACCAGTCGCGGGCCCGGGATTCGGGTCGTGACAACAAGCCGCTTTCAACTACCTATGATTTTCCACAACTAAACCTAAAAATAAGCCTCATCGGACATTCACTCCACTTCTTGAGACTTGAACAAGTTTGTTCATGAAATTAAACATCGCTAGTATTATCCAAATCGTGCCGCCAAAGCCGACCAACGCCAGTAGTCGCTTCTACAGAGCCGATCAAACTTGTGCTTATCACTAAGGTGGGCGCCAATTATATACACATGATCGAAAGGGAAGAAAATTGAAA
The DNA here is from genome assembly GCA_029844215.1 of Przewalskia tangutica. Taxonomy (NCBI): domain Eukaryota; kingdom Viridiplantae; phylum Streptophyta; class Magnoliopsida; order Solanales; family Solanaceae; genus Przewalskia; species Przewalskia tangutica. Next base: position 41,279,441 of record CM056733.1, read on the forward strand.
TATACGCTTACCATTGGCCCAAGAATCTATTGAAAACTTGGAACGAATAGTCGCATCTCTTACTCTACAAGAGAAACCGCAATTCAAAGTGTTGATGCCAACCCCGAAAAACCATTCATGGTCCAGGTACCACAAGAATTAAATACATCTCCAAGAATAGACTTCGTTGTCCAAGCGGTTGTGGCCCAGGGAATGTCAAGATTGAGAAGATATTATACTCCCAAAGAGTTGGCGTAGTGAAGCAAATCAAAGGATCCTAATCACCAAATGAGAGGCTGAGGGCTTTTAGCGTAGGATGCGGTCAAAAGAATATTCCATTATCAAACACTTGCAGAAGATGCCATCTTGAATATCGGTTATATCTAGGGTTGTCCAATGGGGAGGGGTCGGGTCAGGGTTGGCGGGGTCGAGTGCAGCGAGGGGTAGGCGGTCGGGGCTGGCGAGTCTGTCGCCCGTCGATCCAGAGGTGATTGATGTTGGGGTAGGGTGGGGGTCATTTTTTTATTTCCCTTTAAATTATATAAATAAATAACACACGCACACAACAAGATAGTTTAATAAAAACATCTCAAGGTTATTTTTGTGCCTCTTATATTATTCGACTAAAAGTATGATTTTTTTTGTAATACAATTTCAAAATTGTAACTTCGTGATATTGAAAGTTGAAAATAAATTACATAGTAAGATTTCGTTGTAGTTGTAGTCTTCTTCTTCGCTGATCTCCGGTTGGCCGCACCTCCTACGCTCCGCACGAATCCAGTCTTTGGCTCTCTGCCAATGAATGTCTGTTCTCCCCTATTTGAAATCTTCCCGTAGAAAATGCGCTTTCAGACATTGTTGATGCGCTTCCCACCTAGCTTTGTGTTTGTTTTGTACATGTATCAATAAACTTTTCGTCCCACCCTGACCTTTTTCCATTTTAAAATTATAAATATTTCACAAATTTGACATCTACCTACTTCATTTTCTACATCCCTATAAAAAAAGCTCATACATCTGATTTTACTTTTTGTTGATGAGGGCCTCGTCTCATACTAGGGGGAATAGGAGGCGGGGCAGTTTGAGGTGCACTAGTGGGTGTGTCATCTAAATCTCATGGTACTTCAGGAAATGATTCAGTATCAATGAAATCATCCTGTCTATGAGGATCTGGATGAATAGGATGTGTAGAAAAAATATCCTTGCCCTTGTTACCTCTACTAGTAGAAGTACCCTTGCCTTTATTACCTTCCATTAATATGCAAATAAATAATTAAAGATAGTGAAATTTAATTAAGTGTGCTAAATAAAATGAAGAAACAATAATAATTTAATGAAGGAACGAATGTACCAAACGTCGACGTAACGTCGACGTGTAATCGAGATGTTGAAAATTGAAACTTAGTAGACAATGTAGAGAGATAGATTGAGAGATTGTAGGAAGATTTGTGAGAAAGAATGAAGAGAAAATGAAGTATTTATAGTTGAAAAAATTGGGTTAAAGTGTAAATATAATAACTTAAGGGTTAAAAATAAATATTAGGGGGTAGGGGGTTGGGGAAGGGGTATTTGGTCATTGTGCAACGGCTAGTAAGGATCAGATAGGGTGGGGAAAGTTCGGGGTGGGGTCGGGGCTAGGGCGGGGTGAGTCGGGGTCGGGTTTTTTTCTCGGCCCCGTATCGGTACCGATACCGATACAGTGCAGGGGGGTCGGGGCGGGGTTGGTATGGGGTCGGGTCGGGGTCGGGGTCGGTATTCCCCGCCCCGTTGGACACCTTAGTTATATCAATGCTCTTGAGTTCATCACAACATCATCAAGTCTTAATGAAAGTGTTGGACAAAGACCATGTCCCAGTAGGGACAAGTAGCGAAACATTAACCGGCCAAGAGAAGGAATGACCCAAAACAAGGCTCTCTACATCACTGTTAAGTGTAGAGACAAGGTCATAGTATGGGTACTTTTTGATAATGGGGTCGGTCTCAACATATACCCTGGATAAATCTTTAAGCAGTTGGGCTACGACATTGGGAACATACGCTAGAGTAGTACCAATGTAAGTGCCTTCGATGGATCGCATCATGACCCCTTTGACAAGGTAGACCTTAACATACAAATGGGGCCTCCCGAGTTAACCATCGAGTTTTAGGTTATGGCCATCAACTCCGATTACAATATACTATTGGAAAGGCCCTAGATAAACATGGCCAGAGCAGTGCTATCATATTTTCACCAATCACTAAAGTTCATATATGAAGATCATGAAGTGGTAATTTACAGAGAGGCTAGCATTCACAATTACCCCCAAACAACTCCATACCAGTGATAGAAAAAGTCCCAAGAGATACATATTTTCATGTAGTAGATCTTGTGGAAGACACCCACCAAGGGGACGATGAGTAAATCCATATGTCACCAATTTATAAGATTTTCTGCAACCATGCTCCAGAATGAGTTCGAACAAGGAAAAGGTTTGGGCTGAGAGCTCTACGGCATCGAGGAACCAATGTTATTCCCGACAAACAAGTATCATTTTGGTCTTAGATATATACCATGCTATGAGAAAGCTATCTGTGCTGATTAGAAAAAGAGAGGTCCTCCATAGTTATGTAAGACGTTCCCGGGTCTGTACTAGTCATTCCCAGTCCGAATGCCCAGGCACAACGGTAGAGATTTAAAAGAGGGTTTAGGGATGCTTTTCCAAAAAAAAAAAAGTGTGTCATGATACTAGAGGAATTCTTTGAAGCACCTACTATTCGCGGCGCTGATCCAAATGAGCAATTGTCCAACTGGACCTTTACCCCAATTTTAGCTCCTCGATTGACAGTATGAATGTTAAACTTGCTTGCAAAAATATGTGAAAATCGTCTGAGGCCCGACACTCACTATTTATGTCTTTACTTTTTTACGTAATATTTAAAAAATGGAAATGACTCGATGTTGATCCGAGTCAAGACCACAATTTGTATTATCTTTATCCAAATCAATGAAAGCTTTAGTTTATACAAAAATTGTCTCTTTATTTTTATATAACATGTTTTTATACACTAAAAATGTTGTTCCTTATTTTTCAGTAATATTAATAAAATAACTCATAATGTCCTGACATGTCGCGAGATGAGTGTATCAAGTGATACAGATAAAAAGGAATATGAGGAATACGATGAGGAAGTAGAGTTACCAGAGGATCTCGTCGATGAATAAAATCAGTATGGGAATAGGCAAAAGTCTAATTTTGACAAAATCAAACCAATCAACTACGAGGATGAGAAAAATGTTAAAAACTTGGATAAGTGTACCTTTGGGCGTGCCCAGAAAAGAAGAGTTGATATATCTAATAAGGGAATATGTCTGTTATACCCCGTATTTCCAGAGTATATACGTAAGGACGTACGTACGACAATTTGAGACTTAAGTTTGGCTAGTTTCGAAATTTTGTGCACAACACCCGTATAGAATCATTTTTCGACGAAACGTTTCCACAGCTTACGTAGGGAAAATTCCGGCTATGTCGTTTGGTATTTTTGCGGATTTTTCCGAGCGACGGAACATTTTTGGACCAACGGGAGGGTGACACTTGTCACCCTCATTGGACGGTAAAGAGGGTTGGTTGGCCTTGGCCGATTGGTCCCTTATTTTGGCCTTGTTTTGTGGCTTGTTTTGTGGCTTGTTTTGTGCCATGTTTGGTGGAGTAGGGTAAGGGTGCACTTGACTTGATCAAGGTCTTACACTTGCCTTGCACATGGCTTGATCTTGGCCATTGGTTGGCTTTTGGTTTTGCTATAAATACCCCCCTTGGCTTGAAGACTTCATTCATCCAAATATGTTCCAAGTCTTGCTATCCTTCCCCTCTCCTCTTGTTTGACTCTCGTCCAAGAGCCCCCCTCCCTAGTAAAGGCCCTTGGCCGAGAAACCCTCCCTTTGAGTGGCCTTTGTGGCGAGAGCCTCCCCTTTGGGGTGCTAGCGTGGGTACCCACTGCCTAGTTGTTTTCGTATAATACACCCCCTCTTGGTAGAAATACTTCTCCAAGTATTGTTATAATGCCCAAAATACCTTAGCCTTTACCTTGTTGTATTCCAAAAGTTACCTCCACGTAGAGCAGGAAATACTACCTTTTGTCCTTTTAGTCTCAAACCGAAACCCTAAGGAAATCTTCATTGTTGGTTGAAGTATTTAAGTAGAAGTTGGTTAGAACTTCTAAGGGTTGTTTGGAGCGGATTGGAGCGCATTTGAGTAGGAGCTAAACCTTGCTCGGGATCGACATTATAACTTGGATAATTTTGGGCTTATCGAGGTAAATATCTTGACCTTATTGTAATTGGAAATTACATGTTGTAGGAATATATAGTTAAAGTATACTATATATAGAATTGAACATAGTTGCGTGATGTCTTTTGACTTAAGCACGAATTTAAAGAAGAACCGAATCGTAATTACATAGAGTGTATTACAGTAGACTTGTGTAGCATTACTGTATAGTAAAATTGTACACGTCCGGTTGGACGTGTTAACCCCCCCTGGTTGGCTTGATAGCCGGCCTCGATAAAGGAGGAGATTTACGCTGTTGCGGGGGGGGAGGTGCTGCCGAATTTTCTGTAGAATATGGAACGATGAGATCTAGATGTTAATAAGCGCCTTGTGGCCTTATAGGTTGAAGTACTACGTGTGGTGCAATCTACGTGGCTTAAGGAGTAGCCGACGGTTTGAAGTACTTGGAGCGTTTTGCTATTAGTCGATACTCGTCGCGAGGTATGTGAACCTCTTCCTATCTGTTCTAGCATGATATGTGTATAACTATGTAGTACGGTAGACGTACATGTGTTTAATGTATTTATTTGGTTTGAAACATAAAGTGTTATAACGGCTTTATGGGAAGTTGGTTATAACAGCTTTATGTAGGTAAGAAAATGCTTTGTGGTTTCAAAGGGTAACTGATTTGACTTATAACGGATTTGATGTGTAGTAATACTTGGCTTTGAAAACATAAGAGTTGTACTAGCTTTATGGGAAGTTAGGTATAACGTCTTAATAGTGATAAAAAGAATGGTTTACTGATTTTTTTGAAGTTAAGAGACTTGATCTTGAAAGATAAGAGACTTAACTTGTTTTCCTTGGTAATTAACATTTTGTTAAAAGTGTTGTGAAACCTCATTCGCGAGTAATGAGTACTTGGTTTTAAAGAAGAATAATGTTGTACTGATTTCGGAAATGAGAATAAGTATCGAACAAACCACAGCAGCGCTAATAAAGGAAAGTGTATTGACAAATAACAAATTGTTATTAAAACCAGTAGAAACCTCCATCTGCATAGAAGCTAAGATGAGACAAAATGATATTACATTTCCTAGATCATGGCTGCTTAATAAGATTGATTATAAACAAGAATAACCTACTCACAGATAAGGCATATGTTTCTCAAATCGTTTAAAGGAGAATTATGTTTTAAAGGATTAAAACTATGAACTACGAAACCTTTTCTAAAATGAGAAACTTGAGCATTGAAATTAGGCAAACTTGAACGTTTGGTAAATAAGGTTATTACTTGATTTTACAAAGGAAAGCATTTTTGTTTACTTAACAATGTTCGTCACTCTTTTTTTATATATACTACGGGTATCGGGTGACCTTTGTAAAAGAAATGGATCTTTAAAAGGAATTTAACGTACGTAGTACTTTAGGGTTAAAACCCGGACTTTGGCATAAAATGAAAGTACTTTGAGTTGTGTATGACTTGCCTATGCTTGTTGTGGTGAAACCTGCCTATGCTTGTGATGATAGCCTTTGTTGTGCAAGTGTTGTATTTCTGTGTTACCGCGTCTCTCGATGGAGGGCCGGTTGACTTGTTGAGAACTTACTTGGACGTGCTGGCAGTGACGGAGAATTCCACGGGTATGTTTCCACTTTGATTGTTGTCTTGTTGATTGATGTTACATGGACGTGTCTACACCGATGCAGAATTCCGGGGGCGTGTGTCCATGCGGCAGGGTTGATCACCCAGTATATTGTTGTGAATGTTACATGGGCATGTCTACACCGATGCAGAATTCCGGGGGCATGTGGCCATGCAGCATTGTCATTATTGTTGCATCATGGACATGTTTACCGTCACGAGTTAGGGGCATGCGGCCATAATGCGAACATGATTGGTGTTGTGGGCGTGAGACCCATAGTTATATTTGAGTGATGACTTTGAGGGCGTGAGTCCCTGACTTGACTGCTTTTATGCTGCATACTGTATTTTGGTTATCATACATGTCTCCTGCTTTATATAGACTAGTATGATTTCATTTACAGTAATTTTTACAGTTTCACATACTTGGTACCTGTTGTACTGACCTCCTTCGGGGGGCTGCGTTCATGCCGCAGGTAGAGGTACATCGATCGTGGATCCTCGCTCTTAGGATCACAGTTCAGCGTATTGGGAAGCTCCGTTTCTCCGGAGGCTTATCTTTTGGTATGTGTTCCCTGAGTTGTAGGTTCTTGTACATTCAGGGGTATGGCGGGGCCCTGTCCCGTCATAGTTGTTGTAAATCTTAGAGGTCTGTAGTACTGTTGTGGGCAGGGTTGTAAAAGGATTAAACTGTTCGGGTCATATGTATATACTGAAGGCAACTGTTTTGGTTGGCCTGCTTATTTATTATATCTCTTGTTTCATGTTTATGTTTTATTTTCCGCTGGTTTTCTCTGATGTTGTATCACTAGGGTGCCCGGGGTAAGGCACCAGTCACGGGCCCGGGATCGGGTCGTGACAAAAGTGGTATCAGAGCAGTTAATCCTCGGAAAGTGTCTACAGACCGTGTCTAGTAGAGTCTTGATTATCGGTGTGTTGTGCACCACATCTATAATCAGGAGGCTATAGGACATTTAGGATTGGTTTCCGTTCTTCTCATTCTGAGATCGTGCCTTAGAGCTGTGTTGTAAGTTGGACCCCTCTGACGTATCTCGTTTTTACCAGTTATGCCTCCGCGCAAGGCAACCAGAGCCCAGGTGGGCAAGGCGGTGAGGAGAGCGCTAGTGAGATCTGAGGAAATACGAGCGCGAGCGGTGGCCAAGACTGAGACAGTGCCGACGGCGAGTTTCGCGACGCCGCCAGCACCAGTTGAGTTTAGAGCCGCAGCAGTGGCCGAGACTCTGATGCACTGAGCCTCCGGTCCACGATGCAGGCGTAAGAGTTGGGGTACAAGGAGATGGCGATTCGGCGGTCGTGGCAGATATGAGGATAAATGGGCCAGAGTTCGGTAGCACGATGGTTCACCCTAGATCGGATAGTTTGAGGCTACAGGACTTCCTGAGATGTAGCCCGCCAGAGTTCTACGGTCGAGGCACGAGGATGATCCGCAGGAGTTCATCCGAAGCGATTCTGACGGATCATGAGTGATCAAGGCTTCGAGACCGAGTCGGTGGTCTTAGGTTCGCGGCCGCGTGATACCGCATGATCGTGGTTTGATTCGTGGGAGCTGTCCCGGGGAGAGAATGCACTTCCAGCCGTTTGGGACGAGTTTTCGGGGGCCTTTCTGGCACATTTCTTGCCTCCACAGATGAGGAGGGCTCGGGCCGACAGATTTTTGATGTTGAGGCAGAACGGGCGTACAGTTCGGGAGTACAATGTGGAGTTTGACTCATTGGCCCGGTATGTTCCCGCATTAGTAGCTAGTATGGAGGATCGAGTGCACCGATATATTACAGGGCTTGATGATTACCTAGCGGAGAGTTGTTCGGGTGTAGCCCTTCAGCCGGGCATGGACATTGCCCGCATGCAGGCTTATGCACTTGGATGTGAGGAGCGGAGAAATCGACGGAATGACCGAGATCAGCAGAAGAGGGCCAGAACAGCAGGGTCCTTTGGTGACTTTCGAGGCGGACCGCCTCAGCAGCAGCCTAGTTTTGTACCTCCGCCAGTGCAGAGTGGTCCTCCACAACCTTCAGGGCATCCAGAGTATTCGGGCGGTCGTGGCTCGAGGTTCAGTTTCGAGGAAGTAAGGGTGTTGGCGGATCGGTCACCCTACCTCGGTGTGGTCGATGTGGTAGACCGCATTTGAAGTGTCGTGGTGCCAAGGAGCTTGTTATTTTTGCGGTCGGGGCCATTTTTGGCGAAGCTGTCCGACTGGGTAGCACGGATGTTACGACTCGGCCTTGGGATCGATTGCGGGTTCTTCACCTTCCATAGCTAGGCAGGATGTACACACACCGGCAGGCCACGGTAGAGGTCGCGGTGGAAGTTCCCAGTTTTAGCGGTCCTTTGAACCGCCTATTTTCAGGTATATCCTTAACCCTCTAGAGTTTTGTATGTATTGATGTTGTGATGATGTGTTTAGTGTTATGTTCGGATAGCTTTGTGCAAATGTGATGTAGAACCTGGTTAGTGAGAAGGGTAAGCTTGAGGGTGAGAAAATGATGAACCTTAGATTATTACAGTTGAGACCTTAGATGTAAGGCCGTCTTGAGTACCAGAGTTTGCAAGTGATCCTTGTCGGAGTGCATTTTTATGCCTAGAACGTTTTGTGTGATAAGTCCCTGGGTAGTGTGCAATGGAAGTGGTAGCTTTCATAGCCTGTAGAGGTAAGATTGTTCCGGATCGGGGAACAAGAGCGTGATGCGTTAAGTGGGTCGGGTTGGGGCCATGTTGAGGGCCAACCCGCGGCCTGTTTCGAGGTGGGGTCAGCTCTGGGTGGTCCCGCCAGGTGGTAGGGTCACGAGGGTGCTAGGCCCAAGATTAGATGACCATCGTATGAGTTGGTGGATGTGTTCGACCAGAATCGTTCGTAAAGGCCGGGAATGGCCTTAGGGGATATTACGGCAAAGTGACAAAGGTGGTATATCGAGTTGGGAGGTGGTGACTCCAAGGTTTTGGAAACTTGTTTAAGTTAAGAAGAACTTTATCGTTATCCGTCTTGAGAAGGAACATTCGGGACGAATGTTTCTAAGGAGGGGAGAATGTTATACCCCGTATTTCCAGAGTATATACGTAAGGACGTACGTACGACAATTTGAGACTTAAGTTTGGCTAGTTTCGAAATTTTGTGCACAACACCCGTATAGAATCATTTTTCGACGAAACGTTTCCACAGCTTACGTAGGGAAAATTCCGGCTATGTCGTTTGGTATTTTTGCGGATTTTTCCGAGCGACGGAACATTTTTGGACCAACGGGAGGGTGACACTTGTCACCCTCATTGGACGGTAAAGAGGGTTGGTTGGCCTTGGCCGATTGGTCCCTTATTTTGGCCTTGTTTTGTGGCTTGTTTTGTGCCATGTTTGGTGGAGTAGGGTTAGGGTGCACTTGGCTTGATCAAGGCCTTACACTTGCCTTGCACATGGCTTGATCTTGGCCATTGGTTGGCTTTTGGTTTTGCTATAAATACCCCCCTTGGCTTGAAGACTTCATTCATCCAAATATGTTCCAAGTCTTGCTATCCTTCCCCTCTCCTCTTGTTTGACTCTCGTCAAGAGCCCCCTCTAGTAAAGGCCCTTGGCCGAGAAACCCCTCCCCCTTTGAGTGGCCTTTGTGGCCGAGAGCCTCCCCCCCCCCCTTTGGGGTGCTAGCCGTGGGGTACCCCCCCCCTAGCCTATCTTGGTAGAAATACTTCTCCAAGTATTGTTATAATGCCCAAAATACCTTAGCCTTTACCTTGTTGTATTCCAAAAGTTACCTCCATACGTAGAGCCCGGAAATACTACCTTTTGTCCTTTTAGTCTCAAACCGAAACCCTAAGGAAATCTTCATTGTTGGTTGAAGTATTTAAGTAGAAGTTGGTTAGAACTTCTAAGGGTTGTTTGGAGCGGATTGGAGCGCACGGAGTAGGAGCTAAACCTTGCTCAGGATCGACATTATAACTTGGATAATTTTGGGCTTATCGAGGTAAATATCTTGACCTTCTATTGTAATTGGAAATTACATGTTGTAGGAATATATAGTTAAAGTATACTATATATAGAATTGAACATAGTTGTGCGGCAATGTCTTTTGACTTAAGCCTGAATTTAAAGAAAGCGAATCTGTAATTACATAGGATCAGTATTCTGAGACTTGTGTAGCATTACTGTATAGTAAAATTGTACACGTCCGGTTAGACGTGTTAAACCCCCCCCCCTGGTTTGCTTGATAGCCGGCCTAGATAATTGAGTAGATTTAAGCTGTTGCTGGTTGGGAGGTTCTGACGATTTTTCTGTAGAATATGGTAGGATGAGATCTAGATGTTAATGCGCGCCTTGTGGCCTTATAGGTTGAACTAATACGTGTGGTGCAATCTACGTGGCTTAAGGAGTAGCCGACGGTTTGAAGTACTTGGAGCGTTTTGCTATTAGTCGATACTCGTCGCGAGGTATGTGAACCTCTTCCTATCTGTTCTAGCATGATATGTGTATAACTATGTAGTACGGTAGACGTACATGTGTTTAATGTATTTATTTGGTTTGAAACATAAAGTGTTATAACGGCTTTATGGGAAGTTGGTTATATGACTTTATGTAGGTAAGAAAATGCTTTGTGGTTTCAAAGGGTAAATCGATTTGACTTATAACGGATTTGATGTGTAGTAATACTTGGCTTTGAAAACATAAGAGTTGTACTAGCTTTATGGGAAGTTAGGTATAACGTCTTAAGAGTGATAAAAAGAATGGTTTACTGATTTTTTGAAGTTAAGAGACTTGATCTTGAAAGATAAGAGACTTAACTTGTTTTCCTTGGTAATTAACATTTTGTTAAAAGTGTTGTGAAACCTCATTCGCGAGTAATGAGTACTTGGTTTTAAAGAAGAATAATGTTGTACTGATTTCGGAAATGAGAATAAGTATCGAACAAACCACAGCAGCGCTAATAAAGGAAAGTGTATTGACAAATAACAAATTGTTATTAAAACCAGTAGAAACCTCCATCTGCATAGAAGCTAAGATGAGACAAAATGATATTACATTTCCTAGATCATGGCTGCTTAATAAGATTGATTATAAACAAGAATAACCTACTCACAGATAAGGCATATGTTTCTCAAATCGTTTAAAGGAGAATTATGTTTTAAAGGATTAAAACTATGAACTACGAAACCTTTTCTAAAATGAGAAACTTGAGCATTGAAATTAGGCAAACTTGAACGTTTGGTAAATAAGGTTATTACTTGATTTTACAAAGGAAAGCATTTTTGTTCACTTAACAATGTTCGTCACTCTTTTTTTATATATACTACGGGTATCGGGTGACCTTTGTAAAAGAAATGGATCTTTAAAAGGAATTTAACGTACGTAGTACTTTAGGGTTAAAACCCGGACTTTGGCATAAAATGAAAGTACTTTGAGTTGTGTATGACTTGCCTATGCTTGTTGTGGTGAAACCTGCCTATGCTTGTGATGATAGCCTTTGTTGTGCAAGTGTTGTATTTCTGTGTTACCGCGTCTCTCGATGGAGGGCCGGTTGACTTGTTGAGAACTTACTTGGACGTGCTGGCAGTGACGGAGAATTCCACGGGTATGTTTCCACTTTGATTGTTGTCTTGTTGATTGATGTTACATGGACGTGTCTACACCGATGCAGAATTCCGGGGGCGTGTGTCCATGCGGCAGGGTTGATCACCCAGTATATTGTTGTGAATGTTACATGGGCATGTCTACACCGATGCAGAATTCCGGGGGCATGTGGCCATGCAGCATTGTCATTATTGTTGCATCATGGACATGTTTACACCGATGCAGAATTCCGGGGGCATGCGGCCATAATGCGAACATGATTGGTGTTGTGGGCGTGAGACCCATAGTTATATTTGAGTGATGACTTTGAGGGCGTGAGTCCCTGACTTGACTGCTTTCATGCTGCATACTGTATTTTGGTTATCATACATGTCTCCTGCTTTATATAGACTAGTATGATTTCATTTCTGATAATTTTCTGATTTCACATACTTGGTACTGTTATCGACCTCCTTCGGGGGGCTGCGTTCATGCCGCAGGTAGAGGTACATCGATCGTGGATCCTCGCTCTTAGGATCACAGTTCAGCGTATTGGGAAGCTCCGTTTCTCCGGAGGCTTATCTTTTGGTATGTGTTCCCTGAGTTGTAGGTTCTTGTACATTCAGGGGTATGGCGGGGCCCTGTCCCGTCATAGTTGTTGTAAATCTTAGAGTGCATGAAATCTTGTTGTGGCGGGGTTGTAAAAGGATTAAACTGTTCGGGTCATATGTATATACTGAAGGCAACTGTTTTGGTTGGCCTGCTTATTTATTATATCTCTTGTTTCATGTTTATGTTTTATTTTCCGCTGGTTTTCTCTGATGTTGTATCACTAGGGTGCCCGGGGTAAGGCACCAGTCACGGGCCCGGGATCGGGTCGTGACAATGTCGACGTATTCACATGGTCATATGTGGATATGTATGTACTAATCATGTACATAGTAGCCCACAAGCTACCCATCAATGAGGGTTTTACTCTGGTCAAACAGAAGATCCATCTATTCAAACCTGATTTGAGCATAAGAATCAAGGATAAGGTCAAAAAGTAGATAAAGTCATGAGTGGTGGAAGTAACTCCATACCCAACATAGTTGGCCAACATTATGCTGGTACCAAAGAAAGACAAAAATATCTGAATCTGTGTGAACTACCGTGATCTCAACCGAGCTAGTCCTAAAGATAATTTTTCACTCCCAAACATACACATACCCATCAGCAAGTTACAGTGATTTGTGGATTGCTTAACTGGTTACCATCAAATTCATTACTCCGTAGAGAGTATACCACTACCGTATATTGTCGTTCAGCCTCAAGAATGCAGGAATAACATACATGAGAGCAATGACTATCATCTTCCATGACATAATACATAAAAAGATAGAAGTCTACTTGGATGACATCATAATCAAATTGCGAGAAGGATCGACTATATCATATACTTGTGAAAGGTCTTCAACAGACTTCACTTTTGCATGTTCAATCTGAAGTTGAATCTGGCCAACTTCGCATTTGGAGTGCCTACTAAAAAACCATTGGGATTCATAGTCATCTGTAATGGCATAGATTTAGATCCCTCAAAGATTAAAGTCAATCAAGAACTTCCACTGCCGGAGACCAAGAAAGAAGTCATGAGTTTCCTGGGTAGATTGAATTACATTGGACGCTTCATAACACAGTCCATGATAATCGTGGAGCCCATCCTTAAGCTACTGAAAAAGGATGCACCCACCAAATAGACAGGAGAGTGCTAGAAAGCCTTTGACACTATCATAAGATATCTCTCCAATCCGCTAATTTTGGTCCTTCCTAAACTAAGGAGTCCACTGTTGTTGTATTTGTTGGTATTAGACAACGTATTCAGATACATGTTGGCTCAACACTACGAAACTAGGAAGAAAGAGCGAGCAATCTACTATCTCAACAAAATGTTCACCACTTGTGAGTCAAGATAGACTCTCATGGAAAATACATGTTGTAACTTGACATGGGTAGCACAAAAGCTGAGACACTATTTATCAGCCTACACTATTCATCTGATCTCTAAGATGGATCTGTTAAAGTACATCTTCTGCCAACTCATGCCTATAGGAAAGCTGGCCAAATGGAAAATGCTTCTAAGGGAATTTGACATCACATATGTGGTCTATAAAGTTGTCAAGATACAAGAATTGGACGATTTGCTAGCGGAAAGTTTGGTCGATGAAGAGTTTGTACCACTAAGGACGTATTTCCTAGACGAGGAATAGGCAGTTGTGTGAGATCAATATGATGATATATGTTATAATGTATGGACCTATGAGGCATTTGTTGCATTTTCTAGCGGCATGGTAAGTTTTGGGTAATATTATTTATAGAGGAAACTCTGCCAAAATTTCTAGAGAATCCCACAACTCAGAATCATTTGAGGAAAAATATTCTTAAGGGGGTAAGGATGTTACACCCTGTATTTTTCGTGCTAGTATGCATCATGAGTAAAATATCATAAGCCAATGAAGCTAAGATCCTATATTCTTATGAAAATGAATTTACACAAGCATTAAGTAAGATTTATAAGAGTTCGGGGTTAAACGAATAAAAAAATCGATGAAGTTCGCTGAAGAAAAGTGTATTGTTATAGCCCGTACTTTCGGAGTGAGACTAGGAGTAATTAATATGATAAGAAGGTATTTTATGAGGTATTTTAATCGTACAATAGTCGTATGTTAATCTTTTAAGTCAAGAAAGTTCTAAAACTAAAGTTGGCAAAGGTCATCGCAAATTACATTCTGAAATTTGCTGAAATTTAGGGTAGATCTCACTGAGCTTTTCTCCCAATTTACTTGGAGTGATGAGGTGATCAATCCACAATATTGAAGGTCTATGAATCTAGTTTTGATCATATTAAACCGTTCAGAGATTCGATGTCAGAGTATTGAGACATTCACATTTTCGTGAGACTGCGCAATAAACAAGTTTGGTGCGATGACCAACATGAAGCGACCCCTATAGCGCCCCAAGGGTGGTTGAAATTTCCAAATTTATATTTAAAGCGGTGAAGCCCCTTTCTCTTTCATTTCTCGACCTTAGCAGCTCCAAAAACCTCCCAAAGACTTTCTAAAGGTTCCTCTACCATTTAAGAACAAATCCATATGTGGGTGAAGTCAGTGCCGGTCCTGAATTTTTCAAGGCCGAGGGCAAAAGTAAAAATTAGGCCCTATATATATTTTAACTTAGTGATGAACTCACTCTTATTTTTAAACCAAGATCTAACCTGTTCAAATTAACTAAAAATTTAACATTCAAGCCAAATAAATTGTATCGATTCAAACTTCAATATATTAAAATTTAGAATAAAAAGTTATATCATTCAAGTGATGAACTCACTCTTATTTTTTACTCCATAAATGGATTCATGGACTTAAATGTACACCAGAAACAAGCAATGTGGCCACATCCTACAACACCATAAGAGCAGAAAAGCTTACTTGAAAAAATGTATTTTCTTTCTCAATAGCCAAAGCAAACAACAACAGCCTACTTGAGGAAAAATGTCTAAAACTTTCATCCTTGGGAAATTTGATATTATTATCTCTTGCAGGACCTTTTTCCACAAGTAAATCTCTCATTTTTTCATCTAGATTATTCCAAATTCTAGGATAAAAAATATTTAAAGGAAAACTTGGTTCTACACCCTCAGGTTCAGTGTCTTCATTATTACAAAGATGATCAAAATCCTCATTCTCAACATGTTCATCTTCACCTAAGTCACCTACTTGTGCATTAAAATTATTCTCAGTTCCTACTAATTCTTCCACATGATTTTGTTATTCAGATTCATTGACTAAATCATTATCAATTCCTACAAATTCTTCAACATGATTTTGCTACTCAGATTCATTGACTAAATCTTCAGTTGAGTTATCAAGTGAACTATTTGTTTTGTTTTGAAAAAAATTATCCAGAGCTCCCTTTTGAGATTGAGTTAATTCTTCTCTCTGTCTATTTCTTTTTCTTTTTTGACTTCTAGATGGGTGTTTCTTAGAGAACATTGTTACTTGAAAACAAAAACAATATACAAGGAAAGCCAATGCAATTTTAATACTTCAAATAATAAACAAAAAATAACATAACCTGGAATTTGAGAAACCCCCTTCGAGAAATCCCTCTCCACAGAAACAAATTTGATATTTCCAAGAAGAAAAAGAAGGAAAAACGCAGGGCAATTGCTAATAGAAGGAAAAGCGCAGGGCAAGAGGAGTGGAAGTGGAACAGATTGGTTTAGGGACTAGGGTTAATAGTTATAATAAATTTAATATAATACTAACTAAAAAAAATTATGCCCCTCTAAATTTTGGGCCCAAGACAATTGCCCTTTTTGCCCCTGGGCAGGGCCGGCTCTGGGTGAAGTGATTTCCCTCTTGGAAGATCAAGATTACTTAGAATCTTTTCTATATTATTGATTGAACTAAGAATCTTCTTTAAAATTGAGGTGAATCTTGTTGTTGGGGGTATTCTTATTGTTTGAGATAAGATTTTATTATTCCTACATGAAAACTATCTCATCTATGTCTATCTAGTTGGCTTGATGAAGGAAACCTATGAACTTATGGTTGAAGTTCACTATTGAAGAGTTGTAGTTATTGGATTGTTTTGAGTAGTTTCTGAAGTATCTTATTTGCTGGAAGATTGCGAAGTGTAGTTGTTTTTTTATGTTGGTTGGGTTGTGAGTGAAGAAGAAGAGTTATTAGTATTGATTTGCCATAGAATGATGATGTGAAGCTTAAGCACTCTAAGTGTTTAATGAAATGTCATAGTGAGTTGATTCTTAGACTATTGATCCGATTGTAATTCAAGTTATATATGTAATGTATATTATCGTCCTTAGTGTGGAATGGCATCCGTAGAGCTATTGTAGCTAAGGGGAACAAGATTTATGTTAATGTTATCCCTTATTTCTGTTGGCATGACCCGAATGTAAATGAATTTCCCTCCAAAAATTATTCCATTCATGATAGTTGGAAATGTCCATGTTCTTCATTCCCTTAAGATGTTAATTGAATCTTGTTTGTCCCTTATCGAGAGTACTTTCCGCATCTTAGATTCATTCTTCATTATGTGGTACTATGTATTCTTTATTGATTTCACAATAGCCTTATGTCACTCTGATGAGCTCAGAATATTTCTTATGGTCCTTATGAATGTATATACATAACAATTATGTATCTCTATTGTCCATAGAAGCCTACAATATTATATACGCGATATATATATGTATAACACCACCGATCAGCTGATTATGATAATGAAAATATTGCCCACAGAGGCCTATGATGTTATACACATGATTATGATATTGACCACAGAGGCCTACAATATTATATTATATTTATGCATATCATGGTCCATATCGAGTCATAGGTTGATTCTTTTGGTCTCTTTCTCATATTGATGCTCTTACTTAAGTTTATCTGCCTTACATACCTTTATTGGGGGCATTGTATTTCATGTCCGCATGTTTAGGTAGACAGGCTGACGCATTGTCACGACCCGACCTCGGGCCCGCGACTGGTGCCCTACCTGGGCACCCTTTACAGGTATACATCAGAGAATAATAGCGGAACATACATACATCTCAAAAGAAATAAATAACAGGCTAGCCGATAAGGCCACCTTCCAAAAATATACACGTACCCCAGAAAGCAGTTACCTCTTTTTTTTTCTTTACACAACCCAATCCACAAGATATGACTACAGACCTCTAAGAATTTTTGACATAACAACTGTGACGGGACAGGGCCCCGCCATACCCCTGAATGTACATAAACCTACAACCTCAGGGAACTGTACCAAAATACAAAGCCTCCGAAATAATGGAGCTTTCCAACCAGCTGAACAGTAATCCTAAGAATGAGGATCAGCAAGCTATGTACCTTGACTTGCGGCATGAACGCAGCCCCCTGAAGGAGGTCAATACAAAATATGTACCAAGTATGTAAAACTGAAAATACTGTAATGAAATCATAACAGTCTATATAAAATAGGAGACATGTATGATAACCAAACTACAGTACACAACATATAAGCAGTCATGTCAAGCCAGGGACGCATGCCCTCAAAGTCATTACTCACATATAACCATAGGTCTCACGCCCATAATATCAATCATGCCCGTGGAATTCCTTCCTCACTGTCCGCAGTCCATGATATAATATAACACCAATAAGTATACATGAACACCAGGTCCCACCTGTGTCATAAAAAAACTGTATGGGCCAAGTAGGAAAGCGAACCACCAGATCCAGCATACATCATAAAACTGACCGGGGCAAGTACGAAAGCCAACTACCAGAACCAGGTTGCGTCAACAACTGAATGGGGCAAGTACGAAAGCTAACTACCAGATCCAGCCTGCCGTCACGAGATATGACCGGGGCAAGTGCGAAAGCTATCTACCAGAGTCTACCGTACCAAACTGTGCCATAGAACTGACGGGGGCAAGTATGAAATCTAACTACCAGACCATCCTACGTCAGCCACTGACCGGGGCAAGTACGAAAGCTAACTACCAGACCATCCTGCGTCACTAAACCTCATGGAGGTCTAGTCTATGGAATAACAATATCACCCGGGGATTTAGCCCGCATCATGGTCGCATGCCCCGAAATCCCACATCGTATAAGCATGTCCATGGGTAATAAAAACAAATTTGGAAATCTAACCCGCCTCCTGGTCGCATGCCCCGGAATCCCACATCGTATAAGCATGTCCAAGGAGTAATAAAAATAATCCGGGAATCTAACCCGCATCCTGGTCGCATGCCCCGGAATCCCACATCGTATAAGCATGTCCAAGGATCAATCACAATGGAAACATACTCGTGGAAGCCTCCGTCACTGTCGGTACATCCAAGTAAATTCACAACAAGACAGTCGACCGACAGCATAAACATATAATACTTGCACTCAAGGCTATCACAAGAAAGCATAGGCAAGTTCATAAAATCTTTAGACTTTCATTATCATACAAAAATGAATTTCATTTTATAAACTCAAGGCACTTTTCGTTTCACATAAAAATCCTGGAATTTAACCCAAAGTACTACGTACTTCCATTCTTTTCAAAAGACTCCTTTTCATATAAAACCCCAAGATACTAACACCCGTAGTATCAAGGCATGTCTACATTTCAAACAAGTCACTACATTTTTAGAAATACATTTCTAGGCTTCTAAATCAAGTGACCCTTACTTTTAAACTTTAAGCAATTGATACCTTTAAATAAAATTGCCCTTCTTTATTTCAAGTCATTTCTTTGTTTACATTACTAGAGAAAACCATTCTTTTAACCTTCCATAAAGTTGTTATAACCAACTTCCCATAAAGCCGTTATACAAACTTTATGCTTTAGAAACTAAGACATTTTTAACCTTTCATAAAGCCGTCATAACTAACTTCCCATAAAGCCGTTATAACTCTTTATGTCTTAGACAAATTCATTCTTTTTATAATCAAGAGACTTATACTTTCAAATCAAGTTACATAGCTTTCAAAATACTTCAAGTCTCTTAACTTTAAGAAATCAAGTTTCTTAACTTAGAATATCAAGTCTCTTTAACTTAGTATATCAAGTCTCTTAACCTTTTAAGAATTCAAGGTTCATGGTCTTAAAACTTCATAACGTAAACTCTTTAAATTAACATATACTTTTATGTGTTGTGAATAGGTTATACTCGTTTATAACGATCTTATTAAAGCAGCCATGATCTAGAAAATGTAATATAATTTTGTCTTATCTTAGTTTCTATGCAGATGGAGAATTATACTCATTTTAATATAATTGATTGTCGATACATTTTCTTTTATTAACGCTGCAATGGCTTGTTCGATACTTATTCTCATTCGTGCAGTAAATTAGAAAAGTCAACTCGACTCCAATTACTTCCTAACGACTCTTACCAACATCCCCCATAAGACTTGGTAAGAACTTAGGATAACTTAGACATAACTTTCACATAGAGTAAATCAACATACATACCTCTTAACTTCTAAGAGTAGAATAAATCATGAAATAACACCACATGTATATTTCATACATAGAATCATGCCAAAAGGAGGAAGAGGTTCACATACCTCGCGACGATTATCGACAAGTAGCAAAATGCTCCAAAGTACTTCAACCTTGATAGATATTCCATCCTTTAAGTAGAATACGCTACTCGTAGTACTTCAACCTATATTAATCATAACATGTCTATCAACTCCTCACTTTAACGTAGAATCATACTAAGTGTAAGGTCTCTTATTCTACGGAAAATCGGGCAGCACTTCCTTTGTTTCTACGTACTTTTCCACCTTTTTCAAGGCCCGAAAATCAATAACCAAACGCCACATTTAAGGCCCAACAATTCAGCAATACAAAGGGGATTACACTCCTAATAGGACGTGTAAAATTCTGCCCCACAATCAATATAAAACTGTCCAATATTTCCAAGCCATATTCGGCTACCATTGTCACAACAATTATCAATTTCCTTTCAATTCATTTTTCAATACAAGTTGTTATTCCAACATGTTATATACATAATAACAATTACAACGACTATAAATCATTTCTTCCTTAACATGCGACGATTGTAACTATCGACCAAATTTATTACAACCTTAATGGCTAACTTGTCCATTTTCGGTTTTAACATGTCGACATGATCCAAATCTTTTCAAACTTCATTCTATATACCACATGCTCATTTCTTAATTACTATAACATGTAATCTTCAATTACATTAAGAAGATGAAGATTTTACCTCAATAAGCCCTAATAATGTCCAACCGTAAAAGTCGATCCTTAGCAACTTTTAGCTCCTCTTCTTATGTTCCAATCCGCTCCAAGCACTCCTTAGAAGCGCATGAAGAACTCCTCTTCAAGTTCCATCTTCAAAGTTGAAGAACACCTTAGGTTTTTTCGCCTTGCGACTAACGTAAAAACGTCATTTTCCCGGGATCTTTCTATTGAGATATCCTTACAATACCCCTAGGAACCTTGGGTTAAAGTCTTGTGAATTATGGACAACAATTGATTTTTTTTTTTGTGGGAATAAGCTCAATGCCGAGAGCATCTTAATGAAAGAACAAGGTCTTGAAATTTTTCTAAGTGTTGGGAGCTTGTCTTGCTACTAGTGTAGTATATATAAAATAATAGAGGGTCAAGATTACAACATTTGTGTGGCTAGGATGAAGAATATTTAATATCTAGCCAAGTGGGCAAGTTGACTAAGTCAATTATCTCAAGCTTGTCAAGACTTGATCATCTACCTTGGTCATTGACCATTATACCCTTGGTATATTTCGAACAAGCCTATGTAGGGGGTGACATGTGTCGCCCTCCCATTCGTCCATAAAATTTCGTAACCCTCGGGTGGGCCCTACGTGACCAAATCCGTAAAATAAATTTCCACAATGATAATAAATTCCATACTCCTCAAATAATGTATTTTGAGAATGTAATTCCCATCAACGAACATTTTTCTTTTCCGAAGTTCGGAAGATTTTCCTTCGGAAAAATAATTCTTTCTTTCGTACCAATTTTCAAGTCTTGTGTTCTCGCGTCTATTCTCTTATTCATGTCCTGGAATTTCGGGGTGTAACACACACCTCCTTAGTAGGTTGTCTGACCCATCAGTAAGTTGTCGTGCTCCATTTCTCCTTGAGTTGCTGTAGAGAGTTGGTAAGCTATGCTAATTATGGATATATATATATATATATATATATATATATATATATATATATATATATATATATATATATATATATTGAGTATGGTGGGGTCCTGTCCCAACCTTTGATCATGTTATGATACTCTTAGTGGCTCGTAGACTTGGTATTGTTTTTTATTCCACTGTCGTCCTTCTTTTTGTCAGTTGATATTGTGGTCTTTTCGGCATTATATAGTCATATATGTTTGGGCTATTTTCATTTTACAGGTTAGTATGTTCAGAGTGTTATATGAATGTCATCATGAGACCTTGTCATCCCATATATTCTTTCTAACACGTTATAGCTTAGAAGTGGTACGCTCAGACCAGTAAGGCATTGGGTGTCGGGCACACCCCAAAAAGTTGGGGTGTGACAGTGTTAGTGGGTATCATTATTCTTCTGTGTTATACCCCGTATTTCCAGAGTATGTACGTAAGGGCGTACGTACAAAGGTTTGAGCCTTAAAGTTAGGCATAGGACGAAATTTGTGCACAACCCACTAAAAGAATCGTTTTCCGACGAAACGTTTTACAAAACTTGCGAAGGGAAAATTACGGCTATGTCATTTATTATTTTTGCGGATTTTTCCGAGAGATAAAATATTTTGGACCAACGAGAGGGTGACACTTGTCACCCTCAAGTGGACGGCAACATGGGCAAGTTTGGACGATTTTGTGGCATTGCTTTAGTCAAGGCTACGTAGGATATTTTTGTGTAGTAGATGGATAAGGACACTTGGGTAAATCCCCACCCTCCACTTGCCCTCCACTTGCCTTCATCTTGGCCATTGGTTGGCCTATAAATACCCCCCTAACTTGAAGGTTTTCTTCATCCACAAACACAATTCTCTAAGTCTTGAAAATCCTCCCTCTCCCTTGTAGTGTTTTCGTCCCAACCCTCTTCCCCCTCTAGCCTAGTGGCTTCGGCCGAGAATACCCCCTCCCCCCTCTTTGTAGAAAGTTGCCTTCTAGTGTAGTTACTATCCCAAAATACCCTAGCCCAAATCACTTATAGTATTAAGTAGAAGTTGTTTAGAAACTTCTAAGGGTTTCTTGGAGCGGACTGGAGTTTTCAGATTAGGAGCTAAGCCTTGCTCAGGATCGACATTTAACTTGGATAATTTTGGGCTTATCGAGGTAAATAATCTTATCCTTCTATAGTATTGGAGATCACATACTGTAGTAGTATAGAAATAGTACAAAGTTATATAGAAGGATATTAAAAGAAGAGAATTGAACTGTAATAGAAGGATATTACAGAATAGAATTGAACTTAAATCACATCAAAAGAATAATAAAGAAGATTGAACTGTACTTACATAGGACTGTATTTACAGTAGACTTGTGTATCTTGGCGGGTAGGGAAGTGCTGCCCAATTTTCCGTAAAATAGAGAACCCTCTGCTTAGAATAGTCTATAGAGTAGTCTAGACATTGATAGACGTATCTGACTATTATAGGTTGATTCTCTGCGCGCGACATATTCGACTTGGCAGGTGGATTTCGCCGAGGACGTATGTGATTCTTCCTATTCTCTTGAGCATGATATTTTAAGTATATATATAGTACGGTAGACGTACATGTGTTAACTGAACATGGTTTTACTTGACGTCTTTTGACTTGAGTTTAAATAATAAGAATCTTGAAGTCTTTCAATAAGAATTATAAATCATTTTTGAAAGAAGAAGAATATTTATTTTAAAAACAAAAAGCTTAAGAGTTATACTAGCTTTATGGGAAGTTAGGTATAACGGCTTAAGAAAGATAAAAGGAACAGTTTACTTATGTGTTTATGAAAGACTTGTATTGTGTCACGACCCGAACCTGGGCCCGTGACTGGTGCCTTACCCCGGGCACCCTAGTGATACAACATCAGAGTAATCAGCGGAACATAAAACACATACATGAAACAAATGAAGTACAAAACAGTAATCTGAGGAAAACTTGCCTTTCGGCATATATATAAATAACAACTCTTACAAATGAACAGTTTAATCCCTTTTACAAACCCTTTCCACAACAGTACTACAGACCTCTACGAATGATATGACAACAACGACGGGACAGGGCCCCGTCATACCCCTGAATGTGAGCACCTAAAACAACAGGGGACTATACCACGATAAGCCTCCGGAGAAACGGAGCTTTCCCAAACGCTGAACTGTGACCCTAAGAGCGAGGATCAACGACTGGTGTACCTTTACCTGCGGCATGAACGCAGCCCCCCGAAGGAGGTCAGTACAACAGTGCAGTATGAAGCGAAAATAAATCAGTAAATGAAATCATAGCGATCATATAAAGCGGAGACATGTATGATAACCAAACTACAGTTTACAACAAAGCAGTCATGTCAAGTCAGGGACTCACGCCCTCAAGTCATCACTCAAGTATAACAATGGGTCTCAGGCCCACAACATCAATCATGCCCGTGGAATACCTTCCTCATCGCCGTGATCTATGATATAAAAGCACCAAGGAACACACATGAACACGGGTCCCACTGTGTCATAATAAAATCAGACGGGGTAAGTAATGCGAAGGCATAGCCGACTACTAAAACCCACGGTACCAACCAGTCATGAATCGTATCATAAGATCTGTCTAGACCGTCACATGATCAAAGCCGCCACTTGCCCGCAGATCAATGTACGCGTCTAACCACCGAACTCCGCGACTCGCATAGGCCAAACTCATAGGCCCGCATGAGGTATAACCCGCATCGAGGGTAGCTACTCCCCGGCGTCTGGACTCGCCGTCCGCGTAGCCACAAGGACCGCATGACCACAAGGGCCGCACACTAACACGAACTCCGCGATTCCGCATAGGCCCTCTGCACCCGCATAAGGTATTCTCGAATCATAGGTCCATCGACCACCGAGTCTACCCGCGTGAGGCGGCTTAACCTCCGGAATATGTCACGATGAGTGGCACAATACTATCATAACGACTGATAGTTAAGAAGCACAATCAAGGGAAAATCCCTTTACATAAACATCACAAGATACTATCACACGTAGCATCCTAACATGATTACTTATCAAAGCAACGAGAAAGTATTACCAGGCTATCACAATTCAATACAATCAAGTTATTCACACAAGGTACTTTCTACTTTAAGTTAACAAGTACTCGAATTAATCCCTAAAGTACTTTATACAATAACTCTTTTAAAAGGTACGTCAAAAGTCACACAATACCCGTAGTATATAAAAATAGAGTGACTATCCTTTTAAGTAAACCAAAATACTTACCTTTGTAAAATCAAGTAACAACATTATTTTCCAAACGTCCAAGTTTGCCTAATTTCAAATGTTCACGTTTCTTATTTTAGAAAGGTTTCGTAGTTCGTAGTCTTATTCATTTAAGAATATAATTCTCTTTTAAACAATCTGAGAAACATAAGTCTTATGTGAGTAGGATATTCTTGTTTATAACAATCTTATTACAGCAGCCATGATCTAGGAAATATCATTTTGTCTCATCTTAGCTTCTATGCAGATGGAAGTTTCTACTGGTTTTAATAATACTTAATTATTCAAAACATTTCCTTTTATTAACGCTGCAGTGGTTTGTCGATACACATCCTGATTTCCAAAATCAGTAAAACACTCTTAAGCCGTTATACCTAACTTCCCATAAAGCTAGTATAACTCTTAAGTTTTCAAAAGAAACCAAGTATCACTCTTCTTTCAAAACGATTTAGAAATCTTTTGAAATACTTCAAGTTCTTTATTATCACACATCAAGCCAGTTATAAACAAATCATTTACCTTTTAAAAACCACAAAGTATTTTCGGACCTACATAAAGCTGTTATAACCAACTTCCCATAAAGCCGTTATAACACTTTATGTTTCAAACCAATCAAATACATTTAACACGTATCGTCACCGCACTACATAGTTCACACATATCATGCTAGAAGAGATAGGAAGAGGTTCACATACCTCGCGACGAGTATCGACTAATAGCAAAACGCTCCAAGTACTTAAAACCGTGGGATACTCCTTAGCAAGTAGATCGCGACATCCGTATTAATTAACCCTATATGGCC
Source organism: Przewalskia tangutica (assembly GCA_029844215.1). Taxonomy (NCBI): domain Eukaryota; kingdom Viridiplantae; phylum Streptophyta; class Magnoliopsida; order Solanales; family Solanaceae; genus Przewalskia; species Przewalskia tangutica. The sequence continues at coordinate 41,304,639 of CM056733.1, forward strand.
ACAAGGCGGTTATTAACTTTTAGACCTAATCGAATAACATTCTACCGAAAATTCGGCACCTCTCCCCACATGGCAGTAAATCTCCTCCTTTATCGAGGCCGCTACTAAGCCAACCAGGGGGTTACACATCTAACCCGAACGGTACAATTCTACTCCACAGAAAAGCTACACAAGTCTACTGTAATACAGTCCTATGTAAATACGATTCAAGACTCTTCTTCAAACGGTTTCTTATTATTCGGGCTTAAGTCAAAAGACATTGCGAAAACAACGTTGATTCTACATATAGAATACTTCAATTATAGTCTAACAATCATGTAATTTCCAATTACAATAGAGGACAAGATATTTACCTCGATAAGCCCATAATTATCCAAGTATAAAGTCGATCTGGGCAATCGTTTAGCTCGACTCCGGCGCTCAACCGCTCTAAACCACCCTTAGAAGTTCTAACCAACTTCTACACAATACTCCAACGGACTATGGAGATTTTCCTAGGGTTTCGGTTTTGTAGGATCGGGAAGTATAATAGTATTTCCGGCTTTTCAGATAGGTATAACCTTAGAATACTACAAGGTATACGGCTAAGGTAATTTGGGCATTATAACAATACTTTTGAGAGTATTTCTACACCACAAAGGGGGGTATTATACGAAAGCAACTAGGCTAGGGGGGGAGAGGGCTCTCGGCCAAGGGGGCCTTTCAAAGGGGGAGAGGGGCTCTTGGGACGAGTCAACAAGAGGGAGAGGAGGGATTTTAACACTTAGAAGATTTGTGGAAAGGATGAAGAATTCATCAAAGGGAGAGGGGTATTTATAGCACAAGCCAAGGCCAACCAATGGCCAAGATCTTGCCAAGTGCATAGCAAGTGTAGGGCCAAGATCAAGCCATGTGCACCCTAACCCTACTCCACAAAACACTCCACAAAACAAGGCACAAATCAAGGCCATAAAGTAGCCCAATTCGCCAAGGGTTGCCGCCTGCTTCCAATGTGAGGGTGACACGTCACCTCCCGTTGGTCCAAAATGTTTCGTCTCTCGGAAAAATCCGCAAAAATTAAAATGACATAGCGGAAATTCCCTACGAAAGTCGTGGAAACGTATCGTCAAAAAACGACTCAAATCGGGTGTTGTGAACAAAAGAATTCGCCAAGCCTAAATCACAAGTTCAAATTTCTACGCACGCCCCACGCATACTTGGAAATATGGTATAACATTCTCCTCTAGAAACATTCGTCGAATGTTCCTTCTTAGTCTCAAACAACGCGGCGCCAAGATAGTCTTCACTACTATACTTACGAGAACCAACACGCCACATCCGCCACGAAACACCCGCACATAAAAACTTACATCCAAGTCCACGAGGAAACACTCTAACATCACCAAAATGATACCACTTTTGTCACTTTGTCGCGAGCCTTGCTCCGACGACCCAACAAATGGTACCGCCGCATGCGATCATCGAAAGTCGCCAGACACTCGAACCCTACCACATTTCGACATCGCTTTAGTTTCCAAAACTCGGGTTACTATCTCTTTACGTGGCATCATTAATCGGGAACATTCTCGATGGATCTTCGATACTTTCGAACATAACAATACGAAGATCGGACGCCCCGCCTCCTAAGTCGGACGGCAAATGCTAACATATAGGCAACCCGCCTATTCTTCACATGAACTCTCAAAGGCCCAAAGTAACTCGCTAAGTTTCTCGCTTTCCAAAGCTCACACCGTCCGGGTGGTACTTTCAAGAAGACCGACCGTCAACTCGAACTCTAAGCGTCGCCGCGATTATCCGCACGATTCCTCCGAGCCGCGAACTTCTTCTAGACAAGCTTCACACTATCCATACCGCTTTGGAACAAGCTGAACTAATCGTCAACCTTGCCAACATCGAACCAATCGGCCGCAACTTTACACTTCCGCCCTACAAGGCTTCAAAAGGTGACATCAGAACACCGAAATGGTAGCCTAAACACTCTCCACAGAGACAACAATCCCACAACTATCCTCGAAATCCAAGCACCGCCCGAGGGCGAATGCGGTCTCGAGACTCACTGAGTTCTTAACACATGTTTGTTAAACTTCCGAAACAAAAACAGCCGCACTGGCTCCATCATCGCCATAAGGTGAAGGTAGGCACCCTGCAGCCTTACAACCTTCTGTTAAAACAACATCGCCGAGTGAGCGGTCCCGACCAAGAACACGATGGGCTGCCCCATCGCCCAACCACCGGGTCGAACACATCCACGAACTCGCACCGTCAACTAAACTTGGGCCTAACACCTCGTGACCCTAACACAAGACGACCACCACAACCGACCCCACCACCAAACTGCGCCGCGGTTGACCCGCAACGTGGCCTCAACCCGACCCGCAACGCCGCACAATGCTAGCTCCACGAAGAAAAACTTCACTAATCACGCTACGAAAACCTAGCGCCTTCTTAGCTCAACTACCCCCTTTCATTCCACACTACTTAGGGACCTATCCCAAACGTAGCTCACGTGCACTATGCACTTCCGTCTGGATCAAACATAACACTACACCTTTCTCGAGATGGCCTCACCTCTAAGGTCTCTACGTATAAAACTCTAAGGCTCACACCTTCTCTATCCCCCAAAATCTTACTCGGTTAACCCATCATGATTTCTAATCACAACTAACACACTGCTATCAGAACATAGCACTTAAGGTATACTCACCTTATCACATATACAGATCTCTAGAGGGTTAAGGATATATCTATATCTACTGCTTCACTCCCTTAGTCGTCTAATCAAACACGCCGTGAGGCGTAGCTAAGGAAGGTGACGAACTACCCACCGATCACGAAGGCTAAGTCCTTCTACCAGACACTCTTTCGACATCGACCGACGGCCATAGTACAACAAGTACCAACTAAAAGACGACATTCCGGGATGGCGTCACAAGCGTGAACCGGAAGCCCTGGAGTTCTAACCAACTCCTGCATACCCCGAACGTCCTGAAATCCGTGGAAGACCACTCTGCACTGGTGGATGTGCAAATCTAATCTGCTGGTGAGGCGACTCGCCTCGAAAGTTACCAAAGGACCTTGCTGCTCTGGCCCTCTTCTACTGTCCTTCGTTAACCCGTCGATCTCTACACGTCTCGGCCTGCTGCGCAAAAGCCCGTACACAGGCCATGCTCAAGCCTAACTGAAGAACTTACTCTTGCACAACCTTTTCGTTGATATTCATCAAGACTCGCGGTACATCGGTATACTCTGCGTAGTCAAATCCATAGTTAGTAACAGGGTCGCCTCCTTGAAATCTATATTCTCTGTTCCCGGTCGTGGAACTGAAGGTTCACATATCATGGCCGCAGTAGGAACTGCCGTCGCCGTGCTTAAACTCTGCTGGGGCTAGTGACCGCAGAAATCCGAATGAAGCATTACCCTAGGTAATGATTAGGCTGTGCCCACGTAACCTCTCAACTCTACTCGCGGCTCCTCGCCGCTTGCCTCTGGCCCGGTTTTGCCTACGCGAGGCATATCGGTGGAAAGAAATACGTTAGAGGTCCAACTTACAACACGGCTCTAAGGCACGATCTCAGTAAGAAGAAATAGAAACCAATCCTAAATATCCTATAGCCTCACGATTATTGGTGTGGTGCACAACACACCAATAATCAAGACTTCTTGGATCTGATACGTAGACACTTTCCGAGGATTAATCGCTCGATACCACTTTTGTCACGACCGAACTGGGCGTGATCGTGCCTTACCGGGCACCCTAGTGATACAACATCAGTAATCACGAACATAAAACTCATACATGAAACAAATGAAGTACAAAACAAGAACTGAGGAAAACTTGCTTTCGGCATATATATAAATAACAACTCTTACAAATGAGCAGTTTAATCCCTTTTACAAACCCCGCCACAACAAGATTACTGCACCTCTACGAATGATATGATAACAACGACGGACAGGGCCGTCATACCCCGAATGTGAGCACCTAAAACAACAGGACTATACCACGATAAGCCTCCGAGAAACGAGCTTTCCCAAACGCTGAATCGTGACACTAAGAGCGAGGATCAACGATCGTGTACCTTTACTGCGGCATGAACGCACTTCAAGGAGGTCGATAACAAAAATGCGAGTATGTGAAATCGAAAATAAATCAGAAATGAAATCATAGCGATCATATAAAGCGGGAGACATGTATGATAACCAAACTACGATTTACAACAAGCGATGTCAAGTCGTGGACTCACGCCTCAAGTCATCACTCAAGTATAACAATGGGTCTCGTGCCCACAACATCAATCATGCGTGGAATACCTTCCTCACCGCCAGCGATCTATGATATAAAAGCACCAAGGAACACACATGAACACGGGTCCCACTGTGTCATAATAAAACTCAGACGGTAAATACGAAGGCATAGCCGACTACTAAAAACCCACAGTACCAACCGGTCATGAATCAGATCATAAGATCTGTCTAGACCGTCACATGATCAAAGCTGGCCACTTGCCCGCAGTATCAATGTACGCGTCTAACCCTGGAACTTCCGCAGCTCCGCATAGGCCAATCTCATCGGCCCGCATGAGGTATTCCCCGCATCGAGGGTAGCTACTCCGGCGGCGTCTGGACTCGCCGTCCGCACGGGCCACAAGGACCGCATGACCACAAGCGGCCGCGACACTAACTCGAACTCCCGCATTCCGCATAGCCCTACTGACCGCATAAGGTATTCTCGAATCATAGTCCATCGACCACCGAAGTCTACCCCGACGGAGGCGGCTTAACCTCCGAATATGTCACGATGAGTGGCACAATACTATCATAACGATCGATAGTTAAGAAGCACAATCAAGGAAAACCCTTTACACAAACATCACAAGATACTATCACACGTAGATCCTAACATGATTACTTATCAAAGCAACGAAAGTATTACCAGGCTATCACAATTCAATACAATCAAGTTATTCACACAAGGTACTTTCTACTTTAAGTTAACAAGTTCGGGAATTAATCCCCAAAGTACTTTATACAATAACTCTTTTAAAAGGTACGTCAAAAGTCACACAATACGTAGTATATAAAAATAGAGTGACTATCTTTTTAAGTAAACCAAAATACTTACCTTTGTAAAATCAAGTAACAACATTATTTTCCAAACGTCCAAGTTTGCCTAATTTCAAATGTTCACGTTTCTTATTTTAGAAAGGTTTCGTAGTTCGTAGTCTTATTCATTTAAGAATATAATTCTCTTTTAAACAATCTGAGAAACATAAGTCTTATGTGAGTAGGATATTCTTGTTTATAACAATCTTATTACAGCAGCCATGATCTAGGAAATATCATTTTGTCTCATCTTAGCTTCTATGCAGATGGAAGTTTCTACTGGTTTTAATAATACTTAATTATTCAAAACATTTCCTTTTATTAACGCTGCAGTGGTTTGTCGATACACATCCTGATTTCCAAAATCAGTAAAACATTCTTAAGCCGTTATACCTAACTTCCCATAAAGCTAGTATAACTCTTAAGTTTTCAAAAGAAACCAAGTATCACTCTTCTTTCAAAACGATTTAGAAATCTTTTGAAATACTTCAAGTTCTTTATTATCACACATCAAGCCAGTTATAAACAAATCATTTACCTTTTAAAAACCACAAAGTATTTTCGGACCTACATAAAGCTGTTATAACCAACTTCCCATAAAGCCGTTATAACACTTTATGTTTCAAACCAATCAAATACATTTAACACATGTACGTCTACCGTACTACATAGTTCACACATATCATGCTAGAAGAGATAGGAAGAGGTTCACATACCTCGCGACGAGTATCGACTAATAGCAAAACGCTCCAAGTACTTCCAACCGTCGGCTACTCCTTAAGTCAAGTAGATCGCGCCACACGTAGTACTTCAACCTATAAGGCCACAAGGCGCTTATTAACATTTAGACCTCATCGCAGAACATTCTACCGAAAATTGGCAAAGACTCTCCCGCAACAAACAGAAATCTCCTCGCTTTATCGAGGCCGGCTACCAAGCCAACCAGGGGGGGGTTACACATCTAACCCGAACGGGTACAATTCTACTCCACAGAAAAGCTACACAAGCTCATGTCTGAATACGCCCTATGTAAATACATTCGATTACTCTTCTTTGAAACGGTTTCTTATTATTCAGCTTAAGTCAAAAGACATCCGACAACAACGTTGATTCTACATATAGAATACTTCAATTATAGTCTAACAATCATGTAATTTCCAATTACAATAGAGGACAAGATATTTACCTCGATAAGCCCATAATTATCCAAGTATAAAGTCGATCCCGGCAATCGTTTAGCTCCAACTCCGAGCGCCCAACCCGCACTAAACCACCCAAAGAAGTTCTAACCAACTTCTACACAATACACCACCGGACTATGGAGATTTTCCGAGGGTTTCGGATTTGTGACTGACGGCAAGTATAATAGTATTTCCAAGCCAGATAGGTATAACCTTAGAATACTACAAGGTATACTGCTAAGGTAATTTGGGCATTATAACAATACTTTGAGAGTATTTCTACACCACAAAGGGGTATTATACGAAAGCAACTAGGCAGGGAGAGGGCTCTCGCCAAGGGGGGCCTTTCAAAGGGAGAGGGCTCTTGGACGAGAGTCAACAAGAGGGAGAGGGAGGGATTTTAACACTTAGAAGATTTGTGGAAAGGATGAAGAATTCATCAAAGGGAGATGGGTATTTATAGCACAAGCCAAGGCCAACCAATGGCCAAGATCTTGCCAAGTGCATAGCAAGTGTAGGGCCAAGATCAAGCCATGTGCACCCTAACCCTACTCCACAAAACACTCCACAAAACAAGGCACAAATCAAGGCCAAAAAGTAGCCCAATTCGGCCAAGGGTTGCCGCCCCTTGCTTCCAATGTGAGGGTGACACATGTCACCCTCCCGTTGGTCCAAAATGTTTCGTCTCTCGGAAAAATCCGCAAAAATTAAAAATGACATAGCCGGAAATTCCCCTACGAAAGCTGTGGAAACGTTTCGTCGAAAAACGACTCAAATCGGGTGTTGTGAACAAAAAGAATTCGGCCAAGCCTAAATCACAAGTTCAAATTTCTACGTACGTCCTTACGTACATACTCTGGAAATACGGGGTATAACATATTGATTTCTGGAAAGTATAATAAGATGGTTTGTTGAGTAGACATATTGTGATGTTATATGTGTTAGTATCTTGTAACGTTTGTGTAAAGAGGTTATTCTTATTATGCTTATATTGTTTAACGATAAGCCGTTATGCTAGTATTACATCACTCACCTCTTGACATGATCTACCGGGGGTTAAGCTGCCCTCCGATGCGGGGTATACCTCAGGCAGTCTGTGTGACTATGATTCGAGGATACCTCATGCGGGTCCAGGGGACCTATGCGGAGCTACGAGAGTTCCAGGTTAGTGTGCGGTCCTTGTGGCCATGCGGTCTATGTGGCCATGCGGACTACGAGTCCAGGACGATGCCGAGGAGTAGCTACCCTCGATGCGGGGAATACCTCATGCGGGCCTATGTTAGTGGCCTATGCAGACTGCGGGAGTCCAGGATTAGGCATGCATAATGATACTATGGGCGATTGGCCTTGCTTCGATCATTCGCAGCCTAGAAAAGACCTGTTACAGTTTACCTTTACTACTATTGTTTGTGTTGTGGCACTATGTGCGGTTACCTTGGTGGTTTTGTACATATTTGTAAAATTGGTTTTAAAATGATATGATTTCATTTAAGTACTTTACAGTTTCACATACTTGGTACCTGTTGTACTGACCTCCTTCGGGGGGCTGCGTTCATGCCGCAGGTAAGGGCAAGCAGGTGCTAGATCCGCATCCTTAGGATCTTTGCTTTGGTGTCAGGAGCTCCATCTTCTCCGGAGGCTCGACTTTTGGTATGGTTCTCCCTGATGTTGTAGATATATGTACATTCAGGGTATGGCGGGGCCCTGTCCCGCCATAGTTGTTTACATTCCTAGAGGTCTGTAGTCATGTTGTAAAGTTGGGATGTAACTGTTCACTCTTTATATATATATGCCGAAAGGCGACTTTTCTCAGATAAACTGTGTCTCAATTTATATTTGTTTCATGTCTTGTTTTTATATTCCGCTGATTACTCTGATGTATGACTACTTGGGTGCCCGGGTAAGGCACCAGTCACTGGCCCCGGAACGGGTCGTGACAAAAGTGGTATCAGAGCAGTTAATCCTCGGAAAGTGTCTACAGACCGTATCTAGTAGAGTCTTGATTATCGGTGTGTTGTGCACCACACCAATAATCAGGAGGCTATAGGATATTTAGGATTGGTTTCCATTCTTCTCACTCTGAGATCGTGCCTTAGAGTTGTGTTATAAGTTGGACCCCTCTAACGTATTTCCTTTCTTTAACAGTTATGCCTCCACGTAAGGCAACCCGGGCCCAGAAGGGCAAGGCAGTCGAGGGAGCTGCTAGTAGGACACAAAGAGTCACGAGGGTTCAGGCCCAGTCTATACCCGAGACGGCGAGTTCCATGACGCCGCCCCAAAGAGACCACGCACCGCACTCTCCCGGCCCCACACCGGCGAGGAGTTAGGGTACAAGGAGATGGCCCAATTATTGGCCAGGATTGTGGCCAGACATGAGGATAGGTCGATCAGCAGATTCCAGCCCAATGCAGCTGGTTCACCCGAGATCAGACAGTTTGAGAGTACGGGATTTTCAGAGTTGTAGCCCGCCAGAAATCTACGGGTCGAGGCCTGAGGATGATCCGCAGGAGTTCATCCGTCAGTTATAGAGGATCATGCGAGTGATCAAGGCTTCAGAGACCGAGTCCGTGAACTTCGGTTCACATAGGCTGCGTGATACCGCAGTCGATTGGTTTGATTCGTGGGAGTTATCCCGGGGAGAGCACGCGTCCCCAGCTACTTGGGACGAGTTCTCGGAGGCCTTTCTCACTCACTTCTTGCCTCCACAGATGAGGAGGGCACGCCAGATTTTTGTTCTTTGAGGCGAGGACGCGATTAGGAGAGTACAACATTGAGTTCGATTCGTTGGCTCGATATGTCCTGCGTTGGTAGCAGATATGGAGGATGTGGTACATCGCTACGTCACCGGCTAGATTATTATGGCCGAGTCTTGTGCGTGTGGCTCTTCACGAGCATGGACATTACCCGCATGCAGGCTCATGCACTTGGATGCGAGGAGCGTAGAGGCCGACGGGTTGACAGACAGCAGCAGAAGAAGGACAGGACGGCATGGTCTTTTGGTAGCTATCGGGGTGGAGGGCCTCAGCAGCAGTCTAGATTTGCACCCCAGCCAGCTCAGAGCACTCCTACACCGTCCTCAGGACAGCCAAGATATTCGAGGGCAGACCAGGGCCCCGGGACTTCAGACGTCCAGGGTAGCAGAGGTGCTAGCCGATCGGGACCACCCCCTCAGTGTGGCCGATGCGGTAGATCCCATTACGGGAATTGTGGTACTGCTCCGAGAGTTTGTTACGGCGCCAGCAGTGGTCACTTTGCGAGCTGTCACCGCGGCGCAGAGGCAGGTAGGGGTCACCATGTGGTCTTTCGCGGTCTTCTTCATCTCCTACGATTACTCGCCCGAGGCGTGGTACTCGAGGCCGCAGGTCGCGGCAGAGGTCGTGGTGCGGGTCGATTCTAGCGGTCCTCGAACCGCATTTATGCCTTGTCTAGCCGGGCAGACTGGAGGCATCGCCGACGCCGCCACTGTACCTTATCGCTGGTTGTGATGTGTATGCCTTGATAGATCCGGTTCTACTGTCCCTATATATCTCCCTTATTGCTAGTAGGATAGGGATAGAGCACGAGTCCATAGACCACTTTCGAGGTAGCTACACCATGGGTGATTCGGTGGTAACTCGGCGGGTATATGGCTTGTCCGGTGACCATATGCGATCGTCGACCTAGCCGACTGCATAAAGTTGGACATGACTGATTTCGATGTGATCATGGGCATGGATTGGTTAGCTTCGTGCTACGCCGGTAGACTGCAGGGAGAGAGTGTACGGTTCCAGCTTCTAGGAGCCGGTTATTGAGTGGGAGGAACACCGTGGTCGCCGAGGGTAGGTTTATTTTCTACCTCAAGGCTAGGAAGATGGTGCGAGGGGTATATCTACCATCTCATTCGGTGTTTGATACGAGGTCTGCACCAGATTTTCTGGCCCAGTGAGTCGAGAGTTCCCGGATGTGTTTCGATGACCTCGTATCCTCCCGAGAGGAGATAGAGTTTTGTATCGATGTGATGCGGACACTCGCCTATTTCCATTCCGCCATACGTAATGGCACTGCCGAGTTGAGAGAGTTGAAGGACCATCCGAGAGATTTCTTTGGAGAAGCGGCTTCATCGTGCCTAGTGTTTCTCCTCGGGAGCGCCGGTATTGTTCGTGAAGAAGAAGGACGGACGCTGCGCATGTGTTGATTACGTGCACTGAACAAGGTGACCATTAAGAACGAATACCCTTCCCGTGATTGATGATTTGTTCGACGATGCGAGGCGCGAGATGTTTCTCCAAGATTGATCTGCGATCGCTATCATCGTGTGTGTCGAGAGGCGGATGTCCCTAGGATCGCATTACGACCCAGACGCACTATGAGTTCGTGGTTATGTCTTTCGGTTGACCAATGCTCGGCGGTATTCATGGATTTGATGAACCGAGTGTTCAAGCCATTTTTGGACACGTTTGTGATAGTGTTCATTGATGACATCTTGGTTTATTCCCGCCGATCGGGAGCACGCGAGCATTTGGCGGTCTTTGAGAGTTCTCGGACCAGCGATTATATGCCAAGTTTTCGTGTGAGTTACGGTTGACTTGGTGGCTTTTCTTGGGCATATTGTCGGCCGATGGTATTCGGTGGATACGCCAAGATCGAGGCGATCGAGTGGCCTCGACCTACTACTCCGGCAGAGGTGCGCAGCTCGGGCCTTGCAGTTATTATCGGTGGTTCGAGAGAAGTTTGCTTTATCTCGCCCCATTGACTAGCCGACTCGAAGGCGCTAAGTTTCAATGGATGCTTGTGAGCAAGGTTTCGATTCTTGAAGGAGAGATCGACGACCGCTCCGTTCTTACTCTTCCGCAGGTCGGACGGCCACGTGGTGTATTGTGATCGTCGGGCATCGGGCCGATATGTGTTGACGCGGCAGGCAAGGTTATAACGCACGCATCCAGCGACTTAAGAAGCATGAGAGGAACTACCCCACCCATGATTTGGAGTCGCGGCGGTGATTCACGCTTTGAAGATCTGGAGGCACTATTTGTATGGGGTTCATGTGGATATTTATACGCACCACAAGAGCCTCCAAGATATCTTGACCGAGGAGCCGAACTTACGGCAGACGGTGGTTAGAGTTACTCAAGGATTACGATGTCGATATCCTGTACCACCCGGGGAAGGCCAATGTTGTGGCAGATGCTCTTAGTCGTAGGTCGATGGGGAGCCTATCAGATGTGCAGCCAGAGAGGAGGGGCATGGTTCGCGATTTGCATCGGCATGAGCCTTGGTGTCCGTTTGATTGATTCTGATAGCAGTGGGGTCCGAGTTCGAGAGGTTGCCGAGTCTTCCATCGTCGAGGAGGTGAAGAGGCAACAGTTTGAGGATCCGGTTTTGACACGGTACCGCGATACAGCCCTTCGTGAGGGAAAGGGTCCTTTTGAGGTAGCACCTGATGGGGTGCTAAGGTTTGAGGGCAGGTTGTGTGTTCCAGATATTGCAGGACTTCGGCAGCAGGTTCTAGGGGAAGCACACAGCGCGCGTTACTCTATCCATCCGGGGTCGACCAAGATGTACCACGACCTCAGATCTGTGTATTGGTGGGATGGCTTGAAGAGGGACGTTGCAGAGTTTGTGGCTCAGTGCCCATGTTGTCAGCAGGTGAAGGTAGAGCACCAGAGGCCTGGTGGTTTGTTGCAGGCGATAGAGATCCCGACCTGGAAGTGGGAGGTAATCAACATGGACTTTATCACAGGGTTACCTCGCACTCCGAGGAAACATGATTCTATCTGGGTTATCGTCGACAGACTGACGAAATCAGCCCACTTTCTTTCCGTCAGGACGACTTTTTCGGCTGAGGATTATGCCAGACTTTACATCCGAGAGATCGTCAGACTGAATGGAGTCCCTATTTCTATCATATCTGACCGAGGAGCCCAGTTTACGGCTAACTTCTGGAGGTCTTTCCAGAAGGGATTAGGGACGCAGGTGAGCTCGAGATCGTGCATTCCATCCTCAGACAGACGGACAGGCAGAGCGCACTATCCAGACTCTTGAGGATATGCTGCGAGCCTGTGTTATCGACTTCAGGGGTAGCTGGGAGGATCATTTGCCTCTAGTTGAGTTTGCGTATAATAATAGCTACCACTCCAGTATTCAGATGGCGCCTTATGAGGCCTTGTATAGGAGGAAGTGCAGATCGCCGATAGGCTGGTTTGAAGTGGGCGAGGTACAGTTAGTGGGACCAGATTTGGTGCAACAGGCAGTGGATAAGGTGAAGCTTATCCAGAGCGATTCTTCGATACTCGAGTCGCATGGTCATATGCAGATCATCGTCGTCGGCATCTGGAGTTCGCGGTTGATGATTGGTTTTCTGAAGGTGTCACCCATGAAGCGGTGTGATGAGATTCGGAAGAAAGGGGAAACTCACCAAGGTACATTGGGCGTTTCGCATTGTTCGCAGGTAGGCAAGGTTGCCTATGAGTTGGATCTGCCGTCCGATCTGGAGGCAGTGCATCCGGTTTTTCACGTTTCTATGCTGAGGAGATGTATCGGGGATCCATCTAGGGTGCACCCGATTGACGATGTCCAGGTGACCGAGGGGTTATCGTATGAGGAGATTCCCATAGCGATAATCGATCGTCAGGTTAGGCGTCTGCGGACCAAGGACGTGGCTTCCGTCAAAGTCTTGTGGCGGAACGAGCTCAGGGAGGAGATGACGTGGGAAGCTGATGAGGACATGAGGCAGAAGTATCCTCACCTATTCCCCACACCTCCAGGTAACTCACTTTCCTACTTGTAAATTTTCATTGACATATTTGCTTAAGTGTTGTATTGTGGCCATGTGAGGCATTTGCAAACTGTTTAAGTTATGAGGAACTTTATCATTATCTGACTTGGAAAGGAACATTCGGGACGAATGTTTCTAAGGAGGGGAGAATGTTATACCCCGTATTTCCAGAGTATGTACGTAAGGGCGTACGTACAAAGGTTTGAGCCTTAAAGTTAGGCATAGGACGAAATTTGTGCACAACCCACTAAAAGAATCATTTTCCGACGAAACGTTTTACAAAACTTGCGAAGGGAAAATTACGGCTATGTCATTTATTATTTTTGCGGATTTTTCCGAGAGATAAAATATTTTGGACCAACGAGAGGGTGACACTTGTCACCCTCAAGTGGACGGCAACATGGGCAAGTTTGGACGATTTTGTGGCATTGCTTTAGTCAAGGTTAGGTAGGATATTTTTGTGTAGTAGATGGATAAGGACACTTGGGTGAAGCCCCACCCTCCACTTGCCCTCCACTTGCCTTCATCTTGGCCATTGGTTGGCCTATAAATACCCCCCTAACTTGAAGGTTTTCTTCATCCACAAACACAATTCTCTAAGTCTTGAAAATCCTCCCTCTCCCTTGTAGTGTTTTCGTCCCAACCCTCTTCCCCCTCTAGCCTAGTGGCCAGTGAGAATACCCTCCCCTCTTTGTAGAAAGTTGCCTTCTAGTGTAGTTACTATCCCAAAATACCCTAGCCCAAATCACTTATAGTATTAAGTAGAAGTTGTTTAGAAATTTCTAAGGGTTTCTTGGAGCGGACTGGAGTTTTCAGATTAGGAGCTAAGCCTTGCTCTGGATCGACATTTAACTTGGATAATTTTGGGCTTATCGAGGTAAATAATCTTATCCTTCTATAGTATTGGAGATCACATACTGTAGTAGTATAGAAATAGTACAAAGTTATATAGAAGGATATTAAAAGAAGAGAATTGAACTGTAATTACATAGAAGGATATTACAGAATAGAATTGAACTGAAATCACATCAAAAGAATAATAAAGAAGATTGAACTGTACTTACATAGGACTGTATTTACAGTAGACTTGTGTATCGGCGGGTAGGGAAGTGCTGCCCAATTTTCCGTAGAATAGAGAACCCTCTGCTTAGAATAGTCTACAGAGTAGTCTAGACATTGATAGACGTATCTGACTATTATAGGTTGATTCTCTGCGCGCGACATATTCGACTTGGCAGGTGGATTTCGCCGAGGAGGTATGTGATTCTTCCTATTCTCTTGAGCATGATATTTTAAGTATATATATAGTACGGTAGACGTACATGTGTTAACTGAACATGGTTTTACTTGACGTCTTTTGACTTGAGTCTAAATAATAAGAATCTTGAAGTCTTTCAAAAAGAATTATAAATCATTTTTGAAAGAAGAAGAATATTTATTTTAAAAACAAAAAGCTTAAGAGTTATACTAGCTTTATGGGAAGTTAGGTATAACGGCTTAAGAAAGATAAAAGGAACAGTTTACTTATGTGTTTATGAAAGACTTGTATTGATTTCTGGAAAGTATAATAAGATGGTTTGTTGAGTAGACATATTGTGATGCTATATGTGTTAGTATCTTGTAACGTTTGTGTAAAGAGGTTATTCTTATTATGCTTATATTGTTTAACGATAAGCCGTTATGCTAGTATTACATCACTCACCTCTTGACATGATCTACCGGGGGTTAAGTCGCCTCCACGCGGGTATACCTCGTGCGATGCTGTGACTATGATTCGAGGATACCTCACGCGGGTCCAGGGGACTATGCGAGCTACGAGAGTTCCGTGTTAGTGCGGTCCTTGTGGCCATGCGGTCTATGTGGCCATGCGGACTACGAGTCCAGGACGATGCCGAGGAGTAGCTACCCTCGATGCGGAGAATACCTCATGCGGGCCTATGTTAGTGGCCTATGCGGACTGCGGGAGTCCAGGATTAGGCATGCATAATGATACTATGTGCGATTGGCCTTGCTTCGATCATTCGTAGCCTAGAAAAGACCTGTTACAGTTTACCTTTACTACTCTTGTTTGTGTTGTGGCACTATGTGCGGTTACCTTGGTGGTTTTGTACATATTTGTAAAATTGGTTTTAAAATGATATGATTTCATTTAAGTACTTTCTGATTTCACATACTTGGTACTGTTAGATCGACCTCCCGGGCCGCGTTCATGCCGCAGTAAGGGCAAGCAGTGCTAGATCCGCATCCTTAGGATCTTTGCTTTGGTGTCGAGCTCCATCTTCTCGGAGGCTCGACTTTTGGTATGGTTCTCCCGATGTTGTAGATATATGTACATTCAGTGGTATGGCGGCCCCGTCCCGCCATAGTTGTTTACATTCCTAAGTGCGTAGTCATGTTGTAAAGTTGGGATGTAATCGTTCACTCTTTATATATATATGCCGAAAGGCGACTTTTCTCGATAAAGCGTGTCTCAATTTATATTTGTTTCATGTCTTGTTTTTATATTCCGATTACTCGATGTATGACTACTGGGTGCGGGTAAGGCACTACCATCGGCCTAACGGTCGTGACATTCTGATACCCCAAAGAGTGTTTGAAGTTTATTAACTCAGAAGTTGGATTAAACTAATTAATTCATATTTTAAGGACATATAAACACATCTTTCAGGAATAGCTAATTAATAAAATTAATTCGTCAATCGAACTAAGGACATAATCGAACTCTATAAATGATTTTCAATAAAACTCCCTAAGATTCATTTTCAAATGAGATATGCCCGCTTTAATTTACCATGAATGAACAAGTAAGGGCAAGATTTTACTAAATTTTATTCACTTTA
This sequence comes from Przewalskia tangutica, assembly GCA_029844215.1. Taxonomy (NCBI): domain Eukaryota; kingdom Viridiplantae; phylum Streptophyta; class Magnoliopsida; order Solanales; family Solanaceae; genus Przewalskia; species Przewalskia tangutica. Next base: position 41,320,517 of record CM056733.1, read on the forward strand.
TACATATCCCTTTAAATAAATAGTTTAATCAAATATATATTTTTAGCCACAATTTAAAATTCGAAGGTCAGCCGCATTGTGCAGATTCCTTCCGAGGTGCCTAACACCTTACTCGAGGAATTACAAGGATCCTTATCCGAACTTTGGTACACTTTTTAAAATGTTTTCATATTAAACAAAACATAAACAAACAGTTTTCTTAATTACCATAACTAACTAGGTGGTGACTCTGTTAAACCAAGAAAAGATAAGTTATGATAATAACTTTTATGCATGCGTAAAAGTGAACCGTAACAGATGGCGACTCAATCGGGGATTTATCCAAGGTTCTAACATAAGGGTTTCAAAATATTTGTGGCTTTATTTCTATTATTTACCTATGTGTTTAATTTCATATGTATATTGTCATTGTATTCTTAGCATAAAAATTGTGCCACATGGCATACACACACTTCGCATATGAGCATAAAGATGATCGGATTCGTGGTAGTCCTCCACTAAAAGACAATAAACTTTTTTGGAACACGTTGAAGACTAGTTGGGGCGCGATTACCTCAACCATTGATAACGGTTCACCTCAAGTTGTCTGCTCGGGTTCCTGGTCTTTGAAAAGTCAAATCCCTATATTTAGCACATTTACCTAAGCGGCTTAAACACCCAAGACGTATTTATGTCCACTAGAAGACTACCTTTGAGTCTAAATGATCCACGACCTATAGACTGAAAGTATATATGTCCTAGAGACATTTATTTTTAGGGACACATGTACTTGAACACATTCGTATTATTAATAAGATTAATATACTTATGATTTTTGCAATTACTGAATTGTTATTTGATTGTTTATATTATTCATTAATGTGCATCCCTTGAGCTAACGTTGTCATTGATAGTGTGAGATATTAATGATAGAGCGTAGTTCTTAAAGTATCTTCGACTGATGATCATTGAGAATGAGATATCAACGATATATTATAAGTTGACACGTGGTCTGCATCACATTCTTAGAGAATGTAGTATGTCTCACTTACTACTAGTAATAGTTGCTAGTGATGGACACATGGATACTCTTAGAAGGTATTGGCATGCCCTGCTGATAAACTATTTGTTATACATGTCTAAATGGGAGATAGAGGTCCTTTGACTTGAGGTCAATACGCACCTGGTTTGTAGAGTAATGTACTTTGATCCTGTCCTAAGAAAATTCCTTATAGAATAAGACATAGCTTGAATTGGGTATATTGCGATACAAATTAAGGTGGTAGTTGAGCCAAGAATAGGATTCATTCCTCGATTAGATATTCGAGAGAACACTCAGCTTCTCAATGATATTAGGTCGACCAAGTCATTGGCCAATGCAAGAGACATATCTAGGGTATGATCTAGTTGTCAACTAATATAGATGGGATAATGTGATAAAGAAGAGTTAGAGAGAAGTTTCTCTCACTAAGGAAAAACGCTCTCAACGTTTTTCCCTTAGTTGCTCTTTCGGTTTGTCCGTCTCCCTCTAATATTAACCATTGTTTCTCCACGGATTGAAGCTTAATGTTCAAGACATGAAAAAGACTAAACGTTACACTCGCTCCATCAATGATTTCGGAGGTTCAGGAGGATCTACGAAGTCTAGAACCAAGAAAAGGAAGAAAAAATGGTGGAAGTCCAACCATAGTTGAGGAAAACTTAATTCCGACAATTTCAGATCCTACGGTGTTAGTACATGTTCCGCCTGATTTGTGCATTCCACTTGAGAATGTGGTGGATGATTTTACGCTACAAAGAATACATGAATGGGGAAAAAGTATAGAAATCGAGAGCTTGGATATAAGTGAGTTCGAAGGTGGAAAGCTTCATATTCCGTCAGCCATCAATCCGGAAATGATCTCTCCTAATACTACTCCAGAAGTGACTACAATGGATGACTGTAACACTGTCCATAAGCCTATTGGAAAAGAATCTTCCGAAACTCCAGGCAATGGTAGGGAAATTCGTATAGCCAAAGACACTCTTTTCTCTACTAGGGAGGACGATTATATCACGGGTCAATTGGTAAGCTCCGGGACCATAACGGAAGAGCAGGGCAACCACGGCACTACAAAAATCTCTTCACAACCTGGAAACTTACTCAGGCAAGCCGGAAACGTTAGAGAATCAGGGCCAGGAATTGCAATCGACAAAACTATGCACGATGGTATCCTCGGGTCAAAACCGGGTTAGGGTATGGGTCAAATGGCTATGACGGGTCAGGTGGGAGTCCATGGTTCTAAGAATATTACCGTTATGCATGGATCAATGAAAGTTGGGAGAACCGAAGGGCTTTCTATCCCCAATGAGCCTAGTTTCTATACAAACATTAATATCGCGGGAGCCAAGGAGTCACACTTTAATACCGCGGGAACCAAAGAGGCACCTCACTCAATGGGGCAACATCCTCTTAATTCATTAAGTGTTACTAATGAGTCCTTTCCTACTTTAGCCAGCTTGCTTAGCGAAATCCAACACAAGAATCTCAATAGCCCTTTTGCCTTTACTTCTTCCTTGGGTACGGGAAACGTTAATAACAACCCTCCTCTCTCATCTACTACCTCTTCAATGCTCCCGGAAATCCAAGATGACACACCCCTACTTTCCTCCCAACCATCAATACCTCCCGGAATTCATGATAATTTCCCTACTCTTCCAAATGGCACGCGCATCCTATCTCCCAATGCGGGGTCGAGCTCTATTCCATCTAACCATTTCCCTCAGTCTACACCTATCGGGACATCTACTAATGGCTTTCCCACAAATGAATTTAGAGAACAACATGAGACTCCACCCGTTGATGCAACCAATAATGTTTTACCCCCGAATCAACGCAAAGGTTCCATTCCGCCTAAGAAAACTTATGCTGGAGTTTTTGCGGGTACCAGACTTGAAGCAAAGGGTATGAAGCTACAATTCATTGAACAACAAGGAGAAGATGTGGGAATTGAAGCTACGGATGAAGTCCCCTTCATTGAAACATGGGGATATTGCCTAATAGGGTGTTTCACGGGTCTTTTCCCGGGAAGAGAGGCATTGAATTCTATTGTAAAGGGATGGGGAGTGAAGTGTTGTATCATCCCGTATGGCAAAGGATGGACAGTTTTCAAATTCATGACGGAAGAAGATCGCACAAATGTACTCCATGGTGGCCCATATATGGTCTTCGGTAAAACTATGATGCTAAAGCCTATTAATAAGAGAGTTCTACTAACAGATGGTTTATTCATGGACATTCCAATCTGGGTCACTTTCCATGACATCCCCCTCTCGATTTGGAGTGCAACAGGCCTTAGCAAGATTACTTCGCGTGTAGGAAAGCCTCTATACAAGGATCAATATACCAAGGAGAGGTCAAAAATGAATTATGCAAGAGTCTTAGTGGAAGTAGATGACAGCAAAGAACCGGTTATGGAATTTGGTGTCAAACTTCCCGACAATAGAAGGTATACTCAAAAGGTGAACTATGAGAACTACCCTGATTTTTGCTATCATTGCGCGTCTTTTGGACACAACCACTTGAAGTGTAGAAAACTGATGCAAGATACCAACACTCAAGAAGCTCAGAAAAATCGCAACCTATTGGTACCTCCTAGCAATGGTGGAGTTTCTACATGTTCGGGTGCTGACACTGCTACGGGTAAAACCGGCCCTCCTTGCCCTAATCCGCCACCTAATCAACATCCCGTAGGTACTGAAAACTTGATGGATATTGAGAATAGTGAGAAAACACTACCTCATATTCCTGGAAGTGTGGGAGATGCTCCGAATATTGCAATTCCTCCGGTTGTGGGTCAGTCTAGCTCATCGAGTTTACGGGTTGCACAAGAGGGGTCCTCAAGCCATCACCCCCATGCTGGTCTTGCGCAACATGATAGAAGGAGATTTGAGACAAGACATACTGATTCTAGAGCACCAATGGACCCGCAAACTTCACTAGATGGGGGAATCTGCAAGAGTACTACGGAAGATTCTAATCATGCATTACGGTGCATAAATTTTGAACGCGGGGAACATAGCCTGGCTGGGACACATGCTTTGTCTTCCAACAACAAGGATGAGGGATGGAAAGAAGTAATTTCAAGGAAAAATATGCCAAAAGGTAGTAGTATGGCAAAGACAGCGAAGCGCGGAGGTGCTAACAAAACCTCATTTGTTTCCTAATGAAAATACTTTGTTGGAATGTCCGGGGTCTTTGCGGACAAAGGGATAGGGAAGCCACGCAAACTCTTGTGTGTAGGCTCACAAAACAACATGATGTTGCAATGGTTTGTCTAATGGAAACTAAATTCTCTCGAGCACGGATAGACTCTTTTACATCTCAAAGATTCCAAGCTTGGAATTTTTGCTCCAACCTAGATTTCATTGATGGCGGAAGAATGTTAATACTTTGGGATCCTTCCAGAGTTAGTTGTGATGTGCTTGGAATGGACTCTCAACATATGCATGTCCAAGCAAGATGTAATACAACACAAGTGTCCTTCCTTGCCACATTTGTGTACCCGGTTTATAGCATCCCGGAAAGAAGAAAACTTTGGCATCACCTTACCCACTTGGGCATCGGCATTGCCAAGCCTTGGATGATTATTGGAGATTTCAACACCTATTGTTACCCATATGATAAGGCGGGTGGTCCCCCTCTCACGCCTTACGCACTTAGGGATCTTGGAGAATTCAGAAATGCTCATGGACTAGAAGACACTCCTTCTTCCGGTTCCTTCTACACTTGGACGAATGGTTCGATATGGTCTAAGCTTGATAGAGTGATTATGAATCAGCATTGGAGTGATTTGACTCTAGAATGCACGGCCAACTATTTGCCTATGGAACCAATCTCGGATCACTGCCCCGTGGTAGCTTCGGTAATTGCATCCTCTAATATTGGGAAACGACCTTTCAAGTTCATGAACATGTGGCTCTCACATCCCGCTTTCGAGAACATACTGACTTCATGCTGGAGGCAACGCATTTTGGGATCTGCCAAATTCATACTAGCCATAAAATTGAAGTCTTTGAAAAAGCCATTGCGAGAATTGAACATGAGTAAATTTGGAAGCATAGAACAAAGAGCAAATGCGGCAAACATGGAGTTCAAGGAGGCTATCAATGCGCATATGGAAGATCCCTTTGATGATGAACTAAGAGCCAATGTTAAGTCCTTAAGAGCGAGCTAAAGCAAACCTCTTGCTAGAAGCCGAAAGACACTTCATAAGACAAAAATCGAGGCAAAAACACTTGATTGGGAGTGATAGATGCTCCAAATACTTTCACAGCTTGATCAAGAGGAGTAATGTCAGGAATTCGATCAACTACCTTGTTAAGGCCAACGGAACTGTCACAACATCTCCCGGGGAAGTAAGAGAAATGCTTGTAGAGTTTTATAAAGATCTTTTGGGCTCATCTCGGTCCTCAACCAACATTGATCCCGCGGTATTGGATTGTGGCCCGAAGCTAGGAGAGGAAGATGGACTACACCTTTTGCATATTATCTCCCCAAATGAGATTTGGGAGGCTCTTTCCGATATAGGCAATGACAAGGCACCTGGCCCAGATGGTTTTTCAGCCGCCTTCTTCAAGAAAAAATGGAGGGATGTGGGGCAAGATGTAGTAAGAAGTGTACAAGAATTCTTCTCATCCGGAGTTCTTTTGAAGCAAGTGAATCATACCATTATTACCCTACTGCCCAAGACTGATCGGGATCCCAAGGTAAATGACTTTAGGCCTATAGGATTGACCAATGTTGTCTACAAGATCATAACAAAGATTTTAGCTAACCGGATGGCAAAGGTTCTTCCTACTCTTGTTGATAAATCCCAAAGAGCTTTTGTGAAAGAAAGAAACATGGTGGACAATGTCTTTATTGCCCAAGAACTTGTGAGAGGTTTTAACAGAGCTAGAGTCTCACCAAGATGTATGCTTATGGTGGATCTACGGAAAGCATTTGATACGGTCTCTTGGAACTTCCTTGAGTCAGTACTAAGAGGACTCAAATTTCCGGACAGATTCGTAAGATGGATCATGGAATGTGTTAGCTCAACATCTTTCTCTCTTTCAATCAATGGTGAGCTACATGGTTATTTCACGGGTAAATGCGGCCTAAGGCAAGGCTATGTCTCATATGCTATTTATCTTGTGCATTGAATACCTTTCAAGGTTGCTAAAACTAAAGACTTCGGAAAAAGCTTTTTCCTCTCACCCTAAGTGTAAGAGGATGGGCATCACTCACCTTGCCTTCGCAGATGACCTCATGCCATTTGCCAAGGGGGATGTATCTTCGGTTGGTGTTCTTATGGAGTGTCTTGAAGAGTTGGAGGCTGCCTCTGGGCTAACATTGAACCCGTCTAAATCCTCCATCTACTTGGGAGGAGTACAAGGTACAATTCGTGAATTGATCTTGTCTAGCGTGGGTTTCGGCATTGGTGTCTTTCCCGTGCGGTACTTGGGGATCCCTTTGTCCCCAATTTCAGTCTCGGTTGATCAGTTTGCCCCATTCACTAGTGCAATCTCGGAATACATTCAGAAATGGGGGCATCACTCACTCTCTTATGCGGGAAAACTGGAACTAATCAGATCGGTTATTCAGGGTGTTGAGAGTTTTTGGTTCCGGGCACTACCTATTCCCTCCTCAGTTCTCAACAAGGTACGTGTTACATCTCGTAAGTTATGACGATACTTAAGAACATCATTAAGAAATTAAGATTCGAATATTGATTATATAGTATGATTATATATGCTAAATCCAGAAGTCAGTACTTGAAGGATGTGATTCCGAAAAAATTTTGGTTACTACGAGCGTGTTAATGGAAATGGAAAATGATCGTTATATATTTTCCCATTAAGAATTAGTAACATATTATGAGAATTACGACATGGAGAATACGAGGTCTTATGAAATTTTCGGAGATTAAAAGAAGTGAGATTAAGATTTATTACTTGGGGGATGGAATTAACTTAAGAAAATAATAGAGACCAATGTGTATTTATATAAAAAAAATCAGATTTCTTATTAAAACTAAAAACCTCTTCATTTTCCACTTCATTCAAACAAAACTCTCACTCAAATCCTCTCCTCTCTTAGCCAAAAATTCACCCATGCCATAGCCAAATTGAAGACTTAATCCACTCCCTTTCTAAGGATTGAATCCATCTACAATTCTAAGCCAAAAGTTTAGCACCAAAACAGTGAGTGGCACGGGTTCATCGCTTGATTTTAGCCCAAATTTTCTGATTTTTGGAATGAATTTTGTTGAGGAAAAATATGTTAGAATGTTGGGGGTAACATTGTAGAACACATGCATGTTAATTTGAAGTGGAAAAGTGAAAGATGGGGCAAAAAATTGGGGCAGAAAATCGGAAAACTGCTTGGCAGAATTTTGGGCAGATTTTTAGTCAACTTTGGAGGGGTATATATCCTAGTATATTAGGAGTTTTTGGGTGTTTCAAAAGCCTAAAATGAATTCCGTCGAGTCTAGTTTCTAAAGAAACAAACCTCTCATCTATGGGACACCGGAGTAGAGATTTATGGACGTTACAAGTTCAGCTGACGAAACAGTGACTTAAAATCGGGACTGTTTTTGGGGATTAAATTAAGGTATGAAAATTCTTCCTTCCACGCTATAATTGAAGTTGCATGTTGTCGTAGTTGAAGTATTGTGTTATGGTTGCAAATTGCATGCTACAAATTGGAAGGAAACATTGAGATTTAGGTTGTAAATTGTTTATATAAGAATGTTGAAATATGAAATTTAGTTTGAAAGAGTTATGGAATTATGTTGTCAGACCAATTTGAAGACTACTTTATGTGAATCGGATTGGAGTGTTGTGATGAAATTCTTATCACTAATCGCATGTTGCGAATGGAGACGTAGCCTTGATAATTAAGAGATAATTATTTTATGAAGAAATTACAAGAGTAATTGGAATTTTAAGAATTAAAAGGGGAAGTTTTGGAATTACAACATGTTGATTAGACCAAAAAGTTGATGGAAATTATTGAACATTATGGTAATGTATTACGAGATGAATAGTGTTTAAATATAAGTTACGAATACACATATGTATTGAGGTAGTTACCTAACATGCCTTGAAAGGATTAAAGTGTTAATTTTATATTCTTGAATGGACGATGTTGTTAGAAGATTGGATTTGTCACGACCAGACCCCGGGCCGCGACTGGTGCCCTACCTGGGCACCCTTTCAAACATACAACACCAAAACAACTGCGGAAAATAAGTAACACGTTTTTTTTTTTAAAAAAAACCAAGGCAAAGCCGATAAGGCTGCCATAATATAAATCACCCAAAAAGGGCTTACACTATCCAAAAAAATGTAATTACAACTCTAACCAGTCCAAATTTACACGTGAATACTGACCTCTAAGATTTGAACACATACTATGACGGACAAGGCCCCGCTGCACTGAATATACATAGCCATGACAACTCCGGAACATTAGAGTCATCTCAAAATGCTGAACCAGGATCCTAAGCTCGCGGATCCACAACTGTGTACCTAAACCTGCGGACATGAGTCGCATAACAAAAATTTGCAGAATATGGAGCGGAAAATAAGGTACGATAAACAAATCATAAGCGCATAAAAGAATGACAGGGGCAAGTATAAAAAGGGTACATACCAGATCCTACTGTGTCATTACCATCTCGTGAACTTAGTCGTACCTTATTATCTTTTTCCATTTTTCAATAAAAGTTATAGCCACCTTATTACGTACATACTTAGGAAAAATCGTCAAGTTCATTACCATATAACTTACTTACCTTACATAACATAATCCGCCTTTGGACGCATCGCCCGATGCGGGACGCGATAAAGTCACATAGTACGCCCGTAAAGGTATCTTGCCGCCCATTCTGGACGCGATAAAGTCACATAGCGCCCATAAAGGTATCGCCCGGCCCATTCACGACGCGATAAAGTCACATAGTACGCCCATAAGGTATCTGCGGCCCATTCACGACGCGATAAAGTCACATAGTCCGCCCATAAAGGTATACCGCGGCCCATTCACGACGCGATAAAGTCACATAGTCCGCCCATAAAGGTATCTCGCCGCCCATTTCGGGACGCGATAATGTCATATAGTCGCCCATAAAGGTATCTCGCGGCCCATTTCGACGCGATAATGTCATATAGTCGCCCATAAAGGTATCTTCTGTTATACCCGTATTTCCAGTAGTATGTACGTGGGGCGTCGAGAAAGTTTGAGCCTTAAAAGTTAGGCTAGGTTCGAAATTTGGGCACAAGTGCGAAAAGAGTCGTTTTCGACGAAACGTTTTACTAAACTTGCGAAGGGAAAATTCCGGCTATGTCATTTATAATTTTTGCGGATTTTTCCGAGAGACGAAACATTTTGGACCAACGGGAGGGTGACAAGTGTCACCCTCACATTGGAAGGAAGGGGCGGTAAAGTGGACGAAATAGGTGGCTTGTAGTTGGTAGGATATTTTGTGCAAGTTGGTGTGGTAGATGGATAAGGTGCACATGGCTTAATCCTAGCCCTACACTTGCCTAACACTTGGATGGATCTTGGCCATTGGTTGGCCATTTCTTGACCTATAAATACCCCCCCTTTGGAACACTTCTTCATCCTAAAATCTTCCTAAGTCTTGAAAGCTCTCTTCCTCCCCCCTTAGTGTAGTATCTCGTCCAAGAGCCTCCCCCCCCCCCCCTTTGAGTGAGGCCTTTGGCCGAGAGAAATTGTCACGACCCGAACCCGGGCCCGTGACTGGTGCCTTACCCCGGGCACCCTAGTGATACAACATCAGAGTAATCAGCGGAACATAAAACAAGACATGAAAATATTATGAAGTAAGCGATGTCGGAGAAAACTTGCCTTACGGCAGAGATATAAATCCAGTTTAAAACCGAACAGTTACATCCCCTTACAACTCTGCCCACAACAAGATTACATGCACTTAAGAATGATATGACAACAATGGCGGGACAGGGCCCCGCCATACCCCGAATGTAAATACCTACAACGACAGGGGACTATACCACTGATAAGCCTCCGGAGAAACGGAGCTTCCCATACGCTGAACTGTGACCCCGAGAACTAGGATCAACGACTGGTGTACCTCAACCTGCGGCATGAACGCAGCCCCCCGAAGGAGGTCAGTACAACAGGTACCAAGTATGTGAAACTGAAAAATACTGTAAATGAAATCATAATAGTCTATAAAGCAGGAGACATGTATGATAACCAAACTACAGTTCACAATAAATAGCGAATATGTCAAGTCAGGGACTCACGCCCTCAAAGTCATCACTCAAATGTAACTATGGGTCTCACGCCCATAACATCAATCATGCCCGTGGAATACCTTCCTCACTGCCGGCAGTTTATGATATAAAAGCACCAAGCAATACACATGAACACCAGGTCCCACCTGTGTCCTAATAAAACAGTACAGGGTAAGTACGAAGGCATAACCGACTACTAACACCCACAGTACTAACAGGGTCAAAAACTGTATCATGATATCTGTCTAGACCGTCACATGATCAAAGCCGGTCACTCGCCCGCAGTATCAAATGTGCGCGTCTAGCCCTGGAACTCTCCGTAGCTCCGCATAGGCCAACCTCATAGGCCCGCATGAGGTATTCCTCGACGAGGGTAGCTACTCCCGGCATCGCCCCGACTCGCGATCCGCGTAGCCACAAAGACCGCATGACCACGGGCCGCAAACTAACACGAACTCCGTAGTTCCGCATGGATCCCCGACCCGCGTGAGGTATTCTCGAATCATGGTCCTGCATCGCTGAGTCTACCCCGACGGAGGCGCCTTAACCTCCGGAAATAAGTCAAGGTGAGTGGTACAATACCAACATAACGGCTGAGAGTCAAACAACTTTAAGCGCAGTCGAGGGAAAACCCCCTTTACACAAAACATCACAAGATACTAACACACGTAGCATCCTAGCATGTTTACTTATCAAATCAACAAGAAAATATTACAAGGCTATCACAAACCAACACAATCAAGTTATACACACAAGGTACATTCTAATATATGATTAACAAGATCGGGTATCTATTCCCAAAGTACTTCATATATTATCTTTTAAAAGATACGTTACGTTTACAAAAGTCACACAATACCCGTAGTATATAAAAATAGAGTGATTATCTTTTGAAGTAAATCAAAACACTTACCCTTGTAAAATCAAGTAACAACATTATTTTCCAAACGTCCAAGTTTGCCTAATTTCAAATGTTCACGTTTCTTATTTTAGAAAGGTTTCGTAGTTCATAGTCTTATTCATTTAAGAATATAATTCTCTTTTAAACCATCTGAGAAACATAAGCCTTATATGTGAGTAGGATATTCTTGTTTATAACAATCTTATTACAGCAGCCATGATCTAGGAAATATCATTTTGTCTCATCTTAGCTTCTATGCAGATGGAAGTTTCTACTGGTTTTAATAATACTTAATCTGTCAAAACATTTCCTTTTATTAACGCTGCAGTGGTTTGTCGATACACATTCTGATTTCCGAAATCAGTAAAACATTCTTAAGCCGTTATACCTAACTTCCCATAAAGCTAGTATAACTCTTAAGTTTTCAAAAACCCAGTATTACTTCTTCTTTCAAAATGATTCAAAAATCTTTTGAAATACTTCAAGTTCTTTATTATTACAAAACCAGCCAGTTATAGTTCAAATCAGTTACCCTTTTAAAAACCACAAGTATTTTCTTACCTACATAAAGCTGTTATAACCAACTTCCCATAAAGCCGTTATAACACTTTATGTTTTAGACCAATCAAATACATTTAACACATGTACGTCTACCGTACTACATAGTTACACGCATATCATGCTAGAAGAGATAGGAAGAGGTTCACATACCTCGCGACGATTATCGACTAATAGCAAAACGCTCCAAGTACATCAAACCGTCGGCTACTCCTTAAGCCAAGTAGATCGCGCCACGCATGGTACTTCAACCTATAAGGCCACAAGGCGCTTATTAATATTTAGATCTCTTCGTAGAACATTCTACAGAAAATTCGGCAGCACCTCACCCCCCCCTCGCAACAGCGTAAATCTCCTCCTCTATCGGGGCCGGCTACCAAGCCAACCAGGGGGGGTTATACGTCTAATCCGGACGTGCACAATTCTACCTCACAGAAAAGCTACACAAGTCTCATCAGAATACACCTATGTAATTCTGATTCAAAGACTCTTCTTTCAAAATATTTCTTATTATTGAGCTTAAGTCCAAAGACATCACGATAACAACGTTCAGTTCTATATATAGTATACTTCAACTATATAGTCTAACAATTATGTAATTTCCAATTACAATAGAGGGACAAGATATTTACCTCGATAAGCCCATAATTATCCAAGTATAAAGTCGATCCTGGGCAACGTTTAGCTCCAACTCTGTGCGCTCCAACCCGCTCCAAACTACCCTTAGAAGTTCTAACCAACTTCTACATACTACTCCAACTAACCATGGAGATTTTCCTTAGGGTTTCGGTTTGGTGACTGACGGGAAGTATAATAGTATTACTGGGCTTTTAGTATAGGTATAACCTTAGAATACTACAAGGTATACGGCTAAGGTAATTTGGGCATTACAACAATACTTTTGAGAGTATTTCTACCAAGAGGGGGGGTATTTATACGAGACAACACCACAAGGGGGGGGTGTATACCCCTCGGCCTACCCCACTAGGGGGGGTACTCTCGGCCAAGGGGGGGGGGGGGGGGAAGGGAACTCTCGGCCAAAGGCCTCACAAAGGGGGAGGACGAGAACACTACTCAAGGGGAGGGAGGATTTTTAACACTTAGGAAATTTAGGAATGGATGAAGAAGTCTTCCAAAGGGGGGGTATTTATAGTACAAGCCAAGGCCAACCAAGGGCCAAGATCTAGCCAAGTGCTATGCAAGTGTAGGGCCAAGATTCATCCAAGTACACCTTATCCATCTACCACACCAACCAACACAAAATATCCTACCTACTCCCACATGCCCAAATCGTCAATTCCGCCCAACACACCCACCAATGAGAGGGTGCCAAGTATCGCCCTCTTGTTGGTCCAAAATGTTTCGTCTCTCGGAAAAATCCTCAAAAATTGGAAATGACATAGCCGGAATTTTCCCTACGAAAGCTGTGCAACCGTTTCGACGACAAACGACTCTAACCGGGTGTTGTGCACAAAAATAATTCGGCCAAGCCACTTTAAAGTCCAAACCTTCTACGTACGTCCTTACGTACATACTCTTGGAAATACGGGGTATAACAGAAATACCCCCCCCCCCCCCCTTTGTGAGCCCTAGCCGAGGCAACCCCCCCCCCCCCTTGCCTTGCTATTTTCGTATAATACCCCCCTTTGTGGTGTAGAAATACTCTCATAGTATTGTTATAATGCCCAAATACCTTAGCCCATATACCTTGTAGTACTTTCCAAAATTACCTCTATACGTAGAGCCCGGAAATACTATTATACTTTCCCTCAGTCACAAAAACGAAACCCTAAGGAAAACCTTCATAGTCGGTTGAAGTGTTAAGTAGAAGTTGCGTAGAACTTCTAAGGGTTGTTTGGAGCGGATTGGAGCACTCGGAGTAGGAGCTAAACGTTGCTCAGGAGCGACATTAAACTTGGATAATTTTGGGCTCATCGAGGTAAATACTACTGTCCTTCTATTGTAATTGGGAATTACATATTGTAGTTGAATTGAAATGAATATTAGATTCATAGAAGAGAATTGAACTGTAATAAAAGGATATTACAGAATAGACTTGAACAGAAATCACATCAGAAGAAACATAGACTGTATTTACAGTAGACTGATAACCTTTATTGGTTGAATGTTCTGCAAGTAGCATGTGCTACTTAGAAGGTGGACAAGGCTAGCCGGGTTATAGCCGTGGAGCGTTTTGCTTATAGTCGATAATCGTCGCGAGGTATGTGATTCTTCCTATACTCTTGAGCATGAATATATATATAGTACGGTAGACGTACGTGTGGCAATGTCTTTTGACTTAAGCCTGAATAATAAGAATCTTGAAGTATTTTAAAAGTATATATATATAGTACGATGAGCGTCGTGTGTTAATCGAGCGTAGTTATCTGGCAATGTCTTTTGACTTAAGCCTGAATAATAAGAATCTTGAAGTATTTTAAAAGTATATATATATAGTACGATAGACGTACGTGTGTTAACTGAACGTAGTTGTACGGCAATGTCTTTTGACTTAAGCCTGAATAATAAGAAACTTGAAGTAATGAGTTAAGAAACCATTTTTGAAAGAAGAGTAACACTTGGTTTTAAAAGGTTTTAAAAAGAGTTATACTAGCTTTATGGGGAGTTAGGTATAACGTCTTAAAAGAGGTAAAGAAAATGGTTTACTGATTTTAGAAGTTAAGAGACTTGATCTTAAAAGATAAGAGACTTAACTTAATTGAATTAATATGAATTTTGTGTGAAACCTCATTCGTGAGTAATGAGTACTTGGTTTTTAAAAGGAATAACGTTTTACTGATTTCGGAAATCAGAATGAGTATCGACAAACCACTGCAGCGTTAATAAAGGAAAATGTAATGAATAATGAAGTATTATTAAAACCAGTAGAAACCTCCATCTGCATAGAAGCTAAGATGAGACAAAATGATATTACAATTCCTAGATCATGGCTGCTTAATAAGATTGATTATGAATAAGAATAACCTACACTCATATAAGGCATATGTTACTCAATTGTTTTAAAAGAGATTAAGACATTGAACTATGAAACTTTTCTAAAATAAAGAGCCTTGAGTAATTGAAATTAGGCAAACTGGAACCTTAGGGAAAAGAATGTGGTTGAAAAGGAAAGTGTTTTGGTTTACCTAAAAATGTGAGTCACTCTATTTTATACTACGGGTATCGGGTGACTTTTATAAAAGGAATGGATCTCTTTAAAAGGAATTTAACGTACGTAGTACTTTAGGGTTAACACCCGGATTTTGACATAAAATGAAAGTACTGTGAGTTGTGTATAACTTGCCTATGCTTGTTGTTGTATAACTTGCCTATGCTTGTTATTGTGTAAACTGCCTATGCTTGTTGTTGTATAACTTGCCTATGCTTGTTATTGTGTAAACTGCCTATGCTTGTTGTTGTGTAACTTGCCTGTGCTTGTTGTTGGATAACTTGCCTATGCTTATTGAGATAGTCTTTGTTGTGCAAGAATTGTGTTTCTATTCTACCGCGTCTCTCGATGGAGGGCCGGTTGACTTGTTGAGAACTTACTTGGACATACCGGCAGTGACGGGAGATTCCACGGGTACGCTTCCATTATTATTATTACATGGGCATGTCTACACCGATGATGTGGACATGTGACCATTATGGTTATTTATGGCGAAGTATCGTGACTTACGGTTGTGATCGGGTGCGTAGCCTGTTTACTTTCCCCGTCGCCGCCACGTGGCGCAGTGGATCTGGTATAGGTTATGGCACCTGCCACGTGTCATCTTCGCGGCGAAGTATCGTGACTTACGGTTGTGATCGGGTGCGTAGCCTGTTTACTTGCCCGTCGCCATTTCGTGGCGCAGTGGATCTGGTATAGGTTATTGCACCGCCACGCGTCGCCTTCGCGAGTCGATTTGGATGGACCTTCGTGACTTACGGTTGTGATGCAGTGCGTGGCGATTAACTTGCCCCGTCGCTTCACGTGGCGCAGGTGGAGCTGGTGGAGGCTATTGCACTTGCCACGTGTCAGCTTCATGATATAGTTGTAAAGTATTATTGGTACGGTCGGATCTGGTAGTTATACTTGCCGTCACGGTTTTTATGACACAGGTGGGACACGTGTTCATGTATACTCCTTGGTGTTGTTATATCATAGATCGCCGGTGAGGAAGGAATTCCACGCACGAGTGATGATTTGGAGCGTGAGTCCACGACTTGATATCTTGTTTATATGTTGCGTCTTGTAGTTTGGTTATCATACATGTCTCCTGCTTTATATAGACTATTATGATTTAATTTACAGTATTTACAGTTTCACATACTTGGTACCTGTTGTACTGACCTCCTTCGGGGGGTTGCGTTCATTCCGCAGGTAGAGTTACATCGTTTGTCGATCCCCGCTTATAGGATCACCTTTCAGCATATTGGGAAGCTCCGTTCCTTCGGAGGCTTATCTTTGGTATGTTACCCTGAGTCTGTAGGTTCTTGTACATTCAGGGGTATGGCGGGGCCCTGTCCCGTCATAGTTGTTGTAAAAATCTTAGAGGTGCAGCCTTTGTTGTGGCGGGGTTGTAAGGATTATGAATCGTTCAAATGTCATATATATATATATGTTGAAAGGCAACCGTTTTGGTTGGCCTATTTTCTTTTATCTTGATCCATGTCTATTTAAAATGTTTAAGTTTTTATTTCCGCTGGTTTTCTCTGATGTTGTATCACTAGGGTGCCCGGGGTAAGGCACCAGTCACGGGTCCGGGTTCGGGTCGTGACAACTGCCCGGCCCATTTCTGGGACACGATAATTTCATATAGTCTGCCCATAAAGGTATACTGCCCGACCCATTTATGGGACGCGATAATGTCATATAGTCTTCCCATAAAGGTATACTGCCCGGCCCATTTCTGGGACGCGATAATGTCATATAGTCTGCCATAAAGGTATACTGCCCGGCCCATTTCTGGGACGCGATAATGTCATATAGTCTGCCCATAAAGGTATACTTCCCGGCCCATTTCTGAGACGCGATAATGTCATATGAAATCCGGGAATTTAACCCAACGTACTACGTACCTCTACTCCTTTTTAAAATGACTCTATTTCAAATAAAACTTCCAAGATACTAACAACCGTAGTATCAAGTCATATCTACTTTTCAAGACAAGTCACAATATCTTTTAGAAATACATTTACCGGCTTCTAAATCAAGTGACTTCTTTCTTTAAAACCTTAAGCAATTGGTACCTTTAAAACAATTTGCCCTTCTTTATTTCAAATCATTTCTTTGCTTACATTACTGAAGAAAACCATTCTTTTAATCTTCCATAAAGTTGTTATAACCAACTTCCTATAAAGTCGTTATAACTCTTTATGTCTTAGGCAAATTCATTCCTTTTATAACCAAGAGACTTATACTTTCAAATCGAATTTCATAGCTTTCAAAATACTTCAAGTCTCTTAACTTTTACGAAAACAAGTTTCTTAACTTTAGAAATCAAGTCTTTCTAAATCAAATATTCTATACTTGTAAATCAATTCATTTCTTCCTTTAAGAATCAAGTCCCATAACTTGAAAAAAATAAAGTCTATAATTTGGTGCGTTGTGAATAAGTTATATTTATTTATATCTGTTACACCCCGTAATTACAGGACATGTTTTAAGAACGTAAGTAAGAACTCACAAATGTATTATTGTGACGAATGGGAGGGCGACACGTGTCACCCCCCTTATGTGATGCCTTGGTCGAATTGTGCAAGGGCAAGAAGGTCATTGGACCTTTGTTGCAAGACAAGTCTTGCAACTTGTGAGCATGAGGAATTTGACTAAGTCAAATGGTCAATTAGTCTTGATATTTGGTAAGACTATATCCAAGCCTCACATTTGTTTATATCTTGACCATCCAATTCACTATATAATACTAGTAGTTCTAGTGTGAGCTTAACACTTAGAATATTTTCACAAAAATTGAAGAACATAGGCACATTGCTCTCGGGTTCTCTTCAAAGAAAAAAGAAAAATCTTTGCTCCTTGTTCTTTCAGCTCCCCACTTTAAACCAAGGTTCTTAGGTGTATTGTAAACACATCTCAATAGAAAAGTCTTGGAAAAAGAGAGTTTACGGGTTATTCGCAAAACGAAAACCTAGTTGTCTTTCTAGGTTTTGTTTGGAGATTTGAAGGATATTTGTTGGTGTTTTTCTAAGGGTCTCAACAAGCGGATTGAAGTGTCTTGGTGAGGCTATAAACTACTAAGGAGCGACTTCGGATTGGAGTTGGATTAAGAATCATTGAGGTATAATCTTGTTCTTTGAAAGTATTACAAGATTATTTATATTGTTGTTGTTAGATTTGTATGTTGCTAGCATGAAGTTGTTTTATTGAAGTTATAAGGACTATGGATTGATTATAGCCTTGGAAATCCGAAATGTAATGTAAGCCATGACTAAGTTGGATTACAATTTAATCGTTGTTAGAATCGTCGCATGTTATTGACTTGAAGATTATGGTAGTTATAACCAAATGCGACTTGATATCATATTATGCTACCAATTTGGATTGAAATGGAAATTGAATAAGAATTGGTATTGTTGAACACATTGTGGCCGAATTTGGACTTGTAGTTGTTTTAGATTGTTATCGTTTGTGGGGCGGAATTTTACACGTCTAGTAGGCGTGTAATCCCCTATTGATTAATTGCTATTGATTGTGCCTTAAATGTGGCGTGTTTGGTTATTGTATTCGGCCTTGAAAAAGGTGGCAAAGTTAGCAAAAACAAAGGAGGTGCTGTCCGATTTTCCGTAGAAATTGGAGACTAACACTTATAATATTATACGTTTGAAGTGAGGCGTTAATAGACGTATTGTGAGTATTATAGGTTGACATACTACGGGCGGGACTTTGTACTTGGCAAGTGGTTTGACCCGGCGAGGTATGTAGAACTTTTCCTATCTTTGAGCATGACTAGTTTCACGTATATAGTACGGTAGACTTACAAGACTTTGACATTCTTTACTAGCTTTATGAAATGCCAAGTCGGGTGAATTAGGAGATTAACTCACTTCTTTGAAAATATTAAGGATGTCTTAAAGTTTTATTAAAGTTAAGGGACTTGAAGAGTTTTAAAGTATGTGATACTTGTTTCGTTTCAAACATATAAGTCCCTTGGATAGGAAATTGTACTTAACTAAGGTATAAAGTGAATATGACGACTTTATGGGGAGTTGGTTATATTGACTTTATGGAAAGATAAATGACTTGATTTAATGGAAGGCAATTCGATTTTAAGGTATCAATTGCCTAAGGTTTTATAAGAAAATGAGTCACTTGATTTAGAAACCTAACTTTATTTCTAAGGGTGTTGTGACTTACCTTGAAATGTAATTTGGACTTGATACTAGGATTAATAGTATCTTGGAAGTTTTCTACTAAAAAGAGTCATTGTTTTAAAGAGTAGAAGTACGTAGTACTTGGGTTAAATTCCCGGATTTTTATAAAAGACATGTTAGTGCCTTAGGTAAACTAAAATGAGAGTGTTTATAAACAAGGATAGTAAGAAGTTAGGGGATTTCTTAACTTGCTTACATATTGTATGATAAGCCGGTAGTGCTTATGTTATGTGTGATAGCCGGATTTGGGCTAGTGATATATTATTCGTTGCGGGGTCATTCCCCGGGATTGTGGCATTGTATATTTCCGTGGATTTGCTACCCACGATGCGAGGAATACCTCATGCGAGTCCGTAAGGGCTTATGCGGGTGAAATAGTCCCATGCGGGCGGGTCCAGCCTATGCGAGGAATACCTCATGCGAGTCCGTAAGGGCTTATGCGGGTGGAATAGTCCCATGCGAGGAATACCTCACGCAGGTCCACTGGACCTATGCGGGTGAAATAGTCCCAGGAGTAGGATTCCAATCCTATTTTTCGTTGTAAGTATACACCTATTTTTACTCTCATTGTTAGTAAGGCACAGTGTACTGTATTTTGATTATCATACATGTCTCCGGCTTTGATTTAGACTTCTGATGTAATTACTGATTGTCGATTTTACATACTTGGTACATATTGTGTACTGACCCCCTTCCTCGGGGGCTGCGTTCATGCCGCAGGAAAGGGTAAGCAGGTGGTGGTTCCTCATTCTTAGGATCACTTATCAGACGTCAGAGGCTCCATTTATCCGGAGGCTTGTCTCTTTTGGTACAGTCTTTTCCCTGGTGTTGTAGATTGTATGTACATTCAGGGGTATGGCGGGGCCCTGTCCCGCCACAGTTATTATTCCTAGAGGTCTGTATTCACATAGGTGGTTGGGCTGTAAGAACTGATGTTGTACTTTTGTTTTTGTTATATATATTGGAAGGCGGCCTTATCGGCTAGCCTGGGATGTTTTATTGTTACACATGTGTTTATGTTATGTATGTTCATTGCTATTCTACGATGTATACAGAATGGGGTGCCTGTAGGGCACCGATGCCCTGGTCGGGTCGTGACAATATCGATCTTAATCAAGTAGCCATGATCTAGAAAATGTAATACAATTTTGTCTTATCTTAGTTTCTATGCAGATGGAGAATTCTACTCATTTTAATATAATCAATTGTCATTACATTTTCCTTTATTAACGCTGCAGTGGCTTGTTCGATACTTATTCTCATTTGTGCCGTAACTTAGCCAAGTCAACTTGGCTCCAAATACCTCCTAACGACTCTTACCAACAACCCCCATAAGACTTGGTAAGAACTTAGGATAACCTAGACATAACCCTTACGTAGAGTAAATCAACATACATACTTCTTAACTTCTAAGAGTAGAAGGAATCATGAATTAATACCACATGTATATTCCATACATAGAATCATGTCTAAAGAAGGAAGAGGTTCACATACCTCGCGACGATTATCGACAAATAGCAAAATGCTTCGAAGTACTTCAACCTTGATAGTTATTCCATCCTTCAAGTAGAATCCGCTATACCTAGTACTTCAACCTAAAATGGCCATAATACGTCCATTAACCTCTAGCTTCGAACGTAGAACATTCTAAGTGCAAAGTCACTAAATTCTACGGAAAATCGGACATCACTTCCTTTGTTTCTACATACTTTGCCACCTTTTTCAAGGCCGAATACAATAACCAAACACGCCACATTTAAGGCCCAACAATTCAGCTAACCAAAGGGGATTACACGCCTTAACAGGACGTGTAAAATTCTGCCCCACAAATTAATACGAAACTAGTTCCATAATTAAAGCCATTCTCGGCTAACATAAACAACAACTCAAAGTCTTTTCCAATTCTTTTCCAATCCAAGTTCTTAGGTCTAACATGTTATATAGTCATAAACAACTTCAACAACTACAATTTCCTTCAATATATAACATGTGACGACTTAAACTAATAACCAACTTGAATTGAAATCTTAAGGGTTAAACATGATAGTTTTCGGATTAGGGTTCCAATATCCCTAACACTTATCAACTTCATAATATAAACATCATGCTTGCTAATATCTATAGCTACAACAATAAGTAATCTCAATCACTAAAACGACAAGAATTATACCTTTACAAGCCCTTAAAATTTCCAAGATTCAAAGTCGCTCCTTAGCAATTTTAGCTCCTTTCCATATGTTCTAATCCGCTCCAAGCACTCCTTAGAAGCTCATGAAGAACTCTTCCTCAAGTTCCATCTTCAAAGTTGAAGAACACCTTAGGGTTTCGCCTTGCGACTAACGTAAAAACGTCGTTTTTCCGAAATCTTTCTATTGAGATATCCTTACAATACCCTTAGGGACCTTGGGTTAAAGTCTTGTGAATAATGAACCACAATTGCAAAATTTTTGTCTCTAAAAATACCTTTGGCCGAGAGCACCTAAAGCTAGCACAATGTTTTCTTGAAAATTTTTCTAAGTATAGAACTTGTCTTGCACTAGTGTAGGATATATACTACAAAGGAGGGCTTAGATAATAACACATGTGAGGCTAGGATGAAGAGCGATTAATAAAATAGCCAAGTGGACAAGTTGACCTTGGTCAACAATATAATGCTAGCAAGACTAATCTTTTACCTTGGTCAATGACCATCTTACCCTTGCTCCAATTCGTCCAAGACCAATGTGGGGGGGTGCCACGTGTCTCCCTCCCATTTGTCCATAAAATTTCGTAACCCTCGTGGGTCCCACAAAACGTAAAATTCCTCGGGTGGGCCCCACGTGACCAAATCCGTAAAATTAAATTTCCATAATGCTAATACATTCCATAATCCTCAATTAATGCATTTTGAGAATCCAATTCTCCTCAACGAACATTTTTCCTTTCCGACGTTCGGAAGATTTTTCGTCGGAAAAACAATTCTTCCTTTCGTACCCTTTTCAAGTCTTGTATTCCTTACTTACATTCTCTTAAACATGTCCTTGAATTACGGGGTGTAACATTCTTCCCCCCTTAGAAACATTCGTCCCCGAATGTTCTTTCGGAGTCCAGTCTAATTAGATAGCAACATAGTCTCCTTTTACTACACCCTTCTTACAACATATGCCACCCATGGCCACATAACAATACTTATACTAAAATGTCAACCTTGGCACTCACGAAGCCAACTAGCCCATACTCATAATGACCTCAAAGTCTGTCATAATACTCTCTACTAGGTCTACTTGTGCGACGATCAGATCATCACCGGAAAACCTCATATTCCCGCCGCCTACCACCCCAAACACTCTTTAAACAACATAAGGCCATTTCGCTCTCAACTGGTTCGGTGGAGCGTGTCCACGAACCCGTAAAACAATTAATTAGACTTGGGCCTTGCACCCTCGTGACCACCACGTGCGGAACTACTACCAACTGATCCCACTCTATTTCGGCTATGGACGACCGTGCACAGTCCTCACCCCGACCCGCCGTCGCACTTAACTCTTATCCTCGTCCGACTTAAAATCTTATGGCGAGAGAGCCTTATATATCTAAGGTCTCGGCTTATCAATATTCTTAGGCTCGCAATTTCCATGCTCCAAGCCTACCTTACCCCCCAAGAACGGGTACAAAACTTCTCATAATACCATAATCGTGTCGCTTGATCACAACAACCATTACTTACTCTATACGGACCTCATCCGTACAATTATCTTAGGACTACTAAGCAGCTTAATATATTAACATGCTATTCAAATAAGTTCCTTAACATGGCTTCTTAAGGGTTCACTACCCTATCGAATTTCATCCTTTCCCAATTATCTCAAAATAAAACATAAGACCTTGGCGAGAATTCATTAAGCGTTACATACCTCCCTAGATCTAGTTAGTCTTTACCAATTCTGGTAATCTAAAATCATTCTAGGCAACACTCTTCTGACCCTCATACATAACTCAGTATAGATGTATGTCACAATACCAACTATACTATAATCATTACCAACCTGGATACGCAATCCACATAGTCCTTCCCGGTCATCACGCTTCTTCTCGTAGCTGCAATCAACGTAACTCGTTAGGGAGAGACGACCCTAACAACACAGCTCTATCGCACGATCTCAGAGTGAGAAGAATGGAAACCAATCCTAAATGTCCTGCAGCCTCCTGATTATAGATGTGGTGCACAACACACCGATAATCAAGACTCTACTAGACACGGTCTGTAGACACTTTCCGAGGACTAACTGCTCTGATACCACTTTTGTCACGACCCGACCCCGGGCCGCGACTGGTGCCCTACCTGGGCACCCTTCCAAACATACAACATCAAAACAACTGCGGAAAATAAGTAACACATTTTATTTTTAAAACCAAGGCAAAGCCGATAAGGCTGCCATAATATAAATCACCCAAAAAGGGCTTACACTATCCAAAAAAATGTAATTACAACTCTAACGATCCGGCCACGTGAATACTGCACCTAAGATTTGAACACATACTATGACGGACAAGGCCCCGCTGCACTCTGAATATACATAGCCATGACAACTCCGGAACATTGGAGCCCTCTCAAAATGCTGAACCAGGATCCTAAGCTCGCGGATCCACAACTGTGTACCTAAACCTGCGGACATGAACGCAGCCCCGAAGGGTCGATAACAAATGCGAATATGGAGCGGAAAAATAAGGTACTGAAACAAATCATAAGCGCATAAAAGAATGACAGGGGAAAGTATAAAAAGGGTACATACCAGATCCTACTGTGTCATTACCATCTCGTGAACTTAGTCGTACCTTATTATCTTTTTCCATTTTTCAATAAAAGTGATAGCCACCTTCTTACGTACATACTTAGGAAAAATCGTCAAGTTCATTACCATATAACTTACTTACCTTACATAACATAATCCGGCCCTTTATGGAGGGACGCCTATACTGCCTACCTAACTGGGACGCGATAAAGTCACATAGTCCGCCCATAAAGGTATCTTGCCGGCCATTCACGGGACGCGATAAAGTCACATAGTACGCCCATAAAGGTATCTTGCCGGCCCATTCTCGACGCGATAAAGTCACATAGTCGCCCGTAAAGGTATCTCGCCGCCCATTTCTGGGACGCGATAATGTCATATAGTCTGCCCATAAAGGTATACTGCCCGGCCCATTTCTGGGACGCGATAATGTCATATAGTCTGCCCATAAAGGTATACTGTCCGGCCCATTTCTGGGACGCGATAATGTCATATAGAATGCCCATAAAGGTATCTCGCCGGCCCATTTCGACGCGATAATGTCATATAGTACGCCCATAAAGGTATCGCCCGGCCCATTTCGGGACGCGATAATGTCATATAGTACGCCCATAAAGGTATCTTGCCCGCCCATTTCTGGGACGCGATAATGTCATATAGTCTGCCCATAAAGGTATACTGCCCGGCCCATTTCTGGGACGCGATAATGTCATATGAAATCCGGGAATTTAACCCAACGTACTACGTACCTCTACTCCTTTTTAAAATGACTCTATTTCAAATAAAACTTCCAAGATACTAACAACCGTAGTATCAAGTCATATCTACTTTTCAAGACAAGTCACAATACCTTTTAGAAATACATTTACCGGCTTCTAAATCAAGTGACTTCTTTCTTTAAAACCTTAAGCAATTGGTACCTTTAAAACAATTTGCCCTTCTTTATTTCAAATCATTTCTTTGCTTACATTACTGAAGAAAACCATTCTTTTAATCTTCCATAAAGTTGTTATAACCAACTTCCCATAAAGTCGTTATAACTCTTTATGTCTTAGGCAAATTCATTCCTTTTATAACCAAGAGACTTATACTTTCAAATCGAATTGCATAGCTTTCAAAATACTTCAAGTCTCTTAACTTTTAAGAAAACAAGTTTCTTAACTTTAGAAATCAAGTCTTTCCAAATCAAATATTCTATACTTGTAAATCAATTCATTTCTTCCTTTAAGAATCAAGTCCCATAACTTGAAAAAAATAAAGTCTATACTTTGGTGCGTTGTGAATAAGTTATACTTATTTATATCGATCTTAATCAAGTAGCCATGATCTTGAAAATGTAATACAATTTTGTCTTATCTTAGTTTCTATGCAGATGGAGAATTCTACTCATTTTAATATAATCAATTGTCATTACATTTTCCTTTATTAACTCTGCAGTGGCTTGTTCGATACTTATTCTCATTTGTGCCGTAACTTAGCCAAGTCAACTTGGCTCCAAATACCTCCTAACGACTCTTACCAACATCCCCCATAAGACTTGGTAAGAACTTAGGATAACCTAGACATAACCCTTACGTAGAGTAAATCAACATACATACTTCTTAACTTCTAAGAGTAGAAGGAATCATGAAATAATACCACATGTATATTCCATACATAGAATCATGTCTAAAGAAGGAATAGGTTCACATACCTCGCGACGATTATCGACAAATAGCAAAATGCTCCGAAGTACTTCAACCTTGATAGCTATTCCATCCTTCAAGTAGAATCCGCTATACCTAGTACTTCAACCTAAAATGGCCATAATACGTCCATTAACCTCTAGCTTCGAACGTAGAACATTCTAAGTGCAAAGTCACTAAATTCTACGGAAAATCGGACAGCACTTCCTTTGTTTCTACATACTTTGCCACCTTTTTCAAGGCCGAATACAATAACCAAACACGCCACATTTAAGGCCCAACAATTCAGCTAACCAAAGGGGATTACACGCCTTAACAGGACGTGTAAAATTATGCCCCACAAATTAATACGAAACTAGTTCCATAATTAAAGTCATTCTCGGCTAACATAAACAACAACTCAAAGTCTTTTCCAATTCTTTTCCAATCCAAGTTCTTAGGTCTAACATGTTATATAGTCATAAACAACTTCAACAACTACAATTTCCTTCAATATATAACATGTGACGACTTAAACTAATAACCAACTTGAATTGAAATCTTAAGGGTTAAACATGCTAGTTTTCGGATTAGGGTTCCAATATCCCTAACACTTATCAACTTCATAATATAAACATCATGCTTGCTAATATCCATAGCTACAACAATAAGTAATCTCAATCACTAAAACGACAAGAATTATACCTTTACAAGCCCTTAAAATTTCCAAGATTCAAAGTCGCTCCTTAGCAATTTTAGCTCATTTCCATATGTTCCAATCCGCTCCAAGCACTCCTTAGAAGCTCATGAAGAACTCTTCCTCAAGTTTCATCTTCAAAGTTGAAGAACACCTTAGGGTTTCGCCTTGCGACTAACGTAAAAACGTCGTTTTTCCAAAATCTTTCTATTGAGATATCCTTACAATACCCTTAAGGACCTTGGGTTAAAGTCTTGTGAATAATGAACCACAATTGCAAAATTTTTGTCTCTAAAAATCCCTTTGGCCGAGAGCACCTTAAGCTAGCACAATGTTTTCTTGAAAATTTTTCTAAGTATAGAACTTGTCTTGCACTAGTGTAGGATATATACTACAAAGGAGGGCTTAGATAATAACACATGTGAGGCTAGGATGAAGAGCAATTAATAAAATAGCCAAGTGGACAAGTTGACCTTGGTCAACAATATCATGCTAGCAAGACTAATCTTTTACCTTGGTCAATGACCATCTTACCCTTGCTCCAATTCGTCCAAGACCAATGTGGGGGTGCCACGTGTCGCCCTCCCATTTTTCCATAAAACTCCGTAACCCTCGTGGGTCCCACAAAACGTAAAATTCCTCGGGTGGGCCCCACGTGACCAAATCCGTAAAATTAAATTTGCATAATGCTAATACATTCCATAATCCTCAATTAATGCATTTTGAGAATCCAATTCTCCTCAACGAACATTTTTCCTTTCCGACGTTCGGAAGATTTTTCGTCGGAAAAACAATTCTTCCTTTCGTACCCTTTTCAAGTCTTGTATTCCTTACTTACATTCACTTAAACATGTCCTTGAATTACGGGGTGTAACAGGATTGCTCCCATGAATAATTCTAACGTAACTAAATGATTGACTACTATGAGAAATAAATGTAGTAGTTGCCTTGGTTATTGAAGTTGTTAAATGGAATAATTACAAAGAGAAGGTATGCGCACTAACGACGTAAATGGAATGTTTGAGATAATTTTGACTACATATTGAAATGATAATGATTATTGGTTTGATTTGAATTGTTGGTTGATTTGGATTATTGGAAAATTGTGGATACGCACATAAACAGAGGAAATCTTTGCGAATTTTTATAAAATAAGAGAGTCGTCTTTCAATTTAACCTACGTTAGGAATCATAGAGTTGACAGACCTATTGCTATTATTATAGGTTGAAGTATTAGACGGGACATATTCTAATAGTGAGTTGGTCAGCTCAAACTATAAGGTATGTGAGATTATCCTTTCCTTCTTTGGCATGATGTTGTGAAAATCTTCTTCCTTTCTTTTGGCATGAATATTATACAAGAGAATGTACGGTGGACGTACGTGATTCCTTCAAAGTCTAATTTTAATAAAATGATATATGATATGAAAAGTGCTTTGACTTCCCAAAAGATGTTATAAAATGATTCAGGAGATCGTGCCTTGATTTTCTAAAGGATAGTTTATTTTACTTATTCTATTTAGTCTTATATGATGATTCAAAAAGACATATGATTATTTCATTTAATCGTATATGATGATTTGAAATGCACATGATTATTACATGGAGTCTCATATGATGATTTGTATTGTATATGGTTTCTCATGATATTCTACTTGTGTAAGTTGTGATTGTATGTTATGAGGACCGAGTCCCAAAATGGGCCGGGTAGCTATATTCACAGAAAATAAGGACCGAGTTCCAGAATGGGCCGGGTAGTTATATGTACGCAGTATGAGGACCGAGTCCCAGAATGGGCCGGGTAGTTATATGTATAAAGTGTGAGGACCGAGTCCCAGAATGGGCCGGGTAGTTATATGTATAAAGCATGAGGACCGAGTCCCAGGATGGGCCGGGTAGTTATATGTACGGAGATGATCTTGATTATGATGATTGTTAGACATGCATGACTTTCTTTTCATATGGTACAGTTGCATTGGTATCTCTGATTTTTCATATATGTTTCATGTATCTTCTGGCCAGTTACAATCCTCCTTACAGTAATTCATGTTTTACATACTCAGTACATTATTTCGTACTGACCCTCTTTCCTCGGGGGGTTGCGTTCATGCCCGCAGGTACAGGTGATCAGTTAGGTGACCCTCCAGTTTAGGACATCTACCAGCTGCTAAAGAGCTCCCTTGTTCCGGAGCTACCACTTTGGCATGCACTCTTATATTCCGACTTATGTATATCTTGGGCACGACGGGTCTGTCCCCATATGTCATTTTGTACTCCTGCAGGTGCAGACGATGCGTGGTTGATTTATGAGGAGCGTAGACGTGTTTGTTTGGCCATGCTTTCGTATTTCTGTTTGGGATGTTCCCTTATGTTGGTGGCATCCTTGTCGGCTTGCTTATTATATTGTGATGGTTAGTTGTGACTCATCTGGAGGCAGGTACCCCCTTATGTAAAGACAGCCTGACCGGCTCGTCTATTCGGGTATATATTGTAGATGCAGCGTTATGCTGCCAAAATTTTATTTGGTATCAAATGGATTATGTATGACAGGTCAGTAATGGCGTTCAATTAGGGCGCCTAGTCGCGGCACGTCGGGTCGGGTCGTGACAGTACGGTCAGCATGCATTCAGTTCTTATGGGGTGGTAAGCCACCAAGAGTCGCTTGGGATGTCATTTGTATGCCTCAATCCGAAGGAGGCTTGGGTCTTATGAACATCAAAGAATGGAACCATGCCTTACTCTCCCGGACCATTTGGCAAACTCACACTAAGGCGGATACCTTATGGGTCCAATGGATTAATAGCTACTACTTGAGAGGCCAATCCTTTTGGGATTATGAGGTACGTGCTAGGGACTCCCCCTTATTCAAAAACAATTGTGGCATTCGCGACACATTCATTTCCATCTTTGGTAGCCAAGGAAACGCAATAGCCGGCTTGGAAAAGTGTTGCACCAATGGAAGATTTGATTCTAGTCTTGTGTATGAGGTCTTGCGCACACCGCGGGAAAAAAAGCTTTGGATGTCTCAAATTTGGAAAGGCTTCATTCCCCCTAAATTCTCTTTCACAGTTTGGCTCACTTGTAGGAAGCGGTTAGCTACCAAAGACACTCTCTCCTACCTAAATTTGGAAGATAGGACTTGCTGGTTCTGCAAGCGGGCTAATGAGACAAGGGCGCACCTCTTCTTTTCTTGCCCCTACACCCGCATGATTTGGAAGCACACAAGGGAATGGTTGGGTATTCGAAGAGAAATGACAACTATTGAAAACACACTCAAGTGGATCAAAAAAGAGCATCGCGGGACAGGCATCCGATCCAAAGCTATCTTATTTGCCTTTTGCATAGTGGTATATGAGATTTGGAGAACAAGAAATGCATTGCTCTTTGAGGGCACTAGCTTAACGGCGGATGAGGTCATTGCAAAAGTTAAAACAACAACTTATAGAGTTCTTTATGATTTAATCCCCTCTTGTAACGGCACCTCTGAGTGATCGCCTCATCCCTCCTTCATTTCTTATTTTGTGTTACGTTGAGGATTGAGAACCCTCAATGACTGATTGTAGCCCCTGTTCTTTTCCTTTTTTAGTAATAATATTTGCATTTACCCGGGAAAAAAAAGACATTTGGATAGACACTTGGCAAATCCTAAGCTTGATAGAGTGTGTTGTGAATTAAAGGAATTTATCATCCCACATAGAGGTTGTGTTTACTAAGAGTCTTGTAAACGTACTTCACATATTGAGTTCGTCATATGGCGCAGTCTAGGAGTTTCGTGTGACACTTAATTTGATTAAGTGTCGATGTGTGAAGGCCTAAAGGGTCACACTAAGTCGATTGTATTTTCGGTCTAAAAGTATATTGAGAGAGTATAAAATATTCAATCTAGAATCGAGATATTTTAACCAATAATAAATTATGAAATAAATTTCATTTGATGGAAATTAATTAATTAAGTCAAAATTAGATTTTGGATTTAATTAAAATCAAAACGTGTTGAAACTTAAAATAAAGGGGCAGCGCGGCGCTGGTACGGCACTGCAACTCGATTTTGGGACAGGTTTTTAAGCCTAATCCCAGTCTGATTTGGGAGTGGCTCACATGGAGTCGTTGGCGTATGTGGAGGCTGGGGGTGAAGGAGTAGGTTGGACAACCTCGAAAGGAGGCTGGCCAGTGGCCTGAACAGCCATGGGAGACGCTGCAAAGCTTGGGGGAAGCAGAAAATTGTTTAGGAGAGAGCTCTCAAGCATGTATGTTTTTTCGGGGGGTGGGGGAGGTAGGGTAATCGTTACTCAGGGCTGCACAAAAGGTTAAAACCGAACTGGACCGGACCGAGGACCGAAAAGTCAGAACATTAGGACCGAAGACTGGACCGAATTTATCGGTCCGGTCCAGGTCATTTTCGGTCCGGTCCGGTTAGTTGAACCGAATGGACCAAAATATTATAATTCTATTTTTTTTGTAACACCCCCGTCACCTCCCACGGCCCCCCAATCAGCAATGCTCAACAAACCGGACGTATTGACATATCAAATATAGGTTGTAAATTAGTGAAATTTTAAATGGTCATAACTTTGCGCTCGAACGTCCGTTTGATCTAATTGTTTTTTGATTTCGCGTATTTTTTCGAGACGAAGCCGGATCAAACTGCCATAGGCTGGTTGGAAACACCAATTTCTCCAAAAACGTCCTTCTTGGCAATCAATTTCACTTTTCCCCCAAATTCTTACGTTTTTTTCCTTTTCAAAGCTAAATATCTCGTGATATACAATAGATTTCAACGTTCAAATTTTGTGGTAATGTGTCCGAGAATGTCAATTTCAGTATTGGAAATTCAATTTTAAAAAAAAACGGCCCCGAAACCCGGTTTTTAAAATATATATTAGGAATTATATATATTAGAAATTATATATATTAGAAATTATATATACTAGAAATATTTAAAATTTAGTCCGGACCGGGATCGAAAACCGAAAAAAATATTTCAAAGAACCGAGGACCGGGCCGATAATTACCGGTCCATTTTTTCGGTACGGACCGACTTTTGTGCAGCCCTAATCGTTAGGGTGTTAATTTGAGGGATATTTTTTAGCCAAAAAAATAGGTTAAGAGTGTTTTTAGACCAACAGGTGTATATCTGGCATTGGTGAGGGGTATTTTTGGCCCTTTTACACCAGTTTATATAATAGTAGCGCTACAACTTGCACGTTCTTTCAATAATTTAAATCTGTCTGCTATTAATTGTCTATAGAATATTTTATAACCAAAGTTATCGCATTCCTAAACTGGGAAAAAGGTCTCCAAGATGTGTTAAAGACAAAATGTTGGACTAAAGCAATTAACAAGAATCTCAATGGCCTCCTAACATTAATAGCAGTTGGATTTTAAGTGCTGCATTATATAAAGAAAAGCACACCGATTTGTTCTCTCCTTTTTGCTTTGGGTCTTTTAACCTTACAGAGACAAAGAACACAAGACTGAAAGCTGTTGCATTAATAATTCACCATAAGCCTAAAAATCTTTACATTGTCAGTGTATACAACTGAAATTCAAAAGCAATAACCTAAACAAGGGGTACGTTGATCAACTTTAATACATGTCACATAAAAACAACAGCCAATGAATGACTTCCTCCAAAGTTAAACCACACAATTATTACAGACCAATGTGATTTATCATCTGATGATAGCAGGTCGATTAGTTTTCCGTTTAAGTCTAGGTCTATTACCTTGCCTTGGCATCTCAGTCGTCAATGCATACATCTTCACAGCAAATAATTCATTTGGAAATTCCTTTTGATCCTGACAAAGAGAGTGTCTATTGTTAGAGCAAAGAAGAATTACACCCTTCAGGGAGACGTGGCATAACTAGAATACACACTTCCAGCGACGAGCACACCAAGGACCATTTCAGTTGAACTACATCTCAAAAAGCCACACCAGTAGCAAAACACCATGGAGATGAGCTGCTAACTTCCAAGAAATGCACCGAGAAGCGATACACATCGCCTATTCACACTTTGGAAGTCGCCAACATGAGAGTTCTAGAGACGAAAATTTAGGGATTTCAAATGTGATATGTTGTCCTATTTACTTTCCTTTTTAGTTTTTGCCTTTATTTTTTCGGACATATATCCTTTATGTTTTTCTTCGATTTAAATAAATAAAAGGGCAAAGGTGCAAATATACCCCCTTAATAGAGTAGATATACCCCTCACTAAAAAAGTGGTGCATATACACCCGCCGTTACACAATGGTGCAAATATACCCTTGCCATTACACAAATGGTGCAAATATACCCTTTTCGCCAACAGATTTTAAAAAAAAAAAATATTAAGCTTATTTTTTTAATTAAAAAAAATGCCACAAGGCTTTAAAAAAATAAGTCTTGCCTATTTTTTTAGTAAACTTATTTATTTAAAGCCATGTGGTAATTTTTTTCTGGTGTGTCAGATCTGGTTTGTTAAAAAAATATATCTCTATGGGTTTAAAAAAAAATAAGTCTACCTACCATAAATAAAAGTTACCAAGTGGCTTTAAAAAACAAGTGTAGTAAAAAAAATTGAGTAGACATTTTTTTTAAAACCACATGATAAATTTTTATTTAAAAAATAAGCTAAATGATTTTTATAAATATTCCGTCAGCAAAAGGGTATATTTGCACCATTTATGTAACGGTAAGGGGTATATTTGCACCTTTTCCCTAAATAAAATGCCCATTTAATGGCGAGATGAAATTTAAGGGAAAAAAACTACAATTTAGCTAAATATTATTATTGTATCTAGATGAGATACTCGAGAAGATTTTGTAATCACGATCATTTTTCGTTCTCCATAGCTGATGCCAGGTAAGAAAACTTATAAACAAATTCAGAACCACAGAGGTACTAGCACAAGATTACAAGGGGGGGAATGGTACTTGGCAAAGACTGAGTGTGTGCGCGTGGTAGAAAGAGAGACGGGCACGATAACATGAAATGAGCTCCCAAAGAAAGGTCCATCGATCTTCTTATGGAAACAACATTAAGTGAAGCAAAAGTATGACTATCAAGATACATAGCCAAGGGAAAGAGTAAGGCCATTTAGGAGTTCCAAATGATAATATCAGTTCAGCATTTTAGATATAAAAAGATGGCTGCTCAATGTTTGAACATCAGTCTTCTACTTTTCTAGACTCCAGAGGGTCATGACCAATTTCCAAATAATAATAACAGTAGTTTGGCATTTTAGATGTTAAAAGTAGCGTCACTCAAACTTTTGATAACATTCTTTTAAATTTTTAGATTCCACTAATTATTAGTTGTAGGGTATTCGTTTAGTGTTTACTGTTTCATGCAATTCTTTGGATCATAGTCTTATGCAATGGTGATATCAGAGGACTCCCTCATCTTTATTGAAGACATCAAGTGGTAATAAATAAAATATAAATCTATAGTATCCTGAATCCATATATTGCTTTTATCATGGGAAAAGATGCAGCTTCACAAGAAGAAGGGTTATATGAATGCAATTGCTAATAGCGCACAGAAAGTGAAACTGTTTGCTGCTAATCAGAATATCTGAAATGAAACAAACTTATGCTCTGAAACCATCTGAAGAAATTTATCATTTTCTAACAAAGATAAAACGTTAAGCACTACTAAGACCAAGTAATAAAAATCACAGTGACAATGGAAGATGGTATGGTATACATATGCCACATGTTTCTCTATCATGATGCACATGAAATGGAAGTAATCTCGTGTTTGTAACCTCCATCTTGTAGAAAGAGGGACAAAATGGAAATGAAACAAAATGATGAGCCAAATCATTAGAAGGAACATTCTTTCCTGAAAGTGACAACACATAAGCATTCCTTTTTCTTTTCTTTTTTCCTTTTTCTCAAGACTTCCCTATGGCACATTAATTAGAAGTAAAGGATTCATATGTACCTTCATCTTGTAGATGTATAGTCCACATTGGTTGAACAGCTCCTTAAAATATGAATCTGATCTTGTGATGCTCTTATCTTCTTTATCCAAAACAAATCCTTTGAAAAATGTATATACTTCAGTTAACTAGGCAAAGTATTTTAATCTGCAATTAACATAATGGTTCAACAGATATGCAAGTAGGAATAGCAGATTGTCTATTTAGTAGACATTTATCTTTCAGCAGAGATGATCAGTCATTGTATGTACATTGTATTGCAACGGAAAAGCGGAGTCGAAATTTACTCAGCTCTAAAAATAATATCAAGAAAAAATAAATGCTAAGCACGATAAACAAATGGAAACTGTTTGATGCCCCACCAAAAATAAATATGGCCCATGATATGGCAGAAAACAATGATATTCTGAACAATCACCTTACACCCCTTCATTGTAGGATAAGTTTCCCTGAAATTGCTCATTTTTTTAGGTAACATATATATTATAAACAAGGAGATACACAAAAGGTATATTCCAGTAATAATTACAAGTAGCAGTCAGAAGAGATATTGACTAATCAGGGTGGACTTCCAGCTGCTCAGGCTACTTCACAAGCAGAAGTCCAATTGAATGTTGCAGCTTCTCAGACACCTCAGTTGGCCCCTCAGCAGGTGGTTCAGCCAGGTACAACTATAGGGCAATCCAAAGAGTTTAAGAATTTCATGGATCTTAAGCCACCAGAGTTCAACGTGTCACCATCTTCTATTGAGCCACAAAAATTCATTGATCGTTGTGAAAAGATATTGACTACATTGGGGCTGAAGGAGACTCGTGGGGTGGAGTTTGCGACTTTCCTATTCGTAGGGTCTGCAGAGTCATGGTGAACTTCAATTCAGAGGGGTAGACAAGCAGAATTACCACCTATCACTTGGTCATAGTTTTTAGCAATGTTTAAGGACAGGTTCATTCCATTGAGCAAAAAAGACGACATGAGACGTCAATTCAATAATCTACGGCAGGGAACAATGACAGTTACAGAGTATGAGGCCAAGTTCACTGATTTATCCAGGTATGTACCTTCTTTGGTTGAAGATCCGAGGGAGAAGGTGAGAAGATTTGTGGATGGACCTGAACATGGTTATCGTGGTCCTGTGGTACGAGATGTGCGAGATGGTACCTATTCTGATGTAGTTGACACTGCCCTCCGTTATGAGTCATCTAGAAATGGAAAAAGTTGAGCGTGAAAGCAAAAAGCCACGTAACACAGGCGGGTTTAATGGTGCTCCATCCGAGGGCAAGAGTGGTTTTAATCGTGGGAAGTCCAGGCCTACTCAGTCAGAGTCAGTGGTGCAATCTTCTAGGAGTGGTTTTCCAGATAGACAGGGTCAGTAGATGCAGAGGAAGGGTAATAGCTCATATAAGTCAGGCTATCATCCGAGGTGTTATAACTGTGGTAGAAAATCACAGTGGTCGTTGCTTTGGAGCAGATGGGGCTTGTTTTACTTGTGGTGAAAAGGGGCATATTGCTAAATACTGCCCTAAGGGAAATTCTGGCGCTAGTCGAGCTTAGGGCTGTTAGTGGTTCGGATATACTCGAGAACCGGACCGAAACCGGACCGAAATATCCGGACCGAAACCAGACCGAAATATTAACGGTCCGGATATGAGTATGTGAAATTTACCCGGACCGGTAAGAGATCCGGTCCGTTAACCCGGTAAGAGAACCGGTTCATTACCCATATATAAATAAATTTACCTAACTGCTAACCCTAATTTCTAAATCCCTAAAATTCCATCGGCTGCTCTAGTGCTCTCAGCTCTGTTCCCTCTCGCGAATCGCCGATTCGCCATTGTCGTTCCCATCTGGTGGTTGTCGTTCCCATCTTCGCGACTGCTCGACTCCTTTTGGCCCTCTTCTATCTCGATTCTCTCCTGCTCGAGTCTCGACTAGTCGTTCTCGCGACACTGTTCGCGAATCGCCATTGTCGTTTCCATCTGCTAGTTGTCGTTCCCATCTTCGCGACTGCGTTGCTCGACTCCTCTTGGCCTTTTTCTATCTCGATTCTCTCCTGCTCGAGTCTCACTGGTCTTCTTCTCCGACTGGACGCCTCCACGGTATCGACTCATCATCACTTCACTTGTGACTTGTATGGTCTTGATCTTCATGCTATCACACTTCAATAATCAATAATCATACATAATAATATACGACGCAAAGATGTTATTTATTTTTTATATGTTCAATACTTTATTCTCTGAATTTTATGTAATTTGATATCATAAATTGTTAAATTAAAGTACGATTCTCTGTTAAAACTTAAATTTTTTGGTGTCTTAATAATAATACATGCTCCTGTTGGCTGTTCTATGTAATAAAACTGTAATTATTTAATGTAATAAATTTGTTCTATGTAATAAATCTGTAATTTTTTAAATAACATGTTGTAATAAATCTGTAATTTTTTAAATAACATGTTGTAATAAATCTGTAATTTTTTAATGTAATAAATCTGTTCTATCATCTATGTAATAAATTTGTAATTTTTAAAATAACATGTTGTAACTTGTAAATTTATGTAATAAATCTTGAACTTATTGTGTATTTGTGTATTGTGTTATGTACTTATGTCATTTCAAGATTCTTCAGTGACTCCTATGACTTCACAAGATTCATACATAGAAGTGAATGACCATGATGATGAGGAGGAGACCGTAAGGGGAATTGAAATTGGAGAGCATTTGAATTTAATTGACAATGCTCAATTAATATCTGATAGTCAAACAGATGGATCAAATGTTGTCTGTCAATCAACTGGAGGTGAGGAAGATCCATTGCAGAATGCATATGGGAAGCGTGTACGTGAAAAAAAATCAATCATACACAAAGAAATGTCTATTGTCTCTCTCCCAGATGGCTCTAAAAAGTGGAAATGCAAGTGGTGTGGATCTCTTTTCAAAGTTGATTCAAAATATGGTAGTACCTCAAATGCGAAAAAACATTTGGAAAAATGTTTTAATAGAAAGATAGCAAATGAAAAAGAACCCACACAAACAAAGATAAGTGGTACATTTGGTGATGCTACTAGTCCGAGTGTTGCTACTTGACAATATAACCATGCTAAGGTTAGAGAGCTTGCTGCCCATATGGTTTTAGGGCATGAATTTCCGTTTATGATAATGGAAGGTGTTATCTTCAATCGGTTTTTGAAGGAGATATATCAATGGTACAAAAGGATAACACGACATACTGTTAGGACGGACTGTGAAAGTTACTATAAAGGTGAGAAAGCAAAGATGAAAATAGTAATGTCTAAAGTTAATAGGATTAGTTTGACTACTGATTTGTGGTGGTCCGGCGAACAAAAGATAGGTTACATGACCGTAACTTCTCATTTTATTGACTCAAAATGGCAACTTCATAAGAGAGTGTTGGCTTTCATGAATGTACCTCCACCTTGGAGAGGTACTTGCTAGGGAATTGATTAGGGTTATGGATGATTGGCGCATAAAGGAGAAAGTTGTCTCTATTAGTGTGGATAATGCATCTGTCAATGATAACTGCATTGCACGTCTGAAGACAGATTTTACTAATAAGAGGCAGCTACCATTAAATGGCCAATTATTTCACGTACGATGTTGTGCACACATCTTGAACTTGTTGGTTCAAGATGGCCTTGATGTTATTAAACCAGTGGTGGATAAAATAAGAGGGGGTGTAAAATATTTATTGAATTCTGAGGCAAGATGCAAACATTTTGAAAAGATAGTTAAGGAGTTAGATCTTATGGGCAGGCTACAAGTTTTGGATACTAAAACAAGATGGAATTCAACATGGTTAATGTTGTCCACTGCTTGTTTCTATAAAACAGTTTGGCCAAGGTATGTCGAGGAGAATGCATCGTTTATCCACTATTTGCCGAATGATAGTGATTGGGAGATGGTTAATGATATTTGCAAGTTATTAGAAGTGTTCGCGGATATTACGAATATTATTAGTGGCACTTCTTATCCTACTGTAAATTTATTTTTGTCCGAGCTTTGGAGGATAAAGGTGCTATTGGATGAAAATATTCAATTGAACTCCAAGCCTCACTTGCAAACAATGGCAACGGAAATGAAGTTGAAATACGACAAATATTGGTCGCAATGCGATATCTTGCTATCTATTGGGGCTTTTCTTGATCCAAGGTAACCATTTCTATGATCTTCATTTGTTTCCTGTTTTAAGGTAACCACTATATAAAATTGTTACATAAAATAGTTATTCAAGATATATGAAACAATGGCATTTCTTGTTCTCTGTTAAGGTAACCATTTCTTGTTCTCTGGTTAAGGACTTAAGGCGGCGACCTCATTGTTGTTGTCCGCTGCTTGTTCTCTGTTAAGGACTTAAGGTAACCATTTCTTGGAGAATTAACATTGTCTCTCTTTACTCTTTAGGTATAAAATGGTGTTTATTTCATGGGTTTATCCTTACATGTATGGGCCTAATAGTGCTATAAGAAATGAGGCGTTGTTATCAAACAACATATTGTCTTTGTTTAAGGAATATGAGAAAATACACAAGAAAGAAAATGGTGTGCAAGTTCATAGTAAAGAAGGGGGAAGTAGTTCAAGTTCATGGTTGGGAAAAAGAAGTTTTGAGATGTACCTTGACAGTGTCGAGGTAGTTGATAAAACAAAGTCTGATCTTGATTATTATCTTGAAGATGATCCATTTAGAGTTCGAGAGGAGGAAAAAAAGTTTGATGTCTTACAATGGTGGATGGTTAACGAACCGAAATATCCCATTCTTAGTAAGTTGGCGAAGGATGTTCTCTCTATTCCTGTTACAATTGTTGCTTCAGAAGCAACTTTTAGTGCGGGCAAAAGAATCATTGACCCAAAGAGAGCATCAATGAAGGTAGAAACTGTTGAAATGCTAGTGTGTGGAGGTGATTGGGTTAAAGAGTTATATGAAATCAAGAAAGGTCACGGGCGCAGTATGGTATGTATTCCTTCATTTATTCTTTTCCTTTAACTTTATGAATGTATATGTTATGTTCTTTCTAATGTTTTAAAATTTGGAATGTAGCTTCAAGAAGAAGAAGAAGACGAGCATTTAGAGTATAACTTTGCAAATGTAATATTCTTGCCCGATTGATTCATTTGCATTATCCTTTAATTTTATATTGTACGTTGTGAATTGTGAATTGTGATACTAACTTTTCTTAATATTTTGATTGTAGGATGAAATTTAACTCAACTTTTGAATCATGCGGTGTGGACTTGTGGTCTTGAGGACTTGTGGGGAAATAGATTTGGACTTGTAGTTTTTGGATTTCAATATTTTGGACATTTGGTTGCTTGGCTTGTTTCCTTGTAAAATTTAATGTTTTAGATTTAACTCAAATATTTTGGTTGAACTTTTGGCACGTTTCTTGCTTACTGGCAGTGGCACTGCCGCACTGGTAGCAACATTTGCCTACTTTGTTTGGTTTTATTTGCTGTTAATTTTGATTCAAGGAATTGAAATTGGTTTCCACTTTACCTGTTAATTTTGTTGTGTTTCTGTCACTTTTGTATTTCTGTGGCTCTGTCGGTTCTCGATCCGGTGCGGAACCGGACCGATAACAACACATTTCTTGTTCTGTCGGTTCGTCATGGTCCGAGAACCGACCGGTATCCAGAAGATCGAATAAAAAATTATCGGTCGACTGGTACCGACCAGAAGGTCTGGACGGTCCTCGCCCGCACAATAGGATCGATAGGCTTATCGGACCGGTCCGGATATATCCGATAAGCTTAACGGATCGGTTCCGGTATGTCGATACCCGGACCGGTCCGGACCGATAACAGCACTAGTCGAGCTACTACACAGCCGCAGCAGGGAACTACTGCAGCTACACGGTCAAATTCAGCCAGCTAAAGCCGATCCACAGGGTGCTCGTCGACAGGGTGCACAGGGAGCGCGTAGACCGCCGAGATTCTTCGCTATGACCATACAGGATGTCGAGGCATCTAATGCAGTACTCACATGTATTATTACTATTGGTTCTCATGGTGCATATGTTATTATTGATCCCGGTATGTATCTCCTTCTTTTGCTATATTCTTAGAACGGGGAGTTAAGTCTCTAAATGTGCCATATGTGGTAGAAACCCCAGTGGGGGAGAGTATATAAGTAGATAGAGTTTATAGAGATTGTGTGATATCTGTTCAAGGCAGTGTGTTACCGATGTTCGTTTTTTATGTGATTATGGGCATGGATTGGTTGGTGTCATGTTATGCGTCGGTTGATTGTTATGCTATGCTTATACGTTTTAATTTCCGTGGAGAACCTTTAGTGTGGAAAGGCTTACTCCTCTAACTCAAGGAAAATAATATCTTATGTAAAGGCACGCCGGATGATTAATCATGAATGTTTGGGTTTTATTGTTGTCGTTCATGATACTCGAGCGGAGAATGTTACTATTGACAGTGTTCCTGTTGTTCGCGAATTTGCAAATGTGTTTCGTGAAGATTTACTCGACCTACCTCTCATGAGAGAAATCGAGTTCAGCATTGATCTAGTGTCAGGGACTCAACCTATCTCTACTCCTCCATATTGTATGGCTCAAGCTGAGTTGACAGTAGGGTTGGCCAGTGGGTCGGGCCGACCCGGTCCCGACCCCGTTTAAATAAAAAAAATAGCGGGCCCGGGGCTCGAACCGGGACGGGACATGGTATGGTCCCGCCCGACCCGGTCCCGCCAGGACCCGACCCGTCCCGGTCCCGCCCCAGTCCCGCCAATTACCAAAAATAGTCGTTGCAATAACGACCATTTTACATTTTGGCCGTTATTGCAACGGCCATTTTTGGCTTCCCCCACTCCCCCAACCCCCCTACCCCCTTTATATTTATTTTTAACCCCTAAGTTATTATATTTACACTTTAACCCAATTTTTCAACTATAAATACCTCATTTTCTCTTCTTATTTCTCACAATCTTCCTACAATCTCTAATCTCTCAAAAATATCAATCAATCTATTTCTATACAACATTGACTACTACATATTCACTTTATTTATTAATTTGAGAATTGGGAGTGAAGTTGGCAACTAGCTTGAGGATTAATCTATCGAGCAAAATTTCAATTTTCAACCTCTCTCGATTACACATCGACTCTACGTCGGCGTTTGGTACATTCGTTCTCTCATTAAATTATTATTTTGTTTTTATTTCATTTAGCACATTTAATTTCATTATATTTAACTTTTTAAGTCTTTAACTATTTATTACCATAATTAAAATGAAAAGAACAAAAAATGTTTTGGGCCAGACCTTGGTATGAAGGGCAAGGGCAAGGGCAAGGGTACTTCTTCTAGTATTCCTAGACAAGATGATTTAATAGATCCTGAACTGTTTCCTAAAATACCATATGATCTTGACACAGATGTTTATCCTCAAAATGAAGAAGATTTTAATTTAGATGACACTCTAGATGATGATACACCTACTAATGTAGATGATGATACACCCACTAGTGAAATGTCTCCTATCCCCCCTAGTATGAGACGAGGTCCGGCAAAACGACCATTAAAATCAGTGGTATGGAAATATTTTCACAGGGACGTACCGAATCAAGTGGCTATATGTAAAACTTGTAAATCTGTTTATTCTTTTAAAACTGGACAAGGTCATGGTGGGACGGGGGGTTTAGGAACACACCTATTGCAAAAACACAAAGTCTTACATGCCCAATACCTTATTGAAAAAGATGGTGAGCAAGCGTCCTCTCAATCGGGACAAGGTTCACATACTGTCCCGGACAAAGTACAGGGTCAAATTAACCCTATGACGGGAGGAGTTGTAGGCCCTAAATACGATAAACATAAAGATAGGGAAGCACTAGCAAAATTAGTTGTTGTGGAGGGTTTGCCTTTTTCATTTCCTGAATCGCTTGGTTTTATTCATTATATTAGAGATATGTATAAGCTTATAAAGGTTTTCCTAGATCAACGGTTAAGAGAGACGTGTTTACATTTGCACACGAATATCAACAATATTTGCGTTATTCATTATATCATTTAAATTGCAAAGTCGCTCTAACTTCTGATATAGGTCATAGTACTAACGACCATGATTATTTAACGGTAACCTGTCATTGGATAGATTATAAATAGTTTATGCAAAAACGTATTTTAGCATATAGATATATAGATAGTAGGCACACTGGTGAGTTTATTTCACAAAATATTTATTTAGTCTGCGATTATTACGGAATAACTGATAAAGTTATGACTATTACATTAGATAATGCAGCTTCTAACAATTCTGCTATTTATATTTTAAAAGAAGTTTTAACTCCGTCTTTTCCAAAACATTTTCATATCAAATGTGCGTGCCGTATTTATAACTTAGTTGTAAAGGATGGTCTTTCACTTTTTCAAGATATTCTTGAAAAAATACAATTTGCTATAAACTTTATTTTTAAAAATAATAGAATTCAACAGAGAAAAGAATATAAAAAAACTTGTCACGATTGTGGACTACAGAAAAATTCCCGAAGAAGTACCAACTAGGTGGAATTCTTTATATAACCAACTAGTTGTTGCTTATGACTATAGAAAACCTATCACTTTATTTTTTAACGCCCATAATCAAAATCCAAATGATATGATTGTGGATAATGATTGGGACAAAATTAAATAACTTATTGTATTTCTAGAGAATTTTCAACGAGTAACAAAAGAATTTTCTACTTTATATTATCCTACTATTTCAACTATGTTGTTTTATATAGCTATAATATTTTTACTTCTTAAAGAATATATGGAAAAATCTGCTTATAAAGCAGCTATTAAAAAAATGTTTATGAAATTAAAGAAATATTTTATTTTTATTCCCCCTATTTATATTATTGGTGCTGTATTAAACCCGACTATTAAAGTAGAGGGTTGTAAAAGTCTTATTGAAAATATTTATAACTGTATGGACGTACTACCACCTCCAACTCTCAAAAATTTAAATGTTGAGCCACCTATTGAACAAACGTTAGAAGAAGTGTTGAATAGCGTACAAGATGAATGCAAAAAAGTATATCGGCATTACCAGCAAGAAAGTGCTAGTAATCAACCGACTTTCGTACCATCTTCTTCTGCTTCAACACAGCCTCAAAAAAGACATGTTGTTTCTGCGGCTAGTATTGAAAGCCTCAGGAATAGAATGTGTGGTGGTAGCACTGCTAACCAAATTAGTGAGTTCGATGTTCTTGTTTTGCAGGGTACTTTACCTTACCAAGCAGTTATCAATGAAGACGGAAAAGAAGCCTTGCTGAAATATTGGATGCAGAATGAGAAGACATTTTCGACACTTTCAATGATGGCCCGAGATATTTTGAACATTCAAGCGTCATCAATCGCTTCTGAAAGCGCTTTTTCTGCAGACAGATTTCAAATAGGAGAGCACAGACACTCATTAGCCGGAGACAGCTTGAAGATGGCGGTACTATTCAGAGATTGGATACGAGCGGAGCGAAGAAGGTGCGGTCAACTAGAGATTAACGAAGAAGAAGACGAAAACTACAATGACATCTTATCTGAAGGCATGAGTAGCGACGTGGAACAATTTGACCAAGATATACCAATTCCAACCGAAGAACCACACGAAATTATAAAGAAACTAGAAAAAGTATTTTCAAATTGATAATTTATTTCATTGCAATTTTTTAATTTTTCTACGTCTTTTGCAATTTTTTTCAACAACAGTACACTACAATGTTGTAATTCTGAATCTTGTATATTTCAATGAAATAATTAATAATATAAGAG
The DNA here is from genome assembly GCA_029844215.1 of Przewalskia tangutica. Lineage (NCBI taxonomy): Eukaryota > Viridiplantae > Streptophyta > Magnoliopsida > Solanales > Solanaceae > Przewalskia > Przewalskia tangutica. The sequence goes on from CM056733.1 coordinate 41,364,462, forward strand.
GCACAAAAACAGCCTTGGGATGTTTTTTTTTATACTCTTCTTGTCTTTGTTTAATTATTTAGTTTATAAATATATATGAGTATAATACTATAATAGTATAATATGAGTCTATGACTATCACTATATGACTATATGTTACTTTGTTAGTAATTTAGTATTTTTAATTTAGTGGAAAAATTTAAAAAAAAAAACCCGCCCGTCCCGACCATCGCCATCGGACGGCATCGGACGACACGGTATCGTCGCGCTATTCCCGGTCCCGCCTGGCCCGCCCCAGCCCCTCCTCTCCGTCCCGACCCCGTCCCGAGCCCGCCGATCCCGATCCCAGTGGGCCCGGCCCGGCCCACTGGCCAGCCCTAGTTGACAGAATTGAAGGTTCAACTCCAAGAGCTACTTCATAATGGGTTTATTAGGCCTACTGTATCGCCTTGGGGTGCACCTGTGTTATTTGTGAAAAAGAAAGATGGCACGATGAGAATGTGCATTGACTACAGGTAACTGAATAAGGCGACGATCAAAAATAAGTATCCATTGCCTCGTATTGATGATTTATTTGATCAGCTGCAGGGTGCTACTCATTTTTCCAAAACCATCTACATAGACCTCCATATTCTCAAGTTCTTGGCCATTAATGTGACTCCCAGTAATGATCGGGCAAGGAAACTCACCTTCCTAGGCATTTCAGTGCTCCAGGAATCCATACAAAATAATGGAAGAAATCCCTGTCTTCCATCCTACTGGGATTTGTAACAATGATCTTCATTCTTTCACTAATACTGTAGGTTTTTTTGGAATCACTATGTTGGACTGATAGTATTTGGTGCATCTCATTCAGAAGAAATTGTTTTGATTGGGAGATTCCCAGAAATGCTCTTCGGATGAATGATTTGGAGATGGTATTGCTTCTTCATGGTTCCTTCTCTTCTTTTTTGTTTTTTTTTCTCAATTTCAGTTTCTATTCTCTGATTCTTGAATATAGACTGAATGGTATAACAAAAAAATGACTATTTGTAATTTAGCTAAGTTAAGGTGCGCACAAAACCGAACCAAACTTTCCGGTTTATTCGGTCTGTTTTGGTGTTTTGAAATTTCAGTTATTCGGTTCGGTTTAACTTAAAAACTGAAATTACTCATACATTTAAGTATACCTTCATTAGTGCATTCTCCGGTCGTAGTCCATTTCTTCCGAGTTCCGGCAATCAAAACAACTAAACAAGTGAAAATTCCAAATCCACCATCGAAGACAAATACCCAAACCCCAAATTCGTATGAGAACTTCTCAAACCCACAACTCCACCTGACCAAAACCACAAGACAACCAGAAAAGGATGTGAGCAGAGTTCATGAAGATCTTGTGGGAAGGATCAGAAAATGGAGGAGTTTTGATGGGTTGAGCCATGGGTCGATAATAGAGTCTATTTCAAGATTTCCAAGCTTCAAAAACTGAACAACCGAACAGAAATAAACCGAATGAATTTTCCAATAATCGAACTGAACTGAGATTATTTGGTTCTGTTTCAGTTTGAGATTTACAAAACAGAAGGACTGAAAAACTGAACCGGATTTTCCAAAACCGACGCCCACCCCTAGGATCAGTATTGTTACTAAAGCAATTAAATATAACATAATTTGAGTTGTCCGGATTAATATTATCACTATTCGGATATTTTAATTAGTAATGTAAATAGCAATTTTCATGCTATAAGTACTCTATTTATATATGTTAGATTGTTTTTGTACTTGTGCGCTTTACATCTAATAAGTGATTGCTTCGCTTTTTGCTTAAACCCCCAGAGTTGTGTCGCTGTTTTTCACATGTCATTATAAAAGCATAAGAGTTTCATTTCAAGTTGGAATAAAAAGTGTTAACAGAAGCAAAAATTGTAACCAAATTAATGAAATAACATAACAGGGGAAGGAAGTAGGTGAAATTAATTTCCACATAACAGAAGGTAGAGAACTCAAAGAGATTCTACCTGTTCTTGCAATGTTCTCTTTTAGAACAAAAAGTCCACCAGGTTTCAAGCCAACCTAGAAAAGAATTAGATAATCACAAGCTGTTTAAATGCTTTATTGGAGAAACAAAAAAAACACAAGTTGTTTAATAGAGAATAAGTGAACATGTCAGGTATTCTCTTCAAAACTAAATTTCAGAATATCCATGTCCCGCACGCAGGTGACAATTATAGACAAAAGCAACCAAAACAGAATATAGATAAGATAAGGATAAAGAAAAATAACAACTATAACTCTTTCGCATTACACTGTTTTTCTGATAGTGTAACTCTTTTGCATTACACATTTTGGTCGTTATAAAGGATGAGTACCAATATCTGAGATAAAAATCATTAAGATGATGTTCGACCAAACAATTGGATAAACATATGGGAGTTATCAGGTATCCGATATGATCAAGCAGCTCATTCATATTAGATAACAAATACATTTTAGTATTTTACTAAGAAGAGGTAGAGAGAGGAGCACGAGCTTCCTTAATTAATAGTGTAAGTTATACCAAAGAATAGTTTATTTTTCATTTCTATCTGGATGCAGGCCAACTATGCCTGTCATAATAGTGATCTATGGCGTTTGCAACACAGAGCAGAAGAAGCTACTTTATTCTCTATCCCAGGCATAACTATGAAAATATATGAATACAGAAAGACTCTGGTTTCATTTTCCAACTAAATACGCTAGTAAACTAAACAACTAAGTCTCTGAAGAATCTACCTATTTTGTGCACAACTAAAAAACAAATGGTTGACAACGAAAAGCTCATAAAATGTACATGAAACCTATGTACCATGACCCTGCTATGGGTACATATATATTATTAATGGGTAAAATACCCAGTACTGTCACGTGCAATTTTCAGTATCATGGAAATTCACACGCAATACTACACCCACACACCCCGTCACTTGCTTGGGTTTTGCCAGCTTACTTACCAAGTTTCAATTTTTTATGATCAATGAAGCTAGAGATCTGGCAAGACAGATCTGTTCGGCGATTTTTTCCCCTTTATTTTTTTCTTCTACGAGGGACACAAAGGAAATGGAAAGTAATTCTCTTCCACAAATCAGTGTTGGGAAACTAGACGGAGTTGGTACATATCTTGCCTGGTCAACGTTTTTCTTGCTTTATACTAAATCTAGAAAATTGTTTGGCTATTTTTTAAGGTTGGGGATTGAAGTAGGATTAGCTTTTGGGCTCATAAGTGGTGTGGGGAGAACGAGTTGATGGAAGCCTTCCCTAATATATATCGCGTTTCATGCCAAAGAGAGATGACAGTCCAACAAATTTGTAGGTCTCACGAGGGGGTTATTTATTGGGACTTAAGATTCAGAAGAAACCTTCAAGATTTGAGATGGAAAAATTTCACAATTTGTGTGAGTTATATTGTATATTAAGTTGCAAGGACTCTTCGTTTTTTATGCCGAACCCATCTCGACACAAGACTGGGACAGGTGCAGGTGCCGGATACGCACCAGACTCGGTCAAACGAGATCCAAACGAAAAGCACTCGGTTCTTTTAGTCTCAACCTTAAGGAGTTGGATGAATATCGCATTAATGTATATTGATTGCAAAGATTTGTTATTTTAATTGTAATTTAATTATTACAGTAATGACTCATGTATGTATTGTATGATTGTATCATTTAATTTTCTGTAAATTGTCAACTTCACTGCGAAGGAGCAAAGTGCTTCTGGTTTTTTATTCACGCCCCATAGACCTTGTTGCTTTTTTGCACTACTACACATGTTTCATATGCTAATTGAAGTTTGCAAATATTCATATCACACTGGATCATGGACATATGATTAGCCAATAGCTACTTATTAAAATCAAGCCCTACTAAAACTTCATTTTAGAAGATCACTTCACCTTTGCCCTCTTGAAGAATGCAATGAAGTCATCATCTGCAAGATGCCCAATGCACCACTGAACCCAAATAACATCATATCTTTCAGCATCAGGAGTAAATTCCTTGAACAAAAAAAAAAGAAAAAGGAAAACAATGAGTAAATAACGGCCTAAAGTGAAGAGTTAAAAATCTGACAAACACCAAGACAATCTTTTCAATTCAAATATGTGGAAACAAAGTGCAAGCACAATTGAGCCGGTTAAACACATTAGACTAACCTTTAAAACACCCAAAGTTAAGCAGGTGACAGAACTATGAACTGCGATAAGCTAATATTGCAGTTAAAGTTTCAAATCTATATACACACACATTTATACATATATGTGTGTGTTTGTGTATTTATTTACCATGAAAAATGTTTCAAATCAATATAAATGCTGGTTCGAATCAAATCGTTCGAATATAAGAGAAAGTAACATAACCAAAGATTGATATGGTGAGCCAGCAAAATTTGTTATTAAGCTCAATGATCAATAAGGAGGTGTGAGAGGTTGGCTATAATAGGAGTTAGGAGAAGTAGAGGTAGGCCAAAAAAGAACTGGGAGAGGTGAATAAGCAGGGCATGGAACACTTTCAACTCACAGAGGTCATAAACCTAGATAGAAAGGTGTGGAGGTCGAGGATTAGACTAGAAGGTTAGTAGGTAGACGAGTGGTCTCCTTATTAGTAGTATTAGTTAGTAATCGCGTACTTTCTTTTTTTCAATATGTATTATTATTTGTTGCCTCATTTGCTTTTTATCTTGATATCTTGTTGTCATATTTTCTTGATGTCATGCTTCACATCGTTGTCTTTAATTTCGAGCCTAGGGTCTATCCGAAACAGCCTCCCCACAAAGGTAGGGGTAAGGTCTATGTGCATCCTACCCTCTCCACACCCCAACTGTGAGACTACACTGGGTATGTTGTTGTTAAATAGTGTGATCACTTATGTAATAGTTTTAAGGCAAAAGGTGAAAATAAACCCTTCAACTTTGAGATTTAGAACAGATATACAACGAGAAAATGATGCATATATACCTCTGTCATTACTCGTTACACAAATTGAGCAAAAATACCTTTTTTGCAGCCGGAAGTTTTTTTTAAAAAAATAGTTTTTTTTTAAATAAAAAAATGTTACGTGACTTCAAAAAATAAGTCGATCCATTTTTTTAGTAGACTTATTTTTTAAAGCCACGTGCCAATTTTTTTCTAGTGGGTTGTCTGGTTTGTTTAGAAAAATATCTCCGTGGCTTTAAAAAATATAAGTCTACCCATTTTTTAAAACGAACAAGACCCGACCTACGAAGGTTTAGACCAATCGCATTTCATCACCATCTTGCCCGCCTCCAATTGATGACTACTACTATATAAGTATTGACCTAAGCCCCTGCGCAAGGGCTTGACTCCCGGGCGGACTCTTGTATGCTCGTATACTTGGAAAATATTGAAAAAAGGTTTCCACTCTAGAAACAAGGAGCACCTATGCTCACTTCTGTTATAGAAGTCATATTGAATTTCCAATTGATGCTCAACAGAAAGGTTCAAAATCTCTAAAAGGTGAGGCAGATTTAATACTATGCCTTCCCTCCGTGCGATGGAAAACATTCCCGCACAGTTCGGAGGGGACTGAACCACGTGGCTTTAAAAAATAAAGTCTACTAAATAAAATGGGTAGACTTATTTTTTTAAAGCCATGTGGCATATTTTTATTAAAAAAAGCTAAATGATTTTTTAAAACAATTTACGTCTGCGAAAATGATATAATTGCGCCATTTGTAAAACGGCAGGGGTATATATGAACCATTTTTTTAACGAGAGGTATATCTACTCTAAATCGCAAAGTTGTGGGGTATATTTTCACGTTTTCCCTTAATTGTAAAAGAGGTGAAATTCTTTTTATATGTCTACAATATTTCCCCTCATGTGGAAATCGGATACTTCTTAATGAGATGTGCACATGGAAATATTTTTGTTAACGAATTGCAGTGAGCTCGAAGCTAGGACCTCTATCTACTTAATTACCATGATAAATTGTGACCACCTCATCTAAAATCTTAATATGTCAAGAGGGGGACACTTTTATTTATGTATTTCATGTCTTGTTTTATTCAACTCATACTTGTTTTATTCAACTCTCATTTTTAGAAAATTACTTAGTTTTGAGTGGGAAGGATTTTATTTAAAATATTTTGATTTTGTTTAATACTCCTATACTATGTAACACGGACACGGACACGGACACGTGAGAACGGCAATTTTGAAAAATCGGGGACACGACACGGCAGGGACACGGCTGTAAAAATAAATTAAAAAATATTTTTATATGATATGATATGATATGATATGATATGATATGATATGATATGATATGATATGATATGATATGATATGTATATAAAATATTAAAATTAATATTATTAAAGCTTCACATTCATAAATAAATTATAAATTTAATTCAAATTTGTTATATACCAAATAACCAAAATACCAAATTAAATGTGTACCAAATTAAAAAGAAACATTCATAACAAATTGACAATCAATCAAATATTCAATACATAATTCATAAGACCATAGTCCATAAACTAATACATAAGTATGTCCCAAGACCCAAATTCAAATAAATATAAATTTACTTAAAATAAATCAAATAAAATTAAAACTAAACTTTTTCTAAAAAAAAAAAAAAAAGCGTCCCTGCCGTGTCCGAAGTTTTTTTTTTTTTTGCTGGGCCCACTCGGAAACGTCCCGGACACGTGTCCAAAACGGTGTCCGACACGGACACCTCACCCTAAATGAGGTGTCCGTGCTTCATAGCTCCTATAGTTTGGCACTTTATCATCACCAAGTTATGACTTTTTGAAACAGATCATGCACATTGTACTTTGTAAGAACTGACTTGATATATCTACCTAACTCTGATGAAATTTAAGCCTGTACCTGAAGTGGGACACAATAAAAGTTGGCAGCTTTGTGCAAATCTGACACCATTAAATTTTCAGGAGCCAAATTTACCCGAGCAGATTCCAAAAAATGTGATACAGGATCTAGGAGGTCGACCTGATAAAAACACAAACATTTCACTTTTTTGTCAAAGGAATATCAATTGAGATTAAAGTGAGAAATAATAGTTTCTTAAGCAGGTGAGGTCGTTTATCATGTTTGCAAAAAAAAAAAACAGTCATCTAGATGAGATGCCAGCAAAACATTATGATGCAAAATGGTGGGGGAAATATACATGTTGCTTACATATGCCATGTGGCCGCTTTATGGGGTGGGTGTGGAAGAGAACCCCTGTACTCAAGAAAGGATTACATGCTAGGAAACTAAATATTACAGAATGTCATCTTTGATGACCAGGGACAAAGCAATCAAGTGTGAAGAGGTTATAGAAGAAAATACAATTCAAAACTGAGTTATTGCAAATGCACACTGCATCGCATAGTAGTTATAGCATTTACAAAATTATTTCTTCAAAAAATCTAATAAAACAAATATGGAAGAAGATGTCTACCTTGAGAAACCCGGTTTCTGATAAGCCCCCCAAATGAAATGCTAGTGTGCAAATCCTTTATAAATTTAAATACAATTCGCAGCCTAGTTCCTAAAAGTATTATTTCGTGAGAAACATATTAACAAAAAGGAACAACTACAAGCATCTCAACATGATGCTTACGTTTGGTCCTTCCTTTCTTTTTTCCATGAAGCATGAATATTGAAACTGGAATAACCATCATTCAAAGTATTATCCTTATCAGCAGTTAATACTTAAAAGAAAGCAATAATAGAATAGTGTATGATCAATTGTCCATCTACATGCAAAGCCTTTCCTCTCCACTAATTGTTAAGCTTTCCAGTAACCTAACTTCAGAACAATCATAGACTACGCATCATCAACTGACTCATCAACCATCAAGGTCCAAGAAATTTTTAGCACCAATAGAACACTTAAGGAACAATAAAGGAACAAGAATAACGATGGCATCTTGCTTTGAAGGTCAGCCAACAGTTTCAACTCAGACTTCCTGAGTTGTTCGCGCTATTTGGTGGCCATATAGTTGAAAGCTATCGTTAAGAAAATCAGAAGTTATACTATATATAACCATTCAACTGTAATACAGCATGGAAGACGCAAGAGACATGGAGAAATCTTGACCAAAACAGACTTCATAGCATCCACAGCATTCTGTTCAGACAACAACAACATACCCAGTGAAATACAACAAAGTGGGGTCTGGGGAGAGTAGAGTGTACGCAGACCTTACTTCTGGTAGAGAGGTTGTTTCCGATAGACCCTCGGCATAAGGACAAACATTTTAAAGCAACATGAAAAAGAAATAATGGAAACGAATATAACATAATATATATATATATACAAGCAGGATAGAGCAGTAACATTTTGTTCAGGCATTAATTAATTTCTTTAAGGAAAAAACAAATTGATTGTGAATGTCACTACAAATATTCTGAAAAATAGAGAACAATTCAGACCTATTTTCATTTTTTTTAAAAACAAGTGCACCGAGAACAGTCACCAATAAATGTAACAAAATAATAAAGAACTCACACAACTTGGACCTTATATAAACAACTTCAAACATAGAGGTCCCCTATTATTGACACGTTTTGGGAAAGAAGCACGAGTGTGTTTCACATGTTGACACGACTCACATTCTAACAAAGATAAACTAGATAGACTTGGGACCATTTAATGCAGTTTTAAGAGACTTCGATGTCCCAGCTGACTATAAAGCAAACCAAAGGAAACGGCAGAAGTAAAAGCAACAAGTGGTTTTGGAGTGAAAACTGGTACAATCCGTGTACTCGTGTCCTTTTCCAATCATCTGTCATGTTACTCGCGTACTCTGGTCATGCACAAAAATAGAATTGTGCAGTGAAGGTTACAGAACAATTGAGGTTTTTGGTTAATTTACTAAAAGAAATAAGATTATACAGACATTCAAGTGCAAAAAGAACTTTAGTTAAATGTAAAGAAGGTAGAGGGCGAGTTGCACCCTAAGTTGCGCGGACTCTTCGTTTTTTTATGCCGAACCCGTCTCGACACTAGACTGGGATGGGTGCGGGATACGCATCAGACTCAGTCAAAACAAGTGGCAATTATACTTCTTGGGCAGCTTCTATAGAATTCTGGTTTATAGGCTATGTTGCTCGGACTCTTCAAAAATGTAAACGTGTGTGTATCGGATTCTCCAGAAGTAGTGTATTTTGGAGAATCCGACACGGGTGCGGCTCTAAAGTGAAGAGTCCGCGCAGCATAGTTTATAGGCCAAGGGTATGAAGATCACTTGTTCAAAAACCTTACTGACGCTGGACAATCTGATAGACCAACTTGGATTAAATTACATCAGATCAACTTGGATTAAATTAGACGCACAATTGTGTAGCCTACTATAAAACTCTATCGATCCTAAGTTACTTAATCTCTTCTAGTCTTGTAAGATGTGTTGAAGAGTTTGGAACAAGGCCAAAACCTTGTATATAAATGACATACAACTTATTTACAAGGTAATGTCAGATACTGCTCACCTGCAGCTGAATCAACAAGACTTGACATGTTATTTGGGTCAGGTAAAATCCTTAAAGGATCAATTTGATTCTGTTATGCTTTAAACTGACAAGGTGGAAGATCACGAGAACAGAGAGACAAGGCAAAATCAACAAGACTTGACAAGTTATTTGGGTAAGGTAGAATCCTTAAAGGATCACTTTGATTCTGTTCTGCTTTTAGCTGACAAGGTGGAAGATCACGAGAACAGAGAGACAAGTTTTTTATGGTTTTAGATTTGATTGGAATGTGATTGATCTGTCCTCAGTTCGGGACCAAATTCATACTAGCCCCTATGTTCCTACCTTGGAATAAGTATTTGCTAGAATGTTGCCCTTGCAATTCATATGATACCTTTATAATGATTGTACAACCTAACAATTTTCAGAGTGGACCCATAAAGAAAAGGGAAGAGCACTAAACATAGCACATATTGTGATAAGGGAGGACATACAAGAGATGTTTGTTGGTCTCTTCATGGTAAGCCTCCGCGTAATAATGCAACCACTATGGCTTACAGCGGAGATGGTATCTTACCCACACTCGATATCAAAGATAGATCACCCCATTCTATCACTTTGACTGGAGCAGATTATAATGACTATCCCCGGTGTCAAACATCAAAGAAAAGGTCATCAACCTCATTTATAGCTTGCACGTGCAGCTTGGTAACTCCTTCAAGGACGATGGTTAGGATTTCTTGAGGTGAATTGCAGAGTCCGCCTACCCCACACTTCTAGTTTTCAGCTTAATCTGGAATTTATTACTTTATATTCACGAATACACTTACCGTGAAATCTATCATTCATCAGCCAAAGACAACATACCTATAGGATAGTGCTGTTGTTTTCAACTTAGATAGTTTTTTAGAAGGTTAATCCACGCTAGTTGAATGCTTAGATAGTTGACCGAAATTTTTTGCACCATAGTCTAACAAAACATCTTATCAAGAAGATCAAAATGATAGAATATCTTCTTCGACTGTAAATCACAATATACTTGCACAAAAAGATAGTATATACCTCATTGAAATATCGAATAAGAAGATTCTTAGTAACCCTTCCAATGCCAGATCCACAATCTGCACCAATTGAACAGTACTGTCCACGCATTATAAACCAATAAACTTGAAAAAATGTTATACAATTGGGGGGATTCTTTTATAAGCCATTACTTATGCTAAAATTCTTTTAAACTGCGTAATAAGGTTTAGATAGGCAGCACAAGTTAGTTTAAGAGTTGGCTTAAAAAGCGTTGATAGCAGAGTAAATAAATTTATCAAATACTTCCCTCCATTTCAATTTATATGGCGGTGTTTGATTGGGCACGGAGTTTAAGGAAAAAGAGATTTTTGGCACATAGTAAAAGTACCCTTAGAACTTGTGGTCTTAAATATGTCATGACATTTCTATGGCTACAAAAGAATATCATCAAGACTAAAATGAGAAGTTTGAAGCTAAAGATTTTCTAAATACAGACAGATATCATTCTTTTTGAAATAGAATAAAAAGGAAAGATTTTTACATAAAATAAAACAGAGGGTGTAATAAATTTGTCAAAACATTTTAACTCAAAGAGACAATTTCACCTTAGCCCTTTAGCAATGGTGTAAAGATACAACAACAAACCCAGTGAAAACCCACAACGTGGGGGATTTCCAATGGTGTAAAGATAGCAATGGCAAAATGAGAAGTTTGAAGCTAAAGTTTTTCCAAATTTAGAAAGGTCTTATTCTTTTCTAAAGTGAATAAAAAGGAAAACATTTCACGTAAAATGAAATAGATGGCATAACAAGTTTGCCAAAACAATTTATTCAAAGAGACAACTTCATCTATGCCCTTATAGTAATATGTAGAGATAGCAATGGCATAAAGTTCTAATCTTGGGAGCTTTAGGGCGAGGAAATTTCTATCTGAGGAAAAATTTTCACTAACGACATTATTTTCTGAGTCAACATAAGAAGCATTACATTGAGGTGATATTAGATGGGACTGCGGTCCTGTTTTATTTTTTTATTTTATTTTTTTTGATAAGGTAAGGTTTATTAAATATATACCAAGATGGTACTAAAAATATACAAACAACCTACAAGGGATGGCCATGTATTCATTTCATCCTGCTTCCTAGTAAGTCAAGGTAATTCAAATATCTAGGGTCATTGTTCCAAAAGAATGGAATGATAGATGAAAATGTTACATAAGGAGAAGTGCTACTAGAGTGTTATATGATACGAGGATGCCTACCAAAGTTAAAGAAAAATATTACATAACAGTTATAAGACCAGCAATGTTATATGGGAGTGATTGTTGGGTTTCTAAGTCCATCACATCCACAAGATGAGTGTCGCAGACATGGGATACTAAGATGGATGCACGATCTTAGTATGATTTGGTTATGTCTTACGTCAACCTTCGATAGACCGGTCTGTAGGTGTGAAATAGTGAAGATGTTAAAAAAGAACGGGGTAGACCTAAAATCACATGAAAGGAAGTTGTCTCAAAAGAACTACAATGTTGGAATCTGTGCAAACTTAGCAAAAGATAAGACACAATGGCAAAAATAATATAGGCAATACCAATTAGTCGGGAATTCTTTTTTATGACCGAGAAATATGTCTAGGGTCAACCCCGAAGTTCAACCGTAGCCCTTGAAATTTGGGGATTATGGGCCCTCCCCTTTGCCCTTCTTTACTTAAATACCACGATTCGTTTGCATGATGCAGCCTGCAGGACCTCAACCTTTGGTTTCTAGAAGTCTTTTATCCCTATTAGAGATTCTTATGACAGCAGAAAATATAGAGAATTTCTACTATTTAAATTTTCATTTTTATTTTGTATAATGTTGGTCTGAGATGAATTTAAATGGAGAACATTGGGAAATGAGGATTCATATAGCCTAACCCACTTGTTTAGGATAGAAAGGTAGTAGTTATTATTGTTGAAATTATTTTCTGAATCATTTTTCAATGTTTTAGATATAAAAGTACCTGATTTGTGGTCATTATACAAGGTGTATGAAGGGGATGAGAACAATATCTTAATGATATTTTTGGATATTAAAATATTGACAACAATGTGCAAATGTTGATTGAAACAAGTAAAATTGAATAGGAGCTGGAATATTAGTAGTGGAAGATAACTTTAAAGGAATTCATTTTCTGGATCTTTTCCCTCAAGAAAACATTTTCCATATTACAAGGTAACTAAACATTGAAAAACATTTTTCTTTATAAACAAGAAATCCCCAAGAGCCATTTGTACAGTTTGAAAGCCGGTGACTAATGGGCTCGACGCTCTAACCTTCTCCCACTTAAATACCATGTTTTTATTTATGCAAGGTTCGAGCCCGCAGTGTGCGCCTCATATTGCATATACACTGAAAAGCACTTAATATTTTACTAGGAAACATTTTCTGTTATGCCAGACAAACTAGAAGTCCAAATTATATGGGGAACTTTTGCTAAGAAATGCACTTAAGCTTGTATGCTACCATGTAATACAGAGTTTGCATGAGAGATAAAAGAGAACCGAAGGATTACCGAGAGATACAAGATGGTGGCCTCTTCCAGCATCAGGGAACCTTTCGGCCAAAATGGTGTTGAGGAAATCTTCACTTGCCTTTATATCAGGCGCATTCACATGCCCGTATCCACCCAGCACTCCATCCACCGTGGCTTCCACGCCCTTCGCATACCGACAAAGAAATTTAAACGTGTAGAAATAAAATAATTGATGGAAAAAAAAAGGGTCTTACTTGCCAGTAATTGATGCCTTTGTTGTACCACTGGGACTTCTTCTGGGGGTCACCATCCCCTACTTGTTCTCTCCACATCTCGTCCGCGTTTCTAAACATACGGCCGTCAGAGTCTAATCCGCCGATTTCCATTTGGGTACAAGGAAACGATCTCCTTGCTGGTGATTTCGGCAATTTGAAACTGAGACCCAATAAGCTAATAGGGGCTTTTGCTGTGCCCATATGTCCCATTTTATATTTCGTTGCTGTACAAGTCACTGCTTACAAATAAGAGAAGTAAATTTAAAAGTTGTTTTCATAGAAAAAGATCAAGTTGAATTTTAATGAGGAAATTTCTGCGGCTGATTTACATTGCAAAATTATAGCCCAAAATTTACGTTGTAAAAATAGTATTTTATATAATGTTATACACTAGTGTATCATGTGTAGGTATATATCCTAAAAATTATAATTATACAATATTATACACAATAATACACGCTTATACACATTTATACACAATTTAGGGAGAATTGATAGTACAATTACAGAAGGAGGAACTTGATAAGGAGAATGAGAAGTGGCAAAATGTTGTGATTGTCTATGTTGTTAGCTCTTTCACCTATTATTGCGACTATAGGAAGATATATAGTTGTTAACTGGAATCATATTGCTGCTCCTAAAGTCTATTATCAAAATAATGGGTACACACGTGAAATAAAGTTAATTTTATTAATTATACGTGAAATAAAGTTAATTTTATTAATTATGACTCGAATAATTGGAGTCCCGCACGTCGGAAACTTCATTTTCACACACGTGCACACGTTGTACCAAGGATCATAAATTTTCTAAGTGGAAGAGATATTAGTATACAAAATGTTTGAGACGTAAGTTAATAGACGGTTATTGGTCAAATGACAATGGGTTCACGTTGGTAAATGATGGAAGAAGTGTACAATGTGTTAAAAGATGAAACGAGTCATGAAATCGCAATGAGCCTCGGTCGCGTACGACGCAGGCCGAAACCTCTCAAGTTTTGCATCGCGCGCTTCTCGCAGGTCGCTGGCGTTGACGCTTCGTTCGCGACGAAGACAAAAAGACATGACTCTTGGGCTGGTTTTGAGGCATTAAGTCTTCATTACTTCCCAAATGAATTCAGCCATTATTTGGCTGAATTAAACCTCCATAATCAAGGCCATTACTTGGGCAATTGGAGGGTCATCTTCTCAACACTATAAAATGAGGCCTTAGGCTCATTTGCAAGAACACACTCAACAATTCAGAAAATTGTCTTCCTCTCTAGCAATATCCACACACTCAAAGATCTTTCTTTCCTAGCTAACACTTGAGTCTCATTTGCTCACTTGTTTGATTGTTGTTTTATCTTGGGAGAAAAGTTATCATTCCACCGTTAAAGGATAATACGGGGTAATATTATCTTAAGGAAAGATTGAATATCAATCGACTCAGCAAGCCATATTATTTGTTTATTTCCAGATTGTTAATCTCGTTGTTGTTGTTGTTCAAATTCTCATTTCCTTGTTACACACATTTTTACTCACAGTCTTAAGATAATATTCGTTGTTTGAAACAACAACATTGTCACGACCTGCCCGGTTCGTGGATCGTGCCTCACCGGGCACCCAAGTAGTCATACATCGAGTAATCACGAAATATAAAGCAAGACATGAAACAGCTTTATAAAATAAGACATACGCTTTATGTGAGAAAACATCGTCTTTCTAAGATATATATATAATCATGGTTTAGCGATTACATCCGACATCGCATAAATACTTACTACGCACTTAAGGAAATATACAACTATGGCGGACGGGGCCCCGCCATACCCGATCAGACATAAAACTATCTACAACAGTGAGATCATACCAAAAGTAGAGCCTCGGAAGAGATGGAGCTCCCGACACCAACGTAGATCCTAAGGATGCGGATCTAGCACTCGCCGCTCTTACCGCAGATGAACGCACTTCGGGCGAGGTCAAGATAACAGTACTAAGTATGCGAAATCAGAAATACTTAAATGAAAACATATCATTTTAAAACCGCTTTACAATTATGTGCGAAACAACCAAGGAAACCGCACGTAGTGCCACATCACAAACAAGAGCAACAATAGGTAATCAGAATAGGTCTTGTCTAGGCCGCGAATGATCAAACAGGCCACTCGCCCATATCATCATTCCCGCAAGCCTAACTCGACTCGAGTCCGCATAGGCCACTCACACGGGCCCGCATGAGGTATAACCCCGCATCGAGGGTAGCTACTCCTGCATCGCCCCGACTCGTTGTCCGCACGGGCCACATAGATCGCATGAGGTATAACCCCGCATACTAACTCGAACTCTCGTAGCTCGCATAGCCCTCGACCCGCATGAGGTATTCTCGAATCACGGTCCTGCATCACCGAGTCTACCTCAGACGGAGGGCCTTTAACCCCTGATCATCTCAAGAGGTGAGTGATAGTATACTAACATAACAACTTATCTTTAAACAACATAAGCACAACAAGGATACTCACCTATACAAACGTTACAAAGATACTAACACACATAAGATCATATCACGTCTATTTATCAAACCATCTTTATTATTCTTTCCACAATATAAGTCCATTATAAACACATAGGCAAACTTGTTTCTTTTATAAATCTTAAGTGGTTATACTTACTTCCCATAAAGCTAGTATAACTCTTAAGCTTCGCTTTAAAACCAATTAGTTCTCTTCATAATATGATTCAGAGTCTTTTGAAATGTTTTCGCTTCTTATTATTCAAAGCTTAAGCCACAGGCATCAGTAAGTATTATTCAGCTTAAGCCAGGCATTTCCGTAAGTATTATTCAGCTTAAGCCGTGAGGCATTGCCGTAGTTATATTGTAAAATATCATGCTTTAGGAAGAATCACATACCTTCTCAAATAAAATCACCGCCAAGTCAATATGTCACACACAGAGTCACCTATAATAGTCACATATATCTATTAAAGACTACTCAAGGTCATTCTAAACAGAGGGTTCATAATTCTACGGTAAGTCGGGCAAAGACTTCCCTACCCATGAGCTATATAAGTCTCATGTGAAAACAAATTCTATGTAAGTATAGTTTGATTATTCTTCTTTAAACCCTCCTACCGTGGTAACAGCTTCAATTCTATTCGTGATATTCTTCAAGTGATTAATACTTATTCTTATACTTCTACAAAGATGCATTCTCTAATACAAAAGAGGGTTAGGATTATTACCTCGTAAGCCCAATAATATCCTAGAAAAGTCGCTACCGAGCAAGGTTTTGCTCCTAAGTCAGATGCTCCAAGAACCCTAGAAGTTCTTCACAACTTCTACTAAGTACTAAGGTATTTGGGCTAGGTATTTGGGCATTATAACGATACAAGAAGGTAACTTTTCTACCAAGGAGTGGGGTAGATTTTTGGCTAGGCTAGTGGTATTCGGCCAAGGCCACTTAGGCTAGAGGGGAAGAGGGCTTGGACGAAATGGCTAACAAGGGAGAAGGAGGATTTTCAAGACTTGAAAGTAATTTGTGGATGAAGAACTCTTCATCTTGGGGTATTTATAGGTCAAGTGGCCAACCAATGGCCAAGATTTAGACAAGTGCAAGGCAAGTGTAGGGAGGATTAACTATACACAAATATCCTACCAACTCCTCGACTTGTGCACAAGGCACAAAAACGTGTTCTTCCTAGTCCAAATCGTCCAAACGGACGATTTCAAGTCCATCAATCGGAGGTGACAAGTGTCGCCTCCCGCTGGTCCAAAATGTTTCGCCTCTCTAAAAATCCGCAAAAATTAGAAATGGCATAGGAATTTATCCTACGAAAGTCGTGGAAACGCTTTCGTCGAAAAACGATTCTTTTGGTGAGTTGTGTACAAATAAAAACGCCCAAGGCTTATCTTTAAGGCTAGATTCGTGACGTATTCCCTTACGCATACTGAAATACGGGTATAACATTCTCCCTTAGAAACATTCGTCCCGAATGTTCCTTCCCAAGACGCTTATCGGGAAGCTTAAACAGCTTGTAAACGCCACACACGACCACGCAGTAACACTTAGGCGTAAACGATAACGAAAATTTACAAGTAGAAAGTGAATTTACCCGAGGTGTGGGAATAGGTGAGGATACTTCCGCCTCATGTCCTCCCGGCCCCACGCCATCTCCTCCCGAGCTCGCTCCGCCACAAGACTTCGACGGCCACGCCCCGTCCGCAGACGCCTAACTCGACGATCGACTATCGCGCATGGAATCTCTCATACGATAACCCCTGGCCACCGACATCGCCAACGGTGTACCTAGATGGATCCCCGATACATCTCCTCAAAGATAGATACGTGAAAACCGGACGACCGCCTCCAGACGGACGGCAGATCCAACTCATAGCAACCTTGCCTACCTCGCGACAACTAAACGCCTAATGTACCTGTGGCCGAAGTTTCCTTCTTCCCGAATCTCATCACACCCTTCACGGGTGACACCTTTAGGAAAACCCAATCATGAACTCGAACTCAAGATGCCGACGACGATGATCCGTGATACGACTGGCCGACTCGAGTCATTAATAGCCGCCTTGATAAGCTTCACCTTATCCATCGCCTCATTGTATCAACCGTCCCACTAGCCGCCCCGCCTACATCGAACCAACCTATAGGCGATCCGCACTTCCTCCCATACAAGGCCTCATAAGGCGCCATCCACGCTGGAGCAGTAGCTATTATTATACGCGAACTCAACTAGAGGCAAATGATCCTCCCAACTACCATCGGAAAGTCACAACATGCTCGCAAAGATATCCTCAAGAGTCCGGATAAGGCGCTCGCCCGTCTGTCTCTGCGGATGAAATGCAGATCGTGCTCACCAAGGCCCCTAAACCCTCGGAAGCGACTCTCCGAAGTTAGCCGTAAACCGGGCTCTGCTCGATATGATCGAAGTAGGGACTCCATGCACCGACGATCTCTGATGTAAAGTCCGCATAATCCTCACCAAAAAGTCGCCCCGACGGAAGAAAGTGGCTGATTTCGCCACCGCCGATTTATAACCCATATAGAATCACGCTCTCCGAGTGCGAGGTAATCCCGTGACGAAGTCCATGTTGATTACCTCCCACTTCCGTGCTCGATCTCTATCGTCAGAATAAACCACCGTGCCTCGTGCTCTACCTTCACCGCCGACAACACGCACCGAGCTACGAACTCGCAACGCCCCTCTTCAAGCCATCCCACCAATACACGATCTGGCGTCGTGGTACATCTTGGTCGACCCGATGGATAGAGTAACGCTACCGCAGGCTTCCCAAGAACTCCGGCCAAGTCCTCAAACATCCGAACACATACCGCTTCTCAAACCTTAGCACCCCATCGTGCTACCTCAAAAGGACCCTTGCCCTCACGTAAGAGTCAGATCACGATATCGAATCAAAGCCGATCTCGAATCGCTTCTTCACCTCCTCGACGATGGAAGACTCGCAACCTCACTAACTCTAACCCCACCGCTATCGTAATCAATCAAACGGACACCAAGGCTCGCTAATCGATGCAAATCACGAACCATGTCCCTCCTCTCTAGCCGCACATCCGATAGGCTCCCATCGACCTACGACTAAGAGCATCCGCCACAACATCGCCTTCCCGGTGGTACAGATATCAACATCGTAATCCTTAAGCAACTCTAACCACCGCCTCTCGCCGTAAGTTCACTCCTCTGGTCAAGATATACCGAGGCTCTTGGTCAGTATAAATATCCACGTGAACCCCATACAAATAGTGCCTCCAGATCTTCAAAGCGTGAATCACTACCGCCAACTCCAAATCACGCGGGTAGTTCCTCGTTTCTCACCGCCGGATGCATATGCTATAACCCCGCCATGCCGCATCAACACACATCCCAACCCGATGCCCGACGATCACAATACACGACATAACCATCCGACCTCCGAAGAGTAAGAACGGGGCGGCCGCCACTTCTTTCAAAGAATCGAAACCCCGCCACAAGCATCACCATCGAACTCGCCGCTTTCCGAGTCACCTAGTCAACGGTGCGTAGATAAGCAAACTTCTACGAACCGATAATATCTCGCAAGGCCCGTAAAATCGCGAACCTCTGCTGAGTAAGAGGTTCAGGCCAAGTCTCGATCGCCGATTCGCCAGATTAACTCGAATGCCATCACCCATAATATGCCCAAGAAACGCCATCAAGTCAACCAAAACTCACATTTGGAAAACTTGGCGCATAATCGCTGGTCTCGAGAATCACAAGACAGCCTCAAATGCCCGCATGCTCCTCGCTCGAGCGAGAATAAACCAAGATATCATCAATGAACACTATCACAAACGTGTCCAAAATGGTTTGAACACTTGCTCATCAAATCCATGAATACCACGAGCATCGTCAACCCAAAAGACATGACCGAACTCATAATGCCCGCATCGTCCGAATGCGCTCCTAGGGACATCCACCTCTCGACACGAACTCGATGATAGCCCGAACGCAGATCAATCTTGAGAAACATCTCGCTACCGCAACCGTCGAACAAATCATCAATCCCGGGAAGGGGTATTCGTTTAATGGTCACCTTGTTCACCGTCAGTAATCAACACATGCGCTGGCCCCGCCCTTCTTCTTCACGAACACACGCGCTACTCTGGGGAAACACTGGCCTAATGAAGCTCTTCTCCAAAGAAATCCTCACCGGTCCTTCACTTTCTCTCAATCGGCAGTGCCATTCTCAGATGGCGAATGGAAATAGCCGAGTATCCGCAATATGTCAATACAAAACTCAATCTCCTCTCGTGAGGATACCCGAGGTCATCCGGGAACACGCCTGGGAACTCACGACTACGGAATCGATCAAAATCGTACCGCAGCCTCGTGATCAAACACTCGAACTAGATGGTAGATATACCCTTCGCACCATCTTCCTAGCCTCGAGGTAGGAAATAAACCTACCCTCTACGATACCGCGTTCTCCCACTCAACAACCGGCCTCCTCAGAACCGAACTGCATTACTCTCTCTCTCATAGCCTACATTGGCATAGCATGGCTAGCCAATCCATCCCCATAATCACGCCGGTCAATCATCTCCAACTCTATCAAGTCGCCGTGGTCCGACGATCAGAATGGTCACAGACAAGCCCTATATACCCGCCGAGCTACCATCGAATCACCCATCGCGTAGCTACCTCGAAAGTGGTCCATGGACTCGTGCTCATCCCTATCCTACTAGCAACAAGGAGATATATAGATGAGTAGAACCCGATCTATCAAGGCATAAACATCCAACCCGTAAACCGATAGGTACCGCGACGACATCAGCGAGGCCTCCCGATCCCGCTTACCGACAAAGCATGACGCGGCTCGAGGACCGCTAGAATCGGGACCCGAGCCACGACCGCCGCGACTGGCCGACCCATGTGAACCCCGCCCGGCGAGTAATCAGAGGAGATGATGAAGCCGCAATGTAACTCGGCGTCGAGCCCTACCACCGCCACGCCTTGGCCTGACAATCTCGCAGTGACCTCGCGCCACAATCAGAATAAGCTCCAAAAGTAGTACCACACTTCCTGAATGGGATCCACCGACGGCCACACCGTGGTGGTCCCGATCGCCGCACTTCGCTACTCGACGCTCAAGCCCCGGGGCCCTGGCCCGCCTCAAAACTCGGGCCAGGCCGAGGACGGCAGAGTGCTCGAGCCGGCCGCGTGCGACCCAGATCGGCCGCCGAGGCCGCCACCACGATAACCACCGTAAGACCTCCCGCCCCGCCTTCTTCTCGCCGCTCCGCCCACTCGCCGACCGCGCTCCTCGCATCCAAGGGCGAGCTCGCACGCGGTAATGCCCATACCCGGCCGAGAGAAACCCCGCACATGACTTCGCCATATAGTCGCTTCAGCCCGGTGACATAACGGTGCACCCTATCCTCCATATCCGCTACTAATGCCGGGACATATCGAGCCAATGAATCAAACTCGACATTGTACTCCGACAAGGCGCCCTCTCGCTCAAAGAAGAAAATCTATCACCCGCGCCTCCTCATCCGCGAGGCAAGTGAGTGAGGAAAGCCTCGAGAACTCATCCCAAGCCGGGGACGCGTGCTCTCCCGATAACTCCCATGAATCAAACCAATCGATCGCGTATCACGCAATTTATGTGAACCAAAGATCACTGACCGGTCTCCGACGCCCGATCACTCAAAATCCTCAAGCCGACGGATGAACTCTCGCGATCATCCTCCCGCCACCCATAAAACTCCGGCTATAACTCAAGAAGTCTCAGAGCCTCAAACTCTCGCCGGTGAACAACGGTACGATCGAGCCGAGCTGGAATTGAACCGCCAGATCCAGCCTTCTCTCAGACGGCCACAACTTTAGCCAAAAGCCGGGCTATCTCTCAGAGCCCTAACTCTCCGCCCAGCCGTGGGATGCGAGGTGTGGTACCGTGGTCTCTTTGGCTGGCGCGGCCATAGAACTCGCCGCCTCGTATAGACTGGCCCGAGCCTCGTGACTGGTGTCTCGCTAGCGCCTCGCCGCTCTTCGGGCCCGGTTGCCTTACGCGAGGCATAATCACATAGAAAGGAATACGTTAGAGGGTCCAACCTATAACATGCCTCAAAGCACGATCTCGTAATGAGAAGAATGGAAACCAATCCTAAATATCCTATAGCCTCTCGACATTGCGTGGTGCACAACACACCGATAATCAAGACTCTACTAGATACGGTCAGACACTTTCCGAGGATCAATCGCTCGATACCACTTTTGTCACGACTGCTCGGCCCGTGGATCGTGCCTTACCGGCACCCAAGTAGTCATACATCGTAGTAATCGGAAATATAAAGCAAGACATGAAACAGCTTTATAAAATAAGCATACGCTTTATGTGAGAAACACGCTTTTCGCATATATATATATAATCATGGTTTAGCAGCTACATCCGACATCGCATAAATACGACTACGCACTTAAGGAAATATACAACTATGGCGACAGGCCCCGCCATACCTCGATCAGCATAAAACTATCTACAACAGTGGAGATCATACCAAAAGTAGAGCCTCCTAAGAGATGGAGCTCCCGACACCAACGTAGATCCTAAGGATGCGGATCTAGCACTGCTGCTCTTACCGCAGATGAACGCAGCCCCGGGCGAGGTCCGCATACAGTACTAAGTATGCGAAATCAGAAAATACTTAAATGAAAACATATCATTTTAAAACCGCCATACAATTATGTGCGAAACAACTAGAAACCGCACGTAGCGCCACATCACAAACAAGAGCAACAATAGGTAATCGTAATAGGTCTTGTCTAGGCCGCGAATGATCAAACAGGCCACTCGCCATATCATCATTCTCGCAAGCCTAACTCGACTCCCGAGTCCGTGATAAAGCCACTCACACGGGCCCGCATGGTATAACCCCGCATCGAGGGTAGCTACTCCTCGCATCGCCCCGACTCGTTGTCCGCATGGCCACATAGACCGCATGAGGTATAACCCCGCATACTAACTCGAACTCGTAGCCCGCATAGGCCCTCGACCCGCATGAGGTATTCTCGAATCACGGTCCTGCATCACCGAGTCTACCTCAGACGGAGGGCACTAACCCCAGATCATCTCAAGAGGCGAGTGATAGTATACTAACATAACAACTTATCTTTAAACAACATAAGCACAACAAGGATACTCACCTATACAAACGTTACAAGATACTAACACACATAGCATCATATCACGCCTATTTATCAAACCATCTTTATTATTCTTTCCACAATATAAGTCCATTATAAACACATAGCAAACTTGTTTCTTTTATAAATCTTAAGTGGTTATACTTACTTCCCATAAAGCTAGTATAACTCTTAAGCTTCGCTTTAAAACCAATTAGTTCTCTTCTCATTAATATGATTCAAGAGTCTTTTGAAATGTTTTCGCTTCTTATTATTCAAAGCTTGTCGCAGGCATCGTAAGTATTATTCAAAGCTTAAGCCCAGGCATTGCCGTAAGTATTATTCAGCTTAAGCGTGAGGCATTGCCGTAGTTATATTGTAAAATATCACGCTTTAGGAAGAATCACATACCTTCTCAAATAAAACCACCGCCAAGTCAATATGTCGCGCAGCAGAGTCAACCTATAATAGTCACATATATCTATTAAAGACTACTCAAGGTCATTCTAAACAGAGGGTTCATAATTCTACTAGAAGTCGGGCAAAGACTTCCTACCCATGAGCTATATAAGTCTCATCGTGAAAACAAATTCATGTAAGTATAGTTTGATTATTCTTCTTTTAAACCCTCCTACTGTGGTAACAGCCAATTCTATTCGTGATATTCTTCTAAGTGATTAATACTTATTCTTATACTTCTACAAAGATGCATTCTCTAATACAAAAGAGGGTTAGGATTATTACCCTGTAAGCCCAATAATATCCTAGAAAAGTCGCACCGAGCAAGGTTTTGCTCTAAGTCAGATGCTCCAAGTTAACCCTAGAAGTTCTTCACAACTTCTACTAAGTACTAAGGTATTTGGGCTAGGTATTTTGGGCATTATAACGATACAAGAAGGTAACTTTTCTACCAAGGGAGGTAGATTTTGGCTAGGCTAGTGGGTATTCGCCAAGGCCACTTAGGCTGTATGGAAGAGGGCTTGGACGAAATGGCTAACAAGTGAGAATGAGGATTTTCAAGACTTGGAAAGTAATTTGTGGATGAAGAACTCTTCATCTTAAGGGTATTTATAGGTCAAGAAGTGGCCAACCAATGGCCAAGATTTAGACAAGTGCAAGGCAAGTGTAAAGTGAGGATTAACTATACACAAATATCCTACTAACTCCTCGACTTGTGCACAAGGCACAAAAACGTGTTCTCCTAGTCCAAATCGTCCCAAACGGACGATTTCAAGTCCATCAATCGGAGGTGACAAGTGTCGCCTCCCGCTGGTCCAAAATGTTTCGCCTCTAAAAATCCGCAAAAATTAGAAATGGCATAGCCGAATTTATCCTACGAAGTCGTGGAAACGCTTTCGCCGAAAAACGATTCTTTTGGTGAGTTGTGTACAAATAAAAACGTCCAAGGCTTATCTTTAAGGCTAGACTTTCGTACGTATTCTCTTACGTACATACTCTGGAAATACGGGGTATAACAAACATGTCTGCTGAAGACCAATTCAACGCTGAGAATAACACCACTGCTCAAGGCAATCCAAATGCCTTCACCGCCGCCGTTGCTCAAGGCAACAACGTTGTCTTCAACCCCACCACTGAAGGCAATAACACTGCTTTCAACACCACTGATCAAGGCATTCCTAATACCTTCCAAACCACTGGTTTTGGCACGACTAGTGTCAACACTGGTTTTGGCACAACAAATGCCTCCACTGCTGCTCCGGGTACGTATAGTGCCTATGCTACTGCCCAAGGCGTCCACAACGCCTATGCTCCTTGATATGAGATTTATACACACGCTAAACGCAAGTGCACGTATCGTTACAAGTAATATAGTCTAGGTAAGACTGAATATCGTCCTCAGGGACTAGTTTTCAAGTACCAATTATCTATGCTTTAGTTTCTATTTGGTTAACGTTAATTGGGTTGAAATTCTAAACTAATAATGCAGGAAATAAACTAATTATGAAAATACTTTGATTTAAATCAGTTATGATGGAGAATTAGGGCTTCCAATATCATCAACTATCCACTTTATTCAATCCTTAATACAATTAGACTGACTTCTTCTTCTACGTTAAGATAGCAGGTTAACTAGACCGTTTTATACTCCTGTTAAGGTAATATAAACACTCAACCCCAATGGAGAACTCTTCTATCTTTCGATGACAAGATTGACTACAAATGAGGATTAAGAGCAATAACCTATTAAGCTACACAAGTATCGGGGTACTTTCGTCCACGATTTAAACCTATGTTTATTCAACTATAGCATATTCACAATCTCCCCTTTCGGATTTCGATTAGAACTCATATAAGTGATGATAACTAGTGATCAATTAATTATCAAGCAATCAAAGCAATTATTGAATAAATCTTAAGCAAGTGAAGAAGAAATCAACTAATGTATTAATTCATGAATAAGAGTTTCAAGAGATCACAAGGAAACCCCTAAATAAGTAATTAGCTCCTAGTCATAGTCACGCTAAGAACTAATATAATCTTCATACATGAACTGAAATAAACAAAGCAAAAGAAAGAAAAGAAAATACTTGAACTAGGTCTCAAATCTTCGCCTCCTAAATTGTATTGTATGTACAATAGATGGAATGAATTCCCTTCTAGAGAATGATGTAGAGAATATATATAGCCCCAGAATCCTTTAGGTCAAGGGTTAGGGATTATGTAAGTAGGAAAAGTTATCCCTTTTGGACCCTGAAAACGTGTCACCCGCCCAAAACGCCAAAATTACCGCTGCCGCGTTCAGATTCGGCGCCACGGCTACCAAAATCAGAGAGAGTTTCGGACAACTTCAGTGGTCGGCGCTGCTGCCAGGAGCCGCGGCGCTTGAGGCGTTGTTTTCCTGATTTTTTGCTTCGACATCTTTTTTTTCGTCCGGACTTCATCTGATCTCCTCTATACTTCCCGAAACTTCTTAGACTTCACTTCTTAGTCCTTTTGTGTGCAATTTCATCTCATTTATCAGAACGCCCAACCCGGCTCACATCGTGCCTTACCCGCACCCTAGTGATACAACATCGAGAAAACCGGAAAATAAAACACGAGTCATGAAACAAGAGATATAATAAATAAACAGCAACCAAAACAAATTGCTTTCAAGATATACATAAAAACCCAACAGCTTATCCTTTTTACAAACCCCGCCACAACAAAGCATGCACTTAAGATTTACAACAACTATGACGGACAGTGTCTCGCCATACCTCGAATGTACAAGAACCTACAACTCAGTGGAAACATACCAAAGATAAGCCTCAAGGAACGGAGCTTTCCAACACGCTGAAATGAGATCCTAAGAGCGGGATCCACGATCGATGTACTTCTACTCACAGATGAACGCAGCTCAAGGCGAGGTCAAGACAACAGTACCAAGTATGCGAAATCAGAAATATCAGAAATGAAATCATACTAGTCTATATAAAGCGTGAGACATGTATGAAAACCAAACTACGCCACAACATAAAAGCAACATGTCAGCCAGTGACTCACGCCTCAAGTCATCACTCAAATATAACTACGGGTCTCACGCCCACAACATCCATCATGTTCGCATCACGGCCGCATGCCTAATATCAGACGGTAGACATGTCCACGATGCAACAATAGTAACAAGGCCGCATGGCCACATGCCGGAATCAGACGGCAGTATATGTCCATGTTGCAACAATAATAGCGCCGCACGGCCACACGCCCCGGACATCGTGACGGTGTAGACATGCCCATGTAACCTCAATAACAATATATCGGTGGTCAACCCCGCCGCACGCCACATGCCCGGACATCAGACGGTAGACACGCCCATGTTGCAGAATAACCATATATCGTAATCAACCCGCCGCACGTCGCGATGCCTTTAATACCGCAGACGGCAGACACGCCCATGTGACATCAACAACAAGACAAGAATCAAAATGGAAACATACCCGTGGAATTCTCCATCACCGCCAAAGACGCTCCAAGTAAGTTCTCAACAAGTCAACCTACTCTATCGAGACGCCAGAATACGTAAATACCACACTTGCACAACAAAGGCTATCATCACAAGATAGGCAAGTTTCACAACAACAAGCATAGGCAAGTTTTACAACAACAAGCATAGGCAAGTTTAACAACAACAAGCATAGGCAAGTTTCACAACAACAAACATAGGCAAGTTTCACCACAACTCAAAGTACTTTCATTTTACGCCAAAGTCCGGTTTTTAACCCCAAAGTACTACATACGTTAAGTTCTTTAAAAGAGATCCATTACCTTTATAAAAGTCACCCGATACCCGTAGTATTAGAATGACCAACCCACATTCCTTTCCAAAATCAAGTAACAACATTCTTTTCCTAAGTTCCGCTTGCCTAGTTTCAATTACTCAAGCTTCTCATTTTCAAATGGTTTCATGGTTCATAAACTTAATCACTGATTCCTTTTAGAACAATCGAGTAATATATGCCTCACGCGAGAGTAGGTTATTCTTGTTTACAACATTCTTATTACAAAGCCATGATCTAGAAATGTAATATCATTTTGTCTCATCTTAGTTTCTATGCAGATGAGGTTTCTACCGGTTTTAATACGATACATCATTATTCAATACATTTTCCTTTATTAACGCCGCAGTTGGTCCTGTCGATACACATTCGATTTCCAAATCAAGAAACATTATCCCTTTAAATAAAACCAAGTACTCATTACTCACGAATGAGGTTTCACACAAACATCCACATTAAAACAAATAAGTTAAGTCTTTTATCTTATAAGATCAAGTCTCTTAACTTCTAACATCATTAAACCATTTTCTTTACTTCTCTTAAGACATTATACCTAACTCCCATAAAGCTAGTATAACTCTTTTAAATCCTTTAAAACCAAGTGTTACTCTCGATTTATAAATCTTTTGAAATACATCAAGTTCTTTATTATAACTAGCCAGTTATAGTTCACATCAGTTACCTTTTAAAACCACAAAGTATTTTCTTACCTACATAAAGCTGTTATAACCAACTTCCCATAAAGCCGTTATAACACTTTATGTTTTAAGAACAATCAAACACGCTTAACATACGACGCTCACCGCACTACATAGTTCACACATATCATGCTAGAAGAGATAGAAGAGGTTCACATACCTCGCGACGATTGTCGACTAATAGCAAAACGCCCAAGTACCTTCAAACCGCCGGCTACTCCTAAGCTGCCGATCACTCCACACGTAGTACTTCAACCTATAAGGCCACGCGCGCTTATTAACATCTAGATCTCAACGCTCCATAATCTACGTAAAATTCGCAAAGACTTCCCCGCAACAGAAATCTCTCCTCTATCGAGGCCGCCACCAAGCCAACCGTGGGGGTTTTACACGCCTAACCTGACGTACAATTCTACTACACAAGAATGCTATACAAGTCCACAGTAATACAACCCTATGTAATTACAGCTCATGCTTTATTCTTCAGCTTAAGTCAAAAGACATTGCCACAATACTATGTTCATTCTATATATAGTATACTTCAACTATATATTCAAACAACATGTAATTTCCAATTACAATAGAAGGACAAGAGTGTTTACCTCGATAAGCCCAAAATTATCCAAGTATAATGTCGCTCCCGAGCAACGCTTAGCCCTACTCCGAGTGCTCCAACCGCCCAAACAACCCTTAAGTTCTAACCAACTTCTACTTACAACTTCAACTACGTGAAGATTTCCTTAGGGTTTCGCTAGAGGCTAAAGGAAAGTATAATCGTATTTTCCGGGCTTTTCAGACAAAGTGGTACTTTGGAAAGTACTACAAGGTATTTGGGCTAAAGTATTTTGGACATTATAACAATACTAGAGAGTATTTCTATACCACAACAAAGGGTATTATACGAAACAACTAGCAGTGGGTACCCTACGCCAAACACCACAAAGGGGAGTGGGTGGCTCGCCAAGGCTCACTCATGGTAGTGTGGCTGATTTAATTGCACACAAGAGGGAGGAGTATTTTTCTGAATTTCACAAGTGTGGATGAAGAATAACTCTTGCATTAGATGGGTATTTATAGGTCAAGGGATGGCCAACCAATGGCCAAGATTATGCCAAGTGCAAGGCAAGTTGTAAGGCCAAGATTTGGGCAAGTGTCCTAAGCCAACTTGCACACAAAATATCCTACCAACTCCAAGACAAAACAAGCCACCTTGTCGCCTTTGCCGCCACTCAAGGCCAATGCGAGGTGACACTTGTCACCCTCCCGCTGGTCCAAAATGTTTCGCCTCTGAAAAATCCGCAAAAATTAAAAATGACATAGCCGAATTTTCCCAACAAAAGTCAGTGGAAACGCTTTCAAAAAACGACTTAATCGGGTGTCAGGTACAAATTTCAAACTTGCCTAACTTAAGGCTCAAATTTTCTACGCACGCCCTCACGCATACTCAAAATACGGTATAACATTCTCCTCCTTAGAAACATTCGTCCCGAATGTTCCTTCTAAAGACTGACCACGAAGAAGATCTTCCATCAAGTTGCCAACGCCACACACGGCCACAAACATAACACACGCTCTTCCCCACTTACCAGAGTGCGCCTCCGAACACTTGAACTCTTCTAGTATACGCATCATACTTCATCATCATTTCAGCTTCCCAAAACTGGAGTCACTACCTCCAAACTTGGTCATCTTACTCGCCTCAATCTTCCTTAAGGCCATTCCCGCCTTCACGATCTACTGGGTCGAACGATCCACGAACTCATACGGTCATCTAAACTCGGGCCTAGCACCTCGTGACTCGCCACCGGCGGACCACCCAGAAATGACCCTTTCCTCGAACGGACGCGTCGCCCGCAACACGGCCCCGACCACCCACTATCGCGCCAACTCTCGCTTCCTCGACACTAACAATCTTGCTAATCACATCATGAAAGCTACCACTTTCATTTACTCAACCTGTGATTTATCACACAATACATTCTAGGCATAAATGCACTCCGACAAGGATCACTTGCAAAAACTTGTACTCAAAACGGCCTTACATCTAAGGTCTCCTCTCAGAATATTCTAAGGTTCATCATTTTCTCACCCTGTGCTTACCCTTTCACTAAGATGCTTCTAAGTCACAATTTAGCACAAAGCTATCCGATCATAACACTTAACACATTATCAAAACATACAAAACTCTAGATGGTTAAGGATATACCTGAAAGTAGGCGGTTCAAAGGACCGCTAGAATCGAACTCCCACCGCGACTTACCGGCTCACGGTACGAAACATTCTCGCTCAAGCATGGAAGGTGAAGAACCCGCAGAATCGCTTCCAAAGAGTCAGGCTATCCTACCACTCGGCCTGGACAAGCTTCGCCATATGGCCCCGCTGCCGCAAGAATAATAAGCTCCTCGTACTACGACACTTCAAATGCGGTCTACTACATCGACCACACCGGTGCAGGGTGATCGATCCGCCAACACCCTACTCTCAACATCTGCTCGGGAGCCCGACCGCCTCGAATATCCTGCGGTCCCGGCGCCGCGGGGACCACTGCAATGGCGAGGTACATAACTAGTTCGGCCACGAGGCGGTCCGCCTCGAAGTCGCCAAAATATCCGCCGCTCGCCTTCTTCACGAGCCGTCCACCTGCCGACCGCGCCTCGCACCCAAGTGCATGAGCTCAACGCGGCACGCCCATGCCCTACCAAGAGAAACACCAACAACTCTCGCTAGGTAATCATCGAGCCTCAGAACATATCCGCACTCGATCCTCCATACTAGCTACTAATGCGGAACATACCGCCAATGAGTCGAACTCACATTGTACTTCAATCAGACGCCATTCTCGCTCAACATCAAAAATCTGTTTACCCGAGCCCTCCTCATTTGTGGAGGCAAGAAATGTGCCGAAGGCCCTCAAAACTCGCCCCAAACGGGCCGGAAGTGCATGCTCTCCCGAAAGCTCCCACGAAGTCAAACCAATCGATCATGCGTATCACGCACCGATGCGAACTAAATGTCACAGACTCACCAAGCCTTGATCACCCGCATGATCTCTTCAGAATCGACGGATGAACTCTCGCGGATCATCCTCCGCCTCGACCAGAAACTCAAAGTGCTACAACTAAGGAAATCTCGTAGCCTCAAATCACTCGCCGGGTGCACTACAGCGCCGCTGAATCGAATCGCCGGCCCACTTATCTCATATCCGCCACAACCTCGCCAATAATCGCCATCTCTCGTGACTCATCTCCCGCCTGCATCGCTGGACGAGGCTCGTATCAGAGTCTCGCAGCCCATCGCCGCGCTTAAACTCACAGGCCGGGCGGCGCCGCAAAACTCGCTGTCAAGCACTACCGTAATCGACCGGCTCGCGCTCGCATTCTCAATCCCACTAGCAGCCTCCTCGCTTTGCCCTTCGGGCCCCGGTTGCCTTTCGCAGAGGCATAATCGTAAAAACGAAACACGCCGGAGGGTCCAACTTACAACACCTTCTAAGGCACGATCTCGTAATGAGAAGAATGGAAACCAATCCTAAATGTCCTATAGCCTCCGATTATAGATGTGGTGCACAACACACCGATAATCAAGACTCTACTAGACACGGTTCAGAGACACTTTCCGAGGATTAATCGCTCGATACCACTTTTGTAACGCCCAACCCGCCCGCATCGTGCCTTACCCTGCACCCTAGTGATACAACATCGAGAAAACCAATGGAAAATAAAACACGAGTCATGAAACAAGAGATATAATAAATAAACAGCAACCAAAATAGCTTTTCAGATATACATAAAAACCCGAACAGCTTATCCTTTTACAAACCCCGCCACAACAAAGCATGCACTTAAGATTTACAACAACTATGACGGACAGGTGGTCTCGCCATACCCCGAATGTACAAGAACCTACAACTCAGTGGAAACATACCAAAGATAAGCCTCCAAGGAACGAGCTTTCCAACACGCTGAAATGAGATCCTAAGAGCTGGATCCACGATCGATGTACTTACCGCGCAGATTTAACGCAGCCTCAAGGCGAGGTCAAGACATAACAGTACCAAGTATGTGAAATCAGAAATATCAGAATGAAATCATACTAGTCTATATAAAGCAGAGACATGTATGAAAACCAAACTACGCTCACAACATAAAAGCAATATGCCAAATGTGACTCACGCCTCAAGTCATCACTAAATATAACTACGGGTCTCACGCCCACAACATCCATCATGTTCGTGATCACGGCCGCATGCCCTTAATATCGTGACGGTAGACATGTCCACGATGCAACAATAGTAACAAGCGCCGCACGCCACATGCCCCTACATCGTGACGGTGTATACGTCCATGTTGCAACACAATAAGCGCCGCACGGCCACACGCCCGGACATCGTGACGGCAGACATGCCCATGTAACCTCAATAACAATATATCGGGTGGTCAACCCCGCCGCACGGCCACATGCCCCGGAATATCGTGACGGCAGACACGCCCATGTTGCAAGAATAACCATATATCGTAATCAACTGGCCGCACGGCCGCATGCCCCTAATCGTGACGGCAGGTATACGCCCACGTGACATCAACAACAAGACAAGAATCAAAATGGAAACATACCCGGAATTCTCCATCACCGCCAAAGACGCCCAAGTAAGTTCTCAACAAGTCAACCGCCTTATCGAGACGCCAGAATACGTAAATACCACACTTGCACAACAAAGGCTATCATCACAAGATAGGCAAGTTTCACAACAACAAGCATAGGCAAGTTTTACAACAACAAGATAGGCAAGTTTCACAACAACAAGCATAGGCAAGTTTCACAACAACAAACATAGCAAGTTTCACCACAACTCAAAGTACTTTCATTTTATGCCAAAGTCCGGTTTTTAACCCCAAAGTACTACATACGTTAAGTTCTTTTAAAAGAGATCCATTACCTTTATAAAAGTCACCCGATACCGTAGTATTAGAATGACCAACCCACATTCCTTTCCAAAATCAAGTAACAACATTCTTTTCCTAAGTTCCGCTTTAGTTTCAATTACTCAAGCTTCTCATTTTCAAATGGTTTCATGGTTCATAAACTTAATCACTGATTCCTTTTTAGAACAATTGAGTAATATATGTCTCACGTGAGAGTAGGTTATTCTTGTTTACAACATTCTTATTACAGCAGCCATGATCTAGGAAATGTAATATCATTTTGTCTCATCTTAGTTTCTATGCAGATGGAGGTTTCTACTGGTTTTAATACGATACATCATTATTCAATACATTTTCCTTTATTAACGCTGCAGTGGTCTGTCGATACACATTCCGATTTCAAATCAAGAAACATTATCCCTTTAAATAAAACCAAGTACTCATTACTCACGAATGAGGTTTCACACAAACATCCACATTAAAACAAATAAGTTAAGTCTTTTATCTTATAAGATCAAGTCTCTTAACTTCTAACATCATTAAACCATTTTCTTTACTTCTCTTAAGACATTATACCTAACTCCCATAAAGCTAGTATAACTCTTTTAAATCCTTTAAAACCAAGTGTTACTCTCGATTTATAAATCTTTTGAAATACATCAAGTTCTTTATTATAACTAGCCAGTTATAGTTCACATCAGTTACCTTTTAAAACCACAAAGTATTTTCTTACCTACATAAAGCTGTTATAACCAACTTCCCATAAAGCCGTTATAACACTTTATGTTTTAAGAACAATCAAACACGATTAACACACGACGTCACCGTACTACATAGTTCACACATATCATGCTAGAAGAGATAGGAAGAGGTTCACATACCTCGCGATTGTCGACTAATAGCAAAACGCCCAAGTACTTCAAACCGCCGCTACTCCTAAGCCGTGGATCACCCACACGTAGTACTTCAACCTA
This sequence comes from Przewalskia tangutica, assembly GCA_029844215.1. Taxonomy (NCBI): domain Eukaryota; kingdom Viridiplantae; phylum Streptophyta; class Magnoliopsida; order Solanales; family Solanaceae; genus Przewalskia; species Przewalskia tangutica. Next base: position 41,398,236 of record CM056733.1, read on the forward strand.
TAAGGCCACGCGCGCTTATTAACATCTAGATCTCAACGCTCCATAATCTACGAAAATTCGGCAAAGACTTCCCGCAACAACAGAAATCTCCTCCTCTATCGAGGCCGGCCACCAAGCCAACTGGGGGTTTTACACGCCTAACCTGACGTACAATTCTACTACACAAGAATGCTATACAAGTCATCGTAATACAACCCTATGTAATTACGGTTCATTCGCTTTATTCTTCAGCTTAAGTCAAAAGACATTGCCACAATACTATGTTCGATTCTATATATAGTATACTTCAACTATATATTCAAACAACATGTAATTTCCAATTACAATAGAAGGACAGTAGTGTTTACCTCGATAAGCCCAAAATTATCCAAGTATAATGTCGCTCCTGAGCAACGTTTAGCTCCTACTCCGAGTGCTCCAATCCGCTCCAAACAACCCCAGAAGTTCTAACCAACTTCTACTTACAACTTCAACTACGGTGAAGATTTCCTTAGGGTTTCGTTAGAGGCTAAAGGAAAGTATAATCGTATTTTCCGGCTTTTCAGACAAAGCGGTACTTTGGAAAGTACTACAAGGTATTTGGGCTAAAGTATTTTGACATTATAACAATACTAGAGAGTATTTCTATACCACAACAAAGGGTATTATACGGAAACAACTAGCAGTGGGGTACTACGCCAAACACCACAAAGGGAGTGGGTGGCTCTCGCCAAGGCTCACTCATGGGGTAGTGTGGCGGATTTAATTGCACACAAGAGGAGTGAGTATTTTTCTGAATTTCACAAGTGTGGATGAAGAATAACTCTTGCATTAGAGGGTATTTATAGGTCGAGGATGGCCAACCAATGGCCAAGATTATGCCAAGTGCAAGGCAAGTGTAAGGCCAAGATTTGGGCAAGTGTCCTAAGCCAACTTGCACACAAAATATCCTACCAACTCCAAGACAAAACAAGCCACCTTGTTCGTCCCTTTTGCCGCCACTCAAGGCCAATGCGAGGTGACACTTGTCACCCTCCCGTTGGTCCAAAATGTTTCGCCTCTAAAAATCCGCAAAAATTAAAAATGACATAGCCGGAATTTTCCCAACAAAAGTCGTGGAAACGCTTTCGAAAAACGACTCTAATCGGGTGTTGTGTACAAATTTCGAAACTTGCCTAACTTAAGGCTCAAATTTTCTACGTACGTCCTCACGTACATACTCTGAAAATACGGGGTATATCATTTATGCTCATTTCATCTCCTTTTTATCATTTCTTCATTTCTGACCGCTGTGACACAAAAGAAAGGAAAACGACCCTAATACTATACTAACATAAACAAAATGAGTAAAATACTAACTAAAAATGACTCAAAAAATGTGTATGAAATACACCGATCAAACACCCCCAAACTTAACCTTTGCTCGCCCTCGAGTAAAGATAAAAAAGATAGAAATAAAGACACGAAAGAAAATAAAATAAAATGACTCAAAGACACTGATCAATTTGCTGCACAATTGTCACTTAGAAAAGCATGAAGGTTAGTAGGATAATATGCAGGAACATATAGCATGGATTTTTAGCATTCTAAACACTCAAGTCAGATATTTAGCAAATTCAATTCAATCATGCTCAATGGAAGTAAGAATACATAACTATGCATGTTAATTTCAAAATCCTATGGCCTGTTCACTTGCTATTCTCCACTAATCATGGATACACACATTAGAGATCTTTAGGGCTTTTCAGGGTTGTAATGTAGGCTTAGGCAGGGGTAGGTAAAAATAGGTTTTTAGGCTCAATCTTACGTACCATAAGCTCTTTTGCTTTCGATTCTTCCCTTTTCTTTTGATTTTCTTTTTAACCTCATACCTATCTTTCCCCTCTTTTGTTTTGAGAGAATGAGGTGTATGATGAATAGCATGCACCCCCAAACTTAGGGTTTTGCCTATTTATTATTTATTTTTTCATTGGGGTGCATCAAAATTGTTCACTCTCTTTTTGTTTCTTTTTCAACACTTTATATTCCAAACATATCAATTTTTCCACTTATGTCACAATATGGAATTATAGGGTATCAAAGAAAAGATCTTATTTTTTGCTCAAAGAGGCTGACTAGGGATTCAATTGTAATGTCAGGGATAGACAAAGAATGATAAGAAAGGGCTAACAAAGAAATGCCTGAATCATCTCCCTAACATACATATCCTAACTATTTCGCCTCAAATAACAAGCAAGCAGACACATAGGTTTAATCACTAACAATGCATAAATCAAGCAAGATACCCCAAATAGTTCGATTTCATGATTTTTTGGCATATCTGTCCTAAGTGTTCAGATTTTCTGCTTCTAATTCCATTACATTATCTCACTTTACTTCATTAGGCGTTTCAAGTAACTACAACATGCATGATCTTAAATACTCAAAAACACACAAAACAAATCACAAAGACTCAAAACAATAAAACAAAATATAAGACACTCCCCCCCAACTTAATCGACACATTGTCCCCAATGTGTGAAGACGAAAAATAGGGACAACTTACTGACACAACACAGCGGTCATAATAGAGGTCTGGGAGGAAATATTCTGGAATTTGCACGGAATCTGGGTTTCTGAACCTTCGGCGCCACGACCCTGAGATTCGGCGTCGTGACGCCCAAAGTACTGCGGGCTCTCCGAACTCTTGGTGCCACGGCGCTGATTCTGGGCGCCGCGGCGGTGATGACGATTTTTCTCTGTTTTTCAGCGTTTTTGCTCCTTTTTCCTCAGACTTAGCTTTTAGTCCACCTGTCATCCAACAACGCAAAACAAGAACCCAAGACCGTGAGACTGTTCAAGACAAAATAAAAACAAACTAAAAAAAATTAAAATAACATAATTAATAAACATTGGGTTGCCTTCCAACAAGCGTTGTCTTTAATGTCTTTTAGCCGGACGCAGTTAACCTTTACGAGTGTCCATTGGATCCTTCTGTGAACTGCTTGCAATCCGCATAGTTATTGTTGCAGGTCTCACTTTTCCTACAATAATCTTTTCAACTAAGGGCTTCAGATATAAGATTATCCCCCAAGTACATAAGACATGCTTGTCTTCTAGGCTCTCTATAATGTAGGGATCAGTGAGATTCCCAATATCTCTCAACTCTAGAGGGTGCCCTTGATGGTATGGACTTCCTATTTGGGGATCAACAGTGACCGTTGGTGGTATTTCTTTTGCAATAGGTACAGAAAAAAGAATTTCCAAAGAATCCAAAAAGGTGAATAATTGGATCTCGGTAATCTTTTCCTTCTATACACCAACTATCTCGCCAAATTTCTCTATAGCTGGGTGTGATTCAGGTTCCTCAATTTGCTTATCACTTCCCACAACGGTGTCGCTAGGCAGACTTTCTTGAAGTGTATTGCTCATCCTATCCATTAGTTGCCCTATTTGTGTCTTCAAATTTCTGAGGGACACTCTTGTCTCAGCCATAAACTGAGTCTGGCACTTGGTGAGTCTGATTATGCCTGCATGCAACTCATCTAGATCTTCCTCTAGAACCTGTGGTTTAGGCTGTTGCTGATGAATCTGCTGCCCCTGATAGAAGTAGTAGTCCATGAGCCTTGTATATATATTTCTTCTTCTTTTCCTTTTTTTTTCATTTTTTTTTTCGAACTTTACCTGCAAACTAAGAAAAACAACAAAAGGTGATAAAAAGATCAGAACAAGTTAGAAACTTGTTCTTGGAGCAACCAAATTAGAAATAAGAATAGATAAATCGATATTAAAAGTACGCCAGTCCCCGGCAACGGCGCCAAAAACTTGATATGTGATTTATACACACGTTAAACGCAAATGCACGTATCGTTACAAGTAATATAGTCTAGGTAAGACCGAATATCGTCCTCAGGGACTAGTTTTCAAGTACCGATTATCTATGTTTTAGTTTCTATTTGGTTAACGTTAATTGGGTTGAAATTCTAAACTAATAATGCAGGAAATAAACTAATTATGAAAATACTTTGATTTAAATCAGTTATGATGGAGAATTAGGGATTCCAAGATCATCAACTATCCACTCTATTCAATCTTTAATACAATTAGACTGACTTCTTCTACGTTAAAATAGCAGGTTAACTAGATCGTTTTATACTACTGTTAAGGTAATATAAACACTCAACCCCAATGGAGAACCCTTCTATCTTTCGATGACAAGATTGACTACAAAGAAGGATTAAGAGTAATAACCTATTAAGCTACACAAGTATCGGAGTACTTTCGTCCACGATTTAAACCTATGTTTATTCAACTATAGCATATTCACAATCTCCCCTTTCAGATTTCGATTAGAACTCATATAAGTGATGATAACTAGTGATCAATTAATTATCAAGCAATCAAATCAATTATTGAATAAATCTTAAGCAAGTGAAGAAGAAATCAACTAATGTATTAATTCATGAATAAGAGTTTCAAGAGAATCACAAGGAAATCCCTAAATAAGTAATTAGCTCATATCCATAGTCACGCTAAGAACTAATATAATCTCCATACATGAACTGAAATAAACAAAGCAAAAGAAAGAAAAGAAAATACTTGAACTAGGTCTCAAATCTTCGCCTCCTAAGTTGTGTTGTATGTACAATGGATGAAATGAATTCCCTTCTAGAGAATGATGTAGAGAATATATATAGCCCCAGAATCCTTTAGGTCAAGGGTTAGGGATTATGTAGGTAGGAAAAGTTATCCCTTTTGGACCCTGAAAACGTGTCAAATTCGGCCCAAAACGTCAAAAATACCGCGTCGGCGCCGTGGCCCTGCAGTCGGGCGCCATGGCGCCTGAAAATCAGAGAGTTTCGGACAACTTCAGTGGTCGGCGCTGCTGCCAGGAGCCGCGACGCTTGAGGCGTTGTTTCCTGATTTTTTGCTTCGACGTCCTTTTTTTCGTCCGGACTTCATCTGATCTCCTCTATACTTCCCGAAACTTCTTAGACATCATTTCTTGGCCTTTTTATGTGCAATTCCATCTCATTTATGCTCATTTCATCTCCTTTTTATCATTTCTCCATTTCTGACCGCTATGACACAAAAGAAAGGAAACCGACTCTAATATTATACTAAACATAAACAAAATGAGTAAAATACTAACTAAAAATGACTCAAAAAGTGTATATGAAATACACCGATCACTCCTGCTAAAGGCGTTCCCAACGCATTTGCAACTGCTTAAGGGGGCGCCACTGCTCATACACCCACTGGTTTTCACCATGAGCGTCTTGAAAAGTTCATGGGTGCTCACTTCAAGCGATGGCAACAAAAGATGTTGTTTTTCTTGACAGTTATGGGAATGTCACGTTTTCTAACCGAAGACCCTCCACAAGTTGGGGAAGACGTGGACCCTCAACCAAATGATTTGGCGGGAGGGGGCCAAGGTATCCATGTCGCTGACGACATGAAGTTGGTTCGTGAGGCATAGAAACATAGTGATTTCATGTGCAGGAAATATATTCTAAACAGTTTGTTCGATCCTCTCTACACGGTATATTGTACCGTTGAAACTGCCAAGCAGTTATGGGACAAATTCAGAAAAAATACAAACCTAAGATGCGGGTGCCAAAAAGTTCATCGTTGGGAGATTTCTAAAATTTCAAATGGTGGACAACAAAAGTGTGTCATCCCAAGTCCAAGAATTCCAAATGATTGTTCATCACCTGGATTTGGAAGGATTGCGGCCTAACGAACAATTTTTGGTTGCCTCGTTAATTGAGAAATTGCCTCCTTCGTGGACTCAGTTCATGAATTATCTAAAACTGAAATCGAAGGAGATGACCTTAGATGAACTGATTGTTAAACTCCAGATTTAGGAGGACAACAAGAAGGCCATGCCAAAGGGGGAACTACCCGCTGAGGCTAAGGCGAACCTGACGGAAGTTAAAGGGAACCCAAGCAAAAAGCAGAAGTTCCAGAAGGTTGCTAAGGCTGCCCAAACAACTGAAAAGTTCAAGGGGAATTGTCATCACTTCGGTAAAGTTGGTCACATGGCCAAGGACTGTCGCAAGCTCAAAAATGAGAATAAAGAGAAGGCCAAGGCTAACATCGTCGAAGACACGTTCGTAGACGATATGATCAAGGAATTCTCAGCGGTGGTTCTTGAAGCAAACCTCGAACCTGATGCAGTGGTGGTTGGACACGGGTGCTACCCGTCACATATGTTCCAATAAAGAAGCATTCTCCACATATACACCAGTCACAGACAAAAAATTGTTCAAGGAAAACAATTCTTCTTCAGAGGTGTTGTGGGGTAGGAAAGGTAATTTTCAAGATGACGTCCGGAAAAGACCTGACTCTCAAGGAAGTGTTGCATGTCCTAGAAATTCAAAGAAATTTAATTTCCGGACCTTTGTTAGTAATTGTTGGTTTTAGGCTAGTGTTAGAGGCTAACAAGTTTGTAATAACTAAAAACGGAATATTTGTAGGAAGGGGCTTCATCTGTGAATGTCTCTCTAAAATTAACGCTGCATCTGTAATGTCTCCGTCTTTCAATATTAATAAAATTAAGGCTTCTATTTACTTGATTGAGTCTTCTAAATTATGACATCATAGATTAGGACATGTTAACTATTAATCTATCCAAATATTGGTAAAGTTGGAATTACTGCCGGCTATCAACATAAACTCTCAACGTAAGTGTGAGGTGTGCGTAGAGGCAAAACTTTCCAAGAGTCCCTTTAGATCTGTCGAAAGGAAAACCGCTCCTCTAGAACTCATACACACTGATATATGTGATTTGAAGTTCGCTCAAACTAGAGGGGGGAACAAGTACTTTGTGACTTTCATAGATGATAGCACATAGTTTTACTACCTTTACTTACTTAAAAGTAAAGATGAAGCCTTTGAAGCGTTCAAACGCTACAAAGCAGAAGTTGAGAACCAACTAAGCGGACGGATCAAATCAATCTGTAGCGATCGAGGGGGAGAATATGTAGCGTCATTTGAAAAATGTTGCACCCAATCAGGTATAGTTCATCAAACAACGACTCTTTACTCACCTCAATCAAACGGTGTTGTTGAACGCAAGAATCGAACATTAAAGGAAATGATGAATGTTTTACTCATCAGTTCGGGCCTCCCTCAAAACATATGGGGAGAAGTTGTCCTTACCGCTAATAAGATTCTTAACAAGACTCCATACGAACTATGGAAAGGAAAGAAACTCACCTATAAGTACTTGAATGTGTGGGGCTTTCTGGCCAAGGTAGAAGTACATAAGCCAAAGCATGTCAAGATTGGACCTAAGACTGTGGATTGTATATTCATCGGACATGTCAATAACAGTAGCGTTTATTGCTTTCTAGTGCATATGTTGGATGTACCGGACATTCATGTAGGTACCATCATGGAATCAAGGAATGCTAGGTTCTTTGAAGACACGTTTACTAGAAAGGAAAGAAACGTAACCTCTCACAAACGAAGTTATGAACAAACCTCTGAGGATCCTAGAGTCATTGACAACCCAGATCTAAACGGTTCAAATCTAGTGAATTATGAAGTAGCTGACTATCCGGAATCCAACATTCCAGATTCTCAGGACTTAGAAGATTCAGAGATGGAACCAAGATGAAGTAAAAGGGCCCGGAAGGACAAATCCTTCGGTCCAGACTTTGAAGCTTATCTGGTTCAGGACGAGCCACGAATAATCGCCGAAGCATTGTGAACTCCAGAGCACCACTCTGGAAAGAAGCTATATAGAGTAAGATAGAGTCTATACTGCATAAGCACACCTGGGAGTTGCTTGATCTTCCTCCGTGACACAAATATTTGGGTTGTAAGTAGATTCTCAAACGAAAGTTAAAGCCAGATGGATCTATCGACAAATACAAGACTAGGTTGGTAGTCAAGGGTTATCGCCAAAAGGAGGGTCTTGACTATTTTGATACCTACTCTCCGATGTCTAGAATGGCATCCATACGTATGTTCATAGCCATCGCCGCCTTGTGGGATCTTGAAATACACCAAATGGATGTCAAGACAGTCTTCCTTAATGGTGATTTGGAAGAGGAAATATATATGGACCAACCCGAGGGGTATGTGGTTCCAGGACAAGAGATAAAAGTTTGACGGCTTATCAAATCTCTGTATGGGCTGAAATAATCCCCGAAATAATGGCATGAGAAATTTGATAATACCCTTCTGTCGAAAGGGTTCACCATTAACGAGTATGACAAATGTGTTTACATGAAAGGAAATGCTGATTCATTCGTCATGTTATGTATTTATGTAGACGACATGTTAATCACTGGGAGCAGTCCTAGGATAATTCTAGAGACTAAAAATATGTTAAAATAATGTTTTGACATGAAAGATATGGGTATCGCAGATGTCATCTTAGGGATCAAGATTTTTAAGACATATGACGGACTGATCTTGTCTCAATCTTATTACATCGAGGATGTGCTGAAGAAATTTGTGATGTACGACAGTTCGCCACTAACGACACCACTGGATGCAAATCTAAAGATTGATAAACATTAAGGTGCGCCCATTCGCCAGGAGCGGTATGCACATGTGATTGACAATTTAATGTATATCACAAACTGCACTCGACCTGATATTGCTTATACAATCAACTTGTTGGCTAGGTTCACCCGTAATTCGAGTGATAACCACTAGATATCGTTGACTCGGGTATTACGATACCTAAATTACACGCAAAACTACGAGTTGCATTATTCGAGGTATCCAGATGTACTAGAGGGGTACAGTGACGCAAACTGGATATCTGACATAGATGACATCAAATCCACCAGTGGGTATATTTTTACAATTAGTGGTGGTGTTGTGTCTTGGAAATCCTTTAGGCAAACTCTTATTTCCCGATCCACGATGGAGTCAGAGTTTATCGCTTTAGACAAAGCAGGAGAAAAAACTGAGTGACTTCATGATTTCTTAGAGGATGTCCCATGTTGGGACAAACCCATGCCTTCTATGATGATCCATTGCGACAGTTAGTCGGCTCTAGGAAGGGCACAAAGTTCTATGTACAATGGCAAGTCTTGTCTTATTCGACGGAGACATACATCCGTTAGGCAGTTGATCACCACGGGTATAATTTCCATTGATTACGTAAAATCTAAGGATAACATCGCAGATCACTTGACGAAGGGTATACCCAGAGATCAGATGTTCTGCCTATCTAGGGAAATGGGCTTAAATCCCAATCAATAAGAACCGATAATGTGGACACCCAACCTTACAGACTGAAGATCCCATGAATAAGGTTCAATGAGAAAACTAAATCGTAAAGGTTCAGTTGAGCGCTTCGGTGGAAGAAAGAACACTTTGGATAATGATTTCTTCTTAGAAACATAAATCCAAGGTCGTTCCCGTGATATACATAAAGTGCTACATGCAGAGCGGGTAAAGGTTAAGTTTCCAAACCTTTCATGATCCTCAATGATTGAGGTTAGGTTGGGGAAACTTTTAATGATGTATAACACTTGTGGGGTATTGCAGGATACCTTGTAGGAGACCACTAATTTAAGTGTGAGGACAGACCGCCTAAAATGAACGCACTTAAGAATTCAAGTGTGTCCACGGCCCACGACGGACAAAAACATAAAGAATGATTGAGTAGAAAATGTATTGTGTGGGTGTCATTGTCTTGGCTTTTACTAAACACTGACGGTTCAAGACATCGCGTTCACCACACAGTAGATAAGTCCGATGGTATTCCACTATGGAAGGTTCAAAGCTACGACTACCTTTCCAAATGCAACATCGATCCGCCGGATGATTGCTAGAAAGACACCATGTGTGTGCGCCAAAATCTCTTCCAAGAGGGGGTTGTTGAAAATTTATTAAACGTGAAATAAAGTTAATCCTATTAATTATGACTCGAACAATTGGGGCTCCGCACGTCGGAAACTTCGTTTCTACATACGTGCACACGTTGTACCAAGGATCATAAATTTCCTAAGTGGTAGAGATATTGGTACGTATACAAAATGTTTGAGACGTAAGTTAATAGACGATTATTAGCCAAATGACAATGGTTTCACGTTGGTATATGATGGAAAAAGTGTACAATGTGTTAAAAGATGAAATGGGTCATGAAATTACCGAGGAGCCTCAAGGGCCACGACGCTGTCTCGGAAGGGCCGTGGCGCTGGGAAGCACCGCGGTGCCTCCCTGCAGGGCCGCGACGCCGACGAGGCCAAACCCTCTCTGAAGTTTTGGAACCGCAGCGCCTTCCTGCAGGGCCGCGACGCTGACTCTCTGAAGTTTTGGCACCGCGGCGCCTCCCTGCAAGGCCGCGGTGTTGACGTTCGAGAAGCTGCGATGGAAGACGAAAAAACATGACTCTTGGGCTGGTTTTGAGGCATTAAGTCTCCATTACTTCCCAAATGAATTCAGCCATTATTTGGCTGAATTAAACCTCCATAATCAAGGCCATTACATGGTCATTCAAGGCCATTACTTGGACAATTGGAGGGTCATCTTCTCAACACTATAAAATGAGCCTAATTTGCAAGAACACACTCAATAATTCAGAAATTGTCTTCCTCTCTAGCAATCTCCACACACTCAAAGATCTTTCTTTCCTAGAGAACACTTGAGTCTCTTTTGCTCACTTGTTTGATTGTTGTTTTATCTTGGGAGATAAGTTGTCATTCCACCGTTAAAGGATAATACGGGGTAATTGTTACACCCCGGAAATTCCAGGATATGTTTATAAGAACGTACGTAAGAACTCAAAAATGCTAAGATTTGAGATGAGTAAAAATTTATCGGAATTATGGAAATGTCGGAAAACGAAATATTGCGACGAATGGGAGGGCGACACGTGTCACCCCCTTAGTGGTCTTGGACGAAATTGACATGGATAAAATGGTCATTTGACCATAATTGAAGATGACCAAGTCTTGCTAAAGCTAGAGCTTGATATTGTTGACTTAGTCAAGGCCACTTGGCTAGAATCCTTGTGAAATTCATGTAGGTCACCCATTTGTTCTAATCTTAACCCTATATAGTGTTATATATATATGTACTAGTAGCAAGACAAGCTTCTACACTTAGCTAAATTTTCAAGAATTTGAAGAACTCATATGGGAGCTCTCGGGTTTGCCCTCTTCCCAACATGAAATTTTTTCGTTTGTTGTTCAATAATCTCCATACTTTAAACCAAGGTTCCTAAGGGTATTGTAAGAGTATCGCAATAGAAAGATCCCAGAAAAGTGGCGTTTTCGTATTAGTCGTAATGTGAAAACCTAGTCACTTTCCTAGGTTTGGATTGAAAGATTAAAGGAAAGTTGTTTGTGATCTTCTAAGGGCTTCAAATGGTGGATTGGAGTGTCAAGGAGAGGCTCTAAGTTGCTAGGGAGCGACTTCGGATCTTGAAGTGGATTAAGGCTCGCTAAGGTAACAATCTTGTTCTCTTAAGTGTTATAAGATTACATATTGTTTTAGCCTTACATTTTGACTAGCATGAAGTATATGTATTGAAAATTGATAAGTGATATGGATTGTAGAAGCCTAAATCCGAAATGACATTGTGAGCCTTTTGAAATTGAAATACATTTTGGTCGTTAATTAGAATCGTCGCATGTTACCTACTTGAGGATTGTAGTAGTTATAATCGATTGTGGCTTGATATCATGTTATACTAAACAACTTGAATTGAAAAGGAATTGGATAAGAATTTGTATTGTTCTCCTTCAAATTGCCGAATTGACATTGTATTTTTGGACTAGTTTAATATCAATTATGGGGCGGAATTTTACACATCTTGTAGGCGTGTAATCCCCTATTGTTAACTACATTGTTGAGCCTTAAATGTGGCGTGTTTGATTATTGAATTCGAGCCTTGAAAAAGGTGGAAAAGTATGTAGAAACAAAGAAAGTGCTGTCCGATTTTCCGTAGTATTTAGTGACTTTGCACTTAGAATATTCTACGTTTGAAGTTAGAAGTTAATAGAGATATTATGGTCATTATAGGTTGACATACTACGTATGGCATATTGGACTTAGCAAGTGGATTGAACCGAAGAGGTATGTGGAACTTTCTTATCTCTTGAGCATGAGTAGTTGTAAATGTATAGTACGGTAGACGTACGATATTTTGACAATCTAGTTCATTTGATATCCTTGGCTTATTTTAAGAATGTCCAAGTTGGTTGAGTTAGGGAATTAACTCACTTGTTTAAAAATATTAAGGATATCTTAGTTTCTAAAAGTTAAGAGACTTAAAGTATTTTGAAAGTATATGATACTTGTTTTGTTTGGAAAGTTTAAGTCTCTTGGTTATAAAGAAGAATGTAAGTATCTAAGGTATAAAGCTAGTATAACGACTTTATGGGAAGTTGGTTATAATAGCTTTATTGAAAGTTTAAAAGAGTGGTTTACTCTAAGTAATGTAAGTATGATAAACGACTTGACATAATGAAAGTCAAATTGATTTTAAGGCATCAATTGCGTAAGGTTTTAAAAGAAAGAAGTCACTTGATTTAGAAGCCTATAAATGTATTTCTAAAAGATATTGTGACTTGTCTTGAAAAATAGGTATGACTTGATACTACGGTTATTAGTATCTTGGAAATTTTACATGAAAAGAGTCATTTTAAAAGAATTGAAGTACGTAGTACTTTGGGGTAAATTCCTGGATTTTTATAATGACATGTTAGTGTCTTAAGTAAACTAAAATGAGAGTGTATATGTATAAGACTAATAAGAAGTTAGGGGGATTTCTTAGCTTGCTTATGTTATGTACGATAAGTCGGTAGTGGTTATGTTATGTATGATAAGCCGGTAGTGCTTATGTTATGTATGATAGCCGGTCGTGCTAGTGATATATTGTTCGTTACGGGGTCATTCCCCGGGTTTGTGGCATTTGCATATTTCGTGGATTTGCTACCCATGATGCGAAGAATACCTCATGCGAGTCCGTAAGGGCTTATGCGGGTGAAATAGTCCTATGCAGGGCGGGCCAGTCCTATGCGGGGCGGACCAGTCCTATGCGAGGAATACATTATGCGGGCGGATACAGTCTATGCGAGGAAGTTACCTCATGCGGGTCCATACGACCCTTGCGGGTGAAATAGTCCCAGGAGTAGGATTGCTTAATGATACTACGGGCGGGTGGCCCTACTTTGATCATGAGCCTCCTATTTTTATGCAGTAAAGTATACTCTTGTTTACTCTCATTGTTAGTAAGACACAATGTACTGTTATTTGAGTTATCATACATGTATCCAGTTTTATATTAGACTTTATGATTTAATCACAGTACTTTTAGTTTCACATACTTGGTACATGTTGTACTGACCTCCTTCGGCCGCGTCACGCCGCAGTAGTATACTGATTGTCGATCCTCACTTTTAGGATCACCGATTCAGCGGTTGAGAAGCTCCATTACTCCGGAGGCTTATCCCTGGTATTGTCGGTTATTGTACATTCAGGGGTATGGCGGGGCCCTGTCCCATCACAGTTGTTATTCTTAGAGGTCTGTAGTCACATTTGTGGATTGGGTTTTTAAGAACAGAAATGTACTGGCTTATTTTATTTTGGTTCATGTATATTTTACGGAAGGTGGCCTTATCGGCTAACCCGCTGATATTTCTCGCTTAAGTATTTATATGTTGTGTATGTTCAGCTGCTATTCTCTGATGTATACTGTAGGGTGCCTGTGTAGGGCACCGCCGCGCCCGGGTTGGGTCGTGACAAAAGTGGTATCGATGAAGTTAGTCCTCGGAAAGTGTCTACGCATTAATACAGTAGAGTCTTGGGTATCGGTGTGTTGTGCACCACATCTATAACCAGGAGGCTGCAGGACATTTAGGATTGGTTTCCCTTCTTCTCACTCTGAGATCGTGCGATAGAGCTGTGTGGTTAGGTTCGTCTCTCCTTAACAAGTTATGTTGATTGCAGCTACGAGAAAGGCAACAGTGACCCAGGGAAGATTATGTGGATTGCGTATCCATGTTGGTAATATTTGTAGTATAGTTGGTATTATGACATACAACTATACTGATTTATGTATGAGGGTCAGACGCGTGTTGCCTAGAATGATTTTAGATTACCAGGAATTGGTAACGGCTAAAAAAAATACCGGGAGGGTATGAAACAGTTTAATGAACTCTCATCAAGGTTTTACGCACTAATTTGAGATAATTAGGGGATGATGAGTTGTCTGAGAAGGTAAGGGACCCTTAAGAAGTTATAATTAAGGTACTTAATGGAAGACTATGTTAGTAACTTAAGCGACGTGGTATGCTTAAGGGAATTGTACGGACGAGATCCGTATGGAGAAAATATGGTTGGTGTGATCAAGACAACACGATTATGGTATTATGAGAGGTTATTGTACCCGTTTACAGGGGGACTGATAAGGTAGGCTTGGAGCATGAGAATTGCGAGCCTCAGAATAGTGATAACCGCCGAGACCTTAGGTACATAAGGCCTTCTCGGGTAGTAAAAATTTAAGTCAGACCAAGGATAAGAGTTAAGTACGACGCCGAGTCGAGTTGAGGACCTATTAAGGGTCGCCCCATAGCCTGAAATGGAATGGGATCAGTTGGTAGTAGTCCCGCTACGTGACAGGGTCACGAGGGTGCAGTGCCCAAGTCTAGTTAATCGTTTTACGGGTTCGTGGACGCATTCCACCGGAACCAGGTTGTGAGAGCCGGAAATGGCCTTATATCGTTTAATTTAATAACTCCAAAGATTGAAGGCCATTCTTAGTATGGAAGTTATGTACGTATGCTAGAATAAGTTTGAAAGTACGGGAAGAGTACGACCAGTAGGAAAGAGAACAACCAAGTGTAAAAGAATAGAGCCTGAATCCATGAGAACCTTTCAAGGTGACTACACCCGTGAGTGTTGGGTGGTAGCTGAGCGGATAGATAATAATTGCCGGTAACGATACAGTCGTTGGACCCTAGCAGACCTAGCAGAGCTGTATGACAGACGTTGAGGCCATTATGAGTACGGGCTAGTTGGCCTCTTGTTATGCTAACGTTGACTGCAGAGAGAGATTGGCTCGATTTCGGTTTTCCCGATAAGACGGTTATCGAGTGGGAAGGAAGAGAAGTGGTGGTAACCAGTGAATTATCCTTCCTTCTTTGACATCATTGTTTTTAATAAGTCTGTGTGACTTGTTCATTTGAGGTGAATTGAGGCAGAAGGTAAGAAGTACTTGAATTTGAAGGAGTTTATTTTAAGTGCCCTTGGGGGTACTTGGAGTTGGGTTGGTGTGGCGGTCAGAGCCACGAACTTCCGGATAATTTCAAGAAAGCGCGCAAGCAAGAATAAGATAAGTACGAGTGTTGCCTGCGGAAAACAGACGACATCTTTGGTATGTTTTGAAAATCTACATAATTTTAAGGCGGTTCTTGATGATTAGATATTTATAGGACCGCAAGAGGACCCGGTGATTAGGGTTGTGACTCCAAGGAAAGTTTATTTAAGGGAGATAAGTTCTCTCCCCCACGTAAAAGGACGCTTTACGACATGGGTTACGTGTACCCATGTTGTTAGATGAAGGATAGGAGACGAGTAAGGTCTTCAGTATCGTCATACCATATGTTACAGTCTTAGATAACCGTGGGAAAAGTATTGTGTTGGGGTAATTAAGAACGACGTATGAAATGGTCGAGGAAGTGTCGTAAGAATATAAATGCAGTTAGTATGCATGTATGAAACTGTACGATTATGGATCAAGATAGAAATACTTTTGCTAATAATAAGCATAAGGTAAGGTTATGACCAGAATGATAAAAGAGAATACAACTATGGTTATGTAAGTTGCACGAGATATGTTTACCCCAGACTAGTGTAAAGACCATTAGTAGATAATGGGCAGTAAGAACACCTCGAGGAAAGGTGGTAGCATCTGTACTGGCGAGAAAGATAGTAAGAAAATACGGAGGGGTAAGGGACCCCAAGACAACTTGAAATAACTTATAAAAGAAAGGCTAGTAGACACTCGAACGATAAGAAATCTTGACAAGTCATTGGATTATGTAATACCGTGAATTGCGGTTGAACACCTGACTATAAGCTCTACGAGCTGGGGGGGGGGAGAATAATAGGATTATTACTTGACGAGATCAAGGAAACCTCCCCCCTAAATTGCGATTGACAGGGAGTCTTAGCCATGAGGCAAGCAAAGGAAGCAAATCTAAGTTTGTGACCAAGTTTGGTTGCAACAGAGAAAGGGAAACAGGAACCATAATTGAGACTAAGGATGCCGGATATTTCGCAAGTAGGAGAAAGGCTTTCAGTTATTGGAAGATAAGTTGACCACGACTACAGTTCTAATCCATCCTGAGAGACTAGAGGGTTAGGTTATTATGGTAACACTTTGAGTGTTTGGCTGGGTTGCGTGCTGACGCAACACGATAAGGTTAGAGCCTATGTTTTCCCGGCGGTTAGGGAAGCATAAAAGGAATTACGCTACTCACGATTTAGAGTACGCGACAGTTAATCGTATCTTGAAGATTTGGAGGCATTCCTTATATAGACTTCATGTGGATATTTGTGCAGACCACAAGAACCTACGGTATATCTTCAGACAGAGGCAGCTGAATTTGCGATAGAAACGGTGGTTAAAGTTACTCAAGGATTGTGATATTGATATCCTATACCACCCGGGGAAAGCCGAGACGGTTATAGATACTCTTAGCCGTGGATCTATGGGTAGTCTGTCAGATGGGCAGCCAGATAGACAGGACGTGGTCCGTGAGATTCATCAGCTACCGAGCCGAGAGGTTCAATTATTTGTTTCCAAGGTTAATGAAGTTTTAGATCCGAGGGGTTGCCGAGTCTTCCGTCGTTGAGGAGGTAAATAGGCGACAGTATGAAGATCCAGTTATGATACGGTATCGAGTTACGACTCTCCGAGAAGAGAAAAGCCTATTTGAGTAGCACCGGATGAGGTGCTGTGATATGAGGGTAGATTGTGTGTACCCGGTGTTGTAGGACTTGTCAGCATGTTTTTAAGTGAGGCACGCAGTGCTTATTGCTATAATTGTTCGGGGTCGACTAAGTTATGTCGTGACCTCAGATGTATGTATTGGTAAGATGGCCTGGAAAGGGGCGTAGCAGAGTTGTTGCTTAATGTCTGAAATAGTAGCAGGTCAAGGTTGAACCCCAGAAGCTCAGTGGGCTATTACAGGCGATTTAGATCCCGACTTAGATATGAGAGGTAATTAATATGGATCTTGTTACAGGGTGGAATCGTACTCAGAGGAAGTGCGACTCCCTGGGGGTCATAGTAAATAAAGTCGCTAAACCAGTAGTGTTCTTCCTGCTTAGACCATTTACTTGGCTGAGGATTATGCTAGCTTATAGCAGGGAGATTGTGAGACTGCATGGGGTTCCTACATTTATGATGTCAGACAGATGAGCTCAGTTTACGGATAACTTCTGGAGGTTTTTCAGAAGGGATTAGGGACACAGGTAAGTCTCAGTGTGACATTCCACTATCAGACCGATGGACAGGCATAGCGTACTATCCAGGCACTTGAGGATAGGTGGCGGGCATGTGTTTTTTATTTCAGGGGTAGCTGGGAGGATTATTTGCCTCTTGTTGAGGTTGCTTATAATAACAGCTACCATTCTTGCATTCAGATGACGCCATATGAGGTTTTGTATGGGCGGAAGTGTAGGTCGTCGATTAGTTGGTTCGACGTGGGCGAGGTACATTTAGTTGGCCCAGACTTGATTCAGCAGGCTGTGGATAAGGTGAAGCTTATCCAGGAAAGATTATTAGTAAGCTCAGAGTCAGCAGAAGCTTTATGCAGATAACCGACGTTGACATATGGGGTTCAGGTTGACATTTTGGTATGAGTATTATTATGTGGCCACGAGTGGCATTCTTGATATGTAGGGGCTGTAAGGAGACTATGTCGCTATCTTTAAGTTTGACTCCCAAAAGAACATTCGGGGACGAATGTTTCTAAGGGGGGAAGAATGTTACACCCCGGAAATTTCAGGATATGTTTATAAGAACGTACGTAAGAACTAAAAAATGCTAAGATTTGAGACGAGTAAAAATTTATCGGAATTATGGAAATGTCGGAAAACGAAATATTGTGACGAATGGGAGGGCGACACGTGTCAACCCGTAGTGGTCTTGGACGAAATTGACATGGATAAAATGGTCATTTGACCATAATTGAAGATGACCAAGTCTTGCTAAAGCTAGAGCTTGATATTGTTGACTTAGTCAAGGCCGCTTGGCTAGAATCCTTGTGAAATTCATCTAGTCCACCCATTTGTTCTAATCTTAACCCTCCATAGTGTTATATATATGTACTAGTAGCAAGACAAGCTTCTACACTGTCACGACCCGAACCCGGGCCCGTGACTGGTGCCTTACCCCGGGCACCCTAGTGATACAACATCAGAGAAAACCAGCGGAAATAAAAACTTAAACATGTAAAATAGACATGGATCATGATGAAATAAAATAGGCCAACCAAAACGGTTGCCTTTCAACATATATATAAAGACATTTGAACAGTTACAATCCTTACAACCCTGCCCACAACAGTACTACAGACCTCTAAGATTTATACAACAACTATGACGGGACAGGGCCCCGCCATACCCCTGAATGTACAAGGACCTACAGACTCAGGGTGACATACCAAAGATAAGCCTCCGAAGGAACGGAGCTTCCCAAGACGCTGGAATGAGATCCTAAACGCGGGGATCGACAGCCGATGTACTTCTACCTGCGGCATGAACGCACTTCGAAGGAGGTCAAGCATAACAGTACCAAGTATGTGAAATCAGAACATCAGTAAATGAAATCATAGCAGTCTATATAAAGCAGGAGACATGTATGATAACCAAACTACAGTTTACGATAAATAAACAGTCATGTAAGTCAGGGACTCACGCCCTCAGAGTCATCACTCATGCCCGTGGAATACCTTCGCCATCGCCTAATGACATGGTAACAACAAGACAAAGAATCCAATGGGAGCATACCCGTGCGCTACGCATCGTGTCGGTATGTCCAAGAAACAATAAGACAAAGATTCCAAATGGAAACATACCCGCGCGCTACGATCGTGTCAAGATGCCCAAAGGAAACAATAAGACAAAGATTCCAAATGGGAACATACCCGCGCCACGCGATCGTGTCGAGATGCCCAAAAAGGAAACAATAAGACAAAGATTCCAAATGGGAACATACCCGCGCTACGCGTCGTGTCAAGATGCCCAAAAGGAAACAATAAGACAAAGATTCCAAATGGGAACATACCCGCGCTACGATCGTGTCAAGATGCCCAAAGGAAACAATAAAGCAAGATCAAAATGGAAGCATACCCGCGCGCGCGATCGTGTCGGTATGTCCAAAGCGATTAGCAAAAGTAACACAATCAGCGAACGCATGCGGAATTTCTCCGTCACGCCAGACGCCCAAATAAGTTCTCAACAAGTCAACCGACCCTCCATCGAGAGGCGCGGTAGTATAGAAACACAATTCTTGCACAACAAAGGCTATCACGACAAGCATAGGCAAGTTTTACAACAACAAGCATAGGCAAGTTTCACAACTCAAAGTATTTTCATTTTATGCCAAGGTCCGGGTTTTAACCCTAAAGTACTACGTACGTTAAATTCCTTTTAAAGAGATCTATTCCTTTTATAAAAGTCACCCGATACCCGTAGTATAAAAAAAATAGAGTGACTTATATCTTTTAAGTAAACCAAAACAACTTCCATACTTTCTTTTTTAAAACCAAATTAAGGCAACCCCATGCCTTCTGTTATACCCCGTAGTTTCAGGGTATGTATGCGAGGACGTACGTACGAGAATACGACAGAAAGATTGGAAAGGTAGAAAGAGGCGATTTTTCCACGGAAAAGTTTCCGGTTTTTGTGAAGGAAAAAGGTTCGTTAATGGGAATTGGATTCCCAGATTTGGTATTCGGACTTCCTGGAATATTAGAGAATTATGGAATTTTATTTTCGAAAATGGTCACGTGGGGCCCAGGAGAAATTTACTGATTTTGTAGGCCCACTTTGTTTTCTAGATTTTGGCCATTATGGATATTTTCGGAAGATGTTTTATTTTGGGCCAATAGGAGGGTGACACGTGTCACCCCGCCAGTGGCTTGGCCGTGGCATTGGCACAACACCCTGTTAGAGTCGTTTTCGACTAAACGTTTACATAACTGCGAGGGGAAAATTCGCTATGTCTTTTCTTATTTTTGCGGATTTTTCCGAGAGATGAAATGTTTTGGACCAACGAGAGGCGACACTTGTCACCCTCAAGTTGGTGGAGTCGGACGCCACCTCGACGTTTGAAGGTCAAGTTGGTGAGATATTTTGTGAGGGATTTGTGGAGTAGGGACTAGGGGGCACTTGGGCACATCTTGGCCCTACACTTGCATAGCACTTGGCTAGATCTTGGCCCTTGGTTGGCCTTTGCTTACCCTATAAATACCCCCCTCCCTTTGAAGACTTCTTCATCCCTCAAATCTCTAAGTCTTGAGAACCCCTCTCCTCCCTCTTGTTGACTCTCGTCCAAGAGCCTCCCCTCCCCCTTTTATGTGGCCTTGTGGCCGAGAGCACCCTCTCCCCTTCCTAGTAGGCCGCCCGAGAGCACCCCTACTGGGTGTTCTCGTGGGGTACCCCCCCCCATTGGTTGAGAAATACTCTCAAAAGTATTGTTGTTATGTCCAAATACCTTGGCCCAAATACCTTGTAGTATTCCCAAGGTTACACTTATACAAAAGCCCAGAAAATACTATTATACTTCCCGTCAGTCGCAAAACCGAAACCCTAGGAAATTCTCCATAGTCCGTTGGAGTATTGTGTAGAAGTTGGTTAGAACTTCTAAGGGTGGTTTAGAGCGGGTTGGAGCGCTCGGAGTTGGAGCTAAAACTTTGCTAAGGATCGACATTAAACTCGGATAATTATGGGCTTATCGAGGTAACTATCTTGTCCCCCTTTTGTAATTGGATATTACATGTTGTAGGAAAATATAGTTAAAGTATACTATATTTATATAACTGAACATAGTTTGTGGAAATGTCCTTGGAATTAAGCTCGAAGAATCGAATCAGAATTACATAGATGTATTATGAGACTTGTGTAGTAGTACCGTGGAGTAGAATTGTACTGTTAGGGTTAGATGATAACCCCGGTTGGCTTGGTAGCGGCCTCGATAGAGGAGGAGATTTACGCCATGTGGGGAGGTCACGAATTTTCGGTAGAATGTTCTACGATGAGATCTAAATGTTAATAAGCGCCTTGTGGCCTTATAGGTTGATGTACTACGTGTGGCGCGATCTACGTGGCTTAAGGGGTAGCCGACGTTTGGAAGTACTTGGAGCGTTTTGCTATGAGTCGATACTCGTCGCGAGGTATGTGAACCTCTTCCTATCTCTTCTAGCATGATATGTGTGAACTATGTAGTACGGTAGACGTACATGTGCTAAATGTGTTTGAGTGGTTTAAAACATAAAGTGTTATAACGGCTTTATGGGAAGTTGGTTATAACAGCTTTATGTTAGTAAGAAAATACATGTGGTTTTTAAAAGGTAACTGATTTGAACTATAACTGGCTTGTTATATGATAAGAAAGAACTTGAAGTATTTCAAAAGATTTTTGAATCATTTTGAAAGGAGAAGTAATACTTGGTGTTTGAAAACTTAAGAGTTATACTAGCTTTATGGGAAGTTAGGTATAACGGCTTAAGAATGCTTTCTCGATTTGAAATCGAATGTGTATCGACAAACCATCGCGTTAATAAAAGGAAATGTTTTGAATAATTAAGTATTATTAAAACCAGAGAAACTTCCATCCGCATGAAGCTAAGATGAGACAAAATGATATTTCCTAGATCATGGTCATTGTAATAAGATTGTTATAAACAAGAATATCCTACTCACATATAAGGCTTATGTTTCTCATTGTTTAAAAGAGAATTGTATTCTTAAATGAATAAGACTATGAACTACGAAACCTTTCTAAAATAAGAAACGTGAACATTTGAAATTAGGCAAACTTGGACGCTTGGAAAATAATGTTGTTACTTGATTTTACAAAGGTAAGAGTTTTGGTTTTCTTAAAAGGACAGTCACTCTATTTTATACTACGGGTATTGTGTGACTTATGTGAAGAAAGCAGATCTTTTTTAAGATTTTAATGTGTGAAGTACTTGGGGATAGATACCCGAACTTGTTAGTAGAAAGTACCTTGTGTGAATAACTTGATTGTATTGGTTTGTGATAGCCTTGTAATACTTTCTTGTTGCTTTGATAAGTAAACATGTTAGGATGCTACGTGTGTTAGTATCTTGTGATGTTTGTGTAAGGGGTTTCTCGATTGTGCTTATTAACTATCGGTCGTTATGATAGTATTGTGGCATTCATCTCGAGATGATTCCGGGTTAAGCCCTCCGACGCGGGGTAGACTCAGCGATGCGGGACCATGATTCGAGAATACCTCACGCGGGTCCCGGGGCCTATGCGGAGCTACGAGAGTTCCGTGTTAGTGACGCCCTTTACGGGCACGCGGTCAGTGGCTGCGGACTCGAAAGTCCGTGACGACGCCGGGAGTAGCTACCTCGACGCGGGAATACCTCACGCGGCCGATGAGATTGGCCTACGCGAGTCGCGGGAAGTTCCAGGACTAGACGCGCACATTAGATATCGGGCAAGTGGCCGCTTTGATCATGTGACTGCAGACAGATCTTATGATACGCTTTATGACCTTGTTGATGCGTGGTGTTAGTAGTCGGCTATGCCTTCGCATTACACCCGCAGATTTTATTAGGACACGTGGGACCCGGTGTTCATATGTATTCCTTGGTGCTTGTATATCATAACCGCGGCGGTGAGGAAGGTATTCCACGCACGATTGATGTTGTGGGCGTGAGACCCATTGTTAAATTGAGTGACGACTTGAGGTGCGAGTCCCCGACTTGACATGATCGCTATTTATGGTGAATCGTAGTTTGGTTATCATACATGTCTCCGCTTTGTATAGACTACTATGATTTCATTTACAGATTTATTTTTTCACATACTCTGCACTGTTATCGACCTCTCGGGGCCGCTCATGCCGCAGTTGAGGTACATCGGCCGTTGATCCTAGCTCGTGGTCACGATTCGGCGTTTGGGAAGCTCCGTTTCTCGGAGGCTTATCGATGGTATAGTCCCCGTCGTAGTAAGTGTTTACATTCGTGGGTTTGGCGGGCGCCCCGCCATCGTGGTCGTATCATTCTTAGAGGTCCAGAGTAATCGTTGTGGCGTGGTTGGTAAAAAGGATTGTCGTTCATTTGTAAAAGAGTTGATGGTTTTATATATGGCGTAAGGCAATTTTTCACAGTTTATTGTTTTATATTTCATTTATCTCACGTTGTTGCTTTATGTTCGTGATTACTCGATGTTGTGTCACCAGGGTGCCCGGTAAGGCACCACCACGCGATTTGGTCGTGACAAAAGTGGTATCGAGCGCTTAATCCTCGGAAAGTGTCTACAGGCCGTATCCAGTAGAGTCTTGATTATCGGTGTGTTGTGCACCACGCCAATAATCAGGAGGCTATAGGATATTTAGGATGGTTTCTATTCTTCTCACTCTGAGGTCGTGCCTTAGAGCTGTGTTTTAAGTTGGACCCTCTAAACGTATTTCTTTCCCTTACCGTTATGCCTCCGCGTAGGGCAACCCGGGCCCAGGAGGGCAAGGCAGCCGAGGGAGCTGCGAGTAGAATACAGAGGATGGCGAGGGCACAGGCCAAATCATTACCTAGGGTAGTGCTTCATTCGGGGATTTCTGCGACGTCACTAGCCCCAGCAGAGTTTAAGCATGGCGACGGCAGTTCCTACTGCGGCCATGATATGTGAACCTTCAGTTCCACGACCGGGAACCGAGAAGATTGATTGCAAGAGACAACCTTGTTACTAGCTATGGATTTGGCTACCAGAGAGTATACCGATGTATCGCGAGTCTTGATGACTACCTAAGAGAGGGTTGTGCAAGAGTAATTCTTCAGTTGGGCTTGAGCATGGCCTGTGTACGGGCTTATGCGCAGCAGGCCGAGAAACGTAGAGATCGACGGGTTAACCAGGCGAGAAGAGGGCGGGCAGCAAGCGTCCTTGGTAACTTTCAAGGTGAGTATACCTTAAGTGCTATGTTCTGATAGCAGTGTGTTAGTTGTGATTAGAAATCATGGTGGGTTAACCGAGTAAGATTTTGGAGGATAGACAAAGTGTGAGCCTTAGAGCTTTATACGCAAAGACCTTAGAGGTAAGGCCATCTCGGGTAGAGACGTATGTTTATGTTTGACCCTTATAGGAGTGCATAGTGCACGTGAGCTGTGTTTGGGATAGGTCCCTAAGTAGTGTGAAATGAAGAGGGTAGTTGAGCTAAGAAGACCGCTAGGTTTTCGTAACGTGATTAGTGAGATTGTTCCGATCGGGAGCTAGTATTGTGCGCGTTGCCGGGTCGGGTTGAGGCCACGTTGCGGGTCAACCCGCGGCATGTTTGGTGGTGGGGTCTGGTTGTGGTGGTCCCGCCTTGTGTTAGGGTCACGAGGGTGTTAGGCCCAAGTTTAGTTGACCAGCGTACGAGTTCGTGGATGCGTTCGACCAGTGGTCGGTCGATGGGGGCAGCCCATCGTGTTCTTCGGTCGGGACCGTTCACTCGGCAGTGTTGATTTATCAGAAAGGTTGTAAGGCTGCACGGGGTGCCTACCTTCACCTTATGGCAGACAGTGGAGCCCAGGTTACGGCTGTTTTTGTTTCTGGAAGTTTTACCAGGCAGGGTTAAGGACTCAGGTGAGTCTCAGAATCGCATTCGCCCTCGGGCCAGTGTGTGGATTTCAGGGGTAGTTGTGAGGATTGTTGTCTCCTGTGGAGGGAGCGTTTAAGCTACCATTTCAGTGTTCGGATGTCGCCTTACGAAGCCTTGTAGGGGCAGAAGTGTAAGTTGCCGGTCGATTGGTTCGATGTTGGCAAGGTTCAGACAGTTGGTTCAGGCTTGTTCCAGCAGACTGTGGATAGGGAAAAGCTCATCTAGAAGAAGTTCTGGCAGCTCAGAGGAATCGTGCGGATAATCGGCGACGACGCTTAGAGTTCAGGTTGACGGTCGGTCTTCTTGAAAGTACCACCCCGGACAGGGTGTGACGAGTTTTGGAAACTAAAGCGACGTCGAAATGTGGTAAGGGTTGAGTGTCGGCAACCTTGATGATCATCGCGGTTTCCGGTACCATTTGTTGGGTCGTCGGAGCTAGGCTCGCGGCAAAGTGACAAAAGTGTATTTGTGGTGATGTTAGAGGTGTTTCCTCGTAGACTTGGATATAAGTATGTTGCGCAGGTATTTTCTGTGGCCAGGTATGGCAGGATTGTTTCGTAAGTATAGAAGTGAAGACTATACTGGCGCACGTATGTTTTGAGACTTAGAATGAACATTCGGGACGAATGTTTCTAAGGGGGGAAGAATGTTATACCCCGTAGTTCCAGGGTATGTATGCGAGGACGTACGTACGAGAATACGACAGAAAGATTGGAAAGGAAGAAAGAGGCGATTTTTCCACGGAAAAGTTTCCGGTTTTTGTGAAGGAAAAAGGTTCGTTAATGGGAATTGGATTCCCAGATTTGGTATTCGGACTTCCTGGAATATTAGAGAATTATGGAATTTTATTTTCGAAAATGGTCACGTGGGGCCCACGGGAGAAATTTACGGTTTTGTGGGGCCCACTTTGTTTTCGAGATTTTGGCCATTATGGATATTTTCGGAAGATGTTTTATTTTGGGCCAATAGGAGGGTGACACGTGTCACCCCCGCCTAGGTGGCTTGGCCGAATTGGCATTTGTGCACAACACCCGGTTAGAGTCGTTTTTAAACGCTTTACATAACTTGCGAGGAAAATTCGGCTATGTCTTTTCTTATTTTGCGGATTTTTCCGAGAGATGAAATGTTTTGGACCAACGAGAGGCGACACTTGTCACCCTCAAGTTGGTGGAGTTGGACGCCACCCTCGACGTTTGAAGGTCAAGTTGGTGAGATATTTTGTGAGGGATTTGTGGAGTAGGGACTAGGGGCACTTGGGCACATCTTGGCCCTACACTTGCATAGCACTTGGCTAGATCTTGGCCTTGGTTGGCCTTTGCTTACCCTATAAATACCCCTCCCTTGAAGACTTCTTCATCCCTCAAATCTCTAAGTCTTGAGAACCCCTCTCCTCCCTCTTGTTGACTCTCGTCCAAGAGCCTCCCCTCCCCCTTTTATGTGGCCTTGTGGCCGAGAGCACCCTCTCCCCTTCCTAGTAGGCCCTTCGGCCGAGAGCACCCCCCCTACCTTGGGGTGTTCTCGTGGGGTACCCCCCCCCTTGGTTGAGAAATACTCTCAAAAGTATTGTTGTTATGTCCAAATACCTTGGCCCAAATACCTTGTAGTATTCCCAAGGTTACACTTATACAAAAGCCCAGAAAATACTATTATACTTCCCGTCAGTCGCAAAACCGAAACCCTAGGAAATTCTCCATAGTCCGTTGGAGTATTGTGTAGAAGTTGGTTAGAACTTCTAAGGGTGGTTTAGAGCGGGTTGGAGCGCTCGGAGTTGGAGCTAAAACTTTGCTAAGGATCGACATTAAACTCGGATAATTATGGGCTTATCGAGGTAACTATCTTGTCCCCCTTTTGTAATTGGATATTACATGTTGTAGGAAAATATAGTTAAAGTATACTATATTTATATAACTGAACATAGCTTGTGGCAATGTCCTTGGACTTAAGCCTGAAGAATCGAATCAGTAATTACATGGGGTGTATTCTGAGACTTGTGTAGTACCGTGGAGTAGAATTGTACCCGTTAGGGTTAGATGTATAACCCCCCCCTGGTTGGCTTGGTAGCCGGCCTCGATAGAGGAGGAGATTTACGCTGTTGCGGGGGGGGGGGGGGGGAGGTGCTGCCGAATTTTCGGTAGAATGTTCTACGATGAGATCTAAATGTTAATAAGCGCCTTGTGGCCTTATAGGTTGATGTACTACGTGTGGCGCGATCTACGTGGCTTAAGGGGTAGCCGACGTTTGGAAGTACTTGGAGCGTTTTGCTATGAGTCGATACTCGTCGCGAGGTATGTGAACCTCTTCCTATCTCTTCTAGCATGATATGTGTGAACTATGTAGTACGGTAGACGTACATGTGCTAAATGTGTTTGAGTGGTTTAAAACATAAAGTGTTATAACGGCTTTATGGGAAGTTGGTTATAACAGCTTTATGTTAGTAAGAAAATACATGTGGTTTTTAAAAGGTAACTGATTTGAACTATAACTGGCTTGTTATATGATAAGAAAGAACTTGAAGTATTTCAAAAGATTTTTGAATCATTTTGAAAGAGAAGTAATACTTGGTTTTTGAGAACTTAAGAGTTATACTAGCTTTATGGGAAGTTAGGTATAACGGCTTAAGAACGTTTTACTGATTTTGGAAATCAGGATGTGTATCGACAAACCACTGCAGCGTTAATAAAAGGAAATGTTTTGAATAATTAAGTATTATTAAAACCAAAGAGAAACTTCCATCCGCATAGAAGCTAAGATGAGACAAAATGATATTTCCTAGATCATGGTCTTTGTAATAAGATTGTTATAAACAAGAATATCCTACTCACATATAAGGCTTATGTTTCTCAGATTGTTTAAAAGAGAATTATATTCTTAAATGAATAAGACTATGAACTACGAAACCTTTCTAAAATAAGAAACGTGAACATTTGAAATTAGGCAAACTTGGACGTTTGGAAAATAATGTTGTTACTTGATTTTACAAAGGTAAGAGTTTTGGTTTTCTTAAAAGGGCGATCACTCTATTTTATACTACGTATTGTGTGACTTATGTGAAAGAAAGCAGATCTTTTTTAAGATTTTAATGTGTGAAGTACTTGGGGATAGATACGAACTTGTTAGTAGAAAGTACCTTGTGAATAACTTGATTGTATTGGTTTGTGATAGCCTTGTAATACTTTCTTGTTGCTTTGATAAGTAAACATGTTAGGATGCTACGTGTGTTAGTATCTTGTGATGTTTGTGTAAGGGGTTTCTGATTGTGCTTATTAACTATCGGTCGTTATGATAGTATTGTGGCATTCATCTCGAGATGATTCCGGTTAAGCGCCCTCCGACGCGGGGTAGACTCGGTGATGCAGGACCATGATTCGAGAATACCTCATGCGGGTCCCGGGGCCTATGCGGAGCTACGAGAGTTCCGTGTTAGTGTCGCCCTTTATGGGCACGCGGTCGCGTGGCGTGCGGACTCGAAAGTCGGGGACGATGGGGAGTAGCTACCGACGCGGGGAATACCTCACGCGGGCGATGAGATTGGCCTATGCGGGGCTGCGGGAAGTTGCCGGACTAGACGCGAACATTAGATACTGCGGGGATGTGGCCCGCTGTGATCCTGTGACGGTCTAGACAGAGGTTATGATACAGTTCCTGAACTTGTTGGTACTGTGGGTGTTAGTAGTCGGTGATGCCGTCGTACTTACCCTGTACTGTTGTATTAGGACACAGGTGGGACCTGGTGTTCATGTGTATGTCTTGGTGCTTGTATATCATAAACTGCCGGCAGTGAGGACGGTATTCCACGCACGATTGATGTTGTGGGCGTGAGACCCATTGTTAAATTGAGTGATGACTTGAGGTGCGAGTCCCCGACTTGACATGGCCGCTTATTTATGGTGAATCGTAGTTTGGTTATCATACATGTCTCCCGCTTTGTATAGACTACTATGATTTCATTTACGATTTATTTTTTCACATACTCTGCACTGTTATCGACCTCGCCCGGGGCGTGCTCATGCCGCAGTCGAGGTACATCGATCGTTGATCCTAGCTCGTGGTCACAGTTCGTTTGGAAGCTCCGTTTCTCGAGGCTTATCGTGGTATAGTCCCGTCGTAGTAAGTGTTTACATTCGTGGGTTTGGCGGGCCCCGCCATTGTGTCGATCATTCTTAGGTCCAGTAATCCGAAAGTGTGGCGGGTTGGTAAAAAGGATTAAGCTGTTCATTTGTAAAAGAGTTGATGGTTTTATATATGCCGAAAGGCAAGTTTTCACAGATTATTGTTTTATATTTCTGTTATCTCATGTTGTTGCTTTATGTTCCGCTGATTACTCTGATGTTGTGTCACTAGGGTGCCCGGGGTAAGGCACCAGTCACGGGCCCAGTTTCGGGTCGTGACACCTTCTTTTTAGACCAAAACACTTTTCTTTTTAAAGCCAAGTCACCATATTAAAACCAATGATAAAACCCTTCTTTTGTTTTCATAAGGTCGTTATAACCAACTTCCCATAAAGCTGTTATAACACTTTATGTTTTAAAACATTTTAAGACAACGCAATGCCTTTCTTTTCCCTAAAGTTCCAGTTTGCCTAATTTCAATTACACAAGTCTCTTTTTTAGAAAAGTTTCATAGTGCAATGTCTTAATCCTTTTTAAAACAATTGAGTAACATATGCCATAGGCGAGTAGGTTATTCTTGTTCATAATCAATCTTATTAAGCAGCCATGATCTAGAAAATGTAATATCATTTTGTCTCATCTTAGCTTCTATGCAGATGGAGGTTTCTACTGGTTTTAATAATACTTAATTATTCAATACATTTTCCTTTATTAACGCTGCAGTGGTTTGTCGATACACATTCTGATTTCCGAAATCAGTAAAACATTATTCCTTTCAAAAACCAAGTACTCATTACTCACGAATGAGGTTTCACACATCTTACAACTTTCAAATCAATTTAATTAAGTTAAGTCTCTTATCTTATAAGATCAAGTCTCTTAACTTCTAAGTTCGAATAGCCATTCTTTTTATCTCTTTTAGACGTTATACCTAACTTTCATTAAAGCTAGTATAACTCTTAAGTTCTCAAAACCAAGTATTTCCCTTCTTTCAAAAAGGGTTTCTTAATGAAAGACTTCAAGTTCTTTATTATCACACATCAAGTCAGTTATAAGTCAAATCAGTTACCTTTTAACGATCACAAGGCTTTTTCTCATCTACATAAAGCTGTTATAACCAACTTCCCATAAAGCCGTTATAACCCTTTATGTTTTAAACCAATCAAATACATTTAACACATGTACGTCTACCGTACTACATAGTTATACACATATCATGCTAGAAAGATAGGAAGAGGTTCACATACCTCGCGACGAGTATCGACTAATAGCAAGACGCTCCAAGTACTTCAAACCGTCGGCTACTCCTTAAGCCACGTAGATCGCACCACACGTAGTATTTCAACCTATAGAGGCCACAAGGCGCCTATTAATATCTTAGCTCTCAATGTAGAATATCCTACAGAAAATTCGGCAGCACCTCCCCCCCCCGCAACAGCGTAAATCTCCTCCTCTATCGAGGCCGGCTACCAAGCCAACCAGGGGGGGGGGGGGTTTGCACGCCTAACCGGCCGTGTACAATTCTACTCACAGTAATACTACACAAGTCTACTGTAATACAGCCCTATGTAATTACAGTTCAGTTCTCTTCTTTAAATTCAGGCTTAAGTCAAAAGACATTGCCGCACAATTATGATCAGTTCTATATATATACTTTAACTATATACTCCTACAACATGTAATTCCAATTACAACAGAAGGTCAGTAGTATTTACCTCGATAAGCCCAAAATTATCCGAGTTTAATGTCGCTCCTGAGCAACGCTTAGCTCCTACTCCGAGTGCTCCAACCCGCTTCAAACAACCCTTAGAAGTTCTACGCAACTTCTACTTAACACTTCAACCGACTATGAAGGTTTTCCTTAGGGTTTCGTTTAGTGGCTAAAGGAAGTATAATAGTATTTGGGCTTTGTATAAGTGTAACCTTGGGAATACTACAAGGTATTTGGGCCAAGGTATTTGGGCATTATAACAATACTAGGAGAGTATTTCTATACCACAACAAGGGGTATTATACAAAAACAACTAGGCTAGGGGGGGGGGGTACCCCACGGCTAGCACCTCAAAGAGAGGGGGGGGGGATATTTTCGGCTAGGCTAGGGAGGGGGCCTCGGCCAAACCACTTAGGCTAGAGGGGGGGGAGAGGGTGTTGGACGAAAAGCTCAAGGGAGAGGGGAGGATTTTTCAAGACTTAGAACAATTTAGGATGAAGAAGTTCATCAACTTAGAGGGGTATTTATAGGTCAAGCCATGGCCAACCAATGGCCAAGATGGTGCCAAGTGCAAGGCAAGTGTAGGGTCAAGATCAAGTCAAGTGCACCTTATCCATCTACCACACAAATATCCTACCTACTCCCACTCACCCAAATCGTCCAAATGTCGTCCAAACATGCTCCAATTAGAGGGTGACAAGTGTCGCCCTCTCGTTGGTCCAAAATGTTTCGTCTCTCGGAAAAATCCGCAAAAATTATTAATGACATAGCCGGAATTTTCCCTACGAAAGCTGTGGAAACGTTTCGTCGGAAAACGACTATTTTCGGCACTTGTGTACAAATTTCGAAACTAGCTAACTTTAAGGCTCAAATTATAATACGTACGCGCTCACGTACATACTCTGGAAATACGGGGTATAACATACACTTAGCTAAATTTTCAAGAATTTGAAGAACTCATATGGGAGCTCTCGGGTTTGCGCTCTTCCCAACATGAAATTTTTTCGTTTGTTGTTCAATAATCTCCATACTTTAAACCAAGGTTCCTAAGGGTATTGTAAGGGTATCTCAATAGAAAGATCCCAGAAAAGTGGCGTTTTCGTATTAGTCGTAAGGTGAAAACCTAGTCACTTTTCTAGGTTTGGATTGGAAGATTAAAGGAAAGTTGTTTGTGATCTTCTAAGGGCTTCAAGTGGCGGATTGGAGTGTCAAGGAGAGGCTCTAAGTTTCTAGGGAGCGACTTCGGATCTTGAAGTGGATTAAGGCTCGCTAAGGTAACAATCTTGTTCTCTTAAGTGTTATAAGATTACATATTGTTTTAGCCTTACATTTTGACTAGCATGAAGTATATGTATTGAAGATTGATAAGTGATATGGATTGTAGAAGCCTAAATCCGAAATGACATTGTGAGCCTTTTGAAATTGAAATACATTTTGGTCGTTAATTAGAATCGTCGCATGTTACCTACTTGAGGATTGTAGTAGTTATAATCGATTGCGGCTTGATATCATGTTATACTAAACAACTTGAATTGAAAAGGAATTGGATAAGAATTTGTATTGTTGTCCTTCAAATTGCCGAATTGACATTGTATTTTTGGACTAGTTTAATATCAATTGTGGGGCGAAATTTTACACGTCTTGTAGGCATGTAATCCCCTATTGTTAACTACATTGTTGAGCCTTAAATGTGGCGTGTTTGGTTATTGAATTCGGGCCTTGAAAAAGGTGGAAAAGTATGTAGAAACAAAGAAAGTGTTGTCCGATTTTTCGTAGAATTTAGTGACTTTGCACTTAGAATATTCTACGTTTGAAGTTAGAAGTTAATAGACGTATTATGGTCATTATAGGTTGACATACTACGTACGACATATTGGACTTAGCAAGTGGATTGAACCGAAGAGGTATGCGGAACTTTCTTATTTCTTGAGCATGAGTAGTTGTAAATGTATAGTATGGTAGACGTACGAGATTTTGACAATCTAGTTCATTTGATATCCTTGGCTTATTTTAAGAATGTCCAAGTTGGTTGAGTTAGGGAATTAACTCACTTGTTTAAAAATATTAGGGATATCTTAGTTTCTAAAAGTTAAGAGACTTAAAATATTTTGAAAGTATATGATACTTGTTTTGTTAGGAAAGTTTAAGTCTCTTGGTTGTAAAGAAGAATGTAAGTATCTAAGGTATAAAGCTAGTATAACGGCTTTATGGGAAGTTGGTTATAATAGCTTTATTGAAAGTTTAAAAGAGTGGTTTACTCTAAGTAATGTAAGTATGATAAACGACTTGACATAATGAAAGTCAAATTGATTTTAAGGCATCAATTGCGTAAGGTTTTAAAAGAAATAAGTCACTTGATTTAGAAGCCTATAAATGTATTTCTAAAAGGTATTGTGACTTGTCTTGAAAAATAGGTATGACTTGATACTACTGTTATTAGTATCTTGGAAATTTTACATGAAAAGAGTCATTTTAAAAGAATTGAAGTACGTAGTACTTTGGGGTAAATTCCCGGATATTTATAATGACATGTTAGTGTCTTAAGTAAACTAAAATGAGAGTGTATATGTGTAAGACTAATAAGTAGTTAGGGGGATTTCTTAACTTGTTTATGTTATGTACGATAAGTCGGTAGTGGTTATGTTATGTATGATAAGCCGGTAGTGCTTATGTTATGTATGATAGCCGGTCGTGCTAGTGATATATTGTTCGTTACGGGGTCATTCCCCGGGTTTGTGGCATTTGCATATTCCGTGGATTTGCTACCCATGATGCGAGGAATACCTCATACGAATCCGTAAGGGCTTATGCGGGTGAAATAGTCCTATTCGGGGCGGACCAGTCCTATGCGAGGAATACCTCATGCGGGTCTATACGACTATCGGAGCGGATACGCCTATGCGGAGAAGTTACCTCACGCTGGTCCATACGACCGCTGCGGTGAAATAGTCCCAGGAGTAGGATTTCTTAATGATACTACGGGCGGGTGGCCCTACTTTGATCATGAGCCTCCTATTTTTATGCAGTAAAGTATACTCTTGTTTACTCTTATTGTTAGTAAGACACAGTGTACTGTTATTTGAGTTATCATATATGTCTTCAGTTTTATATTAGACTTTATGATTTTATTACAGTACTTTTAGTTTCACATACTTGGTACATGTTGTACTGACCTCCTTCGGGGGGCTGCGTTCATGCCGCAGGTAGAGTATACAGGTTGCTGATCCTCACTTTTAGGATCACTGATTCAGCGGTTGAGAAGCTTCATTACTCCGGAGGCTTATCCCTGGTATTGTCGGTTATTGTACATTCAGGGGTATGGCGGGGCCCTGTCCCGTCACAGTTGTTATTCTTAGAGGTCTGTAGTCACATTTGTGGATTGAGTTTTTAAGAACAGAAATGTACTGGCTTATTTTATTTTGGTTCATGTATATTTTACGGAAGGTGGCCTTATCGGCTACCTGTTGATATTTATTGTTTAAGTATTTATATGTTGTGTATGTTCACCGCTATTCTCTCGATGTATACTGTATGGGTGCCTGTAGGCACCAAGTTGCCCTGGTTGGGTCGTGACAGTAATATTATCTTAAAGAAAGATTGAGTATCAATCGACTCAGCAAGAAATATTATTTGTTTATTTCCAGATTGTTAATCTCGTTGTTGTTCATATTCCCATTTCCTTGTTACCACACATTTTTACTCACAAAATTCGCATTCATAGAAGATCGGGATGAGGTGTTATTTTATGGGGCACATATACTGCATAATAAACCAATGAGTATGAAGGTGTGGGAGGTTGGTTTTGACTTTAATAAGGAAGTGTTGAGGAAGGTACTATTATGGATCAAACTATATGGCTTGCCTTTGAACTGTTTGAGCATGTAATCATTGAGTCGAATAGGAAGTATGTTAGGGAAACCATTGTATGTTAAAGGATATCATATGCTAGGATGTTGGTGGAGATGGATATACCAAAAGGACTACCCAATAAGATCAAGCTACAAGATCCTCATGGTAATGTATTTGAGCAATTTATGTCATATGAATTGTGAGGCATGTCTGCAAGTTGGACATACTTGTCCAGTTAAGAAACAACCAGAGCAGGTCACAAAAAATCAACAGATGAACCAACAAGCTAGACCAAAGGAGGTAAAACAGGCTCATCAGACCACAACATGGCAGAAAATTACGGAAGGCCGTGCACCTGCTCCTGCCACCAAGACAAATCATGTAGCCAAGCAACCTATGACTGCAAAGACCAATTCTCAGGTGATATTTAGAACCCCATTATATCAACAGGTGAGACAGATGGTAGAACAGTCAAAGAACAACCAGAAGCAAGCTGTAAATACTAAGGAACTTGATGTGTTGAGCCCAGTGGAGTTTCCACCTATGCAGACAAACCAGAAGCATCAGAAAGATGAGCAAATTGGACAATGTAGCTACCAGGTAAATACTGGGAGATCACCTGACTCTTCATTATCCTTATGAAGTTGATCTCATCGAAAATATAAGGTTTTAATAAAGTATACAAGCATACTGAGCTAATAAAGTTGTTAAGGTAGTACAATATATGGATGATAGCTATTTTAGAGCTTAGAGTATAGAAGTAGCATGCTAGTAAAATAAAAAGGAAGGTGTTTCCAACTTGGGACATCTATTGGAATTATGATATAAATGGTAAAGGAATGATATGGATAGCTTGGGATCCCAATGAATTTTCCTTTCAAGAGTTGGCAATGGACAGTCAGTACATATATGGAAGAGTAAGGGTTCTATCAATTCAAATGGAGTTCTACCTTACCATGGTATATGGTCTGCACACATTTGCAGACAGGAAACTATTGTGGAGTGCACTTAAGACAATAAATAGTGCAATGTTAGATCCTTGGGTGACTTTAATATTGTTAGGGAAATGGATGACAGAATCACGGGGTCTCATGTACAAGAGTTTGAACTGGCAGATTTCAATGAGTTTATGCTTGATACGCCTAAATGAACTCAAAACTATAAGAAGGAGATATACATGGACAAATAACCATACATATAGCAAGATAGACTCGGTGCTAGTGAATGTGGAATGGGTTACCAAGTATATGCATCTAGAAGTTCTGGCAATGTATCCATTTTTCTCTGATCATACACCTTTAGCTATTGAGATTGAGGACATTCTAGGTAAGTGTGTCAGGCCATTAGGATTCTTTAATTATCTAGTACAGAATCCTCAGTTCTCTACAGTAATATCACAGAGCTAGACCCAACCTGTATACAAGAAAGAGATGCAATGTTATCTGGATAAAGTTGCACAGAATGAAAGATAGTCTCAAGAATTTGAACAATAGAGAATACTCTAATATAAGGGAGAATGTGCAGAAATACAAAAGGGAGTTAACTGAATTACAAAGTCAAATGAGACAACCAGCAAGTTCATCAACCTTATTTGAGGAGGAGAGGCAATTAAGACTGCAACTTGAGAAATGTGCTACAATTGAAGAGGGTATCCCGAAGCATAAGTCTAGAGTTAAATGGTTACAATTGGGAGATTCAAACAATGCTTATTTCTATGCATGTATAAATGGGAGAGTAGCTCAAAACCAGATAAGTGGATATCCATATCTATATGTTTAGTGAGCTGGTGTTGAACCGGATTACCAGGTAGATGGCACTAATATTATCACAATAAACTAAGGTAACTTTCTGAATAAGACAATGAAGCTCTAAAAGAAGATTACGTAATTCAGAGACTACATTGGCTACCCCTCAATACTCGACCTCTACACTAGAGCGTGATAATATAGACTGACGCTTCACAGACCATGAGACCAAGTTATGACCAAGAAACATATAATAGCCAGACGTAGAACGTCTGGTGTCTAGACAGTCACCCCAATCAGTGTATAAACATAGATCTATACTGGTTTTGAATAAGAATTGCACTTTTATACAAGATAAATACATTATGTAGGCCTAGTTCGTTATCGTTATTGTTATATGATATGAGTTATGCTCAACTATCATGTATATTAGTGCAGTTTCGGTTACAGTTATTCAATTTCCTCATATATTCGGTACAATATTTCGTATGTTGTCCCTTTGACAAGGAGCCTTGCATTTGATGCTGCAGATCCTGAGAGAGGTAGACAGGCCTCCCCAGCGTTGACGAGCTCAGTTTGATTGGTAAGCTTCATGTCATTCAGAGTTGTCAGGTCTAGAGTTCTTGAGTATTTTGTTATGTATAGAGATATGATGGGTAGGTCGGGGCCCTGTCCCCACCACACTACACCGCCACACTACAGTTGATCTTTTGTAGAGGTTTGTAGACTTGTCCTGTGTATGTTTAGTATGTACAGTATGGCCTTATCATCCTAAACTATATGGTGGCCTTGTCGGTCAAAAAAAATATATATATATATATAGGTTGTGTTATGATTTGGCTTTGTCGGCCTATATGTTTTCCATAAATGTTCAGATATGGTATGTTGCAGGTTAGTACACTCGGTCAAGTAAGGCACCTGATGTCGTCTCGTCTCCCCGAATTTGGGGTATGACAGTAACTATTAGTTAAAATTATTTAGAACATTAGTAACCAATTTGAACAGTTACACCCCTTTAAATCAGTTTGGTATTTTTATTTATTCTCAAATGTAGGGTAGTTAGATTTTTACGAAGAACATTATTTTAAGTTTTTGGGCTTCTGCTTTTAATATTTAATATTTAATATTTAATAATATTAATATCAAATATAATATAAACGATATAGATAGATGTATCATATGGGAGAATGATAATAAATTAGTGAATAGGTATGGAAATGTCACGAAGCCATCTGCTTGTGTCCAAGGAAGTCCAAACAACTAACAACCAATGAATACATTACCAACAATTAAGCAACAATAACTTTCATGAGCCAACCATTTTCTGATTATCTAATACCAACAAATACATTAGAATATTAGAGAAGAAAGAAGGCTAAGAAACAATTAAAAGGAAACTTATGCAAGAAGGGTAGAAATAAAGAAGAGAGAAACAGAGAAAAGGTCTGCAAAGCAACCTATCTTCTTTGGATCTCTCTAATCATAATTAAATACAAAAAGAATAACATTTCAGCATTGCCCTCAATAATCATCATTCAAACTCTTTGCTTCTTGAGAGAATTAACTTCATTTGTAACATGAGTAGTCTTCGTGCAAATTCATTTCATGATTCTGTTCCTCCCCCAACATCTGTACTCTCCTATGATGATTCTGCTTTAGAAGGTAATGTTTTCTTAGCTGTTATATTTCTATTTTTGTTTTTTTGTGGGTTTTGAATGACAGTGAAATACGAGTTTGAATAAACAAGAACTGTATCTTCAAGCGGGCTAGTCAGGTAGACTTTTCCCTTCTGGGGCCCACTGTATCTTTCTTTTCGAATATATAAAATTGCATCGGGCCGCAAGTCCGTGAATTGCCAATAAAAAAAATAAAAAATAAACAAGAACTAAAAATGCTAAACACCATTTTTCCCGGATTTTGGAAAAAAGTGTCCTTTTATTTTTCTATTTGTGTGTGTGTGGGGGGAGGGGGGGGATAGGGGGGATATGATAAATCAGAGTTCATCACCTAAGACATTGTATCAGAAGAAAACATTTGCAGCTCCAACATATTTCTCCATATAAGTAACTCTTATTAATCAACTATAAAGGAGAGTTTTGAACAGAATAATGTCATGATTTCTCTTTTTTCCTTCTGCAAATGTTAGGTGTTGCAGCGAATTTCAAGTTATTGTTAAAGTTAATTCAAGATCATAAAGATGCCTGTAACAAAGGGAACACAGATGGCATGAGAAGATTGAGGGTGGCGACAATGATGACCATTCTTGATAATGTTAGGACTAGAATTCAGAAAAGTCAATCCTTTGGTGACAAGAAGAGACCATCATGCGGAACTAAACTAAGGCGATGTTACACAGATCTTAAGCTTACCAGTAATGTTCTGAACAAGGAAAAGAAGCAACACGAGCCAATGATATTGGATGAACAAGAAAGATTAAAGAGGCAGCTTAACGCAAGTTTGGTAGCACGAAAGAGCCTCGAGGGCATGTGTTCGAGCTTAGAGAAGGAAAAAGAAATTATGGTAGCAGAGTTATCAAAGAAAGTCCATGAAGTGAATGAAATGGAGGATCTTATTAATGAATTAAAAGAGCAGAATGAATGTTTAGTGGAAAGGTTACATGGATGTAGCAGTAATAATAATAGTAGAAGTGGAGAAAAACAAGGAAATGTAGCCCTTCAATACAGAAACAGAGCACTCTCTGAGCAATTATTGAGGTCACTTGATGGCTATCAATCGATGAAGAGGAAATGGAAGAACGCACATGAGGAAAACATGGCAATGCATGCAACTTTGGAAGAAATGGGAGCTAAAATTGATTCAGGGCTCCACATGATCCACTGGTTTAGACAACGAGTTGGTGTCAAAGAGGAGATTATTGAATTGGAGCATATGTTTGAAAGCTTAGAGATGCAGGTTTCAAAACATTTGCAAAACATTCTCAAATGATACATTGGAATGTGTCAAACCAAAAATGAGAGATCAATGTTTTCCACTAAGCCGACAGGGTACGTGACATTTATAGATTCTAGATTTTGTTATTCCATTTAGATGGAAAATGGAAATCAACAAGGATGAATTTCTTGATTTATGGAAATATTATAATGAAAAGAGTCGGTCATATTATATGAATGACTATAATGCTATAGCATTTTGTTGTTCCATTAAATTCTTGTATTATGAAGTATTCTTTTCCTAAGTTATTTCAGCTGAAGACCTAGTTTCATTAACTGTCATGACCCAATTTAACAAGTTTTGATGGCATTAACTCCCATCAAGTCAGTAAACCAACCACAACCAACTTAAACAATTATTTAAAGAAGATAATGCAGAATAGTTACACAAGTCAATTTAGCATCTTAAATAAGTCTTATAATATAGAAATATGCGGAAATAGTACGACAATCCCAAAACCTGGTGTCACCAGTTCAAGAATCACTAAGAAACTGATACAAGTCTGAGGTAAGTAGTACTAGACGTCTGAAATAAGAAGGCATGAATAAGTAAATAAAGAAGAAGAATATTGTGCACAGATTAGCTCACCTCGAAGCCTTTGAAATATGTCCTCAACGGGTAGGGAAGTCTCAAGCACCAATCGTACCAAGGACCGAATCTGCACACAAAAAAGGTGCAACAATTCCAGCGTGAGTACGAGAAACAACGGGTACTCAGGAGCATTGTCGACCTACCTAGTCAAAAAAGAGATGAGGGTTAGTTTTACGATTACCACTTCCACACTATACCACTATCAGTCCGATATAATAATAAAGTCAATAATCACAAGTCTCTAGCTAGATATGGAAGTTTCTAAGTTTTCAAGTTCATATCAAATAGTCAAGTAGCATGGAGATATGATTCAATGAGAAATTTAGGCAAATCAATCAAACTAGGAAAAATGATATTCAAATGATAAGCAATGAAAGGTCTTTCCATCACCGGTACACACACACTCCTTCAATAAGGAGCGCGACCCATGGAGGACTCGCGATGTCCATATACCACCCGAAATCATTTTCGTTCGGGTTCCTTAGCCAATATTAGGCTCGCATTACCTATGTCTAGCCAATCGGGCTCGTATCAATGCATCACTCCATTCGGAATCATTTCCTGGCGGACCCACATATGTCTCCACAAATATATTATGCATGAGATACCACATGAAACATTAATATAACATGCGCAACAAAAATAAGCCAAAATATGCAATAAAGACTCAACCCTTAATCAAGGTAGGACATAAAGATTTGTCTTTTAACCAAATACACAATAAATATTCGATCTGTGGCTTCTTTTCACTTTTAAACGAGTACTTAGGAGTGATGAGAAACATACAATCACAGATAATATAGGTATATAATCGCAGAGACAAAAAATAATGTTTTTCACAATCCAATCACAGATCCATAGCATCTTACTATCTATCAGCTAGTGCACAAAGCATGTGATTCAGACAGAAATATACAATGGCACCGATACCCGATACAAGTGCTGGTCACCTCACAATTATCAAGAC
The DNA here is from genome assembly GCA_029844215.1 of Przewalskia tangutica. Classification (NCBI taxonomy): domain Eukaryota; kingdom Viridiplantae; phylum Streptophyta; class Magnoliopsida; order Solanales; family Solanaceae; genus Przewalskia; species Przewalskia tangutica. The sequence goes on from CM056733.1 coordinate 41,438,935, forward strand.
CTCTGTATTAACCCCAATACATCCTCTTAATTAGTTCATTACACCAACCACAATGCTTTAAATAATATCATTAGTCTCAACTTTCATGTATTAGGAGTCTGTCAGTCAAAACAAAGCCTTGCCTTTCGTAAAGTCTCTGAATGGTCTAAATCTATTCAAATATAAAAAATGCGTTAACACACGATTCCATAGAGACTCATATTACTTTATGAAAGTTTCACACCTATAACATCACCCAAAAACAGGATCCCAAGTCTCGAAGGGCAAAGCGAAGAATTAGTCTACACGTGGTTTATATAATCTAAATACAAATGATTAACTAAATCCATCACTAATTCTAAGATTAATTGAAGAAATCTCCATTAACAACCTAGGTTTTAAAAATCCCCAATTTTAAGTCCCAATTCTCCTCTTCATGAATATAAGTTTGTGTAAGTTGTGAGTGTGTTTTTGTCATAAAGAAGTGGCGAGACGATATTCAGAAGTTGTAAATTGATTGTTAGGTTATTGTGTTTTTGCGGCTGATATTGTTATAATAAGGTGCTACAAATATGGGTTGATGGTGTATCCAAATTCTTGTCGTTGTTGTGAACTTGAACATACATGAAGTAGAAAGGAATTTCACACGACTGCCCGGCTCGTGGATCGTGCCTTACCCGCACCCAAGTAGTCATACATCGAGTAATCAATGGAATATAAAAACAAGACATGAAACAAATGTAAAATGTAAATACGCTTTATTTGAGAAAAGTCGTCTTTCGCATATATATATAAACCAAGTCCGCGATACATCCCAACTTTACAATAGACTACTGCACCTCTAAGGAAGTAACAACTATGGCGGACAGGGCCCGCCATACCTCGAATGTGCAAAACTATCTACAACAACAGGAGATCATACCCAAAAGTCGAGCCTCCGAGAATGGAGCTCGACACTGCAGAAAAGATCCTAAAATCGAGGATCCGCTACTGCTTCCCTTTACTGCGACATGAACGCAGCTTCGAAGGAGGTCGATAACAGTACCAAGTATGTGAAATCAGAAAGTACTTTAAATGAAATCATACCATTTTAAAAGCAATTTTACAAATATGTAGAAACAACCAATGTAATCGCACATAGTGCCACAACATAACCAAAAGCAAAATAGATATAACATAACCGGTCTTTTCTAGGCCGCTAATGATCGGGCAAGGCCAATCGCCCATAGTATCATTATGCGAGCTTAATCCTGGAACTCCCGCACCGCATAGTCACATGCACCCGCATGAGGTATTCTCGCGACGGGGTAGCTAGCCCGCGTATCCTCTGGACTCCCGCATCCGCATAGTCACATAGACCACATAGTCACATGCACCGCATAAGGCATTCATCGACGGATAATACACTCGAATGATCAATCACGGAACTCCCGCACTCGCATAGTCACGCATCGCGTAGCCGTATAGACCGCATCAAGGGTGGCAAGCCCTGTATAACAAGTCAAGGGTATGTGATATAATAACAAAGACAACGCTTAACATTTAAGAACGTAAGCACAACAAGAATAACCCCTTACACAAAGATCACAAGACACTAACACGCGTAGCATCATAACATGTTTACTTATCAAACTATCTTACTACACTTTTCGAAATCAATACAAGATTTTCATAAACAAATAAGTAAAACCGTTCCTTTTATCCTTCTTAAGTCGTTATACCTAACTTCCCATAAAGCTAGTATAACTCTTAAGCTTACGCTTTAAAAATCAAGTATTACTCTTCTTTAAAAATGATTCATAATTCTTTGAAATACTTCAAGGTTCTTATTATTAGACTCAAGTCAAAAGACGTCAAGTAAAACCATGTTCGCTTAACACACGACGCTCACCGACTATATATATATTTTAAAATATCATGCTCAAGAGGATAGGAAGAATCACATACCTCCTCGGCGAAATCCACCTGCCAAGTCGAATATGTCGCGCGCAGAGTATCAACCTATAATAGTCAAATACGTCTATCAACGTCTAGACTATTCTGTAGAATATTCTAAGCAGAGGGTTCTTAATTCTACGGAAAATTGGGCAGTACTTCCCTACCCGCCATACTACACAAGTTCATCAGAATACAAATCCCATGTAAGTCTGATTCAATCTTCTTTAATAGACTTCTGATGTGATTTCAGTTCAATTCTCTTCTGTAATATCTTTCTATGTATCTTATACTTATTTCTATACTACTACAGTATGTAATCTCCAATTACAATAGAAGAATAGGATATTTACCTCGGTAAGCCCAAAATTATCCAAGTTTAAATGCCGATCCCGAGCAAGGTTTAGCTCCTATTCCGCACGCTCCGATAGCTCCAAGAAACCCTTAGAAGTTCTACACAACTTCTACTTACTACTTCAACCAACTATGAAGTTTCTCCTGTGGTTTCGTTTTGTGACTAAAGGATATAAGGTAGTATTTCGGGCTTTTAGTATAGAGGTGACTTTGGAATACTACAAGGTATATGGCTAGGTATTTTGGGATAGTAACACTACTTGGAGAATATTTTCTACCAAGGGGAAGGCTTTGACGAGACAACTAGGAAGGGGAAGGGGTGTTTCGGCTAGCTCTTCTCAAGAGGGGGGGGGGGGGGGGGAAAATTGGACGAGACTTCTACACAAATGGGGAAGGATTTTGAGAATTATAAAATGTGGAGTGGATGAAGAAGGCTTCAACTCCGGGGGTATTTATAGAACACCCAAGGGTCAAGATTAAAACAAATGGAGGGTGGGGATTAAGATCCATGTGAAAGATGAGATCTTCCAACCAAGTGTCCACCACAATGTTGGGACATATGTCCACCACAACATTGGGACATATGTCCCCCACAACAAAGAGCCATGTGGCCTCCACTATCTCACAAAACCGTCCAACCTTACCTACCCCTACTACCCAAAAATATCTTGCAAGACTTAACCAATTGACCTTGTCCACTTGGCCACATTTTCGTCCAACTCATGCCAACTAAGGGTGACACATGTCGCCCTCCTATTTGTCCAAATATTTCGTCTCTTGGAAAAATCCGTAATCGGTTAAAATATTAAAAACGTAGAATTTCCTTCACAAGGTTCGAAATCTTTTCCGTCGAAAGTTCACAAGTTCATTCTTAACCTAATTAGGGCTTGAATAATCGTACGTACGTCCCCGCATACCTACTCTAGAAGTACGGGGTATAACATTCTCCCCTCCTTAGAAACATTCGTCCCGAATGTTCCTTCTTAAGACAGATAACAATAAAGTTCCTCATAACGTAAACAGTTTATAAATGCCACACATGGCCACAATACAACACTTAAGCACATATGGTAATTGAAATCAACAAGTAGGAAAGTAAGTTACCTGGAGGTGTGGGGAATAAGTGAGGATACCTCTGTCTCATGTCCTCCTCTGCTTCCCACGTCATCTCCTCCCTGTTCTCGTTCCGCCATAAGACCTTGACGGAAGCCACATCCTTCGTCCGCAGACGCCTAACCTGACTATCGAGTATCGCTATGGGACTCTCCTCATACGATAACCCCTCGGTCACCTGGACATCGTCAATCGGGTGTACTCTAGATGGATCCCCGATACATCTCCTCAGCATAGAAACATGAAAAACCGGATGCATCGCTTCCGCATTGACGGCAGATCCAACTCATGACATAACCTTGCCTACCTCGCGACAACTGATAAGGCCCAATGTACCAATGGCCGAGCTTCCTTTCCTCCCAAATCTCATCACACCCTTCATGGGTGACACCTTCAGAAAACCCAATCATTAACCTCAAACTCGGATGCCGACGACGATGATGCGTGATACGACTTTTGTCGACTCGAGCCGCCAATAGTCGCTCCGGATAAGCTTCACCTTATCCATCGTCACTGAACTGTGTCCGTCCTACTAATCGCACTCGCCCACATCGAACCAGCCTATCGCGACCGCACTTCCTCCCATACAAGGCCTCATAAGGCGCCATCCGAATCTTTGAGTGGTAGCTATTATTATACGCAAACTCAACTACATGCAAATGATCCTCCCGGCTACCTCAAGTCAATAACACAGCTCGCAGATATCCTCAAGAGTGCGATAAGGCGCTCGCTGTCCGTCTGCTCGAGGATGGAATGCAGACTGTGCTCACTCGCCCCTAAACCCTTCTCGAAAGACCTCTGAAGTTAGCCAGAACCGGGCCTCTGTCTGCGATATGATAGAAATAGGGACCCATGCGCCTCACGACTTCTGATGTAAAGTCCGCATAATCCTCAGCCGAAAAAGTCGTCCTGACGGGAAGAAAGTGGGTTGATTTCGTCAGCCTGTCGACGATAATACAGATAGAATCATGCTTCCTCTGAGTGCGAGGTAATCCTGTGATAAAGTCCATGTTGATCACCTCCCACTTCCAGGTCGGGATCTCTATCGTCTGCATTAATCCACCAGGCCTCTGATGCTCTACCTTCACCTGCTGACAACACGGGCACTGAACTACAAACTCTGCAACGTCCCTATTCAAGCCATCCCACCAATACACAAATCTGAGGTCGTGGTACATCTTTGTCGACCCCGGATGGATAGAGTAACGCCGCGCCGGTGCTTCCTAGAACTCGCCGCCAAGTCCTGCAATGTCTGGAACACACAACCTGCCCTCAAACCTTAGTACCCCATCAGGTGCTATCTCAAAAGGACCCTTCCCCTCACGAAGAGTCGTATCACGATACCGCGTCAAAATCGGATCCTCAAATCGCGTTCTTCACCTCTCGACGATGGAAGACTCGCAACCTCTCGAACTCGAACCCCACCGCTATCGTAACCAATCAATCGACTCAAGGCTCGCTAACTTATGTAACTCGTGGACCATGCCCCTCCTCTCTGGCTGCACATCTGATAGACTCCCCATCGACCTACGACTAAGAGCATCTGCCACAACATTGGCCTTCCCCGGGTGGTACAGGATATCAACATCATAATCCTTGAGTAACTCTAACCACCGCTCTGCCGTAAGTTCAGCCTCCTCCGGCCGAAGATATACCGAGGCTCTTGTGGTGCAGATAAATATCCACATGAACCCCATACAAATAGTGCCTCCAGATCTTGGCGTGAATCACCGCCGCTAACTCCAAATCATGGGTGGGGTAGTTCCTCTCATGCTTCTAAGTCGCCGATGCGACGCTATAACCTTGCCTCGCCGCATCAACACACATCCAAGCCCGATGCTCGACGCATCACAATACACCACATAGCCGCTCGACCTCCGGAAGAGTAAGAACGGGCGGTCGTCGCCTCCTTCAAGAATCGAAAACTCGCCACAAGCATCACCATCAAACTTAGCCGCTTCCGAGTCACCTAGTCAATGGTGCAGATAGAAGCAAACCTCTCCACGAACCGCCAATAATAACTCGCGAGGCCCGTAAAGTCGCGCACTGGCCGAGTAAGAGGTATAGGCCAAGTCCTCGATCGCCTCGATCTTAGCCGTATCCACCAATACCATCGGCCCATAATGTGCCCAAGAAAAGCCACCGGTTAACCAAAACTCACATTTGGAAAACTTGGCGTATAATCGCTGGTCCCGAGAACTCTCAAAGACAGCCTCAAATGCTCCGCATGCTCCCGCCAGAGCGAGAATAAACCAAGATGTCATCGATGAATACTATCACAAACGTATCCAAAATGGCTTGAACACTCGGTTCATCAAATTCATAAATACCACGAGCATTGTCAAACCGAAAGACATGACCGAACTCATAGTGCCCGTCATCGTCCGAATGCGATCCTAGGGATATCCGCCTCGACTCGCACTGATGATAGCCCGATCGCAGATCAATCTTGAGAAACATCTCGCACTTCGCAATCGTCGAACAAATCATCAATCTCGGAAGGGGGTATTCGTTTAATGGTCACCTTGTTCACCGCTCAGAAGTCAACACACATGCGCAGCTGGCCCCGCCCTTCTTCTTCACGAACAATACCGGCGCTCCCGTGGAGAAACACTAGGTCCGATGAAGCCCTTTCTCCAAAGAAATCTCTCACCGGTCCTTCAACTCTCTCAACTCGGCGGTGCCATTCTCAGATGGCGGAATAGAAATAGCCGAGTGTCCGCAAAGACATCAATACAAAACTCTATCTCCTCTCGTGAGGATACCCGAGGTCGTCTGAAACACATCCGGGAACTCGACCATCGAATCGATTGAAAATCTGCACCGCAGCCTCAGATCAAACACCCGAATGAGATGGTAGATATACCCTTCTCGCACCATCTTCCTAGCCTTGAGGTAGGAAATAAACCTACCTCGGCGTCTGATGTTCCTCCCACTCAATAACCGGCTCCTCAGAAACTGAACCGCACCACTCTCTCCTCAGCCTACATTGGCGAAAGGTGAAACTAGCCAATACATACCCATGATCACATCGAAATCGGTCATGTCCAACTCTATCAAGTCGGCTAGTGGTCCGACGATCGATAAAGTCACTGGGCAAGCCCTATATACCCGTCGAGCTACCACCGAATCACCCACTGGCGTAGCTACCTCGAAAGGGTCTATGGACTCAGGCTCTATCCCTATCCTACTAGCAATAAGGGGAGATATATAGGACAGAGTAGAACTCGGATCTATCAAGGCATACACGTCACAACATGAAACTGATAAGAACCCTTACCCAGAATCTCATTAAGTTTAGCGGACCATTAAATGGAGTTAATGTTTACTTTAAACTAGTTAATATTTAGGTGTCCTAATTCACTCAAACTAATTAGGTGGCGACTCCTTAAAATACATTTAGGAATCAACCATACGTGGCCCTCCCATTTCGACTTCGGTTAAAATGGGGTGTTACACTGCGCTGTACCACCCGTGCCGCCTCTAGACGGACAATCTCTCCTCAAATGGCCCTTCTGGCCACACGAGTAACAAGATCCCAAAGCTCTGCGACACTCGCCCTGGTGGAACCTACCGCATCAAGCACACTGAGGTGTGGGTGGTCCCGACGCGACGGTTCGCTCGCCTCGAAATCTTGTAGTCCCGAGCCACGACCGCTTCCCGACCGACTGCCGATCGACCTCTTGCCGTAAAAATCGCGGACGGAGCACTCTGTCCGGCCGGAATGTGGACTCACTTCGCCGAGGCCGCCGCCTGAAAATCGCCCGAGACTGATGTCTCGGCCTTCGGGCCGCTCGACCAAATCGGGTCCTCCTCTCTATCCTCTATCCTCGCGATAGGCTGCATCCGGCGATGTCCATACCGGGCCAAGAGCCACACCTAAGCATGCGGTAATCATATGACGGCCAAGCCCCATCACAAAATGATGAACCCTATCCGCCATGTCGCCTACAATAGTATGCGTGACACCGCCAAGGAGTCAAACTCTGCTATACTCTCGACAGCCCTCCTGCTCGCCTCAAGGTCAAGAATCCTACCCGGCTCTCTCATCTCGGAGGCAAAAGTGATCCATGAAGGCCTCTCAAACTCCTCCCAAACAACCGGAAGAGCATCATCACCCTCGAAAGCAACCACGACTCAAAACGGTTCAACGCAATATCGCGCAACCGCAAGAGGCTAGCGTAATGCACTCGGTATTCAAGCCCTAAGAACTCGCATGGTCCGGTCAGAGCCGCCGAATGAACTCCCGCGATCCTCATCGACTCGAACCGTAAAACTCGTGGATGACATCCCGTAAAATCCCTAATCCACAAATCGCCGCTCAGGTAGGCCGCCGCTTCCTGCATTGGCCGCCGCCATTATCTTGGTCAATAACCGACCGCCTCGTAGTCTCTATACTCAAGAATCGGTGGGAACTGAGGGTCTGCACGAACCTTCGAGCTACCGCCGCCTCGGCCTTCTAAAATCGCAGCGTGGCCGAACTCGCCGACTCGCTTACTACCTCGTGCATAGTGCGTGCTCGAGCCCGTAACCTTCCGAGTACCGCCAGCGCCTCCCGCCGCTTGCCCTTCGGGCCCCGTCGCTCCGCGAGGCATATCTGTTTCATAAGACTAGGTCAAAGAGGATTCAACCTAATAAGACAGCTCTACTGCACGATCTCAGAGAGAGAAGAATGGAAACCAATCCTAAATGTCCTGCAACCTCCTGATTATAGATATGGTGCACAACACACCGATAATCAAGACTCTACTAGACACCTGCCTCAGACACTTTCGAGGACTAATCGCTCGATACCACTTTTTGTCACGACCGACCCGGCCGCGATCGTGCCCTACCCGCACCTGCTCGTATACATCGAGAATAGCAATGAACATACACAACATAAACACAGTGTAAACAATATAACAACACAAAGCAGCCGATAAGTGCCGCTTTCCATAATATAAACAAAGTCAAAAGTACAACTTTACAACTCGCTTACAACCCAACCACATATGTGAATACGCACTTAGGAATAACAATCGTATGGACAGGGCCCGCCATACCCCGAATGTACATAATCTACAACATCGTGGAAAGATCGTACTAAAAGAAAGACAAGCCTCCGAGAATGGAGCTTGACGTCGATAAGTGATCCTAAGAGTGAGGATCCACCACCGCTACTCTTCCTCGCGGCATGAACGCGGCCGAGAAGGGTCAAGACACAATATGTACTAAGTATGTAAAATCGAAAGTACTGTAATTACAACATAAGTTTAAAAGAAAGCGGAGACATGTATGATAACAAAATTACGATACAAAGGCCTTACTAACAATGAGAGTACATCAAGAGAATACGCATAACATCACAATAGCGCCTCCGATCATATCATGGGTAGCGAACCCGTAAAACAGGTGGTATAACGTCTTGGGGTTCCTACCTCATTTATAGTCTTACCTCAAGGCGGTGGTATAACGTCTTGGGGTTTTGCCTCATTTATACTCTTACCCTGGCAAAGGTAATAAAACAGGTGGTATAACGTCTTGGGGGTTTACCCCTCATTTATACTCTTATCCTGGAGAAGGTGGTATAGCGTCTTGGGGGTTTACCCCTCACTTATACTCTTACCCTATCTCAACCGGCCATCATACAATAAATAAGCAAGTTAGAAATCCCCCTAACTTCTTATTAGTCTTATTCGTCTACACTCTCATTTTAGTTTACTTAAGGCACTAACAGGTCTTTTATAAAAATCCGGGAATTTAACCCAAAGTACTACGTACTTCAACCTTTTAAAAATGACTCATTTTCATATAGCACTTCCAAGATACTATAAACCGTAGTATCAAGTCAAAATCTCTTTTCAAGACAAGTCACAATACCTTTAGAATTTAAGTTAGGTTTCTAAATCAAGTGACTTCTTTTCTTATAAGACCTTAGGCAATTGATACCTTAAAACCAATTTGCCTTTCATTAAAAACAAGCCATTTACCTTTGCATAAAGTCAATATAACCAACTCCCCATAAAGTCGTTATATTCACTTTATACCTTAGTCAAGTACAATTTTCCTATCCAAGGGACTTATACGATTAAAACGACACAAGTATCACATACTTTAAATCCCTTCAAGTCCCTTAACTTTACTAAGACTTAAGACATCCTTAATACTTTCAAAGAAGTGAGTTAACTTCCTAACTCACCCGACTTGGCATTTTATAAGGCTAGTAAGGAATGTCAAAGTCTTGTACGTCTACCGTACTATATACGCGAAACTAGTCATGCTCAAAAGATAGGAAAAGTTCTACATACCTCGTCGGGTCAAACCACTTGCCAAGTACAAAGTCCCGCCCGTAGTATGTCAACCTATAATATTCACAATACGTATATTAAAGCCTTACTTCAATCGTAGAATATTATAAGTGTTAAGTCTCTAAATTCTACGGAAAATCGGACAAAGACCTCCTTTGTTTTTACTCACTTTGCCACCTTTTTCAAGGCCGAAATACAATAACCAAACAGCCCCAATTGGCTCACAACAATATAGAAGGTAGTCCAATACAAATGAATAACCAAACAGCCCCAATTGGCTCACAACAATATAGAAGGTAGTCCAATACAAATGAATAACAACTAATACAAACTACAGTCCAAATTCGGCCACCTTGAGTTCAACAATACCAATTCTTATCCAATTTCCATTTCAATCCAAATTGGTAGCATAACATGATATCAAGTCGCATTTGATTATAATAACCATAATCTTTAAGTAAGTAACATGCGACGATTTCTAAAACGACCAATTAGTAATTCAATTTTCAAGTGGCTTGTATAACATTTGGATTTAGCTACAAGCAATCCATAATACTTATAACTTCAACATATCAACTTCATGCTAGCAACAAGTAAAGCTAACAACAATATAATTATATAATCTTGTAACACCTTTAAAAGACAAGATTATACCTTAACGATTTTTAATCCAATTCCAAATCCGAAGTCGCTCCTAGTAGTTTAGAGCCTCTCCAAGACACTTCAATCCGCTTGTTGAGACCCTTAGAACAACACCAACAATTATCCTTCAAAACTCCAAACAAAACCTAGAAAGACCATTAGGTTTTCGTTTTGCGACTAACCCGTAAACCATCTTTTTCCAAGATTTTTCTATTGAGATGTGTTTAAAATACACCTAAGAACCTTGGTTTAAAGTGGGGAGCTAAAAGAACAAGGAACAAATTTTTTTCTTCTTTTCCTTTAGAGAACCCGAGAGCTCCCTATTGAGTTCTTCAAATCTTGTGTGAAATTTCTCTAAGTGTTGGCTCTCTCTAGCACTACTAGTATTATATAGAGCAATGGATGGTCAAGATATAAACAAATGTGAGGCTTGGATAAGCTCTTAGTAATTCAAGACTTATTGACCATATGACTTAGTCAAGATTGTCAAGCCACAACTTGCAAGACTTTAGTCATCCAAGACTTATGGTAAATGACCATTATGGCCTTGCCTAAATCGACCAAGGCATCAATAAGGGGGGTGACACATGTCGCCCTCCCATTCGTCAAAATAAAACGTTTTCCGACAATTCCATAATTCCGATAAATTTTTACAAGTCTCAAATCTTAACACTTGTGAGTTCTTACTTACGTTCTTAAAACATGTCCTGAAATTACGGGGTGTAACATTCTTCCCCCCTTAGAAACATTCGTCCCCGAATGTTCTTTCAGAGTCAAACTTAATTAGCGACATAGTTTCCTTTCACAACCCCGACATACCAAAATAAATGCTACACATGGCCACATAATAGCATTTAGGCAAAAGAGATACTTCAATTTAAAACTTGACAAGTAAGGGAAGATGAATTACCTGAAGGTATAGGAAATAAGTGAGGATACTTCCTCAACATGTCCTCCTCCGCCTCCCAAGTCATCTCCTCTCGGTTATCATTCCTCCACAGGACTTTGACGGAAGCTACTTCTCGTCCTGATCGCCGACCTGGCGATCGAGTATCGCTATGGGACTCTCCTCATACGATAACCCCTTTGTCACCTGGACCTCACTAGTAGGGAAAACTCTCGCTGGATCACCGATACACTTTCGCAACATAGAAATATGGAAGACCGGATGTACCGCCTCCAACTCTGATGGCAGACCCAGCTCGTAGGCAACCTTGTGTCACGACCCGAACCGGGCCCGTGACTGGTGCCTTACACCGGACACCCTCGTGATACAACATCAGAGAGAATCAGCGGAAATAAAAACATAAACATGAAACAAGAGACATGATAAATAAACAACCAGCAAAAAAGTTGCCTTCAGATATATTCATAAAACCCGACAGTTATCCTTTTACAAACTCGCCCACAACAAGATTTCATGCACTTAAGAAGTGACAATAACTATGACGGACAGTGGCCCCGCCATATCCACGAATGTACAAGAACCTACTGACTGTGGTAACATACCAAAAGATAAGCCTCCGAGAAACGGGGCTTCCAATACGTTGAATCGTGATCCTATGAGCGAGGATCCACAACCGATGTACCTACCATGCGGATGAACGCAGCCCAAGGAGGTCAGATAACAGTACCAAGTATGTGAAATCAAAATATCAGAATGAAATCATAATACATATAAAACAGAGACATGTATGATAACCAAACTACACTCATAACATAAAAGGTCATGTCAAGTCGTGACTCACACCTCAAAGTCATCCTCACGCCCGTGGAACTCCTTCCTCACCGCCATGCCTAGGTACAAACCATGTGATACGTATAACATGTCTCGCCCATCTCATGGACCCGATAGAAACGTGTGAATACATTCTGCTCATCTCATGAACTCGGTAGTCGGATGGAATACATTCGGTCCATCCTACGGACGCGTAGTCGAGTGAAATACATTCCTGCTCATCCCACGAACGCGTAGTCGAGTGAAATACATTCGGTTCATCCATGAACGCGTAGTCGAGTGAAATACATTCGGTTCATCCCATGAACGCGTAGTCGAGTGAAATACATTCGGTTCATCCTATGAACCGAGTCGAGTAAAATACAAGACTTGCACAACAAGGCTATCACACGCAAACATAGGCAAGTTACACACAACTTAAGGTACTATCATTTTATGCCAAAATCCGGTTCGACCTAAAGTATTACATACATTAACTCTTTTAAAAAGATACGTTTCTTTCACAAAAGTCACACAATGTTCGTAGTATAAAATAGAGTGACTATCTTTTAAGTAAACCAAAACACTTCCCTTGTAAAATCAAGTAACACATTATTTTCCAAACGTTCAAGTTTGCCTAATTTCAAATGCTCAAGTTTCTCATTTTCGAAAGGTTTCGTAGTTCATAGTTTTAATCACTTAAGAATATAATTCTCCTTTAAAACAAATTTGAGAAACATATGCCTTATGTGTGAGTAGGTTGTTCTTTGTCTATTACAATCTTATAAAAGCAGCCATGATCTAGGAAATGTAATATCATTTTGTCTCATCTTAGCTTCTATGCAGATGAAGGTTTCTACTTGTTTTAATAACAATTAGTCAATACATTTCCTTTATTAACGCTGCAATGGTTTGTTCGATACTTAATCTCATTTCCGAAATCAGTAAAACATTATTCTTTTAAAACCAACTACTCATTACTCGCGAATGAGGTTTTTACAACATTTTAACAAAATTCATAACAAGTCAAACTAAGTCAAGTCTCTTATCTTTCAAGATCAAGTCTCTTAACTTTCAAAATCAAGTCGTGTATAAGTCAAGTCTCTTATCTTTCAAGATCAAGTCTCTTAACTTTCAAAATCAAGTCGTGTATAAGTCAAGTCTCTTATCTTTCTACAATCAATTAACAATTCTTTTAACTTCATTAAGTCGTTATAACTAACTTCCCTTAAAGCTATTATAACACCCTATGTTTTAAACCAACCAAATCACTTAGCACATGTACGCTCACCGTACTACATAGTTCACAACAATCATGCTAGAAAAGATAGGAAGAGGTTCACATACCTCGCGACGATTATCGACAAATAGCAAAACGCTCCAAGTACTTCAACCCGTCGGCTACTCCTTAAGCCAAGTAGATCACGCCACACGGAGTACTCCACTCCTAAAATGGTCATAGTACTTCTATCAAACCTTTCTTACCATTGAAGACTTATACCAATAAAAAGCCCTCTAATTCTACGGAAAATTCGCAAAGACTTCCGCTTTTATTCATTTTTCCATCTTTCTCCAAGGCGAATAACGTAATATATATACCATATATATATATAAGGCGTAATAATTAAACAACATAAAGAAGGGGATTACACGCCCAAACGGTAACGCTGTTTACTATCACGCCCATAATAACAACAAGTAAAAGAAGGGGATTACGCTACCAAACGGTAACGCGTTTACTATCACGCCTTCATAACAATACAATAATTAAAAAGGGATCACACGCCCAAACGAACGCGATTGAACAATCTTCCCTTAATGAAATGTAAATACTGTCCAAAGTAAATACATCCAAAGTAAATCATCCCAAAGTAAATCTGATCCTTAAGTTGGGGTCCTTGGCCAACTTTGTCCATTTTACTTATCCAATTACTTCATTAGTCATCCAACTTATATTCCATCTTAATATAAGTTATAGTTACTTTGTTAATTACTTCTTCACAAGTAAGATACGTTTTACCATTTTAATGGCAAGCGGCCAATCCTTTCTTTTAACAAGTTAACAAGATCCAACTATACCAAACTTTACTCCATATTTTATATAATCCAAAATATAATTATAATATATGTATAATGACCAATTCACAAAGAGGTTAAGGTTTACTACCTCAAATAGCCCAAAATTATCCAAGAACTTAATGTCGCTCCAAGCAAGTCTTAGCTCCAAATCTTTCCGTTCCAATCCGCTACAAGCAACCCATAGAAGCTCCTAACCAACTTATCTTCTAGAACAAACTACAAAAAGTGAAGAACTATTTTGGTTTCCAACTAGTAAGTTTCGTCCAAGTCATGAACAATAGGTTAGGGGTGTGAAATCTTTTCCAACTCTTGGTACACAATCTTCCTAACACATTAGGGAAGAACACTTGAGAGTTTAAGAATTGTTGGACAAATTTAGGTCAAGAAATGGGCTAAAAACGAGCAAGGTCAAGGGAGAAGGAGGGAATTTCTTGTCTTGAAATGGTTGAGTGTGGAAGTTTTCATCAACTAAGGGTGCATATATAGGACAACCAAGGGGCTAGGATGAAGGCAAGTGTGTGGTTGAGATTGGGGACAAGTGTGTGTGGGTCCCACAAGCCACTTGTCCACACAAAATATCTAGCAAGACTTGGCCACTTGTCCATTAAAAATATCTAGCAAGACAAGGCCACTTGTCTTGCCACTTGTTAGCAAATTTCGCCGTGAGGCCACCTAGGGGTGACACGTGTCACCCTCCTACTGCCCAAAATATTTCACCTTCGAAAATATCCATAAAGACAAAAATCTCGAAAACAAAGTGGGCCCCACAAAATCAGAATTTCTCCGTGGCCCCACGTGACCAATTCGGAAATAAAATTCCATAATTCTAATATAATTCAAGAAGCCCAAATACCAAATCTGGGAATCCAATTCCCATCAACGAACCTTTTTCCTTCACAAAACCCTAAACTTTTCCGAAAAATCACATCTTTCTTTCTTTCCAAAATTTATGTCGATTCTCGCACGCATATCCTCACCTATATACCACGGAACTACGGGTATAACATTCTTCCTTAGAAACATTCGTCGAATGTTCCTTCTAAGTCTCCAAACGCATTTGCGTCGGTATAGTCTTCACTACTATACTTACAAACCGATCACGCCACCAATGGCGAGAATATAACATGCGCAAAACTCAAATCCAAGCCAACGAGGAATCATTTCTAATCTCACAACAAATCCCACTAGCTTCAATTTACTCTAAGGCCATTCCCGCCTTCACGATCCGATTCTGGTCGAACGATCCACGAACCCGCACGATGGTTACCTAAAATCGCCTAGCACCTCGTGACCCTACCACGGCGGGACCACCTCGAACCGACCCACCCCAAACCGGCCGCGGGTTGACACGCAACCTTGCCTCAACCCGACCCATTTGCCGCGCCAAACTCTTGTTCCCTGATCCGGAACAATCTCACTAATCAAGTTACGCAAACCTAGTGGTCTTCTTATCATAACTATCCTTATATAATTCACACCACTCGGGGACTTACCACACAATTTGTTTTACCCCTCGTATACTATGCACTCCGACAAAGGTCAATCGTAAACAAATCTTTTACTCAAGACGGCCTCGCATCTAAGGTCTCCACTTATAATATTCTAAGGTTCACACCTTCCATGACCCCAAACTTACCTCTTCAACTAGTCATGTTCTCTAAGTTATACTTAACACAATGCTATCTGTACATAGCACACAATAATAAGATCATCATATCGCGCAAACAAAACTCTAGAGGTTAAGGATATACTGTATCTACCGCTTCACTCTAATCATAGGCACACCTGCAGGCGCATAGTAGAAGGCGATGAACCCGCCATCGATCCGTAGGCTGCGTCATGCTGCCGGTACCCCTCCTATAAGCGCATTCTCTCGTCACATGGCCCTGACGGCCGCAGGTGAAACAAGCACCAGTAAAAAGACGATATTCCCCGGGATGACGCCTGCCACATCGTGCACACTGAGGGGGACATGAATCCTGCTCGCTAGAACTCACGTATATCTGTGAACCAGAAGCCCCGAGCCACGACCAGCTCCGAATACCGAACGCCCCAAGATCGCGAAGGACCACTCAGTCTGCGAAGGTGCATAACTAGCTCGCCGAGGCGGTCCGCCTCGCAAGTTACCAAAGGACCTGCTGCTCGCCTTCTTCTCGCGATCCGGCCATTCGCCGACCTCTCCGTGCCTCACATCCAAGTGCATGAGCTGCGTGCGGCAATGTCCATGCGGTGAAGAGCTACACCAACAAGCCTCGCCAAGTAATCATCGAGCCGGTGGCGTGGCGGTGCACTCGTCCTCCATATCGGTCACTAAGGCGGGACATACCGAGCAAACTCCACGTTGTACTCCTAACCAGACGCGCGGCCCGCTTTAACGTCAAAAATCTGTCGCCCGAGCCCTCTCATCCGCGAGGCAAGAAATATGCAAGAAATGCCTTGAGAACTCGCCCCAAATCGGCTGAGCGCATGTTCCTCGACAGCTTCCTATGAATCAAACTACCGATCGCAGATCACGCGGTGATGCGAACCCAATACCACCGACCGCCTATGAGACACCGATCACTCATGATCCAGAGTCGCTTCGGATAAACTCTGAGGTCATCTCGCCTCGATCCATAGAACGGCGGCTACAACTCGAAAGTCCGTAGTCTCAAATGCTCGCTCGGGGTGAACTACAGTGCTCTGGATCGGAATCGCCTGATCCAGCCTCTCATATCTCGCCACGACTTCGCTAGTAATCGCCATCTCCTTGTACCCATCTCATCCGCTCCAGCCGTGGACCGAGGCTCAGTATCAGTAGTCTCGCGACCACCGCTGCGGCTCTAACTCGCTGGCCGTGGCGGCGCAAAACTCGCCGTCGGAAGCACTATCTCGTGTAACGATCGGGCCTTCGCCGGTAACCTCTCGTGCTCTACTCACGCCTCTCGGCCGCTTTGCCCTTCGGGCCCGATTGCCTTGTGGAGGCATAAGCGCACATAAGAATACGTCGGAGGAGTCCAACTTATAACATGACTCTAAGGCACGATCTCAGAGTGAGAAGAATAGAAACCAATCCTAAATGTCCTGCAGCCTCCTGATTATAGATGTGGTGCACAACACACCGATAATCAAGACTCTACTAGACACGGTCTGTAGACACTTTCCGAGGACTAACTGCTCTGATACCACTTTTGTCACTTTGCCGCGAGTCTCACTCCGGAGACCCAACAAATGGTACCGGGCTGCTTGTGATCCCATACACAGCGGACGTGCCATACGGAGAGCCACGGTTCGGTCTGTTTCGTAGAGGCTCGCCTTTATACGCCACCGAAGGAGGTCGATAACAGTACCAAGTATGTGAAATCAAAATATCAGAATGAAATCATAATTATATAAAACAGAGACATGTATGATAACCAAACTACATTTCATAACATAAAAGCCATGTCAAGTCGTGGACTCACACCTCAAAGTCATCCTCATGCCCGTGGAACTCCTTCCTCACCGCCAGCCTAGGTACAAACCATGTGATACGTATAACATGTCTCGCCCATCTCATGGACCCGATAGAAACGCAGAATACATTCCGGTTCATCTCATGAACTCGGTAGTCGGATGGAATACATTCGGTCCATCCTACGGACGCGTAGTCGAGTGAAATACATTCCTGCTCATCCTACGAACGCGTAGTCGAGTGAAATACATTCGGTTCATCCATGAACGCGGTAGTCGAGTGAAATACATTCGGTTCATCCCATGAACGCGGTAGTCGAGTGAAATACATTCGGTTCATCCCATGAACCGTAGTCGAGTAAAATACAACACTTGCACAACAAGGCTATCACACGCAAACATAGGCAAGTTACACACAACTTAAGGTACTATCATTTTATGCCAAAATCCCGGTTCTGACCCTAAAGTATTACATACATTAACTCTTTTAAAAAGATACGTTTCTTTCACAAAAGTCACACAATGTTCGTAGTATAAAATAGAGTGACTATCTTTTAAGTAAACCAAAACACTTCCCTTGTAAAATCAAGTAACACATTATTTTCCAAACGTTCAAGTTTGCCTAATTTCAAATGCTCAAGTTTCTCATTTTGAAAGGTTTCAGAGTTCATAGTTTTAATCACTTAAGAATATAATTCTCCTTTAAAACAAATTTGAGAAACATATGCCTTATGTGTGAGTAGGTTGTTCTTTGTCTATTACAATCTTATAAAAGCAGCCATGATCTAGGAAATGTAATATCATTTTGTCTCATCTTAGCTTCTATGCAGATGAAGGTTTCTACTTGTTTTAATAACAATTAGTCAATACATTTCCTTTATTAACGCTGCAATGGTTTGTTCGATACTTAATCTCATTTCCGAATCAAGAAACATTATTCTTTAAAACCAACTACTCATTACTCGCGAATGAGGTTTTTACAACATTTTAACAAAATTCATAACAAGTCAAACTAAGTCAAGTCTCTTATCTTTCAAGATCAAGTCTCTTAACTTTCAAAATCAAGTCGTGTATAAGTCAAGTCTCTTATCTTTCAAGATCAAGTCTCTTAACTTTCAAAATCAAGTCGTGTATAAGTCAAGTCTCTTATCTTTCTACAATCAATAAACCATTCTTTTACCTACATAAAGTCGTTATAACTAACTTCCCATAAAGCTATTATAACACCCTATGTTTTAAACCAACCAAATCACTTAGCACATGTACGTCTACCGTACTACATAGTTCACAACAATCATGCTAGAAAAGATAGGAAGAGGTTCACATACCTCGCGACGATTATCGACAAATAGCAAAACGCTCCAAGTACTTCAACCCGTCGGCTACTCCTTAAGCCAAGTAGATCACGCCACACGTAGTACTCCACTCCTAAAATGGTCATAGTACTTCTATCAAACCTTTCTTACCATTGAAGACTTATACCAATAAAAAGCCCTCTAATTCTACGGAAAATTCGGCAGCACTTCCCCCGTTTTTATTCATTTTTCCATCTTTCTCCAAGGCCCGAATAACCGTAATATATATACCATATATATATATAAGGCGTAATAATTAAACAACATAAAGAAGGGGATTACACGCCCAAACGGTAACGCGGTTTACTATCACGCCTCCATAATAACAACAAGTAAAAGAAGAGGATTACGCGCCCAAACGGTAACGCGGTTTACTATCACGCCTTCATAACAATACAATAATTAAAAAGGGGATCACACGCCCAAACGGAACACGATTGAACAATCTTCCCTTAATGAAATGTAAATACGGTCAAAGTAAATACACCCAAAGTAAATCGTCAAAGTAAATACTGTCCTTAAGTTGGGGTCCTTGGCCAACTTTGTCCATTTTACTTATCCAATTACTTCATTAGTCATCCAACTTATATTCCATCTTAATATAAGTTATAGTTACTTTGTTAATTACTTCTTCACAAGTAAGATACGTTTTTACCATTTTAATGGCAAACGGCCAATCCTTTCTTTTAACAAGTTAACAAGATCCAACTTTTCCAAACTTTACTCCATATTTTATATACTCCATAATATACTTATAATATATGTATAATGACCAATTCACAAAGAGGTTAAGGTTTACTACCTCAAATAGCCCAAAATTATCCAAGAACTTAATGTCGCTCCAAGCAAGTCTTAGCTCCAAATCTTTCCGTTCCAATCCGCTACAAGCAACCCATAGAAGCTCCTAACCAACTTCTCTTCAAGAACCAACTCCAAAAAGTGAAGAACACTTAGGGTTTCCAACTAGTAAGTTTCGGCCAAGGCATGAACAATAGGTTAGGGGTGTGAAATCTTTTCCAACTCTTGGTACACAATCTTCCTAACACCTTAGGGAAGAACACTTGAGAGTTTAAGAATTGTTGGACAAATTTAGGTCAAGAAATGGGCTAAAAACGAGAGCAAGGTCAAGGGAGAAGGAGGGAATTTCTTGTCTTGAAATGGTTGAGTGTGGAAGTTTTCATCAACTAAGGGTGCATATATAGGACAACCAAGGGCTAGGATGAAGGCAAGTGTGTGGTTGAGATTGGGGACAAGTGTGTGTGGGTCCCACAAGCCACTTGTCCACACAAAATATCTAGCAAGACTTGGCCACTTGTCCACAAAAAATATCTAGCAAGACAAGGCCACTTGTCTTGCCACTTGTTAGCAAATTTCGGCCACGAGGCCACCTAGGGGTGACACGTGTCACCCTCCTACTCCCAAAATATTTCATCTTAGAAAATATCCATAAAGACAAAAATCTCAAAACAAAGTGGGCCCACAAAATCAGAATTTCTCCGTGGGCCCACGTGACCAATTCCGGAAATAAAATTCCATAATTCTAATATAATTCAAGAAGCCCAAATACCAAATCTGGGAATCCAATTCCCATCAACGAACCTTTTTCCTTCACAAAACCCGGAAACTTTTCCGTCGAAAAATCACATCTTTCTTTCTTTCCAAAATTTATGTCGTATTCTCGCACGTACATCCTCACCTATATACCCTGGAACTACGGGGTATAACACCTTGCCCACTCTACGGACGATCTGGTAGGGCCCAATGTACCTTGGGCTGAGTTTCCCCTTCTTACCGAATCTCATCACCCCCTTCATGGGTGACACCTTCAAGAAGACCCAATCGTCTACCTGAAACTCCAAATGCCGACGCCGATTATCCGCATAAGACTTCTGCCGACTCTGAGTTGCTAACGATCTCTCGGATAAGCTTCACATTATCCACACCTTTGTACCAACCGCCAACTAATCGTACCTCGCCCACGCCGAACCAACCAATCGGCGATCTACATTTCCGCCATATAAAGCCTCGTATGGCGCCATCCAGATATCTTGGAATGGTAGCTGTTATTATAAGCAAACTCCACAAGAGGTAAATGGTCCTCCCAGCTACCACTGAAATCAATCACGCAGCTCGCAAGATATCCTCGTTGTTCGGATAGTACGCCCGCTGCCGTCGACACCGAGGATGAAATCTCAGATCGAGACTCACTGTGTCCCAAACCCTTCGGAAAGACCTCCAGTTAGCCGTAAATCGGGCTCCTATCGGAAATAATCGACACTTTGGGACACCGCGGCCTCACAATCTCACGATGTACAATCGGCATAGTCTCACCGAAAACGCTGCCCGACCGGAAGGAAATAGCCGATTTCACACCACAACAATAACCCAAATGGAGTCGCATTTCCTCCGAGTGCGAGGTAACCTGTAACAAAGTCCATGTTGATCATCTCCCACTTCCACGTCGGAATCTCAATAGATCGCAATAATCCACCGGGCCTCCGTGCTCGACCTTAACTCGCCGGGCAATTAGGACATCTGTGCAACAAAACTCGCCACGTCCTCTTCAAGCCATCCCACCAATACAAACATCCGAGGTCATGGTACATTTTGGTCGACCGATGATTAGAATAACGAGCACCGTGTGCCTCGAAATCTGGCCGGAGTCACGCCACACGGAACACACAACCGCCCTCAAATCTCATCACCCCATCAGCGCTACTCGAATAGACTCTTCTCCTCCCGAAGAGTCGATCTCGATACCGCACCAACACCGGGTCCTCAAACCGTCGTGATCTTCACCTCATCAATGATGGAAGACTCGCAGAACCTCACGAACCCGCACCCACTATCGTCGGTATCGATCAATCGAACCCAAGGCTCGCTAATCGTGGATTCGATGGACCATGTCCTGTCTCTCTGGCTGTACCTCTGACAGGCTCCCCATCGATCTACGACTCAAGGCATCAGCAACTACGTTGGCCTTCCCCGGATGGTATAGAATATCAACATCATAATCTTTCAACAACTCTAACCACCGTCTCTGTCTCAAGTTCAGCTCCCTTTGCCTGAAGATATACTGGAGGCTCTTGTGGTCTGTATAAATATCCACATGAACCCCATATAAATAATGCCTCCAAATATTCAAGGCATGAATAACCGCGGCCAACTCTAAGTCATGGGTAGGGTAATTCCTCTCATGCTTCCGTAACTGCCGGGAAGCATAGGCTATAACCTTGCCGTGCTGCATCAAAACACACCCTAACCCGATACCCGAGGCATCACAATAGATCACGTACCCGTCTAACCCCTCAGGGAGAGTAAGAACTGGAGCTGTAGTCAACCTTTCCTTCAGCAACTCGAAACCCTTCTCGCAAGCCTCTGTCCACTGGAACTTGGCTGCTTACGAGTCACCCTAGTCAGCGGTGCCGAAATCAAGCAACCGCTCCACAAACCTACGATAATACCGCCACTCCTAAAAACTGCGCACTCGGTCGGAGTAGGTCTCGCCAAGACTTGACCGCCTCAATCTTTGCCGTATCTACCCAACACCATCAGCCCGATAATATGCCCGGAATGCCATCGAGGCCAACCAAAACTCACACTTGGAGAACTTGGCGAACAACCGTCGCCCGAGAATCCCAATCTGATCCTCAGTGATCTGATGCCTCGCTCTCCGTGAATACACCAGGATGTCATCAATGAATACAATCACAAACGTATCCAAAATGGCTTGAACACGGTCATCAAATCCATAAATACCTGGAGCGTTGGTCAAACCGAAAGACATAACCTCAACTCATAGTGCCCATACCGGTCACGAATGCAGTCTTTGGGATATCTGCCTCTCGAACTCGAACCTGATGATAACCAGACCGCAGGTCTATCTTTGAGAAACACCTCGCACCCTGCAACTGGTCAAACAAATCATCAATCCTGGGGAGGGGGTACCTATTCTTAATGGTTACCTTATTCAGCTGCCTGTAGTCAACACACATACGCAGCTGGCCCCATCCTTCTTCTTCACAAACAACACCGCTCCCCACGGAGATACACTAGGCCCGATAAAGCCTTTTCCAAAGAAATCTTTCACCGGTCCTTCACTCCTCAACTCGGCAGGTGCCATCCTGTATGGCGGAATGGAAATAGGTCGAGTGTCTGGCAACGTGTCAATACAAAACTCAATCTCCCTCTCAGGAGGGATACCCGGAAGATCATCTGGGAACACATCTGCAAATTCCCTAACCATCGCATCGATCAAGAAGCGCACCTCACCTGTATCAAATACCCGCACTGATGATAGATGTACCGCTTCGCACCATCTTCCTAGCCTTGAGGTAAGAAATAAACCTACCCCGGCGACGCCGTGTTGCCCTCCACTCGATAATCGCTCGCCAGAAATCGAACCGAACCAACTCGTCCTACCAACGTTGGCATAACAAGAAGCCAACCAGTCCATACCCATAATGACATCAAAATCTGTCAACTCTAACTCTATCAAGTCTGCAAGGGTCTGACGACTGTGAATGAATACCGGACAACCTCTATACACCCGCTCAGCTAACACCGAATCACCCACTGGCGTAGCTACCTCAAACGGCTCTATCGACACCGGCTCTTCACCCACTGGCGTAGCTACCTCAAACGGCTCTATCGACACCGGCTCTATCCCGATTCTACCCGCAATAAGAGGGGACACATAGGACAAGGTAGAACCTGGATCTATCAAAGCATAAACATCACAGCCTGAAATTAGTAATGTACCTGTGACGACGTTAGGGGAAGCCTCCTGATCCTGGCGGCTGGCTAATGAATAGATGCGGTTCTGAGGGCCGCTAGAACTAGAACCACCACATCGACCTCTACCGCGACCTGCCGGTCCGTGAGTACCCTGCCCTCCGGGGCGCATAACCACAGAAGGAGAAGAAGACCCAGCAACAGATCCTGTCGGCTGCGTGTTGACACCCAATTTTGACCCTCCCGTCCAGTCATTAACTATAAAATTAGACTAATTTTGTAAAAATAATTTTTTATGATTTTTATAATAAAATGTAGCGATAGAACATTAAATACATACATAAATAAGCAGTTTTATAATGGCACCGCGTCTTACGTAGAAAATTAAGCACTTAGAGTCCCGCGCCCGCATTAATTAATTTTAAGTCCTGTCAAACAATTCTTGATAATTAATAATAAATACATAAAACAAATAATTTAGCAATGACGTCGTGTCAGGTAGCATAGTCGCATTTATTAATACGCAAAGTAATTTCATAACTTATTTTAAATAATAATGCACAATAATGAGATTTTTTAATAACAGCATCGCATTCTAAAATATTAAGCACTAATTAAATAAAGACGCGTATTTATTCTCAAACATAGACTAATAAAGCACCTAAATAATTTAATCAATTTATTAATTTACTTTACCACTAATTGACTAATTAAATAACTAATACCTAATTAATTAACTCCTAAATACTTAATACCCACTACCGCAGCCCAACCCGCAGGCCCAACTCGCCCCAGCCCCCTTATTTCTTTATCCTTCCGCCCAGCCCAAGCCTTGTATCATTTCCCCTTATACGCAGCCCATTACCCCAGCCTTCATTTTCCCTCAGCCCAGAAGACACCCATCGTCTCTCCCTGTCGACGAGCCCTAGACCTAAAACACAAAAGCTTCAATCGCCGCCACGCCCGGATTTCTCGCCGGAGAATCCGGGACTTTCCTTACCCATGCACACAGCCAGCTCGTTCCTTACCATATCCATCACCCAAAACCTTCCTAAAGCTACTGAAGTATCACACAAATCAACCCAAAATCAAGCACGAATCAAGCACAAATCTCAGCCTTAAACACTTACCAAACTTGGAACCCAAAATCCTGGCTATAAATATAGAACCGCTATGCATGCAATAAGGGGGATTCAGCCTGAGGGGCGAGCGGGTCGGGGCCATCGTTTTTTTAGATTCGAAAAGGCGATCAATCGATCGGTTAGGCAAACCAAAGACGCATCAAGGCGTAACTCGAGCGAACCTAGCAGTCGGGTAGCAATCGATTCTCCGCAGCAGAGGAACCCAGCAGATTCGCATAAGGCATAGGGAGTTAGGGCTCAGCACCCAGACCATTAGCGTCGCACGAATAGGAAGTTCGAAACCCCCTTCTTTCAATTTCAGCCCAGAAATCAACAAACAAACCTTGCCCTTTTATTCGCATCGCAAAGCCCAAAACCCGAGCGAGTCGACGACTTGATACGCTGCCCCGGTTCGCTGTCCGGAGAAGGTAAACCCGTTCCTTTTCAGTTTCCTTATGCAATTTACACTTTACAATCTGTTTGAGTAATGTGCTCTGTTGATAATGCTAACGCTTTTAATCGCTGATGTGTGTGGTCGAAATCGATGGTTTAATGTCGCCACTGTTTTGCTTGACTGTTAACTTATCTACTCATCTGTTTCGTCTCTGATTTGCGATAGTTGAAGGCTTGCCATATTAACCTATTCAAATGCCTCACTGATCAAATGAATATTATAAAGATTGGATTGCCAATATACCCATAAATTTGTTCAGAATAGTCAGTTGTGTATAGGTAATTATGGGAGTATCGTGCTATTGTTTCATATTCAGTAAAGATGAACATGTCTTTTGGCTATTATTCTGCTTATATGTTTCTACGATTGATATGAGATAAGCAAATGTTGAAGTCTATATTAGCATGTTGATGAACTGAACTGTTGGACTTGGAATCTGATGCATCCCTGAAATGGAAGATCTGAAATAGATACTAACCAGAGAGAAATATCTATTGTCTATTGCTTAGTGTTTCTTATTTGTTGCTTGAATTGGATCTTCATGTCTAAATTACCTATTATGATGTGTGTGCTTGCCTGCTGGGTTCTTTGAATATTGTTTATAAATGTCATGCCATAACTGTATGTTTAGTCCAGACCAAATGGGTCTCTGCCTATCTGAATAATGTTGCCTCCTGTTTGTCCATTCCTGTACACTTCTCCGCCCTATCCTTGCATACCCGTTAGTTGATCGAGGTAGTAGGATATATATAGGGGACAATCCAGCATGGAAGCTGCCTAAATGAACATGAAAGAACCTAGAAAATAACTTGAATAGCCTATTTGTGCTTTGATTTGAGCATTCTGTATATGTGGTAATGGGTTTCTTATCTGGCCTAAAAGTTTCCTTTCATCTTGTGAATTAGTGTCGTTGTTTTGCATATTCATCTTACAGTCCCATCACCTGTGGTAGAGGATGATTTAGACAGATTCATCCTGTAGTGTTTGTATATCTGTAGAATGCTCTGTTATAATAAATGCTCGTCTGTTTAGTTTCTCCTTCATGCATTCTAAATATACCCTAGTAAGCATGGACATAGGCATCCTATTAGGCCTTTGTCTATTTATATTTGGTTTGCTGGTTTGATTCTTGTAAGCATGAACAAACATATGTTTTAAATACTCTGTTTTCCTGGAAACCATTAGTGAAACTCTATTGGATCTTGATTGCTTGAAAATATATACGGCCTGCCTCCTGAATCCTTCTCTTTAAAATCTGAAAATTCATTTTGGTTTGCTTTATCGTTCTTTTGCCCCTGCATTGTCTGTCTGGCCCACTGATACATATTTGGGTTGAACCCATTAGGTTTATTTCTCGTCATTTGCCATATATTGCTCCTTACTGCTTAGTCACGGTACATATGTGCATGATTTTATGCTAACTCATTTACTGGTTAAATGAATTTGGGCATATACTAATCCTTATCCTTTCTTACATTTTCACATGAAATGCATCGGAGCAAAAATGAAGAGTCTCCCGGCGAGACTCATCACGAGCTACTTCAAATGGCAACCCGCGTCTATGTGCATCCGCATTCGCGTTCCCGCTTCAGAAATCCCTAGAAAAAACAAATAAGACGTCGTCATCCGTCGTAAAGAGCACTCTTAAATCCCATCCTCTCTCTTTACTTGCTATTCATTCATTTATTTGTTTAGTGTAATTTAATTACTCTATGTCTGTAATATTTAGGATATATAG
Source organism: Przewalskia tangutica (assembly GCA_029844215.1). NCBI lineage: Eukaryota > Viridiplantae > Streptophyta > Magnoliopsida > Solanales > Solanaceae > Przewalskia > Przewalskia tangutica. The sequence continues at coordinate 41,465,878 of CM056733.1, forward strand.
AACAATTAAGTTTCAAACATATAAGGTGGGAAAGTAATTCATAATTAGAAACACACTTTTAAGTTACTTGTCATGCATGTCTAAACTTTACTAAACAATTTAACTCGCAACTAACATGATAAAATAAATTGCCTTTCTCACAAGCACTTTTATTAGCACAATATAAATAATTTATGTTGAATAGCCTTCTTATCATAAAAAATCACCTTTTGCACTACGTCATATATGTTTGATTTTAAAGGCATACCTTTGATCATAAATCAACATTGCATATATCTATAAACAATATAAATGCATACTTTAAAGTTTTTGTTCTATAGCATTAGTCTTATAAACTTTATTCAACATGCCGCCTTTTATAAAATACTTTGAAGCATTTTTCAAAACACGCATTTTAATATAATAATTACCCTAGGTTTGGCAGGACAACCGCAGGTTAGCGGATCTTAGAGGGTGCCTAACCCCTTCCCTCTAGATAAATAAAGAGCCCTTACCCAGAATCTCATTAAGTTTAGCGGACCATTAAATGGAGTTAATGTTTACTTTAAACTAGTTAACATTTAGGTGTCCTAATTCACTCAAACTAATTAGGTGGCGACTCCTTAAAATACATTTAGGAATCAACCATACGTGGCCCTCCCATTTCGACTTCGGTTAAAATGGGGTGTTATAGATGACGACTCCACTGGGGAAAGACAGGTTCTTAACCATAACAAACATAGGTTAATTATTGTGCTTCATTTTTTCTTTCTTTATTTTTTATTTGCTTAATTTGCTTATTTTGTGTTTCACACTTATTTGCTTTTATGTTTTGCCTAAACTATTTTTCTTTACATATAAATATTTGCATATTGTTTTAACTGCTATTTGTTACTGCTTTCCTTAAACTGACATTCCGCTCATATTTCTTCCACTCTGGAAAATTCACACAATCACACACTACATGCGAGGTGCGCTGGGTGCATCAGCAAAATTCTTTCTTCAAAACCCAAATTTAGGAGAGTTGGTAACATACGTGGAGTGTCCGGTCTAACCGGTGGCCGCGTAGCCTTCTCACTCGAGTTGTCCGCTCGGGAACCTTGCGTCCAGAAAAACCAAATCTTATAAACTTAAGATAGAGCTATACCACCTTTTATTTTAGGGCATGCATGCATTTACCTTAGGTGGGTCGGTCCTTGGCACCGACACCACAATTAGGAAGACACCAAGCTTGTCGACGTGTTTCGCAAACCAACGACCAACCAGCATATTATGTGTAGCGTGACAATGATAGACAAATCCAAGCCTAATCATGGCATGCAGAAATTGGAAAAAGTGCACCGTCATTTGGTCGCCATTTCCAACAAAAGCATTACAGTTGGACGGCCTGGACAAATCCATCATGACCTCGCATATGTGACGTTTAGGCCTACCTCTGGCATAAAGGGGTCCCCATGCATGTTAGGACTCGCTTGCAATGTAACAACTTATGTGCAACATGTACCCGCTAAATGTTTTTACACTTTTGCAAAATCACGTGCTTTATACTAACGCAGTTTGCTACATTTTGTCTAAAAGAAAGATTTATCATCTCCCCCAAAGGTCGATTTGTATTTGACTAAGCAATGGCAGAACATCGATATCTCACAAGATCAAAGGCACGGTCCAGCGACATGACTGATTCAAAGGCACGGTCCAGCGACATGACTGATTCAAGGGCACCTGAGCGGAACGAGTCGGAACCTGTTTTGGTTCCTATAGGCAAAACAGGGGTCTCAGAAGAGAAAAGTAGCATAGATCCGATCGAGCAGCTCGCCCAGTTACCACAGCAAATGACAACCCTGCAGGCCGAAATCAAAAGGCTCAAGAACCTCACCAGAGCACTCGTCACTGCAAATAACCAAAACAGTCAAAACCCTCCAAATTATTACCAGTACCCGCTTACTACATATCCCATTCAACCAATATACAATGCACCCATATATCCCACACAAAACCGAATGCCTAACGTACTCCAGCTAAACACAAACCAAAGGCCACCACAAACCTATTTACGCAATACATATGACAACCCCTTGCGATACCCACACGTGTATACGCCACAGCCAAAAGCCCGTCCACCAAACATCTTCACACCCCGCCTAAATGCCACAGAAAGGCCAGCCAAAGTATACACCCACCTAGCCGAGCCCTTGTCGCAGTTGTACGAGAGGTTGAGGTTTGCAGGGATACTCCGGCCAATTCCAAAGAATGTGCCCAATCCCAAGTCCAAAGCTCATGATGGGAACAAAAGTTGTGCATACCATTCTGGAGCCATCGGACACGACATGGGAAGGTGTTATACACTCAGAGACAAAGTAAGGGAGCTGATCAAGGAGAGAGTCATTCAGATGGAGGATGCTTACCCCAATGAGTACAATGAACCCCAAAAGAAGAGAGGTGTTCCCTGGATAGAGCCCGCTCCGCTTGAATCAGTCATTTATCCAAGCGTGCACCACGCAGAAGCCAAAAGAAGGAGATACTGACAGCAGAGCATGAAGACCCAGCCAGCCATGATGCAGAAAGACGTATTGGTTGGGCTTGCACCCTTGTTCTGGTCCGCCTAAAGCCCGGATAAGAAAAAGCAATTTAGTTTAGCAGAATAATTTAAAACTCATATTTAAGCTTTAATAATTGGAACTACGTGTGACCTGATTCCCTCGTGGGGATACGTAGGCGGCCATATCGGCTTCGGTCCCACCGTTTAGAAAATCCCAATTTCTCTTTTGCTTTTAATCTGAACTACGTTTGACCTGATTCCCTTGGCGGATACGTAGGCGGCCACGTCGGCCTCGGTCCCACCTTTAGAATTTTACCCAATATTCGCTTGTTGGAACTACGTGTGACCTGATTCCCTTATGGGGATACGTAGGCGGCCTAAATCGGCTTCGGTCACACCATTATGAAACTTTCCCTTCGTTCTGAAAATAACAAGAATACACATAACATACAAGCAACTCCATTGAGACCCCCTTAGGCCAAATACCCTTTTCAAAACTGGGACAATGTAGGAAACCAGACAGGGGTTGCAAGTCCAAACAGGCCAGGCACGCAGATATCAAGGAACAAGGCGGCGAAGTCAAATACGAATCGACCACCCCCCAAAAACTCACAAAATTTTCTTTGAGCGCAGGTCCTTCATATTAGCAGAAGATACAACAAAAGTTCTTCATATTAGCAAAAGCAGAAAGAAACAACATAAGCAGAGAGAGGCACCGACAATCAACAGTCAGAATTCAAAAGTCCGCAACAAAGTCTAGCACATCAGCTCGGGCATAAAGCACACAACAAAGGCATCATGACAATTCGTCAGGAAACATCTCAGGGACGACATCTCTACCCGCATAATTGCCTTTCTCAAATATTTATCATTCTGTTTTAACAGTTATACACTAACTTTTTCTCAAGCTTAGCTTGCAGGAGCATTTATTCTACGAGCAAGAAGAAGACGTCCGCATAACGGCGTTATCAAGATTATGTCCAGCGATAACATATATCCGACTTCGGTACCAAAATCGACAATATTTTTTAAGGATTTCGCCACAAAAAGACACCGACAAATGTGATTCCATATGCTCGAAAGATCGACATAAACTGGGACAATTTTAAGGGTTTTACTACAAATGACATCAATGGACATGATTAATTTACGCTAAGGGTTCCATGTCCCAAAACTGGGACAAATTTTAAAAGAGAGCCTGACGGCAGCGGAGCACCGAGAGTATGGGAGAATATACCGCCGATTTCGGATAAGGAAGTTTGCTTTGTTTCACAACATGTCACTATTCAAATATCGACATAATTTCCTACTAACACATTTTTCAACAAATGTTTTGACCGAGACTCGAAATCAGACAGGGGTTACATGTCCAGACAAGACAACGCGTGCAAATATCAAGAGCCAACACAAATCGGCCGACCCCCTCCCCGAACTCACAATTTTTCTTTGAGTGAATTTTGCAGGACAATAGGAACAAGGAGGACAACAACATTCCAATACAACATATCCGCTCACGAAGTCCATCTGCAACAAGTCTACATCAAATACATCTCGCAAAAACCACATCTTCGTTACTCAGGCTACATCATTTACACTTTAATTATTTCATCTAGCTTTGATTATGCATAACACAATTTTTATCTATGCCCATACAAGGCGTCATTTGCATCTCGTCCATACAAGACGACAACGCCCATACAAGGCGTCATTTGCATTTCGTCCATACAAGACGATAACACCCATACAAGGCGTCATTTGCATTTCGTCTATACAAGACGACAACGCCCATACAAGGCGTCATTTGCATTTCGTCCATACAAGACGATAACGCCCATACAAGGCGTCATTTGCATTTCGTCCATACAAGACGATAACGCCCATACAAGGCGTCATTTGCATTTCGTCCATACAAGACGATAACGTTCATACAAGGCGTCATTTGCATTTCGTCCATACAAGACGATAACGCCCATACAAGACGTCATTTGCATCTCGTCCATACAAGACGACAACGCCCATACAAGGCGTCATCTGCATTTCGTCCATACAAGACGATAACGCCCATACAAGGCGTCATTTGCATTTCGTCAATACAAGACGATAACGCCCATACAAGGCGTCATTTGCATTTCGTCCATACAAGACGATAACGCCCATACAAGGCGTCATTTGCATCTCGTCCATACAAGGCGTCATTTGCATTTCGTCCATACAAGACGATAACGCCCATACAAGGCGTCATTTGCATTTCGTCCATACAAGACGATAACGCCCATACAAGGCGTCAGTTGCATTTCGTCCATACAAGGCGTCATTTGCATCTCGTCCATACATTTATAACGCCATACAAGGCGTCATTTGCATCTCGTCCATACAAGACGACAACGCCCATACAAGGCGTCATTTGCATTTCGTCCATACAAGACGATTCCGCCCATACAAGGCGTCATTTGCATTTCGTCCATACAAGACGATAACGCCCATACAAGGCGTCATTTGCATTTCGTCCATACAAGACGATAACGCCCATACAAGGCGTCATTTGCATCTCGTCCATACAAGACGACAACGCCCATACAAGGCGTCATTTGCATTTCGTCCATACAAGACGATAACGCCCATACAAGGCGTCATTTGCATCTCGTCCATACAAGACGACAACGCCCATACAAGGCGTCATTTGCATTTCGTCCATACAAGACGACAACGCCCATACAAGGCGTCATTTGCATTTCGTCCATACAAGACGATAACGCCCATACAAGGCGCCATTTGCATTTCGTCCATACAAGACGATTCCGCCCATACAAGGCGACATTTGCATTTCGTCCATACAAGACGATAACGCCCACACAAGGCGTCATCTGCATCTCGTCTATACAAGACGGCGTATCATCACATCATTCCATATACGATTTGACTACAACCACAACACAAAATTTACATTCTTACATTATTTTGTTTTGACAGTTATGCACTAATGCTTCTATCTTAGCTTCAATCTACAGGAACTGCACAAGATGGAGCATAACGTGGATTTTCTCTTACAGCGAACCGGGGCAATTTGTTGGGGGGCCAACCTTCCCAATGAATGGCGGCGCCTCAAGCGTCGGTCCACTCGTTCCACATCACCATAAAACCCAGTACCATAAGCCATAGCGGTACACCCCAGGTTCAAGCCAGTTATTTTTATTTCTTTACTTTTGCACCATAGCCCAGTGTCATCATAACTCGACACTGGGACAATTTTTGAGTCCGCGTTAGCCCGCCTTGGTGTTTTGACCAAGGTAGCCCAGTGTCGTCATAACTCGACACTGGGACAATTTTTGAGTCCGCGTCAGCCTTGCCTAATTGCCCAACATTTCTAATTCTGAGGGTCGAGACAAAATTGGCTATGAGTCAACGTCTTTGTCCGAAGATTCTTCCATCATCTCCATACAAAGAGGGACAACTGTTGACACCCAATTTTGACCCTCCCGTCCAGTCATTAACTATAAAATTAGACTAATTTTGTAAAAATAATTTTTTATGATTTTTATAATAAAATGTAGCGATAGAACATTAAATACAGACATAAATAAGCAATTTAATAATGACACCGCGTCTTACGTAGAAAATTAAGCACTTAGAGTCCCGCGCCCGCATTAATTAATTTTAAGTCCTGTCAAACAATTCTTGATAATTAATAATAAATACATAAAACAAATAATTTAGCAATGACGTCGTGTCAGGTAGCATAGTCGCATTTATTAATACGCAAAGTAATTTCATAACTTATTTTAAATAATAATGCACAATAATGAGATTTTTTAATAACAGCATCGCATTCTAAAATATTAAGCACTAATTAAATAGCACGCCCGTATTTATTCTCAAACATAGACTAATAAAGCACCTAAATAATTTAATCAATTTATTAATTTACTTTACCACTAATTGACTAATTAAATAACTAATACCTAATTAATTAACTCCTAAATACTTAATACCCACTACCGCAGCCCAACCCGCAGGCCCAACTCGCCCAAATTTCTTATTTCTTTATCCTTCCGCCCAGTCCAAGCCTTGTATCATTTCCCCTTATATGCAGCCCATTACCCCAGCCTTCATTTTCCCTCAGCCCAGAAGACACCCATCGTCTCTCCCTGTCGACGAGCCCTAGACCTAAAACACAAAAGCTTCAATCGCCGCCACGCCCGGATTTCTCGCCGGAGAATTCGGGACTTTCCTTACCCATGCACACAGCCAGCTCGTTCCTTACCATATCCATCACCCAAAACCTTCCTAAAGCTACTGAAGTATCACACAAATCAACCCAAAATCAAGCACGAATCAAGCACAAATCTCAGCCTTAAACACTTACCAAACTTGGAACCCAAAATCCTGGCTATAAATATAGAACCGCTATGCATGCAATAAGGGGGATTCAGAGCACAATAGGGCAGAGCGGGGTCAGGGGCCATCGTTTTTTTAGATTCGAAAAGGCAGCAGTCCAATCGATCGGTTAGGGCAAACCAGTGCATGCATCAAGGCAGAACTCAGACGAACCTAGCAGTCGGGTAGCAATCGATTCTCCGCAGCAGAGGAACCCAGCAGATTCGCATAAGGCATAGGGAGTTAGGGCTCAGCACCCAGACCATTAGCGTCGCACGAATAGGAAGTTCGAAACCCCCTTCTTTCAATTTCAGCCCAGAAATCAACAAACAAACCTTGCCCTTTTATTCGCATCGCAAAGCCCAAAACCCGAGCGAGTCGACGACTTGATACGCTGCCCCGGTTCGCTGTCCGGAGAAGGTAAACCCGTTCCTTTTCAGTTTCCTTATGCAATTTACACTTTACAATCTGTTTGAGTAATGTGCTCTGTTGATAATGCTAACGCTTTTAATCGCTGATGTGTGTGGTCGAAATCGATGGTTTAATGTCGCCACTGTTTTGCTTGACTGTTAACTTATCTACTCATCTGTTTCGTCTCTGATTTGCGATAGTTGAAGGCTTGCCATATTAACCTATTCAAATTCCTCACTGATCAAATGAATATTATAAAGATTGGATTGCCAATATACCCATAAATCTGTTCAGAATAGTCAGTTGTGTATAGGTAATTATGGGAGTATCGTGCTATTGTTTCATATTCAGTAAAGATGAACATGTCTTTTGGCTATTATTCTGCTTATATGTTTCTACGATTGATATGAGATAAGCAAATGTTGAAGTCTATATTAGCATGTTGATGAACGAATCATTGGACTTGAATCGATGCATCCCTGAAATGGAAGATCTGAAATAGATACTAACCAGAGAGAAATATCTATTGTCTATTGCTTAGTGTTTCTTATTTGTTGCTTGAATTGGATCTTCATGTCTAAATTACCTATTATGATGTGTGTGCTTGTCTGCTGGGTTCTTTGAATATTGTTTATAAATGTCATGCCATAATCAGATGTTTAGTCCGCACTAAAATGGGTCTCTGCCTATCTGAATAATGTTGCCTCCTGCTTGTCCATTCCTGTACACTTCTCCGCCCTATCCTTGCATACCCGTTAGTTGATCGAGGTAGTAGGATATATATAGGGGACAATCCAGCATGGAAGCTGCCTAAATGAACATGAAAGAACCTAGAAAATAACTTGAATAGCCTATTTGTGCTTTGATTTGAGCATTCTGTATATGTGGTAATGGGTTTCTTATCTGGCCTAAAAGTTTCCTTTCATCTTGTGAATTAGTGTCGTTGTTTTGCATATTCATCTTACAGTCCCATCACCTGTGGTAGAGGATGATTTAGACAGATTCATCCTGTAGTGTTTGTATATCTGTAGAATGCTCTGTTATAATAAATGCTCGTCTGTTTAGTTTCTCCTTCATGCATTCTAAATATACCCTAGTAAGCATGGACATAGGCATCCTATTAGGCCTTTGTCTATTTATATTTGGTTTGCTGGTTTGATTCTTGTAAGCATGAACAAACATATGTTTTAAATACTCTTTTTTCCTGGAAACCATTAGTGAAACTCTATTGGATCTTGATTGCTTGAAAATATATACGGCCTGCCTCCTGAATCCTTCTCTTTAAAATCTGAAAATTCATTTTGGTTTGATTTATCGTTCTTTTGCCCCTGCATTGTCTGTCTGGCCCACTGATACATATTTGGGTTGAACCCATTAGGTTTATTTCTCGTCATTTGCCATATATTGCTCCTTACTGCTTAGTCACGGTACATATGTGCATGATTTTATGCTAACTCATTTACTGGTTAAATGAATTTGGGCATATACTAATCCTTATCCTTTCTTACATTTTCACATGAAATGCATCGGAGCAAAAATGAAGAGTCTCCCGGCGAGACTCATCACGAGCTACTTCAAATGGCAACCCGCGTCTATGTGCATCCGCATTCGCGTTCCCGCTTCAGAAATCCCTAGAAAAAACAAATAAGACGTCGTCATCCGTCGTAAAGAGCACTCTTAAATCCCATCCTCTCTCTTTACTTGCTATTCATTCATTTATTTGTTTAGTGTAATTTAATTACTCTATGTCTGTAATATTTAGGATATATAGAACAATTAAGTTTCAAACATATAAGGTGGGAAAGTAATTCATAATTAGAAACGCACTTTTAAGTTACTTGTCATGCATGTCTAAACTTTACTAAACAATTTAACTCGCAACTAACATGATAAAATAAATTGCCTTTCTCACAAGCACTTTTATTAGCACAATATAAATAATTTATGTTGAATAACCTTCTTATCATAAAAAATCACCTTTTGCACTACGTCATATATGTTTGATTTTAAAGGCATACCTTTGATCATAAATCAACATTGCATATATCTATAAACAATATAAATGCATACTTTAAAGTTTTTGTTCTATAGCATTAGTCTTATAAACTTTATTCAACATGCCGCCTTTTATAAAATACTTTGAAGCATTTTTCAAAACACGCATTTTAATATAATAATTACCCTAGGTTTGGCAGGACAACCGCAGGTTAGCGGATCTTAGAGGGTGCCTAACCCCTTCCCTCTAGATAAATAAAGAACCCTTACCCAGAATCTCATTAAGTTTAGCGGACCATTAAATGGAGTTAATGTTTACTTTAAACTAGTTAACATTTAGGTGTCCTAATTCACTCAAACTAATTAGGTGGCGACTCCTTAAAATACATTTAGGAATCAACCATACGTGGCCCTCCCATTTCGACTTCGGTTAAAATGGGGTGTTACACTGCGCTGTACCACCCGTGCCGCCTCTAGACGGACAATCTCTCCTCAAATGGCCCTGCTGGCCACACGAGTAACAAGCTCCCGAAGCTCTGCGACACTCGCCCTGGTGGAACCTACCGCATCGAGCACACTGAGGTGTGGGTGGTCCCGATCGGTGACGGTTCCTGCCTCCCTGAAATCCTGTAGTCCCGGAGCCCTGACCTGCTCCTGACTGACCTGGCTGATCAGACCTCTTGCCAGAAAACCGTGACGGAGCACTCTGTGCTGGCTGGAATGTGGACCTACTCTGCTGCTGAGGTTGTCCGCCTCGAAATCGCCTGAGACCACGATGTCCCGCCTCTGGCCGGGCTCAATCAAATCGGGTCCTCCTCTCTCTATCCTCTATCCTCGCAGATAGGCCTGCATCCGGGCGATGTCCATACCGGGCTGAAGAGCCACACCCAAGCATGCGGTAATCATATGACGGTCAAGCCCCATCACAAAACGATGAACCCTATCCGCCATGTCAGCTACAATAGTATGCGCATGTCTGGCCAAGGAGTCAAACTCCAAGCTATACTCCCTGACAGTCCTCCCGTTCTGCCTCAAGGTCAAGAATCTGTCTACCCGGGCTCTCCTCATCTCGGGAGGCAAAAGTGATCCATGAAGGCCTCGTAGAACTCCTCCCAAACACCGGAAGAGCATCATCACCTCGAAAGCAACCACGACTCAAACCAGTTCAACGCAATATCGCGCAACCGGTAAGAGGCTAGCGTAATGCACTTCGATCTCAAGCCCTAAGAACTCGCATGGTCCCAGAGCTGCCGAATGAACTCCCGCGATCCTCATCGGACCTCGAACCGTAAAACTCGGTGGATGACATCCCGTAAAAATCCCTAATCCACAAATCCGCTCAGGGTAGTGCCGCTCGCTTCGCGCCGCCTGGCCACTATATCGGTCAATAACCGACCGCTCCCTCGTAGTCTCTATACTCGCACTGGCCGGGAATCGAGGGTCTGCAGGAACCTTCGAGCTACCGCCTCGCCTTCTAAAATCGCAGCGTGTGAACTCGCCGACCCGCTTACTACCTCGTGCATAGTCCGTGCTCGAGCCCGTAACCCTTCGAGTACCGCTAGCGCCTCCCGCCGCTTTGCCCTTCGCCCCGGCCGCCTCCGTGAGGCATATCTCATTTCATAAGACTAGGTCGAGAGGATTCAACCTAATAAGACGACTCTCATCGCACGATCTCGAGAGAGAAGAATGGAAACCAATCCTAAATGTCCTGCACTCCTCGATTATAGATATGGTGCACAACACACCGATAATCAAGACTCTACTAGACACGATGCGTAGACACTTTCCGAGGACTAATCGCTCGATACCACTTTTTGTCACGACCACCGGCCGCGATCGTGCCCTACCCGCACCCTGCTCGGTATACATCGAGAATAGCAATGGAACATACACAACATAAACATGTGTAAACAATATAACAACACAGACTAGCCGAGCAAGTGCCGCTTTCCATAATATAAACAAAGTCAAAAGTACAACTTACAACTTTCTACACCAACCACATATGTGAATACGCACTTAGAATAACAATTGTGGCGGGACAGGGCCCCGCCATACCCCTGAATGTACATAATCTACAACATCAGGGAAAGACTGTACCAAAAGAAAGACAAGCCTCCGGAGAATGGAGCTTCCGACGTCTGATAAGTGATCCTAAGAGTGAGGATCCACCACCTGCTTACCCTTCCTCGCGCATGATTTAACGCGGCCGAGAAGGGGTCAGTACACAATATGTACTAAGTATGTAAAACTGGAAAGTACTGTAATTACAACATAAGTTTAAAAGAAAGCCGGAGACATGTATGATAACAAAATTACAGTACACAGTGCCTTACTAACAATGAGAGTACATCAAGAGAATACGTACAACATCACAATAGCAGTCTCCCGATCATATCATGGGTAGCGAACCCGTAAAAACAGGTGGTATAACGTCTTGGGGTTCCTACCCCTCATTTATACTCTTACCCTGAAGCAAGTGGTATAACGTCTTGGGGGTTTTGCCCCTCATTTATACTCTTACCACGCAAAGGTAATAAAGCAGTGGTATAACGTCTTGGGGTTTACCCCTCATTTATACTCTTATCCTGGAGAAGGTGGTATAGCGTCTTGGGGGTTTACCCCTCACTTATACTCTTACCCTATCTCAACCGGCCATCATACAATAAATAAGCAAGTTAGAAATCCCCCTAACTTCTTATTAGTCTTATTCGTCTACACTCTCATTTTAGTTTACTTAAGGCACTAACAGGTCTTTTATAAAAATCCGGGAATTTAACCCAAAGTACTACGTACTTCAACCTTTTAAAAATGACTCATTTTCATATAGCACTTCCAAGATACTATAAACCGTAGTATCAAGTCAAAATCTCTTTTCAAGACAAGTCACAATACCTTTAGAATTTAAGTTAGGTTTCTAAATCAAGTGACTTCTTTTCTTATAAAACCTTAGGCAATTGATACCTTAAAACCAATTTGCCTTTCATTAAAAACAAGCCATTTACCTTTGCATAAAGTCAATATAACCAACTCCCCATAAAGTCGTTATATTCACTTTATACCTTAGTCAAGTACAATTTTCCTATCCAAGGGACTTATACGATTAAAACGACACAAGTATCACATACTTTAAATCCCTTCAAGTCCCTTAACTTTACTAAGACTTAAGACATCCTTAATACTTTCAAAGAAGTGAGTTAACTTCCTAACTCACCCGACTTGGCATTTTATAAGGCTAGTAAGGAATGTCAAAGTCTTGTACGTCTACCGTACTATATACGCGAAACTAGTCATGCTCAAAAGATAGGAAAAAGTTCTACATACCTCGTCGGGTCAAACCACTTGCCAAGTACAAAGTCCCGCCCGTAGTATGTCAACCTATAATATTCACAATACGTCTATTAAAGCCTTACTTCAATCGTAGAATATTATAAGTGTTAAGTCTCTATATTCTACGGAAAATCGGACAGCACCTCCTTTGTTTTTACTCACTTTGCCACCTTTTTCAAGGCCGAAATACAATAACCAAACAGCCCCAATTGGCTCACAACAATATAGAAGGTAGTCCAATACAAATGAATAACCAAACAGCCCCAATTGGCTCACAACAATATAGAAGGTAGTCCAATACAAATGAATAACAACTAATACAAACTACAGTCCAAATTCGGCCACCTTGAGTTCAACAATACCAATTCTTATCCAATTTCCATTTCAATCCAAATTGGTAGCATAACATGATATCAAGTCGCATTTGATTATAATAACCATAATCTTTAAGTAAGTAACATGCGACGATTTCTAAAAACGACCAATTAGTAATTCAATTTTCAAGTGGCTTGTATAACATTTCGGATTTAGCTACAAGCAATCCATAATACTTATAACTTCAACATATCAACTTCATGCTAGCAACAAGTAAAGCTAACAACAACAATATAATTATATAATCTTGTAACACCTTTAAAAGACAAGATTATACCTTAACGATTTTTAATCCAATTCCAAATCCGAAGTCGCTCCTAGTAGTTTAGAGCCTCTCCAAGACACTTCAATCCGCTTGTTGAGACCCTTAGAACAACACCAACAATTATCCTTCAAAACTCCAAACAAAACCTAGAAAGACCATTAGGTTTTCGTTTTGCGACTAACCCGTAAACCATCTTTTTCCAAGATTTTTCTATTGAGATGTGTTTAAAATACACCTAAGAACCTTGGTTTAAAGTGGGGAGCTAAAAGAACAAGGAACAAATTTTTTTCTTCTTTTCCTTTAGAGAACCCGAGAGCTCCCTATTGAGTTCTTCAAATTTGTGTGAAATTTCTCTAAGTGTTGGCTCTCTCTAGCACTACTAGTATTATATAGAGCAATGGATGGTCAAGATATAAACAAATGTGAGGCTTGGATAAGCTCTTAGTAATTCAAGACTTATTGACCATATGACTTAGTCAAGATTGTCAAGCCACAACTTGCAAGACTTTAGTCATCCAAGACTTATGGTAAATGACCATTATGGCCTTGCCTAAATCGACCAAGGCATCAATAAGGGGGGTGACACATGTCGCCCTCCCATTCGTCACAATAAAACGTTTTCCGACAATTCCATAATTCCGATAAATTTTTACAAGTCTCAAATCTTAACACTTGTGAGTTTTTACTTACTTTCTTAAAACATGTCCTGAAATTACGGGGTGTAGCACATGTATGACAACCAAACTACAGTTCACAATATATATAACAGTCATGTCAAGTCAGGGACTCATGCCCTTAAAATCATCACTCAAGTACAACCCGGGAATTTAACCCGCACAATGGCCGCATGCCCCGGCATCTCACCTCGGTATAAGCATGGCCCTGGAACCGTCCTAGTGGGCCCATACCCGTGGACCATCCAACGTGTCGGTATGCCCAAAGGAGATAACAAGATAATAATCACTGTGGAAGCATACCCGTGGGCCACCCAACATGTCAGTATGTCCAAACAAATCACAAGATAATACTCACTGTGGACGCATACTCGTGGGCCACCCAACGTGTCGGTATGTCCAATCAATAACAAGATAATACTCACTGTGGAAGCATACCCGTGGGCCACCCAACGTGTCGGTATGTCCAATCAATAACAAGATAATACTCACTGTGGAAGCATACCCGTGGGCCACCCAACGTGTCGGTATGTCCAATCAATAACAAGATAATACTCATCGTGAAGATACCCGTGGGCCACCCAACGTGTCAGTATGTCCAAACAATAATAAGATAATCGGCCCTCCATCGAGAGACTCGGTAGCATAACATCAAACACGTGCACAACAAAGGCTATCTCAACAAGCATAGGCAAGTTACACACAACTCAAGGTGCTTTCATTTTATGCCAAGGTCCGGGTTTATAACCCCCAAAGTATTACATACTTTAATTCTTTCAAAAAGAAGATCTCTCCTTTTCTTACGTAAAAACAACTCGATACTAATATCCGTAGTACCAAACACGTTCATGTTTAAATCAAGTACTTTAAACATTTTAAACACAACGTCAAGTATACCATTCAAACCCAAGTAACTAACCCCTTTAAGACCAAGGTACTCCTACCTTTTAAAACCAAACCACTTATATTTTTCCATCAAGAAGAGTTCAATATTTGAAAACAAGTTACTTATACTTTTAAACTCAAGTTACTTCTCTTTTCCCAAAATCAAGTTACATGACCTGTCAAAAAGCCTTTAAGTCTCCTTACTTTAGAATGTCAAGAAATCAAATAAAACTTTATTCTTTTAAAGACCACGCACTCATTACTCACGAATGAGGTTTCACACTTTTCAACACCACTTAGGTCAATTATATGTCAAGTCTTTTATCTTTTGAAAACAACAAACCATTTTTCTACCTACATAAAGTCGTTATAACTAACTTCCCATAAAGTCATTATAACACTTTATGTTTTAAACCAACCAATCACAACTATAAGCATTTATGAGACCAATAGGACTTATTCTTTAACAACCGAGTACCCATTACTAATGAATAGGAGTTTACTACTTTTTCACACAATCAAGACCTTTACACTTCATATCAAGTCAAGGCACAAAAGGGAAATCAAATTCCTTAAACACACGTGCGTCTACCGCACTATATATTTCACAAATAGTCATGCTCAAGAGGATATGAAGAATCACATACCTCGCGACGATTGTCGTCAATTAGCAAAATGCTCCACAGTACTATACCCTTCAAGTAGGATACGCTACTCGTAGTACTTCAATCCTAATATGGTCATAAAACGTCTATCAATCTCTAGCTTCGAACGTAGAATAAACTAAGTGCAAAGTCCCTAAATTCTACAGAAAATCGGACAACACTTCCTTTGTTTTAACATACTTTGCCACCTTTTTCAAGGCCGAATTCAATAACCAACGCCACATTTAAGGCTCAATTAATTCAGCAAAAACAAGGGGATTATACGCCTAATAATACGTGTAAAATTCCGCCCCACAACAATACAAAAATAAACCAATACTTTCCATGCCATTCTTGGCCAACAATATAACCAAACCTAAATCTTTTCCAATTATCTTTTCCAATCCGAGTTCTTAGGTCTAACATGATATCTAGCCCTAGACATCTTCAACAACTACAATTTTCCCCTTTACAACATGTGACGACTAAATTAGTAACCAAATTGAAGTTACAATCTTAAGGCTAGCATGCCCATTTTCGGTTTTCAACAAGACAACAAGATCCAAATCTATTCAAACTTAAATATAACAGCCTCAGACTCATTTCCAAACTACTATAACTAGTATTATAACTCATATCCAAGAGAAGGGGAAACTTTTACCTTTTGGAATAGCCCACAAAAGCCCTTTTTCTTCAACTTCTTTCCCACAAACTCGGCCCACCCACGCTTCCCACAAGTTTACCAACACTTTGCCTTCATGCCGCCGCTCCAACAATTTCCTTAGGCTAGGTTTTCTTCAAAAATCTAGAGAGAAAGGGAGAGGGGTTCTTAGGGGGGGGGGGTGGGGTTTCCAAGATGAAATTGCCAAGTCTTCCAAGACTTGGCCCTAAAATAGGACCCTTTTCTGGTCAAAAGGATGGGAGGGACACTTGTCACCCTCCCATCGGCTTTTCTCAAAATATCCCCTGTTTTCGCCCTCCGCAGAAAAATTCCGCCTTGGCGCGCTCAATTCGTGAGAATAGTTACTGCATTCGCGCCGCTGCCTCAGCATTCGGGCCAAGGCGCTGCAACCTCGCCAACCTCAAGATAACCGGCGCCATGCCTCGCTCTCCGCGCGTGTCAGGACTTCGAACCGAAACCATCGCTTTCCCGATCACAGACCGAACTTGTAACTTCCCTAACTTTCGACCCCGGTGTCCTATCGACGAGCGGTTTGTTGCGTTGGGAACTAGATTTAACGGACTACACACTAGGCTCTTTAAACACCTATCAATTCTTAACAAGCGTGCAACACTCCAAGGTAGACTCAAAATCCGTCCAACACATGTTTGTCAACTTATCTTTCAACTTTCAAATCTTATATTCCTTGGTATGTTCTTATCTTAACTTCTTGAATTTACGGGGTGTAACAGTCCTGCCGGCTGGACAAGGCATAAATGCGGTTCTGAGGACCGCTAGAACTGGGACCCGCGCCACGACCTCTGTCGCGACCTGCTGGTCCATGAGTACCACTCCGGCGAGTAAATCGTAGGGATGAAGACCCGACAATGCACTCGTAGGTGACCCTCCCATCACGCTCGCCTGACAGGCTCTCGCATAGTGACCCTGCTGGCCATAAGTATAGCAAACTCCCGAAGTAGTACCACAACTCCCTGAATGGAATCTACCACATCGGACACACTGAGCGAACCTCGATCGGTTAGCACCCTTGCTACCCTGGAAGTCCGAAGTCCTGGGGCCCTGACCTGCCCCCGAATACCCTGGCTGTACTGAAGACGGTGCAGGAGTGCTCTGAGCTGGCTGTGGTGCAAATCTAGACTGCTGCTGAGGCCGTCCACCCCGAGAGCTACCAAAAGATCCGGCCGTCTTGGCCTTCTTCTGCTGCTGATATCTGTCGACCCGTCGGTCTCTACGCTCCTCGCATCCAAGTGCATGAGCCTGCATGCGGGCAGTGTCCATGCTACCAAGAGCCACACTGAGCAAGACTACGCCAAGTAGTCATCTAGTCCCGTAACGTGGCGGTGCACTCGGTCCTCCATATACGCATTAACGCAGGGACATATCGAGCCAACGAATCGAACTCAACGTTGTACTCCAATCAGGCGCCTCTCTGCCTCAAAGATAAAAATTGCTTGGTCCCGCGCTCCTCATTCGCGGAGGCAAGAAGTGGCTGAGAAAAGCCTCCGAGAACTCGTCCCATACTGCTGGAGGCGCATGCTCTCCCCGGGATAGCTCCCACGAATCAAACCAGTCGACTGCGGTATCACGCAGCCGATACGAACCGAAGATCACGGACTCGGTCTCCGAAGCCTTGATCACTCGCATGATCCTTCAGAATCGACGGATGAACTCCTGCGGATCATCCTCGTGCCTCACCCGTAGAACTCGCGGGCTACAACTCGTAAAAATCCCGTAGCCTCAAACTATCCGATCTCGGTGAACCACGGTGCTATCGAATCGCCGGCCCACTATCTCATGTCGGCCACGATCACGCCGAATCGGGCCATCTCTCAGAACCCATCTCCTCCGCTCCAGCCGTGGACCGAGGCGAGGTAATGTGGTCTCATCGCCCACCGCCGCGCTCTAAACTCGCTGGGCCGGGCGTGTCGTGGAACTCACCGTCTGAGGTATCGCCTCGGGTATAGATCGGGCACGGGCCTCGTGGCCCTCGTGTCCTACTAGCGACTCCTCGGCCGCTTTGCCTTCTCGGGGCCCGGGTTGCCTTACGTGGAGGCATAACTGTTAAAGAAAGGAAATACGTTAGAGGGGTCCAACTTATAACACAACTCTAAGGCACGATCTCAGAGTGAGAAGAATGAAAACCAATCCTAAATATCTTATAGCCTCCTGATTATTGGTGTGGTGCACAACACACCGATAATCAAGACTCTACTAGATACGGTCTGTAGACACTTTCCGAGGATTAACTGCTCTGATACCACTTTTGTCACGATCCGTTCCGGGGCCTGTGACTGGTGCCTTACCCGGGCACCCAAGTAGTCATACATCAGAGTAATCAGCGGAATATAAAAACAAGACATGAAACAAATGTAAAATGTAACACAATTTATTTGAGAAAAAGTCGCCTTTCGGCATATATATATAAACCAAGTCTGGCAGTTACATCCCAACTTTACAATAGGACTACAGACCTCTAAGGAAGTAAACAACTATGGCGGGACAGGGCCCCGCCATACCCTGAATGTGCAAAACTATCTACAACAACAGGGAGATCATACCCAAAAGTCGAGCCTCCGGAGAAATGGAGCTCCTGACACCAGAGAAAAGATCCTAAAACTGAGGATCCGCTACCTGCTTCCCTTTACCTGCGACATGAACGCAGCCTCAAGGAGGTCGATAACAGGTACCAAGTATGTGAAACTGTAAAGTACTTTAAATGAAATCATACCATTTTAAAAGCAATTTTACAAATATGTACGAAACAACCAATGTAACCGCACATAGTGCCACAACATAACCAAAAGCAAAATAGATATAACATAACTGGTCTTTTCTAGGCCGCTAATGATCGAAGCAAGGCCAATCGCCCATAGTATCATTATGCGAGCCTAATCCTGGAACTCCCGCAGTCCGCATAGGTCACACACAGACCCGCATGAGGTATTCCTCGCATCGGGGGTAGCTAGCCCGCGGTATCCTCCTGGACTCCCGCAGTCCGCATAGTCACATAGACCACATAGTGACATAGACCGCATAAGGCATTCCTCGTGACGGATAATACACCCGAATGATCAATCCTGGAACTCCCGCAGCCCGCATAGTCACATTGCACCGCATAGGTCGATAGACCGCGCATCAAGGGTGGCAAGCCCTGTATAACAAGTCAAGGGTATGTGATATAATAACAAGATAACGCTTAACATTTAACAACGTAAGCACAACAAGAATAACCCCCTTACACAACATCACAAGACACTAACACGCGTAGCATCATAACATGTTTACTTATCAAACTATCTTACTACACTTTTCAGAAATCAATACAAGATTTTCATAAACAAATAAGTAAAACCGTTCCTTTTATCCTTCTTAAGTCGTTATACCTAACTTTCCATAAATCTAGTATAACTCTTAAGCTTTCTGTTTAAAAAATCAAGTATTACTCTTCTTTCAAAAATGATTCATAATTCTTTTGAAATACTTCAAGGTTCTTATTATTAGACTCAAGTCAAAAGACGTCAAGTAAAACCATGTTCAGTTAACACACGTACATCTATCGTACTATATATATATATATTTTAAAATATCATGCTCAAGAGGATAGGAAGAATCACATACCTCCTCGGCGAAATCCACCTGCCAAGTCGAATATGTCGCGCGCAGAGTATCAACCTATAATAGTCAAATACGTCTATCAACGTCTAGACTATTCTGTAGAATATTCTAAGCAGAGGGTTCTTAATTCTACGGAAAATTGGGCAGTACTTCCCTACCCGCCATACTACACAAGTCTACTGTAAATACAGTCCTATGTAAGTACAGTTCAATCTTCTTTAATAGACTTCTGATGTGATTTCAGTTCAATTCTCTTCTGTAATATCATTCTATGTATCTTATACTTGTTTCTATACTACTACAGTATGTAATCTCCAATTACAATAGAAGAATAGGATATTTACCTCGGTAAGCCCAAAATTATCCAAGTTTAAATGTCGATCCTGAGCAAGGTTTAGCTCCTATTCTGCACGCTCCGATAGCTCCAAGAAACCCTTAGAAGTTCTACACAACTTCTACTTACTACTTCAACCAACTATGAAGTTTCTCCTACGGTTTCGTTTTGTGACTAAAGGATATAAGGTAGTATTTCTGGGCTTTTAGTATAGAGGTGACTTTGGAATACTACAAGGTATATGGCTAGGGTATTTTGGGATAGTAACACTACTTGGAGAATATTTTCTACCAAGGGGGGGGAGGCTTTTGACGAGACAACTAGGAAGGGTGGGGAAAGGGGGTGTTTCGGCTAGCTCTTCTCAAGAGGGGGGGGGGAAACTTGGACGAGACTTCTACTCAAAGGGGAAAGGATTTTGAGACTTAGAAAATGTGGAGTGGATGTAGAAGTCTTCAACTCAAGGGGGGTATTTATAGAACACCCAAGGGTCAAGATTAAAACAAATGGAGGGTGGGGATTAGGATCCATGTGAAAGATGAGAACTTCCAACCAAGTGTCCACCACAATGTTGGGACATATGTCCACCACAACATTGGGACATATGTCCCCCACAACAAAGAGCCATGTGGCCTCCACTATCTCACAAAACCGTCCAACCTTACCTACCCCCACTACCCAAAAATATCTTGCAAGACTTGACCAATTGACCTTGTCCACTTGGCCACATTTTCGTCCAACTCATGCCAACTAAGGGTGACACATGTCGCCCTCCTATTGGTCCAAATATTTCGTCTCTCGGAAAAATCCGTAATCGGTTAAAATATTAAAAACGTAGAATTTCCTTCACAAGGTTCGGAATCTTTTCCGTCGAAAGTTCACAAGTTCATTCTTAACCTAATTAGGGCTTGAATAATCGTACGTACGTCCCCGCATACCTACTCTGGAAGTACGAGGTATAACAATTTCGTTTAGTTGAATTATATAACGAGCTTGTCACCCGATAAGTTGTTGTTGTGGTTTCCTTAGCTTAACCTTAGTGTTATAATCATCCTTGTAGATTAAGGTGTGGAGGAGAGTGATCCCAACACCGTTAGTAGTGGTTCATCATTAAAGAAATGCCTGAATCATCTCCCTAAACATGTACATCTTAACTATTTCGCCTCAAATAACAAGCAAACAAATTTTCTAGACATTTTTTTTCAACCTTGTTTCCATAACTGACACACATAATGTTATACCCCGTATTTCCAGAGTATGTACGTAGGGCGTACGTATTTAAATTTGAGCCTTAAGGTTTTGGCAAGATTCGAAATTTGGGCACAAGTGCCGAAAAGAATCGTTTTTCGACGAAACGTTTTACTAAACTTGCGAAGGGAAAATTCGCTATGTCATTTATAATTTTATGGATTTTTCCGAGAGACGAATATTTTGGACCAACGGAAGGGTGACATGTGTCACCCTCACATTGGAAGCTTAGGGACGGCAATGGGACGAAATAAGGGCACTTTAGTTGGTAGGATATTTTGTGCAAGTTGGTGTGGTAGATAGATAAGGTGCACATGGCTTAATCCTAGCCCTACACTTGCCTAACACTTGGAAGAATCTTGGCCATTGGTTGGCCATTCCTTGACCTATAAATACCCTTAGTTGATGAACTTTCTTCATCCAAAATCATTTTCCAAGTCTTGAAATCTCTTCCTCATGTGAGTTAAAATCGCCCAAACCTCCCCTTCGAGAAAGGCCCTCACGAAAGCTTCCTCCCTTTGTAGTGTTCTAGCCGTGGGTACCCCAGCCTAGTTGTCTCGTATAAATACCCCCTTTGTGGTATAGAAATACTCTCCAAGTATTGTTATAATGCCCAAATACCTGCCCAAATACCTTGTAGTATTCCCAAGGTTACAATTATACAAAAGCCCAAATACTATTATACTTCCTTTAGCCACTAAACGAAACCCTTTGGAAAACTCTTCATAAGTAGTTGAAGTGTTTAGTAGAAGTTGAGTATAACTTCTAAGGGTTTATCGAGCACTTCTGAGCGTGCAATTGTGAGCTAAACCTTGCTCGTGATCGACTTATAACTTGGATAATTTTGGGCTTATCGAGGTAAACACTCTTGACCTTCTATTGTAATTAGAAATTACATGTTGTTGGAATATATAGTTGAAGTATACTATATATAGAATTGAATAATACTTACGACAATGTCTTTTGACTTAAGCCTGAATAATACTTACGGCAATGTCTTCGCGACTTAAGCCCGAACTTTAAGAAGAGAATCGAATCAGAATTACTTAGATCAGACATGAGACTTGTATAGCATTATCGTGAAGTAGAATTGTACACGTCCGGTTAACGTGTAAACCCCCTGGTTGGCTTGGTAGCCACCGATAGAGAGAGAATTACGCTCATGTGAGGTCGCCAATTTTCTCAGAGAATATTCTACGTCGATCTAAAGATATTAATAGGCGCCTTGTGGACTCTATAGGTTGTAGTACTACGTGTGGAGTGATCTGCTTGGCTTAAAGTGTATTCGACGGTTTGAGGTACTTGGAGCGTTTTGCTATTAGTCGATAATCGTCGCGAGGTATGTGAACCTCTTCCTATCTGTTCTAGCATGATATGTGTATAACTATGTAGTACGGTAGACGTACATGTGTTAAATGTATTTGATTGTTTTTAAACATAAAGTGTTATAACGACTTTATGGGAAGTTGGTTATAATGATTCTATGTAAATGAGAGAGAAATGCTTTGTGGTTTTTTAAAAGATAAGCGATTTGACTTATAACCGACTTGATGTGTGATAATAAAGAACCTTGAAGTATTCTAAAAGATTAAGAAACCTTTTTGAAAGAAGTGTATACTTGGCTTGAAAACATAAGAGTTATACCAGCTTTATGAGAAGTTAGGTGTAACGTCTTAAGAGAGATAAAAAGAATGGTTTAATGGTTTAGAAGTTAAGAGCCTTATTCTTAAAAGATAAGAGACTTGACTTAATATGGATGTTTGTGTGAAACCTCATTCGTGAGTAATGAGTACTTGGTTTTTTAAAGGAATAATGTTTTACTGATTTCGGAAATCAGAATGTGTATCGACAAACCACTGCAGCGTTAATAAAGGAAAATGTATTGAATAATTAAGTATTATTAAAACCAGTAGAAACCTCCATCTGCATAGAAGCTAAGATGAGACAAAATGATATTACATTTTCTAGATCATGGCTGCTTAATAAGATTGATTATGAACAAGAATAACCTACTCGCCTATGGCATATGTTACTCAATTGTTTTAAAAGAGATTAAGACGTTGAACTATGAAACTTTTCAAAAAAGAGACTTGTGTAATTGAAATTAGGCAAACTGGAACTTTAGGGAAAAGAAAGGCATTGTGTTGTCTTAAAATGGTTTAAAACATAAGGTGTTATAACAGCTTTATGGGAAGTTGGTTATAACGACCTTATGAAAACAAAAGAAAGGTTTTATCATTGGTTTTAATGTGGTAACTTAACTTTAAAAGAGAAGTGTTTTGGTCAAAAGAAGGCATGGTGTTGCCTTAATTTGGTTTTAAAAGGAAAGTATGGAAGTTGTTTTGGTTTACTTAAAAGATATAAGTCACTCTATTTTTATACTACGTATCGTGACTTTTATAAAAGGAATTTAACGACGTAGTACTTTAGGTTAAAACCCGACTTGGGCATAAAATGAAAGTACTTGAGTTGTGTATAAACTTGCCGATGCTTGTTGTTGTGAAACTTGCCTATGCTTGTTGTTGTGAAACTTGCCTATGCTTGTTGTTGTGAAACTTGCCTATGCTTGTTGTTGTGAAACTTGCCTATGCTTGTTGTGATAGCCTTTGTTGTGCAAGAATTGTGTTTCTATACTACCGCCTCTCGATGGAGGGTCGGTTGACTTGTTGAGAACTTATTTGGACGTCGCAAAGAACGAGAAATTCCACGCACGCTCCTCGTTGATAGTGTTACTTTGCTAATCGCTTTGGACATATCGACACGACGCGTAGCGCACGTATGCTTCCACTTTGATTACCGCTTGTTGTCTTATTGTTCCCTTTGACATACCGACACGACGCGTAGCGCACGGGTATGCTTCCATTTGGAATGTTGTCTTATTGTTTCCTTCGACTCATCGACACGATGCGTAGCGCACGCATGCTTCCATTTGGAATGTTGTCTTATTTGTTCCCTTTGGACATACCGACACGACGCGTAGCGCACGTATGCTCCCATTTGGATTCTTGTCTTATTGTTATCATATCATAGATCGGCAATGAGGAAGGTACTCACGCGGGATTGATGTTGTGGCGTGAGACCACGAATTGATATAATCATATGTGTGCATCGTAGTTTGGTTATCATACTTGTCTCCCGCTTTTATAGACTATTATGATTTCATTTACTGATTTTACGCTTCACATACTTGGTACTGTTATCGACCTCCTTCGGGGCCGCGTTCATGCCGCAGTAGAAGTATCTACCGCCGATCCCGCGTTTAGGATCTCATTTCAGTTTTGGGAAGCTCCGCTTCGTCGAGGCTTATCTTTGGTATGTTACCCCGAGTCCGTAAGTTCTTGTACGCTCAGGGGGTATGGCGGGCCCCGTCCCGTCATAGTTGTTGTATAAATCTTAGAGGTGCAGTAATCGCAAGCGTGGTGTAAGGATTGTAATCGCTCAAATGTTTATATATATATGTTGGGAGGCACTGCTTTGGTTGGCCTATTTGCTTTTATTTATCATGTCTCTTGTTTCATATTTATGCTTTATGTTCCGCTGATTTTCTCTGATGTTGTATCACTAGGGTGCCCGGGGTAAGGCACCAGTCACGGGCCCCGGTTCGGGTCGTGACACATAAGCTAAGCACAAATATTCCAAATAATTAGATGTCAGGAATTTTTGGTATATCTAACTTAAGCACACAGATTGTCGCTTTTAATTATATTACATTATCCCACTTTATCCACTCAATATCTTTAGCAACTACAACATGCATGATCCATCAAATCAAAAAATAATAATAATAAAAATAATAATAAAAAAAAATGACTCAAAAATACTCAAAAAAAAACACACAAAACAAATCAAAAAGACTAAAAAACAATAAAACATCCCCCCAAACTTAAATCACACATTGTCCCCAATGTGTGCAAGACTCAAAAAAATAAATAGGGACAACTTACTGACACAACACAGCGGTTATAACGGAGGTCTAGGAGGAATTTTTTTGAAATTTGCACGGAATATGGCTCTCTGAAGTTCCGGCCATGGCCCAAATCTTGTTGCTCTCTGAGTTCAGGCCATGGCGCTGATTCCAGCCATGGGCGCTGACGATGACTTTTCCTTTTTTCAGCGTTTTTGCTCCTTTTTCCTCGGTTTTAGCTTTCAGTCCACCTATTATCCAACAACACAAAACAAGAACCCAAGACCGTGAGACTGTTCAAGACAAAATAAAACAACTAAAACAAAAATTAAAATAACATAATTAAAAAAACATTGGGTTGCCTCCCAACAAGCGCTGTCTTTAACGTCTTTTAGCCGGACGCAATTAACCTTTACGAGTGCCCATTGGATCCTTCTGCGAACTGCTTGCAATCCGCAAAGTTATTGTTGCAGGTCTCACTTCAACTACAACAATTGCTTCAAGCAAGGGCCTCAGATATACGATTATCTCCCAAGTACACAAGATAAGCTTGTCTTTTAGGCTCTCTATAATGTAGGGATCAGTGAATCTCCCTACATCTCTCAACTCTAGGGGGTGCCCTTGATGGTATGGACTTCTTATTTGGGGATCAACAGTGACCGCTGGTGGTATTTCTTTTGCAATAGGTACAGGAAAAAGAATTTCCAAAGAATCCAAAAAGGTGAATAATTGGATATCAGTAATCTTTTTCTTCTCTACACCAACTATCTCGCCAGATTCCTCAACAACTGGGTGTGGTTCAAGTTCCTCAATTTGCTTACCACCTCCCATAATGATGTCGCTAGGCAGATTTTCTTGAAGTGTATTGCTCATCCTATCTATTAGTTGCCCTATTTGTGTCTCCAAATTTATGAGGGACACTCTTGTCTCAGCCATAAACTGAGTTTGACACTTGGTGAGTCTGAGTATGCCTGCCTGCAACTCATCCGATCTTCCTCCGAACCCGTGGTTAAGTCGCTGTTGATGACTCCACTGTCTCTGATAGTAGTAGTCCATGTGTCCTGAGTTTTTTTGTTTTTTTTTTTCCGTTTTTTTCCCGGATTTAACCTGCAAAATAAGAAAAACAACAAAAGGTGATAAAAAGATGCTCGCAGAACAAGTAAGAAACTTGTTCTTGGAGCAACCAAATTAGAAATAAGAATAGATAAATCGATATTGAAAGTACGCCAATCCCCGACAACGGCGCCAACAACTTGGTGCGCGATTTATGCACACACTTACGCAAGTGCACGTATCGTGACAAGTAATATAGTCTAGGTAAGACCGAATATCGTCCTCAGGGACTGGTTTTCAAGTACCGATTATCTATCCTATGGTATCTATTTGGTTAACGTCAATTGAATTGGAATTCTAAACTAATAATGCAGGAAATAAACTAATTATGAAAATACTTTGATTTAAATCAGTTATGATGGAGAATTAGGGCTTCCAAGATCATCAGCTATCCACTCTATTCAATCCTTAATATAATTAGACTAACTTCTTCTTCTACGTTAAGATAGCAGGTTAACTAGACCGTTTTATACTCCTGTTAAGGTAATATAAACACTCAACCCCAATGGAGAACCCTTCTACCTTTCGGTGACAAGATTGACTACAAAAGAGGATTAAGAGCAATAACCTATTAAGCTACACAAGTATCGGGGTACTTTCGTCCACGATTTAACCTATGTTTATTCAACTATAGCATATTCGCAATCTCCCCTTTCGGTTTTCGATTAGAAATCATATAAGTGATGATAACTAGTGATCAATTAATTATCAAGCAATCAAAATAACTATTGAATAAATCTTAAATAAGTGAAGAAGAAACCAAACTAATATATTAATTCATGAATAGAGTTTCAAGTGAATCACAAGGAAATCCCTAATAAAGTAATTAGCTCCTAGCCATAGTCACGCTAAGAACTAATACAATCTCCATACATGAACTGAAATAATTAAAGCTAAAAGAAAGAAAAGAAAATACTCAAGAACGAGTCTCCAAGTCTTCTAGCATCCAAGGATTGTGTTGTGGAATATTTACAAGATGAAATGGTGGATGGAATGTAGGATGGTAGGATGAAGGATGTAGAATGAATTCTTCTAATGATGTAGAGACTATTTATAGACCAAGAATCCTTTAGGTAAAGGGTTAGGGATTATGTAGGTAGGAAAGGTTATGAAATCCTTTTAGGTAAAGGTTTTAGGAAAAGTTATGGAAAAGGGTTAAGGAATATGTAGGTAGGAAAAGTTATCCTTTTTGGACTCTGAAAATGTGTCAAATTCGCCCAAAACTTCGAAATCCCGGCGCATGCCTTCGCAGATCAGCGGCCTACCAAAAATCAGAGAACTTTCGAAACATTCAGAACATTGGGCGCCGCGGCGCTGCTCCAGGCGCAGCGGCGCCGGTGACGACATTCTTCCGGATTTTTCGTTTCTTCGTCCTTTGTTCGTCCGGTCTTCGTCTGATTTCTTCTATATTTTCCGAAACTTCTTAGACTTCATTTTTTGGCCCTTTTAGTATGCAATTCCATCTCATTTATGCTTATTTCATCTCCTTTTTGCCATTTCTGACCGCTGTGACACAAAAGAAAGGAAAACAACTCTAATACTATACTAAACATAAATGAAATGAGTAAAATACTAACTAAAAATGACTCAAAAAGTGTATATAAAATACACCGATCATACATCTCACTTTATTCCATAAATTCCAAAAACCAAATTGATTATTCAATTCGACGGTCCGTCAATACTTTTATGGTCTGTACAATCCGTTCGTCAATTTGAATCTACTTAACTGAAACTAATTTTCCAACTTAAACTCCCCGTTTTAGTTTTTTTAAACCCCTGAATCATAAACATGGCTAAGCGTGGAGGTACGAGGTGTTACGTTATCTCCCCCTTGGGATCATTCATCAATCGAATGATTGATCATGGTTAAGAATGAGACTTGACCTTAAATGTGACTGACAGAAACATGAGAATACTGAACTGTCATGAACACATTAATATTGATCTGGATACTGAGTTGAACACTGGTCTGAATACTAAACTGAATACTAAACTGAATTATTGAACTGAATAAGAGGTATGCATGTAAAGGTTAGTTACCTTCAACATTTTCTACTTGTCTTCAAATAAGGTTGGATATCCGAACTTCATGCCCTCTTCGGCTTCCCATGTAGCCTCCTCAACCTTCTGACTTCTTCACAACACTTTCACTGAGACAACTTTTTTAGTTCTCAACTTTCGAATCTGATGATCCAAAATGCCCACTAGGTTCTCCTCATATGTCAAACCATCCCTAACTGCAATAGAGTCGGTAAGGACAACCAGCGATGGGTCCCCCACACTTCCTCAACATGGATACATGAAACACTGATTGAACAACAACTAAGTCTTGTGGCAATTCAAGTTTATAAGCCACTTGGCCAACTCTCCTCAAAATCCTTTAAGGTCCGATATATCTGGGATTGAGCTTTCTTTTCTTCCCAAACCTCATGATACCTTTCATAGGTGAAACTTCCAAAAATACCCATTCATCAACTTTAAAACTCCACATCTCTATGCCCCACATCAGAATAGGACTTTTGGAGACTCTAAGCTGTTTTCAAATACTCTTGAATCAACTTGACTTTTTCCAAAGCCTGATAGATCGATTCTAGTTCTAACAACTCTACTTCACCAACTTTAAACCAACCAATTATTGATCTACACCTCCGTCGATACAAAGCTTCGAACGGTGCCATCTGAATACTAGAATGGTAACTTATTACAAGCAAATTAAATGAGATGCAAATGATCATACCAATAACCTTTAAAATTAAGAACATATGCCCTCAACATAATCTTAAGAGTCTGAATAGTGCTCTCTGCTTGGCCATCTATTTGAGTATGAAAAGTTGTGCTGAGATTTACTTTGGTACCCAATCCTTTCTAGAAAGAGTTCCAAAAGTGAGTTGTGAACTTAACACCATGATCTGAAATAATGTACACTAGGGTTCCATGAAGCGTGACATTTTCTCATATATACAATTTAGCATAGTCCTCTTCTGAACTTGTGGTCTTAACTGGCAAGAAGTTGGCTGATTTAGTCAGTCGGTCCATAATC
Source organism: Przewalskia tangutica (assembly GCA_029844215.1). Lineage (NCBI taxonomy): Eukaryota > Viridiplantae > Streptophyta > Magnoliopsida > Solanales > Solanaceae > Przewalskia > Przewalskia tangutica. The sequence goes on from CM056733.1 coordinate 41,495,285, forward strand.
ACCCAAATCAAATCATGCCTTCGGGCTGAGCGAGGTGGACCTATTATGAAGTCCATATTTATCATTTCTAATTTCTAAATAGGAATATCAATATTTTGTGTCAACCCACCAGACCTATGATGCTCGGCCTTTACATGCTGATAATTCGAACACTTAGCTACAAAATATGCCACATTCCTCTTTATATCATTCCACGAATAAATCTTCTTAAGATCATGATACATCTTGGTAGAACCTGGGTGAGTAGAATACCTGGAATTATGCACTTCTGCCATGATTCGCTCTCTGAGTTAGTCTATATCTGGAACACAAATCTGCCTCGGTACCTCAAAGTACCATAATCTCCCCCCTTGTTAAAAAGTCGTAGTATTATGCTTGTGATTCCTATCTTTTAGATAAAACAAGTAGGGATCTACTCTGCTTCTCCTTCACCTCACCTACTAAGGAGGATTCAAACTTGTTCTGGACAACAACACTACAATCTTCGGAGTCCATGAGTCGAACTCCTAGAATTGCTAGTCGATGAATCTCCTTTGTCATAATTTTCTTACCTTCCTAATCATGAGATAAACTTTCCATGGATCACCGACTAAAAGCATCGGCTACCATATTTGTTTTCCCTAGGTGGTAGAGACCACCTACATCATAATCCTTTCTCAATTTGAGCCACTTCATCTGTCTAAGATTCAACTCTCGCTGCTTGAAAATGTACTGAGTGCTCTTGTGATCTGTGAAATGGTCAATGTGAACTCCATACAAATAGTGACGCCATATCTTGAGTGCAAAAATTACTGCTGCCAATTCTAAGTCATGATTCAGATAATTCTTTTCATGAGGCTTAAGTTGTCTGGATGCATAAGCTATAACCTTACCATGATACATTAATACACACCCAGGACTAACTCCTGAAGCATCACAATATACCACGAACCCCTCGGTTCCTTCTGACAATGTTAACACTGGAGCCAAAGTTAGTCTCATTTTCAATTCTTTGAAACTACGCTTACACGTATTTGACCACTGAAATTTGACTTTCTTCTGAGTTAATTTAGTCAATGAAGCTGTAATGGAGGAAAAACCCTCTACAAAACGTCTGTAATGGTCTTCCAGGCCCAAGAAACTGTTATACCCCGTATTTCCAGAGTATATACGTAAGGACGTACGTGCGACAATTTGAGACTTAAAGTTAGGCATGTTTCGAAATTTTGTGCACAACACCCGATTAAAGTCGTTTTTCGACGAAACGTTTTACTAAGCTTACGAAGGGAAAATTCCGGCTATGTCGTTTTGTATTTTTATGATTTTTCCGAGCGATTTTAACATTTTTGGATTAACGGAGGGTGACACTTGTCACCCTCATCGACGTAAAAGAGGCCACGCCAGGAGGGTTTTGAGGCCCTTTTCATGGGTCTTTGTTTTGTGAGGGATTTAAGGAGTAGGTTAGGGTGCACTTGTGCCAATCTTGGCCATCCACTTGCCCCACACATGGCTTGATCTTGTCCGTTGGTGTCCCTATAAATACCCCCTTGCTTGAAGGTTTTTCTTCATCCCTCATTTCATTCTAAGTCTTGAAATCTCCCTCCCCTCTTCTTGTTGTGCCGTCCAAAGCCTCTCCCCCTCCCCCTTCTAGTGGCCTTTGGCCGAGAGGTTCCCCTCCCCCCCTTGTGGTGTCTTGCCGAGGGGTACCCCCCCTAGCCTAGTTGTTTCGAGAAATATACCCCCTCCCTTGTAGTATTGAAATACTCCTCCAAGTATTGTTATAATGCCCAAAATACCTTAGCCTTTACCTTGTAGTATTCCAAAAGTTACCTCTATACGTAGAACCCGGAAATACTACCTTTTGTCCTTTTAGTCTCAAACCGAAACCCTAAGGAAATCTTCATAGTTGGTTGAAGTATGTAAGTAGAAGTTGGTTAGAACTTCTAAGGGTTGTTTGGAGCGGATTGGAGCGCACGGAGTAGAGCTAAACCTTGCTCAGATCGACTTTTATCTCGGATAATTTTGGGCTTATCGAGGTAAATAATCTTGTCCCCCTTTGGTAATTGGAAATTACACGTCGTTGTAATATATAGTTGGAGTATACTATATATAGAACTGAACTTAGTATTGTGGCAATGTCTTTTGACTTAAGCCTGAATTTAAAGAAAGAATCGAATCAGTAATTACATAGGATCATTACAGGAGACTTGTGTAGTTTTACTGTGTAGTAGAATTGTACACGTCCGATTAGACGATAACCCCTGGTTGGCTTGATAGCCGCCTCGATAGAGAGGAGATTTACGCGCCATGCGGGGGAGGTGCCGAATTTTCTGTAGAGTATGGGAACCGTGTGTTTAGAAGATTAATAAGCGCCTTGTGGCCTTATAGGTTGAAGTACTACGTGTGGCGTGATCTACGTGGCTTAAGGAGTAGCCGACGGTTTGAGGTACTTGGAGCGTTTTGCTATTAGTCGATAATCGTCGCGAGGTATGTGAACCTCTTCCTAGCTCTTCTAGCATGATATGTGTATAACTATGTAGTACGGTAGACGTACATGTGTTAAATGTATTTGATTGGTTTAAAACATAAAGTGTTATAACGGCTTTATGGGAAGTTGGTTATAACAGCTTTATGTAGGTAAGAAGTGCTTGTGGTCTTTAAAAGGTACCTGGATTGATGTGTGATAATAAAGAACTTGAAGTATTTCATTAAGAAACCCTTTTTGAAAGAAGAGTAATACTTGATTTTGAAAACATAAGAGTTATTCTAGCTTTATAGGAAGTTAGGTATAACGTCTTAAAAGAGATAAAGAGAATGGTTTACTGATTTTTAGAAGTTAAGAGACTTGATCTTAAAAGATAAGAGACTTGACTTAAATGTATTAATATGAATTTTGTGTGAAACCTCATTCGTGAGTAATGAGTACTTGGTTTTTTTAAAAGGAATAATGTTTTACTGATTTCGGAAATCAGAATGAGTATCGACAAACCACGACAGCGTTAATAAAGGAAAATTTAATGAATAATGAAGTATTATTAAAATCAGTAGAAACCTCCATCTGCATAGAAGCTAAGATGAGACAAAATGATATTACATTTTCTAGATCATGGCTGCTTAATAAGATTGATTATGAACAAGAATAACCTACACTCATATAAGGCATATGTTTCTCAGATTGTTTAAAAGAGAATTATATTCTTAAATGATTAAGGCTATGAACTATGAAACTTTCCAAATAAAGAGACCTGAGTAATTGAAATTAGGCAACCGAACTTTAGTGGAAAGAATGTTGTTGAAAAGGAAAGTGTTTTGGTTTACCTAAAAATGTGAGTCACTCTATTTTTATACTACGGGTATCGGGTGACCTTTATAAAAGGAATGGATCTCTTTAAAAGGAAGTTAACGTACGTAGTACTTTAGGGTTAAAACCCGGACTTTGATATAAAATGAAGGTACTTTGAGTTGTGTATAACTTGCCTATGCTTGTTGTTGTATAACTTGCCTATGCTTGTTGTTGTGTAACTTGCCTATGCTTGTTGTTGTGTAACTTGCCTATGCTTGTTGTGATAGACTTTGTTGTGCAAGAATTGTGTTTCTATATTACCGCGTCTCTCGATGGAGGGCCGGTTGACTTGTTGAGAACTTACTTGGACGCATCGGCGATGACGAAGATTCCACGTATGCTTCCTTATTATTGTTACACGGGCATGTCTACACCGACGATGTGGACATGTGGCCATTTCTGGTTATTTACGCAAGTATCGTGACTTACGGTTGTGATCGCGCGTAGCTGCTTACTTGCCCCGTCACCACGTGACGCAGTGGATCTGGTATAGGTTATTGCACCGCCACGTGTCGCCTTCGCGAGTTAGTGTTTGGATGGAGCCGTGACTTACGGATGTGATCGGGCGCGAGTCGATTCACTTGCCCCGTCGCCACGTGGCGCAGTGGAGCTGCGGAGGCTATTGCACCGCCACGTGTCGCCTTCATGATATGGTTGTACAATATTATTGTACGGTCGGATCCGTAGCTATACTTGCCCCATACGGTTTTTATGGCACGTGGGACACGTGTTCATGTATACTCCTTGGTGTTGTTATATCATAGATCGCCGTGGCGGAAGGAATTCCACGCACGAGTGGTGAATCGAGGCGAGTCCTCGACTTGATATAACCGCTTATATGTCAGGTAATCGTAGTTTGGTTATCATGCATGTCTCCCGCTTTATATAGATCGTTATGATTTCATTTACTGATTTACGCTTTCACATACTGTACTGTTATCGACTCCTTCGGGGCCGCTCATGCCGCAGTAGAGGTACATCTACCGTCGATCCCCGCGCTTAGGATCACATTTCAGCGTGTTGGGAAGCTCCGTTCCTTCGAGGCTTATCTTTTGCATGTTACCCGAGTGCAGTAGGTTCTTGTACATCTGTGGTATGGCGGCCCCGTCCCGTCATAGTTGTTGTAAAAATCTTAGAGGTGCAGAGTAATCGCAAGCGTGGTTGTAAAAGGATTAAACTGTTCGTTTTATGTATATACCGAAGGCAATCGCTGGTTGGCCTGCTTATTTATCATACCTCTTGATCCATGTCTATTTGCATGTTTAAGTTTTTATTTCACTGGTTTTCTCGATGTTGTATCACTAGGGTGCCCGGTAAGACACTACCACGCCCGCCCTGGTTCTTGACAAAGTGGTATCGTGAGCGCTTAGTCCTCGGAAAGTGTCTACTGCACGTGTCTAGTAGAGTCTTGATTATCGGCGTGCGCACCACATCTATAATCGTGAGGCTATAAGACATTTATGATTGGTTTCCATTCTTCTCATTCCGAGATCGTGCCTGTAGCCGCATGTGATAAGTCGACCCTCTCGACGTATTTCGCTTTTACCGCTTATGCCTCCGCACAAGGCAACCCGCCCGTGGCGGCAAGGCAACAGAGGGAGTCATGAGTAGAGCAAATGCGGCGACCACAAGACTGAGCCTCCACCCCGCACCGGAGCAGAGAGATGAGTTACAAGGAGCTGGCCCGCCACGGCCGTGGTCAGGCCATACTGAGGATAGCCGACGCAGCAGCCCAAAGAGCACCAGCCGATCACCCTAGATCGATAGTTCGAGGCTACGGATTTTCCGAGTTGTAAACCGCCAGAGTTTTATGGGTCGAGGCACGAGGATGATCCGCAGGAGTTCATCCGAAGCGATTCACGGATCATGAGAGTGATCAAGGCATCGGAGACCGAGTCGGTGGTCCTAGGTTCGCATCGGCTGCGTGATACCGCAGTCGACTGGTTTGATTCATGGGAGCTGTCCCGGGGAGAGCATGCACTTCCAGCTGTGTGGAACGAGTTCTCAGAGGCCTTTCTTGCACATTTCTTGCCTCCCCAGATGAGGAGGGCTCGGGCCGACAGATTTTTGGTGTTGCGGCAGAACGGGCGTACGGTTCGGGAGTACAATGTGGAGTTCGACTCATTGGCCCGGTACGTCCCCGCGTTGGTAGCTAGTATGGAGGATCGAGTGCACCGATATGTTACAGGGCTCGATGATTACCTAGCAGAGAGTTGTTCGGGTGTAGCTCTTCAGCCGGGCATGGACATTGCCCGCATGCAGGCGTATGCACTTGGATGTGAGGAGCGGATAAATCGACGGAATGACCAAGGTCAGCAGAAGAGGGCCAGAACAGCAGGGTCCTTTGGTAACGTTCGAGGCGGACTGCCTCAGCAGCAGACTAGTTATGTACCTCCGCCAGTACAGAGTGGTCCTCCACAGCCTTCGGGACCTTCGGGATATTCGAGAGCGTGCCTGGGCTCCCATGTTTCAGATTTTCGGGGAATAGAGTACTCGCGGATGAGGCCACCGTATCTCGGTGTGACCATTGTGGTAAAGCCCATAGGGAAATGTCAGATGGTTTGGGAGATTGCTATGCTTGCGCCGACAGGCCATTTGACGGAGATCGTCCGACTGGGTAGCACCGGTAGGATAGCACAGACTACTAGATCGGGCCATGGGTTCTTCACCTTCCATAGCTAGGCAGGATGTTCATACACCGGCAGGCCACAGTAGAGGTCGCGGTGGAAGTTTCCAGTTTTAGCGGTCCTTTGAACCGCCTATTTTCAGGTATATCCTTAACCCTCTAGAGTTTTTATGTATTGATGTACTGATGATGTGTTTAGTGTTATGATCGGATAGCTTTGTGCTAAAATGTGATTTAGAAACACGTTAGTGAAAAAGGGTAAGTCCCTGGGTAGTGTGAAATGGAAGTGGTAGCTTTCATGACTTGTATAGGTAAGATTGTTCCGGATCGGGGAACAAGAGTGTTGGCGCGATTGTGGGTCGGGTTGATGGCCGCTCGCGGGTCGACCCGCAGCCCATTTGGGGTCAGCTTCAGGTAGTCCCGCCAGTGGTAGGGTCACGTGGGTGCTAGGCCCCGCTTTAGGTGACCATCGATGAGTTCGTGGATATGTTCGACCGAAGCGGTTCGTGAAGGCCGGAATGGCCTTAAAGAAGATTGAGGTTAGTAAGATGACCAAGTTTGGAGGTAGTGACTCACGCTTTGAGAATCAAGGGATGATGAAGTATGACACGCCCCGAGAGACACTAGAACCTCGTGGATCGCATGCACCGGCACCATTTGTTGGGTCACGGAGTGACACTAGAACCTCGCGCAAAGTGACAAAAGTGGTATCGCACGACGAGTAAGGAAGAGAACGTGTGTTATTTCGTGGCTGCCGCGTTGGCAACTTGTTAGAGGAATTTCATCGATATCCGTCTTGAGAAGGAACATTCGGGATGAATGTTTCTAAGGAGGGGAGAATGTTATACCCCGTATTTTCAGAGTATATACGTAAGGACGTACGTGCGACAATTTGAGACTTAAAGTTAGGCATGTTTCGAAATTTTGTGCACAACACCCGATTAAAGTCGTTTTTCGACGAAACGCTTTACTAAGCTACGAAGGAAAATTCCGCTATGTCGCTTTTGTATTTTTATGGATTTTTCCGAGCGACGGAACATTTTTGGACAACGGAGGGTGACACTTGTCACCCTCATCGACGATAAAGAGGCCACGGCCAGAGGGTTTTGAGGCCCTTTTCATGGGTCTTTGTTTTGTGAGGGATTTAAGGAGTAGGTTAGGGTGCACTTGTGCCAATCTTGGCCATCCACTTGCCCCACACATGGCTTGATCTTGTCCGTTGGTGTCCCTATAAATACCCCCTTGCTTGAAGGTTTTTCTTCATCCCTCATTTCATTCTAAGTCTTGAAATCTCCTCCTCTTCTTGTGCCGCCCAAAGCCTCTCCTCCCCTTCTAGTGGCCTTTGGCCGAGAGGTTCCCCTCCCCCCTTGTGGTGTCTTGCCGAGGGGTACCCCCCCAACCCTAGTTGATACGAGAAATATACCCCCTCACTGGTAGTATTGAAATACTCCTCCAAGTATTGTTATAATGCCCAAAATACCTTAGCCTTTACCATGTAGTATTCCAAAAGTTACCTCTATACGTAGAGCCCGAAATACTACCTTTGTCCTTTTAGTCTCAAACCAAAACCCTAAGGAAATCTTCATAGTTGGTTGAAGTATGTAAGTAGAAGTTGGTTAGAACTTCTGGGTTGTTTGAGCGGATTGAGCGCACGGAGTAGAGCTAAACCTTGCTTAGGATCGACTTTTATCTCGGATAATTTTGGGCTTATCGAGGTAAATAATCTTGTCCCCTTTGGTAATTGGAAATTACACGTCGTTGTAATATATAGGAGTATACTATATATAGAACTGAACTTAGTATTGTGGCAATGTCTTTTGACTTAAGCCTAAATTTAAAGAAAAGAATCGAATCGTAATTACATAGGTATCAGACATGAGACTTGTGTAGTTTTACCGTGTAGTAGAATTGTACACGTCCGATTAGACGTATAACCCCTGGTTGGCTTGATACCGGCCTCGATAGAGAGGAGATTTACGCGGCCATGTGTGGGGAGGTCTTGCGAATTTTCTGTAGAGTATGGGAACCGTGTGTTTAGAAGATTAATAAGCGTCTTGTGGCCTTATAGGTTGAAGTACTACGTGTGGCGTGATCTACGTGGCTTAAGGAGTAGCCGACGGTTTGAGGTACTTGGAGCGTTTTGCTATTAGTCGATAATCGTCGCGAGGTATGTGAACCTCTTCCTAGCTCTTCTAGCATGATATGTGTATAACTATGTAGTACGGTAGACGTACATGTGTTAAATGTATTTGATTGGTTTAAAACATAAAGTGTTATAACGACTTTATGGGAAGTTGGTTATAACAACTTTATGTAGGTAAGAAGTGCTTGTGGTCTTTAAAAGGTAACTGGCTTGATGTGTCATAATAAAGAACTTGAAGTATTTCATTAAGAAACCCTTTTTGAAAGAAGAGTAATACTTGATTTTGAAAACATAAGAGTTATTCTAGCTTTATAGGAAGTTAGGTATAACGTCTTAAAAGAGATAAAGAGAATGGTTTACTGATTTTTAGAAGTTAAGAGACTTGATCTTAAAAGATAAGAGACTTGACTTAAATGTATTAATATGAATTTTGTGTGAAACCTCATTCGTGAGTAATGAGTACTTGGTTTTTTTAAAAGGAATAATGTTTTACTGATTTCGGAAATCAGAATGAGTATCGACAAACCACGACAAATTAATAAAGGAAAATTTAATGAATAATGAAGTATTATTAAAATCGGAGAAACCTCCATCCGCATAAGCTAAGATGAGACAAAATGATATTACATTTTCTAGATCATGGTCGCTTAATAAGATTGATTATGAACAAGAATAACCTACACTCATATAAGGCATATGTTTCTCGATTGTTTAAAAGAGAATTATATTCTTAAATGATTAAGGCTATGAACTATGAAACTTTCCAAATAAAGAGACACGAGTAATTGAAATTAGGCAAACCGAACTTTAGGGAAAGAATGTTGTTGAAAAGGAAAGTGTTTTGGTTTACCTAAAATGTGAGTCACTCTATTTTTATACTACGAGTATCGGGTGACCTTTATAAAAGGAATGGATCTCTTTAAAAGGAAGTTAACGTACGTAGTACTTTAGGGTTAAAACCCGGACTTTGATATAAAATGAAGGTACTTTGAGTTGTGTATAACTTGCCTATGCTTGTTGTTGTATAACTTGCCTATGCTTGTTGTTGTGTAACTTGCCTATGCTTGTTGTTGTGTAACTTGCCTATGCTTGTTGTGATAGCCTTTGTTGTGCAAGAATTGTGTTTCTATATTACCGCGTCTCTCGATGGAGGGTTGACTGACTTATTGAGAACTTACTTGGACGTACTGGCAGTGACGGAAGATTCCACGGGTATGCTTCCCTTATTATTGTTACATGGGCATGTCTACACCGATGATGTGGACATGTGGCCATTTCTGGTTATTTACGGCGAAGTATCGTGACTTACGGTTGTGATCGGGTGCGTAGCCTGTTTACTTGCCCCCGTCAGCTACGTGACGCAGGTGGATCTGGTATAGGTTATTGCACCTGCCACGTGTCGCTTCGCGAGTCAGTGTTTGGATGGAGCCGCGGACTTACGGATGTGATCGGGCGCGAGTCGATTCACTTGCCCCGCCGCCTACGTGGCGCAGTGGAGCCGCGAGGCTATTGCACCGCCACGTGTCGCCTTCATGATATGGTTGTACAATATTATTGTACGGTCGGACCGTAGCTATACTTGCCCCATACGGTTTTTATGGCAGTGGGACTCGTGTTCATGTATACTCCTTGGTGTTGTTATATCATAGATCGCCGCGGTGAGGAAGGAATTCCACGCACGAGTGGTGAATCGAGGGCGTGAGTCCCGACTTGATATAACCGCTATATGTTGTATCGTAGTTTGGTTATCATGCATGTCTCCGCTTTATATAGATCGTTATGATTTCATTTACTGATATTCGCTTTCACATACTTGGTACTGTTATCGACCTCCTTCGGGCCGCGTCATGCCGCAGTAGAGGTACATCTACCGCCGATCCGCGTTTAGATCACATTTCAGTGTTGGGAAGCTCCGTTCCTTCGAGGCTTATCTTTGGTATGTTACCCGAGTGCAGAGGTTCTTGTACATTCGTGGTATGGCGGCCCCGTCCGTCATAGTTGTTGTAAAAATCTTAGAGGTGCAGAGAGTAATCAAGGCGTGGTTGTAAAAGGATTAAACTGTTCGGGTTTTATGTATATACTGAAGGCAACTGTTTTGGTTGGCCTGTTTATTTATCATACCTCTTGATCCATGTCTATTTGCATGTTTAAGTTTTTATTTCCGCTGGTTTTCTCTGATGTTGTATCACTAGGGTGCCCGGGGTAAGACACCAGTCACGGGCCCGGGTTCGGGTCTTGACAGAAACTTTGTGTCTCTAAGGTTGAGGTGGGTATGGGTCAATTCTTTACAACTTCTATTTTCTGAAAATCAACCTAGATGCCTTCGCCTGAAGTTACATGGCCTAAGAATGCCACTGACTTAAGCCAAAATTCACACTTGAATTTTTTTACATAAAGCTCACGGTCTCGAAGTGTCCACAACACTATTCTAAGATGTTCTGCATGATTAGTCTCACTACGGGAATATACTAAGATATCATCAATGAAGACAATGACGAAAATATCAAGATAAGGCTTGAAGACCCTATTCATAAGATCCATGAAAGCAGTCGGGGAATTTTTCAATCCGAATGACATGACATAAAATTTGAAATAACCATAGCAAATTCTGAAGGCGGTTTTTGGAATATCAACTTCCTTAACCTTAAGCTGATTGTACCCTAATATGAGGTCAAATTTGGAATAACATTGAGCACCCTGAAGTTGGTTGACTAAATCATCAATTTTGGGAAGAGGATATTTGTTCTTAATAGTGACCTTGTTCAACTGGCGATAGTTAATGCACATACACAAATACCTCTCATTATTTCGAAAAAATAAAACTGGTGCACCCCATGGTGAGACACTTGGTCTAATAAATCCCTTATCAAGAAGGTCTTTACATCACCCTTCTATTCTATGACTGGCTCATCGACAAATTTGAAACTGAAAATTTTGGTCCTACAACCTACTGTGGCATAACATGAAGATAACCAATCCATACCCATGATTACATTGAAGTCTACCATTTCTAACTCTACTAAATTGGTTATAGTAATGCAGTGATAGATTTTAACTGGACAAACCCTATATACCCGCTTGTCTATAACTTACTCACCAATTAGAGTGGATACTTCGAAGGGTTCATGTAAATTTTCTGGTTCTATCCCAAATTTCTTAGCACCAAAAGAGGTTATATATGACAAAGTGGATCCAGTATCCATAAGAGCATAAACTTCAAAAGTGAAGACCATTAATATACTTATGATGGCATCCGTATGAGCCTTTGTATCATGATGGGCGGCTAAAGCATATAGGCGATTTGGACCTTCGCTTGTGTTACCAGACTTAGCCACACCACACTCTGATTGGGCTTGAGAATTGCGATTGACTGTTGAATTGGTGGACTGAGCTACATTACCACTAGTACCTTGCCTTGCCGATGGGCAATCCTTTAGAAAATGATCCTACTGACCATAACCAAAGTAACCATCCATGAATGACACACCTCTAAGTGCCTCTTACCATAAGTGTTGCAAGTAGGATTTTGGAAACCCATGTGGCCCACGTTGACCTATGACTGTAAGACAACTGCTTTGAAGTTCTACCGCTTATTATCATTCATGAACTTTGGGGCTGGGGCACTGGCTAAGAATGGAGCAGGTTCTAATGACTTGTTTTTGAAGAATTGTCTGCCTCCACCTCCCCATAATGGAAGTAACCTAAAGACTTGGCTCTCTTATTAAACACTATATCCTTATCTTTTTGTAAAGCTTCTTCTTCATTAAACCTACTATTATTACCTTGTATGAAATCAACCACCTTTGTAATAGTCATCTCCTTGTTCTGAGCTGTAATATTAGTTGCATCGTACAATTAGGGATCAAGACCATCCATAAAGCGTCTAACTCTGGCCCTCATGTTTGGAACCGTATGTGGAGCATATTTTGTCAAAGAGAGAAACTGAAGATAGTACTCTTGCACACTCCTGCCGTTATACTTAATCTTTTCGAATTCAATGACCTTTACCTCCCAAACCTCAAGAGATAGAAAGTGATTAGTAAAAACACCAGCAAACTTATCCCAAGTTACTGAAGGTGCATCTTCCCCATGTGAATGCTCTCATGACTCATACTAGATATTGGTAACATCCTGCAATTGATAATATCCTAACTATGCTGCCTCTATCTTAGTAACATGTATAACACAAAAGATTTTCTATAATCCATCAATAATAATATGTGGATCATCTATCTTGCTTGACCCTACAAACACCGAAGGGTCCATACGAAGAAACTCACGTGTCCTGGAACGGGATGACTCCCTATTAATCCCTGTACATCGAGTCATTCCCTAACGTTGGGCTTGAGCAGCCACAAGTTGGGCGAGCAACTGAATATCTCCCCTAACATCAGAATCAGTAGAACTGGATGGTGAAACTAATATCTCTGCAGGCCCTGTCGCATCGGTTGGTGCTGTACCTGAATTGACTCCCTGAGCCTGAGCATTTTCCTCACAAGTAGCATTAGCAGTTGCCATCTTGCACATAAATGATTTATTTTTTGCAGACATTTTCTGAAATACGTAATACGCATGAGTTAGAAGGATATCCTGAAAGTATAACTCTAACTGTACGATCTAGAGTATGAAAGATATGAGACAATGCTAGATGTCTTGGTGGTCAACTATTTACATGTATAAGACCTCACACATATAAAAGTGACCCCACTAGACAAGGTTTCATTGACTCCCTAAGACACTTGAACCTAGTGCTATGATACCATGCTTTGTCATATCCTGAACTATGACATGTGTGAAATACAATACTCGATGTCTGGCTGCATGTGACCGAGATGGGGCTCATCAAGCAATAATAGATTGAAATATAATATAGAAATAATAGACTGACACCTCGAATGAGAAGGGGCTCACCAAGCAGTTGTACTATATGTAAAGCAACTGAAAGAATAAATAACTGTGGGTACTTAGGAAAAGGAAAACTCAAATCAATAAACAAATACTATACTGAATCTAAAACTAATAACTGAGCAAGGAATAATATAATAAAGAATACTTTATTACTGAATGGAGAGTCACCTGTTTAACTGAAATAATAAGTAATAATAATTATGGCCTTAGGCCCAATATGTATGCACAAATCTGTGGCCTTGGGTCCAAGTATACATATACTTAAACTGTGACCTTAGGTCCAATATATATCTGTGGACTTGGGCCGAAAAATACAGGTGGAATATTGAAATATACTGATATGATATTTTTTACTTTGATAAATATGTTGAAAGTCGTCTATCAGAAACAACCTCTCTACCTCCCAAGGTAGGGGTAAGGTCTGCGTACACTCTACCCTTTCCAGACCCCAATTGTGGAATTACACTTTGTATGTTGTTGATAAATATGTTGAAACAGATGAACCTATGTCCAACAGTACAATGTAGGATGTCCTTTAGGAAATGCTCTTAATAGAACTGAACCCTTAGCTCCCTAATTCATAGTCTAGTACCATGTTCTTTTGGTGTTGATGTTTCTCTTCTTCTTACTGCTTGAAAGCAGCTGCTAAAATGACTTGCCTGAATGCTAGAAATTATGAAGGACAAATTCCAAATTAACAAATATTGAACGTATGGATTTGTCAATGACCATGTACTCTGATGGCATCTGTTCGTAAATTGAGTAAGACTATTTGAAATATTGCCTTAGAGATTGTTACAGAGGTAAGTTAGAATGAATTGATAATTTATTCCATGAAGCAGTAATAATATACATTACAGAGAAACCTAACTATGGAAAGAATCAAAAAGAAAATCCTAAAGATATGATACAATCTATATAATTATGATATTTAACCTTCAACACCTCCCCTCAAGCTGGAGTATATATTGATCATGCCCAACTTATTACAAAGATAATCAACTCGAGTTCCACTCAACGCTTTTGTGAGAAAATCAACCACCTGCTCTAATTTCTTCACGTAACCAGTAGAAATCAAGTTTTCCTGAAATTTATCTTGAATAAAATGACAATCAACTTCAATGTGTTTTGTTCTTTCATGATATACTAGATTTGAGGTGATATAAAGAGTAACTTGATTATCACACCAAAGTTTTGCTGGTGTAGTATGCTTCAATCCAATTTATGCGAGAAGGTGATGTATCCACATAATCTCACACGTAGATTGATCCATAGCTCTGTACTCAGATTATGCACTTGATCGAGATACAACACATTGCTTCTTACTCCCTCATGATACTAGGTTTCCTCCAACAAAGACACAATAGCCTGCAGTACATCTTCTATCAATTTTGGATCCAACATAGTCAGCATCTGTAAAACATTTCACACGAGTATGGTTGTGATTGCTATATGATATGCCACGTCCCAGAAATCCTTTCAAGTAACATAGAATCTGCTCCAAAGCTTCCCAATGAGGGATTGTAGGTGCGAACATAAACTGGCTAACAATGCTTACTGCAAAAGCAATATCCGGATGAGTCATAGTAAGATAGTTTAACTTCCCAACCAACCATCTAAAGGGTCACCATCATCTTTCATAACATGCACATTAGGAACAATTGGACTACTGCATAACTTGGTTGCCAACTTTCCAGTTTCTACAAGCAGATCAAGAATATACTTTCTCTGAGATAGAAAAACTCCCTTTTTGCTTCTGCTTACTTCTACTCCCAAGAAGTATTTCAACAAGCCTAAATCTTTCGTGTGAAACCTAGTATGCAGGAAAAACTTTTAAAGAGGAAATCCCAATAGAATCACTTCATGTGATAACAATATCACCAACATATACAACTAGGAGAATAGTGCCATCTGCTTATTGCTTATAAAAGAATGAGGGATCACATTTACTCTTTTTCTGTCATGACCCGAACCGACGGGCCGCTACTGGTTCCCTAACTGGGCACCATTATACCCACACATCACATATAACCAGCGGAAGCTTAAGAAAAACTTCTAATCACATAACAAAGGGATCATATCCCCTGAACTGTAATAGCAAACTTGTATTATAAAACAAGCAAGCCGGCAAGGCCGCCACTGCATATTGAAATATCCAAACGAATTACAACTGTACATATGTCCAAATACACATTTACCACTCACACGTGTCTACAGACCTCTAAGAGTTTGATAATGAAATGTGACGGGACAAGGCCCCGCCGTACCCCTGAATATACATAAGCCTATAATTAAGATATGTACCAAAATGATAAGCCCCGAAACAATAGAGCTATCCCAAAAGCTGAGCAAAGATCCTAAGCTCGCGGATCACCAAACTGAGTACCTATACATGCGGGCATGAACGCAGCCCCCCGGAGAAGGGGGTCACTACAACAATATACTAAGTATGTAAACATAAAGTACTGTAAATGAGATCATAACTGGCCAAAAGATGACAGAGACAAGTATGAAAATCAAATACCAGATCCAATCGCGCCATATAAAATAGAAGTCAACTGTCTTGTAACAATGGAGAGTCAACTAAGCCTTATAAAAATGTGAGAGACATATCCAAATCATGAATGTCTGTCCATATAATCATATATTGTCAGGAGTATCTATACTCGCATCATGGATACATGTCCATGGAATCATATACTATCGTGAGTATCTATACTCGCATCATGGATACATGTCCATGGGATCATATATGTCATAGGTATCTATACCCGCATCATGGATACATGTCCATGGAATCATATACATATACTACCCGACCCTCTAATGGAAGACGTGGTGAACACTTGGTCATATACTGCCCGACCCTTTCTGGGACGCGGTAAACATATAGTCATATACTGCCCGGCTCTTAAGTGAAGGACGCGGTAAACTCTTGGTCATTTACTGCCCGACCTTTTTTGGGACGCGGTAAACATATAGTCATATACTTCCCGACCCTCAAGTGAAGGACGCGGTAAACTCTTAATCATCTACTGCCCCGCGGTAAACTCTTAATCATCTACTGCCCGACCCTCTAGTGAAGGGCGCGGTAAAATAGAATAATAACTCTAGCATGAATAGCAATCATGAGCAACCATGTGCAATTTAAATCATCTTTTGACTCTCAATAAAATCATATACTGCCCGGCCTTTCTGGGATGCGGTAAAATCGTTTTTGACTTCAATGGAATAAAATAGAATAACTTTCATTTAGAAAACGCAAGGCACTATCATATCACGTATCAATAAAAATTAGGATTTAATGGAATTACGCACGTCCGTCGTACACCCATTTCATATACATCATGCCAAAAGAAGAAATGATAGTTTCACATACCATATCGGCTATACCAACACGATAAGTAGAATTCGCCTCAATTAGTACTTCAACGTATAATAACAATAACACGTCTATCAACTTCTTGATACTAGTGTAAGTCATATACCACAAGATGGTTCTCTTTCATATAAAAATTGGGTAGTATTTCCCCTATTTATACATACATCCACAACTTACAAAGAAGACCAATAACATCAATAACCAAGTACCACTTAAGGGTAGTTCAAAACAGCAACCAAGGTGATCGACACACCTACTTCACATGTTAATCCAGCCTTTTAATCCATATAAAAACAGTTCATATTCCAACAACAACGAGGGTAAAATGTGAAGCCTTTCTACACCTTTTTATACCCTTATTCCTTTAGGACATACGTTAGCAATTTACCACATTAAACATGCATAATTGTAACTAAGTTTCCAGCATTATAACTCCATAAAACAGCCCCTAAACAACACAACAATATCCAACAGTTTCATGCAGTTTCGGCCAACAACCAATACCAAAGCCCTTTTCATAACTCCTTAAAATCCACTTCATATTTCGACACTTATATATAAACCATATCAACTTTCAATAACAAGATTTCCTTCATTTTAACATGCAGTTAGTGACGATAATAACAACAATAACAACCATCGAATCCAATATAATAAAACTGTCCAAAATCGGTTGGCTTGCCAAAACTATCACATGTACTTCTTATTCTCCATTTCACTTAACACAAGTTCATCCCTTAACTATAACATCATGTAACTTCTAATTACTTCAAGAGAAAGAAGAAAACTTACCTTAGTTTTCGCTAAAACAGTCCCTAAGTTCTCGGCCAACAACCTCACTTTTGCACTACTTCTTCAAGTTACAATAACACGCATGTATCCTCTACAAGCTTGTAACCATCTTACTTTCATGTTTTCCTTCAAACAAGTTCATCTCCAAGCTTAGGGTTTCAAGATAGTTTTTGGCCCAAAAACTGTGACCATTGCTTCAAGGATTTAACTTGGCTTAGAACTTGGTTAAGGTGCTTAATCTTGGAAAATAAGTTAAATTGTTCTTCATTTGGCTATGGATTTCGAAAACTTGAAGGAGAAGGAAGAGAGAAAAGAGTTGAAGGATGAAGATATTTTGTGAGCTAAGTCTTGCAAAGCCTTGTATAATATAGGTGTATCTAGCACAAATGGAGGGGGACCCATGAACCCCACTTGTCTACTTGTCTTTCCCTTCACAAAATATCTGACTTGGAAATTCCTGCATCGGCACCGCGGTACTGCAGAATGGCACCGCGGCTCCGGAATTCCTGCAGCTCTCTGAAGTTTCAGCACTGCGGTTCTGTTTTTTGGCACCGCGGTGCTGTGCCTGAAATTCACAGCACGTATTTTTCTCACTTATATGCCCTGGAATTACGGGGTGTAATATTCTTCCGCCCTTAGAAATATTCGTCCTCAAATGTTCATAATAGGTCTCAAACTATAAACATTTCGGCATAGTCTCCTTTAACTATACCTATCAACCTATACTCAGCAACACAAGATGCTACACAGGGCCACAATATAACACATAGTCTCATTCATCAATCAAAATAGCCAAGTAAGGAATCGAATTACCTGTATAACTATAATTTCATTAACCTTTATCGTTCTTGTCGTAATCCTTCCTTCTACTCGTCATTAAAAGAAAGAGAGAAAGAAGAAAAAAACATTCCTGCCTTGATATTCGATCATACCATTCCATTCCTACTTATTCATTGTTTTCATATTTTTTACAGCCATTCTTCGACTGTTCCATAGTTCCCATCCTCAATTACCCCCAACACTATTGTTATCCAAAGGTTATGTAGAATTGTAACATATTGCACAACATAGCCGAAGCCGAGGACCTTACAAGTCCAATATCTACAGCATACCTTAGCTTACTAACCTTGATAAATGTAATTCTTAATAATACGAAATACCGCCCTTTACGCGAGGAAGAGGGCTTATCTCCCTTTCCATTCTATAATTGGTTCGCATGGAAATTGAAATCGAACCAACTTCTCTCTACAATCAAAATTGGCAAAACAAGAAGCCAACCAATCCATACTCATAATAATATCAAAGTCAGTCATGCCTAACTCTATCAAATCTGCTAAGGTACGACGACTATATATAACCCCGAACAATTTCTATATACCCGCTTAGCCATGATCGAATCTCCTATCGGTGTAGATACCCCAAAAAGTTCTATCAACTCAGGTTCTATCCGAATTCTACTAGCAACCAGGGGAGATACATAGAATAAAGTGGAACCTGGATCTATCAATGCATACACGTCACGGAAAAAGATCAATAATATACTTGTGACAACATCCGGTGACGCCTCCTGATCATGTCTACTGGCCAAGGCCTAAATGCGGTTCGAAGGACCGCCAGAACTAGAAACTCCACCACGACCTCTACTACGGTCTGCTGGCATGTGAACACCCTGCCCTGCGGGGCGCATAACTATAAAAGGTGACGAACCAGAAACTGAGCCAATAGGCTGAGTCATCCCACCTGTCCCACCTTTATGAGGACACTCTCTCATCATATGTCCTTGACGGCCACAAGAAAAACAAGCACTTGTACCAGAATGGTATATCCCTGAATGGGACCTCCCACACCGAGTACATTGAGGCAAAGGCGGCCTTGACTGAATAGGACCCCTGTGCACCTATGAGACTGAATAGGACCCCCGAAAGGGGTCAGTACAACAATGTACTAAGTATGTAAACATAAAGTACTGTAAATGAGATCATAACTGGCCAAAAGATGACATGGACAAGTATGAAAATCAAATACCAGATCCAACCGTGCCATATAAAATAGAAGCCAACTGTACCTTGTAACAATTGAGAGTCAACTATGCCTTATAAAAATGTGAGAGTCATATCCAAATCATGAATGTCTGTCCATATATTCATATATTGTCAGGAGTATCTATACTCGCATCATGGATACATGTCCATGAAATCATATACTGTCGTGAGTAAAATGGGATAATAACTCTAGCATGAATAGCTATCATGAGCAACCATGTGCAATTTAAATCATCTTTTGACTCTCAATAAAATCATATACTGCCCGACCCTTTTTGAGACGCGATAAAATCGTTTTTGACTCTCAACGGAATAAAATAGAATAACTTTCATTTAGAAAACTCAAGGCACTATCATGTCATGTATCAATAAAAATTAGGATTCAATGGAATTACGTACGTCCGCCGTGCACCCATTTCATAGACATCATGCCAAAAGAAAAAATGATAGTTTCACATACCTTATCGGCTATACCAACACGATAAGTAGAATTTGCCTCAATTAGTACTTCAACCTATAATAACAATAACACGTCTATCAACTTCATGATAGTAGTGTAAGTCATATACCACAAGATGATTCTCTTTCATATAAAAATTGGGCAACACTTCCCCTATTTATACATACATCCACAACTTACAAACAAGGCCAATAACATCAATAACCAAGTACCACTTAAGGGTAGTTCAAAACAACAACCAAGGTGATTGGCACACCTACTTCACATGTTAATCCGACCTCTTAATCCATATAAAAATAGTTCACTAAAACAATCCATATTCCAACAATAACGAGGGTAAAAGCCTTTCTACACCTTTTTATACCCTTATTCCTTTAGGACATACGTTAGCAATTTACCACATTAAACATGCATAATTGTAACTAAATTTCCAGCATTATAACTCCATAAAACAGCCCCTAAACAACACAACAATATCCAACAGTTTCATGCAGTTTCGGCCAACAACCAATACCAAAGCCCTTTTCATAACTCCTTAAAATCCACTTCATATTTCGACACTTATATATATATATATCATATCAACTTTCAATAACAAGATACTGAGCCAAGTTCAAGCCCCCAGAACTGAGAGCAAGAGGAAGTTTTCCTTCATTTTAACATGCAGTTAGTGACGATAATAACAACAATAACAACCATCGAATCCAATATAATAAAACTGTCCAAAATCGGCTAGCTTGCCAAAACTGTCACATGCACTTCTTATTCTCCATTTCACTTAACACAAGTTCATCCCTTAACTATAACATCATGTAACTTCTAATTACTTCAAGAGGAAGAAGAAATCTTACCTTAGTTTTAGCCAAAACAGTCCCTAAGTTCTCGGCCAACAACCTCACTTTTGCACAACTTCTTCAAGTTACAATAACACACATGTATCCTCTACAAGCTTGTAACTATCTTGCTTTCATGTTTTCCTTCCAACAAGTTCATCTCCAAGATTAGGGTTTCAAGACAATTTTTGGCCCAAATATCGTGACCACTGCTTCAAGGATTTAACTTGGCTTAGAACTTGGTTAAGGTGCTTAATCTTGGGAAAATAAGTTAACTTGTTCTTCACTTGGCTATGGATTTCAAAAACTTGAAGGATAAGGAAGAGAGAAAAGAGTTGAAGGATGAAGATATTTTGTGAGCTAAGTCTTGCAAAGCCTTGTATAATATATATGTATATAGCACAAGTGGAGGGGGACCCATGAACCCCACTTGTCCACTTGTCTTTCCCTTCACAAAATATCTGACTTGAAAATTCCCGCATCGACAGCGCGGTACTGCAGAATGGCACCGCGGCTCCGGAATTCCTGCAGCTCTCTAAAGTTTCTACATCGCGGTCTTGTTCTTTGGCACCACGGTGCTGTGTCTGAAATTCACAGCACACATTTTTCTCACTTATATGCCCTGGAATTACGGGGTGTAACATTTTCAACTCAAACTCCTGAACTACCTCACTAAACTTGCTAAAACAAGCTCGGGGACTCTGATTCAAGCCATAGAAGGATTACTTTAAGCGACAAACTTTTCCATACTCCCCCTGAGCAACAAAACCAGGTGGTTGCTCCATGTATACATCTTCATGTAGATCACCATAACGAAATGCGTTTTTGATATCCAACTGATACAACGACCAATTTTCTGAAGCAACTAGAGAAATAAATAAACCAACATAAATAAGTTTAGTAACATGAGAGAAAGTGTCTAAATAATTCACTCCATACGTCTGAGCATACCCTTTAGCCACAAGTCTGGCCTTAAGTCATTCCACAGAACCATTTGGATTAACTTTAACTGTGAGACTTGCATCCCACTAGTTTCTTTCTGTTAGGTAAATCCACCACATCCCATGTGTGATTTTCCTCTAAGACATGTATTTCCTCAAGCATTGCATCACACCATCCAGGATGATTCAAAGCCTCCTTCATAATTTTGGGTACGGAGATAGAGTCTAGAGAAACAATCAAAGATCTAGACATAAAGGACAAACGGTCATATAAAACAAAATTAGTAATGAAGTATGTGGATTTGCAAGTCCATGTACCTTTATGAAGAGCAATAGGGAGATCAAGGTTTTCTAAAGGATCGGGCGGAGGAAGATTTAATGACAAAGGAACTGGTGCAGGACATCTATCATCGGTCTCTTATCTTCTCGAATAAATTTGAACAATATGCGGTCATGCTAGTGTAGATGTTGGAGACTCAGTAGCATATTGGTGCTCAATTGAGGAACTATGAGATAGAAGAATATTATCATCTGATTATTCTGTTATACCACGTATTTACAGAGTATGTACGTGAGGACGTACGTAGGAAAATTTAAGCCTTAAAGTTAGGCAAGGTTCGAATTTTGTTCACAACCCCCGATTAGAATCGTTTTTCGACGAAACGTTTTACACAACTTGCGAAGGAAAAATTCCGGCTATGTCATTTAGTATTTTTTCGGATTTTTCCGAGAGACGAAATATTTTGGACCAACAAGAGGGCGACACTTGGCACCCTCTAATTGGGGGGCTTATGGGCGGCAATTTGGACGAAAGGGAGAGTGGGAGTAGGTAGGATATTTTGTGATATTTGTGTGGTAGATGGATAAGGTACACATGGATGAATCTTGACCCTACACTTGCCTTGCATTTGGCATGATCTTGGCCATTGGTTGGCCATTGCTTGACCTATAAATACCCCCCCCCCCCTTTGAAGACTTCTTCATCCACAAAAATCCCTAAGTCTTGAAAACCTTTCCCCCTCTCTTGTAGTGGTTCGTCCAAACCTCCCCCCTCCCCCTTTGAGTAGGCCTTTGGACGAGGGGTACACCCCCCTCCTAGTAGCCTTGGACGAGAGTACCCCTCCTTGCCTAGTTGTTCTTGTAAAATACTACCCCCCCTCTTGGTAGAAATACTCTCCAAGTATTGTTACTATTCCCAAAATACCTTGGCCCAAATACCTTGTAGTATTCCAAGGTTACACTTATACGAAAAGCCCAGAAATACTATTATACTTCCCTTCAGTCACAAAAACGAAACCCTAAGGAAAATCTCCATAGTTGGTTGGAGTATTAAGAAGAAGTTGCGTAGAACTTCTAAAGGGTTGTTTGGAGCGGGTTGGAGCACCCGGAGTAGGAGTTAAACGTTGCTCAGGATCGACATTAAACTTGGATAATTTTGGGCTTATAGAGGTAAATACTCTTGTGTTATACCCCGTATTTCCAGAGTATGTACGCGGGGATGTACGTAGAAAAGTTTGAACTTTAAAGTTGGCTTGGACGAATTATTTTGTGCACAACACCCGATTAGAGTCGTTTTTCAACGAAACGTTTTACACAACTCGCGTAGGGTAAATTACGGCTATGTCATTTCTAATTTTTGCGGATTTTTCCGAGAGACGAAACATTTTGGACCAACGAGAGGGCGACACTTGGCACCCTCTAATTGGTGGGCTTTGGACGGCAATGTTGGACGATTGGGTGAGTGGGAGTAGGTAGGATATTTTGTGATATTTGTGTGGTAGATGGATAAGGTGTACTTGGGTGAATCCTAGCCCTACACTTGCATGACACTTGGATTGATCTTGGCCATTGGTTGGCCTTTGCTTGACCTATAAATACCCCTCCCCTTTGATGAACTTCTTCATCCAAAAATTGTGCTAAGTCTTGAAAATCCCTTCCCCCTCTTCTTGTGTGTTCTCGTCCTAGCCTCCCCCTCCCCCCTTTGTGAGGCCCCTTGGCCGAGAGCCCCTTCCCCCCTTGGCCGAGAGTACCCCCCCTCCTAGTGGGGTTGGCCGAGGGGTACACTCCCCCCCCTTGTGGTGTTGTCTCGTATAAATACCCCCCCTCTTGGTAGAAATACTCTCCTAGTATTGTTACTATACCCAAAATACCTTGGCCCAAATACCTTGTAGTATTCCAAGGTTACACTTATACGAAAAGCCCAGAAATACTATTATACTTCCCTTCAGTCACAAAAACGAAACCCTAAGGAAAATCTCCATAGTTGGTTGGAGTATTAAGAAGAAGTTGCGTAGAACTTCTAAGGGTTATGTGGAGCGGGTTGGAGCACCCGGAGTAGGAGCTAAACGTTGCTCAGGATCGACATTATAACTAGGATAATTTTGGGCTTATCGAGGTAAATAATCTTGTCCCCCTACTGTTATTGGAATTATATGTTGTAGGAATATATAGTTGAAGTATACTATATATGGAACTGAACATAGTTTTGCGGCAATGTCTTTTGACCTAAGCTTGAATTTAAAGAAGAGAATTAGACTGTAATTACACTATACAGAAGAATGTTAAAAGGAATTGAACTGTACTTACGTAGGACTGTATTTACAGTAGACTATGTAGTAGAATTGTACACGTCCGGTTAGACGTATAAACCCCCCCCCCCTGGTTGGCTTGGTAGCCGACCTCAATAGAGGAGGAGATTTACGCGGTTACGGGGGGGGGAGGTGCTGCCGAATTTTCTGTAGAATATGGAACCGTTCGTTTAGATGTTAATAGACGTTTGTGGCCTATATAGGTGGAAGTACTACGAGTAGCGTATTCTACTTAAAGAGTGGAAAAGGCTAGCAGAGTTACAGTACTGTGGAGCGTTTTGCTATTAGTCGATAAATCGTCGCGAGGTATGTGAACCTCTTCCTATCCCTTCTAGCATGATGTTTTGTAAACTATGTAGTACGGTAGACGTACATGTGTTAAATGAGTTTGGTTGGTTCAAAACATAGGGTGTTATAATAGCTTTATGGGAAGTTAGTTATAACGACTCTAAGTAGGTAACAGAATGTTTTTGTAGAAGATAAGAGACTTAACCTAATTGATTTGATATGAAACATTTTGTTATAAATGTTGTAAAACCTCATTTGCGAGTAATGAGTACTTTATTTTAAAAGAATAATGTTTTACTGATTTCGGAAATCAGAATGAGTATCGACAAACCACTGCAGCGTTAATAAAGGGAAATGTTTTGATTAAAGAAGTATTATTAAAACCAGTAGAAACCTCCATCTGCATAGAAGCTAAGATGAGACAAAATGATATTACATTTCCTAGATCATGGCTGCTGTTATAAGATTGTTATAAACAAGAATAACCTACTCACGCATAAGGTATATGTTTCTCAAATTGTTTTAAAGGAGAATTTATATTATTAAGTGATTAATACTATGAACTACGAAACCTTTCGAAAAATGAGAAACCTGAACATTTGAAATTAGGCAAACTTGAACGTTTGGAAAATAATGTTGTTACTTTTTACAAAAGGAAGTGTTTGGGTTTACTTTAAAAGATAATCACTCTATTTTCATATACTACGGGTATTGTGTGACTTTTGTGAAAGTAACGTATCTTTTAAAAGAATTAACGTATGAAGTACTTTGGGGATAAAAACCCCGATCTTGCTAATCATATAGTATAAAGTACCTTGTGTGAATAACTTGATTATGTTGGTTTGTGATAGTCTTGTCATACTTTCTTGTTAATTTGATAAAGTAAACATGTTAGGATGCTACGTGTGTTAGTATCTTGTGATGTTTGTGTAAAGGGGTTTCCCTTGTTGTGCTTATGTTGTTTAACAATAAGTTGTTATGTTAGTATCATATCACTCATGATTCCGGTTAAGCCGCCTCCGACGCGGGTAGACTTCAAAGTGGTCTGTGTGACCTATGATTCGAGGATACCTCACGCGGTGCAGGTGACCCGTGCGAGCTACGAGTTCCGTGTTAGTGTGCGGCCTTTATGGTCATGCGGTCTATGTGGCCATGCGATCGCGAGTCGGGACGTTGCGGGAGTAGCTACCTCGACGCGGGAATACCTCATGCGGGCCATCGGAGTGGCTTATGCGAGTCGCGGAAGTTCCGTGGCTAGACGCGACATTAGATATCGCTGGCGAGTGGCCGCTTTGATCATGTGACGGTGCAGACAGATCTCATGATACGCTTTATGACCTTGTTGGTACTGTGGGTTTTAGTAGTCGGCTATGCCTTCGCACTTACCCCGCACGGTTTTATTATGACACAGTGGGACCGTGTTCATGTGTACTCCTGGTGCTTTTATATCATGATCGCCAGCCGTGAGGAAGGTATTCCACGCATGATTGATGTTGTGGGCGTGAGACCCATAATTATATTTGAGTGATGACTTTGAGGGCGTGAGTCCCTGACTTGACATGACTGCTTATTTATTGTGAACTGTAGTTTGGTTATCATACATGTCTCCTGCTTTATATAGACTACTATGATTTCATTTACGATTTTCGCCACATACTTGGTACTGTTGTCTCGACCTCCTGGGGCCGCGTTCATGCCGCAGTTGAGGTACACACCGCGTTGATCCTAGCTCGTGGTCACAGATTCGTTGGGAAGCTCCGCTTTCTCCGGAGGCTTATCAGTGGTATAGTCCCCTGTCGTAGTAGTTGCTTACATTCAGGGGTATGGCGGGGTCCTGTCCCGCCATTGTTGTCATGTCATTCTTAGAGGTCTGTAGTACTGTTGTGGGCAGAGTTGTATATGGGATGTAACTGTTCGGATTTAAGTTTTCATATATACATGCCGAAAGGCAATTTTTCTCAGATTAGTATTTCATACTTCATGTTATTTCATGTTATTGTTTTATGTTCCGCTGATTACTCTGATGTTGTATCACTAGGGTGCCCGGTAGGCACGATCCACGGCCCGGTTCGGTCGTGACAAAAGTGGTATCGAGCGATTAATCCTGAAAGTGTCTGAGCCGTATCCAGTAGAGTCTTGATTATCGGTGTGTTGTGCACCACACCAATAATCAGGAGGCTATAGGATATTTAGGATTGGTTTCCATTCTTCTCACTCTAAGATCGTGCCTTAGAGCTGTGTTATAAGTTGGACCCCTCTAACGTATTTCTTTCCCTTACCGTTATGCCTCCGTGTAAGGCAACCCGAGCCCAGGAGGGCAAGGCGGCAGGAGTCGCGAGTAAGCGCAGAGGTTATGTGGCTCAGCCCAATCATCACCGACATGGTGCTTCATTCGGGAGTTCTGCGACATCACCAGGCCAGAGTTTAGCACGGCGCAGCAGCTCACCGCGCCATGATAAGTTGAACCTTCAGTTCCACGACCGGGAACAGAGAATAGAGATTGCAAAGAGGCGACCCTGTTACTGGCTATGGATTTGGCTACCAGAGAGTATGATGGATCGATTTATCACGGGTCTTGACAACTATCAACGAGAGGGTAGTGCAAGAGAGATTCTTGATTGAAGCGAGCATGGCACGTATGCGGCTTATGCGCCTCAGGCCAAGAAACGTAAAGATCGACGGGTTAACCAAGGACAGTAGAAGAGGGCCATAACAGCAAGGTCCTTTGGTAACTTTCGAGGCGAACCACCTCAGCAGCAGATCAGATATGCACATCCACCAGTGCAGAGTGGTCCTCCACAGGGTTCAGGACGTTCGGGGTATGCAGGAGTTGGTCAGAGCTCCAGAGCTTCCGGTTCACAGCTACACGTAGGTTCCAGCCAGCCGGATTCAGTTTTTCCCCAGTGTTCACAGTGTGACAGACGTCATCCCGGGGAATGTCGTCTTTTAGTTGGTACTTGTTTTTACCTGCGGCCGTCAGGGCCATGTGTCGAAAGGATGTCCTAGTAAGAGGACTCAGCCTTCAAGATCGGTGGGTAGTTCGTCACCTTCCTTAGCTATGCGCCCTACTGGGCAGGTTTGAGTGGAACGACTAAGGGGAGCGAATCAGTAGATACAGATATATCCTTAACCCTCTAGAGTTTAGTACGTATGATGAGATGAGTATATCTTAAGAGTTATGTTCAGATAACATAGTGTTAAATTATGATTAGAGATCATGATTAGTTAAAAGGGTAAGATTGGGGATAAGGAAAGTGGGAGCCTTAGAGTTTATACGTGGAGACCTTAGAGGTAAGGCCATCTCGAGTAAAGAGGTATTTTATGTTTGACCCTTATCGGAGTGCGTAGTGCACATGAGCTATGTTTGTGGGATAAGTCCCTGGGTAGTGTGGAATGAAAGAGGGTAGTTGAGCTAAGAAGACCGCTAGGTTTTCGTAACGTGATTAGTGAGATTGTTCCGGATCGGGGAGCAAGTGTTTTACGCGAGAGTGGGTCGGGTTGAGGCCATGTCGCGGGTCAACCCGCGACCTGTTTTATGGTGGGGTCAGTTTGTGGTGGTCCCGCCAGGTGGTAGGGTCACGAGGGTGTTAGGCCCAAGTTTAGTTAACCAGCGTACGAGTTCGTGGATGCGTTCGACCAGTAGTCGGGCCGATGAGGTCGGTCCCTCTTGTCTTTTAGTCAGGACCGTTTACTCGGCAGAGGGTTATGCGAGATGATCATATCAGGAAGGTTGTAAGGCTGCACGAGGTGCCTGCTTTCACCTTATGTCAGGCAGTGGAGCCCAGGTTACAGCTATTTTCGTTTTCTGGAAGTTTTACCAGGCGGGATTAGGAACTCCGGTGAGTCTCAGTATCGCATTCGCCCTCGGGCTAGTGTTTGGATTTCAGGGGTAGCTGTGAGTATTGTTGCCTCCTGTTGAGGGAGTGCTTTTATAACTACCATTTCAGTATTCGGATATCGCCTTACGAAGCCTCGTAGGGGCGGAAGTGTAAGTTGCCGGTCGATTGGTTCGATGTTGGCAAAGTTCAGATAGTGGGTTCATACTGGTTTCGGCAGGATGGGGATAGGGTGAAGCCTATCCAGGAGAGGTTATCGACAGCTCAGAATCAGTAAGTCGCGGATAATCGCGGCATTTACAGTAGTTCAGTGCCGACGGAGGATCTTCTTGAAGGTACCACCCCGGAAGGGTGTGACGAGATTCGGAAAACAGAAGAAACTTAGCCCGAGTTACTTTGGGCCTTTCAGATCATGTGAAGAATAGGCCAGGTTGCCTATATGTTAGCTTTTTGCCGTTCGACTTGGGAGGCAGTATGTCCGATCTTTCATATTGCTATGTTCGGAAGAGTATCGGAGATCCTTCCAGAGTATTCTCAGTTAATGATGACCAAGTTGGAGGTAGTAACCCAGAATTTTGGAAACTGAAGCAGTAACAGGAATATGGTAAGTTCTGAGAAAGAGTTCGAGTGTGCGAGAAGGGTACGACGAGTAAGGGAAGAAGCGGGCATGTGTTGAGAACATAGATGTGATTTTTCCTTTTGAAAAATGAAGGTGCGAAGGGAGTATCTTTTATCCCTTGGGTGGGAGTTTTTGTGATGTTAGAGGTGATTCCTCGTGGACTTGGATGTAAGTATTTTTTTTTGCGCAGGTGTTTCTGTGGCCAGGTGTGGCAGGATTGTTCTCATAAGTATAGTAGTGAAAACTATACTGGCGCACGTATGTTTTGAGACTTAGAAGGAACATTCGGGACGAATGTTTCTAAGGAGGGGAGAATGTTATACCCCGTATTTCCAGAGTATGTACGCGGGGACGTACGTAGAAAAGTTTGAACTTTAAAGTTGGCTTGGACGAATTATTTTGTGCACAACACCCGATTAGAGTCGTTTTTCAACGAAACGTTTTACACAACTCGCGTAGGGTAAATTACGACTATGTCATTTCTAATTTTTGCGGATTTTTCCGAGAGACGAAACATTTTGGACCAACGAGAGGGCGACACTTGGCACCCTCTAATTGGTGGGCTTTGGACGGCAATGTTGGACGATTGGGTGAGTGGGAGTAGGTAGGATATTTTGTGATATTTGTGTGGTAGATGGATAAGGTGTACTTGGGTGAATCCTAGCCCTACACTTGCATGACACTTGGATTGATCTTGGCCATTGGTTGGCCTTTGCTTGACCTATAAATACCCCCCTAACTTGATGAACTTCTTCATCCAAAAATTGTCTAAGTCTTGAAAATCCATTCCGCCTCTTCTTGTGTGTTCTCGGCCTAGCCTCCCTCCCCTGTGAGGCCCTTGGCCGAGAGCCCTTCCCTCGTCGAGAGTACCCCTCCTAGTGGGGTTGGTCGAGGTACACCCCCCCTTGTGGTGTTGTCTCGTATAAATACCCCCCCTCTTGGTAGAAATACTCTCCTAGTATTGTTACTATACCCAAAATACCTTGGCCCAAATACCTTGTAGTATTCCAAGGTTACACTTATACGAAAAGCCCAGAAATACTATTATACTTCCCTTCAGTCACAAAAACGAAACCCTAAGGAAAATCTCCATAGTTGGTTGGAGTATTAAGAGAAGTTGCGTAGAACTTCTAAGGGTTATGTGGAGCGGGTTGGAGCACCCGGAGTAGGAGCTAAACGTTGCTCAGGATCGACATTATAACTAGGATAATTTTGGGCTTATCGAGGTAAATAATCTTGTCCCCCTACTGTTATTGGAATTATATGTTGTAGGAATATATAGTTGAAGTATACTATATATGGAACTGAACATAGTTTTGCGGCAATGTCTTTTGACTTAAGCCTGAATTTAAAGAAGAGAATTAGACTGTAATTACACTATACAGAAGAATGTTAAAAGGAATTGAACTGTACTTACGTAGGACTGTATTTACAGTAGACTGTGTAGTAGAATTGTACACGTCCGGTTAGACGTATAAAACCCCCCCTGGTTGGCTTGGTAGCCGGCCTCAATAGAGGAGGAGATTTACGCGGTTACGGGGGGGGAGGGGGAGGTGCTGCCGAATTTTCTGTAGAATATGGAACCGTTCGTTTAGATATTAATAGACGTTTGTGGCCTATATAGGTGGAAGTACTACGAGTAGCGTATTCTACTTAAAGAGTGGAAAAGGCTAGCAGAGTTACAGTACTGTGGAGCGTTTTGCTATTAGTCGATAAATCGTCGCGAGGTATGTGAACCTCTTCCTATCCCTTCTAGCATGATGTTTTGTAAACTATGTAGTACGCAGAGACGCATACGTGTTAAATGAGTTTGGTTGGTTCAAAACATAGGGTGTTATAATAGCTTTATGGGAAGTTAGTTATAACGACTCTAAGTAGGTAACAGAATGTTTTTGTAGAAGATAAGAGACTTAACCTAATTGATTTGATATGTAACATTTTGTTATAAATGTTGTAAAACCTCATTCGCGAGTAATGAGTACTTGATTTTAAAAGAATAATGTTTCTTGATTTCGAAATCGTAATGAGTATCGACAAACCACCGCAGCGTTAATAAAGGGAAATGTTTTGATTAAAGAAGTATTATTAAAACCAAGAGAAACCTCCATCCGCATAGAAGCTAAGATGAGACAAAATGATATTACATTTCCTAGATCACGACTGCTGTTATAAGATTGTTATAAACAAGAATAACCTACTCACGCATAAGGTATATGTTTCTCAAATTATTTTAAAGGAGAATTTATATTATTAAGTGATTAATACTATGAACTACGAAACCATTCGAAAAAATGAGAAACCCGAACATTTGAAATTAGGCAAACTTGAACGCGTTTGGAAAATAATGTTGTTACTTTTTACAAAAGGAAGTGTTTGGGTTTACTTTAAAAGATAATCACTCTATTTTCATATACTACGGGTATTGTGTGACTTTTGTGAAAGTAATGTATCTTTTAAAAGAATTAACGTATGAAGTACTTTGGGGATAAAAACCCCGATCTTGCTAATCATATAGTATAAAGTACCTTGTGTGAATAACTTGATTATGTTGGTTTGTGATAGTCTTGTCATACTTTCTTGTTAATTTGATAAAGTAAACATGTTAGGATGCTACGTGTGTTAGTATCTTGTGATGTTTGTGTAAAGGGGTTTCCCTTGTTGTGCTTATGTTGTTTAACGATAAGTTGTTATGTTAGTATCATATCACTCATGATTCCGGGTTAGTCGCCTCCGCGGGGTAGACTTCGGTAGTCTGTGTGACCTATGATTCGAGGATACCTAAATGCGGTGCTGTGACCCGTGCGAGCTACGAGAGTTCCAGGTTAGTGTGCGGCCTTTATGGTCATGCGGTCTATGTGGCCATGCAGACTGCGAGTCCAGGACGTTGCCGGGGAGTAGCTACCCTCGATGCGGGGAATACCTCATGCGGGCCATCGGAGTGGCTTATGCGGAGCTGCGGGAAGTTCCAGGGCTAGACGCGCACATTAGATACTGCGGGCGAGTGGCCAGCTTTGATCATGTGACGGTCTAGACAGATCTCATGATACAGTTTATGACCTTGTTGGTACTGTGGGTTTTAGTAGTCGGCTATGCCTTCGTACTTACCCCGTACGGTTTTATTATGACACAGGTGGGACCTGGTGTTCATGTGTACTCCTTGGTGCTTTTATATCATAGACTGCCGGCAGTGAGGAAGGTATTCCACGGGCATGATTGATGTTGTGGGCGTGAGACCCATAGTTATATTTGAGTGATGACTTTGAGGGCGTGAGTCCCTGACTTGACATGATCGCTATTTATTGTGAATCGTAGTTTGGTTATCATACATGTCTCGCTTTATATAGACTACTATGATTTCATTTACGATATTTTCGATTTCACATACTTGGTACTGTTCAGACCTCCTTCGGGGCCGCGTCATGCCGCAGGTTGAGGTACACCAGTCGTTGATCCTAGCTCTCAGGGTCACAGTTCAGCGTTTGGGAAGCTCCGTTTCTCCGGAGGCTTATCAGTGGTATAGTCCCCTGTCGTAGTAGTTGATTACATTCAGGGGTATGGCGGGGCCCTGTCCCGCCATTGTTGTCATGTCATTCTTAGAGGTCTGTAGTACTATTGTGGGCAGAGTTGTATATGGGATGTAACTGTTCGGATTTAAGTTTTCATATATACATGCCGAAAGGCAATTTTTCTCAGATTAGTATTTCATACTTCATGTTATTTCATGTTATTGTTTTATGTTCCGCTGATTACTCTCATGTTGTATCACTAGGGTGTCCGGGGTAAGGCACCAGTCACGGGCCCGGGTTCGGGTCGTGACATCTTGTCCTTATATTGTAATTGGAAATTACATACTGTTGTAGCATAGAAATGAATATAAGATTCATAGAAGAGATTTGAACTGTAATATAAGGATATTACAGAAAAGACTTGAACTGAAATCACATCAGAAGAATAATCTACAGAGTAGTCTAGTCATTGATAGACTTGTATAACCTTTATAGGTTGAATGTTCTGCGAGTAGCATGTACTACTTGAAAGGTGGACAAGGCTAGCCGGGTTATAGCCGTGGAGCGTTTTGCTAATAGTCGATAATCGTCGCGAGGTATGTGATTCTTCCTATCCTATTGAGCATGATATTTTAAAGAATATATATATAGTACGGTAGACGTACGTGTGTTAACTGAATAATAATTGCGGCAATGTCTTTTGACTTAAGCCTGAATAATAATTGCGGCAATGTCTTTTGACTTAAGCCTGCATAATAAGAATCTTGAAGTATTTCAAAAGAATCTCGAATCATTTTTCAGAAGAGTAATACTTGGTTTTAAAACTTAAGAGTTATACTAGCTTTATGGGAAGTTAGGTATAACGGCTTAAGAAAGATAAAAAGAATGGTTTATTAATTTTAGAAGTTAAGAGACTTGATCTTAAAAGATAAGAGACTTGACTTAAAGGAATTAATATAAATTTTGTTAATAAGTGTGCAACCTCATTCGTGAGTAATGAGTACTTGGTTTTTAAAATGGGATAATGTTTTACTGATTTCGGAAATCAGAATAAGTATCGAACAAACCATTGCAGCGCTAATAAAAGGAAATGTACTGAATAATTAAGTATTATTAAAACCAATAGAAACCTCCATCTGCATAGAAGCTAAGATGAGACAAAATGATATTACATTTCCTAGATCATGGCTGCTTTAATAAGATTGTTATAAACAAGAATAACCTACTCACATATAAGGCATATGTTTCTCAAATCGTTTTAAAGGAGAATTATATCATTAAGTGATTAAAACTATGAACTACGAAACCTTTCGAAAATGAGAAACTTGAGCATTTGAAATTAGGAAAACTTGAACGTTTGGAAAATAATGTTGTTAATTGATTTTACAAAAGGAAGTGTTTTGGTTTACTTAAAAAGATAGTCACTCTATTTTAATACTACGGGTATTGTGTGACTTTTGAAACGGATCTTTTAAAGAGTTAATGTATGAAGTACGTTGGGGATAAAAACCCGAAAGTGTTAACATAAAATAGAAAGTACCTTGCGTGAATAACTTGATTGTGTTGGTTTGTGATAGCCTTGTAATACTTTCTTGGTGATTTGATAAGTAAACATGTTAGGATGCTACGTGTGTTAGTATCTGGTGATGTTTGTGTAAAGGGGTTTCCCTTGTTGTGCTTATGTTGTTTAACGATAAACTGTTATGTTATTATATCACATACCCCTTTGACTTGTTATACCGAGGGCTTGCCACCCTTGATGCGGGTCTATCGGCTATCACGGTCTATGTGACCATGCGAGCGGCGGTATGCTCGGGATTGATCATTCGGGTGTTTTATCCGATCACGGGGTATGCCCTATGCGATGCAATGTGACTATGCGGTCTATTGAGACTATGCGGATTGCGGGAGTCCAGGAGGGTACCGGGGTTAGCTACCCCCGATGCGGGTCTATGTGTGACCTATGCGGGCTGCGGGAAGTCCAGGATTAGGCACGCATAATGATACTATGGGCAATCGGCCTTGCTTCGATCATTAGCGGCCTAGAAAAGACCAGTTACAATATATCTATTTCACTATTGTTTATGTTGTGGGCGTAATACCCATAGTTATAATTGGGTGATGACTTTGAGGGCGTGAGTCCCTGACTTGACATGACTGCTTATTTATTGTGAACTGTAGTTTGGTTATCATACATGTCTCCTGCTTTATATAGACTACTATGATTTCATTTCTGATATTTTGATTTCACATACTTGGTACTGTTATCGACCTCCTTGAAGTGCGTTCATGCCGCGGTAGAGGTACACGATCGTTGATCCTCGCTCTTGGGGTCACGATTCGGCGTTTGGGAAGCTCCGTTTCTCCGGAGGCTTATCGGTGGTATAGTCCCCTGTCGTAGTAGGTATTTACATTCAGGGGTATGGCGGGGCCCTGTCCCGCCATTGTTGTCGTATCATTCTTAGAGGTCTGTAGTACTGTTGTGGGCAGAATTGTAAAAGGGATGTAACTGTTCTAGTTGATATATATATATATATGTCGCAAGGCAAGTTTTTCTCAGATAACTGTTTTTCACTTCACTTTATTCATGTCTTGTTTTATATTCCGCTGATTACTCTGATGTATGGCTACTTGGGTGCCCGGGGTAAGGCACCAGTCACGGGCCCGGGTTCGGGTCGTGACATATTCTTTCACATCACGAGTACCTTGATAGACTAATCACTCATCTTCCCCACCCTGACTTGTAGAAATAAGAGGTGCATAGAAGAATGGTATAGTCTCTAAAATACCACATCATTTGACACCAAAGATTTGCTAAGTTCAATAAAATAACAACGATACCCCTTCTGAAGATGAGAATACTCCAAGAAAATACACTTCAACGCTTTAGCGTCAAACTTGGTAACAGATGGTCGCACATCTCGAACATAACATGTGCTTTCGAACACCTTCGGTTCTACCAGAAATAGTGACTTATTTGGGAAAAAGAACACTGTAAGGCATATTACCAGCAAGCACACACGATGACATGTGATTAATCAGAAAATAAGCTATAGAAACTACAACAGCCCAAAAAATTTAGGAACCTTCATTTGGAATAAAAGTGCCTGAGCTGTCTCAAGGAGATGCATGTTCTTCCTCTCATCAACTACATTTTTAGATGGTGTATCAACACATGAAGACTGATGGAGAATATCATGTTGTCTCATGTAAGACTGAAACAATTCCGACATGTATTATTTAGTATTATCGCTCCTTTGATTATGCACCAAAATATTGAATTGAATTTTGACTTTAGCATAAAAGGCATAAAAATGAGTGAATACTTTAGAGCAAATTCTCATAAAATAAATTCAATCCATCTAAGAGAAATCATCCATAAAAGTGATAAAATACTTATGCCCAGTTTTAGAAATGACGGGACATGGTCCCCACACATTAGAATGAACTAACTCAAAAGCTGACTCAACTCGCTTATTAATCCTTGGACCTAATGAGATACAATCATGTTTTACAAATCGACATGAATCACAATCTAATTAAGGAATATTCTGAAATTGAGGACACAACTTTTTTAACAGAGGTAAAGAAAAATGTCCCAATTGACAATGTACTTCAAATGGAGACATGATACTAGAACATGTAACAAACTGAGACACCCATTCATCAAGGATGTAGAGATCTTCAGATACATGTCCTTTACCAAAAACCTTATTTGTCTTAAGATCATGAAATAAACAATGATCGGGAAATAACGAGATAAAACAATTAAGGTTTCTAGTAACTTTACTATCACAAATCAAATTAAAGGCCAAGTTTGACCTAAAATAGATGATATGGTAATGTTGTTCGTTTAACTGTCCCAAATCCAATACTGTTACAAGTTATTCCATCAATGACACTAGTTGAAGATGGTTCTTTATGTGGTTGAACAATAGAAATAATACGAGGATTACCTATCATGTGATTTGTAGTACCTGAATCAATCACCCATTTATTTGAAGAGGTGATAACACATTTTTATCTAACTCAACAAAAGAAACACTGCCAGAGTTCTTATTTTCTCATTCTCTATTGTTTACAATCATATTTCTAAATATCAATCTCAAAGGATGAAGTAAATCACGGGAAAACAACAAAGTTCTCACTAATATACCCTAACCGATCTAAGACCAAAATATAATAATAAGATAACCCAACTAATCAAGGAATCAAAAGGGATTAGGACTTCAAACAAAATAATGGTCTAACAAACAATAGAACAAAAGAGACTCCACATGAATTAAAGAACCCAGGTAAATAAGCGAAAGATGGTTACCAATTAGATAAGCATAGCATAATTTTCACAAAAAATAACTCTATCAAAATACAAATCAAATCAAAAGAAAACAAACTGGACAGAACCTGGACTGCTCTGAAGTAAGATTTTACAAATCGGGAGTGCAATTACATCTCCATAGTTTAGCTGTGTTGATGAAGTTCGAACATTGAAGAGGTAAATTTCCAGCAACTCTAAAAATCATTAATTTTCGGTAAGTTTTCTCACCCAACTCCCACAAATCAGTAATTTCTAGTGAGTTTTTCTCACCTAACTCTAGCAAATTAGAAGGATTTGCTCTGATACCATGTTACAGAGGTAAGTGAGAATGAATTGATAATTTATTTCATGAAGCACTGAGAATATATATATTACAGAGAAACCTAACTATGGAAAGAAACAAAAAGAAAATCCTAAAGATATGACCAAATATGATTTAATCTTTGTAATTATGATATTCAATCTTCAACATAGATCATTTTCTTCATGACCCCGGTTGGTTGCCGAAGATGATCCCTCACTTTGGTCATAGAAAACACACTCCAGAGCTGCATTGTATGAACTATGGTTTGGGCTTTGGTTTAACTTCCTGGATACACCATGGGGATTTTGTTCATGTAGATGTATGTATATAGGATATTAAATTTAAGTGTTCGTTTCCTTTAAATTTTCGTCTAGATTATCCCTAAAGGGTTATACTTCTCTTGATCTGATTGACGTATCATATATTCCAAGTTTGCACTGG
This sequence comes from Przewalskia tangutica, assembly GCA_029844215.1. Classification (NCBI taxonomy): domain Eukaryota; kingdom Viridiplantae; phylum Streptophyta; class Magnoliopsida; order Solanales; family Solanaceae; genus Przewalskia; species Przewalskia tangutica. The sequence continues at coordinate 41,532,634 of CM056733.1, forward strand.
ATGCGGTTATTTGTTTGTGAAGAATCAAGCTAAATTTAAGCGTACAATTTTACTCTAAATTTAGCTACCATTTGAGTGATTGTATTTTCTTTCGGTGCTAGAATGTCGTTCTGACAGTTTCCTATTAAGATACATATTTTGGGTAATCTACATATGCTTAAGTAATATGTATTTAAACTTATTGGTACTGAGCTCATGATATATAGCCTTCATAAACTTCCTCTTCTTGGATGTTGCTGGAGCTTTACTAATATTATTTTTGAGTCTAGAAAATCTCACAATATTTTTACTAGATTTTATCAGTCCTATTATTATTTCAAGTCATACAATATGATGCTTGAAAATTTAGTTTAAACATGTAATTTTATCTTTTTGTTCGTTGATACATTAGTACTCACTTTTGTTTATTTAATAAAATATATTATGTTTTATTAGCATTTTCCATTATAATGTCGTTAAATATATTTTTGTAGCATTTTCCATTATAATCCCTAAATAATTGAGATGTTTTCGTAAGGAATATTCTACCATTTATAATTGTCGTTAAAAATAGAGTTGAATTTACTTGCCTTAAAGAGCAAACTAAGACATTTTTAGAAGGGTTATCGTAGCCATTCTAATTGCCACGAAACAATTTCCACTAAAACTAATGACTTTTAGCAGCAATTTAATTTACCGGCTATGATAATGGATGCATAGTTAGCCATTATGGATTGGGTTTAGTAGCCAAAATAACTGCGGCAAGCAATTGCCGTTAAAACTAATAGTTTTTAGCATCAATAAATCACACCCTTCACCAAATTTTGTGACAATTGTTATTGCTGCTAATGTCATTTTTATTACCGCTAAAGCCTCTTTCGTAGTAGTGTGATAGGGTTTGCTTAATATTCTGATTTTCTCTCTTTGTGAGTGCATGCCATAGATTGTGAAAATTCGATTTATGAATAGTTGAAGAAAAGAATAGTTAGGAATTCATCGTGAGCTACATTTATGCAGTTATAATATAGTTATGGGGATTGTTTTGGGTTTATATATCGTTTCAAACATGTTAGAATCCATGGGTGAATCGTATGAAAGTAAGAACATATTTGGCTTAAAAACCTTAGTTTTTTAAAAGGATGAAAATTCAAAAGAAAAGAGTAACGTTCTAATCTTTCTCATATAAATAAATTGTAGAGTGATTGTTGAAGTTGGAGAAATACATTTGTTAACTTTTAGCGGGATTTGAGATGTCTCCTTTTTAACATACTTTTCAACCTTTAAAAATAGTTTCTTTGGCTAGGTTCATGTGCTTGAGGGACAATCCCATATTGAATCTTATGTGTATTATATTATCCATATATTTTCATGAATTTTCATATAAAGGGATGATTGAAACTGAATTATTAAGCCTCGAACTTTGAACATGCTTCTTATAAGGGATGACTTAACTTGATTTTGAAAGAGATGATCTTCAAACTGTTTTGCCCTAGTATGGGATAATCAAATTGAATTCTATAGTGATAACCTTTAAACGTGATTTTCCCTTACTTTTAGATGATTGAAATTGATTTCTAAAGCAAGAGTCTTTAGTGTGTTGTGCCCTGTGAATGAGTTTTGGTGAGTTAACAGTTAATTAATGATTGAACATTATTTCTAAACTGCTTAATGACTTGATATACCCTATTAACGAGATGATAAACATAATCCATAATGAATAATTTGGGATAAGGATATGATTAGTTACTCGGCTTCTATGCCATACTTTGAGATTCGTCTTCCATGCCATAATTTGAGATTTTGCTTCTATGCCATAATTTAAGATTCGACTTTCATGCCATAATTTGAGAATTGACTTCTATACCATGATTTGAGATTCGGCTTCCATGCTATAAATTTTGATGCTAATATGTCATGACTTGTATTTATTTGTATTTTTTCATGTATGGGAATGATGTGCTAGTCTAGTGGATGATTAGCCATTATGGATCTTAATGTATCGCTTTTGAGCATTGTCGTGTTAGTCCAGAAGACGATTGACCTTTGAGGCGTGTAGCCCAATGTATCCATTGTTGTGCTAGTCTAGAGGACAATTAGCCGATAATGGGGGAAGTAGCCCCGGTGTATTTATTGTTGTGCAAGTCCAGAGGATGATTAACATCCTTGAGATAATAGCCTCGGTGCATCAAATGGTTATTCTTTCATGCGTTGACATGTGTTGATTGTTGGTTGCCTATGAGTGACTTGTTGATGATCTTGAGTTCATGACTGAAAAGACTTAACGTAATAAATGGTACCATAAGTTGAAATTGATAAATTCATGTGTTATTGGCTTTTACTAGTGAGATTACTTAGGTTTCTAGCTTACTTTATCTTTGGATTTTGAAATGTTTTTGAAAAAACTTAAGGTAATGAGAACGACTTAAGATTTCAAAGTGACTATTTATTTAATAATGACTTATACTGGATATTCATGAGATGTTATCATTTATTTTGAATTGGTTCTCAATACAAATTTTTATTACACTTGATACTTGTATATATTGCTATGTAATGATTTTCCTAGAGATACTCACAGAGTACCCAGTGCCCAGGCATATCATTGATATTTTTGATGATGTGTTAGGTAATACATGAGAGCAGATTCGTGATATGTGTACGAAGTAGGAGAAATTGTTGGTTTATGGATTTATTTGTGAGCCAACACCTTTGTTCATGGGACACTACTTTGTCTTTATGTATTTATTTCAGCTTTCGAGCTACATCCCAAAGTTAGACACTCGTTTGTTTATCATAGAAGCTCTATAAATAGTTGTCATATTGTAGGTAGTTGTTGAATTCTCGTCCGACTTATTGATGTGTTTGCCACATTTTGTAAGTGATTATTCATATTTGACTTCTGTTGATTTTTATGAGTATGCTTTCAGTTAGTCATAAAATGATTGTTTTAAATAAATATTTAAAAACTAATGAAAGAGAACACATATTTATTAATTTTATAAGGTGCTTCCGGTATTGTTCATATTATCAGATGGCTGGTTCGCCCAGGGTGAATTTTGGGCATGACAAGCTTGATATTAGAGCTCTAGGTTTATAAGTCACATAGGATTGCCTGTGGAGTTGTGTCTAGTAGAGTCGTCCTCATGCAGACTGACTACCCGTATGGATGTATGACTACCAGGAAATTTTAAGTGTTTATTACTCTTCTTAATTCTAGATTGTGCTATAGAGCATGGATTTTTTTCTAGGATCATTCTGATGTGTTCGTTACTCGTTTATGCGGAGGTGACTTTAACTCATGGTGCAGTTTCTAACCTAGTGAATAATAGTGCTATGAGGTGCAAATTGATTGTGTTGTACAATTTGATGGATGATTCAAAGTCGTTGGGAATCCTATAATAGGTGTTTGGTGGTTATCGTAAGGTATGACCGTTGATGTTTTGGGACAGGTATTTTTACCATTTGTTCTTTTTATGCATATTCTTTGATCGATCCAGGTTTAAATCTTTGTTAAGTGACTCAATACATTTCTCTTGATTTTGGTGTGGTTCTTTTTGATAAATCGAGACATGTATATAAATAATAATAGATTACAGGGAAAACTTTGCCAAAATCGTGGTAGACCTACAAGGATTGTTAAGATGAATAAAGTTTTTAATGTGATAGATACAACCTCTACTAAGAAAAAAAAAGATGATGCAGTAGCCAAAAGATTGGATAGTGATGGATGGAAGTATGTTGTTGACTGTCATTGATTTGTTAAGTGAAGAGTGGGAGAATTATATTTTAGGCTTAAAACTCAAAAAATACTTCTTGTGGAAGACTGACTTAAGAAGATGATGGAGTTTGCGTTAGGCTTTAATTTATTATTCTAGGTTTTAATATAAGGAATTCTAATTTAAGGCTGCAATTAGGTGGACCTGTGTGATTTGGATAGACTATATGTTTCCTTAAAATTTTACTTTAACGACTATAACTCCTTGTAGCTCAAAAAGATTTGCATTGATGTCCATTATTGGTAATATTAGGATGGAACTTTAAATAATCACCTTGGTGAAAAGATGATAATGTGAGAGTGGTAGACTAGATTTTCAACTAGATTTGCTATAGAGAATACAAGAATTCTAATAAAAACATCTAAGACATTTGTGAAGGTGAGAGTAGGACATATGCGAATTTTAGATGAATAAGTGAATGAAGTTGTTACACCCCGTACTTGTACACGCGAGCGAAAGGGTAGTTAATCGACTTGAGCTTCAGCAATCGAGATGCTTTTTGAGGGTCACCTATGGATTTTATGGATGTTAAGAAGGTGTATGGAAGGTTAAAAGTATTTTGGGTTGAAGGAAACAATCCTTGATGAAGTTCGACGAAGTTAACACAGTACATTAAGCATTTCGCATCGAGAAAGCGATTTCGCCTCACAGAACTTGGATGCAAATTAGGGTATTATTTCACCACTTCACTGCCACCATCTGCAGTGGGAAATGCAGCCGCAGATGGGGATTTGCATAGCAAATCCTGGCGAAGAAGGGAGGCAGTAAAAGGGTGTTACTGAAGCTAAGCTCGAGGGCTAATTCTTTTTATATCATTTTTTACCTAGACAACCCTAAAATGATCCTAGATACTCTCCAAAAGCCTATCTATCATTGAAAAATATTTCCTTGAGCATATTAAGTGATTTCTCCCTTGGAAGATCAATATCCCCTTGCAATCCTCTTTAGTTGGTTGTTGAAGTTGGGAGTTTTTTGAGCTTAGAATAGAACTTGTTGCGAAAGGTGTCTTGGTTGTTTCAGGTAAGGTTTTTCTACTCCTAAATGTTTTCTAGCTCTTCTTAGCTTAGTTTTTGAATTGGTAAAGATAACTTATAAGATTAAGCTAAACTCCATGAAAGCGATGTTGTGATTATTGGATTATTTTAGTCAATTTCTTGAGATGTTTATAGATGGAAGTTGTAAGGTATGATAGTTGAGATATTTGTTGTATTATAGTGTATGAAGAAGAGTTGATAATACGTTGGTTTCCATAAGAGCAAAATATGAGAGTTATGCACTCCAAGTGTTCGATAGAATGTCTTAGTGATTCAATTCTTAGGTTATTATTACAATTATGATTCATGTTAATTATGTTATGTAGATCATCACCCTAAGTGTTTACTGGAACCCATGAGACCATCGTAACTAAGGAATTTGATGTATGTAAGGCAAATCCTTCTTTCAAAGGCATGCATTTCAAAACGTACATCAATTTCTAAATGAAACGTCAAAAAAATATTCAAATCTCATGTTGTTTGTCCCTTGATGGAACTACTTCCATTTCTTGTTATCATATCCTATATGGGTTGGTTTGTTAGCTGTATATCTGAGTTCCATATCCCTCTCACATGGAGAGTGTATCAGAAGAGTTAGTTATCGAGTGGACCAAGTGTCATCCCAAAGTAACGGAAGGAGTTATATGAGTTATAGAGGGCCAAAAGTGCTATTACTACTATAGTAAGTTATGAACACCACCAAATTATATCAATTGGGCAGTTATATATGTATACATAGACCCTGGGCTATAACCGGAGGGAAGTATCCTCTGTAAACACCATGGGCTATAACCAGAGGGCATATTATATAGTAAAGCACATGTATAAGAGTCTTAAAATAGTTTTAGAGTTTCACTATTCACCCTGAGTGGCACAAAGGTTATCAAGTTGCTTATTATGCCCAGTTTTACATCTTATACTTACATATTATTATTCATGCTTTACATACTAATACATTTCATTCATACTGACGTCCTTTTGTCGAGGGTGCTACATTTCATGTTGCAGTTCAGATAAGGACACATATAAGTCTCCCCAATAAGAACTTGTGAGTCTAGTGGTTGATTGGTAAGCTTCACTTCTCTGAAGCTACCAAGTCAGAGGTCGTGAGTTGAGTTTTAATATATATATATATATATAGTTGATGGATAGGTCAGGGCCCTGAACATATGACAATTCTATTAATAGTAGAGGCTTATATATATATATATATATATATATATAAGTGTGTTTACGGCCTTGTCGGCCTAGATGATTTTTAGTTGATCAGTATGACGACCTTTCTGGTCTTGTACATGTATGTATATATATGTTTTGGGTTTATTTACCCCTTATTGTTGAGATTTCCAGATAACCTCCTATGTTTCTAGCTTAAGGCCTTGTGGCCCTATTTGTATGTGGGTTCTACCTCTATACTTGTCATGATTATTGTGGCCTTATTAGTCCTGTTTTCATATGTTAAGGTGTTGTGTTACAGTGTGGTATGCTCAGGCTAGTGAGGCACCGAATTCCATCCATCCCCAGGTTGGGATGTAAATATGACATGAGAGGCTGAAGAGGACATGAAGTCTAGATATCCTAACATATTTTAGGCATCAGGTTTATATTAACCTTTGTGCAATATGATTTCTTTATTCCTACCTTTTTGTAATAAACTCATGTTTTATACCTTGTATAGGCAATGATCAAGGAACAAATATGACAGACACAACTCAGACAATGAGACTTTGCAGTTGAGGTGAGTTATGACTAATTTTATTAATCTTTTAATATGTAGATGGTCTTGTGGGGCCAATATGATACTACATATGTTGTTGCTTAGCCTTGTAAGGCATTTATTGTGTTTTCTGGATGTGTGGCCGGTTTGGATAGTCCTATTTATAGAGAAAGCTCTACTAAAATTTTTATACAATCTCAAGAGTTAATAATCCTCAGTTACATCCCTCCACATTCGAGGACTAATATTCTTAAGGGGAGAAGGATGTTACACCCCATACTTATGTACGTGAGCAAGATCATAGTTAGTCGACTTGAGAACTGGCAATTCGAGACCCTTTTCGAGGGTTACCTGTGGCTTATATGGCTATTAAGAATGTGTATAAAGGGTTAGAGGTCATTTGGGTTTAATAATACATTCTTCGATGAAGTTAGCGCGATATGCTAAGCGTTATGCATTGCGAAAGACATTCTGCCTTGGAGAACTTGGCAAGCATATTGGGCCATTATTTTATCACCTCACTTCCACCATATGCGGTGGGAAATGCGGCTATAGATGGGGATCTACTATGCAGAAGGAAAGCAATGAAAGGGTGTTATTTAAGCCAAGTTCGAGGGCTCACTTTTGTTATATCATTTTCGACCTAAACATCCTTAAAATGCTCCCAAATACTCTCGAAAAAGCTCTATATCATTGAAGAACATTTCATTGAGCATATGAAGTGATTTCTCCCCTGGAAGATCAAAATCACCTTGTAATTCTTCTTTAGTTGGTTGTTGAAGTTGAGAGCTTGGAAGAGAACTTGTTGTGAAAGGTGCCTTGGATGTTTAAGGTAAGGTCTTGCTACTCCTAAATGTTCTCTAGCTCCTCTTAGCTTAGTTAGTTGAATTGGTAAAGATAACTTGTGAGATTAAACTAAACTCCATGAAAGAGATGTTGTGATTATTTGATTGTTTTGGTTAAATTCTTGAGATAATTATGGTTGGAAGTTGTAAGGTGTGATAGTTGAGATATTGGTTGTGTTGTAGTGTATGAAGAGGAGTTGATAATACTTTGGTTGCCATGAGTGCAAAACTTGAGAGTTATGCATTTCAAGTGTTTAATAGAATGTTGTAGTGATTTGATTCTTAGGTTATTGTTCTGATTATGATTCATGTTAACTATGTTATGTAGATCATCACCCGTAAGTGGACTAGAATCGGCGATACCATCGTAACTAAGGCGTATAGGTTTCAAAGTGTTCATGTAAGGAAAATCCTCCTTTCAAAGGCATGAATTTTGAAACGTACATCGATTTCTAAAGGAAATGTCACGCCCCGAACCCCGGGCCCGTGACTGGTGCCCTACCTGGGCACCCTTCTACCTAACAACACAATTAAACAACGGAATTTAAATAACACCTTTTTTTTTAAAACCAACGTACGTGCAAGGGCAAAGCCGACAAGGCTGCCATATAATATACATAATAAAAGACACTACACTGAACATGAGTCCAATCCCACATATGAATACAGACCTCTAAGAGTTTTACTGAAATATGACGGGACAAGGCCCCGCCGTACCCATAACCGTACAAAAGCCTGTACTGAAGGAACTATACCAAAAAGATAAACTCCTGAACAGAGGGAGCTATCCAAAAACTCTGAGCAGGGTCCTACACCTGCCGATCACCAAACTGCGTACCTAAACCTGCGGCATGAACGGCCGAAAGAGGTCGATGCGAAAAATGTACCAAGTATGTGAAAGCGATGAAATCGTAATGAAATCATAACGATCTAAACAAAGCAGGAGACATGTATGATAGCCAACCTACGATACATAATACATAGCGATCATATCAAGTCGTGGACGCGTGCCTCAAGTCATTTCTAAAATATAACCATGGGTCTACGCCATAATATCGATCATGCCCGTGGAATCCTTCCTCAGCCGGCGATCCATGATATAATATAACACCAATAGGCATACATGAACACCAAGTCCCACTGTGTCCTAAAAGCATGCGGGCAAGTAGGAAGACGAGCGGTGGTAAGCGAGGGTATAATGTCTTGGGGTTTACCCTCATTTATACTCTTACCACGGAGAAGGTGGTATAGCGTCTTGGGGTTTACCCTCACTTATACTCTTACCCTATCTCGACCGACCATCAAACAAAACAAGCAGGGGGTATAATGTCTTGGGGGTTTACCCCTCATTTATACTTTTACCCTGGAGAAGGTGGTATAGCGTCTTGAGGGTTTACCCCTCACTTATACTCTTACCCTATCTCGACCGGCCGTCAAACAACACATAAGCACTACCATGTCTTTTATAAAAATCCGGGAAATTAACCCAAGTACTACAAATAGCAGCATACCCGTGGAATCCCACATCATCGTCGATCGTCACGAACCGTTCGGGGCCGTGGATGGTGCCTTACCCGGGCACCCAAGTAGTCATACATCAGAGTAATCAGCGGAATATAAAAACAAGACATGAAACAGTTGTAAATGAGACACAATTTTATGTGAGAAAATGTCGCCTTTCGGCATATATATATAAACATAGTTTTGCAGTTACATCCCAACTGTACAATAGGACTACAGACCTCTAAGAAGATAAACAACTATGGCGGGACAGGGCCCCGCCATACCCTGAATGTACAAAACTATATACAACAACCGGGAGATCATACCCAAAAGTCGAGCCTCCGGAGAAGATGGAGCTCCTGACACCAAAGCAAAAAGATCCTAAGGATGTGGATCTAGCACCTGCTTGCCCTTACCTGCGGCATGAACGCAGCCCCAAGAGCAGTCGATACAAGTACCAAGTATGTGAAACTGTAAAGTACTTAAATGAAATCAAAGTATTTAAAAGCATTTGCAAATACAATCAGTTCAATTGCACATAGTGACATATCAAAAACAAGAACAATAATAGGTAAGCGTAATGTGTCTTTTCTAGGCGCGAATGATCGAAGCAAGGCCAATCCCCATAGTATCATTATGCGTGCCTAATCACGGACTTCGCGATCCGCATAGGTCACACTGCACCGCATGAGGTATTCCTCGCGTCGGGGTAGCTAACCCCGGTACCTCTCCGGACTCCGCGATCCGCATAGTCTCAATAGACCGCATAGTCACACAGACCGCATAGGGCATCCCCCGCATCGGGATAAACACCCGGAATGATCAATCCTGGAACTCCCGCAGCTCCGCATAGTCACATAGACTGCATAGGCCGTATAGACCCGCATCAAGGGTGGCAAGCCCTCGGTATAACAAGTCAAGGGGGTAGGTGATATAATAACGATAACCGACTTACCGTTTAGCAACGTAAGCCCAACAAGAATGACCCCCTTTCACCACATCACAAGACACTAACACACGTAGCATCATAATATGTCTACTTTTCAAACAATCTTACTACACCTTACAGAAATCAATACAAGGTTTTTATAAACAAATAAGTGCAGTTCCTTTTATCTTTCTTAAGTTGTTATACCTAACTTCCCATAAAGCTAGTATAACTCTTAAGCTTTTGTTTAAAAACCAAATATTTCTCTTACATTAAGAATGATTCAAGATTCTTTTGAAATGCTTCAAGATCTTTATTATTAGGGCTTAAGTCAAAAGACATTGCCGTAATTATTATTCAGCTTAAGTCAAAAGACATTCCGTAATTATTATTCGATTAACACACGCGTCGTCTATACTATATATATATTTAAAATATCATGCTCAGGAGTATAGGAAGAATCACATACCTTCTCGGCGAAATCCACCTGCCAAGTCGGATATGTCGCGCGCAGAGAATCAGCCTATAATAGTCAAATACGTCTATCAACGTCTAGACTATTCTGTAAACAGTTCTAAACAGAGGGTTCTCTATTCTATGGAAAATTGGCCAGCACTTCCCTACTCGTCAAGCTACTCAAGTCTACTGTAAAAACAGTCCTATGTAATTACAGTTCCATTATTCTTCATTTATACCCTTCTACTGTGATAACAGTTCAATTCTATTCTGTAATATCCTTCTAAGTATTTTATACTTATTCCTATACTTCTACAGTATGTATTCTCTAATACAAAAGAAGGATAAGATTATTTACCTCGATAAGCCCAAAATTATCCAAGTAAAAACGTCGATCCTGAGCAAGGGTTAGCTTAATTTGTATGCGCTCAGATAGCTCGAGAACCTTAGAAGTTCTTCACAACTTCTACTAAGTACTAAGGGATTTGGGCTAGGGTATTTAGGAATAGTAACTATACTTGGAAGACAACATTTCTACCAAGGGAGGGGGGGTAGGTTTCGGCTAGGACTACTAGGCTAGAGGGGGGGGTGTTTCGGCCAAGGCCTTCACAAGGGGAGGGGGAAGTGTTGGACGAAAAGCTCACAAGGGAGAAGGAGGGATTTTAGACTTGGAAAGTTTGTTTTGTGGATGAAGAACTCTTCATCTTTAGGGGGATATTTATAGGTCAAGCAATGGCCAACCAATGGCCAAGATGAAGCCAAGTGCAAGGCAAGTGTAGGGTGAGGATTCACCCAAGTACCCTTATCCATCTACCACACACAAATGTCCTACCAACTCCTTGACAAAACAAGGCCACCAATTCGGCTCAATGGACGCCTCAAGTCCGCCAACTAGAGGGTGACAAGTGTCGCCCTCTCGTTGGTCCAAAATGTTTCTTCTCTCAGAAAAATCCGCAAAAAATATAAATGACATAGCCGTAATTTACCCTACGCAAGTTTAGTAAAACGTTTCGTCGAAAAACGATTCTTTTAGTGAGTTGTGCACAAATGTTTTTCGTCCAAGGTCTTAACTTAGGCTAACTTTTGTATGTACGCCTCGCACATACTGCGGAAATCTGAGGGTATAGCAGTGCGTCCAAGTAACTTACAACAAGACCGTAGGCCTCCCGAGAGTCGCGACAACATAATAAAACATAATACTTGCACTCAAAGGCTATCACCAGCACATATAGGCAATTCTTAATTAAACAAGCCAAAGTACTTATCAAGGCACACTTAGAATAATTCTCAATTAATCAAGCCAAAGTACTTATCAAGGCACACTTAGAATAATTCTCAATTAATCAAGCCAAAGTACTTATCAAGGCACACTTTAGAATAATTCTCAATTAATCAAGCCAAAGTACTTATCAAGGCACACTTAGAATAATTCTCAATTAATCAAGCCAAAGTACTACGTACGTACATTCTTTTCAAAAGACTCCTTTTTATGTAATACCCCAAGATACTAACACCCGTAGTATCAAGGTGTGTCTATTTTTTCAAAGTAAGTTACTACACTCTTAGAAAACTCATTTCAAAGCTTGAAATCAAGTAACTTCAAATTTTCACAATCAAGGCAACTTATGCCTATTAATCAAAATAGACAACTTTCTAAACCTTCCATAAAGCCGTTATAACCAACTTCCCATAAAGCCGTTATAACCCTTTATGGTTTTTAGACAATTTCATTCCTTTTTATAACCAAGAGACTTATACTTTTAAAACCAAGTATCACATACTTACAAATCAAGTTCTTAACTTTCAAAATACTTCAAGTCTCTTAATATTTAGAAAACAAGTTTCTTCTACTTTTAAACCTCAAGTAACTCACACCTTTAAAACAAGTTACTTCTCTTAAATCATGTCATTTCTCCTCTCTTAAAACAATTAAGTAAATCACTCCTTTAACTCCCCTAAAGTCATTACAACAACCCTTAGGTTTTGGAACTAAGGCACTAGCCAAAAGGTTTGGAAACCACTTCCTTTTCAAGACTCTATGTACTTTAAGTAAAATACTTCCACTTTTAAGAATCCAAACTTCAATAAGGAAATGGATTATACAACTTACAATTTAAACATCAAAGTACAATCAAGGGAGTACATAGAACGAATTCTATTTTAGGCAATCCAAATACAACCAAGGAATGGATCATTTAAGGAGTAGGACATACTTTCTTTATCTTAAGGAATCATGCTAGAAGATGAGATAGTTCACATACCTTTTCGGCTAATATCCACAAGCTAAGCCGAATACGTCGTACGTAGAAGTGTCAACCTATAATGGTCACAACAAGACTATCAACTTCTAGTCTCTAACGTAGAATAATACTAAGTATACAGTCTCTAATTCTACGGAAAATCGGGCAACACTTCCTTTGTTTCTACTCACTTTGCCACCTTTTTCAAGGCCGAATACAATAACCAACACGCCACATTTAAGGCTCAAATAACAACCAAACAAAGGGGATTACACGCCTTACAATACGTGTAAAATTCCGCCCCACAATTAATACCAACTTAGTCCATAATCAAGCCATTCTCGGCTAACAACATAACCACAATTCAAAGACTTTTCCAATCCTTTTCAAATTCCAAGTTCTAAGGTCTAACATGTTATATAGTCATAAACAACTTCAACAACTACAATTTCTTTCTTATACAACATGCGACGACTTAAACTAATAATCAACTTGAATTCCAATCTTAAGGCTAAACATGCTAGTTTTCGGATTAGGGTTCCAATAGCCCAAAACACTTATCAAACCTCATAATATATAACTCATGCTTGCTAATAACCATAGCTACAACAACAAGTAAGTCTTAACTACTAAAACGACAAAATTTATACCTTTCCAAGCCCTTAAAATTTCCAAGATTCACAGTCGCGCCTTAGCAATTCTTAGCTCCTTTCCTTAGGTTCCAATCCGCTCCAAGCACTCCTTAGAGGCCTATGAAGAACCCATCTTCAAGTTCCAACTTCAAAGTTGAAGAACTCCTTAAGTTTCCGCCTTGCGACTAACGTAAAAATGCGTTTTTTCCGAAATCTTTCTATTGAGATATCCTTACAATACCCTTAGGGACATTGGGTTTAAGTCTTGTGGCTAATGGATCAAAACTACAAATTTTTCTTGTGGAAAGTGGACCAAACCCGAGAGCACTATCACATGAACAAGGCCTCTCTAATTTTTTCTAAGTGTTCAAGAATAGTCTTGCACTAGTAGCATGATTATATAACACATTGGATGGCTTAGACTTAAACAAATGGGTGGTTAAGATGAAGATCACATGGATCAAGCCCAAGTGGCAAGTTGACTTGGTCAATTATATCAAGCTTGCAAGACTTATCTTCCAAGAGGGTCAATGACCATTTTACCCCTTTACTAATTCGACCAAGACCTTGTGGGGGTGCCATGTGTCGCCCTCTCATTCGTCCATAAAATTCCGTAACCCTCGTGGGCCCCACAAAAATGTAAAATTCCTCGGGTGGGCCCCACATGACCAAATCCGTAAAAATAAATTTCCAAAAAGTTAAGAGTTCCATACTCTTCAAATAATGCATTTTGAGAATCCAATTCTCAACAACGAACATTTTTCCTTTCCGGCGTTCGGAAGATTTTCCGTCGGAAAAACAATTCCTCCTTTCGTACTAATTTCCAAGTCTTGTTTCCTTAAGTACATTCTCTTTTACATGTCCTGGACTTACGGGGTGTAACATTCTTCCCCCCTTAGAAACATTCGTCCCCGAATGTTCTTAGTCGGTTGTCAGGCTATACAAACTCCGGCACAATCTCTTTACTATGCCTATCAATCAATATTCCACAAGACTAACGATGCCACACATGGCCACCACCTAACATCCGTAAACATATCAATGGACCTTTCGTCCGCGACCCCTTCTCACAAAACTCGAAGTTTACAGTCTTCTAAAACACGGGATCCTTAGAGGTTCCTTTATTTCCTTACTTGTCATACTTTCTCGTACTTTCAAACTTATCTAGTACACGTACAAAATCTCAAATATTGTTTCTTGTTCTCTAATCCTTGGAGTTACTAACCAAACTTGGCCATATTGTTACTTACTTTCCCGATAAGGCTCTTCTCGGTCCTTACGACCTAGTTCCGGTGGAACGCATCCACGAACTCGTACAACGATCAACTAGACTTGGGCCTTGCATCCCCGGGATCCTACCACATAGCGGGACCACTACCAACTGACATCACCCCATTCCATACTATCGGCTGACCCGAAATGAGTCCATAACCCGACTCATCGTCACACTTAACTTCTCATCCTTAGTCTGAAATAAATCTCTCTCTTATCTCAAGGTACTTCTCACCCTATCCCCTATACACTAGAGGTTTGTCACATAAGCCAAAGTATTCCCACTGCACATTCTTCCCTATCGGTCTTACACTGTTATGGGGCAATTACTACTTGTGAGCTCTACACAACTATAGTCTCAGTTCACTTACCATTCTTGTCAACATTCTTAACTTCTCACTTACTAATCAAGGTATCCCTACCTCTGGGGTACTATCACTTTACAACTCTAGCAATAAAGGGAAAACATATACGCTAGGGTAAAATCTGAATCTATCAACGCACGTATGATTCAAAGGAATCGAAATATACCTGTAACCCCGTGCGATGTCGCCTCCTGATCCTGCCCCGTAGTCACGTCATCTCTGCGGTTCGAAGGACCGCCAGAACTATAAACTCCACCCTGACCTCTACCACGGCTGGCTAACATCTGAACACACCTTGCAGGAGCGCATTTGTGGAGGAAAGGAACCAACTACCGGCCTCATAGGCTGAGCCACCTCACCAGTGCTCTTTCTAAAAGGACATACCCTCAGAATATGGCGGACGGCCACAATAAAAACAAACACACGCCATAACGATATTTCCCGAATGGCGCTTACCACATCGATACTCGAGGAATAGGTGGCCTCGGCAGAAAATCCTCTGCTCTCGAGAACCTCGACCTCTGGAGCTTGGACCGGCTCCTAAATACCTTGTGGGGTCGATATCCCACCGTGGAACTGCGGGGTATGTCTTGGGTAGGTGAGACGAATATCTCACTCATTCTTGAGGCGGCTCGTCCAAAACTCACCGGAATAACCAACCGGTCTAGCCTCTTACGCTGATCTCGCGTTGGCCTCTACCCTCTGACACATGCATGCTTGGCCGAATAACCCTCTGCTGATGAAACTGTAGCACTGCTATCTTGGTCAATAACATAATGGCTTCCTTCATGACCCTAACGTCTTCCCTGGCGAGAAGCTGGAGGCTCGTGCTGGGGCCTCAAAACTGTGAGAAGAACTCGCCATCGCGGAACAACATCCAGTATACCCTGGGCATAAGCCCTATCAACTCTCTGAGTCTGACTAGTAGCTCCTGCTACTCCTTTGCCCTTCTTGGCGGTTGTTGCCCTCCTTGGAGGCATAACTGTAACACAAAATCACGTCAGAGAGGAATTATCTTACTAACACAGCTCTATGGCACGATCTTAGAGTGAGAAGAATAGAAACCAACTCCTAAATGTCATGTAGCCTCTTATTTATGGGTGTGGCGCACAACACACCGATAATCAAGACTCTACTAGACACGGTCTGTAGACATTCAGGGTATTGCTCGATACCACTCTGTCACGCCCGAACCCGGGCGTGGTGGTGCCCTACACGGGCACCGCCTACCTAACAACACAAGTAAACAGCGGAATTTAAATAACACCTCTTTTTTTTTTTAAAACCAACGTACGTGCAAGGGCAAAGCCGACAAGGCTGCCATATAATATACATAATAAAAGACACTACACTGAACATGAGTCCAATCCCACATATGAATACAGACCTCTAAGAGTTTTACTGAAATATGACGGGACAAGGCCCCGCCGTACCCATGCAGTACAAAAGCACATCGGAAGGAACTATACCAAAAAGATAAACTCCTGAACAGAGGGAGCTATCCAAAAACTCTGAGCATGGTCCTACACCTGCCGATCACCAAACTGCGTACCTAAACCTGCGGCATGAACGCAGCCCCCCGAAGGAGGTCAGTACGAAGAATGTACCAAGTATGTGAAGCGATGAAATCTTGTAATGAAATCATAACGATCTAAACAAAGCGGGAGACATGTATGATAGCCAACCTATAGTACATAATACATAAGCGATCATATCAAGTCGAGGACGCGTGCCTCAAGTCATTTCTAAATATAACCATGGGTCTACGCCATAATATCGATCATGCGTGGAATCCTTCCTCACCGTGATCCATGATATAATATAACACCAATAGGCATACATGAACACCAAGTCCCACCTGTGTCCTAAAAGCATGCGGGCAGTAGGAAGACGAGCGGTGGTAAGCGAGGGTATAATGTCTTGGGGTTTACCCTCATTTATACTCTTACCACGGAGAAGGTGGTATAGCGTCTTGGGGTTTACCTCACTTATACTCTTACCCTATCTCGTGACCATCAAACAAAACAAGCGGGGTATAATGTCTTGGGGTTTACCTCATTTATACTCTTACCGGAGAAGGTGGTATAGCGTCTTGAGGGTTTACCCTCACTTATACTCTTACCTATCTCGACCGTCAAACAACACATAAGCACTACTGGTCTTTTATAAAAATCGGAAATTAACCCAAGTACTACAAATAGCGGAAGCATACGGTGGAATCCCACATCACGTCGGTACATCCAAGTAACTTACAACAAGACCGACCTCGGCCAGAGAGTCGCGACAACGTAATAAAACATAATACTTGCACTCAAAGGCTATCACCACATATAGGCAATTCTTAATTAAACAAGCCAAAGTACTTATCAAGGCACACTTAGAATAATTCTCAATTAATCAAGCCAAAGTACTTATCAAGGCACACTTAGAATAATTCTCAATTAATCAAGCCAAAGTACTTATCAAGGCACACTTTAGAATAATTCTCAATTAATCAAGCCAAAGTACTTATCAAGGCACACTTAGAATAATTCTCAATTAATCAAGCCAAAGTACTACGTACGTACATTCTTTTCAAAAGACTCCTTTTTATGTAATACCCCAAGATACTAACACCCGTAGTATCAAGGTGTGTCTATTTTTTCAAAGTAAGTTACTACACTCTTAGAAAACTCATTTCAAAGCTTGAAATCAAGTAACTTCAAATTTTCACAATCAAGGCAACTTATGCCCATTAATCAAAATAGACAACTTTCTAAACCTTCCATAAAGCCGTTATAACCAACTTCCCATAAAGTCGTTATAACCCTTTATGGTTTTTAGACAATTTTATTCCTTTTTATAACCAAGAGACTTATACTTTTAAAACCAAGTATCACATACTTACAAATAAAGTTCTTAACTTTCAAAATACTTCAAGTCTCTTAATATTTAGAAAACAAGTTTCTTCTACTTTTAAACCTCAAGTAACTCACACCTTTAAAACAAGTTACTTCTCTTAAATCATGTCATTTCTCCTCTCTTAAAACAATTAAGTAAATCACTCCTTTAACTCCCCTAAAGTCATTACAACAACCCTTAGGTTTTGGAACTAAGGCACTAGCCAAAAGGTTTGGAAACCACTTCCTTTTCAAGACTCCATGTACTTTAAGTAAAATACTTCCACTTTTAAGAATCCAAACTTCACTAAGGAAATGGATTATACAACTTACAATTTAAACATCAAAGTACAATCAAGGGAGTACATAGAACGAATTCTATTTTAGGCAATCCAAATACAACCAAGGAATTGATCATTTAAGGAGTAGGACATACTTTCTTTATCTTAAGGAATCATGCTAGAAGATGAGATAGTTCACATACCTTTTCGGCTAATATCCACAAGCTAAGCCGAATACGTCGTACGTAGAAGTGTCAACCTATAATGGTCACAACAAGACTATCAACTTCTAGTCTCTAACGTAGAATAATACTAAGTATACAGTCTCTAATTCTACGGAAAATCGGCGACTTCCTTTGTTTCTACTCACTTTGCCACCTTTTTCAAGGCCGAATACAATAACCAACACGCCACATTTAAGGCTCAAATAACAACCAAACAAATGGGATTACACGCCTTACAATACGTGTAAAATTCCGCCCCACAATTAATACCAACTTAGTCCATAATCAAGCCATTCTCGGCTAACAACATAACCACAATTCAAAGACTTTTCCAATCCTTTTCAAATTCCAAGTTCTAAGGTCTAACATGTTATATAGTCATAAACAACTTCAACAACTACAATTTCTTTCTTATACAACATGCGACTTAAACTAATAATCAACTTGAATTCCAATCTTAAGGCTAAACATGCTAGTTTTCGGATTAGGGTTCCAATAGCCCAAAACACTTATCAAACCTCATAATATATAACTCATGCTTGCTAATAACCATAGCTACAACAACAAGTAAGTCTTAACTACTAAAACGACAAAATTTATACCTTTCCAAGCCCTTAAAATTTCCAAGATTCACAGTCGCGCCTTAGCAATTCTTAGCTCCTTTCCTTAGGTTCCAATCCGCTCCAAGCACTCCTTAGAGGCCTATGAATAACCCATCTTCAAGTTCCAACTTCAAAGTTGAAGAACTCCTTAAGTTTCCGCCTTGCGACTAACGTAAAAATGCGTTTTTTCCGAAATCTTTCTATTGAGATATCCTTACAATACCCTTAGGGACATTGGGTTTAAGTCTTGTGGCTAATGGATCAAAACTACAAATTTTTCTTGTGGAAAGTGGACCAAACCCGAGAGCACTATCACATGAACAAGGCCTCTCTAATTTTTTCTAAGTGTTCAAGAATAGTCTTGCACTAGTAGTATGCTTATATAACACATTGGATGGCTTAGACTTAAACAAATGGGTGGTTAAGATGAAGATCACATGGATCAAGCCCAAGTGGCAAGTTGACTTGGTCAATTATATCAAGCTTGCAAGACTTATCTTCCAAGAGGGTCAATGACCATTTTACCCCTTTACTAATTCGACCAAGACCTTATGGGGGTGCCATGTGTCGCCCTCTCATTCGTCCATAAAATTCCGTAACCCTCGTGGGCCCCACAAAAAATGTAAAATTCCTCGGGTGGGCCCCACATGACCAAATCCGTAAAAATAAATTTCCAAAAAGTTAAGAGTTCCATACTCTTCAAATAATGCATTTTGAGAATCCAATTCTCAACAACGAACATTTTTCCTTTCCGGCGTTCGAAAGATTTTCCGTCGGAAAAACAATTCCTCCTTTCGTACTAATTTCCAAGTCTTATTTCATTAAGTACATTCTCTTTTACAAGTCCTGGACTTACGGGGTGTAACAGGAAACATCCAAAGAAGTATTCAAATCTCATGTTATTTTTCCCTTGATGAGAGTAGTTTCTTGTTTGGTTATCATATCCTGTATGGTTGGTTTGTTATATATATATCTAAGTTTCATATCCCTCCCACGTAGAGCGTAGCAGAAGAGTTAGTTATCAAGTGGACCAAGTGTCATCCAAAAGTAACATAAGGAGTTCTATGAGTTATAGAGGGCCAACAGTGCTACTACAGTACGTTATGAGCACCACCGAATTATATCGGTTGGGCAGTCATATATGTATACAAATACGTCGGGATATAATCAGATAGTTGTATCCTATGTAAACACCCTGAGATATAACTAGAGGGTAGAATAAAATAGTTTTAGAGTTTTACTATTTCCCATGAGTGTCACACAGGTTATCTGGTCATCATCAGGTTGTTTCTTATGCCCTATTTTACAGCTTATACTTCCATATTGTTATTCATGCTTTAAATATTGGTACATTTCATTCGTACTGATGCCCTTCTTCCGAGGACGCTACATTTCATACTACAAGTTTAGGTAGGGGCACAGGTAGGCCTCCCTTAAAGGAGCTTGTGAGTCCATCGGTTGATTGGTAAGCTTCACTTCTTTCAGAGCTACCTAGTCAAAGTTTGTGAGTTGAGTTTTGATATATATATATAGTTGATCGGTGGTCGGGGCCCTATCGCGACCATATGACTGTTCTAGTGTTCGTAGAGACTTGTAGACTTGGTATGCATATCCAGGTGTCTTGTATGGCCTTGCCGGCCTGAATGTTTGTCAGTTGATCCATATGACGACCTTGCCAGTCTTGTACATGTATGCATATATCTTTTTTGGGGTTGTTTACTCCTTAGAGTTGAGATGTCCAAATGACGTCCTAGGTTTCCAACTTGAGGCCTTGTCGACCCTATTTGTATGTAGGCTCTACCTCCATACTTATCATGATTATTTTGGCCTTGTTGGCTATGATTCCATATATTTAGGTGTTGTGTTCCGGTGTGGTAGCTCGGGCCAGTGAGGCACCGGGTGCTGGCCACACTCCCCAGGTTGGGGTGTGACAAAACGTTAAGGCATTAGATAAATATGAAACCTTAAGAGTTATAAAAGTAAGATTTTGTGCCCGATGAGGTATATTTTTACAAAATGAGGTTCTAGGACTATTTACTATGGGAGTCTAAATTAGTATTCTGGAGTTGCGATAAATGGGAAAATGCTAAGAATATATTTTATTTTTATGGTTTTATTAAGAGTTTAGTTGAGATGTGTTAGAACAAAGTTTAAATAAATTATTGCATCTTAAGGGTGACGATAATGTTGTAGGAAAGTCATGAAGTCGAGGAACATGCTTATATCTTATAATCAATATTAAGGTATTTAGTTTAAGGCAGAATAATTATTCAATGAAGATAGTATAGGTTGAAGGTAGTCATAAAGTTTCAAAGAAACCACACGAGGAATCACATACACAAGGGTAACACATACCTATATATACATATATATATATACAATTTCAGGAAGGTAATGTTTTTTTGGATATGACTAGTGAGATTAGGATTGACCACAAGAGATTAGAGAACAACACCTTAAGGGAAAGATGTCATAAGTATCTAGTCTTAAAGAGCAGGTCATTAGAGTTATAAAAGTTTTTAGAGAGTCTGATGGCAAAGGGCATGGTAAGTAGGGGAGATACCCTAGGTGATTTCAAAAGGTTATACGATTTAAAAGGTCTATGATACCCCGATAAGGCTAACGTTGTAGCAAATGTGCTTAGTCACAAATTTATGGGCAGTTGGCGTATATGTGAGCCGAGAGGAATGAATTGACTAGAAACCTCTATCAGTTAGCCAGTTTGAGAGTCCGATTGATGGATTCAGGTAATGAAAACCTTATGATTCAGAATGTAGTAGATGCATCCTTTATATCAAAAGTTAAGGAGCGTCAATCGGAAGATCCTATTTTAGGGAAAATCAGAGAGGGCATTCAAGAAAAAAGACCACAGTTTTGAAAAAATTGACGAGAATTGGTCCTCAAGTGCCAGGGTCGTTTATATGTTTCTAATGTAGTAGGGTTACGAGTCAAGATTGTGATGGAGGTTCATTATTCATGATACTTTGTTTATCTTGAATCTACTAAGATGTACCATGACATGAAGGGCATATGTTTGTCGAGTGATATGAAGAAGAATATTGCGAAATTTGTATGTCGGTGTACTACTTATTAGCAGTGAGAGTAAAGCACCAGAAGCCCGCGGGTGAACTCAGAGCATTGAGATCCCAATGTAGAAGTGGGAGATCATTAATATGGATTTTATTATAGGTTTGCCTCACTCTTACTATAAGTTTGATTCTATCTGGGTGATTGTTGATAGGCTAACATAATAAGTTGATTTCTTGCTGGTCAGAATTACTTACATGTCCAAGGACTACGCACAACTTATATTAAAGAGATTGTCCGCCTTCATGGTGTATATGTTTATATTATATCTGGTAGAGATGGTCAGTTCATGGCTAATTTTTGGAGATTATTTCAAAGGGGTTTTGGCATTTAAGTTAATCTTAGCACAACTTTCCATCCTTAGACCGACTGGCAGGCCGAGTGTATGATCCAAACACTTGAGTACATGTTACAAACACATGTGTTGGATTTCAAAGGAAGTTGGTATGAGCATCTACCCCTTATTGAGTTCACGTAAAATAATTGCTACCATACTAGTATCAAAATGGCTCCTTATGAGGCTCTATATTGATAGAAGTGTAGATCTCATATCTGGTTGTTTGAAGCATGTAAGTTGAAGTTAATTAGACATGACTTGGTACATTAAGCCATAGAAAAGGTGAAGCTGATTTAGGAATGGCTATTGACTGCCTAGTCTCCAAAAATCATATTAAGATGTATGACGATGAGATTTAGAAGTTCAAGTGGATGATTGGGTTTTCTTGAAAATTTCTCCCATGAAGGGCGTAATGAGATTTGGAAAAAAGGGTAATCTTAGTCTGAGGTACACGAGACCATATCACATAGTTCGAAGAATAGGAAAAGTAGCCTATGAGTAGGACTTGCCTCCATAGTTGGAAATCATCCATCCATTCTTCCATGTCTATGTTAAGGAAATGCATTGGAGACCCTTTCAGATTATACCATTTGATGAAGTACAAGTCATGAAAGATTTATCATATAAAGAAGTTCCTATGGCTATCTTTGATCGACATGTTCGTAAACTAAGAACGAAAGATATAGCTTTAGTAAAATTTCTATGGAGGAATAAGGATATAGAAGAAGTTATGTAGGAGGCAGAAGAATAGATGAAGCATAAGTATTCCCAATTATTCCAGGCTAAAGGTTCTACACGACTTGATTTGATGATTTTCTTTGTTATAATATGATATTTTGCATTAATCCTTCCTTTTATGATTACCTAATCCTCTGGGTGAAGCATAACATGACCAGGGGACAAATTTAATGATTCACGAGGTGAGTTCTTGTTTTTGGATTGTTACATTCAATGTTTAATAGCTGTGTGAAGTCCAATATGAATATGTTGTGGTGTATGGCCTTACGAGGCATAGTTGAATATGTTTTACATGTTCACATGGAGTTATATATCCCCAATTATAGGGGAGACTCTCTCAAAATTTATGGGGAACCTTAGAAGGCTATTGCACATGCATATATGCCTCAACATTTGAGGAGGAATATTTCTAAGGGAGGAAAGATGTTACATCCCATACATTAGACATTGTTGTAATTATAAGTTAGCCGACATAGCTTCGGAGAGAGTGAGACCTCTCCACAAGGTTAGTAAATGCTTATTGAAGTATTAAATAAGTTTCAAGGAAGTTTGTGACTAATCGAAAGAAATAAGTGTCAATGAAATTTGATATTATTGGTGTGTTATGCATACAATTTTGTCTCATAGAATGGCTTATGATTCGCATATATGGTCCGCATAGTGGCCAAAAATTTTCCAAAGTCACTTCCTAGGGATGCGATGGCATATGCAACCGCAAATGGTGATATGCAACATAGAAACAGCCACAGATCGGAGGCAGTGACCGATCATTTTGGCTATTTAAGTGGTGGTTCATCCTCTTCACTCATAACTCAACCAAAATAGAGCTCCAACACCCCTAAACTCTCCCAAGACATTTCCCAAAGGTTCATAAGTCAATCAAATGCTAAACCACTCAAGTTCTTCACTAAAAGTGTTGTTGCAGTGGTGGAGATTAGTTGATTGATGTTATTATTGAGTTAAGAACACCTCAAGATAAATGAGAGTTGTTGTGGAGATTCTTATTGCTATGTTAAGGTAAGTTCTACTACTTTTCATCGATTTGATCATGTTTAGGTTGTAACTAAGTTTTATGAATGGAAAAGTGTAAGATAGTACTTGGAGAAGGTTGTAGTGTTGTGGTATCTTGTTGAGTTGGTCGTTAAGAATATTATAATGAATATGAGGTTGGATATTATTGTATATGGTTTTTTTGTGCTAGATATACTACCTTGGATGATGGATATATGTGGGAAGTGAAATGAATAAGAGGGATGCTATAAACTAGTTTATCACACTTTGTGCGGACTTATAGCTTTCATAGCTTAACGATGGTTCTTTTCGATAATTGTAGATTATGGTGACAACAGATTGAGTTGGCATCATGGGAATTAAGTATTTGACAAGGTATGTAAGGCTTACCTTTCTTTCTATTGGCATGATCCGAATGAATGAAAAAAGTAAACGAATACCCTCTAAAATGACTATGTACTTAAGTTAGATGTGCTAATATCATTCTTTCACTCTATAAAATGCTTGTTGAAACATGTTTGTACCTTGTCAAGAGTACTTTCTACATTATAGATATATTCCTCAATATATGTATGTGTTCTTTATTGGTTTCACGACATCTGACAGTATGTTAGTTACATAATGATAGTCAGAGGTGTAACGACATTATGTCACTTTGACAAGCCCAGAATGCTCATAATGACTCTCCTGCATATATATGTGTATGTAGCTATATATGTATGATGACGTTACATATGCATATGATATATACCACCATTGATCAGGTTGTTATGACATGATGATAATGCCCACATAGGTTTAATGATGTTATATACACATATATATGTACGACGACGTTATATACACGTATATACTATACATATACATATCATGGTCTACAGTGGCAAATCTAGATTTATAGGTTCATCCTTCTTGTCTCTCTTTTAGTTTGATGTCTCTACTTATGTTACCTGTCTTATATATTCAGTACTTTATTCCTATAGACGTCCCCTTGCTTGGGCGTTACATTTTAATGCCTGCAGGTTTAGGTAGACAGACTGCCAATCCTTCCCAGTAGGCCCTCAACTTAGCATGGTGATGTTGTACTCCCCTTGTTCTGGAGTTGCTGTGTCGAGTAAGTATGCTCTTTTTGTATATGTTATAGGTACGACAGAGACCTATCCCATCTGATGATGTTATCACTACTCTTAGAGTCTTGTAGACGTATGTGTTGTATATAGATGTCATGTTTGGGCTTATCAATATATATTTTGATGTATAGACTCTCAAAGTGGCCTTGTTGGCCCTTGTCTATGTATATATATGCATATTATGTTGGTATCGTCAACTCTTATAATTTCTAATTTTATTCCGTCCATCATGGAGACCTTGATTGCCCATTTGTTTGTTAAACCTTAAGAATAAGACATGTATGTTGGTGCTCGGCAAGTAAGGCTCGGGTACCGATCGTGCCCCTCGGAGTTGTGGTGCGACAAGGGCTAACCGAAATGAAGAAATTAAGTTCGTCGAAACTCAGGGAAATGTAGGAGAATCTGGACAGGAATTTGGTCTAATTTTCTGGAGTAAATCTTCTAGTGTATAATGAGTTATGAGATGCATAACTTGTCTAAATTCAAGTTCAGTAAGTATACTTTCCAAATGCAACCATCAATTTGTCAATCAAAGCTCTCTACAAAAGGTTATGTACATTTTAAGAAGATTGTTATACCCCGTATTTCTAGAGTATGTACGTGAGGGCGTACGTATATAAATTTAAGCCTTAAGGTTTGGCTAGGTTCGAAAATTTGGGCACAAGTGCCGAAAAGAATCGTTTTTCGACGAAACGTTTTACTAAACTTGCGAAGGGAAAATTCCGGCTATGTCATTGAGAATTTTTGCGGATTTTTCCGAGAGACGAAACATTTTGGACCAACGGGAGGGCGACATGTGTCACCCTCACATTGGAAGGAATTGTGGGCGGTACTTGGACGATTTGGGCTTGTGGTTAGGTAGGATATTTTGTGCAAGTTGGTGTGGTAGATGGATAAGGTGCACTTGGCTTAAATCTAGCCCTACACTTGCATGGCACTTGGCTTGATCTTGGCCATTGGTTGGCCATTGCTTGACCTATAAATACCATAAGTTGAAGACTTTCTTCATCCAAACTTGAGCAATCTTTCTAAGTCTCAAAAATTACTCCCTCCCTCTTGAGCTTTCGTCCGCCACCCCCCCGGCCCCTTGGAGAAGGCCCCGTGGCCGCAGGTATTCCTCCCCTTTGTAGTGTTTAGTAGTGGGTACCCACTGCCTAGTTGTTTTTGTATAATACCCCCCCTTTGTGGTATAGAAATACTCTCCAAAGTATTGTTATAATGCCCAAATACTTTAGCCCAAATACCTTGTAGTATTCCAAGGTTATACCTATACAAAGCCCAGAAATACTATTATACTTCCTTTAGCCACTAAACGAAACCCTAAGGAAATCTTCACTGATAGTTGAAGTATTTGAGTAGAAGTTGGTTAGAACTTCTAAGGGTTGTTTGGAGCGGGTTGGAGCGCACGGAGTAGGAGCTAAACCTTGCTCAGGATCGACATTTACTTGGATAATTTTGGGCTTATCGAGGTAAACACTCTTGACCTTCTATTGTAATTGGAAATTACATGTTGTAGGAATGTATAGTTGAAGTATACTATATATAGAATTGAACATAGTCTTGCGGCAATGTCTTTTGACTTAAGCCTGAATTTAAAGAAAAGAACTGAACTGTAATTACATAGGACTGTATTACAGTAGACTTGTGTAGCATTACTGTGAAGTAGAATTGTGCACGTCCGGATTAGACGTACAACCCCCCCCCCCTCTAGGGAGTTGTTGGCCTGTTAGCAGGCCTCGATAGAGGAGGAGATTTACGCGGTTGCGGGGGAGGTCTTGCGAATTTTACGTAGAATATTCTACGTTGAGATCTAGATGTTAATAGGCGCCTTGTGGCCTCTATAGGTTGAAGTACTACGTGTGGAGTGAGCTACTTGGCTTAAGGTGTAGCCGACGGTTTGAGGTACTTGGAGCGTTTTGCTATTAGTCGATAATCGTCGCGAGGTATGTGAACCTCTTCCTATCTTTTCTAGCATGATATGTGTATAACTATGTAGTATGGTAGACGTACATGTGTTAAATGTATTTGATTGGTTTAAAACATAAAGTGTTATAACGGCTTTATGGGAAGTTGGTTATAACAGCTTTATGTAAGTAAGAAATGCTTTGTGGTTTTTAAAAGATAACTGATTTGATTTATAACTGACTTGACGTGTGATAAATAAGAACCTTGAAGTATTTCAAAAGACTAAGAAACCGTTTTGAAAGAAGAGCAATACCTGGTTTTGAAAACATAAGAGTTATACTAGCTTTATGGGAAGTTAGGTATAACGTCTTAAGAGTGGTAAAGAGAATGATTTACTGATTGTTAGAAGTTAAGAGACTTGATCTTAAAAGATAAGAGACTTGACTTGAATGAATTAATATGAGTTTTGTGTGAAACCTCATTCGTGAGTAATGAGTACTT
The DNA here is from genome assembly GCA_029844215.1 of Przewalskia tangutica. Taxonomy (NCBI): domain Eukaryota; kingdom Viridiplantae; phylum Streptophyta; class Magnoliopsida; order Solanales; family Solanaceae; genus Przewalskia; species Przewalskia tangutica. The sequence continues at coordinate 41,560,076 of CM056733.1, forward strand.
GGTTTTTAAAAGGAATAATGTTTTACTGATTTCGGAAATCAGAATGAGTATCGACAAACCACTGCAGCGTTAATAAAAGGAAATGTTTTGACTAATTAAGTATTATTAAAACCAGTAGAAACCTCCATCTGCATAGAAGCTAAGATGAGACAAAATGATATTACATTTCCTAGATCATGGCTGCTTTAATAAGATTGATTATGAACAAGAATAACCTACTCGCATATAAGACATATGTTTCTCAAATTATTTAAAAGAGGATTATATTCTTAAGTGATTAAGTCTATGGACTATGAAACCTTTATAAAATAAGAGACCTAAGTGTTTGAAATTAGGCAAACTTGAACTTTTGGAAAAGAATGTTGTTACTTGATGTTGAAAAGGAAAGTGTTTTGGTTTACCTAAAAATGTGAGTCACTCTATTTTAATACTACGGGTATCGGGTGACCTTTATAAAAGGAATGGATCTTTTAAAAAGAATTTAACGTACGTAATACTTTGGGGTCAGAACCTGGACTTTGGCCTAAAATAAACTCGAGTTGTGTGTAACTTGCCTATGTTTGTGTTTGATAGCCTTGTGTGCATATACTGTATTTCTATACCACCGCGTCTCTCGATGGAGGGCCGGCTGATTTGTTATGAACGATTATTCACCGAGTCCCATGAGATGGGCCGGGACACGTATTCCATCTGATTATTCACCGAGTCCCACGAGATGGGCCGGGACACGTATTCCATCTGATTATTCACCGAGTCCCACGAGATGGGCCGGGACACGTATTCCATCTGATTCTCTACCGAGTCCCATGGGATGGGCCGGGACACGTATTCCACATGATTCTTTACCGAGCCCCACGGGATGGGCCGGGACACGTATTCCACACGATTTACACCTAGACTGCCGGCAGTGAAGAAGGAGTTCCACGGGCATGAGGGATGACTTGAGGGCGTGAGTCCCTGACTTGACATGACTGCTTTTATGTGTGAACTGTAGTTTGGTTATCATACATGTCTCCTGCTTTATATAGACTATTATGATTTCATTTACGCTTTTTACGCTTTCACATACTGTACTGTTATCGACCTCCTTCGGGGGGCTGCGTTCATGCCGCAGGTAGAAGTACATCGGTTGTGGATCCTCGCTCATAGGATCACAGTTCAGCGTGTCGGGAAGCCCCATTTCTTCGGAGGCTTATCTTTTGGTATGTTACCCTGAGTCTGTAGATCCTTGTACATTCAGGGGTATGGCGGGGCCCTGTCCCGTCATAGCTGTTGTAAAAATCTTAGAGGTCTGTAGCACTGTTGTGGGCAGGGTTTGTAAAAAGGATAACTGTTCGGGTATTTATGTATATATACTGAAGGCAACTGTTTTGGTTGGCCTGTTTATTTATCATGTCTCTTAATTCATGTTCATGTTTTTATTTCCGCTGATTTTCTCTGACGTTGTATCACTAGGGTGCCCTGGGTAAGGCACCAGTCATGGGCCCGGGTTCGGGTCGTGACAAATATACTGCAAAGTCGTCCCCAGTTACGACCACATCAACGGACCATGAATAGAAACTATGGCTCGTAGATGGTAGCGTGAAATTGAGGCGGTGCAATTTCCTTTTAAGTGTATAAATCGAAGGCTTAGGTTTTAGACCTAATTTCTCATCATTTTCAGACCCTAAACACTCCTAATATCTCTCCTAAGAGTTCTACATCATCCAAGAGTGAAAACCAAAGTAATCAATGTGATCTAACCCTCGGGAAGTTCATGGAAGGCTACTAGTATGCTCCTTGCCATTGGAACTTGTATTAAAGGTTCCTTCAAGTTGAAGTAAGCTCATATTTGGAATTTTCTTATTGTTCTAAGGTAAGGAATCCCCCCTCCATATGTATGTGAGCATAGCTAAGCTTTAAGTTAAGTTATGTAAGCTAAAACTTGAGTTATATCAATTGAAAGTTGAGTTTAAGTTGTTATGCTATGTTGGGCTACTTGTGAAGCTATTTTTATGAGATGATATGGCTGAAAATTAGGTGAAGGAGCTTGAAGATGTATGGTTATCATTGATATGTATTTTGAAAGAAATAAGATGTTGGAGACATGTTGTTTAGTAGTTGTAGCCAAGCTTGCTGCTCGTTATATCATTGTTTAAATTGTAAAACCTGTTATAGAAGTTGCTGATTGTTTTAGGTTGTTGTTGTTGTTCCTATTTTGGACTTGAGGAAAGTGAAATAAACAGGGTAAATGCTGCTTATTTAGTTATAAAATAAGTTTAACTTTTGATAAACGGAAAAGGAATCTTACGTAGTTTGATTATAACGCCATTGTTGTTGTTATTGTATATTAAGGGATGCTTGAGTTGAGATCTTGAGTTGTTGAACAAGCTACATGTATGTTAAGCTATCATTTATTTCTTTTTGCATGACTTATATGTAAATGAAACGTAAATAAATGTCCCTCCAAAATGACTCTACTCATGATTAGCTAGAAATGTTTATGTCTTTCACTCTATTGAAAATGCTTATTGATTCATATTAAGTATTGTCTTATTGAGTCATAGTGAAATGTATATTGACATGTTAGCTTCATAACGACAATCGGAGGTGTAACGATCTTACATCACTCCGACAAGTTAAGAATGCATTCCATATCTCTCATTCATAAATAAATATATATGTATATGGTATGCCTTCACACCCCGAGCTATAATCGATGGGTAGGACACCTAGTGTGCGCTCTATATGTATATTACCACCACTGATCAGTTGGTTACTATTATGATAATGATCATTAGCCCAAATAGCAGGCTTATATGTATATATTAACTATCATGACACCCACAAAGACCTATGACATTATATAAGCACATGATTCATGATAGTGTTATATACGCATATATATTTTATATTGAATATCCTGGCCGCAAGTCTCGAGTTATAAGTTGATCTTTCTTGACTCTTTACATTGATATCTTACTTGTGCTCTCATATGTCTTTCATATTCAGTACATTATTCATACGAATGTCCTTTTTGTCATGAGACGATGTGTTTCATGCTCACATGTTCAGGTAGATGATTGGACAAGCCTTCTTAGTAGGTTCTCAGCTGTGGTTGGTGCAGTCTTTTTGTTCTAGAGTTGTCGTCTGAGTTTAGGTATGCTATTATGTACACATTATGGGTATGACAGGGCCCTGTTCTATCTTATGATGATAATGATACTCTTAGAAGCTTGTAGACATATGTCTGGTATAGATGTCATGTACGACCTTGTCTTCATATGTTTTAATGTATAGATGTCATGTATGACCTGAGAGGCATATGTTCTGATGTTCAGAATTCACGGTGGCATTATAAGCCCTAATATATACATATTAGTACTTATCACTTTTGATTTCATCCAGTCTATCATGGAATCCTTGATGACATGTTTTCTTGTTAATATGTATGATATGTCATGTATGTGGTACTCGATAGGTATTGCATGGGTGCCAATATTGCCTCTCCGATTTAGGGTGTGACAAACATTCTATCAGTGCAGGTTTGTACTAAGGAGTCTACAAGTATTGTCTAGTAGAGTCTTGTTTATGGGTGTGTTGTGCAACATGCTTAGAGATAGGAGGCTACAGGGCATTTAGGATGGTTACATGTTAGGTTGCACAACAATTTACTCTATATGTTCTATGCTAGCATCTTGTAGAATATAAACAACGGGTAAGTAAAAAACATAGGACTTTTATGTGGAAACCACCTAGCTCACAAGGGCGACAGAAACCATGACCTACATCTCTGTAGGATTTTCCTAAAACTCCATTACAACGGTGAACCTATGCAAATTCAAGTTACAACAACTTTTGTAACTAGGAACTAAGCTCTAATCTCTAAGTTACTGATCAACCTCTTACTAGCAAGCAACCTTCAATTTCAACACCAACTGGAAGTTGAATTTACAACGTTTTTGTATTTAAATGTATGCTTCTAATAAAGCAGATAAATATACAACTCGATAGACAACCTAATACAAGATTTCTAGACTTAAGAATTGGAACACATTATTCAATAGAGAAGCTCCTTCAATCTTTCTTCTTGTACTAGGGATGTATGCCTTGTACCAAATTTCTCAATGTAGCATTGATCGCTCAATATTCTGATTTCGCTCTTTGTGGGTACGTCGACCTTTTTCATGGAATGACTTAGATATATATAGCTTTGAGTGTGCAGCAAGTTAGAAAACACAAACCCTATGTGAATAGGCCCATTAGAGCGAAATCAGAATATTGAGCGATCAATGCTACATTAAATACTCAGAATATTGAGCGAAATAAGCTAAAGACAATGCTACATTTCTTTATACACAAATTAGCTTAAAGAAATAAGGAAATCTTCCTTAGAAACTCTTCCTAGTCAAACTTCACTTCCTTGATTCATGTGACTTTCTTTCCAAGCATGTAACTTTAATTAATCCTTTCCTTGTACGACCTGAAAATTTCAACTATCACATAATTAATTCATAATATATTATCACAAATTGATCAATCACATTAATTCTACATCGCCTAAAAATTCCTTTTATCATACTTTTCTTCTAACATTAATACACATATGAATCAAGTTCTTCAAACCTGTTTGTGAGGCTTGAAACTCATGTCATTCAAAAGAAAGGAAGTCTCAAGTATATGAGGTCTATTATATAAGAAAATGGAGAGATTGATGAGGATATCACACATCGTATTGGTGCAGGATGTATGAAATAGAGGTTTGGCTCCAGAGTCCTATCTGACAAAAAGGTACCATTAAAACATAGAGTCAATTTCTATAGAGTGGTCGTTAGACCTACTATGATGTATGGGGAGGAGTGTTGGTCAGTAAAAAACTATCACGTTCAGAAGATGAACGTTGCAGAAATTAGGATGTTGTGATGGATTTGTGGGCATAGTAAGAGGGATAGAATTAGAAATGAAGATATCTGGTATAAGGTGGGAGTGGCCTCGATGGATAATATACTGGAATCAAGGCTGAGATGGCTTGGGCAAGTGCAGAAGAGATACCCGAATGACCCACTGTAGAGGTGTGAGAGATTGACTATGGATGGTTTCAAGAAAGATAGAGTTGGGGCAAAGAAGTATTAGAGAGAGGTGATCATATAGGACATGATGCAGGTCCAACTTACCGAGGCAATGGCCTTATATAGGAAGCTGCGGAGGACACGTATTAGGGTAAGAAGGCTAGTGGTTAGTTGAGTGTTGTCCTATTTATCCTTTATATTAGTAGACATAGTATTACTCATGTAGTTTCTTGTCTCTCTATTTCTACTTGATATTTGCTATTTCTTGTTGTCACGACCCGACCCCGGGCCGCGACTGGTGCCCGACCTGGGCACCCCTTTCAGGTATGCATCAGAGAATAGCAGCGGAACATACACAACACATGAACATCACAGGCTAGCCGGTAAAGCCGCCTTCCATAATATATACAAAACCAAAAGTAAAATAGTACAACCTGTTCTTACAGCCCAAACACAAATGCGACTATATACCTCTAGGAATAACAACTGTGACGGGACAGGGCCCCGCCATACCCCTGAATGTACATAATATCTATAACATCTGGGGGAACCGTACCAAAAGACAAGCCTCCGGAGGAATGGAGCTTCTGACGCCTGATCAGTGATCCTAAGAGTGAGGATCCACCACCTGCTTACCCCTACCTGCGGCATGAACGCAGCCCCCGAGGAAGGGGGTCAGTACACAATATGTACCAAGTATGTAAAACTGGAAAATACTGTAATAATATCATAAGTCTAAATAAAACTGAAGACATGGATGATAATCAGATTACAGTGCACTGTGCCTTACTAACAATGAGAGTAACAAGTATAAACATTACTGCATAAAAATATGAGGCTCATGATCAAAACAGGGTCATCCGCCTGTAGTATCATTAAGCAATCCTACTCCTGGGACTATTTCACCCGCATAGGTCCTGTGGACCCGCATGAGGTCATCCGCCTCGCATGAAACTATTTCACCCGCATGGTCCCGGTGGACCCGCAATGAGTACAAATGCCGCACTCGCATCATGGGTAGCAAATCCATGGAATAAGTATAAGTAGTAACCCGGGGTCTACCCTGTAATAATACATAATCTAGCACAACTGGCTATCATACATAACATAAGCGCTACCGGCTTATCATAATATAAGCAAGTTAAGAAATCCTCTAACTTCTTATTAACATTATTAATATATCCTCTCATTTTAGTTTACTTAAGGCACTAACATGTCATTTAAGAGAAAATCCGGGAACTCCACTGTTACACCCCGTAATTCCAGGACTTGAATAAGAGAATAGACGGGAGATCACAAGACTAAAAATTGGTACGAAAGGAAGAATTGTTTTTCCGACGGAAAATCTTCCGAACGTCGGAAAGGAAAATGTTCGTTGAGGAGAATTGAATTCTCAAAATGCATTAATTGAGGATTATGGAATGTTTTATCATTATGGAAATTTATTTTTACGGATTTGGTCATGTGGGGCCCACCCGAGAAATTTTACGTTTGTGGGACCCACGAGGGTTACAGAATTTTATGGACCAATGGGAGGGCGACACGTGTCACCCTCCACATGTATCATATTGGATGAAAATTTAGGCTAAGTGTGGAAAAATGTTAGCTTGAAATAATGGACCAAGTCAAAGGGTCAAAGGGAGCTTGATATAATTGACCACATCTAGACCACACATTTGTTTTGATCTAAGCCCTTGATGGTGTTATATATTCATACTACTACTAGTAGCAAGACAAGCTTTAAACACTTAGAAAAATTTCCCATCTTTTCTTGCTCTCTTCATGCTATCGGCAATTGAGGGTTTCTCCCACACAAATTTTGCAATTTTTGTTCATAATTCACAACACTTTAAACCAAGGTTCCTAAGAGTATTGTAAGGGTATCTCAATAGAAAGATCCCGGAAAAGTGGCATTTTTGTATTAGTCGCAAGGCAGAAACTTAAGGAGTTCTTCAACTTTGAAGTTGGAACTTGAAGATGAGTTCTTCATAAGCTTCTAAGGGTTGCTTGGAATGGTTTGGAACGTCGAAAGGAGGAGCTAAAGTTGCTAAGGATCGACTTGTAAACTTGGATCATATTTGGGCTAAATGAGGTATAATCTTCGTCTTACTTTTGTAATTGAAGATTCCATGTTATTATAAGTTAGAAATGATCATGTGATATGTGTTATGAAGTTTGATAAGTGTTATGGAAATTTGGAAGCTCAAATCCGAAAATGACATGTTGAGTCATTTGAAATTGAATTACAATTTGGTCGTTAACTAGAATCGTCGCATGTTATCTACTTGAAGATTATAGTTGTTATAATCAATTGCGGCCTTATAACATGTTATACTAAATAACTTGGATTGAAAAGAAATTGAAAGAAGAATTGGTATTGTTGCCCTAGTTGCCGAATTGACATTGTAGTTTAGACTAGTTTGTTATATATTGTGGGGCGGAATTTTACATGTCTTGATTAAGCGTGTAATCCCCTATTGTTAACTACTTTGTTGAGCCTTAAATGTGGCGTGGTTGGTTATTGAATTCGGCCTTGAAAAAGGTGGCAAAGTATGTAGAAACAAAGGAAGTGTTGTCCGATTTTCCGTAGAATTTAGTGACTTTGCACTTGGAATATTCTACGTTTGAAGTAAGAAGTTAATAGACGTATTATGGTCATTATAGGTTGACATACTACGTACGGTGAATTGGACTTAGCAAGTGGATTAAACCGAAGAGGTATGTGGAACTTTCTTATCTCTTGAGCATGAATAAGTTGTAAATGTATAGTACGCAGTGCGTGCGATTTTAACAATCTAGGTCCATTTGATATCCTTGGCTTATTTTAAGAATGTCCAAGTTGATTGAGTTAGGGAATTAACTCACTTGTTTAAATATTAAGGATATCTTGGTTTTCAAAAGTTAAGAGACTTTAAGTATGTTAAAATTATTATTGATACTTGTTTTGTTGGAAAGTTTAAGTCTCTTGGTTATAAAGGAGTATGTAAGTTGCTAATGTATAAAGCTAGTATAACGGCTTTATGGGAAGTTGGTTATAATAGTTTTATGGAAAGTTAAAAAGAGTGGTTTACTCTAAGTAATTTAAGTATGTTAAATGACTTGAAATAACGAAAGACAAATTGATTTAAAGGCATCAATTGCTTAAGGTTTTAAAAGAAAGAAGTCACTTGATTTAGAAGCCCGAAAATGTATTTTCTAAAAAGGTATTGTGACTTGTCTTAAAATGTAGTTATGACTTGATACTACGGTTATTAGTATCTTGGAAGTTTTATATGAAAATGAGTCATTTTAAAAGAATAGAAGTACGTATTACTTTGGGTTAAACTCCCGGATTTATAATGACATGTTAGTGCCTTAAGTAAACTAAAATGAGAGTGTATATGAATAAGGCTAACAAGAAGTTAGGGGGATTTCTTAACTTGCTTATTTATTGTATGATAAGCCGGTAGTGCTTATGTTATGTATGATAAGCCGGTAGGACTTATGTTATGTATGATGGCCGGTTGAGATAGGGTAAGAGTATAAATGAGGAGTAAACCCCCAAGACGTTATACCACATTCTTCAGGGTAAGAGTATAAATGAGGGGTAAATCCCCAAGATCGTTATACCATATGCTTCAGGGTAAGAGTATAAATGAGGGGTAAATCCCCAAGATCGTTATACCACCTGTTTCCGTGGATTTGCTACCCATGATGCGAGGAATACCTCATGCGAGTCCTTATGGGCTTATACGGGTGAAATAGTCCCATGCGGGCGGGTACAACCTATGCGAGGAATACCTCATGCGGGTCCACACGACCTATGCGGGTGAAATAGTCCCAGGAGTAGGATTGCTTAATGATACTGCAGGCGGGTGGTCCTGCTTTGATCGCGAGCTTCCTATTTTTATGTTGTAGGTATACTTTTAATTACTCTCATTGTTAGTAAGGCACTGTGTACTGTTAATTGAGTTATCATATATGTTTCCAGTTTTATTATAGACTTATGATTTCATTACAGTACTTTCAGTTTCACATATTTGGTACATGTTGTACTGACCTCCTTCGGGGGGCTGCGTTCATGCCGCAGGTAGAGTACGTTCTTTGATCCTCGCTCTTAGGATCATCGTTCACCGTTGAAGCTCCTTTATTCCGAGGCTTATCCTCGGTATTGTCGGTTGTTGTACATTCAGGGTATGGCGGGTCTGTCCCCGCCAGAGTTGTTATTCTGTGAGGTCCGTAGTCACATTGTGGTTTGGGTTGTAAAGAAAAAAAATGTATCGCTTTATTTGTATAGTTTACGAATGTGGCGTTATCGGCTAGCTTTGTTGTTATTTTATGTTTAAGCATTTTATCGATTGTGTATGTTCACCGCTATTCTCTCGATGTATCTGAGCGGTGCCCAGTAGGGCACCGCGCCCGTGGTCGGGTCGTGACAAAGTGGTATCGCAGAAGTTAGTCCTCGGAAAGTGTCTACCGTGTTCAGTAGAGTCTTGATTATCGGTATGTTGTGAACCACATCTATAATCGTGAGGTTGCAGGACATTTAGGATTGTTTCATTCTTCTCACTCTAAGATCGTGCGATAGAGTCGTATGGTTAGGGTCGCTCGTCACGACCGTTCGGCCCGTGGATCGTGCCTTACCGGCACCCAAGTAGTCATACATCGAGTAATCGGGGAAATATAAAGCAAGACATGAAACAGCTTTATAAAATAAGACACGCTTTATGTGAGAAAACATCGCATTTCGCATATATATATAAACATGGTTTAGCGCTACATCCGACATCGCATAACATGACTACTGCACTTAAGGAAATATACAACTATGGCGGCCCCGCCATACCTCGATCAGACAAAACTATCTACAACAGGAGATCATACCCAAAAGTAGAGCCTCCGAAAAGATGGAGCTCCCGACACCAACGTAGATCCTAAGAATGTGGATCTAGCACTGCCGCCTTACCGCGCAGATGAACGCAGCCTCGGGCGAGGTCAAGATAACAGTACTAAGTATATGAAATCAGAAATACTTAAATGAAACATATCATTTTAAAAAGTTTTTGCAAGTATGTATGAAACAACCAAGGAAACCGCACGTAGTGCCACATCACAAACAAGAGCAGCAATAGGTAAACTGTAACGGGTCTTTTCTAGGCTGCGAATGATCGAAGCAGGGCCAGTTGCCCGTAGTATCACCATGCAAGCCTAATCGACTCCGTAGTCCGCATAGGCCAATCACATAGCCCGCATAGGTATATAACCCCGCATCGAGGTAGCTACTCCTCGGCATCGCCCCGACTCGTAGTCCGCATGGCCACATAGACCGCATGAGGTATAACCCGCACACTAACCTGGAACTCCGTAGCTCCGCATAGGTCCTTGGACCCGCATGAGGTATTCTCGAATCATGGTCCTGCATCACCGAGTCTACCCCGCATCGGAGGCGCCTTAACCCCTGCAATATGTCAAGAGTGAGTGATGTTACACTAACCTAACAAATTTATCGTTAAACAACATAAGCACAACAAGAATACTCTTTTACACAAACGTTACAAGACACTAGCACACATAGCATCATATCATGTCTACTTATCAAACCATCTTATTATTCTTTTCACAATTCAATATAAGTCTGTTATAAACACATAGGCAAACTGTTTCTTTTATCAATCTTAAGTGGTTATACTTAACTTCCCATAAAGCTAGTATAACTCTTAAGCTTCTGTTTAAAAACCAATTAGTTCTCTTCTGTTAAAAATGATTCAGTATTCTTTTGAAATGCTTTCAGATCTTTATTATTCGAGCTTAAGCCGTGAGGCATTGCCGTAAGTGTTATTCAGGCCTAAGCCGTAAGGCATTGCCGTAAGTATTATTCAGTTAACACATGTACGTCTACCTTACTATATATATTGTAAAATATCATGCTTTAGGAAGAATCACATACCTTCTCCGCGAAAACCACCTGCCAAGTTGAATATGTCACACAGAGAGTCACCCTATAATAGTCACGCACATCTATCAAAGGCTACTCAAGGTCATTCTAAACAGAGGGTTCACAATTCTACGGAAAGTCGGCAGCACTTCCTACCCTGAGCTATATAAGTCTCATCAGAAAACAAATCCTATATAAGCATAGTTCAATTATTCTTCTTAGTATTATACTTATTCTTATACTACTACAGTATGTATTCTCTAATTCAAAAGAGGGTTAGGATTAGTTACCTCGGTAAGCCCAATAATATCCTAGATAAAGTCGCGCCTGAGCAAGTTTTAGCTCCTAGGTTGTACGCTCAGAGTCTAAGAAACCTTAAGTTCTTCACAACTTCTACTAAGGACTAAGGGATTTGGGCTAGGGTATTTTGGGCATTATAACAATACTAGAAGACAACTTTTCTACCAAGGGAGGGGGGGTAGATTTCGGCTAGGCTAGGGGGGGTAGGCCCTCGGCCAAACTTCACAAGGGGATGGGGAGGTGTTGGACGAAAAGGCTTAAGGGAGAGGAGAGGATTTTCAAGACTTGGAAAGATTTGTGGATGAAGAACTCTTCATCTCAAGGGGGGTATTTATAGGTCAAGAAGTGGCCAACCAATGGCCAAGATTAAGACAAGTGCAAGGCAAGTGTAGGGTGAGGATTAACTATACACAAATATCCTACCAACTCCTTGACTTGTGCACAAGGCACAAAAAACGTGCCATGTTAGTCCATTTCGTCCAAATGGACGATTTGAAGTCCACCAATTGGAGGGTGCCAAGTGTCGCCCTCCCGTTGGTCCAAAATGTTTCGTCTCGTAAAAATCCGCAAAATTAGAAATGGCATAGGAATTTACCCTACGAAAGTCGTGGAAACGCTTTCGCCGGAAAACTATTCGCTTTGTGAGTTGTGCCAAAAAAACGCTTTGCCTAAACTTTAAGGCTAGACTTTTTGACGTATTCCCCACGCATATACTGGAAATACGGGGTATAACATTCTCCCCTCCTTAGAAACATTCGTCCCGAATGTTCCTTCCCAAGACAGTTAATGATAATATTCTTCATAACTTAAACAGTTGCAAATGCCACACACGGCCACGTAACAACACTTAGCGTAAACGATAACGAAAATTTACAAGTAGGAAAGTGAATTACCCGAGGTGGGAATAGGTGAGATACTTCGCCTCATGTCCTCCTCGCTTCCCACGTCATCTCTCCCCGAGCTCGTTCCGCCACAAGACTTTGACTAAGCCACGCCCTGGTCCGCAGACGCCTAACCCGATCGTATACCCCGTATTTCCAGTATGTACGTAAGACGCACGAGAAAATTTGAACTTGAGAATTAGGCTTGGCCGAATTAACTTTGTTCACAACACCCTTAGAGTCGTTTTGACGTAAACGCTTTTCCTTTCAGATGGGAATTTCCGCTATGTCATTTTTAATTTTATGCGGATTTTTCCGAGAGATAAACATTTTGGACCAACAAGAGGCGACACTTGTCACCCTCTCATTGGAACACCTTGGGCGGAAATTGTGGTGGCCGAAAGTGTGGCCTTTGTGGTCAAGCGGTTGGTAGGATATTTTTGTGGTAGTTGGCACTTGGCAAGATTCGCCCTACACTTGCTATGCACTTGGCAAGATCTTGGCCATTGGTTGGCCTTGGCTTGTGCTATAAATACCCTCTCCCTTTGATGAATTCTTCATCCTTTCCACAAATCTGCTAAGTGTTACAATCCCTCCCTCTCCCCTCTTGTTGACTCTCCCAAGAGCCCTCTCCCCTTTGAAAGGCCCCTCGCCGAGAGCCCTCTCCCCTCCTAGTAGTGTGGCCGTGCACCCCTAGCCTAGTAGTTTTCGTATAAATACCCTCTTGTTAGAAATACTCTCAAAAGTATTGTTATAATGCCCAAATTACCTTAGCCAGATACCTTGTAGTATTCTAAGGTTATACTTATCTGAAAAGCCCGTAAATACTATTATACTTCCTTCCACACAAAACCGAAACCCTAAGGAAAATCTCCATGGTTAGTTGGAGTGCTCTGTAGAAGTTGGTTAGAACTTCTAAGGGTTGTTTGGAGCGGGTTGGAGCACCCAGAGTAGGAGCTAAACGTTGCTCAGGATCGACATTTAAACTCGGATAATTATGGGCTTATCGAGGTAAATATCTTGTCCCTCTATTGTAATTGGAAATTACATGTTGTATGATTATATAGTTGAAGTATACTATATATAGAACTGAACGTAGTTATCGGCAATGTCTTTTGACTTAAGCCTGAATAATAAGAAACCTTTTCGAAAGAAGAGTAATCGAATCAGATTTACATAAGCATCAGACATGAGACTTGTGTAGCTTTTACGTGAGTAGAATTGTACCCGTCTCGTTAGATGTATAACCCCGGTTGGCTTGGTGGCGGCCTCGATAAAGCGAGAGATTTACGCTGCATGCGGGAGGTCACGAATTTTACAGAGAATGTTCTACGTAGGGATCTAAATATTAATAAGCTGTGGCCTTATAGGTTGAGTACTACGCGTGGCGCGATCTACTTGGCTTAAGGAGTAGCCGACGGTTGGAGGTACTTGGAGCGTTTTGCTATTAGTCGATACTCGTCGCGAGGTATGTGAACCTCTTCCTATCTCTTCTAGCATGATATGTGTGAACTATGTAGTACGGTAGACGTACATGTGCTAAATGTATTTGATTGTGTAAAACATAAAGTGTTATAACGGCTTTATGGGAAGTTGGTTATAACAACTTTATGTTGGTAAGAAAATACTTGTGGTTTTTAAAAGGTAAATCGATTTGAACTATAACTGGCTTGTTATGTGTTAATAAAGAACTTGAAGTTTTTCAAAAGATTTTTGAATCATTTCGAAAGAAGAAGTAATACTTGGTTTTTGAAAACTTAAGAGTTATACTAGCTTTATGGGAAGTTAGGTATAACGACTTAAGAATGTTTTACTGATTCTTGAAATCAGAATGTATCGACAAACCATCGCAGCTGCGTTAATAAAAGGAAATGTTTTGACAGATTAAGTATTATTAAAACCAAGAGAAACTTCCATCCGCATGTAAGCTAAGATGAGACAAAATGATATTTCCTAGATCATGGTCATTGTAATAAGATTGTTATAAACAAGAATATCCTACTCACATATAAGGCTTATGTTTCTCGATAGTTTAAAAGAGAATTATATTCTTAAATGAATAAGACTATGAACTACGAAACCTTCCTAAAGTAAGAAACGTGAACATTTGAAATTAGGCAAACTTGACGTTTGAGAAATAATGTTGTTACTTGATTTTACAAAGAAGTGTTTTCTTTACTTCAAAAGATAATCGCTCTAGTTTTCATATACTACGTATTGTGTGACTTTGTAAACGTAACGTATCTTTTAAAAGATAATGTATGAAGTACTTTGAGAATAGATACTCGATCTTGTTAATCATACAATGTAATGTACCTTGTGTGTATAATCGGATTGTGTTGGTTTGTGATAGCCTTGTAATACCTTCGTGTTGATTTGATAAGTAATCATATTAGGATGCTACGTGTTAGTATTCGTGATGTTTGTGTAAAGGGATTTTCCTCGATTGTGCTTATGATGTTTAAACGATAAACCGTTATGTTGGTATTATACCACTCACCGTGTTTAGGGTTAAGCCGCCTCCGACGCGGGTAGACTCAGCGATGCAGGGACCATGATTCGAGAATACCTACGCGGGTCACGGGGCCTATGCGGAGCTACGAGAGTTCCGTGTTAGCGCGGCCTTTATGGTCACGCGGTCTATGTGCCACGCGGATCGCGAGTCCGTGATACGCCGGAGTAGCTACCCTCGATGCGGGTTATACCTCACGCGCCTATGAGATTGGCCTATGCGAGTCGCGGAGTTCTGTGGCTAGACGCGCACATTTGATATTGCGCGAGTGACCGGCTTTGATCATGTGACGGCCCAGACAGATATCATGATTCGCCATTTACGACCTTGTTAGTACCGCTGGTGTTAGTAGTCGGCCATGCCTTCGCATTACCCCGCATCGCTTTATTTGGGCACAGGTGGACCCGTTGTTCATGTGTTCCTTGGTGCTTTTCTATCATCGATCGCAGCCGAGGAAGGTATTCCATGGGCATGATTGATGTGGGCGTGAGACCCATATTTATGTATTTGAGTGATGACTTGGCGGCGAGTCCCCGACTTGATATGACCGCTTATTTATCAGGAATCGTAGTTTGCTATCATACATGTCTCCCGCTTTATATAGACTACTATGATTTCATTTACGATTTTCGCCAGATACCTGACTGCAGTTATCGACTCCTTGGGCCGTTCATGCCGCAGTAAAGGTACACCGCCGTTGATCCTCGCTCTAGGGTCACAGTCAGCGTTGGGAAAGCCCGCTTCTCCAGAGGCTTATCTTGCATAGTCCGTCGTCAGAGGTATTTACATTCGTGGTATGGCGGCCCCGCCCCGCCATTGTTGTCGTATCTTTTCTTAGCAGGTCCTGTAGTAATCACAAGGCGTGGTTTGTAAAAAGGATTAAACTGCTCATTTGTAAGAGTTGTTATTTATATATGCCGAAAGGCAAGTTTTCCTCAAATTATTGTTTTGTACTTCATTTGTTTCATGTATGTGTATTATGTTCCGTGATTACTCGATGTTGTATCACCAGGGTGCCCGGTAAGGCACGACCACGCCCAGTTCGGTCGTGACAAAAGTGGTATCGAGCGATTAATCCTCGGAAAGTGTCTACTGCATCGTATCCAAGAGAGTCTTGATTATCGGTGTGTGCACCACGCCAATAATCGTGAGGCTATAGGTATTTAGGATTGGTTTCTATTCTTCTCACTCGAGATCGTGCCTTAGAGTCGTGTTGTTAGTTGGACCTCCGACGAAATTATTTCCTTATCGTTATGCCCGCGTAGGCAACCCGCCCAGGGGAAGCGCAGGAGGAGCTGCGAGTAGAGTTCGAGGGTGGCGAGGCACGAGCCAAATCATTACCTAGGATAGTGCTTCATTCGGGAGTTCTGCGACGTCACTAGCCCTGCAGAGTTTTAGCACGCGGCGCAGCTCCTACTGCGCCACGATGTTCGACCTTCGCCCGCGACCGAACAGCGAGTATAGAGTATACCGATGTACGCGAGTCTTGATGACTATCTAAGAGAGGTTGTGCAAGAGTAATTCTTGATTAGGCTTGAGCATGGCACGTATGCGGCTTTTGCGCGGCAGCCGAGACGCAGAGATCGACGGGTTAACGAAGGGCGGTAGAAGAGGCCAGAGCAAAGAAGGTCCTTTGGTAACTTTCGAGGCGAGTCGCCACCAAAGAGATTAGATTTGCACATCCACCAGCTGCAGAGGTCCCACCGGGTTCGTGGACGTTCGGTACGCAGGAGTTGGTCGAGCTCCAGAGCTTCCGGTTCACGCTACACGTAGTTCCAAACCGGATTCGATTTTCCTCGGTGTTCATTAGCGATGCACGTCATCCCGGGAGTGTCGCTTTTTAGTTGGTACTTGTTGTACCGCGTCAGCGTGTGTCGAGAGTGTCTTTGTAGGAGGACTTAGCCTTCGGGATCGGTGGGTAGTTCGTCATCTTCCTTAGCTATCGCCTACAGGCGAGTTTGATTAGAACGACTAAGGGAGTGAAGCAGAGATATAGAT
Source organism: Przewalskia tangutica (assembly GCA_029844215.1). NCBI lineage: Eukaryota > Viridiplantae > Streptophyta > Magnoliopsida > Solanales > Solanaceae > Przewalskia > Przewalskia tangutica. The sequence goes on from CM056733.1 coordinate 41,576,729, forward strand.
ATATCCTTAACCCTCAGAGATCTGTATATGTGATAAGGTGAGTATGCCTTAAGTGCTATGTTACGATAGCAAGGTGTTAGTTGTGATTAGAAATCATGATGGGTTAACCGAGTAAGATTTTGGGGATAGAAGGTGTGAGCCTTAGAGTTTTTTTTACGCAGACCTTAGAGGTAAGGCCATCTCGAGCATAGGTGTAGGGTTATGTTTGACCTTATCGAAAGTGCATAGTGCACGCGTGAGTTATGTTTGGGATAGGTCCCTAGTAGTGTGGAATGAAAGGGGGTAGTTGAGCTAAGAAGACCGCTTGGTTTTCAAACGTGATTAAGTGAGATTGTTCGGATCGGAGCTAGTATTGTGCGCGTTGCGGGTCGGGTTGAGGCCGCGTTGCTGGTCAACCCGCGACGTGGGTGTTGGTGGGGTCAGTTTGTGGTGGTCCCGCCGGGTGGTGGGAGCACGCGGGGGTTGGGCCCAAGTGTAGTTAACCAGCGTACGAGTTCGTGGATACGCTCGACCGGTGGTCGGTCGATGGGGCAGCCATCGTGTTCTTCGCTCGACCGCTTTCTCAGGCGAAGGTTATGCGAGATGTTGCATCGAAAGGTTGTAGGGTCGCACGGTGCCTACCTACACCTTAAGACGCATGTGGAGCCAGTGTTACTACGCTTTTTCTCGAGGTTTTGCGAGCAAGGTTAGAACTCAGGTGAGTCTCGTAATCGCATTCTCCCGCCAGATGGTTGGATTTCGTGGGTAGTTGTGAGATTGTTGTCTCGTGGAGGAGTATTTAAGCTACCATTTCGGTGTTCGGTGTCGCCTTATAAAGCCTTGTAGGGCGGATGTGTAAGTCGCGGCCGATTGGTTCGATGTTGGCAAGATTCAAATAGTTGGTTCAGCTTGTTCCGGCAGATCGTGGATAGAGTAAAGCTTGTCTAGAAGAGGTTCGCGGCTCGAGAAATCGTATGGATAATCGGCGACGACGCTTAGAGTTCGAGTTGACGGTCGGTCTTCAAGATACCACCCGGTTTGGGTGTGACGAGTTTTGGAAAACAGAGGAACTTAGCCCGAGTTACTTTGGGCCTTACAGATCTGGTGCGAGTAGGCGGTTGCCTATATGTTAGCTTTGCCGTCCGACTTAGAGGCAAGACGTCCGGCTTTTCGTATTGTTATGTTCGGAAGGTATCGGAGATCCATCCAGAGTGTTCCCGATAATGATGACCACGTTAGAGATAGTAACCCCGAGTCTTGGAAACCAAGCGATCGTGGTGTGGTAAGAGTTTGAGTGCACGACACCTCGGGGATCGCATGTAGTCCGCACCATTTGTTGGGTCGCCGAGTGACACTAGAACCTCGCGCAAAGTGACAAAAGTGGTATCGGGAAGAAGCGAGCATGTATGGCGAGCATAGATGTGATCATTTCTTTTGTAAGGAGGCGCGAAGGAAGTATATTTTAGACCCCGGAGAGGGGTGGTTGTGGTAATGTTAGAGGTGTTTCCTCGTGGACTTGGATGTAAGTATTTTTGCGCAGTTGTTTCTGTGGCCATTGTGGCAGGATTGTGTCGTAAGTATGGTAGTGAAGACTATCTTGCGCGCTTGTTTTGAGATTAGAAAGAACATTCGGGACGAATGTTTCTAAGGAGGGGAGAATGTTATACCCCGTATTTCCAGAGTATGTACGTAAGGACGTACGTAGAAAATTTGAACTTGAGAATTAGGCTTGGCCGAATTAACTTTGTTCACAACACCCTGCTAGAGTCGTTTTTCGACTAAACGCTTTCTGACTTTCGATGGGAATTTCCGGCTATGTCATTTTTAATTTTGCGGATTTTTCCGAGAGACGAAACATTTTGGACCAACAAGAGGCGACACTTGTCACCCTCTCATTGGAACACCTTGGGCGGAAATTGTGGTGGCGAAAGTGTGGCCTTTGTGGTCAAGGGTTGGTAGGATATTTTTGTGGTAGTTGGCTAGTGTGCACTTGGCAAGATCTCGCCCTACACTTGCTATGCACTTGGCAAGATCTTGTCCATTGGTTGGCCTTGGCTTGTTCTATAAATACCCCTCTCACTTTGATGAATTCTTCATCCTTTACAAAAATCTTGTAAGTGTTAAAATCCCTACCTCTCCCCTGTTGTTGACTCGCCCAAGAGCCCTCTCCCCTTGAAAGGCCCTCGTCGGCAGAGCCTCCCCTCCTAGTAGTGGCCGTGGGGTACACCCCCCCCCCTAGCCTAGTAGTTTTCGTATAAATACCCCCCTCTTGTTAGAAATACTCTCAAAAGTATTGTTATAATGCCCAAATTACCTTAGCCGTATACCTTGTAGTATTCTAAGGTTATACTTATACGAAATGCCCAGAAATACTATTATACTTCCCTTCCGTCACAAAACCGAAACCCTAAGGAAAATCTCCATGTTTAGTTGAAGTAATAAGTAGATGTTGGTTATAACTTCTAAGGGTTGTTGGAGCGGGTTGGAGTGCACGAGTAGAGCTAAACCTTGCTCAGATCGACATTTAAACTCGGATAATTATGGGCTTATCGAGGTAAATATCTTGTCCTCTATTGTAATTGGAAATTACATGTTGTATGATTATATAGTTGAAGTATACTATATATGAATCGAACGTAGTTATCGGCAATGTCTTTTGACTTAAGCCCAATAATAAGAAACCTTTTCGAAGAAGAGTACCGAATCAGATTTACATAAGTATCAGACATGAGACTTGTGTAGCTTTTACGTGAGTAGAATTGTACCGTCGGGTTAGATGTATAACCCCGGTTGGCTTGGTGGCGCCTCGATAAAGGAGAGATTTACGCTCATGTGAGGTCTGCGAATTTTCTGTAGAATGTTCTACGTAGGGATCTAAATATTAATAAGCGCCTTGTGGCCTTATAGGTTGAGTACTACGCGTGGCGCGATCTACTTGGCTTAAGGAGTAGCCGACGGTTGGAGGTACTTGGAGCGTTTTGCTATTAGTCGATATCGCCGCGAGGTATGTGAACCTCTTCCTATCTCTTCTAGCATGATATGTGTGAACTATGTAGTACGGAGACGCATACGTGCTAAATGTATTTGATTGGTTTAAAACATAAAGTGTTATAACGGCTTTATGGGAAGTTGGTTATAACAGCTTTATGTTGGTAAGAAAATACTTGTGGTTTTTAAAAGGTAACTGATTTGAACTATAACTGGCTTGTTATGTGTTAATAAAGAACTTGAAGTTTTTCAAAAGATTTTTGAATCATTTCGAAAGAAGAAGTAATACTTGGTTTTTGAAAACTTAAGAGTTATACTAGCTTTATGGGAAGTTAGGTATAACGGCTTAAGAATGTTTTACTGATTTCGGAAATCAGAAAGTGTATCGACAAACCACTGCAGCGTTAATAAAAGGAAATGTTTTGACAGATTAAGTATTATTAAAACCAGTAGAAACTTCCATCCGCATAAGCTAAGATGAGACAAAATGATATTTCCTAGATCATGGATACTGTAATAAGATTGTTATAAACAAGAATATCCTACTCACATATAAGGCTTATGTTTCTCAGATAGTTTAAAAGAGAATTATATTCTTAAATGAATAAGACTATGAACTACGAAACCTTCCTAAAGTAAGAAACGTGAACATTTGAAATTAGGCAAACTTGACGCGTTTGAGAAATAATGTTGTTACTTGATTTTACAAAGAGAAGTGTTTTTCTTTACTTCAAAAGATAATCGCTCTAGTTTTCATATACTACGTATTGTGTGACTTTTGTAAACGTAACGTATCTTTTAAAAGATAATGTATGAAGTACTTTGAGAATAGATACTCGATCTTGTTAATCATACAATAATGTACCTTGTGTGTATAATCGGATTGTGTTGGTTTGTGATAGCCTTGTAATACCTTCGTTGATTTGATAAGTAATCATATTAGGATGCTACGTGTGTTAGTATTCGTGATGTTTGTGTAAAGGGATTTTCCTCGATTGTGTTTATGATGTTTAAACGATAAACCGTTATGTTGGTATTATACCACTCACCGTGTTTCCGGGTTAAGTCGCCTACGATGCGGGTAGACTCAGCGATGCAGGACCATGATTCGAGAATACCTCACGCGGGTCTGGGGCCTATGCGAGCTACGAGAGTTCCGAGTTAGTGTGCGGCCTTTATGGTCACGCGTCATGTGGCTATGCGGATGCGAGTCGGGCGATGCCGGAGTAGCTACCCTCGACGCGTTATACCTCACGCGCCTATGAGATTGGCCTATGCGCGAGTCGCGGGAGTTCCAGGGCTAGACGCGCACATTTGATATTGCGGGCGAGTGACCGCTTTGATCATGACGGCCTGCAGACAGATATCATGATTCGATTTACGACCTTGTTAGTACTGGTGTTAGTAGTCGGCTATGCCTTCGCATTACACCGCATCGCTTTATTTGGGCACAGTGGGACCCGTTGTTCATGTGTGTTCCTTGGTGCTTTTCTATCATCGATCGCCGGTGAGGAAGGTATTCTACGCATGATTGATGTTGTGGCGTGAGACCCATATTTATGTATTTGAGTGATGACTTCGAGGCGAGTCCTCGACTTGATATGATCGCTTATTTATTGTGAATCGTAGTTTGGTTATCATACATGTCTCCCGCTTTATATAGACTACTATGATTTCATTTACGTATTTTCGGGCGCATACCTGCACTGCCAGATCGACCTCCCGGCCGCTCATGCCGCAGTAAAGGTACACCGCCGTTGATCCTCGCTCTAGGTCACGTCAGTTTGGGAAAGCTCCGCTTCTCGGAGGCTTATCTTAGTATAGTCCACATCGTCAGAGGTATTTACATTCGGGGTATGGCGGGCCCCGTCCGCCATTGTTGTCGATCTTTTCTTAGGTGCAGAATCGCTGTGGGCGTGGTTTGTAAAAGGATTAAACTGCTCATTTGTAAGAGTTGTTATTTATATATGCCGAAAGGCAAGTTTTCTCAAATTCATGCTTTGTACTTCATTTGTTTCATGTATGTGTATTATGTTCCGCTGACACTCGATGTTGTATCACTAGGGTGCCCGGTAAGGCACCATCCACGCCTGTGTTCGGTCGTGACATCGACGATCGACTATCGCTATGGAATCTCTCATACGATAACCCCTGGCACACCGACATCGCCAATCGGTGTACCTAGATGGATCCCCGATACATCTCCTCAAAGATAGATACGTGAAAACCGGATGCACCGCCTCCAGATCGGACGGCAGATTCAACTCATAGGCAACCTTGCCTACCTGCGACAATCAAACGCCCAATGTACTGGGCCGAAGTTTCTTCTTCCCGAATCTCATCACACCCTTCATGGGTGACACCTTTAGGAAAACCCAATCATGAACCTCGAACTCAAGATGCCGATGACGATGATCTGCATACGACTTGCCGACTCAGTCCAATAGCCGCCTCTCGGATAAGCTTCACCTTATCCATCGCTCGTATCAAATCTGGTCCCACTAGCCGCACTCTCGCCCACATCGAACCAACCTATAGGCGATCGCACTTCCTCCCATACAAGGCCTCATAAGGCGCCATCCGAATACCGGAGTGGTAGCTATTATTATACGCGAACTCAACTAGAGGCAAATGATCCTCCCAACTACCATCGGTCAATAACACAGCTCGCAAAGATATCCTCGAGAGTGCGGATAGTGCGCTCACCGTCTGCGTCGCTCGTGGATGAAATGCGATTCGTGCTCACTCGCCCCTAAACCCTCGAAGGACCTCCGAGTTAGCCGTAAACCGGGCTCCTGCGATATGATCAAGTAGGGACTCCATGCGATCGACGATCTCTGATGTAAAGTCCGCATAATCCTCACCGAAAAAGTCGCCCCGACGGAAGAAAGTGGGCTGATTTAACACCGTCGACGATAACCCATATAGAATCATGTCTCCTCCGAGTGCGAGGTAATATCGCGTGATGAAGTCCATGTTGATTACCTCCCACTTCCGTGTCGATCTCAATCGTCAGAATAAAACCACCGTGCCTGCGGTGCTCTACCTTCACTGCCGACAACACGCATTGAGCTACGAACTCGCAACGCCCCTCTTCAAGCCATCCCACCAATACACCGATCTGGTCGTGGTACATCTTGGTCGACCCGGATGGATAGAGTAACGCTACTGTGTGCTTCCCAAGAACTCCGCCAAGTCACGAAACATCCGAACACACACCGCCTCAAACCTTAGCACCCCATCGGTGCTACCAAAAGCGACCCTTGCCCTCACGAAGAGTCAGTATCACGATATCGAATCAAAGCCGATCCTCGAATCGTTGCCTCTTCACCTCGCCGACGATGGAAGACTCGCAACCACACGAACTCTAACCCCACACCTATCATAATCAATCAAACGGACACCAAGGCTCGCTAATCGATGCAAATCACGAACCATGTCCTCCTCTCTACCGCACATCCGATAGGCTCCCATCGACCTACGACTAAGAGCATACGCCACAACATTGGCCTTCCCGTGGTACAGGATATCAACATCGTAATCCTTAAGCAACTCTAACCACCGCCTCGCCGTAAGTTCGGCTCCTCCGTGAAGATATACCGAGGCTCTTGTGGTCTGTAAAATATCCACGTGAACCCCATACAAATAGTGCCTCCAGATCTTCAAGGCGTGAATCACAGCCGCCAACTCCAAATCATGGGTGGGGTAGTTCCTCTCGTGTTTCTTCAGCTGTCGGGATGCATATGCTATAACCCTGTCATGCTGCATCAACACATCCCAACCCGATGCTCGACGATCGCAATACACGACATAACCATCCGACCTCCGGAAGAGTAAGAACGGGCGGTCGCCACTTCTTTCAAGAATCGAAACCCCGCCACAAGCATCACCATCAAACTTGGCGCCTTTCCGAGTCACCTAGTCAATGGTGCAGATAGAAGCAAACTTCTACGAACCGCGATAATATCTCGCAAGGCCCGTAAAATCGCGAACCTCTGCCGAGTAGTAGGTCAGGCCAAGTCCCGATCGCCGATCTTGGCGTATCCACTCGAATGCCATCACCGAAACAATATGCCCAAGAAACGCCATCAAGTCAACCAAAACTCACATTTGGAAAACTTGGCATAATCGCGTCTGGAGAATCACAAGACAGCCTCAACGCTCCGCATGCTCTCGCTCCGGCGAGAATAAACTAAGATATCATCAATGAACACTATCACAAACGTGTCAAAAATGGTTTGAACACTCGGTTCATCAAATCCATGAATACCGCCGAGCATTGTCAACCCAAAAGACATGACCAGAACTCATAATGCCTGCATCGTCCGAATGCGATCCTGGGACATCCACCTCTCTCGCTCGCACTGATGATAGCCCGATCGCAGATCAATCTTGGAGAAACATCTCGCACTCGCAGAATCGGGTCGAACAAATCATCAATCACAGGAAGGGTATCTGTTCTTAATGGTCACCTTGTTCACCGCTCAGATCAACACACGCGCAGCTGGCCCCGCCCTTCTTCTTCACGAATAATACCGGCGCTCCCGGGAGAAACACTAGGCCCGATGAAGCCCTTCTCCAAAGAAATCCTCACCGTCCTTCAACTCTCTCAACTCGGCAGTGCCATTCGTATGGCGGAATGGAAATAGCCGAGTATCCGCAACACATCTATACAAAACTCGATCTCTCTCGGGAGGACACCGAGGTCATCCGAAACACGCCCGGGAACTCACGACCATCGAATCGATCAAAATCTGGTACCGCGGCCTTGAGATCAAACACCCAACGAGATGGTAGATATACCCTTCTCGCACCATCTTCCTAGCCTTGAGGTAGGAAATAAACCTACCTCTCGATACCGCGTCTCTCCCACTCAACAACCGCTCCTCAGAAATCGAACTGCATACTCTCTCTCTAGCCTACATTGGCGTAAAGAAGCTAGCCAATCCATCCCCATGATCACGCTTGAAGTCAATCATCTCCAACTCTATCAAGTCGGCCAGGTCCGACGATCAGAATGGTCACATGACAAGCTCTATATACCCGCCGAGCTAACACCGAATCACCCATCGGCGTAGCTACCTCGAAAGCGGTCTATGGACTCGTGCTCTATCCCTATCCTACTAGCAACAAGGGAGATATATAGACAGAGTAGAACCGGATCTATCAAAGCATACACATCAAACCCGTGAACCGATAAAGTACCGCGACGACATCGGTGAGGCCTCCCGATCCCGCTTACCGAAGCATAAATGCGGTTCGAGGACCGCTAGAATCGGGACCCGAGCCACGACCGCCGCGACTGCTGACCCACGAGTACCACGCCTCGGGCGAGTAATCGTAGGAGATGAAGAAGACCGGCGAAAGAACTCGTAGGTGACCCTACCATCAAGATCGCTTTGGCCTGACAGCCGCAAAGTGACCGCCGCTGGCCACAATCGTAACAAGCTCCAAAAGTAGTACCACACTTCCCGTAATGGGATCTACCGCATCGCCACACCGTGGGTGGTCCCGATCGCCGCACTCGCTACTCGACGCCCAAGCCCTGGGCCCTCGGCCGCCTCGAAAACTCGGCCAGGCCGAGGACGGCGGGAGTGCTCGAGCCGGGCCGTGGTGCGAATCAGATCGCTGCCGAGGCCGCCACCACGATAACCACCGAAGACCCTCCCGCCCCGGCCTTCTTCGCTGCTCGCCCACTCGCCGACCTCTCGCGCCTCGCATCCAAGGGCGTGAGCTCGCACGCGGTAATGTCCATACCCTACGGAGAGAAACACCGCACATGACGACTCGGCCATATAGTCGTCAGCCGGTGACATAGCGGTGCACCCTATCCTCCATATCGCTACCAATACCGGGACATATCGAGCCAATGAATCAAACTCGACATTGTACTCCACGACAAGGCCTCTCTCGCCTCGATGGTAAAAATCTATCACCCGCGCCTCCTCATCCGCGAGGCAAGAAGTGAGTGAGAAAGCCTGCGAGAACTCATCCCAAGTAGCCGGGACGCGTGCTCTCCGATAACTCCCATGAATCAAACCAATCGATTGCGGTATCACGCAGCCGACGCGAACCAAAGGTCACAGACTGCCTCCGAGGCCTTGATCACCCTCACGATTCTTCAGAATGACGGATGAACTCCTCGCGATCATCCTCCGCCTCGACCAGAAACTCGGCGGGCTACAACTCAAGAAATCTCGTAGTCTCAAACTATCTGCCCTCGGGTGTACTACGGGTGCGACCGAGCCGAGCCGAATCGCCGATCCAGCCTCTCTCTCGATCGGGCCACAACTTTAGCCAATAGCTGGGCCATCTCCTTGTACCCTAACTCCTCCGCCCCAGGCTGTGGGACAGGAGGTGTGGGTACTGTGGTCTCTGCTGGGGCTAGCGGCGTCATAGAACTCGCCGTCTCGTATAGAGTGGGCACGAGCCCTCGTGACTGGGTGTCTCGCTAGCGCCTCACGCCTTGCGCCTTACGGGCCCGGGTTGCCTTACGTGAGGCATAATCGTACAGAAAGGAATACGTTAGAGGTCCAACCTATAACACACTCTAAAGCACGATCTCGTAATGAGAAAATGGAAACCAATCCTAAATATCCTATAGCCTCCTCGATTATTGGTGTGGTGCACAACACACCGATAATCAAGACTTACTAGATACGGTTTGTAGACACTTTCCGAGGATTAATCGCTCGATACCACTTTTGTCACGACCCGTTGGGATCGTGCTTACCGGCACCCAAGTAGTCATACATCGAGTAATCCGGAAATATAAAGCAAGACATGAAAGCTTTATAAAATAAGACACGCTTTATGTGAGAAAACATCGTCTTTCTAAGATATATATATAAACATGGTTTAGCGATACATCCGACATCGCATAACATGACTACTGCACTCTAAGGAAATATACAACTATGGCGGACAGGCCCGCCATACCTCGATCAGACAAAACTATCTACAACAGTGAGATCATACCCAAAAGTAGAGCCTCCTAAAAGATGGAGCTCCCGACACCAACGTAGAGATCCTAAGAATGTGGATCTAGCACTGCCGCTTACCGCGGCATGAACGCAGCCAAGGAGGTCGAGACAACAGTACTAAGTATATGAAATCAGAAATACTTAAATGAAACATATCATTTTAAAAAAGCTTTTTGCAAGTATGTATGAAACAACGAAGGAAACCGCACGTAGTGCTACATCACAAACAAGAGCAGCAATAGGTAAATCAGAAGCGGTCTTTTCTAGGCCGCGAATGATCAAGCAGGCCGGTTTCGTAGTATCACCATGCAAGCCTAATCCGACTCAGAGTCCGCATAGGCCAATCACATAGGCCCGCATAGGGTATATAACCCCGCATCGAGGTAGCTACTCCTGGCATCGCCCCGACTCGTAGTCCGCATGGCCACATAGACTGCATGAGGTATAACCCCGCACACTAACCTGGAACTCTCGTAGCTCCGCATAGGTCCCCTGGACCCGCATGAGGTATTCTCGAATCATGGTCCTGCATCGCCGAGTCTACCCCGCACGGAGGCTTAACCCCCGGTAATATGTCAAGAGGTGAGTGATGTTACACTAACCTAACAGCTTATCGTTAAACAACATAAGCACAACAAGAATACTCTTTTACACAAACGTTACAAGACACTAGCACACATAGCATCATATCATGTCTACTTATCAAACCATCTTATTATTCTTTTCACAATTCAATATAAGTCTGTTATAAACACATAGGCAAACTGTTTCTTTTATCAATCTTAAGTGGTCATACTTAACTTCCCATAAAGCTAGTATAACTCTTAAGCTTCTGTTTAAAAACCAATTAGTTCCCTTCTGTTAAAAATGATTCAGTATTCTTTTGAAATGCTTTCAGATCTTTATTATTCAGGCTTAAGCCGTGAGGCATTGCCGTAAGTGTTATTCAGGCTTAAGCCGTAAGGCATTGCCGTAAGTATTATTCAGTTAACACATGTACGTCTACCGTACTATATATATTGTAAAATATCATGCTTTAGGAAGAATCACATACCTTCTCAGCGAAAACCACCTGCCAAGTTGAATATGTCGCGCGCAGAGAGTCAGCCTATAATAGTCACAGACATCTATCAAAGGCTACTCTGAAGGTCATTCTAAACAGAGGGTTCACAATTCTACGGAAAGTCGGGCAGCACTTACCTACCCGGTGAGCTATATAAGTCTACTGTGAAAACAGTCCTATATAAGCAAATTCAAAAGAGGGTTAGGATTAGTTACCTCGGTAAGCCCAATAATATCCTAGATAAAGTCGCGCCTGAGCAAGTTTTAGCTCCTAGGTTGTACGCTCCGGTAGCTCCAAGAAACCTTAGAAGTTCTTCACAACTTCTACTAAGGACTAAGGGATTTGGGCTAGGGTATTTTGGGCATTATAACAATACTAGAAGACAACTTTTCTACCAAGGGAGGGGGGGTAGATTTCGGCTAGGCTAGGGGGGGTAGGCCCTCGGCCAAACTTCACAAGGGGAGGGGGAAGGTGTTGGACGAAAAGGCTTAAGGGAGAGGAGAGGATTTTCAAGACTTGGAAAGATTTGTGGATGAAGAACTCTTCATCTCTAAGGGGGTATTTATAGGTCAAGAAGTGGCCAACCAATGACCAAGATTAAGACAAGTGCAAGGCAAGTGTAGGGTGAGGATTAACTATACACAAATATCCTACCAACTCCTTGACTTGTGCACAAGGCACAAAAAACGTGCCATGTTAGTCCATTTCGTCCAAATGGACGATTTGAAGTCCACCAATTGGAGGGTGCCAAGTGTCGCCCTCCCGTTGGTCCAAAATGTTTCGTCTCTCAGAAAAATCCGCAAAAATTAGAAATGGCATAGCCGAAATTTACCCTACGAAAGCTGTGGAAACGTTTCGTCGGAAAACTATTCGTTTCGTGAGTTGTGCCAAAAAAAAAAACGTTTTGCCTAAACTTTAAGGCTAGACTTTTTGTACGTATTCCCTTACGTACATACTCTGGAAATACGGGGTATAACAGTCTCTCCCTAACAAGTTATGATTTTTGCACTACGAAAGCGCAATGACCAGAAAGATTATGGATCGCGTATCAGTCGGGTAATGTTTGTAGTTGGTATTGTGACATACAACTATACGGATTTATGTATGAGGGTCAGACGCGTGTTGCCTAGAATGATTTTAGATTACCAGGATTTGGTAAGGACTAAATAAATACCGGAAAGGTATGAAACAGTTTAATGAATTCTCATCAAGGTTTTACGTACTAATTTGAGATAATTAGGAAATGATGAGCTGTCTGAGAAGGAAATGGACCCTTAAGAAGTTATTATTAAGGGAATTAATGGAAGACTATGTTAATAGATTGAGCTACGTAGTAGGATTTCGAGAATGGTACGGGTGAGATCCGTATGGAGTAAGTATGGTTATTGTGGTCAAGACAACACGATTATGGTATTACGATAAGTTTTGTACCCGTTTACGGGGGGACTAATAAGGTAAGCATAGAGCATGGAAATTGCGAGCCTAAGAATGTGATAACCACCGAGACCTTAGGTATATAAGGCCTTCTCGGATAGTAAAAAGTTAAGACAGACCAAGGAAAAGAGTTAAATACGACGTCGAGTCGAGTTGGGGACCTATTAAGGGTCGCCCCATAGCTTGAAATGGTATGGGATCAATTGGTAGTAATCCCGCTATGTGACAGGGTCACGAGGGTGCAAGGCCCAAGTTTAGTTAATCATTTTACGGGTTCGTGGACGTGTTCCACCGGAACCAGGTTGTGAGAGCCGGAATGGGCCTTATATTGTTTAATTTAGTAACTCCAAAGAGTGGAGGCCAGAATTAGTATGGAATTTATGTACGTATGCTAGTATAAGTTTGGAAGTACGGAAAGATTACGACCAGTGAAAAAGAGAGAAACCAAGTGTAAAGAAATAAAGCCTGAATCTATGAGGACCTTTCGAGGTGACTACACCCGTGAGTGTTGGGTGGTAGCTGAGCGGGTAGATAATTGCCGGTAACGATACAGTCGTTGGACCCTAGCAGACCTAACAGAGCTGTTATGACAGACATTGAGGTCATTATGAGTACGGGTTAGCTGGCCTCTTGTTATGCCAACGTTAACTGCAGAGAGAGATTGACTCGATTCCGATTTTACGTGTGATTATCGATGTAAAGGAAGAGAAGTGGTAGTAACGGTGAATTATCCTTCCTTCTTTGCATCATTGTTTTCTTTTTAAGTCTGTGACTTGTTCACTTGAGGTAAATTGACACAGAAAGTAAGTAATAATTGAATTTGAAGGAATTTATGTTAAGTGCCCTTGGAGTTGGTTTGGTGTGGCGGTCAGGGCCACGACCTTCCGGATAATTTCAGGAAAATGTACAAGGCAAGAATAAAATAAGTACGAGTGCTGCCGGAGGAAAGCTGAGGGCATCTTTGGTGGGTTGGAAAATCTACACGAACTTAAAAACGGTGTGTGATGATTAGATATTTACTGGACCGCAAGAGGACCCTGTGATTATGGTTGTGACTCCAAGGAAAGTTTAAGAAAGGGAGATAAGTTCTCTCCCCCACGTAAAAGGTAAGTTTTACGTATTATGGGGTTGCGTGTACCCATGTTGTTAGACGCAGTGTTACACCCCGTAGTTCCAGGGTATGTATGTGAGGACGTACGTACGAGAATACGACAGCAATTTTGGAAAGGAAGAAAGATGTGATTTTTCGACGGAAAAGTTTCCGGTTTTTGTGAAGTAAAAAGGTTCGTTAATGGGAATTAGACTCCCAGATTTGGTATTCGGACTTTTTGGAATATTTTAGAAGTATTGGAATTTTAATTTCCGGAATTGGTCACGTGGGGCCCACGAGAGAATTTACGGTTTTGTGAGGCCCACTTTATTTTCGGATTTTTGGCATTACGGATATTTTCGGAAAATGAATATTTTGGACCAACGAGAGGGCGACATGTGTCACCCTCAAGTGGACGGTTTGGTGGTCAATGTTTGGCACTATTTTGGTGTTTTAAAGGGCTTAAACATTTGGTCAATGTTTTGTAGATATTTGTGGGGTAGATAGATAAGGTTGCACATGTCCAAATCTACACCCTCCACTTGCTTTGATCTTGGCCATTGATTGGCCTATAAATACCCCTTTGTGTGCAAGACTTATTCTTCATCCCTTAAACATTTTTCCAAGTCTCAAAACTCCCTCCCCCTTAGTAAAGCTCTCGTCCAACACACCCACCCCCGTCCTTGTGTTCTCGCCGAGACACACCCCCCTCCCCTTGGTAGAAAAATATTCTCCAAGTATTGTTGTTATTCCAAAATACCATAGCCCAAATACCTTGTAGTATTCCAAGTTACCTCTATACAAAAAGCCCGGAAATGCTACTTTATATCCCTTAGTCACAAGACGAAGCCCTAGGAAAATCTTCATAGTTGGTTGAAGTATTAAGTAGAAGTTGTTTAGAACTTCTAAGGGTTTCTTGGAGCGAATTGAGCGCATGAATAGAGCTAAACCTTGCTCATGATCGACTTTAATCTTGGATAATTTTGGGCTTATCGAGGTAAATATCTTTGTCCTTCTATTGTAATTGGAAATTACATATAGTAGTTTATAATTGAGTATAAGATATAGAAGGATGGTATAAAAGAAGAGAATTGAACTGTACTTACATTGGGTTGTATTTACTGAGACTTGTGTAGCTTTACGGCAGGGAAGTGCGCCAAATTTCCGTAGAAATAAGAACCTTCTGCTTAGAATATTCTACAGAGTAGTCTAGACGTTGATAAACGTATTTAACTATTATAGGTTGATACTCTGCGCGCGACATATTCGACTTGGCAGGTGGATTTCGCCGAGGAGGTATGTGATTCTTCCTATCCTCTTGAGCATGATATTTTAAAAGAATATATATAGTACAGTAGACGTACGTGTGTTAACTGAACGTGGTTTTACTTCGATGTCTTTTGACTTGAGTTTTGAATAATAAGAATCTTGAAGTATTTCAAAAGAATTAAGAATCGTTTTTGAAAGAAGAGTAATACTTGGTTTTAAAAGCTTAAGAGTTATACTAGCTTTATGGGAAGTTAGGTATAACGACTTAAGAGAGATAAAAGGAACGATTTACTTAATTGTTTATGAAAGCCTTGTATTGATTTCGGAAATGAGAATAAGTATCGAACAAACCACTGCAGTGCTAATAAAGGAAAATGTATTGACTAATTAAGTATTATTAAAACCAGTAGAAACCTCCATCTGCATAGAAGCTAAGATAAGACAAAATTGTATTACATTTCCTAGAACACGGTCGCTTAATAAGATCATTAATAAACAAGTTTTGATTTTCTTAAAATTTCAAAATAAGGACTTGATTTATAAAAGACAAAGACTTGAAAATTTGAAGTGTTTTCGTTTAAAAAGGAAGGCATGCTTTTGTCTTAAGTTGGTTCAAAAAGAAGGTAGGGAAATTGTTTTGAATTACTTAAAAAGATAGTCACTCTATTTTGATACTGCGGGTATCGTGTGACTCTTGTGAAAGAAACAGATCTTTTTAAAGAGTTAATGTATGAAGTACTTTGGGGATAAAAACCCGAACTTGTTGACGTAAAATAGAAAGTACCTTGTGTGAATAACTTGACTATGTTGGTTTGTGATAGCCTTGTAATACTTTCTTGTTGGTTTGATAAGTAAACATGTTAGGATGCTACGTGTGTTAGTGTCTTGTGATGTTTGTGTAAAGGGGTTTCCCTTGATTGTGCTTATGCTTTAGTATTGTACCACTCAACTCTTGACATGTTATACCGGGGGTTAAGCTGCCCCCCGATGCGAGGGATGCCTCATGCGGGTCCAGGGGACCTATGCGGAGCTACGAGAGTTCCAGGTTAGTGTGCTGGGAATACCTCATGCGGTCTATGTGGCCATGCGGACTATGAGAGTCCATGACGATGCCGAGGAGTAGCTACCCTCGATGCGGGGAATACCTCATGCGGGCCTAGGTGGCCTATCGCGAGTGCGGTGAGTTCGGATTTGACGCGCATTGATACCGAGGGCGAGTGGCGGCCTTCGATCGTGGCGCGGTCTAGAAAGACCTCGTGATACGCTTTTTATAGCATTGTTGGTGCTGCGGGTTTTAGTAGTCGGCTAGGCCTTCGTACTTACCCCGCATGCTTTATTATGACACGGTGGGACACGGTGTTCATGTGTATTCCTTGGTGCTTTTATATCATGGATGGCGGTGAGGAAGGAATTCCACGCATGATTGATATTGTGGGCATGAGACCCATGGTTATATTTGAGTGATGACCTTGGGCGTGAGTCACGACTTGACATGATGCTACATATGTGTGTATCGTAAATTGGTTATCATATATGTCTTCATTTTATATAGACTATTATGATTTCATTTCTGATATTTCGGGCCACATACTTGGTACTGTTGTCGACCTCCTTCGGGCTGCGTCATGCCGCAGTAGGTACACCGATTGTTGATCCTCGCCATAGGAGTCACGATTCGCGTTTTGGGAAGCTCCTTGTCTCGGAGGCTTATCTTTGGTATAGTCCTGTAGTTGTAGGTACTACATTCGGGGTATGGCGGCCCCGCCCGCCATTGTTGTTATAACATTCTTAGAGGTGCATGTAATCGTTGTGGGCGAGTTTGTAAAAGGGATGAATCGCTCAAGTTTTTATATATATATGCGAAAGGCAACTTTTCTCGATAAACTGCTTTCACTTCATATTGTTTCATGTCTTGTTTTATATTCCGGTTACTCGATGTATGTCTACTGGGTGCGGGTAAGGCACGATCCACGCCCGGTTCGGTCGTGACACGCAGGATATGAGGCCGTAAGGTCTTCGGTATCGTCATGCCATAGGTTACAGTTGTAGATAACTGTGGGAAAAGTGTTGTGTTGGGGTAATTAAGAACGACGTACGAATTGGTCGAGGAAGTATCGTAAAGATATAAATGCAGGTTGTACGCATGTATGAAACTGTACGATTATGAATCAAGATAGAAATATTTTTGCTAATAATAAGCCTAAGGTAAGGATATGGCCAGAATGATAAAGGAGAATACGACTATGGTTATGTAAGTTGCACGAGATATGACTACCCCAGACTAGTGTAAAGACCATTAGTAAATAATGGGAAGTAAGAACATTTCGAAGAAATGTGGTAACACCTAGCTATAGGCTCTACAACCGGGAAAGGAAAATCAGTTACTAGTTTACGAGATCAAGGAAATCCCCTAAATTGTGATTGTGAAGTCTTAGCCGTGAGGCAAGCAAATGAATCAAATCTAAGTTTAGTGACCAAGTTTGGTGCAACAGAGAAAGGGAAGCAGAACCATAAGTGAGATTAAGGATACGAATATTTCGCAGAATGAGAAAGGCTTCGATTATTGGAAGATAAGTTGACTCGACTACAGTTCTAACTCCTCCTGAAAGACTAGAGGGTTAGGTTATTATGATAGCACGTTGGGTGTTGGGCTAGGTTGTGTGCTGACGCAACCCGATAAGGATAGAGCCTATGTTTTCCCGGTAGTTAGGGAAGCAGGAAAGGAAATTACGCCACTTCCGATTTAGAGCTGGCGGCAGTTAAATCATGCCTTAAAGATTTGGGGGCATGACGTATATATAGACTTCATGTGGATATTTGTGCAGACCACAAAAGCCTCTGGTATATCTGCAGACTGAGGCAGTAGAATTTGCGACAGCGACGGTGGTTAGAGTTATTCAAGGATTGTGATATCGATATCCTATACCACCCAGGGAAAGCCAAGACAGTTAAAGATACTCTTAGTCGTGGATCTAAGGGTAGTATGCCAGATGTGCAGCCAGATAGACTGGACGTGGTCCGTGAGATTCTTCAGTTACCGAGCCTAGGGGTTCGATTATTTATTTCCAAGGTTAATGAAGTTTAGATCCGAGAGGTTGCCGAGTCTTCCGTCGTTGAGGAGGTAAAGAGGCGACAATATGAGGATCCAGTTATGATACGGTATCGAGATACGGCTCTCAGAAAGAAGAGCTGTTTGAGTAGCACCGGATGAGTCTTTGTGATATGAGGATAGATTGTGTACCTGCGTCCGCAGACTAGTCGCGAGGTTTTGGGAGGCATACAGTGCTTATTGCTCAAATTGTTCGGGGTCGACTAAGTTGTGTCGTGACCTCAGATGTATGTATGGGTAAGATGACCGGAAAAGGGACGTAGCAGAGTTGTTGCTTAATATCCGAATTAGTAGCAGGTCATGGTTGAACACCAGAAGCCCAGTGGGCTATTACAGGCGATTTAGATCCCGACCTAGATGTGGGAGGTAATTAAAATGGATCTTGTGACAGGGTGGCATCGTACTCAGAGGAAGTGCGACTCCCTGTGGGTCATGGTAAATAGGCTGGCGAAACCGGTCGTGTTCTTCCGGATTGGGACCACTTACTCGGCTGAGGTTTACGCTAGCTTGTATAGCATGGGGATTGTGAGACTGCACGGGGTTACTATGTTATGATGTCAGGCAGATGAGCTCGGTTATGGATAACTTCTGGAGATTCTTCAGAAGGGAAAGTCTGAAGTATTGCATTGCACCCTCAGACCGACGGGCAGGCAGAGCGTACTATCCAGGAACTTGAGGATAGGTCGTGGGCCGATGTTATTGATTTCAGAGTTAGCTGGAAGAATTAATTGCCTCTTGTTGTGTTACGTACGATAACAGATACCCTTCCAGTATTCAGATGGCCCTGTATGAGGCCTTGTATGTAAGAAAGTGTAGATCGCCGGTTGGATGGTTCGACATAGGCGAGGTTCAGTTATTTGGTCGGACTTGATTGTGGCCGTGGATAAGGCGAAGCTTATCCGGGAAAGATTATTAGTAAGCTTAGAGTCAGCAGAAGTGTTATGCAGATAACCAACGTTGACACATGGGGTTCAGCTTGACATTTTAGTATGAGTATTGTTATGTGGCCTCGTGTGGTATTATTGGTATGTAGGGGTTGTAAAAGAAGACTATGTCGCTATCTTTAAGATTGACTCCAAAAGAACATTCGGGGACGAATGTTTCTAAGGGGGGAAGAATGTTACACCCCGTAATTCCAGGACTTGAATAAGAGAATAGACGGGAGATCACAAGACTAAAAATTGGTACGAAAGGAAGAATTGTTTTTTCGACGGAAAATCTTCCGAACGTCGGAAAGGAAAATGTTCGTTGAGGAGAATTGGATTCTCAAAATGCATTAATTGAGGATTATGGAATGTTTTATCATTATGGAAATTTATTTTTACGGATTTGGTCACGTGGGGCCCACCCGAGGAATTTTACGTTTGTGGGACCCACGAGGGTTACGGAAATTTATGGACCAATGGGAGGGCGACACGTGTCATCCTCCACATGTATCATATTGGATGAAAATTTAGGCTAAGTGTGGAAAAATGTTAGCTTGAGATAATGGACCAAGTCAAAGGGTCAAAGGGAGCTTGATATAATTGACCACATCTAGACCACACATTTGTTTTGATCTAAGCCCTTGATGGTGTTATATATTCATACTACTACTAGTAGCAAGACAAGCTTTAAATACTTAGAAAAATTTCGCATCTTTTCTTGCTCTCTTCATGCTCTCGGCAATTGAGGGTTTCTCCTACACAAATTTTGCAATTTTTGTTCATAATTCACAACACTTTAAACCAAGGTTCCTAAGAGTATTGTAAGGGTATCTCAATAGAAAGATCCCGGAAAAGTGGCATTTTTGTATTACTCGCAAGGCGGAAACTTAAGGAGTTCTTCAACTTTGAAGTTGGAACTTGAAGATGAGTTCTTCATAAGCTTCTAAGGGTTGCTTGGAATGGTTTGGAACGTCGAAAGGAGGAGCTAAAGTTGCTAAGGATCGACTTGTAAACTTGGATCATATTTGGGCTAAATGAGGTATAATCTTCGTCTTACTTTTGTAATTGAAGATTCCATGTTATTATAAGTTAGAAATGATCATGTGATATGTGTTATAAAGTTTGATAAGTGTTATGGAAATTTGGAAGCTCAAATCCGAAAATGACATGTTGAGTCATTTGAAATTGAATTACAATTTGGTCGTTAACTAGAATCGTCGCATGTTATCTACTTGAAGATTATAGTTGTTATAATCAATTGCGGCCTTATAACATGTTATACTAAACAACTTGGATTGAAAAGAAATTGGAAGAAGAATTGGTATTGTTGCCCTAGTTGCCGAATTGACATTGTAGTTTAGACTAGTTTGTTATATATTGTGGGGCGGAATTTTATATGTCTTGATTAAGCGTGTAATCCCCTATTGTTAACTACTTTGTTGAGCCTTAAATGTGGCGTGGTTGGTTATTGAATTCGGCCTTGAAAAAGGTGGCAAAGTATGTAGAAACAAAGGAAGTGATGTCCGATTTTCCGTAGAATTTAGTGACTTTGCACTTGGAATATTCTACGTTTGAAGTAAGAAGCTAATAGACGTATTATGGTCATTATAGGTTGACATACTACGTACGGCGAATTGGACTTAGCAAGTGGATTAAACCGAAGAGGTATGTGGAACTTTCTTATCTCTTGAGCATGAATAAGTTGTAAATGTATAGTACGGTAGACGTACAAGATTTTAACAATCTAGGTCCATTTGATATCCTTGGCTTATTTTAAGAATGTCCAAGTTGATTGAGTTAGGGAATTAACTCACTTGTTTAAATATTAAGGATATCTTGGTTTTCAAAAGTTAAGAGACTTTAAGTATGTTGAAAGTATTATTGATACTTGTTTTGTTGGAAAGTTTAAGTCTCTTGGTTATAAAGGAGTATGTAAGTTGCTAATGTATAAAGCTAGTATAACGGCTTTATGGGAAGTTGGTTATAATAGCTTTATGGAAAGTTAAAAAGAGTGGTTTACTCTAAGTAATTTAAGTATGTTAAATGACTTGAAATAACGAAAGGCAAATTGATTTAAAGGCATCAATTGCTTAAGGTTTTAAAAGAAAGAAGTCACTTGATTTAGAAGCCCGAAAATGTATTTTCTAAAAAGGTATTGTGACTTGTCTTAAAATGTAGTTATGACTTGATACTACGGTTATTAGTATCTTGGAAGTTTTATATGAAAATGAGTCATTTTAAAAGAATAGAAGTACGTAGTACTTTGGGTTAAACTCCCGGATTTATAATAACATGTTAGTGCCTTAAGTAAACTAAAATGAGAGTGTATATGAATAAGGCTAATAAGAAGTTAGGGGGATTTCTTAACTTGCTTATTTATTGTATGATAAGCCGGTAGTGCTTATGTTATGTATGATAAGCCGGTAGGGCTTATGTTATGTATGATGGCCGGTTGAGATAGGGTAAGAGTATAAATGAGGGGAAAACCCCCAAGACGTTATACCACCTTATTCAGGGTAAGAGTATAAATGAGGGGTAAATCCCCAAGATCGTTATACCACCGCCGTGGTAAGAGTATAAATGAGGTAAATCCCCAAGATCGTTATACCACTGTTTAGTGGATTTTCTACCCATGGCGAGGAATACCTCACGCGAGTCCTTATGGGCTTACGCGGTGAAATAGTCCCACGCGGCGGTACACTATGCGAGGAATACCTCATGCGGGTCCACACGACCTATGCGGGTGAAATAGTCCCGGAGTAGGATTGCTTAATGATCCGCGAGCGTAGTCCCGCTTTGATCGCGAGCTTCCTATTTTTATGTCAGGTATACTTTTGATTACTCTCATTGTTAGTAAGGCACCGTTGTATCGTTAATTGAGTTATCATACATCTCGATTTTATTATAGACTTATGATTTCATTCTGACTTTTCACATTTGGTACATGTTGTCTTCGACCTCCTTCGGGGATGCGTTCACGCCGCAGTAGTACAGTTGCCGATCCTCGCTCTTAGGATCACTGTCACCGTTGAGAAGCTCCTTTATTCGGAGGCTTATACAGTATTGTCGGTTGTTGTACATTCAGGGTATGGCGGCCCCTGTCCCTGAGTTGTTATTCTTAAGGTGCAGAGTCACATTGTGGTTTGGGTTGTAAAGAAAAAAAATGTACTGTTTTATTTGTATAGTTTACGGAATGTGGCCTTATCTGCTAGCATGCTGTTATTTTATGTTTAAGCATTTTATCAGTTGTGTATGTTCATTGTTATTCTCGATGTATCAAAGAAGGTGCCTGAGTAGGGCACCGCCAGCCTGTGGTCGGGTCGTGAAATCCACCCAAGTACCACGTACCTCTAACCTTTTAGGAATGGCTCTTTTTTATGTAAACTTCCAAGATACTAATAACCGTAGTATCAAGTCACGACTACTTTTCAAGACAAGTCACACTTCCTTTTAGAAATATAATAGGCTTCTAAATCAAGTGACTTCTTTTCTTTTAAAACCCTAGGCAATACATGCCTTAAAATCAATTCGCCTTTCATAAATTCAAATCATTTATCCTTACTTATTTTACTTAGAGTAAATCTTTCTTTTGTTAACCTTTCATAAAACTAATATAACCAACTTCCCATAAAGTCGTTATATTAACTTTATGTTATGCCCCGTATTTCCAGAGTATGTACGTGAGGACATACGTACAAAAATTTGAGCCTTAAAGATTAGGCAAGGACGAAATTTTGTGCACAAGTACCGAAAAGAATCGTTTTCCGACGAAACGTTTAGCAAGACTTGCGAAGGGAAAATTCCGGCTATGTCATTTATATTTTTTGCGGATTTTTCCGAGAGACGAAATAATTTGGACCAACAAGAGGGCGACACTTGGCACCCTCTAATTGGTGGACTTTGGGGCGGCATTGGGACGATTTGGAGGGCTTGTAGTTGGTAGGATATTTTGTGATAGTTGGTGTGGTAGATGGATAAGGTACACATGGATGAATCTTGACCCTACACTTGCCATGCACTTGGCATGATCTTGGCCATTGGTTGGCCATTGCTTGACCTATAAATACCCCTCCCCTTTGAAGACTTCTTCATCCAAAAATTGTTCCAAGTCTTGAAAATCCTTCCCTCTCGTAGTGTTTCGTCCAAACACCCCCTCCCCTTTGAGAAGGCCCCCGGCGAGAGCCCTCCCCTTGGCCGAATGTATCCCCCCCCTCCTAGTGGTGCTAGCCGAGGGGTACCCCCTGTTACACCCCGTATTTACAGGACATGCTTTAAGAACGTACGTAAGAACTCGCAAGTGTTAAGATTTGAGACTTGTAAAAATTTATCGGAATTGTGAAATTATCGGAAAACATACTATTGTGACGAATGGGAGGGCGACACGTGTCACCCCCCCTTATTGTTACCTTGGACGAAAATGTCATGGGCAAAATGGTCATTGACCATAGTCTTGGATGACTAAGTCTTGCAAGTAGCAAGCTTGACATGTTTGACTTAAGTCAATGGGACCACTTGCTTGATATTTAATAAGACCCCATCCTAGCCACCCAATTGTGCACATCTCAACCCTCCATGTTGCTATTTAATACTACTAGTAGTGAGACTAGTTCCACACTTAGCCTAAATTACCAAAAAATTGGATGAACAAGCTAGGAGGCTCTCGGGTTCATGCCCTCTTGAAAGGGAAAAATTTGTGTTTCTTATCCAATAAGCTCCACACTTTAAACCAAGGTTCATGAGGGTATTGTGAGTGTATCTCAATAGAAAAATCTCGGAAAAAGAGAGTTTTCGGGTTAGTCGCAAAGCGAAAACCTAGTTGTCTTTCTAGGTTTTGGATTGGAAGTTTGAAGGAAAGTTGTTGGGATTGTTCTAAGGGTCTCAAGTAGCGGATTGAGGTGTCTTGAAGAGTCTCTAAGTTGCTAAGGAGCGACTTCGGATTTGGAGTTGGATTGAGATTCGTTGAGGTACAATCTTGTCTCTTAATAGTGTTACAAGATTATATATCTTATTGTTGTTAGCTTTACTTGTTGCTAGCATGAAGTATATGTGTTGAAGTTTATAAGGATTATGGATCGATTGTAGCCTTGAAAATCCGAAATGTAAAGTAGGTCATGTTAAGGTGGATTACAATTTGGTCGTTATTAGAATCGTCGCATGTTAATTATTTGGAGATTATAGTAGTTATAATCAATTGCGACTTGATATCATGTTATGCTAACAACTTGGATTGAATTGGTAATTGGATAAGAATTGGTATGGTTGAACTCAAGGTGGCCGAATTTGGACTTTTAGTTTGTTATTCATTTGTATTGGACTACTTTCTAAATTGTGAGCCAATTGGGGTTGTTTAGTTATTCATTTGTATTGGACTACCTTCTATATTGTTGTGAGCCAATTGGGGTTGTTTGGTTATTGTATTTCGGCCTTGAAAAAGGTGGCAAAGTAAGTAGAAACAAAGGAGGTGCTGTCCGATTTTCCGTAATTTAGTGACCTAGCACTTAGAATATTCTACGTTTGAAATAAGAGGTTAATGGACGTATGTGACTATTATAGGTTGAAGTACTAAGTATAGCGTATCCTACTTGAAGAATGGAATAGCTCAAGGTTGAGGTACTTTGGAGCATTTTGCTACTTGTCGACAATCATCACGAGGTATGTGAACCTCTTCCTTCCTTTGGCATGATTCTATGTATGGAATATACCTGTGGTATCATTTCATGTTTCCTGTTACTCTTAGAAGTTAAGAGGTAGTTGTGTGATCTACTCTACGTAGAACTTTTCCTATCTTTGAGCATGACTTGTTGCACGTATGTAGTACGGTAGACGTACAACACCTTGATATCCCTTACTAGTTTTATGAATAGCCAAGCTGGGTGAGTTATGAGATTAACTCACTTCTTTGAAAGTATTAAGGATGTCTAATGTTGTATTAAAGTTTAGGGACTTGAAGAGTTTTAAAGTATATGATACTTGTTCCGTGTTAAACATATAAGTCCCTTGGATAGGAAATTCTTTTTGGCTAAGGAATAAAGTGAATATAACGGTTTTATGGGAAGTTAGTTACATTTGCTTTATGGAAAGATAAATGACTTGATTTTAGTGAAAAGGCAACTTGTTTTTAAGGCATCAATTGCCTAAGGTTTTATAATAAAATGAGTCACTTGTTTCCTAAAGGTTAAGAGACTAATTGTATTTTTTGAAAGTTATGAGAATTGATTTGAAAGTATATAATACTTGGTTTCAAAAAGTAGAAGTCTCTTGGTTATAAAAGGAACGTATTGGTCTAAACCATAAAGGGTTATAACGGCTTTATGGGAAGTTGGTTATAACGGCTTTTATGGAAGGTTAAGAGAATGGTTTTCTCTAATAAGTAATAAAAGAATTAACTTGTATTAAGGAAGGGCAAATTGTTTTAAAGGTACCAATTGCTTAAGGTTGTTAATAAAGAAGTCACTTGATTTAGAAGCCGGTAATTGTATTTCTAAAAAGGTATTGTGACTTGTCTTGAAATGGTGGATAGGACTTGATACTACGGTGGTTAGTATCGGGGAAGTTTTATTTGGAAAGGAGTCTTTTGAAAAGAATGTACGTACGTAGTACTTTGGCTTGTTAAATGAGAATTATTCTAATTGTGCCTTGATTAGTACTTTGGCTTGATTAATTGAGAATTAGTCTAAGTGTTCCTTGATAAGTACTTTGGCTTGTTAATTGAGAATTAGCCTATGTGTGCTGGTGATAGCCTTTGAGTGCAAGTATTATGTTTTATTACGTTGCCGCGACTCTCGGTGGGAGGGCCGACTGTCTTGTTGTAAGTACTTGGACATACCGACAGTGATGTGGGATTCCACGGGTATGCTTCCGTTAATTGTAGTACTTGGGTTAAATTCCCGGATTTTTATAAAAGACATGTTAGTGCCTTAGGTAAACTAAAATGAGAGTGTATATGAACAAGAATAGTAAGAAGTTAGGGATTTCTTAACTTGCTTATATATTGTATGATAAGCGGTAGTGCTTATGATACGTGTGCTTGGGATTTGTGCTAGTGGTATATTATTCGTCATGGGTCATTCCGGGTTTGTGGCATTGCATATTTCGTGGATTTGCTACCCACGATGCGAGGAATACCTACGCGAGTCCGTAGGGCTTACGCGGGTGAAATAGTCCCACGCGCGGGTCCAAATACGCGAGAATACCTCAATGCGAGTCCGTAAGGGCTTATGCGGGTGAAATAGTCCCATGCGAGGAATACCTCATGCGAGTCCGTAAGGGCTTATGCGGGTGAAATAGTCCCACGCGAGGAATGCCTACGCGGGTCCACGCGATCTACGCGGGTGAAATAGTCCCGAATAGGATTTCTTAATGACATCTGCGCGGATGGTCCCGCTTTTATCGTGAGCTTTTCCTACTTTATATTGTAAGTATACCCTATTTACTCTCATTGTTAGTAAGGCAGCATCTTGTTAATTGAGTTATCATACATGTCTCCGCTTTACACGCTTGATATTAGTGTGACTTAATCGCCCCGCATTGGGTAGGGTAGTAAATGTGCCCTCCTTGGCGGCCGGATTATACGTATGAAAGATAAGTAGGTTATATAGAAATGAACTTAATGATTTTTCCCAATCATGTGCGTAAGAATATGGCTATAACCTTTATGGAAAATGGGAAAAGATATTGATGTGAAATTAAGTTCATAAGTGGTAATGACACGCAGGATCTGTATGTACTTTTATACTTGTCTTGTCATTCTTTTGTACGATTATGATTTGTTTATCAGACGTTATTTCGTTCCATATTCGCACTGTTGTAATCGACTTCTTCTGCGCTCATGCCCGCAGTTTTAGGTACCTGTGTTGGCGATCCTCGCTCTTAGATCTCGGTTGATTTTGAGAAAGCCCCATTTGCTCCGGAGGCTTAGCTCTTGGTACGGTTTTCCCTGAGGTAGTAGATTCATGTATATTCAGGGGTATGGCGGGGCCCTGTCCCGCCACAGTTGTTATGTTAAATTCTTAGAGGTCTGTAGTCACATATTGTGGGTCAGTTTGTAAAGGAAAGGAGGCAACTGCTTCGGTTGTATATATTATGTCCAGGAAGGTAGCCCTATCGGCTAGCCTGTTATTTTACTTCTGTTGTTTATTTTTAAAGTTTCATGTATGTTCTGCTAATTTTCTCTGATGTTACTCGTGGTGCCTGTGTAGGGCACCGGCCGCGCCCGGGTCGGTCGTGACAAAAGTGGTATCAGAGCGATTAGTCTCGGAAAGTGTCTACGCATCGTGTTCAGTAGAGTCTTGATTATCGGTGTCGTGCACCACATCTATAATCGTGAGGCTGCAGGACATTTAGGATTGGTTTCCATTCTTCTCACTCTGAGATCGTGCCATGTAGTCGTGTTGTTAGGGTCGTCTCCCTAACGAGTTATGTTGATTGCAGCTACGAGAAAGGCAGCAGTGACCCAGGAAGGACTATGTGGATTGCGTATCCAGGTTGGTAATGATTATAGTATAGTTGGTATTGTGACATACCTCTATACGGAGTTATGTATGAGGGTCATTTATGGGTTGCCTAGAATGGTTTTAGATTTACCAAGAGTGGTAAAGACTAACTAGATACCGGGAAGGTATGGAATAGTTAATGAATTTTCGCCAAGGTCTTGTGTTTTATTTTGAGATAATTGGGAAAGGATGAACATGTCGATAGTAGTGAACCCTTAAGCCATGTCACGACCGATTCCGCCCGTGATCGTGCCTTACCCGCACCCTAGTGATACAACATCGCAGTAATCAATGAACATAAACGATACAAGACATATTATGAAATATGAAACAATAACTGAGAAAACTTCGCTTTTCGGCATATATGTAAATAACAACTTTTTCAACATGAACAGTTTAATCCTTTTTACAAACCCCGCCACAACAAGATTACTGCACTTAAGAATGATATGACAACAATGGCGACAGGGCCCCGCCAAACCCCGAATGTAAACACTTACTACGACGGGGACTATACCACCGATAAGCCTCGGAGAAACGGAGCTTCCCAAATCAAATCGTGGACCACGAGAGCTAGGATCAACGATCGTGTACCTCAACTGCGGCATGAACGCAGCCCCGGCGAGGTCGATAACAAAATGTCGAGTATGTGAAACTAAAAATATCAGAAATGAAAACAAAATAGTCAATAAAGCAGGAGACATGTAAGATAAGCAAACTACGATTCACAACAAATAGCGATCATGTCAAGTCGGGAACTCACGCCTCAAAGTTATCACAATAAAACCGTGACGGCAAGTGCGAAGGCATAGCCGACTACTAAGACCCACGCAAAAAAATACCACAAACTGTATTCCGAGGTCTTTCTAGACCGTACCACATGATCGAAGCTGGCCACTCGCCCACAATATCAATGTGCGCGTCTATCCCTGGAACTCTCGCAGCTCCGCATAGGTCACACACGGACCCGCATGAGGTATTCCTCGAATCATGGTCCTGCATCGCTGAGGTATACCCGCATCGGGCGGCTAACCCTCGGTATCCGCCTAGGCTCCCGCAACCCGCATAGTCTCAAAAGACCGCATAGTCTCAACAGACCGCATAGGGAATCCCCCGCATCAGGCTAAACACCCCCAATGAACAATCCTGGAGCTACCGCGACTCGCATAGTCACGAGGACCGCATAGCCGTGAAAGACCGCGATCAAGGGTGGCAAGCCCTCGGTATAATAAGTCAAAGGGTATGTGATACAATAATAGTACAACGCTTAACGCTTAACAACGTAAGCACAACAAGAATGACCCCCTTACATCACGATCACACAAGATACTAACACACGTAGCATCCTAACATTTTCACTTATCACATCAACAAGAAAGTATTTACAAGGCTATCTCAAACCAGCACAATCAAGTTATTCACACAAGGTACCTTAAGCTAACAAGTTCGGGTATCTACCCCTAAAGGACTTCATACATTAAATCTTTTAAAAGATCCGTTGCTTTCACATAAGTCACACAATACCCGTAGTATAAAATAGAGTGACTGTCTTTTTAAATACCAAAACACTTACCTTTGTAAAATCAAGTAACAACATTATTTTCCAAACGTCCAAGTTTGCCTAATTTCAAATGTTCACGTTTCTTATTTTAGAAAGGTTTCGTAGTTCATAGTCTTATTCATTTAAGAATATAATTCTCTTTTAAACAATCTGAGAAACATAAGTCTTATATGTGAGTAGGATATTCTTGTTTATAACAATCTTATTACAGCAGCAGTGATCTAGGAAATATCATTTTGTCTCATCTTAGCTTCTATGCGGATGGAAGTTTCTCTGGTTTTAATAATACTTAATTAGTCAAAACATTTCCTTTTATTAACGCCGCAGTTGGTTTGTCGATACACATTCGATTTTCAAATCAAGAAACATTCTTAAGCCGTTATACCCAACTTCCCATAAAGCTAGTATAACTCTTAAGTTTTTCACAAACCAAGTATTACTTCTTCTTTCAAAATGATTCAAAATCTTTTGAAATACTTCAAGTTCTTTATTAACACATAACAAGCCGCTTATAGTTCAAATTAGTTACCTTTTAAAAAAACACAAGTATTTTCTTACCAACATAAAGTCATTTATAACCGACTTCCCATAAAGCCGTTATAACACTTTATGTTTTAAACCAATCAAATACATTTAGCACATGTACGCTCACCGTACTACATAGTTCACACATATCATGCTAGAAGAGATAGGAAGAGGTTCACATACCTCGCGACGAGTATCGACTAATAGCAAAACGCCCAAGTACTTCCAAACGTCGGCTACTCCTTAAGCCAAGTAGATCGCGCACACGTAGTACTTCAACCTATAAGGCCACAAGGCGCTTATTAACATTTAGGTCTAATCGTAGAATATTCTACGAAAATTCGCAAAGACCTCCCCGCAACAACAGAAATCTCCTCCTCTATCGAGACCGCTACCAAGCCAACCGTGGGGTTATACATCTAACCCTAGCGGTACA
Organism: Przewalskia tangutica; assembly: GCA_029844215.1. Taxonomy (NCBI): domain Eukaryota; kingdom Viridiplantae; phylum Streptophyta; class Magnoliopsida; order Solanales; family Solanaceae; genus Przewalskia; species Przewalskia tangutica. The sequence goes on from CM056733.1 coordinate 41,606,584, forward strand.
ATTCTACTTCACTGCACTACTACACAAGTCTCATGTAATACACGCATGTAATTCTGATTCAAGATTCTTCTTTATTCAGCTTAAGTCGCAAGACATTGCCGATAACTATGTTCGACTATATATAGCATACTTCAACTATATAATCTAACAACATGTAATTTCCAATTACAATAGAGGGACAAGATATTTACCTCGATAAGCCCATAATTATCCAAGTATAAAGTCGATCCTGGGCAATCGTTTAGCTCCAACTCCGAGCGCTCCAACCCGCTCTAAACCACCCTTAGAAGTTCTAACCAACTTCTACACAATACTCCAACGGACTATGGAGATTTTCCTAGGGTTTCGGTTTTGTGACAGACGGGAAGTATAATAGTATTTCTGGGCTTTTCGTATAGGTATAACCTTAGAATACTACAAGATATACGGCTAAGGTAATTTGGGCATTATAACAATACTATTGAGAGTATTTCTCCCAAGCGCGGGGGGGAATCTACGAAAGCAACTAGGCTAGGGGGGGTACCCCACGGCCACACTACTCGGAGGGTGTACCCTCGCCAAGGCCTCTAGAGAGGAGGCCTCTTGGCCGAACTCAACACAAAGGGGAGGGAGAAGATTTAACACTTAGGAACATTTAGGAATGGATGAATAAGTCTTCAAAGGGATGGGTATTTATAGGCCAAGTGAAAGCCAACCAATGGCCAAGATTGAGCCAAGTGCTACACAAGTGTAAGGCCAAGATTCACCCAGTACACCTTATCCATCTACCACACCAACCAACACAAAATATCCTACCTACTCCCTTAAGCCCAAATCGTCCATAATGCCGTCAAGGTGTTCCAAGGAGAGGGTGACAAGTGTCGCCCTCTTGTTGGTCCAACATGTTTCGTCTCTCGGAAAAATCCGCAAACATAAAATCTGGCATAGCGGAAATTCCCTACGAAAGGTGGAAAACGTTTCACTAAAAACGACTCTAGCAAGGTGTTGTGCACAAAATTAAATCGGCCAGCCTACTTTGCCTACTCAAGGCTTTAAACTTTTATCGTGCGCCTCACGTACATACTGCGGAAATACGGTATAACATTCTCCCTCGTAGAAACATTCGTCGAATGTTCCTTCTAAGTCTCAAAACAAACGCGCGGTATAGTCCTCACCGCTATACTTACGAAATCAATCCACGCACGCGTAGCCACGGAACCAACTTGCGCAAAGTACTTACCTTCAAGTCCACGAGGACACGCCTCTAACATCACAAACGCTCCCATCCAAGGGTCTAAAATATAATTTCTTCGCACTTTCTCCACAAAGAAATGATCACATCTACGCCGCCATACACGCCGCTTCTCCCTTACGTGTCGTACCGCTTCGTACACTCGAATTCTTACCACATGATACCACTTTTGTCACTTTGCGAGGCATAAACCTTCTCAGCGACCCAACAAATGGTACCGGACTGCATGTGATCACTGCGGCTGTCGTACTCCCAAACTCTTGATACTGCTTCAGTTTCCGAAACTCGGGGTTACTATCTCTAACGGGGTCATCATTAACTGGGAACACTCTGGATGGATCTCCGATACTTTCCCGAACATAACAATACGAAAGACCGGACATACTGCCTCCTAAGTCGGACGGCAAAAGCTAACATATAGGCAACCTGGCCTATTCTTCACATGAACTCAAAGGGCCCCAAAACAACTCGGGCTAAGTTCCTCTGTTTCGGAACTCGTCACACGGGCGGTGGTACTCTAGAAGACCGACCGTCAACCTGAACTCTAAGCGTCGTCGCCGATTATCCGTACGATTTCCTCTGAGCTGCTAGAACTTCTTCTAGACAAGCTTCTCACTGACCACAGTCTGCTGGAACAAGCTGAACGGTATGCGAACCTTGCCAACATCGAACCAATCGACCGGCAACTTACACTTCCGCCCTTACAAGGCTTCATAAGGCGACATCCGAACACTGAAATGGTAGTTAAAAACATTTCCCTCTCCGAGACAACAATCCTACAACTACCTCTGAAATCCAAACACCGCCCGAGGCGAATGCGGTCGAGACTCGGCGAGTTCTTAACCTTGCTCGTAAAACTTTCCGGAAACAAAAACAGCCGTACCACTGGCTCCATGCGTCATAAGGTGAAGGTAGGCACCTGCGACGCCTTACCTTTGCGGTAAAATCAACAACTGCCGAGTAAAGCGTCTTTGCTAGAAGACAAGGCGGTGACCTCGCCGGCCCGACCATCGGTCGAACGCATCCACGAACTCGTATCTTTGGTTAACTAAACTTGGGCCTAACACCTCACAACCTAACACAAGGCGGGACCACCACGACCCGCGCTTCAAACCTACCGCGGGTTGACCCGCGGCGTGGCCTCAACCCGACCGCAACGCGCAATACTAGCTCCCGATCCGGAACAATCTCACTAATCACGTTTGAAAACCTAGAGGTCTTCTAGCTCGACTACCTCTTTCAAATCACGCTACTCGGGGACTTATCCCATAAACATAGCTCGCGTGCACTATGCGCTCGATAAGGATCAAACATAACACTACACCTTTACTCGAGACGGCGCACCTCTAAGGTTCCTACGCATAAAACTCTAAGGCCCACACTTTCTCTATCCCCAATCTTCCCGGTTACTAACCATGATTTCTAATCACAAATATTAACACTGCTTTATCAAAACATAGCACTTATGCTATACCCATCTTATCACACATCGAACTCAGAGGGTTAAGGATATGCTCGAATCTCTTGCTCCACTAGTCGTTCTAATCAAACACGCCGTAGAGCGCATAGCTAAGGAAGGTGACGAACTACCCACCGATCCCGAAGGCTAAGTCCTCCTACCAGACACTCTTTCGACAACAGCCCGGCGGTCATAGATCTGACAAGTAAGAACTAAAAGCGACATTCCCGGGATGGCGTGCATCCTGTAATGAGCGGAAGCCACGGAGTTCGACGACTCCTGCATACCCCGAACGTCCTGAAATCCGTGGACGACCACTCTGCATTGGGGATGTGCATAATCGAATCTGCGGGTGAGGTGACTCGCCGCGAAAGTTACCAAAGGACCTTCTTTGCTCGGCCTCTTCTGTCCTTGGTTAACCCGTCGATCTCTACGTTCTCGGCCTGCTGTGCATAAGCCCGTACACAGGCCATGCTCAAGCCTAACTGAAGAACTACTCTTGCACAACCCTCTCGTTGATATTCATCAAGACTCGCGGTACATCGGTATACTCTGGTAGTTAAATCCATAGCTAATGTAACAGGTCGCCTCTTTGCAATCCATATTCTGTTCTCGGTCGTGGGCGAAGGTTCAAATATCATGGCGCAGTAGGAGCTGCGCCGCCGTGCTAAACTTATCGGGGCTAGTGATGTCGCAGAAATCCCGAATGAAGCACCTAACTCGGTGATGATTGGGCTGTGCCCTCGTAACCCTCGAACTCTACTCGCGGCTCCGCCATTGCGCGCCTCTGGGCGGGTTTGCCTACGCGGAGGCATAACGATAAGGGAAATAATTTCGTCGGAGGTCCAACTTACAACGGCTCTAAGGCACGATCTCAGAGTGAGAAGAATAGAAACCAATCCTAAATACCACTATAGCCTCACGATTATTGATGTGGTGCACAACACCGATAATCAAGACTCTCGGATACGATGCGTAGACACTTTCAGAGGATTAATCGCTCGATACCACTTTTGTCACGACCCGATTCCGGGCGTGATCGTGCCTTACCGGGCACCCTAGTGATACAACATCGAGTAATCGGAACATAAACGATACAAGACATATTATGAAATATGAAACAATAATCGAGAAAAACTTGCCTTTCGGCATATATGTAAATAACAACTTTTTCAACATGAGCAGTTTAATCCTTTTTACAAACCACGCTTACAAGATTACTCAGGACTTAAGAATGATATGACAACAATGGCGGGACGGGGCCCGCCAAACCCACGAATGTAAACACTTACTACGACGGGGACTATACGTGATAAGCCTCGGAGAAGCGGAGCTTCCCAAATCTTGGCGTGACCACGAGCTAGGATCAACGGCGGTGTACCTCAACTGCGGCATGAACGCAGCCCGAAGGAGGTCGATAACAGTACCGAGTATGTGAAACTAAAAATACGTAAATGAAATCATAATAGTCTATAAAGCGGAGACATGTATGATAAGCAAACTACGATTCACAACAAATAGCGATCGTGTCAAGTCGAACTCACGCCTCAAAGTTATCACAATAAAACCGTGCGGGGCAAGTGCGAAGGCATAGCCGACTACTAAGACCAGCGATGCCAAAAATACCACAAAGCGTATTAGAGGTCTTTCTAGGCCGTACCACGATCGAAGGCGGCCTCGCCCAATATCAATGCGCGTCTATCACTGGAACTCTCGCGACTCGCATAGGTCACTGCGGACCCGCATGAGGTATTCCTCGAATCATGGTCCTGCATCGCTGAGGTATACCGCGTCGGCGGCTAACCCTCGGTATCCGCTGGGCTCCATGACCCGCATAGTCTCAAAAGACCGCATAGTCTCAACAGACCGCATAGGGAATCCCGCGTCGGGCTAAACACCGGAATGATCAATCTCGGAGCTACCGCGCTCCGCGTAGTCACGAGGACCGCACAGGCCGTAAAGACCGCGTCAAGGTGGCAAGCCCTCGGTATAATAAGTCAAAGGGGTATGTGATACAATAATAGTACAAGCGGGCTTAACGTTTAACAACGTAAGCACAACAAGAATGACCCGCACATCACGATCACACAAGATACTAACACACGTAGCATCCTAACATTTTCACTTATCACATCAACAAGAAAGTATTTACAAGGCTATCTCAAACCAGACTGATCAAGTTATTCACACAAGGTACCTTAAGCTAACAAGTTCGGGTATCTACCCACAAAGGACTTCATACATTAAATCTTTTAAAAGATCCGTTGCTTTCACATAAGTCACCTGATACGTAGTATAAAATAGAGTATTTGTCTTTTTAAATACCAAAACACTTACCTTTGTAAAATCAAGTAACAACATTATTTTCCAAGCGTCCAAGTTTGCCTAATTTCAAATGTTCACGTTTCTTATTTTAGAAAGGTTTCAGTAGTTCATAGTCTTATTCATTTAAGAATATAATTCTCTTTTAAACAATCGAGAAACATAAGTCTTATATGTGAGTAGGATATTCTTGTTTATAACAATCTTATTACAGTAGTGATCTAGGAAATATCATTTTGTCTCATCTTAGCATGCGGATGGAAGTTTCTCTTGGTTTTAATAATACTTAATTAGTCAAAACATTTCCTTTATTAACGCTGATGGTTTGTCGATACACATTCGATTTTGAAATCAAGAAAACATTCTTAAGCCGTTATACCCAACTTCCCATAAAGCTAGTATAACTCTTAAGTTTTTCACAAACCAAGTATTACTTCTTCTTTAAAAATGATTCAAAAATCTTTTGAAATACTTCAAGTTCTTTATTAACACATAACAAGCCGATTATAGTTCAAATTAGTTACCTTTTAAAAAACCACAAGTATTTTCTTACCAACATAAAGTCGTTTATAACGACTTCCCATAAAGCCGTTATAACACTTTATGTTTTAAACCAATCAAATACATTTAGCACGTATGCGTCTACCGTACTACATAGTTCACACATATCATGCTAGAAGAGATAGGAAGAGGTTCACATACCTCGCGGCAGTATCGACTAATAGCAAAACGCTCAAGTACTTCCAAACGTCGGCTACTCCTTAAGCCAAGTAGATCGCGTCACGTAGTACTTCAACCTATAAGGCCACAGTGACTTATTAACATTTAGGTCTAATCGTAGAATATTCTACAGAAAATTCGTGAAGACCTCCCCACACAGCGTAAATCTCCTCTCTATCGAGGCCGGCTACCAAGCCAACGGGGGTTATCATCTAACCTAGCGGGTACAATTCTACTTCACGGTACTACTACCTGAGTCTCATGTCTGACCTATGTAATTCTGATTCGGATTCTTCTTTTATTGGGCTTAAGTCGCAAGACATTGCCGATAACTATGTTCGAGACTATATATAGCATACTTCAACTATATAATCTAACAACATGTAATTTCCAATTACAATAGAGGACAAGATATTTACCTCGATAAGCCCATAATTATCCAAGTATAAAGTCGATCTGGGCAATCGCTTAGCTCGACTCAGCGCTCCAACCCGCTCTAAACCACCCTTAGAAGTTCTAACCAACTTCTACACAATACTCCAACGGACTATGGAGATTTTCCTAGGGTTTCGGTTTTGTGACAGACGGGAAGTATAATAGTATTTCTGGGCTTTTCGTATAGGTATAACCTTAGAATACTACAAGATATACGGCTAAGGTAATTTGGGCATTATAACAATACTTTTGAGAGTATTTCTACCAAGAGAGGGGGGGTATATACGAAAGCAACTAGGCTAGGGGGGGGTACCCCACGGCCACACTACTAGGAGGGTGTACCTCGACCAAGGCCTCTCAGGAGAGGAGGCCTCTTGGCCGAACTCAACACACAGGGGAGGGAGAAGATTTAACACTTAGGAACATTTAGGAATGGATGAATAAGTCTTCAAAGGGATGGGTATTTATAGGCCAAGTGAAAGCCAACCAATGGCCAAGATTGAGCCAAGTGCTACACAAGTGTAAGGCCAAGATTCACCCAAGTACACCTTATCCATCTACCACACCAACCAACCCAAATTATACTACATACTGCCTTAAGCAAAAATCTTCCATAATGCAGTCCAAGGTGTTCCAATGAGAGGGTGACAAGTGTCGCCTCTTGTTGGTCCAAAATGTTTCGTCTCTCGGAAAAATCCGCATAAAAAATAAAATATGGCATAGCGGAAATTCCCTACGAAAGTGTGAAAACGTTTTCGAAAACGACTCTAGCAGGGTGTTGTGCACAAAATTAAATCGTGAAGCCTACTTTGCCTACTCAAGGCTTTAAACTTTTATACGTGCGCCCTCGTTACATACTGCAAATACGGGTATAACATTCTCCTCGCTTAGAAACATTCGTCGAATGTTCCTTCTAATCTCAAAACAAGCGTAGGTATAGTCCTTTCGCTATACTTACGAAATCAATCACCGCACGCATGGTACGGAACCAACTTGCGCAAAGTACTTACCTTCAAGTCCACGAGGACACACCTCTAACATCACAAACGCTCCCATCAAGGGTCTAAAATATAATTTCTTCGCACTTTCTCCACACAAAGAAATGATCACATCTACGCCGCCATACACGCCGCTTCTTCCCCTTACGTGTCGTACCCTTCTCGTACACTCGAAATTCTTACCACATGATACCACTTTTGTCACTTTGCCCGAGGCATAAACCTTCTCAGCGACCCCACAAAATGGTACGGACTGCATGCGATCACTGCGGTGTCGTGCTCCCAAACTCTTGATCTCGCTTGATTTAGAAACTCGGGGTTACTATCTCTAACGGTCATCATTAGCGGGAACACTCTGGATGGATCTCCGATACTTTCCCGAACATAACAATACGAAAGACCGGACATACTGCCTCCTAAGTCGGACGGCAAAAGCTAACATATAGGCAACCTGGCCTATTCTTCACATGAACTCAAAAGGGCCCAAAACAACTCGGGCTAAGTTCCCTCTGTTTCCAGAACTCGTCACACCCGACCCGGGGTGGTACCTTCAAGAAGACCGACCGTCAACCTGAACTCTAAGCGTCGTCGCCGATTATCCGTACGATTTCCTCTGAGCTGCTAGAACTTCTTCTAGACAAGCTTCTCACTGACCGATCTGCGGAACAAGCTTTGAACAGTATGCGAACCTTGCCAACATCGAACCAATCGACCGGCAACTTACACTTCCGCCCTTACAAGGCTTCATAAGGCGACATCCGAACACTGAAATGGTAGTTAAAAACATTTCCCTCTCCAGGAGACAACAATCCCCACAACTACCTCTGAAATCCAAACACCGGCAGAGGCGAATGCGGTCGAGACTCACTGAGTTCTTAACCTTGCACAGTAAAACTTTCCGAAACAAAACAGCCGTACCACTGGCTCCACATGCGTCATAAGGTGAAGGTAGGCACCCGTGCACCTTACAACCTTTCGGTAAAATCAACAACGCCGAGTAAGCGTCTTTGCTAGAAGACAAGACGGCTGACCTCCTCGGCCCGACCACTGGTCGAACGCATCCACGAACTCGTATGCTGGTTAACTAAACTTGGGCCTAACACCCTCACAACCCTAACACAAGGCGGGACCACCACAACCGACCCACCACCAAACCTACCGCGGGTTGACCCGCGTGGCCTCAACCCGACCCGGCAACGCGCACAATACTAGCTCCCCGATCCGGAACAATCTCACTAATCACGTTTCGAAAACCTAGAGGTCTTCTAGCTCGACTACCCTCTTTCAAATCACGCTACTCAGGGACTTATCCCATAAACATAGCTCACGTGCACTATGCGCTCCGATAAGGATCAAACATAACACTACACCTTTACTCGAGACGGCCTTACCTCTAAGGTTCCTACGCATAAAACTCTAAGGCCCACACTTTCTCTATCCCCCAATCTTCCCCGGTTACTAACCATGATTTCTAATCACAAATATTAACACATCGCTATCAAAACATAGCACTTATGCTATACCCATCTTATCACACATCGAACTCAGAGGGTTAAGGATATGCACGAATCTCTTGCTTCACTCCTAGTCGTTCTAATCAAACGCCTGTAGGCGCATAGCTAAGGAAGGTGACGAACTACCCACCGATCCTGAAGGCTAAGTCGTCCTACCAGGACACTCTTTCGACAACAGACCCTGACGGTCATAGGTACAACAAGTACGAACTAAAAGACGACATTCCCCGGGATGGCGTCACATGCAATGAGCGGAAGCCACGGAGTTCGACCAACTCCTGCATACCGAACGTCCCCGAAATCCGTGGAAGACCACTCTGCATTGTGGATGTGCATAATCGAATCTGCTGGTGAGGTGACTCGCCTCGAAAGTTACCAAAGGACCTTGCTGCTCTGGCCCTCTTCTGCTGTCCTTGGTTAACCCGTCGATCTCTACGTTTCTCGGCCTGCTGTGTATAAGCTCGTACACAGGCCATGCTCAAGCCTAACTGAAGAACTACTCTTGCACAACCTCGTTGATATTCATCAAGACTCGCGGTACATCGGTATACTCTGGTAGTTAAATCCATAGCTAGTAATGCGGTCGCCTCTTTGCAATCCATATTCTCTGTTCTGGTCGTGGGCGAAGGTTCAAATATCATGGCGCAGAGGAACTGCGCCGCCGTGCTAAACTTTCGGGGCTAGTGATGTCGCGAAATCCCGAATGAAGCACCTAACTCGGTGATGATTGGGCTGTGCCCTCGTAACCCTCGAACTCTACTCGCGGCTCCGCCGGCGCGCGCCTCTGGGCGGGTTTGCCCTGGCGGAGGCATAACGATAAGGAAATAATTTCGTCGGAGGGTCCAACTTACAACACGGCTAAGGCACGATCTCGAGTGAGAAGAATAGAAACCAATCCTAAATACCCTATAGCCTCACGATTATTGATGTGGTGCACAACACCGATAATCAAGACTCTCTGGATCTGATGCGTAGACACTTTCCAGAGATTAATCGCTCGATACCACTTTTGTCACGACCGATTCCGGGCGTGATCGTGCCTTACCGGGCACCCTAGTGATACAACATCGAGTAATCGTGGAACATAAAGCGATACAAGACATATTATGAAATATGAAACAATAATCTGAGAAAAACTTGCCTTTCGGCATATATGTAAATAACAACTTTTTCAACATGAGCAGTTTAATCCTTTTTACAAACCACACTTGCAAGATTACTATGGACCTCAAGAATGATATGACAACAATGGCGGGACGGGGCCCGCCAAACCCCGAATGTAAACACTTACTACGACGGGGACTATACATCGATAAGCCTCCGAGAAACGGAGCTTCCCAAATCTTTGGCGTGACCACGAGAGCTAGGATCAACGGCTGGTGTACCTCAACTGCGGCATGAACGCGGCCCGAAGGAGGTCGATAACAGTGCAAGTATGTGAAACTAAAAATCAGTAAATGAAATCATAATAGTCTATAAAGCGGGAGACATGTATGATAAGCAAACTACGATTCCTGACAAATAGCGATCATGTCAAGTCAGGAACTCACGCCCTCAAAGTTATCACAATAAAACCGTACGGGGCAAGTACGAAGGCATAGCCGACTACTAAGACCCACAGTACAAAAATACCACAAACTGTATTCGAGGTCTTTCTGACGCACCACATGATCGGGCGCCACTCGCGCAATATCAATGCGGCGTCTATCCTCGAACTCTCGCACTCGCATAGGTCACACACGGACTCGCATGAGGTATTCCTCGAATCATGGTCCCAGACCGCCTGAGGTATACCCGCATCGAAGGCAGCTAACCCTCGGTATCCGCCTAGGCTCCCGCAACCCGCATAGTCTCAAAAGACCGCATAGTCTCAACAGACCGCATAGGAATCCCCGCGTCGGGCTAAACACCGGAATGATCAATCACGGAGCTACCGCGACTCGCGTAGTCACGAGGACCGCATAGGCCGTAAAGACCGCATCAAGGGTGGCAAGCCCTCGGTATAATAAGTCAAAGGGTATGTGATACAATAATAGTACAACGGGCTTAACGTTTAACAACGTAAGCACAACAAGAATGACCCCTTACATCACGATCACACAAGATACTAACACGTAGCATCCTAACATTTTCACTTATCACATCAACAAGAAAGTATTTACAAGGCTATCTCAAACCAAAGACAATCAAGTTATTCACACAAGGTACCTTAAGCTAACAAGTTCTGTATCTACCCCTAAAGGACTTCATACATTAAATCTTTTAAAAGATCCGTTGCTTTCACATAAGTCACACAATACGTAGTATAAAATAGAGTGACTGTCTTTTTAAATACTAAAACACTTACCTTTGTAAAATCAAGTAACAACATTATTTTCCAAACGTCCAAGTTTGCCTAATTTCAAATGTTCACGTTTCTTATTTTAGAAAGGTTTCAGTAGTTCATAGTCTTATTCATTTAAGAATATAATTCTCTTTAAACAACTGAGAAACATAAGTCTTATATGTGAGTAGGATATTCTTGTTTATAACAATCTTATTACTGAAGTGATCTAGGAAATATCATTTTGTCTCATCTTAGCTTCTATGCGGATGGAAGTTTCTCTGGTTTTAATAATACTTAATTAGTCAAAATATTTCCTTTTATTAACGCTGCAGTGGTTTGTCGATACACATTCGATTTCAAATCAAGAAACATTCTTAAGCCGTTATACCCAACTTCCCATAAAGCTAGTATAACTCTTAAGTTTTTCACAAACCAAGTATTACTTCTTCTTTCAAAATGATTCAAAATCTTTGAAATACTTCAAGTTCTTTATTAACACATAACAAGCCAGTTATAGTTCAAATTAGTTACCTTTTAAAAAAAAACACAAGTATTTTCTTACCAACATAAAGTTGTTTATAACCGACTTCCCATAAAGCCGTTATAACACTTTATGTTTTAAACCAATCAAATACATTTAGCACATGTACGCTCACCGTACTACATAGTTCACACATATCATGCTAGAAGAGATAGGAAGAGGTTCACATACCTCGCGACGAGTATCGACTAATAGCAAAACGCTCCAAGTACTTCCAAACGTCGGCTACTCCTTAAGCCAAGTAGATCGCGTCACACGTAGTACTTCAACCTATAAGGCCACAAGGCGCTTATTAACATTTAGGTCTAATCGTAGAATATTCTACAGAAAATTCGCAAAGACTCCTCCCAACAACAGCGTAAATCTCCTCCTCTATCGAGACCGGCTACCAAGCCAACCAGGGGGGGGGGTTATACAACTAACCCTAACGGGTACAATTATACTTCACGGTCCTACAACACAAGTCTCTCAGAATACAGCCCTATGTAATTACAAAAGATTCTTCTTTATTCAGGCTTAAGTCGCAAGACATTGCCGATAACTATGTTCAGTACTATATATAGCATACTTCAACTATATAATCTAACAACATGTAATTTCCAATTACAATAGAGGGACAAGATATTTACCTCGATAAGCCCATAATTATCCAAGTATAAAGTCGATCCTGGGCAATCGTTTAGCTCCAACTCCGAGCGCTCCAACCCGCTCTAAACCACCCTTAGAAGTTCTAACCAACTTCTACACAATACTCCAACGGACTATGGAGATTTTCCTAGGGTTTCGGTTTTGTGACAGACGGGAAGTATAATAGTATTTCTGGGCTTTTCGTATAGGTATAACCTTAGAATACTACAAGATATACGGCTAAGGTAATTTGGGCATTATAACAATACTTTTGAGAGTATTTCTACCAAGAGAGGGGGGGTATATACGAAAGCAACTAGGCTAGGGGGGGGTACCCCACGGCCACACTACTAGGAGGGGGGGTGTACCCCTCGGCCAAGGCCTCTAGGAGAGGGGGAGGCCTCTTGGCCGAACTCAACACAAAGGGGAGGGAGAAGATTTAACACTTAGGAACATTTAGGAATGGATGAATAAGTCTTCAAAGGGATGGGTATTTATAGGCCAAGTGAAAGCCAACCAATGGCCAAGATTGAGCCAAGTGCTACACAAGTGTAAGGCCAAGATTCACCCAAGTACACCTTATCCATCTACCACACCAACCAACACAAAATATCCTACCTACTCCCTTAAGCCCAAATCGTCCATAATGCCGTCCAAGGTGTTCCAATGAGAGGGTGACAAGTGTCGCCCTCTTGTTGGTCCAAAATGTTTCGTCTCTCGGAAAAATCCGCAAAAATAAAATATGGCATAGCCGGAAATTCCCCTACGAAAGTCGTGGAAAGCGTTTCACTAAAAACGACTCTAACCGGTGTCAGGCACAAATTAAATCGGCCAAGCCTACTTTGCCTACTCAAGGCTTTAAACTTTTATACGTACGCCCTCACGTACATACTCTGGAAATACGGGGTATAACACCATGTTAAGGAACCTAACGGAATGTCATGATAATAGATTAAACTGCGTATTAGGCTTAAGAGAATTGTACGGATGAGGTCCGTATAGAGTAAGTAATGGTTGTTGTGATCAACGACACGATTATGGTATTATGAGGAGTTTTTGTACCCGTTTACGGGGAGACTGATAAGATAGGCTTGGAGCATGGAAATTGCGAGCCTAAGAATGTTGAAGACCGCTGAGACCTTAGATGTACAAGGTCTTCTCGGGTAGAAAGATTTATTATAGACCAAGAATAAGAGTTAAGTGCGACGGCGGGTCGGGGTGAGGACCTGTTACGGGTCTCCCCATGGCCTGGAATAGAGTGGGATCAGTTGGTAGTAGTTCCGCTACGTGACAGGGTCACGAGGGTGCAAGGCCCAAGTCTAGTTAATTGTTTTACGGGTTCGTGGACACGTTCCACCGGAACCAGGTCGTGAAAGCCGGAAATGGTCGTATATTGTCTTATAGAGTGACTCCAAAGATTAGAGGCCAGAATTGGTATGGAAGTTATGTATGTATACTAGTATGAGTTGGAAATACGGGAAGAGTGCGACCAAGAAAAGATAACAACCAAGTGTAAAGGAATAGAGCCTGAATCCATAAGAACCTTTCGAGGTAACTACACCCGTGAATGTGTGGGGTGGTAGCTGAGCGGGGATATGAGGTTTTCCCGGTGATGATACAGTCGTCAGACCCTAGTAGACCTAGTAATGAGGATTAAGACAGACTAGGAGGTCATTATAAGTATGGGCTAGTTGGCTTCGTGAGTGCCAAGGTTGACATCTTAGTATAAATATTGTTATGTGGCCATGGGTGGCATATGTGGTAAGAAGGGTGTAGTACAAGGAGACTATGTCGCGCTTTAATTAGATTGGACTCCGAAAGAACATTCGAGGACGAATGTTTCTAAGGGGGGAAGAATGTTACACCCCGTATTTACAGGACATGCTTTAAGAACGTACGTAAGAACTCGCAAGTGTTAAGATTTGAGACTTGTAAAAATTTATCGGAATTGTGAAATTATCGGAAAACATACTATTGTGACGAATGGGAGGGCGACACGTGTCACCCCCCCTTATTGTTACCTTGGACGAAAATGTCATGGGCAAAATGGTCATTGACCATAGTCTTGGATGACTAAGTCTTGCAAGTAGCAAGCTTGACATGTTTGACTTAAGTCAATGGGACCACTTGCTTGATATTTAATAAGACCCCATCCTAGCCACCCAATTGTGCACATCTCAACCCTCCATGTTGCTATTTAATACTACTAGTAGTGAGACTAGTTCCACACTTAGCCTAAATTACCAAAAAATTGGATGAACAAGCTAGGAGGCTCTCGGGTTCATGCCCTCTTGAAAGGGAAAAAATTGTGTTTCTTATCCAATAAGCTCCACACTTTAAACCAAGGTTCATGAGGGTATTGTGAGTGTATCTCAATAGAAAAATCTCGGAAAAAGAGAGTTTTCGGGTTAGTCGCAAAGCGAAAACCTAGTTGTCTTTCTAGGTTTTGGATTGGAAGTTTGAAGGAAAGTTGTTGGGATTGTTCTAAGGGTCTCAAGTAGCGGATTGAGGTGTCTTGAAGAGTCTCTAAGTTGCTAAGGAGCGACTTCGGATTTGGAGTTGGATTGAGATTCGTTGAGGTACAATCTTGTCTCTTAATAGTGTTACAAGATTATATATCTTATTGTTGTTAGCTTTACTTGTTGCTAGCATGAAGTATATGTGTTGAAGTTTATAAGGATTATGGATCGATTGTAGCCTTGAAAATCCGAAATGTAAAGTAGGTCATGTTAAGGTGGATTACAATTTGGTCGTTATTAGAATCGTCGCATGTTAATTATTTGGAGATTATAGTAGTTATAATCAATTGCGACTTGATATCATGTTATGCTAACAACTTGGATTGAATTGATAATTGGATAAGAATTGGTATGGTTGAACTCAAGGTGGCCGAATTTGGACTTTTAGTTTGTTATTCATTTGTATTGGACTACTTTCTAAATTGTGAGCCAATTGGGGCTGTTTAGTTATTCATTTGTATTGGACTACCTTCTATATTGTTGTGAGCCAATTGGGGCTGTTTGGTTATTGTATTTCGGCCTTGAAAAAGGTGGCAAAGTAAGTAGAAACAAAGGAGGTGTTGTCCGATTTTCCGTAATTTAGTGACCTAGCACTTAGAATATTCTACGTTTGAAATAAGAGGTTAATGGACGTATGTGACCATTATAGGTTGAAGTACTAAGTATAGCGTATCCTACTTGAAGAATGGAATAGCTCAAGGTTGAGGTACTTTGGAGCATTTTGCTACTTGTCGACAATCATCACGAGGTATGTGAACCTCTTCCTTCCTTTGGCATGATTCTATGTATGGAATATACCTGTGGTATCATTTCATGTTTCCTGTTACTCTTAGAAGTTAAGAGGTAGTCAGTGTGATCTACTCTACGTAGAACTTTTCCTATCTTTGAGCATGACTTGTTGCACGTATGTAGTACGGAGACGACAACACCTTGATATCCCTTACTAGTTTTATGAATAGCCAAGCTGGGTGAGTTATGAGATTAACTCACTTCTTTGAAAGTATTAAGGATGTCTAATGTTGTATTAAAGGTTAGGGACTTGAAGAGTTTTAAAGTATATGATACTTGTTCCGTGTTAAACATATAAGTCCCTTGGATAGGAAATTGTTTTTGGCTAAGGAATAAAGTGAATATAACGGATTTATGGGAAGTTAGTTATATTTGCTTTATGGAAAGATAAATGACTTGATTTTAGTGAAAAGGCAACTTGTTTTTAAGGCATCAATTGCCTAAGGTTTTATAATAAAATGAGTCACTTGTTTCCTAAAGGTTAAGAGACTAATTGTATTTTTTGAAAGTTATGAGAATTGATTTGAAAGTATATAATACTTGGTTTCAAAAAGTAGAAGTCTTTTGGTTATAAAAGGAACGTATTGGTCTAAACCATAAAGGGTTATAACGGCTTTATGGGAAGTTGGTTATAACGGCTTTTATGGAAGGTTAAGAGAATGGTTTTCTCTAATAAGTAATAAAAGAATTAACTTGTGTTAAGGAAGGGCAAATTGTTTTAAAGGTACCAATTGCTTAAGGTTGTTAATAAAGAAGTCACTTGATTTAGAAGCCGGTAATTGTATTTCTAAAAAGGTATTGTGACTTGTCTTGAAATGGTGGATAGGACTTGATACTACGGTGGTTAGTATCGGGGAAGTTTTATTTGGAAAGGAGTATTTTGAAAAGAATGTACGTACGTAGTACTTTGGCTTGTTAAATGAGAATTATTCTAATTGTGCCTTGATTAGTACTTTGGCTTGATTAATTGAGAATTAGTCTAAGTGTGCCTTGATAAGTACTTTGGCTTGTTAATTGAGAATTAGCCTATGTGTGCTGGTGATAGCCTTTGAGTGCAAGTATTATGTTTTATTACGTTGCCGCGACTTTCATGGGATGGCCTGTCTTGTTGTAAGTACTTGGACATACCGACAGTGATGTGGGATTCCACGGGTATGCTTCCGTTAATTGTAGTACTTGGGTTAAATTCCATGATTTTTATAAAAGACATGTTTCTGCATTAGTTTAACTAAAATTAGAGTGTATCTGAACAAGAAAAGTATGAAGGTAGGGATTTCTTAACTTGCTTATATATTGTATGATAAGTTTAGTGCTTATGACACGTATGCTAGCGGATTTGTGCTAGTGGTATATTATTCATCATGGGTCATTCCCGGGTTTGTGGCATTGCATATTTCCGTGGATTTGCTACCCACGATGCGAGGAATACCTCACGCGAGTCCGTAGGGCTTATGCGGGTGAAATAGTCCTACGCGGGCGGTCCAAATTTATGCGAGGAATACCTCATACGAGTCCGTAAGGGCTTACGCGGGTGAAATAGTCCCATGCGAGGAACACCTCACGCGAGTCCGTAAGGGCTTACGCGGGTGAAATAGTCCCACGCGAGGAATGCCTCACGCGGGTCCACGCGATCTACGCGGTGAAATAGTCCCGAATAGGATTTCTTAATGACATCGCGCGGATGGTCCCGCTTTGATCGTGAGCTTTTCCTACTTTATATTGTAAGTATACCCTATTTACTCTCATTGTTAGTAAGGCACGATGCATCGTTAATCGAGTTATCATACATGTCTCCGCTTTACACGCTGATATTAGTGTGATTTAATCGCGTCCCGATTGGGCCGGGTAGTAAATGTGCCCTCCTTTAAGGGCCGGATTATACGTATGAAAGATAAGTAGGTTATATAGAAATGAACTTAATGATTTTTCCTAATCATGTGCGTAAGAATGTGGCTATAACCTTTATGGAAAATGGGAAATGATATTGATGTGAAATTAAGTTCATAAGTGGTAATGACACGGCAGGATCTGGTATGTATTTTTTTATACTTGTCCTTGTCATTCTTTTGTACAGTTATGATTTGTTTACTGTACGTTATTTCTGTTCCATATTCGCACTGTTAGATCGACTCTTCGGGGTGCGTCATGCCCGCAGGTTTTAGGTACCCAGGTTGGCGATCCTTGCTCTTAGGATCTCGGTTCAGTTTTTGAGAGAAAGCCCCATTTGCTCCGGAGGCTTAGCTCTTGGTACGGTTTTCCCTGAGGTAGTAGATTCATGTATATTCAGGGGTATGGCGGGGCCCTGTCCCGCCACAGTTGTTATGTTAAATTCTTAGAGGTCTGTAGTCACATATTGTGGGTCAGTTTGTAAAGGAAAGGAGGCAACTGCTTCGGTTGTATATATTATGTCCAGGAAGGTAGCCCTATCGGCTAGCCTGTTATTTTACTTCTGTTGTTTATTTTTAAAGTTTCATGTATGTTTCGCTGATTTTCTCTGATGTTACCTGTAAGGGTGCCTGTAGTGGCACTGTCGCCCGGCCTGGTCGTGACACCCCCCCCCCCCCTTGCCTAGTTGTTCTCATAAAATACACCCCCACCTTGGTAGAAATACTCTCCAAGTATTGTTACTATTCCCAAAATACCTTGGCCCAAATACCTTGTAGTATTCCAAGGTTACACTTATACGAAAAGCCCAGAAATACTATTATACGTCCCTTCAGTCACTAAACGAAACCCTAAGGAAAATCTTCATAGTTGGTTGGAGTATTAAGAAGAAGTTGCGTAGAACTTCTAAGGGTTGTTTGGAGCGGGTTGGAGCACCTGGAGAAGGAGCTAAACGTTGCTCAGGATCGACATTAAACTTGGATAATTTTGGGCTTATCGAGGTAAATACTCTTGACCTTCTATTGTAATTGGAAATTACATACTGTAGTTGTATAGAAATGAATATAAGATTCATAGAAGAGAATTGAACTGTAATAGAAGGATATTACAGAAAAGACTTGAACTGAAATCACATCAAAAGAATAATCTACAGAGTAGTCTAGTCATTGATAGACTTGTATAACCTTTATAGGTTGAATGTTCTGCGAGTAGAATGTACTACTTGAAAGGTGGACAAGGCTAGCCTGTTATAGCCGTGAGCGCTTTGCTAATAGTCGATAATCGCCGCGAGGTATGTGATTCTTCCTATCCTCTCGAGCATGATATTTTAAAGAATATATATATAGTACTAGACGACGTGTTAATCGAATAATAATTACGGCAATGTCTTTTGACTTAAGCCCGAATAATAATTACGGCAATGTCTTTTGACTTAAGCCCGAATAATAAGAATCTTGAAGCATTTCAAAAGAATATCGAATCATTTTTAATGTAAGAGTAATGCTTGGTTTTAAAGCTTAAGAGTTATACTAACTTTATGGGAAGTTAGGTATAACGCTTAAGAGAGATAAAAAGAATGGTTTATTAATTTTAGAAGTTAAGAGACTTGATCCTAAAAGATAAGAGACTTGACTTAAATAAATTAATATGAGTTTTGTGTGAAACCTCATTCGTGAGTAATGAGTACTTAGTTTTTAAAAGGAATAATGTTTTATGATTTGAAATGAGAATGAGTATCGAACAAAACACAAAGCGCTTAATAAAGGGAAATGTATTGACTAATAAAGTATTATTAAAAACCAAGAGAAACCTCCATCCGCATAGAAGCTAAGATGAGACAAAATGATATTACATTTCCTAGATCATGGTCGCTTAATAAGATTGTTATAAACAAGAATAACCTACTCACATATAAGGCATATGTTTCTCAAATCGTTTTAAAGGAGAATTATATCATTAAGTGATTAAAACTATGAACTACTAAACCTTTCAAAATGAGAAACTTGAGCATTTGAAATTAGGCAAACTTGAACGCTTGGAAAATAATGTTGTTAATTGATTTTACAAAAGGAAGTGTTTTGGTTTACTTAAAAAGATAGTCACTCTATTTTAATACTACGTATGGTGTGACTTTTGAAACAGATCTTTTAAAGAGTTAATGAATGAAGTACTTTGGGGATAAAACCCGAAAGTGTTAACATAAAGTAGAAAGTACCGCGTGAATAACTTGATTGTGTTGGTTTGTGATAGCCTTGTAATACTTTCTTGTTGATTTGATAAGTAAACATGTTAGGATACGCTACGTGTTAGTATCCGTGATGTTTGTGTAAAGGGTTTCTTGTTGTGCTTATGTTGTTTAACGATAAGTTGTTATGTTATTATATCACATACCCTCGACTTATTATACCGAGGGCTTGCCACCGATGCGGTTTATACGGCCCACGCGTCTATGTGACTACGCGAGCAGCGTATGCTCCGTGATCGATCATTCCGGTGTTTTATCCCGATGCGGGATGCCCTACGCGGTGCGTGACTATGCGCCTATCGAGACTATGCGGATTGCGGGAGTCCGTGAGGGTACCGGGTTACCCCCGACGCGGTCTATACGACCTACGCGTCTATGCGTGACCTATGCGGGCCGCGGAAGTCCAGGATTAGGCACGCATAATGATACTATGGGCGATCGGCCTTGCTTCGATCATTAGCGCCCAGAAAAGACCAAGCATGATATCTATTTCACTTGATTGATGCGGGCGTGAGACCCATAGTTATATTTGAGTGATGACTTTGAGGCGTGAGTCCTCGACTTGACATGATCGCTTATTTATTGTGAATCGTAGTTTGTTATCATACATGTCTCCTTCTTTATATGTAGACTACTATGATTTCATTTACGTGATTTTTCGCCACATACTTGGTACTGTTGTAATCGACTCTTCGGGGCCGCTCACGCCGCAGTAGAGGTATACCGCCATCGATCCTAGCTCGTGGTCACAGCAGTTTGGGAAGCTCCGCTTCTTCCGAGGCTTATCGCCGTATAGTCCCCTCGTCAGTAGGTGCTACATTCAGTGGTATGGCGGCCCCGTCCCGCCATTGTTGTCATATCACTCTTGAGGTCCGTAGTAATCTTTGTGGCGTAATTGTAAAAAGGATGTAATCGTTTAGTTGATATTTATATATGCCGCAAGACAAGTTTTTCTCGATAATCGCTTTTCACTTCACTTTATTCATGTCTTGTTTTATATTCCGCGATTACTCGATGTATGGCTACTGGGTGCCCGGTAAGTCACCGCCACGCCCAGTTCGGTCGTGACAAAAGTTGTATCGTGAGCGCTTAATCCTCGAAGTGTCTACGCATCGTATCTAGTAGTCTTGATTATCGGTGTGTTGCGCACCACACCAATAATCGTGAGGCTATAGGATATTTAGGATTGGTTTCATTCTTCTCACTCGAGATCGTGCTTAGAGTCGTGTTATAAGTTAGACCTCTAACGTATTCCTTTCCGCACCGCTTATGCCTCCGCGTAAGGCAACCCGCCCAAGAGGCAAGGCGGCAGGAGCCGCGAGTTAGTACAGAGGGTTACTAGTGGCACAGCCCAATCATCACCGCGGTGCTTCATTCGGGAAGTTCTGCCGTCGCCACCCCAATGAGTTTAGCACGGCGGCAGATAGCTCATCGCGACCATGACATTTTCACCTTCGCCCACGACCGAGCAGAGAATATAGATCGCAAAGAGACGGCCGTTACATTAGCTAGGGATTTAAGCTACCGTAGGTATATGATGCATCGATTCATCGCGGGCCTTGATGAATATCTAAGAGAAGGTTGTGTAAGAATAGCTCTTCAGTCAGGCATGAGCATGACCTGCGTACGGGCTTATGCGCAGCAGGCCGAGAAACGTATGGATCGACGGGTTAATCAAGATCAGCAGAAGAGGGCCAGAACAGTAGGGTCCTTTGGTAACTTTCGAGGCGAACCGCCTCAGCAGCAGATTAGATATGCACCTCCGCCCGGCAGCAGTGGTCCTCCGCTGTGGTTTAGGACGCTCGAGTACGCCGGAGTTGGTCGAGCTCCAGGCTTCCGGTTCACGTGATACACGAGTTCCAAACGACCGATTGATTGTCTCCTCGCATTCACGCATGGCAGGCGTCATCCCGGGGAATGTCATCTTTTGTTGATGCTTGTTTTACCTACGGCCATCAGGGCCATGTGTCGAAATGATGTCCTAGTAGGAGGACTCAGCCTACCAGATAAGTTGCGGATTCAGTAGTTCGGAGAAGAAGGGGCGTTAGCCAGAGGAGGCCACCCCACCCCGTGGCGCTGTGGTAAGTGTCGCATGGGAGTGTCGATTTCTTCGACAACTTGTTATGCTTGCACAGGCGTGATTGATTGGAACGCAGAGGTAGTAAGCAAGAGATACAGTAGATCCCAACCCTCAGAGATTAGTACGTATGATAAGATGAGTATACCTTAAATGTTATGTTCACATAGCATTGTGTTAATTTTGATTAGAAATCATGGTTAGATAACCGTAAGATTGGGGATAGAGAAAGTGGGAGCCTTAGAGTTGTATACGTGGAGACCTTAGAGGCAAGTGCCATCTCTAGTAAATGATTTAGTTTATGTTTGACTTTATCGAGTGCATAGTGCACGTGAGATATATTTGTGTGATAAGTCCCCGAGTAGTGTGAAATGAATGAGGGTAGTTGAGCTAAGACCACTAGGTTTTCGTGACTTGATTAGTGAGATGGTTCCGATCGGAACAAGAGTCTTTCGCGCGAGCAATGGTCGGATTGGGGACCTATCATGGTCAACCCGTGGCCGAATGTGGTGGGTCGTTCGAGGTGGTCCCGCCAGTGTGGTCAAGCGGCGCTTAGGCCCAAGTTTAGTTAACCATCGACGAGTTCGGGAAGCGCTCGACCAAAGAGTCGGGCCGACGAGGTCAGCCCATCTTGTGCTTCCAGATCGCTTACTCGGCAGAGAGTTGCGCGAGATGTTTTTATCGTGAAGGTTGTAAGGTCGCGACGAGGTGCCTACCTTCACCTTACGGGCATAACGGCCTGTGTTGTACTGCTTTTTTTCGTGAGGTTTCACCAGCAGGTTAGGAACTCAGCGAGTCTCAAGCACGCATTCGCCTGCCCGTGTTTGGATTTCGTGATACCGTGAGGATTGTTGCCTCCCGTTGAGGAGTGCTTTATAACTACCATTTCAAGATTCTGATATCGCCTCACGAAGCCTCGTAGGGCGGAAGTGTAAGTCTTGGCCGATTGGTTCGATGTTGGCAAAGTTCGGATAGTGGTTCATACTTGTTTGGCAGGATGGGGATAGGTGAAGCCTATCCAGAGAGGTTATCTACACCGTAATCAACAGACTGTGACGGATGATCGGCGGCGACGCTTTGGAGTTCAGTCGACGAGGGTCTTCATGTACCACCCCGGAAAGGGTGTGACGGGTTTCGGAAAACAGAGGAAACTTAGCCCGAGTTACTTTGGGCCTTTTCAGGTCATGTGAAGAGTAGGACAGGTTGCCTATATGTTAGCTTTTGTCGTCCGACTTAGGAGGCAGTATGTCCGGTCCTTCATGTTGTTAGGTTCGGAAAAGTATCGGAGATCCATCCAGAGTATTCCCAGTTAATGATGATCAAGTTGGAGGTAGTAACCCAGAGATTTTGGAAACTGAAGCAGTAACAAAAATGTGGTAAGTTATGAGAAGGAGTTCGTGTGTACGAGAAGGGTACGACGAGTAAGGGAAGAAGCGAGCATGTGTTAAGAACATAGAAGTGAGCATTTCGTTTGTAAAGAAAAGGTGCGGAGGGAGTATCTTTTAGCCCTTGGGTGGGAGTTTTTGTGATGTTAGAGGTGATTCCTCGTTGTCACGACCCGATTCCGGGCCCGTGACTGGTGCCTTACCCCGGGCACCCTAGTGATACAACATCAGAGAAAACCAGCGGAAAATAAAACTTTAAACAAGAAACAAGATATATGATCATAAAACAGGCCAACCCAACGGTTACCTTCCAATAACATATATATATACAACTTTTTCAAAACGAATGCTTTAATCCTTTTACAAACCCCGCCACAACAAGATTACATGCACTCTAAGATTTACAATAACTATGACGACAGGCTTCGCCATACCCGAATGTACAAGAACCTACAACTCAGGCAACACATACCAAAAGAAAATCCTCCGGAGAAACGGAGCTTCCCAAAACGCTGAACTGAGATCCTAAGAGCGAGGATCCACGACCGATGTACTCTACCGCGCAGATGAACGCAGCCCAAGCGAGGTCAAGATAACAGTACCAAGTATGTGAATCAGAATTATCAGAATGAAATCATACTAGTCTATATAAAGCAGGAGACATGTATGATAACCAAACTACAGTTCACAACATAAAAGCAGTCATGTCCAGTCAGGGACTCACGCCCTCAAGTCATCACTCAAATATAACTATGGGTCTCACGCCCACAACATCAATCATGTTCGCATCATGGCCGCATGCCCCGACTCAGATCGGCAGACATGTCCATGATGCAACAATAATACCAATGCCCCACGGCCACATGCCGGACTGCAGACGGTGTAGACACGCCCATGTGACATCAACAATAATATACTGGGTGATCAACCCCGCCGCACGCCACATGCCCCGAATTTACATCGGTGTAGACATGTCCATGTAACCACAATAACAATATATCGTAATCAACCCCGCCGCATGGTCACATGCCCCGAATTCAGATCGGCAGATACGCCCATGTAACATCGATAACAAGACAAGAATCAAAATGGAAACATACCCGTGGAATTCTCCACATCGCCAAAGACGCCCAAGTAAGTTCTCAACAAGTCAACCGCCTCTATCGAGACGCAGAATACGTAAATACAACACTTGTACAACAAAGGCTATCATCACAAGCATAGGCAAGTTTCACACAACTCAAAGTACTTTCACATAAGACACAATACCCGTAGTATAAAAATCGTGACTATCTTTTTAAGTAAACAAGACACTTCCCTTTTGTAAAATCAAGTAACAACATTATTTTCCAAACGCTCAAGTTTGCCTAATTTCAAATGCTCAAGTCACTTATTTTAGAAAGGTTTCATAACTCATAGTCTTAATCTCTTTTAAAACAATTGAGTAACATATGTCATATATGTGAGTAGTTTATTCTTGTTTATAACGATCTTATTACAAAAGCCATGATCTAGAAAATGTAATATCATTTTGTCTCATCTTAGCTTCTATGCAGATGGAGGTTTCTACTTGTTTTAATACAACACATCATTATTCAATACATTTTCCTTTATTAACGCCGCAGTGGTCCTGTCGATACACATTCGATTTCCAAATCAAGAAACATTATCCCTTTAAAACCAAGTACCCATTACTCACGAATGAGGTTTCACACAAACATCCACATTAAAACAAATAAGTTAAGTCTCTTATCTTATAAGATCAAGTCTCTTAACTTCTAACATCAGTAAACCATTTTCTTACCTACATAAAGTCATATAACCAACTTCCCATAAAGCCGTTATAACACTTTATGTTTAAACCAAACAAATACACTTAGCACCTGTACGTCCACCGTACTACATAGTTACACACATATCATGCTAGAACAGATAGGAAGAGGTTCACATACCTCGCGACGAGTATCGATAATAAGCAAAATGCTCCAAGTACTACAACCTTGCTAGCCCTTTCCACTCCTCAAGTAGAATACGCTACTCTTAGTACTTTCACCTAAAAAGGTCACAAACGTCTATTAACTTTTAAACATACGGCCCATTTCTACGTAAAATTGCAAAGACTTCCCCGCAACAACAGAAATCTCCTCCTCTATCGAGGCCGCTACCAAGCCAACCGTGGGGGTTTACACGCCTAACCGACGTACAATTCTACTCAAGAATACTACACAAGTCTACCGCAATACCCTATGTAAATACATTCGCTTCTTTTCTTTCCTCTTCCGGCTTAAGTCAAAAGACATTGCCAAAGACAACGTTGATTCTATATATAGTATACTTCAACTATATATTCAACAACATGTAATTTCCAATTACAAATAGAGGACAAGATAATTACCTCGATAAGCCCATAATTATCCAAGTTAAATGTCGATCCTTAGCAACGCTTAGCTCCAACTCCGGGTGCTCCACCCCGCTCCAAACAACCCTTAGAAGTTCTAACCAACTTCTACTTAAATACTTCAACCAATCAATGAAGATTTCCTTAGGGTTTGGTTTGAGACTAAAGGGACAAAAGGTAGTATTCTGCTCTACGTATAGAGGTATCTTTGAATACTACAAGGTACAAGGCTAAGGTATTTTGGGCATTATAACAATACTTGGAGGAGTATTTTAATACCATAAAAAGGGGTATCACACGAGAACACCCCAAGTGTGGGCGTTCTTCCTACCAAGGCCACAAGTGGAAGGAGGGGAAGGTTCTCGAACTAGAGCTCACAAAGGGGGAGGAGAGGGTTTCAAGACTTGGAAGTTTTTTGGAATGGATGAAGTCTTCAAACTTAGGGGGGTATTTATAGCAAAACCAAAGGCCAACCAAGGGCCAAGATCCTTCCAAGTGTATAGCAAGTGTAAGGACAAGATCAAGCCAAGTGCACCCTAACCCCTACTCCACAAAACACTCCACAAAACATGGCACAAAACAAGGCCAAAACTAAGGGACCAATCGGCCAAGGCCAACCACCCTTGACCGCCCCTAAACCGTCAAAGGAGGGTGACATGTGTCACCCTCCCGTTGGTCAAAAATTTTTTAGTCACTCGTAAAAATCCGAAAAAATACTAAATGACATAGCCGTAATTTTCCCAACTTAAGCTGTGTAAACTTTTCGTCGAAAAACGACTCCAATCGGCACTTGTGCCCAAAATTCGGTCCTTTGCCTAACTTAAGGCTCAAATTCTCACGCACGCCCCACGCACATACTGAAATACGGTATAACATTCTCCTCCTTAGAAACATTCGTCCCGAATGTTCCTTCTCAAGTCTCAACACAAACACGCGCTTAGTATAGCCTTCATCGCTATACGCACGAAACAATCATGCCACACCGCCATAAAAATAACAAACGCACCAATACTTAAACCCAAGTCAACGAGGAAACACTTCTAATCATCACAAAACCCCTTACCCGAGGTCTAAAATATACTCCTTCACACCTTCATTTCAAAAGAAACGATCACACACGCTCACTTTTCCCTATCTTGTCATACTTTCTCAACACTCAAACTCTTTCTAGTATCCGTACCACACTTCCGTCAACGCTCGCTTTCCAACCTCGAGTCACTACCTCCAAACTTGGTCATCTTACTAACTTCGATCTTCTAAGGCCGCTCCCGCCTCCACGATCCGCTCTGGTCGAACATATCCACCAACCCATACGATGGTCATACAAACTGGGCCTAGCATCCTAGTGACCTACCACCGTGACCACCTGCACTGACCCCACCTTAATCCGGCACGGTTGACCGATCACGCCCTCAACCCGACCCACAATCACGCCAAGCCCTTGTTCCCGACACGAACAATCTCGCTAAATCACATCATGAAAGCTACCACTTCCATCTCACATTACCCATGGACTGATCACTCACATAAAACCCACGATACTACGCACTCGATAAAGGTCAAACATAAAATGAATCTTTTACTCAAGACGACCTTACCTCTAAGGTCTCAATCGTGATAGCCAGGGTTCACACTTACCATGCCCCCATACTTATCCTCCCAACTAAGCATGTTTTCTAACTCACAATTAACACAACGCTATTCGACATAGCACATAATAATGAGACCATCATAACAAGCATACCAAAACTCTAGAGGGTTATGATATACCGGCTACCGCCCACTCTAATCATCTACACGCAGGCGATAATCCGTAGGCGCGATGAACCACCATCGATCCGCAGCCGAGTCGTAACATCCGTATACCCTTGGCCTGACAGTTCGCAAATGGCCTCGCTGGCCGCAAAAATAACAAGCTCCTCGCACCACGACACTCCCAAATGCGTTCCGCCACATCGACCACACCGAGGTAGTGACCGCATCCGCCAACACCCTACTCCTCGAAACTCAACCTCGAGCTCGACCGCCTCAAGGTTGTGGAGGACCACTCGCTCGGGCGGAGGTACAAAACTAGCTCGCCGCCGAGGCGGTCCGCCAAAGTCACCAAAAGACCCCGCCGCCCCGGTCCTCTTCTCGCTGATCTCGTCCTTCCGTCGACTTTTTCGCCTCACACCTGCATAAGTCGCACGCGGCAATGTCCATGCCCTACCAAGAGCTACTCCCGAACATGCCTCGACATGTAATCATCGAGCCCTCAGAACATATCGGTGCACTCGATCCTCCATACTAGCTACCAACGCTGACGCACGCCAATGAGTCGAACTCACATTGTACTCCAACCGCACGCCCGCTCGTTTAAGCATCAAAATCTGTTACCCGCGCCCTCCTCATCCGCGGAGGCAAGAAGTGCGTGAGGAAAGCCCCAAAACTCATCCCATATCGCTGGAGTGCATGCTCTCCCGAAAGCTCCCACGAATCAAACCAATCGATCGCGGTATCACGCAGCCGACGCAACCAAAGGTCACAGACTCGGCCTCAAGCCTCGATCACCCGTGATGATCCGTCAGAATCGCTTGATGAACTCGCGATCATCCTCGTGCCTCACCAGTAAAACTCGGGCTACAACTCGTAAAGTCCCGTAGCCTCAAACTATCTCGCCGGCGAACCATCGGTGCGCATCGAATCGAATCGCTGTGATTCCAAATTATCTCATATTCGCCACGACCGCCAAAGAATCGCCATTTCTTGTACTTATCTCATCCGCTCCAGCCGCGGATCGAGGCTCAGTATCGGTCTCAGCAGCCACCGCCGCGCTCTAAATCGCTGGGCCGGGCGGCGCTACAAAACTCGCTGCTCAAGCACAATTCGCATCGACCGGGCTCGCGCTCGCATTTCCTCAGATCTCACTAGCAAAGCACTCGATGCCTTGCCCTTCCGGGCTCGTCGCTTGCGCGGAGGCATAATCGGTAAAACGAGATACGCCGCAGGGGTCCAACTTACAACACCTCTAAGGCACGATCTCGTAATGAGAAGAATGGAAACCAATCCTATATGTCCTATAGCCTCTCGATTATAGATGTGGTGCACAACACATCGATAATCAAGACTTACTAGACACGGTCAGAGACACTTTCCGAGGATTAATCGCTTCGATACCACTTTGTCACGACCGATTCCGGCCCGTGATCGTGCCTTACCCTGCACCCTAGTGATACAACATCGAGAGAAAACCAATGGAAAATAAAACTTTAAACAAGAAACAAGATATATGATCATAAACAAAGCAACCCAACTGCTACCTTCCAATAACATATATATATATACAACTTTTTCAAAACGTAATGCTTTAATCCTTTTACAAACCCCGCCACAACAAGATTACTGCACTTAAGATTTACAATAACTATGACGACAGGGCTTCGCCATACCCCGAATGTACAAGAACCTACAACTCAGGAACACATACCAAAAGATAAGCCTCCGAGAAACGGAGCTTCCCAAAACGCTGAATCGAGATCCTAAGAGCGAGGATCCACGACCGATGTACCTATACTGCAGATGAACGCAGCCCCGGCGAGGTCAAGATAACAGTACCAAGTATGTGAAATCAGAAATATCAGAATGAAATCATACTACTCTATATAAAGCAGTGAGACATGTATGATAACCAAACTACGATTCACAACATAAAAGCAACATGTTCACTGTGACTCACGCCTCAAGTCATCACTCAAATATAACTACGGGTCTCACGCCCACAACATCAATCATGTTCGCATCACGGCCGCATGCCCCGAATTCGCAGACGGTGTAGACATGTCCATGATGCAACAATAATACCAATGCCCCATGGCCACGCCCCGACTCGTGACGGCAGACACGCCCACGTGACATCAACAATAATATATCGGGTGATCAACTCGCCGCACGGCCACATGCCCCGAATTTACATCGGTAGACATGTCCATGTAACCACAATAACAATATATCGGGTAATCAACCCCGCCGCATGGTCACATGCCCCGAATTCTCAGACGGCAGATACGCCCATGTAACATCGATAACAAGACAAGAATCAAAATGGAAACATACCCGTGGAATTCTCCACATCGCCAAAGACGCCCAAGTAAGTTCTCAACAAGTCAACCGCCTCTATCGAGACGCCAGAATACGTAAATACAACACTTGTACAACAAAGGCTATCATCACAAGCATAGGCAAGTTTCACACAACTCAAAGTACTTTCACATAAGTCACGCAATACCCGTAGTATAAAAATCGTGACTATCTTTTTAAGTAAACAAGACACTTCCCTTTGTAAAATCAAGTAACAACATTATTTTCCAAACGCTCAAGTTTGCCTAATTTCAAATGCTCAAGTCACTTATTTTAGAAAGGTTTCATAACTCATAGTCTTAATCTCTTTAAAACAATTGAGTAACATATGTCATATATGTGAGTAGTTTATTCTTGTTTATAACGATCTTATTACAAAGCATGATCTAGAAAATGTAATATCATTTTGTCTCATCTTAGCTTCTATGCAGATGGAGGTTTCTACCGGTTTTAATACAACACATCATTATTTAATACATTTTCCTTTATTAACGCCGCAGTTGGTCCTGTCGATACACATTCCGATTTCCAAATCAAGAAACATTATCCCTTTAAAACCAAGTACTCATTACTCACGAATGAGGTTTCACACAAACATCCACATTAAAACAAATAAGTTAAGTCTCTTATCTTATAAGATCAAGTCTCTTAACTTCTAACATCAGTAAACCATTTTCTTACCTACATAAAGCTGTTATAACCAACTTCCCATAAAACCGTTATAACACTTTATGTTTAAACCAAACAAATACACTTAGCACTCAGACGCCCACCGTACTACATAGTTACACACATATCATGCTAGAACAAATAGGAAGAGGTTCACATACCTCGCGACGAGTATCGACAATAAGCAAAATGCTCCAAGTACTACAACCTTGCTAGCCCTTTCCACTCCTCAAGTAGAATACGCTACTCTTAGTACTTTCACCTAAAAAGGTCACAAACGGCTATTAACTTTTAAACATACTGCCCATTTCTCTACGTAAAATTCAAGAAGATTCCCCGCAATACAGAAATCTCCTCTCTATCGAGGCCACTACCAAGCCAACCGTGGGGGTTTACACGCCTAACCGGACGTACAATTCTACTCAAAGAATACTACACAAGTTCATCGCAATACACCCCATGTAAATACAGCTTCTTTTCTGTACTCTTCAGCTTAAGTCAAAAGACATTGCCAAATACAAAGTTCAGTTCTATATATAGTATACTTCAACTATATATTCAACAACATGTAATTTCCAATTACAAATAGAGGACAAGATAATTACCTCGATAAGCCCATAATTATCCAAGTTAAATGTCGATCCTTAGCAACGCTTAGCTCCAACTCCGGTGCTCCACCCCGCCCAAACAACCCTTAGAAGTTCTAACCAACTTCTACTTAAATACTTCAACCAATCAACGAAGATTTCCTTAGGGTTTCGGTTTGAGACTAAAGGGACAAAAGGTAGTATTTCCTGCTCTACGATGAGGTATCTTTGGAATACTACAAGGCATAGTTAAGGTATTTTGGGCATTATAACAATACTTGAGGAGTATTTTAATACCACAAAAAGGGTATCACACGAGAACACCCTGCGTGGGGTTCTTCCTACCAAGGCCACAAGGAAGGGGAGGGGGAAGGTTCTCGAACTAGAGCTCACAAAGGTGAGGAGAGGTTTCAAGACTTGGAAGTTTTTGGAATGGATGAAGTCTTCAAACTTGTGGGTATTTATAGCAAACCAAAGGCCAACCAGGGCCAAGATCCTTCCAAGTGTATAGCAAGTGTAAGGACAAGATCGCCAAGTGCACCCTAACCCCTACTCCACAAAACACTCCACAAAACATGGCACAAAACAAGGCCAAAACTATGACCAATCGCCAAGGCCAACCACCTTGACCGCTTCTAAATCGTCCAACGAGGGTGACAGGTCACTCTCCCGTTGTCCAAAATGTTTAGTCACTCGGAAAATCGCAAATATTAATGACATAGTCGAATTTTCCCAACGTAGTCGTGGAACGCTTTCGCGAAAAACGACTCCAATCGCACTTGTGCCCAAAATTCGGTCCTTGCCTAACTTAAGGCTCACTTCACGATGCCCACGCATATACCGAAATACGGTATAACGTTATACCCGTATTTCCGCAGTAGTATGTACGGGGACGCACGTAGAAATTTTCGAACTACAAAGTGGCTTGGCCGAATTTATTTTGCTCACAACACCCGATTAGGTCGTTTCGACTAAACGGTTTCACGCCTTCGTAGGGGAATTTCCGCTATGTCATTTCTAATTTTATGGATTTTTCCGAGAGACTAAACATTTTGGACCAACGGAGGGTGACATGTGTCACCTCACATCGAAGGCTCGACGGCAACCATGGTATGTGTTGGACGCATTTTGGTCCACTTTAGTTGGTAGGATATTTTGTGCAAGTTGTGTGGTAGATGGATAAGGTAGCACATGGCTAAATCTCGCCTTACACTTGCTATGCACTTGTCTTCATCTTGGCCATTGGTTGGCCTTCACTTGACCTATAAATACCCCATTAGTTGATGAGTTCTTTCATCCACAAATTGCCTAAGTCTTGAAAAACCCCTCTCCTCCCTCTTGAGAATTCTCGCCCTAGCCCTCCCTTTCCCCTCGCCGAGAGCCACCCCTCCCTCGTGGTGTTTTGCCACGGGTACCCCTAGCCTAGTTGTCTCGTATAAATACCCCTTTGTGGTATAGAAATACTCTCCAAAGTATTGTTGTTATGTCCAAATACCTTGGCCCAAATACCTTGTAGTATTCCCAAGGTTACACTTATACTAGCCTGTAAAATACCGTTATACTTTCCTTAGTCACTAAACTAAACCCTAAGTAAATCTTCACCCGTAGTTGAAGTATTAAGTAGAAGTTGTGTAGACACTTCTAAGGGTTGTTTGGAGCGGATCGAGCACTTGAGTAGAGCTAAACCTTGCTCAGAGCGA
Organism: Przewalskia tangutica; assembly: GCA_029844215.1. Taxonomy (NCBI): domain Eukaryota; kingdom Viridiplantae; phylum Streptophyta; class Magnoliopsida; order Solanales; family Solanaceae; genus Przewalskia; species Przewalskia tangutica. The sequence continues at coordinate 41,639,126 of CM056733.1, forward strand.
CATTAAACTCGGATAATTTTGGGCTTATCGAGGTAAATATCTTGTCTCTATTGTAATTGGAAATTACATAAGTGTTGAATATATAGTTGTTGTATACTATATATAGAATCGAACTTAGATCGTGGCAATGTCTTTTGACTTAAGCTCAAGAATTAAGAATCGAATCAATCAGAATTACATAGATCGTATTACATGAGACTTGTGTAGTACCGTGGAGTAGAATTGTACCTGCTAGGGTTAGATGTATAACCCCTCGGTTGGCTTGATAGCCACTTGCAGAGAGAGATTAACGCCGCATGGGGAGGTGCGCCGAATTTTCGTAGAATATTCTACGCCGGGTCTAGATGATAATAGGCGCCAGTGGCCTTATAGGTCAAGTACTACGTGGGCGCGATTTACTTGGCAAGGAGTAGCCGATCGTTGGAGCGCTTTGCTATTAGTCGATACTCGCCGCGAGGTATGTGAACCTCTTCCTATCTCTTCTAGCATGATATGTGTGGAACTATGTAGTACGGCAGACGATACGTGCGAGTTGTATTTGATTGTTGTAAAACATAAAGTGTTATAACGGCTTTATGGGAAGTTGTTATAACACTTTATGTAGGTAAGAAAATACTTGTGGTTTTAAAAGGTAATCGATGTGAATTATAACCGCTTGTTATAATAAAGAACTTGATGTATTTCAAAAGATTTATAAATCGTTTTGAAGGAAGAGTAACACTTGGTTTTAAAGGTTTTAAAAAGAGTTATACTAGCTTTATGGGAGTTAGGTATAATGTCTTAAGAGAGGTAAAGAAAATGGTTTACTAATGTTAGAAGTTAAGAGACTTGATCTTATAAGATAAGAGACTTAACTTATTTGTTTTAATGTGAATGTTTGTGTGAAACCTCATTCATGAGTAATGAGTACTTGGTTTTATCTAAAGGATAATGTTTTACCGATTTCGAAATCGAACGTGTATCGACTGCACCACCGCAGCTAATAAAGGAAAATGTATTAAATAATGATGAATTGTATTAAAACCAAGAAACCTCCATCCGCATAGAAACTAAGATGAGACAAAATGATATACATTTTCTAGATCATGGTCATTGTAATAAGAATGTTGTAAACAAGAATAACCTACTCTCATGTAAGACATATATTACTCAATTGTTCTAAAAAGGAATCAAGTGATTAAGTTTATGAACTATGAAACCATTTGAAAATGAGTTTCGAGTAATCAAACTAGGCAACCGAACTTAGGAAAAGAATATTGTTACTTGATTTTGAAAAGGAATGGGTTGGTCATTCTAATACTACGTATCGGGTGACTTTTATAAAAGTAATGGATCTCTTTAAAAGAACTTAACGTATGTAGTACTTTGGGGTTAAAACCCGACTTTGGCATAAAATGAAAGTACTTTGAGTTGTGTGATACTCGCTTATGCTTGTTATCGTGGAAACGTGCCTATGCTTGTTGTGATAGCCTTTGTTGTGCAAAACGTTGTATTTCTGTGTTATCGCGTCTCTCGATGGAGGGTCGGTTTACTGGTTGAGAACTTACTTGGACGTGTCGGCATTGACTGAGAAATTCCACGCACGCCTCGCTGATAGTATTATTGTTGTTAATCGCTTTGGACATACTGACACGATGCGTAGCGCACGGGTATGTTTACATTTTGATTATCGTCTTGTGATTTCCTTTTGGACATACTGACCCGATGCGTAGCGCACGAGTATGCGCCCATTTGGAATGCTGTCCTATTGTTTCCTTCGACATATCGACCACGTAGCGCATTTGTACGCGCCCATTTGGAATGTTGCCTTATTGTTTCTTCGACATATCGACCGACGCGTAGCGCACGCAGTATGCGCCCATTTGGATTGTTATCTTGTTTATTATTGTTGCATCATGGACATGTCTACACCGGCGCAGATTCCGGCACGCGCCATGATGCGAACATGATGGATGTTGTGGCGCGAGACCCATAGTTATATTTGAGTGGTGACTTTGAGGCGCGAGTCCTCGACTTGATCGCTTTATGTTGGAATCGTAGTTTGGTTATCATACATGTCTCCCGCTTTATATAGATTAGTATGATTTCATTTACGATATTTACGCTTCATACTGTACTGTTATCGACCTCCTTCGGGCCGCGTTCACGCCGCAGTAAAGGTACATCGATCGCCGATCCTCGCCATAGGATCACATTCGGCGTGTTGGGAAGCTCCGTTTCTCGGAGGCTTATCTTATTGGTATGTGTTCCCGAGTTGTAGGTTCTTGTACATTCGGGGTATGGCGGGGCCTGTCCGTCATAGTTGTTGTAAATCTTAAGTTCGTAGAATCGCTGTGGGCGTGGTTTGTAAAAAGGATAAGCGTCGGTATTTATGTATATATGATGAAGGCAATCGCTTTGGTTGGCTGCTTATTTATCATGTCTCTCATTTCATGTTTAAAGTTTTTATTTCACTGGTTTTCTCGATGTCAGACGCTAGTGGTGCCCGGGTAAGGCACGATGTGACGCCCGTTCGGGCGTTACAAAAGTGGTATCGAGCGCTTAATCCTCGGAAAGTGTCTGCATCGTGTCTAGTAGAGTCGATTATCGGTGTGTTGTGCACCACATCTATAATCGTGAGGCTATAGGACATTTAGGATTGGTTTCCATTCTTCTCATTCCGAGATCGTGCCTTAGAGCCGTGTTGTAAGTTGGACCCTCCGACGTGTTTCGTTTTACCGCTTATGCCCGCGAAGGCAACCAGGGCCCGGAAGGGCAAGGCAGCGAGGAGTCGCTAGTGGGATTCAGAGGATACGAGCGCGCAGCCGGCCAAGACTGAGTAGTGCTTCCGACGGCGAGTTTTGTAGCGCCGCCAAGACCAAAGAGTTTAGAGCCGCAGCGATGGCCGATGAGACTACTGATACACGAGCCTCCGTCCCATGCCCGAGCGGGAGACGGGTCGCGAGACGGCGATTATCGGCGTGGTGTGGCGAATATGAGATAGGGCCGACGATTCAGCTTCAGCCTGGACTGTAGTGCACCCGAGGCGCATTTGAGGCTACGGATTTCTTAGTTGTAGCCGCTTTGAGTTTTACTGGTCGAGGCGGAGGATGATCCGCAGGAGTTCATCCGTCGCTGAGAGGATCATGCGCGTGATCAAGGCTTGAGACGATGCGTGACATTTGTTCGATCGTCGCGTGACACCGCGATCGATTGGTTTGACTTCGCGAGCTTTCCGGGAGAGCATGCACTTCCAGCCGTTTGGGACGAGTTTTGGGGCCTTCTCGCACATTTCTTGCCTCACAAACGGCGAGGGCTCGGTAACATTTTTGATGCTGGCGAGCAGGCGTCTGATTCGGGAGTACAATGTGGAGTTCGACTCATCGGCGGTATGTTCCGCATTAGTAGCTAGTATGGAGGATCGAGTGCACCGATATGTTACAGGCTCGATGATTACCTAGCAGAGTTGTTGGTGTTTCCTTCACCGCATGGACATTGCCGCGATTCGTGCTCATGCGCAGGTGCGAGGCGCAGATCGACGGTGGACCGCCACAGGTTAAGGCCAAGACGGCGGATATTTTGGCGACTTCGAGGCGGACCGCCTCGAAGAAGTTAGTTATGTACCCCACCAAGCAGAGTGGTCCTCCACCATCTTCGTGAGCAGTCGTGGCTCGAGGTTCAGGGAGAGCGGGGTGTTAACCAGCTGAAGCCACCCCTACCTCGTTGTGACCGTTGTGGTAGACTCCATTTTGGAGAGTGTCGTGCTAGATTGGGAGTTTGTTTTGCATGCGGCCAGCAGGCCATTTGCGAGGAACTGTCCGAAGGGAAGCGCGAATGTTACGACTCAGCCTTCAGGATCTTTGGCTGGTTCATCACCTTCTACAGCTATGCGCCCTGCAGGGCAGGCCTATGATTAGAGTGGAGCGGTAGCTTCAGGTATATCCTTAACCTCTGAGTTTTGGTACGCTTGTTATGATGATCTCATTATTGTGTGCTATGTACGGATAGCATTGTGATATGTGTGACTTAGAATACATGGTTAGTTGGGAGGTTACGTATGGGGGCATGGGTAGTGTGAGAATGGAAGTGGTAGCTTTCATGATGTGAATTAGTAAGACTGTTCCGGATCGGGAACAAGAGCTCGCACGGTTGGGGGTCGGGTTGAGGCGTGTTGCGTGTCAACCCGTGGCCGGATTGAGCTGGGGTCACTCGGTGGTCCCGCCAGTAGGGTCACGGTGTTAGGCCCAGTTTGTATGACCATCGTATGAGTTGGTGGATATGTTCGACCGTGTGGATCGCGAGGCCGGAACGGCCTTAGAAAGATCGGTTAGTCGGATGACCAAGTTTGGAGGTAGTGACTCGCGGTTGGAAAGCGAAGCGTTGGCGAAGTGTGGTACGGATACTAGAACGAGTTCGAGTGTTCGTGACGAGTTCTAAGAGCAAGGGGAGAGGTGAACGTGTATTTTGTGGCGGTGTGGCATGATTGTTTTCACGTATAGCGGTGAAGACTATACCGGCGCTGCTTTGTTTGAGACCTTGAAGGAACATTCGACGAATGTTTCTAAGGAAGAATGTTATACCGTATTTCCAGTATGTACGTGGGACGACGTAGAAATTTTCGAACTACAAAGTGGCTTGGCGAATTTATTTTGCTCACAACACCCGATTAGGGTCGTTTTTCGACGAAACGGTTTCACAGCTTTCGTAGGGGAATTTCCGGCTATGTCATTTCTAATTTTTGCGGATTTTTCCGAGAGACGAAACATTTTGGACCAACGGGAGGGTGACATGTGTCACCCTCACATCGAAGGCTCGACGGCAACCATGGTATGTGTTGGACGATTTTGGTCCACTTTAGTTGGTAGGATATTTTGTGCAAGTTGTGTGGTAGATGGATAAGGTAGCACATGGCTAAATCTCGCCTTACACTTGCTATGCACTTGTCTTCATCTTCGCCATTGGTTGGCCTTCACTGACCTATAAATACCCCATTAGTTGATGAGTTCTTTCATCCACAAATTGCCTAAGTCTTGAAAACCCCTCTCCTCCTCTTGAGAATTCTCGTCCTAGCCCTCCCTTTCCCCTGGCGAGAGCCACCCCCCCACCCCTTGGTGGTGTTTTGCCGTGGGGTACCCCTAGCCTAGTTGTCTCGTATAAATACCCCCTTTGTGGTATAGAAATACTCTCCAAAGTATTGTTGTAATGTCCAAATACCTTGGCCCAAATACCTTGTAGTATTCCCAAGGTTACACTTATACTAGCCCAGAAAATACCGTTATACTTTCCCTTAGTCAATAAAAGAAACACTAATTAAATCTTCACCCGTAGTTGAAGTATTAAGTAGAAGTTGTGTAGACACTTCTAAGGGTTGTTTGGAGCGGATTGGAGCACTCGGAGTAGGAGCTAAACCTTGCTCAGGAGCGACATTAAACTCGGATAATTTTGGGCTTATCGAGGTAAATATCTTGTCCCCCTATTGTAATTGGAAATTACATAAGTGTTGAATATATAGTTGTTGTATACTATATATAGAACTGAACTTAGTACTGTGGCAATGTCTTTTGACTTAAGCCTGAAGAATTAAGAACTGAACTGAACTGTAATTACATAGGACTGTATTACAGTAGACTTGTGTAGTAGTACCGTGGAGTAGAATTGTACCCGTTAGGGTTAGATGTATAACCCCCCCCCTGGTTGGCTTGATAGCCGGCCTCGATAGAGGAGGAGATTAACGCTGCGGGGGAGGTCGCGAATTTTCGTAGAATATTCTACTTTGTTGTCTAGATGATAATAGGCGCCTTGTGGCCTTATAGGTTCAAGTACTACGTGTGGCGCGATCTACTTGGCTTAAGGAGGACCCGACTGTATGGAGCGAATTGCTATTAGACGATACTCGTCGCGAGGTATGTGAACCTCTTCCTATCTCTTCTAGCATGATATGTGTGAACTATGTAGTACGGTAGACGTACATGTGTGAGTTGTATTTGATTGTTGTAAAACATAAAGTGTTATAACGGCTTTATGGGAAGTTGGTTATAACAGCTTTATGTAGGTAAGAAAATACTTTGTGGTTTTAAAAAGGTAACTGATGTGAATTATAACTGGCTTGTTATAATAAAGAACTTGATGTATTTCAAAAGATTTATAAATCGTTTTGAAGGAAGAGTAACACTTGGTTTTAAAGGTTTTAAAAGAGTTATACTAGCTTTATGGGGAGTTAGGTATAATGTCTTAAGAGAGGTAAAGAAAATGGTTTACTAATGTTAGAAGTTAAGAGACTTGATCTTATAAGATAAGAGACTTAACTTATTTGTTTTAATGTGAATGTTTGTGTGAAACCTCATTCATGAGTAATGAGTACTTGGTTTTATCTAAAGGGATAATGTTTTACTGATTTCGGAAATCAGAATGTGTATCGACAGACCACTGCAGCGTTAATAAAGGAAAATGTATTAAATAATGATGAATTGTATTAAAACCAGTAGAAACCTCCATCTGCATAGAAACTAAGATGAGACAAAATGATATACATTTTCTAGATCATGGCTGCTGTAATAAGAATGTTGTAAACAAGAATAACCTACTCTCATGTAAGACATATATTACTCAATTGTTCTAAAAGGAATCAAGTGATTAAGTTTATGAACTATGAAACCATTTGAAAATGAGAAGCTTGAGTAATCAAACTAGGCAACCTGGAACTTAGGAAAAGAATATTGTTACTTGATTTTGAAAAGGAATGTGGGTTGGTCATTATAATACTACGAGTATCGTTTGACTTTTATAAAAGTAAAGGATCTCTTTTAAAAGAAATTAACGTATGTAGTACTTTGGTGTTAAAAACACGGAATTTGGAATAAAATGATAGTACTTTGAGTTGTGTGATACTTGCTATGCTTGTTATCGCGAAACGTGCCTACGCTTGTTGTGATAGCCTTTGTTGTGCAAAACGTTGTATTTCGTGTTATCGCGTCTCGATGGAGGTCGGTTGACTGGTTGAGAACTTACTTGGACGTGTCGGCATTGACGGAGAAATTCCACGGGTACGTTCCTGTTGATAGTATTATTGTTGTTAATCGCTTTGGACATACTGACACGATGCGTAGCGCACGGGTATGTTTCCATTTTGATTATCGTCTTGTGATTTCCTTTTGGACATACTGACCCGATGCGTAGCGCACGAGTATGCGTCCATTTGGAATGCTGTCCTATTGTTTCCCTTTGGACATACTGACCCGATGCGTAGCGCACGAGTATGCGTCCATTTGGAATGTTGCCTTATTGTTTCCCTTTGGACATACTGATCGTAGCCGCATTTGTGCATGCTGGCCCATTTGGATTGTTATCTTGTTTATTATTGTTGCATCATGGACATGTCTACACCGATGCAGTATTCCGGGGGCATGCGGCCATGATGCGAACATGATGGATGTTGTGGGCGTGAGACCCATAGTTATATTTGAGTGGTGACTTTGAGGGCGTGAGTCCCTGACTTGACTGCTTCTATGTTGTGAACTGTAGTTTGGTTATCATACATGTCTCCTGCTTTATATAGATTAGTATGATTTCATTTACAGTATTTTACAGTTTCACATACTTGGTACCTGTTGTACTGACCTCCTTCGGGGGGCTGCGTTCATGCCGCAGGTAAAGGTACATCGACTGTCGATCCCCGCTTATAGGATCACATTCAGCGTGTTGGGAAGCTCCGCTTTCTCGGAGGCTTATCTTATCGTATGTGTTCCCCGAGTTGTAGGTTCTTGTACATTCGTGGTATGGCGGGGCCCGTCATAGTTGTTGTAAATCTTAGAGTGCAGAATCACAAGTGTGGCGGGGTTTGTAAAAGGATAACCGTCGGGTATTTATGTATATATGATGAAGGCAACCGCTTTGGTTGGCTGCTTATTTATCATGTCTCTCATTTCATGTTTAAAGTTTTTATTTCCGCTGGTTTTCTCTGATGTTGTATCGCTAGGGTGCCCGGGGTAAGGCACCAGTGACGGGCCCGGGTTCGGGGCGTTACAATAACACTCGTGGACTTGGATGTCAGTATTTGCGCGGGTGTTTTCTGTGGCCATGTGTGGCATTTGCAAGCTTGTTGTGCTAGGGGGAACTTCATCGTTATCCGTCTTGAGAAGGAACATTCGGGACGAATGTTTCTAAGGAGGGGAGAATGTTATACCCCGTATTTCCAGAGTATGTACGTGAGGACATACGTACAAAAATTTGAGCCTTAAAGATTAGGCAAGGACGAAATTTTGTGCACAAGTACCGAAAAGAATCGTTTTCCGACGAAACGTTTAGAAAGACTTGCGAAGGGAAAATTCCGGCTATGTCATTTATATTTTTTGCGGATTTTTCCGAGAGACGAAATACTTTGGACCAACAAGAGGGCGACACTTGGCACCCTCTAATTGGTGGACTTTGGGGCGGCATTGGGACGATTTGGAGGGCTTGTAGTTGGTAGGATATTTTGTGATAGTTGGTGTGGTAGATGGATAAGGTACACATGGATGAATCTTGACCCTACACTTGCCTTGCACTTGGCATGATCTTGGCCATTGGTTGGCCATTGCTTGACCTATAAATACCCCTCCCCTTTGAAGACTTCTTCATCCAAAAATTGTTCCAAGTCTTGAAAATCCCTTCCCCCTCTTGGTAGTGTTTCGTCCAAACACCCTCCCCTTTGAGAAGGCCCTTGGCGAGAGCCCTCCCTTGGCTGAAAGTATCCCCCTCCTAGTGGTGCTAGCCGAGGGGTACCCCCCCCCTTTGCCTAGTTGTTCTCATAAAATACACCCCTTGGTAGAAATACTCTCCAAGTATTGTTACTATTCCCAAAATACCTTGGCCCAAATACCTTGTAGTATTCCAAGGTTACACTTATACGAAAAGCCCAGAAATACTATTATACGTCCCTTCAGTCACTAAACGAAACCCTAAGGAAAATCTCCATAGTTGGTTGGAGTATTAAGAAGAAGTTGTGTAGAACTTCTAAGGGTTGTTTGGAGCGGGTTGGAGCACCCGGAGAAGGAGCTAAACGTTGCTCAGGATCGACATTAAACTTGGATAATTTTGGGCTTATCGAGGTAAATACTCTTGACCTTCTATTGTAATTGGAAATTACATACTGTAGTTGTATAGAAATGAATATAAGATTCATAGAAGAGAATTGAACTGTAATAGAAGGATATTACAGAAAAGACTTGAACTGAAATCACATCAGTAGAATAATCTACAGAGTAGTCTAGTCATTGATAGACTTGTATAACCTTTATAGGTTGAATGTTCTGCGAGTAGCATGTACTACTTGAAAGGTGGACAAGGCTAGCCGGGTTATAGCCGTGGAGCGTTTTGCTAATAGTCGATAATCGTCGCGAGGTATGTGATTCTTCCTATCCTCTTGAGCATGATATTTTAAAGAATATATATATAGTACGGTAGACGTACGTGTGTTAACTGAATAATAATTACGGCAATGTCTTTTGACTTAAGCCTGAGTAATAATTGCGGCAATGTCTTTTGACTTAAGCCTGAATAATAAGAATCTTGAAGCATTTCAAAAGAATACTGAATCATTTTTTAACAGAAGAGTAATGCTTGGTTTTAAAAGCTTAAGAGTTATACTAACTTTATGGGAAGTTAGGTATAACGGCTTAAGAGAGATAAAAAGAATGGTTTATTAATTTTAGAAGTTAAGAGACTTGATCCTAAAAGATAAGAGACTTGACTTAAATAAATTAATATGAGTTTTGTGTGAAACCTCATTCGTGAGTAATGAGTACTTAGTTTTTAAAAGGAATAATGTTTTACTGATTTCGGAAATGAGAATGAGTATCGAACAAACCACAGCAGCGCTAATAAAGGGAAATGTATTGACTAATAAAGTATTATTAAAAACCAGTAGAAACCTCCATCTGCATAGAAGCTAAGATGAGACAAAATGATATTACATTTCCTAGATCATGGCTGCTTTAATAAGATTGTTATAAACAAGAATAACCTACTCACATATAAGGCATATGTTTCTCAAATCGTTTTAAAGGAGAATTATATCATTAAGTGATTAAAACTATGAACTACGAAACCTTTCGAAAATGAGAAACTTGAGCATTTGAAATTAGGCAAACTTGAACGTTTGGAAAATAATGTTGTTAATTGATTTTACAAAAGGAAGTGTTTTGGTTTACTTAAAAAGATAGTCACTCTATTTTAATACTACGGGTATGGTGTGACTTTTGAAACGGATCTTTTAAAGAGTTAATGAATGAAGTACTTTGGGGATAAAAACCCGAAAGTGTTAACATAAAGTAGAAAGTATCTTGCGTGAATAACTTGATTGTGTTGGTTTGTGATAGCCTTGTAATACTTTCTTGTTGATTTGATAAGTAAACATGTTAGGATGCTACGTGTGTTAGTATCTGGTGATGTTTGTGTAAAGGGGTTTCCCTTGTTGTGCTTATGTTGTTTAACGATAAGTTGTTATGTTATTATATCACATACCCCTTGACTTATTATACCGAGGGCTTGCCACCCTTGATGCGGGTCTATACGGCTACGCGGTCTATGTGACTACGCGGAAAGCGGTATGCTCCAGGATTGATCATTCCGGGTGTTTTATCCCGATGCGGGGATGCCCTATGCGGTCTGTGTGACTATGCGGTCTATTGAGACTATGCGGATTGCGGGAGTCCAGGAGGGTACCGGGGTTAGCTACCCCCGATGCGGGTCTATACGACCTATGCGGGTCTATGTGTGACCTATGCGGGCTGCGGGAAGTCCAGGATTAGGCACGCATAATGATACTATGGGCGATCGGCCTTGCTTCGATCATTAGCGGCCTAGAAAAGACCAGTTACAGTATATCTATTTCACTCTTGATTGATGTTGTGGGCGTGAGACCCATAGTTATATTTGAGTGATGACTTTGAGGGCGTGAGTCCCTGACTTGACATGACTGCTTATTTATTGTGAACTGTAGTTTGGTTATCATACATGTCTCCTGCTTTATATAGACTACTATGATTTCATTTACAGTATTTTTCAGTTTCACATACTTGGTACCTGTTGTACTGACCTCCTTCGGGGGGCTGCGTTCATGCCGCAGGTAGAGGTACACCAGTCATTGATCCTAGCTCTCAGGGTCACAGTTCAGCGTTTGGGAAGCTCCGTTTCTCCGGAGGCTTATCAGTGGTATAGTCCCCTGTTGTTGTAGGTGCTTACATTCAGGGGTATGGCGGGGCCCTGTCCCGCCATTGTTGTCATGTCACTCTTAGAGGTCTGTAGTACTGTTGTGGGCAGAATTGTAAAAAGGGATGTAACTGTTCTAGTTGATATTTATATATGCCGCAAGGCAAGTTTTCTCGAATAAGCTTTTTTCACTTCACTTTATTCATGTCTTGTTTTATATTCCGCTGATTACTCTGATGTATGGCTACTTGGGTGCCCGGGGTAAGGCACCAGTCACGGGCCCGGGTTCGGGTCGTGACACTTTATACATTAGTCAAATACATTTCCCTATATCCAAGGGACTTATACTTTTAAAACGAAACAAGTATCGAATACTTAAAACACTTCAAGTCCCTTAACTTTGAAAACTTAAGACATCCTTAATACTTTTTTTAAAAAGAAGTGAGTTAATCCCCTCACTCACCCAACTTGACCATTCTTAAAACAAGTAAGGGATATCAAAGTCTTGTACGTCTACCGTACTATATAAGTGCAACTAATCTTGCTCAAGAGATAGGAAAGTTCCACATACCTCTTCGGGTCAATCCACTCGCAAGTCTAATATACCGCACGTAGTATGTTAACCTATAATGACCATAATACGTTCATTAGCTTCTAGCTTCAACGTAGAACATTCTAATTGAAAAGCCCCTTATTCTACGGAAAATTGGACAGCACTTCCTTTGTTTCTACATACTTTTCCACCTTTTTAAGGTCCGAATTCAACATCCAAACGCCACTTTTAAGTCCCAACACTCCAATCAATACAAAGGGGATTACACGCCTAAACTTGGACGTGTAAAATTCTGCCCCACAATACATAACAACTAATTCAATAAGTTTAAGGTAGTATCTTGGCTATAACATGTTCACATATTATCCTTATCCAATCCTTTCAAATCCAAGTCATATTTCTTACATGCAATATACTTAAAAGCAACATTGACAACTACAAGTCCTTTCTTCCACACATGCAACACAATTTACTAGCAAAAGAGAAAGGATTGTTACCTTAGAGCTTACCCAAATTAGTCCAACAAATTTCACTTGCCTTCTTTCCACAATCACCACCACAAACCCCCTACAAGCTTATCAACATGTTTCCTTCTTGCCACCTTTTTGAATTTTCTCTAAGCCTTGGTTTCTTCTTGAATTTCTAGAGAGAAGGGGGAGGGAATTTTAGAGAGAAGGAAGAGGGATGATTTTTAGAGAGAAGGGGGTTCTTTCAAGAATGACCAAGTCTTCAAGACTTGGTCAATAAATAGGACATGCACAAAATCAGATGGGGGGGGGGGACACTTGTCACCCTCCTATGGCTTTTTTTTTTTAAAAACAGTTCTGATTTTTCCCCTAGATTCGCAGAAACGCGCCTCGGCGTCGCGGCCCTGCAGCCGGCGCCGCGGCGCTGAAACCTCTGCAACCCTTCAGAACTTCCGGCGCCGCGGCCCTGCTTTCCGGTGCCGCGGTGCTGCAACTTCCCGCCGGTGCGCGGCCTCGCATCCGTGGCGGCGTGGCCCCCGATCAAGATGTTTTACGCTCATTGCGCACTGAACTTGTAACTTCCATAACTTTCTACTCCGATATCCTATCGAAGAACGGTTTGTTGCGTTGGTAACTAGACTCAACGAGCTACGTATTAGGCCTTTGAACCACCTACGAACTCCTAATGTAGTTGGGCATAAACCGCCTCAAAGTTGACTAAAAATAACCCATCCGACACATTCTGCCAACCTATCTTTCTAAATTTAAGTCTCAATTCCTTTCGTACGTTCTCAAAAGCATGACCTGAATTACGGGGTGTAACATTCTCCCCCCCTTAGAAACATTCGTCCCGAATGTTCCTTCAATGCTTACTCAAATCACAATATCGACATAGACCCTCTTAACTATTCTTCTCAAAAAGAACGCTCTACACGGCCACAACAATACTTAAGCATAATTTCCAAATTAAAACTAACAAGCAGGAAAGTGGGTTACCTGGAGGTGTAGGGAACAAGTGAGGATACTTCTTTATCATGTCCTTTTATGCTTCCCATGTCATTTCTTCTCTGTTCTTGTTCCGCCATAAGACCTTGACGGAAGCCACATCCTTTGTCCGTAGTCGCCTAACCTGACGATCGAGTATCGCTATGGAACTCTCCTCATATGATAACCCCTCTGTCACCTGGACATCCCAAATCGGGTGCACTCTAGATGGATCTCCAATACACTTTCGCAACATAGACACATGAAAAACTGGATGCACTGTCTCCAGATCGGACGGTAGATCCAACTCATAGGCAACCTTGCCTACCCTACGGACAATCTGGTAAGGCCCAATGTACCTTGGGCTAAGTTTCCCTTTCTTCCCAAATCTCATCACGCCCTTCATAGGTGATACTTTCAGGAAAACCCAATCGTCCACCTCAAACTCCAAGTGTCGACGCAGATGATCTGCATACGACTTCTGTCGACTCTGAGCTGACAATAACCACTCCTGGATAAGCTTCACCTTATCCACCGCCTGCTGAATCAAGTTCGGCCCGACTAACTGAACTTCTCCCACATCAAACCAGCCTATCGGTGACCTGCACTTCCTCCCGTATAAGGCCTCATAAGGCGCCATCTGGATACTAGAATGGTAGTTGTTGTTATATGCAAACTCTACAAGAGGTAAATGATCCTCCCAGCTACCCCTGAAATCAATAATACAGCCGCGAGATATCCTCGTGTATGCGGATAGTACGCTCGGCTGTCAGTCGATCGAGGATGAACGCGATCCGAGACTCACATGTGTCCCTAACCCTTCCGGAAGGACCTCCAGTTAGCCGTGAATGGGATCCTGCATGCGAAACAATCGATATAGGAACTCCGTGCAATCTCACAATCTCTCTGATATACAATCTAGCATAATCCTCGGCCGAAAAAGTCGTCCTGACTGGAAGAAAGTGGGCTGATTTCGTCAGCCTGTCGACAATAACCCAGATAGAATCATGCTTCCTTTAAGTGTGAGGTAACCCTGTAATAAAGTCCATATTGATCACCTCCCACTTCCATGTCGGAATCTCTATCATCTGCAACAACCCGCCAGGCTTCTGGTGCTCCACCTTGACCTGCTGACAATTCAGACACTGCGCAACAAACTCTTCAACGTCCCTCTTCAGGCCATCCCACCAATATATACACCTGAGGTCATGGTACATCTTAGTCGACCCCGGGTGAATAGAGTAACGAGCACTGTGTGCCTCCCTCAGAATCTGCTGACGAAGTCCTGCTACATCGGGTACACATAACCTGCCCTCAAATCTTAGCACCCCATCAGGTGCTACCTCAAATAGACTCTTCTCCTCCCGAAGAGCCGTATCTCGATACCGTACCATAATCGGATCCTCATACTGTCGCCTCTTCACCTCCTCGACAATGGAAGACTCGGCAACCTCTCGAACCCGAACCCCATTACTATCAGAACCAATCAAATGAACCCCAAGGCTCGCTAGCTGATGTAACTCGCGTACCATGCCCCTTTTCTCTGGCTGCACATCTGACAGACTACCCATCGATCTGCGACTAAGGGCATCTGCAACTACATTGGCCTTCCCTGGGTGGTATAGGATATCGACATCATAATCCTTAAGTAGCTCTAACCACCGTCTCTGCCGCAAGTTCAGCTCCCTCTGGCTGAAGATATACTGGAGACTCTTGTGGTCTGTGTAAATATCCACATGAACTCCATATAAATAATGTCTCCATATCTTTAAGGCATGAATCACTGCTGCCAACTCTAAGTCATGTGTGGAGTAGTTCTTCTCATGCTTCCTGAGCTGCCGAGATGCGTAAGCTATAACTTTACCGTCTTTGCATCAAAGACGCACTCCAAGCCCGACACCGACGCATCACAATAAACCACATATCCGTCTAAACCTGCGGAAGAGTAAGAATCTGGGCGGTCGTCAATTTCTCCTTGATGGCGGAAGCTCTCTCACAAGCATCCGTCCACCGGAACATAGCACTCTTGGGTCACTAGTCAAAGTCTTTGAAATGGAAGCAAACTTCTCCACAAATCCCCGATAATAACCCGCATGAGGCCCAAAGCTGCGCACTCGTCTGTAGTGGTGGGTCTAGGCCAAGTCTTGATCGCCTCAATCTTTCTTTGTATCAACCCGAATACCATCGGCCCCGATAACATGCCCTAAGAAAGCCATCAAGCCAACCAAAACTCGCATTTGAGAACTTGGCATACAACTACGGTCGGAGGACTCGTCTGGTCGCCTCAAATGTTCTACATGGTCCTGCTCTGTGCGCGAATAAACCAGGATATCATCAATGAATACTATAACGAACATATCCAAGAATGGCTTGAACACCCGGTTCATCAAATCCATGAATACTGCTGGGGCGTTGGTCAACCCGAAAGACATTACCCTGAACTCATAGTGCCCATACCGGGTCCTGAATGCAGTCTTTGGGATATCTGCCTCTCTAACTCGCACCTGATGATAACCAGACCGCAGGTCTATCTTGGAAAAACACCTCGCACCCTGCAACTGGTCAAACAAATCATCAATCCTGGGGAGGGGGTATCTGTTCTTGATAGTTACCTTATTCAGTTGCCTATAATCAACACACATACGCAGTGTCCCATCCTTCTTCTTTACAAATAAAATCGGCGCTCCCCAGGGAGAAACACTAGGCCTGATAAAGCCTTTTTCCAGCAAATCCTTCAGCTTGTCTTTCAACTCCCTCAACTAAGCAGGTGCCATCCTGTACGGTGGAACAGATATAGGTCGAGTGTCTGGCGACATATCAACACAAAACTCAATCTCCCTCACCGGAGGGATACCCGGAAGATCGTCTGGGAATACGTCTGGAAACTCTCTAACAACTGGAACTGACTGAAGGTCTGGTATCTCGGCCTCAGTATTGAATACCCGAACCATATGGTAGATATATCCTTTCCGCACCATCTTCCTAGCCTTGAGGTAAGAAATAAACCTACCCCTCGGCGACGCAGTATTCCCCTTCCACTCGATAACCTGGCTCTCAGAAACCGAACCGTCAATCTCTCTTCTACACCATTGACATAGCAAGACGCTAGCCAATCCATACCCATAATCACATCAAAGTCCGTCATATCCAACTCTATCAAGTCGGCTAGGGTCTAACGACTGTATATAGTCACTAGGCAAGCCTTATATACCCGATCCGCTACCACTGAATCACCTACTGGCGTAGCCACCTCAAAAGATTTTATGGACTCGGGCTTTATCCCTATTCTACCAGTAATATGAGGAGATATATAGGACAAGGTGGAACCTGGATCTATCAAAGCATATGCATCACAACATGAAACCAACAATGTACCTGTGACGACATCTGGTGACGCCTCCTGGTCCTGACGGCTGGACATAGCATAAATGCGGTTCTGAGGACCGGCTGGGACCCCACCACGACCTCGCGGCTCGCTGGTCCGTGAACACTCGCCTCGGGCGCATAACCGCCAAGACGAAGATCCAAAGAACTAACCTCGGGCTGAACCATAACACTCCCGCCGCCTCTGGTCGGACAGTCTCTCTTCAAATGGCCCTGCTGGCCACAAGAGTAACAAGCTCCTGGAGGAACACGACACCCCCCACGATGGTAATCACCACATCGACCACACCGAAGCATAGGTGGCCTCGTCGATCGGAACCTCGTTCCTCCGGGAACCCGAAGCCACAGGCCTGCTCGCCTGAATACCACGAACGCCGGAAGACGCGGTGGAGGAGCACTCGAACCGGCCGAGGTGCAAATTCGGTCGATCTTTGAGGTCGCCCGCTCGAAAACTACCAGAGGACCTCGCCGCCTGCCTTCTGGTATCTATCAACTGCCGGCCCTACGCTCCTCACACCTGTCGCATAAGCCTACGCGGGCAATGTCCATGTCCGGCCGAGAGCTACTCGTGCAACCCTCGCTAAGTAATCATCGAGCCTCGTGACATAACGGTGCACTCGCCTCTATGTTCGCGATAAAGCGGGACGTCGAGCCAATGAGTCAAACTCTACGTTGTACTCCGGACCGTCCCGCCTCTGTCTCAATGTCAAATCTATCGGCCGAGCTCTCATCATGCGAGGCAAGAAATTACTAAGAACGCCTCGAGAACTCGTCCCAAACACTTGGAAGCGCATGCTCCCCGACGCTTCCATGAATCAAACTATCCAACTGCAGATCACGCGGCCGATGTGAACCAATACTACCGACTGCTCTCCGAGGCCTTGATCACCTCATGATCCGTCAGAATCGTCGGATAAACTCGAGGATCATCCTCGCCTCGACCCATAGAACTCGGTGGCTGCAACTCAAAAGTCCCAAGTCTCGCTATCGATCTGGGTGAACTACGGTACAATCGAATCGCTGCTCTCCGTCCTCCTCGCCTTGCCACGATCTCGCTAATAATCGCCATCTCTTGTAGCCCATATCCTCTCGCTCCAGTGTGTAACCGAGGCTCAGTACCGCGGTCTCGATGGCCGCTGCTACCCCATACTCATCGAGTGGCGACGTTGTGGAACTCGCCGTCCGAAACATCACCTCAGGTAAAGACTGGGTATGTGCCCTTGTAACCCTCTGCGTCCTACTTGCAGCTCCCTCAGCTGTCTTGCCCTTCTGGGCCGCGGTTGCCTTGCGTGGAGGCATAACTGATACATAAAAAATATGTCAGAGGGAGTTCAACCTATAACACAGCTCTATTGCACGATCTTAGAGTGAAAGAATACAAATCAATCCTAAATATCTTGTAGCCTCCTAATTATAGATGTGGTGCACAACACACCGATAATCAAGACTCTACTAGACACGGTCTGTAGACACTTTCCGAGAACTAACTGCTTTGATACCACTTTTGTCACGACCAGGCCGGGCGCGATCGTGCCGACACAGGCACCGCTTTCAGTATGCATCGGAGAATAGCGGGAACATACACAACACATGACATCACAAAGCTGCAGAAAGCCGTCTTCCATAATATATACAAAACCAAAAGTAAAACAGTACAACCTGTTCTTACAGCCCAAACACAAATGCGACTACAGACCTCTATGAATAACAATTGTGGCGGGACAGGGCCCCGCCATACCCCTGAATGTACATAATATCTATAACATCTGGGGGAACCGTACCAAAAGACAAGCCTCCGGAGGAATGGAGCTTTTGACGCCTGATCAGTGATCCTAAGAGTGAGGATCCACCACCTGCTTACCCCTACCTGCGGCATGAACGCAGCGGCCAGAGAAGGGGTCGACACAATATGTACCAAGTATGTAAAACTGGAAAATACTGTAATAATATCATAAGTCTAAATAAAACTGAAGACATGGATGATAATCAGATTACAGTGCACTGTGCCTTACTAACAATGAGAGTAACAAGTATAAACATTACTGCATAAAAATAGGAGGCTCATGATCAAAACAGGGTCATCCGCCCGTAGTATCATTAAGCAATCCTACTCCTGGGACTATTTCACCCGCATAGGTCCTGTGGACCCGCATGAGGTCATCCGCCTCGCATGGGACTATTTCTCCCGCATGGGCCCGGTGGACCCGCAATGAGTACAAACGCCGCACTCGCATCATGGGTAGCAAATCCATGGAATAAGTATAAGTAGTAACCTGGGGTCTACCCCGTAATAATACATAACCTAGCACAACCGGCTATCATACATAACATAAGCGCTACCGGCTTATCATAATATAAGCAAGTTAAGAAATCCTCTAACTTCTTATTAACATTATTAATATATCCTCTCATTTTAGTTTACTTAAGGCACTAACATGTCATTTAAGAGAAAATCCGAGAACTCCACCCAAATACCACGTACCTCTAACCTTTTAGGAATGACTCTTTTTTATGTAAACTTCCAAGATACTAATAACCGTAGTATCAAGTCACGACTACTTTTCAAGACAAGTCACACTTCCTTTTAGAAATATAATAGGCTTCTAAATCAAGTGACTTCTTTTCTTTTAAAACTCTAGGCAATAGATGCCTTAAAATCAATTCGCCTTTCATAAATTCAAATCATTTATCCTTACTTATTTTACTTAGAGTAAATCTTTCTTTTGTTAACCTTTCATAAAACTAATATAACCAACTTCCCATAAAGTCGTTATATTAACTTTATACATTAGTCAAATACATTTCCCTATATCCAAGGGACTTATACTTTTAAAACGAAACAAGTATCGAATACTTAAAACGCTTCAAGTCCCTTAACTTTGAAAACTTAGGACATCCTTAATACTTTTTTTTAAAGAAGTGAGTTAATCCCCTCACTCACCCAACTTGACCATTCTTAAAACAAGTAAGGGATATCAAAATCTTGTACGTCTACCGTACTATATAAGTGCAACTACTCATGCTCAAGAGATAGGAAAGTTCCACATACCTCTTCGGGTCAATCCACTCGCAAGTCTAATATACCGCACGTAGTATGTTAACCTATAATGACCATAATACGTTCATTAGCTTCTAGCTTCAACGTAGAACATTCTAATTGAAAAGCCCATTATTCTACGGAAAATTGGACAGCACTTCCTTTGTTTCTACATACTTTTCCACCTTTTTAAGGTCCGAATTCAACATCCAAACGCCACTTTTAAGGCCCAACAATCCAATCAATACAAAGGGGATTACACGCCTAAACTTGGACGTGTAAAATTCTGCCCTACAATACATAACAACTAATTCAATAAGTTTAAGGTAGTATCTTGGCTATAACATGTTCACATATTATCCTTATCCAATCCTTTCAAATCCAAGTCATATTTCTTACATGCAATATACTTAAAAGCAACATTAACAACTACAAGTCCTTTCTTCCACACATGCAACATAATTTACTAGCAAAAGAGAAAAGATTGTTACCTTAGAGCTTACCCAAATTAGTCCAACAAATTTCACTTGCCTTCTTTCCACAATCACCACCACAAACCCCCTACAAGCTTGTCAACATGTTTCCTTCTTGCCACCTTTTTAAATTTTCTCTAAGCCTTGGTTTCTTCTTGAATTTCTAGAGAGAAGGGGGAGGGAATTTTAGAGAGAAGGAAGAGGGATGATTTTTAGAGAGAAGGAAGAGGGATGATTTTTAGAGAGAAGGGGGTTCTTTCAAGAATGACCAAGTCTTCAAGACTTGGTCAATAAATAGGACATGCACAAAATCAAATGGGGGGGGGGGGGGACACTGGTCACCCGCCTATGGCTTTTTAAAAAGAAAGCGCTTGATTTTCCCAGTTCGCAGAAACGCCTCGGCGCGCGTGCTAAACCTCTGCAACCCTTCAGAACTTCCGGCGCCGCGGAGCTGCAACTTCCCCCTTCGGCGCCGCGGCCATGCATCCGGCGCCGCGGCGCTGTGTCCCCTGACCGAAGATGCTTTTCTGCTCGACTGCGCATTGAACTTGTAACTTCCATAACTTTCTACTCCGATATCCTATCGACGAACGGTTTGTTGTGTTGGTAACTAGACTCAACGAGCTACGTACTAGGCCTTTGAACCACTTACGAACTCCTAATGTAGTTGGGCATAAACCGCCTCAAAGTTGACTAAAAAAAACCCGTCCGACACATTCTGCCAACCTATCTTTCTAAATTTAAGTCTCAATTCCTTTCGTACGTTCTCAAAAGCATGACCTGAATTACGGGGTGTAACACGTGTATCTCTATTTCTACTTGATATTTGCTATTTCTTGTCCTTTGATTGTCGTATTCATTATATTATTCTTTATTTTTTCCAGACTGTTTTATTCTGCTTTTTATAGTATATTGTCATGGCTTTGTGTACAGCTTTGGATTATGTGTGGTGAGGGTCTATCAAAAACAACTTCTCTACCTTCCAAGGTAGAGGTAAGATCTGTGTACACTCTACCCTCCTAGACCCCACTTTGTGAAATTTCACTAGGTATATTTTTATTGTAAACATATACACTGTTTGAGTATAAGAATAATAAAACATTCCTGCAAATCTTCTTGAATAGATCAATATAAACAATTGGGAACATGAGCAGAGGGAACCGGGTACAATGATCAATACTCTTAACATCCTTCATGTCAAAGCATATATCACTACTGCGGTGAGATCTGTGAGGGACCTGGATCTTTGATATGTCTGTCAATCCTTCTTGAACATTGATTATCAAATATACACTGTTTGTCAATAATAAAAAACTTTATAAACATATAAATAATTTCCTCCGTTTTGATGATGACAAACTCATAGTAGCTTTCTTCATGTGTATCTTCCCCCTAAGGAATAGTTTCTATGTTGACAGTCTTCCTAGTGAGAACCAACTTCCTCTTAAGAACAGTTTCTATGTTGACTCTTCATGTTGACTGCAATTGCATTTAGCTATATCATTGTAACATCCTCAGCCGTGAACTTCTCTTTTGTGTTGGGTCTTCTAGTTCCATCATGCATAGTCTTCATAGGGATCAGCGGTCCTTCTAACGTGAATATCCACCAATTGTAGTTCATACCCATTAGATAAGTCTATATCCTATTCTTCCATAAGAAAGAGTGCTCGCTTTTAAACACTTGAGGCCAGTAGATTTATTCCCTCTTGCTTTGTCCTGTAGGAGGTGCAAACTTCATCATATTTTTCTCACAAGGTGTTAGCCTCTTTGAAGGAAAACATGTTCTCATACCAACTGTTAGGTTGCACGACCTACATCCTATCCTATGAAATATCTAATTTTCGGCTATAGAATGGAGCACGTTACACTACATGTTCTGTCACACTCCAACCTATGGAGGTGTGGCTTGCACCTGGTGCCTTATTAGGCCCTAGTGAACTAAGTTGTAACTAGCTTACTCTGGGGTATATTACGAACAATCTGGTCGACTAGGTTGATCTATAAATCAATCAACATTGTACAAGGCCGACAAAGTCGTATTATGAATAATTTGTAAGTGATAACTAGCTTAAATGACATAGGATAATTCCAAAAGATAAGTACATCTATATAGGTTGCCAAGGCCGCCATGAATATATGCAAATAGAAAAACCCAGAACAATATATACATAAGGGCCAACAAGCCACTGTACTAATGTACTAAATGTACAGAACATGTCTACAAACATCTAAGAAGATCAACTATATTGTGGTCAGAATGGGGCCTATGCCTACCCATTATCTATATGCATACAAACTCTAGACCTGGTATCTCCGGAAGACATGAAGAGTACAACTCAAGCTGATACTCGACAACATCTGCTATGGAAGTCCCTCTAGCTATCTGTCAGAACCAGCAGGCATGAAATACAGTGCTCGCAGCAAAATGACATCAATACAAAAAAATGTACCAAGTATATAAGGCGACTGAAATAACTGAACTAAATTTGAACTTAAATACAAGATACACCAAGTATAAACTGAGGAATCAATGGGAAATTAGAGATATACTTACTTTTCTTTGATTCTTAATATATGTATAATGCAATAGCAAACTAGCTGACCTCATATACATCATATAAACATGTATTCTAAAGGCAAGTGCATATCCTGAAGGAAATATGTGTATGTATAACGTCAAAGACCACTGTATATGTATAGCCCCGAAGGCAAGCGCACATTTATATAGCTCTGAAGGCAAATGTATAACTGAATAGCCCCAAAGACAAAAGTACGACTAAATAGCCCATACACAAGTGCATAAATCTATAAACTCTATAATTATACTCTCTAATTCTTAAAAGAGATAATAATGATGCTATGCTGAAAGTACGCTCCCAATATGGGAAACTACTAAAGGAATAACATGGACAACATAGACACGAGATCTCTTGTGAATGGAACTTTTCTGTGCGCTTATTCCAGACTCACTCGGTTAAAGATTCATGCCAAACAAAGAAGGGAAGATAGCCTTTCCATACCTGTGTCGAGTTTCCTAACAACACAAATCCACGAAACTCGTCTAGCGCCTCAACCTTATATGCTAAGAACTACTCTTCTTTCACCTTAATTCTCTTTGAAGAAAGTCTGGATTTGATGTAAGTAAGGAGGGGTATAAGTGGGTAAGTGGGTCAGGGTTTGGTTGTATGCGGGTCGACCCAAAATTGGGACATAATGTGGTGTTCTCGAGTGGGGTGTTATGTGGATAGTTTGGTGTTTGGTGGCTGTTTCGGGTAGTTATCGAGGGAATTAGGTCAAGGAGTTTTATGGGAGTCTTCGGGGTGTATTGATGGTGGATATTATGATCGGCATTGGTTGGTTTGGTATTGGCGAAGTCTCGGAAATGAACCAAAACATTGAGGTTTCAATAAAGGTTGTTTTAGTGGACTTTTAGTGATTGTCGGGTTTGGACGTCTGTTTACATGTGGTTTTGGTTGGTGAATTTTGTAGTGGATGTTATAAAAGTATTTTGGGATATGGTAGATGGAAATAAATGAAGTGGTTTGGAGAAGGAATGAGCACGGAAGGCTAAGTGCAAACCCGAGTACACACCAAGTGTTGAATGATAGATTTGGTTAAGTGTTGGTCGATCGATATAACAAGGATAATGACACAGGTTAATGCTCGTGTCAACACTAAGATGAGGGTGGCCAAGGATTTTATCAGAGTTTCTAAGTACAAACCTGAATGCAAACCAAGTGAGGGTGGCAGGTAACCTTAAGATAGGCCCTAGGCTTGGGTTTTGTTGGATCACACAAGTTGGAAAGGGATCAGGTTGACTTGGGGACCAAGGATGTCCTCGGTCAAACCAAGACAAATGGGAAAGGTTTTTGGATTTACTTCGGGATAAGGATAAACTCAATCTCTTTCACATCCTTTTGTGGTTCCCATGCATGAATTTAGCTTCTCAAAGATCTCATCTTCTTGGAATGGGTTTGGAAGCTTCCATTCTTTGCATATGTGCTTTGGTGAATCATTCGACCAACTCTTGATATTCCTATGGCCAATTTTGATGCCTCCCACATGGCTAGATGCATTATTGTATTATCTCCTTGGAAGCCTCATCTTCTAGATCGTTCTTGCCCTTGCCAACTGTCACTCTCAACCAAGTCATCCATTTGTCTTTGCCATTTTGTCCTCTCGGCCTAGTCATCCTTATTACACAACTTAATAAATGTGTCCTAAGGGAACTATTAACTAATATAGGAATTAAAACAATAACTAAAAGCTAATCTAAGAAATAAAGACAAGCTAAAAGGAAAACATGGTCTTGGCCAAGACCAACAAGAAGACCGAATAAAATGTCTTCTTCTTAAAATCTTCAAGTCCAGTCTTCAATCCCGCTCCATATTCCATGCCATTTTAAGCATATTATATCGGATTATCCACCATCTTTGGAACTCTAAGCTTATTACCTCGAGGATCAAATTGGAACTTTATGATCACCGAGATTTTTACATCAGATTCAACGTGACAAAATTGAAACAATGAAATCGAAGTAGTGAGCAAAACCCGAATATTATTCTTGAGAGAAATTATAACTTTCTTCTGTAAAATACCAAATCACATTGCTGCTAATTCCTTTGTAACATAATTCTCCAAGTAAGATGAGAAATTTTCATACATGTTTTCTTAAGCAAATTCCAAAATATGAAATTGCTACTTTTTGCATTTATCTCTCACGAAAATAGTTGCTCCGCATTTATATATTTATTTGAACCATTTTCCACTAAAGTGGACTCCATATAAATCATTTTATATTGGGTGGTGGGGTCTACTTGTTCACATACTATTCATAATTAATTTACACCTAAAGTTGCCACAAATCACATAAATCACTTAGTCATAGGCAAGTCATTTCCAAATTTGCCACGTGGAAAGGATAATTGTCACTTTATCCAATTAAGTGATTATTTTATTCGGTAGCCCCACCATAATTCATTATTTAAACATCTACACACATAATTGATTTTTTTATCTCAATTTACATAAATAGTAATCATTTTAATATTCTTTATATATGCATTATCATTATCATATGATATAGCACTAGTCCCTATTCCCTTTTGACACATACAAAATATTATTTCCAATCATTGTGGTCACACTTTTAATTCTTAAATCACTTCGTGCTTCATTTTTTTTATACAATGAGCTCTTCATTGACATACTAGAATCTGACCAAATTCTCCGGGGCTCAGATCTACTTACATACGTCGAGCGATTCAAAGTTTCAAACTATAGTCCGAAAGTCTAGGATATTATATTGACAAACATATTCTTATTCTCCGAGCTTTTCTTATTTTTTAAACAAAACCACCAAACTGGTTATTTGGTAGTGTTTTATTAAAATTCAAAAAGTTTGTACATAAATCTAAACAACCAAAGAAAATAAATTCGCAACTCTCCAAGCTTACATCGACTAACTTACGTCGCAACTCAACATATAAAAATACGGGGTGTAACATCATTCCCCCTTTAGAAATATTTGTCCTCGAATGTTAACTTATAAAGAGTTGCGATTTTTTTCCCAGAGTCCTCTCTGTAAATTGAACTAAAACCCAACCTGCATGTAGCTAGAAAACACAATGTCATGCCACACAAGGCCAATATGAACACCTGGAATCACACGACCGTCAACCGTAAGTGTTGTAAATCATGAATTAGAGCTCACCTCAAGATCAAATGGCTTGTACCTGGATGTGCTATACTGTATTTCTTATACTTCAGCTATTGAATGTAATTTTGCAATATTCTGATGAGGCTTTCGTTACAAGATCACGTTTTCTATTGTATCAGGTTTAGGTTACTATGCTTTTATAGAAGTTTTCTTCCTTATTTACTCGACTAATTTCTCATTATAGTATTTAGAAAGGACCCTCTATACTTCTCATAAAGTTGTAAGCCTATTACCTCGTGATATAATTCTTAATGGTTTTACTCACTGGTAATTATCCTTAAATGCTTACATCTACGCCCTTGTGTTTATAGGGTTACTTTTGAACCCAAATTATAATTGTCTCCCTCTTCTGTAGGCTTTGTTGCACTCTCCTTTACTTTTGTAACATTAGTACGATATTTTTATCTATTTCAACTCCTATCTGAATGTTTCTCAAGGATTACGATCTCGTAACTTCTAGACTGAATTTCCTATGCTGGGGTTCACTACATTTATCTTGCATGATCTAGTGATTTATCTGTGACCTTTTGTCTAACCATAACTAGGCTCTTTTTGAATAAACAATTAACTACTTGTCGGTCCTTTCTCATATCTATATTCCGTGTAACCTCTCTTAGTTTATGTCTTATATCTTAACTTACCTCTCACACTGGCTCCTCTTATGTATCAAGTATCTGTTTATGCTTACTATCAATTGTTACTTTTTTTTTGTCAGGAACCTTATTGCCTATTTCCTAACATCATAATTTAATAGCATTTTGGGGTCGTAACATCTATGTATCAAGCTAAATACAACCTCATTCGTTTCTGTCTTTTATTACATTATTCCTTTATTATTTTATATTAGATGGACACTTAATCCCGGCTTAATACCATATCACACTATCTCCCCCACTTTAGGGGAATACTAACATTTAGTGCTCTAGAGTTCTACTTGTAGCTATTTTACCTCTTTACCTCCAGTGTCTTTTTACATTTTCACTGACCTTTAAAGGTTGATCTTCTGTCGCCTACTCTATTATTCCTAGAATGCATCCTTAATGCCAATTATTATTGAAATCCTCTGAGTCCCTAATTCCTATTCGGTTATCTCATTTACTTGCCCATACTGATTTTTATTACTCCTCGAATCTAACTTAGCCTTCCGATAATCTCACTGGAGCTTCCAATTCATATTTCGAAATGATGATATAACCTTATGGCTTATACTCTTTTATAATTTTAGGGTCCGTCTTCATATGTCTTCTATTTTTCTTGACTATAAACACTTTCATCCTTTTTCATAATATGACTTACCATTTTCACCCATTTATCACATATTACTCATAACGCTTCACTTATTCTTTTGCTAATATTTTTGTCTCTTGCCCTATTCTAAAAAAAATTTAAAAGGCACTCTTTCACTTTTAGCTTCCTTAGCTTTATCTCACTTTGTTCTTTTGATTGCCTAATATTCATCCTTTACTAGGGACGAGAATTTTGCTAAGATTAATACTTATCCCTTCTAGGATTCAATTGCCTAGCCTCTTGACCTTGCTAGACATTATAGTAATCCTATCTGACTGTATTGTTCTAGAGTACACTACCTTAGCGCCTCATAAGGGGAACTATTATTACATTTTACAATATTATTCAGGAATTTCATCTAGTTCTAATAATCTGTCCACAATTTTAGGTTACTCTTAACCTCATCTATATCCTAAAATCTTGTCTTTCTCTTACGTTGTATCTGTTAGTTCACATAAAGCATAACTGAAATGGGTGAATCTAATTGTACGTACCTCTATTACGGTTAGAAGGGGACTCACAATGCTTATATTTCCCTGCCTATATTGTAAGTACTTATAATCTTCACTGACTGCACACCTCGTACTATTTTCTCCTTGCCTTTTTTGCCTGCCTTAATATATACTTTTACCACTTGATAATCACATAACCTGCTATTCACGGGGTGTGTTAGATATTGCTATCTTAGGATCTTAATCAGGAAATTTGCACATCCCGATATGCACGATATGATGGGGCCTAAAAATGGGACACATCATCAAGAACTCTCTCTACTAGTTCCTTTACCTGTTGTTGTATTCTTCTTCTAGCTAGCTGTAATATTTCTATATGCAAGCATATCCGTATCATTAGGAAACATAAGTCCTGACTCAAACTCTTATGACTAACCTCTATATCACGATTTGGAATTGAAAGAAGGATAATAGACTTCTAAATGCCTTGTAGCTTTATGTTTATATAATGTGGACAACACATTTATAAATAAGACTCTACTAAAAATAACTTGTAGACATCCCTAAGGAAAACCTGCTTTGATACCATATTTGTCATGCCCTAACCTAGGGAGGCATGGCTGGCACCCAGTGCCTTACTAGGCCCAAGCAAACCAAGTTGTGACTAGCTTACTCTGGGGTATATATGACCTATATGGAGATCTGATATATCCAGAAGACATGGAGCATACTACTCAAGCTGATACTCGGAAACATCTGCTATGAAAGTCCCTCTGGTTATCTGTCAGGACTTGTAGGCATGAAATGCAGCGCCCTCGGCAAAAGGGCGTTTAGTACGAAATAATGTACTGAGTATGTAAGACGATATAAATAACTAAAAAAGAAATCTGAACTGAAATACAAGATATACTGAGGTATCAATGGAAAATTTAAGATATACTTACCCGTCTCTGGCTCCTAATATTTGTACAATGCAATAGCAAACTAACTAGCCTCATATACATCATCTAAACATGTGTTAATAGCCCCGAAGGTAAATGCATAGCTCCGAAGGCAATCTGTGTCGTATAGCCCCGATTGCAACTGTATATGTATAGTCGTGAAGGTAAGCGCATATTTGTATAGCCCCAAAGGTAAATGTATAACTAAATAGCCCCAAAAGAAAAAGTACGACTAAATAGCCCGTAGGCAAGTGCATAAATCTATAAACTCTATAATCATGCTCTCTACTTCTTAAAAGAGATAATAACGATGCTATGCTGAAAGCACGCTCCCAATAAGGGAAACTACTAGAGGAATAATATGGCCAACATAGACATGAGATTTCTTGTGAATGGAACTTCTCTGTGCACTTATTCCGGACTCGCTTGGTTAAAGATTCATGTCAAACAAAGAAGGAAAGATAACCTTTACATACATGTGTCGAGTCGCCTAACAACACAAATCCACGAAATGATATGCTAAGAACTACTCTTCTTTCACCTTACTTCTCTTTGAAGAAAGTGTGGATTCAACAATGCTATAAAATAGAACAATGACATCGAAGTAGTGAGCAAAATCTGAATATTATTATCGAGAAAAATTACACTTTTCTTCTTTAAAATACCAAATCACGTTGCTGCTAATTCCTTTGTAACAGAATTCTCCAAGTAAGATGAGAAATTTTCATACATATTTGCTTAAGCAAATTGCATTATGAAATTGCTACGTTTTGCATACATCTCACACGGAAAATAGTTAGCTGCACATTTATATATTTATTTGAACCTTTTTCCACTAAAGTGGACTCCATATAAGTCCTCTATTAGGTGGTGGGGTCAACTTATTCACATACTAGTCATAATTAACTTACACCTAAAGTTGCCACAGATC
The DNA here is from genome assembly GCA_029844215.1 of Przewalskia tangutica. Lineage (NCBI taxonomy): Eukaryota > Viridiplantae > Streptophyta > Magnoliopsida > Solanales > Solanaceae > Przewalskia > Przewalskia tangutica. The sequence goes on from CM056733.1 coordinate 41,668,520, forward strand.
ACATAAATCACCTAGTCATAGGCTAGTCATTTCCATGTTTTCCACGTGGAAGGATAATTGTCACTAAACTTTATCCCAATAAGTGATTATTTTATTCTTTATCCCTACTATAATCCAACATGTAAACAATTATACACAATTAATTTTTTAATTTCAATTCACTTAAATAGTAATCATTTTTAACATCCTTTATATAATCATTATCCTGATCATGTGATATAACACTAATCCCTAGACCATTTGACACATACAAATATTATTTTCAACCATTATTTTCACACTTTTAATTCTTAAATCACTTTGGGACTTCATATTTTTATACAACGAGCTCTTCATTAACATACTTGAATATGACCAAATTCTCCGGAGCTCGGGTCTACTTACATACGTCGAGCGATTCGAACTATATTCCGAAAGTCTGTGGTATTATATTGAAAAAACTTATTCTCACTCTCCGAGCCTACATCGACTAACTTATACCACAACTCAATGTATAAAAATACAGGATGTAACATGTTTAATGCTAGCGTCTTGCAAAATATAAACATCAGTTAAGTAAAGAACACATAAAGTTTATGTGGAAACCAGCCGGCTCACAAGGGTGATAAAAACCATGACGTATACCTCTGTAGGATTAGTCATGCCCCAAACTCGGGGAGGTGTGGTCGGCACCCGGTGCCTTACTTGACACTGAGCGTACCATATGTAACTTAAAACTATGAACAAAATAAATAAGATGGGCCGACAAGGCCGCCATGGATATATAAAATACATACATGATACGTCAAAAGAGAATATAAATGTAATCTGATCAGGATAAGGCTCCGACCTACCATCATCTCTGTAAGTATATAAATAATCTAGACCTGGTAACTCTGATTGACATGAAGCTTACCAATAACGCTAAGCTCATCATCACCTACTGAGCAGGCCTATTTATCCGTCTCTCAAGATGTACATGCATGAAAGGTAGCACCTCTAGCAAAAGGGAGATCAGTACGAAATAATTTACTAAGCTTGTAAGGCAACTGAATAACTGAAAGCTGAACTAAAATGTGTAATAACTGAAAGTACTGAGAGTCCATGATAATATGGGTATGTACTTACCTGCCCCTGTTTCAACTCCCACACCAATACAATACAATACATATATAGCTACCTGGCCGCATATAGGGCTCAGTAAGTGTATGGCTACCCGGCCATATAGGCTCGGTAAGTGGCTACTCGACCATATACGATTGGCATGTGTCTACCCAGCCATGTAGGCTCGGTAAGTGTCTACCCAACCATGTAGGCTCGGTAATACAATGCACTGTACAACTTTAAATGTATGAAAGCATTCTCATCTTTCTCAATGAACCGGGAATATGTATGAACTGAAACATACTCTCTTCTTTCTCGCCATCAAGAATAGGTATGAACTGGAATGTACTTCGGTCAAGGGATAGCTAAGATATCTAGATGTCATCAACCAAGAACTATATCCACAAGATCTATACACACTCACCTAGTTAGAGAATAAGCTTTAAGGCATAAAGTACTCCCGACAAGAGACAAACAATGGAACCTGGAGGATGTGTCAATACGAGGCAAAAACTCGGTATAAACACTTCTATTATAAATTTCTAGTGAGTACCATTTTGGGTATGGAATCATGCTATAGAAAGAAGGGATAGACATTACATACCTTGCGATAATCTGCCCAACAATCACAATAATCTCAACTTTCCAAACCTTAATCTACAACAATGATAATGATGCTATCGTTAAGCTACGAAAGATACAACTATCATACAACGAACAATCTTATTTTATATTAAAGCGGGCAGCACCTCCTCTGATTTTATTACTTTCCTCAAGCCTACTATAGGCATAATAATGACTATAACCAGCCAATAACTCAATAACAATGTAACGAGCGACAAGCTTGATTTTCATATTACTAAAAAGCACATTTAAAACTTCTCGTTTCTTTCAAATCGAGCAACACAACTAACAATACATAAATAAGATCATTCTCGTCAAACCATCCATGAATTCAATTTATAAATAAGCTCACAACAGCCCAACAATGGCACATCAATAAAAAACGAGAAGCAAGTTCGATTTTACAATATCAAACCACGCTTCTCCAAGCCTTCTCTTCTTTCAAACACGTCAACCACAATAGCAATAGTATTCTTTGGCTTCCTTTACTAATTTCCAGCCATAAAACATTAATAATACAACTTTAAAATAGTCCCGCATATTCTAACATCACTAACAAGCTTTTTGATAAATATCTCACAAATTCTAGCTTCAACGACTTAGCCACAACTTAGATAAGCTTAAATACATGTAGAGTAAGAGGTTCTCTACCTTACAACAGAAAACACAACTCATATCCAAGCTTACTTCACCTTGAAGAAACCCTCAAGTCAACTACAACAAGAGCTCTCATGTTCTACAAGCACCACGGGATTTTCGACGCAAGATTTATGTTGTTTTCCTTTGGATTCGCTCTAGAATCATGGGGGAACTCTTGGAGACATCTAAGAGGGTTGCATCACATAAAATAGAAAGGTGGAACTTTCCACCACCTATGCAAGTCTCATAGGAGCTGTTTTGCAGCATTTTCTTAAAACGTATATGTCACGACCCCTTTTCAGGAACTGTGGTGGTACCTACATTGTTCCCACCGGTAGGCGAACCACTCCCAAGTAGCAACATACTATAAGTAAAAAATACATAAATTATAAAATATTTAATAAAACTATATAATCATAATATAAATACGAAAATAAATCTGATAAATATCAATACAACCCCCAAGAATCTAGTCATCTAGATTTTAATCATTCAGAGGCTCTACGCAAGGGGAAGACATTGGTTTGATTGTTCGTGGCATTCGCTCGGCATTGAGGTAGGTTATGGTTTACTTGAGTTAGACTCTGATTAGAGAATCGTATGTAGTTGTAGGAAGTGACAGGGATAACATGATAGGCCTTCGGGGATGAAGTGGAGTTGAATTACAATTACGTTGGTTCCGTCAGCTGTTATGTGGGCTTGTCGCCATATGTGTTGTTTTATGTGATTATCATCTGATTTTATACTAGATATTTGTGTTGAGACTTGATATCTTGCCTGACATGTTTCCCATACTATTTTGTGATGACTCCGAGGTTTCTGTTGGAGATTGAGAGTGATTGAGTGACTCCGAGGTTTCTTCCGGAGAGCACGAGTGACTCCGAGGTTTCTGTCGGAGATTGAGAGTGATTGAGTGACTCTGAGGTTTCTGCCGGAGGGAACGAATGACTCCAAGGTTTCTGCCGGAGATTGAGAGTGATTGAGTGACTCCGAGGTTTCTGTCGGAGGGCACGAGTGACTCGAAGTTTCTGTCGGAGATTGAGAGTGATTGATAGCCTCCTAGGTTTATGCCGGAGAGCACGAGTGACTCTGAGGTTTATGCCGGAGGGCACGATTGGTACATGGACTTCGCGGGTCCCTCATGGGTCATGGCTTTGAGGCATATCCCTTAGCATGTGTGTACAGGAGTGGAGTGAGAGAGGTGACTATTGCATTGCATTGCATTCATCCACTCTTATATTTGACTGATCATTGGTGAACTATATATGTCTTGATAGATTCTTGATTTCTTTGCACTTTACCTGTATATGATATGTGACCATGTCTGTGTGCTCTATGTGCTACTTGTTGGTTTCAACTTCTTCATGCGTTATCTAATCATTGTTGGCCTATGATGCTTACCGGTACTAGTGTTGTACTAATACTACTCTTGCTGCACTTTTGTTGAGTGCAAAGTACGATCCAAGTTCCAGTTCGACGCCCCGTGGCTGATTCGCGAGGGTGACATTTTTTCAGTCATTCAGGGTGAGCTACTTGATCATCTGTGGCCCCTGAAGGACTTCTTAGTTGATTCCATTTTCTTTTGTAGTAGACAGACAATATGTAGCCTTCGGGCATTTATTTTTCAGACTTCTATTCCAGACCATGTTTAGTGCTCTTGTACCCTTTTGACCAGATTTTGGGAAGGTGGTAACATTTCTAGGGATTATAAGTATTTAAGACTTAATAACTTCTTTCTTTATTTTATTTTCCGATGAGTAACTTGTTATTGAGAATGTGGTTCGCCTACTCGGGGAAATAGGGTAGGTGTCATCACGGCTCGTGAGTTGGGTCATGACATAAAGAGCCTTTTTAGCACTACAAAATCATTTTGGACAAAAATGGTTTTATAAATCATGAGATATTTTTAAAAACCCCATATTTTTATCAAGCTATCCTTGAAATATCAGGATCAACTATCATTAAAATTAATTTTCACAAAAATAACCCAGATCCATCTTATTCAATTTGCAAAATACTCAGCGTGATTGCTCCGGCTCATTGGGGTAATGACCTGTCACAACTCATAAATTTCCCGGACACCCACAAAAATGAACCATTTTTTGACATTCCTTTTAATTACTGGGATTACCAACAAGTTTGGTTCAATTCCTTCTTTATTCAAAATCTCAACCAAAGCCACACTTGTTTTTTCCATTTTGATACCTCATGTGATGCCTCACAATTTCCGTCATGGTGAAATTCATGGTGAGAACAATTCGGATCCACCCTAGAAATACAAAAATCAGAAGTCACTAAATCTTTCAGCCTCTTCAAATCCCAGTTCAAACCTTCCGAGAAAGAAAAAATATTTGTGCCCCTACACCTTTTTCATACAAAATTCAATTTACCATGGGTATTCACATGGTTCGCAGATTATTCGGATGATAAAATCCCAGCTATCCGAAGAAGATTCATAATCTGATAGTGGGATAGCTTTAAAATACCAAAAAGCCTCACACCACCAAAAGTCCCGGAATGATTAGATAACCATAAACTCATTCCTTTACAGGCGCCTCCACAAACACCACTGGCATCAGTGCAAACAAAGGAACACACCCAGTTCCTTTCACAGAAATCCCAAATGGTCTCATTGCTTGCAGCGGCCAAAAATCCAGAAGAAATGCAAACCATAATTCTGAAATTTGCACCATCTTCATCAAAACAAGTCTCTTCGTCAGATGAAGAATAAAAAGATAATAGAAAATACAGTAAGTAAAGAAAGATTAACTTACAAATTAAGGTTCCAAGTTATGGAAACCATAATTCAAAGGTTCTGCAGGAATTTAAATAAAGTAGGTGATAGAACCAACCATGTATTTAATGCAGGAATTTAAAGAATTTAAAAGCATGAATTTAAAAGAACATGAAGTTTTTAAAAGATTAGGAGGTAGTACCATCCATAATCACATTTATTCAAAAATTTAAATACTTACAAGGGTTTGAAAACATTCAAGGAGAACCTTGGGAGTTTGCAAGGTATTTGGGAATTTCGGGTAAGGTATTTGGATGAGAGGAGTTGATGTTCATATGATATGAGTCTTATGAAGAATTGGTGAGGAATTGGGAATTTATCCTAACTAAGGGAATTAAAAATGAGAGAGAGACTCTCAACTATCACAAATCTGAAAATTATTCCTAAGGAGAGAAGGAAGAGAAAACTAGGAAAGAAAAAGTTTGCCTAACTAAGGGAGTGAGAGTCTCCTTTTATAGGAGAATTACAAAGTGAGATATAACTATTACAAATAATATTTTAATACTTTTAACTATTCATCCGAGTGGAGAGTGACGTCATCCATGACATCATTGTTTTTGTCTTCATCTCGAATTATTGCTGGAATTTGTGCTTTTACTGTTCTGGCATTTTCTTTTGTCGGGATTTTGTCCGATCTTCTACTCTGGAATTTTGTCTGATCTTTACACCGGTATTTGTTGGCAACCTTTATTCAGAATCTGCTAGTTTAAAAACTAGACTGTTTTCGGTGTCAATTTAATGTCCTTCAAAGCATTTAACCTAAACATATTGTCTTATTTTTTAAACTGTCTCATCATCTGATTTTAAATCTTCTTTGGACATTTGTATTTACTTCTGCAAACCATATGAATACTCATGGCCAATGGAGTTTCGTGTGCAACAATTGTAATGGCACAAAAAGAATTGAATCAAGCTTGTTGGTAATCCCAGTATTTAAAAAGAAATATTTTAGAAAAATAGTTTGGTAAAAAATATGGGGGTTTTAAAATGTCCCATGATTTGTAAAACCATTTTTGTCTAAAATTTTATTTTAAAGTAACTCGTATATACTATAAGTTAAAATTTTAGAAAATGTTTTGAGAAAGGGTTTTGAAAATTCTTCTTTCTCTATTTTTGGAAAAATTCTTAGTTTATTCATCTTTTGTATTTTGGATGATCATTTGTTGAACTTTAGATGATCCTTTGTTTATGAACCAGTAATTGTATCAACTTTCTCTGTAGTTTTGGGGGTTTTGAGTAAGTGTTTTTTTAGGTATTTCCTCTATCTTGGAGGAATTCACGGGTTAGAAAATCTGGAATGGAATTTGTTTCTCCTTTAATATATTCAATATCAAAATAAAAAATACTAAGAATTGCTTGTCATCGTGCAAATATTTGTTTTAATGCAAGGTTTTGTACATCTTTTTGTAAAACATCTTTAGCACTTTTGCAGTTAACTCTGAGTAAAAAAAATTATTTAGTAAATCACTTTGAAATTTTTGTATGCATAAGACGATGCTCAAAATTTCTTTTTTAATGGTAGAATAGTTTTTCTGGGTATCATTCCAATGGGCAGATGTGTACAGGACTATACATTTTTTTCCCTCTGATTTTTGCTTTAAGATCCCCCCGTATCCTAAGTCTGAGGCATCTGTCTCTACTATCTTAGGTAGTTGAGGGTCTGCTATATGGAGACACGATATTTCTAGTACTTTTTTCTTGATTTTCTGGACACGGATAGTATGGTCGCTAGTCCATGGAGCATGGTTTTTTCTTAGCCTATCATGGAGTAGCGTTGCCATCTTATTGATTTCCGGACAAAAATCTAAAATATAATTTAGGCTGCCTAAGAATCTTTGCAACTGAGTTTTATCAAGGAATTTGCTTGCGAATTCTAAGGACCTTTCTATGGGGGTGATCATACCATGGGATAGATGGTGTCCTAGAAACCTTATCTTAGTCTGAAACAGGCTCATTTTTTACTTGGATATTACCAGTTCGTTTTTCTTAGTGACATAAAAGAATATTTTAAGATGTTTGAAATGTTCTTCTATGGAATTTGAGAAGATTAAAACATCATCAATATAAACTATGCAGAATTTCGAATGATCATTGAAGATATCATTCATTATTCTTTGGAATTCTGAAGGGACATTTTTAAGACCAAAAGGCATTACATTCCATTCGTATTGCCCGAATAGTACCGTAAAAGCGGTTTTATAACGATCTTTTGCAGAAATTTGGATTTTCCAAAAACCTGATTTCATGTCGAATTTTGAGAATATTAGGGCAAAATGTAATTTTTGTAACATGTCTTTTTTTGTTTGGAATTGGGTATCTAATCCATTTTAGGGCTGTGTTCAAAGGTTTATAATTTATTACTAATCTAGGAATTCCTCTTTCTATTTTGGAATTTTTGTTTACATAAAAAGCAGCACAACTCCAAGGGATCGAGATTTGGAAATTAGTTTTTTATTTTCAAGTTCTTGAATTTCTTTTCTGCAATGTTGTTCAAGGTCACTATTCATTTGAATAGGTGTCACGACCCAAATCACGAGTCGTGATGACACCTACCCCATTTCCCCGAGTAGGCGAACCACGTTCTCATTAACAAGTTAAATCAGCGGAAATAAAATAAAGAAGAAGAGCTATCAAGTCTTAAAAACTAAATTCCCCAAAATCTTATCAAAACGGGTACAAGAGCATTATACATGGTCTGAAATAAAAGTCTGAAAAAGGCCCGAAGGCTACATAATGTCTGTCAACTAACAAAGTAAATGGAATTAACTAGGAATCCCTTCAGGGCCACGGACGACCAAGTAGCTCACCCTGAATGACTAGAAGATGTCCACCTCGCGAATCAGCCACGGGACGTAGAACTGGAACCTAGATCGTACTTTGCACTCAGCAAAAGTGCAGCAAGAGTAGTATCAGTACAACACTAGTACCGATAAGCATCATAGGCCGACAATGATTAGATAACGCATGAAGAAGTTGAAACCAACAAGTAGCACATAGAGCAATCAGACATGGTCACGTATCATATACAAATAAAGCGTAAAGAAATCATGAAATCAACCAAGACAGATACAATTCACCAAATGATCAGTCAAAGTATGAGTGGATGAATGCAATGCAATGCAATGTGGATGAATGTGATGCAATGAAATATTCACCTATCTCACTTCCGCTCTCCGGCAGAAACCTTGGAGGCAATCACACCTGCTCTCCGACAGAAACCTCGGAGGCAATCACTCTCAATCACTCCCACTCCCCGGCAGAAACCTTGGATGCAATCACTCCCGTTATTACGGCAGAAACCTCGGAGGCAATCACTCGCTCTCCGACAGAAACCTCGGAGGCAATCACTCCCGCTCTCCGACAGAAACCTCGGAGGCAATGCAATGCAATGTGGATGAATGCGATGCAATGCAATAGTCACCTCTCTCACTCCCGTTCTCCGACAGAAACCTCGGAGGCAATCACTTCCGCTCTCCGGTAGAAACCTCGGAGGCAATCAATCTCAATCACTCCCGCTCTCTGGCAGAAACCTCGGAGGCAATCACTCCCGCTCTCCGGCAGAAACCTCGGAGGCAATCACTCCCGCTCTCCGTCAGAAACCTCGGAGGCAATCACTCCCGCTCTCCGGCAGAAACCTCGGAGGCAATCACTCTCAGTCTCTCACCTCACCATCATCACAAAATAATATGGAAAGTATGTCAGACATGGTATCAAGTCTCAACACGTGTCACCCATATACAATCAATAAGTACAAGTCAAATCAGGTAGTAATCACAAAAAATAACAAACCCACATAACAGCTGACGGAACCAACGTAATAGTAATTCTATGCCTATCATGCTATCCCCGTCACTTCCTACGACTACATACAATTCTCTAATCAGAGTCTAACTAAAGTAAACCATAACCTACCTCAATGTTGAGCGGGTGCCACGAACAATCAAGCCAATGCCTTTCCCTTGCGTAGAGCTTCTGAACGATTAAAATCTAGAAAATATGTGAACTACGTTATAATACGAATCTAAGGACACCCATATTGCTATATTTTTATTAACAATATTTTTACCATTTCAATTGTATGACTAAACCCCTACACATATAAAAATATTAGCATAACTTCAGGAAATTCAATTAATATTACTTTCTCATATCTCCCGCTTATAAAGGATATAACATTAAATTCGTAACTCCAAATCAGGTGTTTATTATACCCCATCGAAGGCAACACTAGGATCTCTTATTATGCCGAATCCCACATGACAATACTTAGTGTAGCTTGGTGAAAATTTACGAAAGAAACAACCCTATGAAATCTGTGTCGCCAATATTTTGTAAAACAAGGCAGAAACTTCAAACAATCATAACTCTCAAACCATAGGTACGATTTATCTCCGCAAGCTATCAAACTGACGGAAATATAGTAATCTACAACTTTCATTCAGCCCATATTTTCATATTCCTTACGGATTTGTACAGTTGTCACGTTTTATATGTTTTGTCGCCTGAATTTTGGTAAAACGGGGCTGGAACTTTAAACATTCATAACTTTCAAACTATAAGTCGGATTTTTCTCCGTAAGATATCAAACTGACGGGAACAGAGAAATATACAACTTCATCCAGCCCATACTTTCATACTATTTACAGATTTATACAGGTTTTACGTTTTTACCAACTGCTGTAATGATAATCCATCAAGTTTCTCTTGTTCAAACGAATTGTGGAATTTTCGTTTAATGACTCCTTAAAACAAAATTGATTTCATTCTACAACACATCATTATACATATTATAAATAGATTAACTCAACCATAAACGTAGATTTTAACCTGAATTTAATAGAGCGTTTCCTTCTCGTTTTCTGCTACTAGGGTTTTCTCTTTTTCTTCCTTTCTTTCCTTTTTTTCTTTCTTTATTTTCTTTTCCCTTGATGTCGTGTTCTCTTTGCTTCTTGATACTAGGTTTTTCTTTTCTTTCTCTTTGTTTGTTGTTTGTCACGTTTTTCTTCTCTTTTTTTATTTTATTTTATTTTATTGTATTCTAATTTTCTTTCTTGGCCGTCCTCCTCTTCTTTTTATTTGTAAAAACCGTGCAACCCTACTAAGTTGTGGGCTTGGCCCACTAATTTATTTAATTAATTTCATGCCTCATTTCATATATTAAAAATCATATAAATAATTATCACGTAGTCTCATACCCTTTTCGTAGTCTTAAAGTGTTAAACAACCAAACGAGTCGTTACAATAGGTCTGACCTTTGTTGGAATTTGTCTTTCGTCAAAATCCTTTTCATAAGGGAGATCTACTCTGTGTTATTTTCTGCTCCAAAAAGCATTTGGGATCTCGGAACATACTTCGGTTTCGAAAGTTTTTTGGAGTTTAGAAATTTGTTTTTTAACTTCGGGTATTTCTAATTGGGTATTTAATTTTTTAAAGAAAACTCTTTTTTCAGTTCTTGTAGGTGGTATGATTTTCCTTGTATTTTTGCGTTTATACTATCTTTGTGTATTGAACATGCTCTTATTAGGTTTATATTTCTTGTTTTTGGTTTTGTTATAAAATGGAATTTTAATTTCTTTTTATTAAATTTAAAAGATACAGAATCACTGTCTATTTTATAAGGAGTGATGAGATTTATAAATGGTGTTCCTAGAATGACCGAACTGTGTATGTCATCCGTTAAAACAAATGGTGTTGTTATAAAAACTCTGTCATTTTCAATTATCGCATTGGTGTTTGAATCAATTTTGATTTTAGTGTCATTAACAGCTTTTACTTTCTCACGAGTTTTTTCTCTGAACCTTTCTGGTACTATGCTTATTTTTATCTGGTTTAAATCTGCTCCTGTATCAAAGAGTGCAATTGTTTGAATTTTAAAGTTGTCTGAGAATTTAAGGGTTATTTTTATTAGGTATCTTTTTGATGTAATTTGTCTTAAGATACTTAGAAAGTTTTCTGGAATTTCTTCTGAATTTTTTGGTTCTATGAATTTTACTGGATCGGATTCTTTATTATAAAAATTAGAGCTTTGTGGTATTGGTTTTGAAAGGATTACTTTTATTAATTTAGAATCTTGTTTTTGTTTTTCTTTCAATTCTTTTATCTCTAATTTTACTTCTTTTATTTCCTTTTGTAATTCTTGAGTTGTTATTACTTCGTTAGCCTTTCTTATTATTCCTTTATCATTATTAGTTAACACACATATGTGTTTTTCCTTTTTAGATTCTTCAGACGAACTAGTTGTAACCAATTTATCTATTCGAAGGGATTTACTAATAAGAGAAGAGACATCAGGTCATGTCCTGGTGTTTGAATTATGTAATTTCATTTTACAATATTTTGATGTATGTCCATATTTAGATTTATACCTTTTAGGTTTTATTTTAATCTTGAATTGTTCTAAATTATTATTATTATTGGAATCATGAGTTAAAATTGTTATTGTTTTTCCAGTAGACTGTGGTGTATCTGGAACAATGGTCTCGGTATTAGAACTATTGGATGTTTCAATTTTACTTAATTAATATTGTATAGCCTGAACAAATTCAAATTTACCTTGCTGGATATTTTTAACAATATCTTTGGATACCTGAAAGGGTTTGAAGATTGGGCTTTTTAATTTTGTTTCCTTAGGTATTTATGGGGAATCTATAGTGACTATATGGTGATTTTTTATGTGATTTTCAATTCTATCTAATTGTTTTCCCATGGTATTTAAATTAATATTAGTAAAATTATTTTGTGCAATGATGCTTTTTGTATTTATTCTTTCATCTTCTGAATGAGTCTTAAAAGGAATTGCGTTTATAGGGCGTCCATGGACGTCAAGCTTAATCCCTTGTAGGGGAGGGTGATTGGATTGGATTGTCCTAGAATCAGTTATGGTTTCCCATTCATGTGCTTTATTCCTAGTTGTAACAGGATTTATTGATTTAGAAAAAGGGAATTTTATGGAGTTTTGAAAGGAGTATATTTCAAACCAGTCAAAAAGGGAATATTTATTCTATTCTCTTTTATAAACTCATAGAATTTTTCTTGTATTTGTTTCCGCGTATTTAAGAAGTTTTTAAAGAACCAAATCCTTTTTTCTAGGTTTTGTTCTTCATAAAATTCTTTATGAAGGAATTTTTTATTAATCTGAAATTTCTCAATACCATTGTGAGAGTTGTTCATGACTGAAGGAATTTTTGGGAGTCTTTCTCCTCTAGGTTTCTTATGGGACTTTGTTTATCTATCTCAAAATTGAGCAGTCGACATGTTAATTACATTTGAGCACCAGTCTATCTGCCTTTGTTGGATAGAAATATTTATATCCAAGTTATCTAGTCTACAATATAGATCAAGGATTTTATCTAGAATTACTTTTCCGATAATTTTCCTACAATAGTTATTCAACGACCCGATTGGTACTAGTTTTGAGTAATAGCTTATTATATTTCGAACTCGAGTTTTTTCTATTAGATCATTTCTTTTATATTTTATGTGTAACCATCTAGTTGAATTAGCATGATTAATGTTGTTGAATGAAGGATGAGTTTTCATTAGGTTTTGAGGTATCTCATAGAAAGATTTGTTTCGAAAAATGGTAAGATTTGGAATTTGTAATATTGATCTTAGTAATTACTTTCGGTACTTCTTAATTATCAATCTACTATTCAAAATCTTATATGACGATTTCTTCGGAATTTATTATCTTCTTTGTATCCATGGAGGAAGATGATCCAAAATAATAAGAAGTAGTTCTATGGAGAAAAGGATCCATGTATATGGAATCCAAGTTTAAATACCCTTACCTTCCTACAACCCCCACCAAGACTGTATACCCTGGGTTTACGTCTGCCTTACACACGAGGACTTACTGTAACCTTATGGCCTGATCGCTTGGTATTACATGATTTAACCAACTCAGAAGGTTCATCCGTGGATGAATTTATCCGGGAATCTAAACATGGATTTCACCTGATCTGGATATCATATATCTCTATATCTCTACCCTTTCGAGAAAGGATATCTTCAAAATTTGTGAATCTTGCATCTCTTAAGATAGCAAAGATTGAGGTGTTTAGTCCTTCCTTAGTAAGGGATTTTATCCCTACTTGGACTAAGTCAATATGAATGTATTTGTAGTTTCTTTCTCTATGTTTTTTCAAGGAATTTTGAGAAAGTAATTGAATTGTTTCAAATGGTTTTACTAAATGGATATCTCTTTCTTCCGTTTTAATAGTGAAATCTGTTTTGAAAAATTGGTATTTTGAATTTTTGTAAATTTGATCTCTATTTACTTTTGGTATTTCCCAATTATCTATTGATTTTTCAAAATCTTGTATAACGATTTCTTCGGAATATAATATCTTATTTGAATCCATGGAAGAAGATGATCCAAAATCATAAGAAGTAGTTCTATGGAGAAAAGGATCCATGTATATGGAATCCAAGTTTAAATAACCTTACCTTCTTACAACCCCCACCAAGACTGTATACCCTGGGTCTACGTCTGCCTTACACATGAGAACTTACTATAACCATATGGCCTGATCGCTCGGTATTACAAGATTTAACCAACTCATAAGGTTCATCCGTGGATGAATTTATCCGGGAATCTAAACAGGGATTTCACCTGATCTGGATATCATATCTCTCTATATCTCTACCCTTTATGGCTCTGATACAAAGTTAGGCCGATGATCTAAAGGGAATAATAAACATGGAAGGAATTGATATATAAGGGATTGAATAATAAAAAGATAATAGAAAATACAGTAAGGAAAGATTAACTTACAAATTAAGGTTCCAAGTTATGGAAACCATAATTCAAAGGTTCTGCAGAAATTTAAAGTAGGTGGTAGAACCAACCATGTATTTAATAAAGTAGGTGGTAGAACCAACCATGTATTTAATAAAGTAGGTGGTAGAACCAACCATGTATTTAATGCAGAAATTTAAAGAATTTAAAAGCATGAATTTAAAAGAGCATGAAGTTTTCAAAATATTAGGATGTAGTACCATCCATAATCATATTTATTCAAAAGCTTAAATACTTACAAAGATTTGAAAACAATCAAGGAGAACCTTGGGAGTTTGCAAGGTATTTGGGAATTTCGGGTAAGGTATTTGGATGAGAGGAGTTGATGTTCATATGATATGAGTCATATGAAGAATTGGTGAGGAAATTGGAATTTACCCTAACTAAGGAACTAAAAATGAGAGAGAGACTCTCAACTATTACAAATCTGAAAATTATTCCTAAGGAGAGAAGGAAGAGAAAACTAGGAAAGAAAAAGTTTGCCTAACTAAGGGAGATGGGGTCTCCTTTTATAGGAGAATTACAAAGTGAGATTTAACTATTACAAATAATATTTTAATACTTTTAACCATTCATCCGAGTGGAGAGTGATGTCATCCATGACAACATTATTTTTGTCTTCATCTAGAATTATTCTTTTACTATTCGGGCATTTATTTTTGACGGGGATTTCATCTGATCATTACTCCGGGATTTTTGTCTTTTTCTTGGAAACTTTTAGAATCCACTGTTTTAAAAAACTGGAATATATTCGTTCTCAATTTTGAGTTCTTCTTCATCTGACAAAGAGCCTTGTTTTGATGAATATGGTGCAAATTTCAGAATTATAGCTTGCATTTCTTCTGGATTTTTGATCGCTACAAGCAATGAGGACATTTGGGATTTCTGTGAAAGGAACTGGGTGTGTTCCTTTGTTTGCAGTGGTGCCAGTGGTGTTTGTGGAGGCGCCTGTAAAGGAATGGGTTTATGGATATCTAACATTTCCTGGACTTTTGGTGGTGTGAGGCTTTTTGGTATTTTAAAGCTATCCCACCATCGAATTTTGAATCTTCTTCGGATAACTGGGATTTTATCATCCGAATAATCTATGAACCATGTGAATACCCATGGTAAATTGAATTTTGTATGAAAAAGGTGTAGGGGCACAAATATTTTTTCTTCCTCGGAAGGTTTGAACTGGGATTTGAAGAGGCTGAAAGATTTAGTGACTTATGGTTTTTGTATTTCTAGGGTGGATCCGAATTGTTCTCACCATGAATTCCACCATGACGGAAATTGTGAGGCATCACATGAGGTATCAAAATGGAAAAGTCAAGTGTGGCTTTGGTTGAGATTTTGAATAAAGAAGGAATTGAACCAAGCTTGTTGGTAATCCCAGTAATTAAAAGGAATGTCAAAAAATGGTTCATTTTTGTGGGTGTCCGGGAAATTTATGAGTTGTGACAGGTCATTACCCCAATGATCCGGAGCAATCACGCTGAGTATTTTACAAATTGAATAAGACGGATCTGGGTTATTTTTGTGAAAATTAATTTTAATGATAGTTGATCCTGATATTTCAAGGATAGCTTGATAAAAATGTGGGGTTTTTAAAATATCCCATGATTTATATAACCATTTTTGTCCAAAATAATTTTGTAGTGCTAAAAAATGATCTTTATTAAAAATTATTTTTTCAAGAGTTGTAATATTTTGAAAAAACTATTTTATGAAATGGTTAGGAGCATGTTTTTTGAGGACTTGTGGTACCACAAGTTGATTTTTTTTAAATTGTTTTTGAGAAAGGTTTTTTGAAGACTCTTCTTTCTCAAGTTGGGTATTTGAAAATTGCTTTTGAGAAAGAGTTTTTGAAGATTTGCCTTTCTCGATTTTTATAGCATTTTTAGAGGTTTTTCCCTCTAATGTTTTCTCGACAACTTCCTGTTTAGGAATTTGAAGTTGCATCAGTGCTTGTTGTAATTCTGGGGATTTTGCAAGGAGCTGAAAAAGGTTTTCAGCAGTTAATTCTTGTGCGGGATTTACCTGTGTTTTCTGCACAGATCATGTGCTTCTTGAATTTTCTTGTTCTTCTTTCATAATTGCATCGTACCAGGACATGGGTTTTTTCTGCTGGAATTTGGGCAGGGGATTTTTCTTTTTCTTCTTTTACTAGTTTGGGAATGGTTTTTAGGGGTTTCTTGGGAGCCATGGAATGTGTTTGTTGTTGTTGAGGTTCAACAGGGGTATTCATTGACGGAAGGGTCTCTTCTGTCCTTTTCTGGAGTAAGGCTCCACATACTGCTTGTGTATAGTATTGTCCACATTCACACATATCCTTTCTCGATATTATGTCCTTGTTACCAAAGCACCAGTTGTTTGGGAAATGATACGACATTTTCGTGTTGTGGTTGGCGTCAGAGTGTCGGGGTTTTTTCTCATGTTTTTAAGGAAATCACTGGTTAGGATAAAAAGGGGATATGTTTTATTAAAGTATAAAACTTTAAAATTCATTTTGCTGAAAATCCATTTTAATGCAAAAAAATGTAAATGATTTTGGAAATTATTTTGTATACATAAAATAATTTTAAAGGAGTCAATTGAATGATGGAAAATATCCTGGATTCTAATTTTTCTTAGAGGAAAATCACATCTTAATTCTTTTAGATAGTATGATTTTTCTTTATGTATTGAACATGTTTTTATTAGATTGAGGTCCTTTGTTTTTGGTTTTGTTATAAATGAGAATTTTAGTTTCTTTTTATTGGATTCAAAAGATATAAATTCATTTTCTACCTTATAAGGAGTGATTAGATTTATGAATGGTGTTCCTAAGATTACGAAATTGTGAATTTTTTTACTAGAACAAATGTCGTAGCTATAGAAATTTCATCATTTATGATTGATGCTTTGGTTTTAGACTTAATTTCTAATTTAGAATTATTAGCTGCTGCTAACGAATCTTGTGTTTCTTCTAGGAATTTCTCAGGTATTATACTTGTTTTTATACAATTTAAGTTTGCTCCTGTGTCAAAGAGAGCGACAGTTGTTATTTTAAAACTATCTGAAAATTTTAGAGTTATTTTTATTAAGTAATTTTTTGTTGTGATTTGTCTTAAGACCGTTAGAAAATCTTCCGGGATCTCTTTCAGATTTTCTATTTGGTTTTCAACATTATTTTCTGGTTCTATGGGATTTTATGAATCAGATTTTTCAGAGTCGGAATTTTTAGGACTGAGGTCTTGTTTTGTATTATTTGAAAGCACAATTTTAATTAATTCAGAATCTTTTTTCTGTCTTTCTTTTAATTCTTTTATATCTAATTTTACCTGAATGACTTCTTTTTGTAATTATTGAATTGTTATTTCTTTTATCTTCTTACCTTTTCCAAGGATTTTTGTTAAGTCGTGTTTATTTTTAGAAGTATTTGGTAAGACGGTATTTTTAATATCTTTCTTTTCTTGTGTAAAAGTTTTTAGTAGTTTATTTAAGTATTCTTTTTGGTGTTGGGTATCTATGTGTGTAATCATATCTAGCATAAATTCTTGATCTTTAGTTAAGACGCATATTCGTTTTCCTTTTGTTTTTTCAGACTTTTTAGTCGAACTACTTGTGACTAATTCATCTACTTGGAGGGGTTTATTATCTTCTGACAAAAGAGAAAAATAGTCAGGGTTTGACTGGTCTGTCTCAGAATCAAAGTAATCTACTAGGAGATTAGAGATTATTTGAGTTACATCTTTGTCGAGATTTAATTCTTGCAATATTTTATTCATTCTGCAGTATTTTGATGTATGCCCTTTTTTTATTACATTTATAACATGTTAGATTTTTTGTCACGACCCAACTCACGAGTCATGATGACACCTACCCTATTCCTCCGATTAGGCGAACCACGGTCTCAGTAACAAGTTAAATCAGCAGAAAATAAATAAAGAAAAAGGAATTATAAGTCTTAAACACTTAATTTCCCAAAATCTGGTCAAAAGGGTACAAGAGCACTAACAAATCTGAAAATAGAAGTCGGAAAGAAGGCTACATACTGTCTGTCAACTTACAAGAAAATGGAATTAACTAAGAAGCCCTTCAGGAGCCACGAGCGACCAAGTAGCTCACCCTGAATGACTAGAAGATGTCCACCTCGCGAATCGGCCACGGGGCGTAGAACTGAAACCTGGATCGTACTTTGCACTCAACAAAAGTGCAGCAAGAGTAATATCAATACAACACTAGTACTAGTAAGCATCATAGGCCGACAGTGATTAGATAACGCATGGAGAGTGGAAACTAACTAGTAGCACATAGAACAAACAGGTATGGTTATGTATCTATACAAGTCAAAATATAAGAAATTATAAAATCAACCAAGACAGATATAATTTCACCAAATGAGTAGTTAAAACTAAGAGTAGATTGAAGCAATGCAATACAATAGTCGCCTCTCCCTCACTCCACTCTCGTACACACATGCTAAGGCAGTGCCTTCAAGCCATAACCCATGGGGGACCCGCGAAGTCCATGTACCACTCGTGCTCTCCGGCTAGAACCTCGGAGGCTATCAATCACTCGCAATCTCTGGCAAAGACCTCGGAGTTGCTCAATCACTCTCAATCTCTCACCTCACCATCATCACAAAATAATATGGAAAGTATGTCAGGCATGATATCAAGTCTCAACACGTGTAACCAATATACAATCAACAAGTACAAGTCAAATCAGGTGATAATCACATAAAATAACACATATGGCGACAAGCCCACATAACAGCTGACAGAACCAACGTAAATGTAATTTATCTCCACTTCATGCCCGAAGGCCTATCATGCTATCCCCGTCACTTCCTACAACTACATACGATTCTCTAATCAGAGTCTAATAAAGTAAACCATAACCTACCTCAATGCCGAGCGCGTTCCACGAACAATCAAACCAATTCCTTCCCCTTGCGTAGAGCCTCTAAACGCTTAAAATCTAGAAAATATGCGAACTACGTTATAATACGAATCTAAGGACATCCATATTGCTATATTTATATCAACAATATTTATTTACCATTTTAATTGTATGACTAAACCCCTACACATATAACAATATTAGCATAACTTCAGGAAATTCAACTAACATTTCTTTCTTTCAACTTTGTCGTATCTCCCGTTTGTAAGGAATATAATATTTAATTCGTAACTTCAAATCAGGTGTTTATTGTACCACATCGAAGGAAACACTAGGATATCTTATTATGCCGAATCCCACCTGACAATACTTAGTGTAGATGGTGAAAAATTACGAAGGAAACAACCTTTTGAAATCTGTGTCGCTAGAATTTTTGTAAAACAAGGCAGAAACTTCAAACAGTCATAACTTTCAAAACATACGTCAGATTTATCTTCGTAAGATATCAAAATGCCGGGAACAAAATAATCTACAACTTTCATTCAGCCCATATTTTCATATTCAGTACGTATTTGTACAGTTTTCACGCTTTATATGCTGTGTCACCTGAGTTTCAGTAAAATGAGGCAGAAACTTTAAACAGTTATAACTTTCAAACCACAAGTCGGATTTATCTCCGTAAGATATCAAACTGACGGGAACAGAGTAATATACAACTTTCATTCAGCTGATACTTTTATATTCTTTACAGATTTATACAGTTTTCACGTTTAATGTGCTTTAGAAATCATTATGCCATGTTACATCCCTCAAGTTTCTCTATTCAAGTGGACTGTGGAATTTCCGTGTAATGACCTCTTTGAAATCTGATTTAATTTTATAACACGTTATTATAAGGATCACGAATAAATTAACTCAACCATAAAATATAGAATCTAACCTGAACTTAATTGAGCGTTTCCTCCTTGTCTTCTTGTTACTAGAGTTTTTCTTTCTTTTTCCTTTGTTTTCCTTCTCCTCTCTTTCTTTTCCTTTTCTTCCTTTTGTTGCGTTCTTTTTTTTTTCTTTTTTCCTTCTAGCCGTTTTCTTTCTTTTAGCTTATAGGGTTTTCTTCTTTTCTTTGTTTTCCTTTGGCTGCTCAATACGTTCCCCCCCCCCCCCTCCCCCTTTCTTTTATTAAAGTCGTGCCCTATTAAGGTAGTGAGCTTGGCCCACCAACTCACTAAATTAATATTTTCTTGCACATTTCATATACTAAAAATATGTAATTAAATACCCTATCGTCTCATACTATTTTCGTAGTTTTAAAGTGCTAAACGACTAACGGGTCGTTACATTAGATACCAATCAAACAGTCACTCGTCCTCGATCGACAAGGGTATGGGTGGAGGAAAGGAGGTACCTGAACTGTCGAACAACTGAGGATATCTACTCCGCATATCTGCCTCGGTCTCCCAAGTGGCCTCCTCAATCGGATGATGCTTCCACCGCACCTTGACTGAAGCAATCTCCTTGGACCTCAACTTCCTCACATGTCTATCCAAGATTGCTACCGGCTCTTCCTCGAATGACAGATTCTGATCAAATAATACTGAATCCCACCGAATGATATAAGACCCATCTGAATGGTACTTCTTCAGCATGGAAACATGGAATATCGGGTGAACACCTGCCAAACCTGGTGACAAAGCTAACTCGTATGCCACCTCGCCAACACGACGAAGAATCTCAAAAGGGCCAATAAACTGAGGGCTCAACTTGCCCTTCTTTCCGAACCGCATTACCCCCTTCATGGGTGAAACCTTGATAGGACACCTTTCGCGACCATGAACTCTGTATCACGAACCTTCCGGTCCGCATACTCTTTTTTCCTACTCTGAGCTTCCAGAAGCTTTTCCTGGATAAGCTTCACCTTGTCCAAAGACTCCCTCAGCAGATCCGTACCCCAGGGTCGAACCTCGAAAACATCAAACCACCCAATAGGAGAACGACACCTCCTACCATATAAAGCCTCGAACGGCGCCATGTCAATGCTGGAATGGTAGCTGTTGTTGTATGCGAACTCTGTCAAGGGTAAGAAACCGTCCCAATGACCACCAAAATCAATAACGCAAGCCCTCAACATATCCTCAAGTACCTGAATAGTCCTCTCGGACTGACCATCTGTCTGCGGGTGGAACGCGGTTCTAAGATCCAACTGAGTTCCCGATTCCTTCTGCAAAGTCCTCCAGAAATGGGAAGTAAACTGAGTGCCTCTGTCGGAAATAATGGAAATAGGAACCCCGTGCAATCACACTATCTCTCGGATGTAGATCCTGGCCAACTTCTCCGCGTTATAAGTAGTCTGAACCGGAATGAAGTGCTCGGACTTAGTAAACCTATCCACGATAACCCAAATCGAATCAAACTTGCCCAAAGTCTTCGGAAGACCAACCACAAAATCCATAGCGATCCTTTCCCATTTCCATTCGGGAATGGGCATCCTCTGAAGCACACCACCTGGTCTCTGGTGCTCATACTTAACCTGTTGGCAATTCGAACACTGAGCAACAAACTCCACAATGTCCCTCTTCATTCTACCCCACCAATAGTGTTGCCTCAAGTAGCGATACATCTTTGTTGCTCCTGGATGAATGAAGTATCTGTAACTATGAGCCTCTCTCAAGATCAACGGAATCAAATCACCAACTCTAGGAACGCAAATGCGCCCCTTAATCCTTAAAAACCCTCGTCATCAAGAATAGCCTCTCTGGCTTCTCCACTTAGCACCTTATCCCGAATCTTGCACAATTTCACATCCTCAAACTACTGCGCCCGAATCGGCTCTAAAAGAGACGACCTCGCCACCACACAAGCTAACACCTTACCGGGTTCTGAAATATCGAGCCTCACCATACTATTAGCCAAATACCGAACCTCCATAGCTAAAAGACGCTCTCGCGATCAAGCGCCAAGCGCCCATACTTCGCGCTTTCGACTCAACGACGGCCGCCATTAGCCTTTCCCGGATGATAAAGGATAGTAATATCATAATCCTTGAGCAACTCCATCCATCTATGCTGCCTCGAGTTCAAATCTCTCTGACTAAACACATGCTGAAGGCTACGATGGTCCATGAAGACCTCACAATGAACTCCATACAAGTAATGCCTTCAAATTTTCAAAGTGAAGACTACTGCAACCAACTCCAAGTCATGGGTGGGGTAGTTCTTCTCGTGAACCTTCAACTGTCTCGAAGCATACACGATCACCTTACCCTCTTGAATCAACACATATCCTAAGCCAATGCGTGAAGAATCACAGTAAACAGTAAAGTCCTTTCCCTCCACTGGTATGGCCAAAATCGGGGATGAAGTCAATAAAGCCTTAAGCTTCTGGAAGCTCTCATCACACTCATCGGACCACTGTAAAGGCACACCCTTTTGAGTCAACCTAGTCAAATGGGAAGCAATATACGAGAATCCCTTCACAAATCGGCGATAATAACTCGCAAGGCATATGAAGCTCCGAATCTTAGTCACCGAAGTAGGCCTGGCCCAATCTCTAATTGTCTCGATCTTTTTTGGATTAACCATAATCCCATCCTTGGACACCACATGTCCCAAAAATGATACGGAATTGAGCCAGAACTCGCACTTGGAAAACTTGGCATACAATTTCTTCTCCTTCAACAGGCCAAAC
This sequence comes from Przewalskia tangutica, assembly GCA_029844215.1. Classification (NCBI taxonomy): domain Eukaryota; kingdom Viridiplantae; phylum Streptophyta; class Magnoliopsida; order Solanales; family Solanaceae; genus Przewalskia; species Przewalskia tangutica. Next base: position 41,691,010 of record CM056733.1, read on the forward strand.
ACGATCCTCAGATGCCTCTCATGATCTTCCTTACTCTGATAGTACACTAGTATGTCATCAATAAACACTATCACACATGAATCCAAGTAAGGCTTGAAGATTCCATTCATCAAATCCATGAAAGTTGCAGGGGCATTAGTAAGCCCGAAGGACATCACCAAGAACTCATAATGACCATATCGGGTCCTGAAAGCGGTCTTCGGAATATACTCCGCTCGTATCTTCAACTGATGGTAGCCTGATCTTAAATCAATCTTAGAAAATATCGACGCACCCTAAAGCTGATCAAATAAGTCATCAATACGGGGTATTGGATACTTATTTCTGATTGTTACCTTGTTTAACTTCCGATAATCAATACACATTCTCATGGTGCCATCTTTCTTCTTCACAAACAGAACGGGACCACCCAAGGAGAAATACTGGGTCTAATAAATCATTTGCTCAACAAGTCTTGCAACTGCTCATTCAACTCTATCAGCTCTGTCGAAGCCATCCGATAGGGTGGAATAGAAATAGGTCGGGTGCCTGGCTCCAAGTCAATGCAAAAGTCAATATCTCGATCAGGCGGCATGCCAGGCAAATCTGTAGGGAAAACCTCTGAGAACTCACAAACAACTGGCACTGACTCTATGGAAGAAGTATCAACACTAGTATCCCGAATATGAGCCAAAAATGCTAAACATCCCTTATCCATTAACTTCCTTTCCCGAAGAACTGATATGATCCTCTTAGGTGCTGAACTAGGAGTACCTTTCCACTCTAGCCGTGGAATCCATGGCATGGCCAACGTGACTGTCTTGGCATGACAATCTAAAATAGCATGATAAGGAGATAGCCAGTACATGCCCAAAATATTGTCAAAGTCCACCATATTCAAAATAACCAAGTATCATACCCCATAAATGTGACCACAAAAGACCTATAGACTCGATCCACAATCACAGAATCCCGACAGGAGTAGAGACACGAATAGGTACATCAAGCATATCACAAAGCATATCAAAAATCGTAGAGAAATAGGTGGACACATAAGAGAAAGTAAAACCTGGGTCAAATAAGACAAAAGCCGATCGGTGACAAACCGAAATAATACCTGTGATAACCGCATCAGATGCCTCGGCTTCTGGTCTACCCGGAAAAACATATAAATGGGCTCGTCCACCCTCAGGCTGTGTGCCTCCATGACCACCACGGACTGTCTGAGATCCTCCTCTCACTGACTGAGTGTTGCCCTGCACGATGACCACCTCTGCTGGTGATGACCACCTAACTTTGCGAACCCTTTTACTAGAATGTCCTCCTCTCTGCGTGGCGATCTTTGGAGGCCTAGATGTCTGAACTCTGGAACCCTACCTGGATCTAGGACACTCCCTCGCGAAATTCCCTGTCTCGCCACATCCAAAACATGCCCTTTTAGCCATAGGCTGTTGGACTGTCATAGAAGAACCAAAATACCCTCCACAGTCTGAAGGTCGAGAGTAAGTCCCTCAGAAAGTCTGCTCAGAACTAGGCCCGCTATAACCTGAAGAACCACCTGCTGAAACCTATAGTGATGACTGGATGGGGCGGCTGTAAGAATGATGACGAACCCTGTCCTTGTGTCTTCCACCTCTAATAGGACCTCTGAAACTGTCAAATCCACGATTTGTCTTATCGCCACCCCCTACGTACCCGGCCCATCTCTGACTCAACCCTCCTGGCATGCTCTACTACTGACTGGAATGAGGCCCTAGAAGCCTCCAACTGCAAGGTCGCCAGTCGAAGCGGAAGGTCCAAACCCTTCACAAATCTCCTCACTCTCTCAGCCTCTGTGGGAAGTAATGCCGACGCATAACGGGACAATGCGAGAAATCTGGTCTCATACTCCGCAATCGACCTACCTCGCTGCTCCAATGTTGAAAATACATCCTTCTTGTTGTCTCTCAGAGTACGAGGGACATACTTCTCCAAGAACACCTGGTAGAACTGGGTCCAAGTCAAAGGTGGCGATCCGACTGGTACACACTCTATGTACGATCTCCACCACTGCTTGGCATCTCCAACTAACTGAAAAGAAATATAATCGACCCCGTGAGACTCCACTATACCCAGCTTATGAAGCATCTCGTGGCATCTAACAATAAACTCATACGCATCCTCCCCGGGAGTACCATAGAACCAAGGAGGAGTCATTTTGGTAAACCCCTCGAACAATTTCCGCTCCTCAGTGGTCAACACTGGCCCATACTTAGGCCTTAGAACAAAACCAGGTGCTGGAGTATCATCAATATGGGGAGCCACTGCTACCGCTGGCAATACCCTCGGTGTCCGAAATCCTGGAGCAACCGCAACATCGGGAGTCTGACCTCCCACTCTAGTCTGCGAGCCATCCGGAGCAACTGGAAGCATGCCCGCCTGAGCCAAACTGTCAAAGTACCCCAACACCCGAAACACAGCCTCCTGAAAGTCAGGAGTAGCAGCGACCCCAGGCTGTGCCTCAGCATCTCTAATCTCCTCCTCCGGAATGTCGTCAAGCTCCGGAGTCAACTCCCTGTCCGGGTCTGGCGAGTCTTTGGGTTCTACCGGAATAGGCCACGACCTCTCGCCACGCCCGTCCGCCGCCTACGAACAATCGCTCGGCAACGGGTATAGATGCGGGTGCAGGTGCAACCTCCTGGCCTCCAGTAGCAGTCGATCGCGTCCTCACCGTCTGTGAGAGAATATAGAAATGAGTGTAAGATATCAATCTGAACAATGTCGCACGAAAAGAATGAACCAGATACCAATCTGATTGAACTAGCACAAAAGAGTAAAGAAGTGAAGTGTTTCCTAAAGGTCTTGTAGCCTCTCGAGGATGGGTACGGACGTCTACGTACCAATCCGGAAGACTCTACTAGACATGCTCTTGTACTAATTAGACCGATTAACATAGAAGTTTTGATACCAACTTTGTCACGACCCCTCACGAGTCATGATGGCACCTACCCTATTACCCCGAGTAAGCGAACCACATTCTCAGTAACAAGTTAAATCAGCGGAAAATAAATAAAGAAAAATAAATTATAAGTCTTAAATAATTAATTTCCCAAAATCTGGTCAAAAGGGTACAAGAGCAATAACAAATCTGAAAATAGAAGTCGAAAAGAAGGCCCGAAGGCTACATATTGTCTGACAACTAAAAAGAAAATGGAATTAACTAAGAAGCCCTTCAGGGGCCACAGACGACCAAGTAGCTCACCCTGAATGACTAGAAGATGTCCACCTCGCGAATCAGCCACGGGGCGTAGAACTGGAACCTGGATCGTACTCTGCACTCAACAAAAGTGCAGCAAGAGTAATATTAGTACAACACTAGTACCGGTAAGTATCATAGGCCGACAGTGATTAGATAACGCATGGAGAGTGGAAACTAACAAGTAGCACATAGAACAAACAGGTATGGTTATGTATCTATACAAGTCAAAATATAAGAAATTATGAAATCAACCAAGACAGATATAATTTCACCAAATGAGTAGTTAAAACTAAGAGTAGATTGAAGCAATGCAATACAATAGTCGCCTCTCCCTCACTCCACTCTCGTACACACATGCTAAGGCAGTGCCTTCAAGCCATGACCCATGGGGGACCCGCGAAGTCCATGTACCACTCGTGCTCTCCGGCTAGAACCTCGGAGGTTATCAATCAGTCGCAATCTCCGACAAAGACCTCGGAGTTGCTCAATCACTCTCAATCTCTCACCTCACCATCATCACCAAATAATATGGAAAGTATGTTAGGCATGATATCAAGTCTCAACACGTGTCGCCAATACACAATCAACAAATACAAGTCAAATCAGGTGATAATCACATAAAATAACACATATGGCGACAAGCCCACATAACAGCTGACAGAACCAACGTAAATGTAATTTATCTCCACTTCATGCCCGAAGGCCTATCATGCTATCCCTGTCACTTCCTACAACTACATACGATTCTCTAATCAGAGTCTAACTAAAGTAAACCATAACCTACCTCAATGCCGAGCGGGTGCCACGAACAATCAAACCAATTCCTTCCCCTTGCGTAGAGCCTCTGAACGCTTAAAATCTAGAAAATTTGTGAATTACGTTATAATACGAATCTAAGAACACCCACATTGATATGTTTATATCAACAATATTTATTTACCATTTCAATTGTATGACTATACCCCTACACATATAACAATATTAGCATAACTTCAGAAAATTCAACTAACATTCCTTTCTTGCAACTTTCTCGTATCTCCTACTTGTAAGGAATATAACATTTAATTCGTAATTTCAAATCAGGTGTTTATTGTACCACATCGAAGGAAACACTAGGATATCTTATTATGTTGAATCCCACCTGACAATACTTAGTGTAGATTGTCACGACCCGACCCCGGGGCCGTGACTGGTGCCCTACCTGGGCACCCCGTTCAGGTATACATCAGAGAATAGCAGCGGAACATACACAACATAAACACATGTGTAAACAATAAACATCACAGGCTAGCCGATAAGGTCGTCTTCCATAATATAAACATAATCAAAAGTACAACTGTACAACTCAGTTCTTACAGCCCAACCACATATGTTGTCTGAGACCTAGGAATAACAATCGTGGCGGGACGAGCCCCGCCATACCATCGTGGAAAGAAGCGTACCAAAGACAAGCCTCGGAGAAATGGAGCTTCGACGTCGATAAGTGATCCAAGAATGAGGATCCACCACCGCTTACCCTTTCATGCGGCATGAGCGGCCCCAGGAAGGAAATTCGATACAATATGTACTAAGTATGCAAAACTGGAAAATACTGTAAATTACATCATAAGTTTAAAACAAAGCCGGAGTCATGTATGATAACAAAATTACAGTACACAGTGCCTTACTAACAATGAGAGTATACTTACAACATAAACATAGGAGACTCACGATCAAATCATGGGTAGCGAACCCATAGAAACAGGTGGTATAATGTCTTGAGGGTTTTCCCCTCATTTATACTCTTACCCTGAGGCAGGTGGTATAACATCTTGGGGGTTTACCCCTCATTTATACTCTTATCCTGGAGAAGGTGGTAAAGCAGGTGGTATAACGTCTTGGGGGTGTACCCCTCATTTATACTCTTACCCTGGAGAAGGTGGTATAGCGTCTTGGGGGTTTACCCCTCACTTATACTCTTACCCTATCTCAACCGGCCGTCATACAATAAATAAGCAAGTTAGAAATCCCCCTAACTTCTTATTTGTCACGACCCGAACCCGGGCCCGTGACTGGTGTCTTACCCCGGGCACCCTAGTGATACAACATCAGAGTAATCAGCGGAACATAAAACAATAACATGAAACCAATGCAATAAGACAGTGAAATAAGAAGACAGGCTAACCCAAAAACGATTACGCCATAATATATAACAATTTGAGCGATTCATCCCTTTCTACAACTCGCGCCTGAGCGATTACTTGGACCTCACAGAATGATACGACAACAATGGCGGGACGGGGCCACAAACCCCTGAATGTAAACACCTACTACGACAGGGGACTATACCACTGATAAGCCTCCGGAGAAATGGAGATTCCCAAACGCTGAACTGTGACCCTGAGAGCTAGGATCAACGACTGGTGTACCTCAACCTGCGGCATGAACGCAGCCCCCCGAAGGAGGTCGAGACAACAGTACCAAGTATGTGGCGAAAATCGTAAATGAAATCATAATAGTCTATAAAGCGGGAGACATGTATGATAACCAAACTACGATTTACAATTAAATAGCGATCGTATCAAGCGAGGGCTCGCGCGCAAGTCATCACTCAAATATAACAATGGGTCTCACGCCCACAACATCAATCATGCGTGGAATACCTTCTTCGCTGCGGCGATCTATGATATAAAAGCACGAGAATACACATGAACACGGGTCCGCTGTGTCATAATAAAATCGACGGGGTAAGTCGAAGGCATAGCCGACTACTAACACCCAGCAGTACTAACAAGGTCATAAATCGTATCATGAGATTTGTCTAGGCGCCACATGATCGGCCGCCACTCGCCCGCGATATCTAATGTGCGCGTCTAGTCCTGGAACTTCCGCGACTCGCATAGGCCACTCCAATGGCCGCATGAGGTATTCCTCGCATCGGTAGCTACTCCCGGCATCGCCCCGGACTCGCGATCCGCGTGGCGCATAGACCGCATGACCATAAAGGCCGCAAACTAACACGGAACTCGTAGCTCGCGATAGGTCCCAGGACCGCGTGAGGTATTCTCGAATCATGGTCCTGGATCACGCGAGTCTACCGCGTCGGAGGCGACAACCTCCGGAAACAAGTCAAGGTGAGTGGTACAATACCAACATAACGGCTGATAGTCAAACAACTTAAGCGCAGTCGAAGGGAAAACCCCTTTACACAACCATCACAAGATACTAACACACGTAGCATCCTAGTATGTTTACTTAACAAATCAACAAGAAAGTATTACAAGGCTATCACAAACCAACACAATCAAGTTATATACACAAGGTACTTTCTACTATATGATTAACAAGATCGGGTTTTTATCCCCAAAGTACTTCATACATTAACTCTTTAAAAGATACGTTACTTTCACAAAAACCACACAATACCCGTAGTATATGAAAATAGAGTGATTATCTTTTGAAGTAAATCAAAACACTTACCTTTGTAAAATCAAGTAACAACATAACTTTCCAAACGTCCAAGTTTGCCTAATTTCAAATGTTCACGTTTCTTATTTTAGAAAGGTTTCGTAGTTCATAGTCTTATTCATTTAAGAATGTAATTCTCTTTTAAACCATCTGAGAAACATAAGCCTTATATGTGAGTAGGATATTCTTGTTTATAACAATCTTATTACAGCAGCCATGATCTAGGAAATATCATTTTGTCTCATCTTAGCTTCTATGCAGATGGAAGTTTCTATTGGTTTTAATAATACTTAATCTGTCAAAACATTTCCTTTTATTAACGCTGCAGTGGTTTGTCGATACACATTCTGATTTCCGAACTCAGTAAAACATTCTTAAGCCGTTATACCTAACTTCCCATAAAGCTAGTATAACTCTTAAGTTTTCAAAAACTAAGTATTACTCTCCTTTCAAAATGATTCAAAAATCTTTTGAAATACTTCAAGTTCTTTATTATCACATAACCAGCCAGTTATAGTTCAAATCAGTTACCTTTTTAAAAACCATAAGTATTTTCTTACATACATAAAGCTGTTATAACCAACTTCCCATAAAGCCGTTATAACACTTTATGTTTTAGACCAATCAAATACATTTAACACATGTACGTCTACCGTACTACATAGTTACACACATATCATGCTAGAAGAGATAGGAAGAGGTTCACATACCTCGCGACGATTATCGACTAATAGCAAAACGCTCCAAGTACCTCAAACCGCCGGCTACTCCTTAAGCCAAGTAGATCGCGCCACGCATAGTACTTCCACCTATAAGGCCACAAGGCGCTTATTAACATTTAGGTCTCTTCGTAGAACATTCTACAGAAAATTCGGCAGCACCTCCCCCCCCCGCAACAGCGTAAATCTCCTCCTCTATCGGGGCCGGCTACCAAGCCAACCAGGGGGGGGGGGGTTATACGTCTAATCCGGACGTGCACAATTCTACCTCACAGAAAAGCTACACAAGTCTACTGTAATACAGTCCTATGTAATTACAGTTCAGTACTCTTCTTTACATTCAGGCTTAAGTCGCAAGACATTGCCGTAAGTATTATTCAGGCTTAAGTCAAAAGACATTGCCGCACAACTATGTTCCATCCTATATATAGTATACTTTAACTATATATTCAACAACATGTAATTTCCAATTACAACAGAAGGTCAAAAGTGTTTACCTCGATAAGCCCAAAATTATCCAAGTATAAAGTCGATCCTGGGCAACGTTTAGCTCGACTCGTGCGCTCAACCATCTAAACCACCCTTAGAAGTTCTAACCAACTTCTACATACTACTCCAACTAACTATGGAGATTTTCCTTAGGGTTTCGGTTTTGTGACTGACGGGAAGTATAATAGTATTACGGGGCTTTTCGTATAGGTATAACCTTAGAATACTACAAGGTATACGGCTAAGGTAATTTGGGTATAGTAACAATACTTTTGAGAGTATTTCTACCAAGGTGGGGGTGTATTTATACGAGACAACACCACAAGGGGGGGTGTATACCTCGCCCAACCCAGCTAGGAGGGTACCTCGGCCAAGGGGGGAGGGGCTCTCGGCCAAGGGGCCTCACCAAAGGGGGGGGGGGGGAGGGGGGTGTTGGACGAACACCACAAGAGAGGGGGAAGGGATTTTAGACTTAGCACAATTTTTGGATGAAGAAGTTCATCAAAGGGGAGGGGTATTTATAGGTCAAGCCATGGCTAACCAATGGGTATTTAAAATCAAGTCATTTATCTTTCCATAAAGCAAATATAACCAACTTCCCATAAAGTCGTTATATTCACGTTATACCTGTAACGACCCGTTCCGGGGCCCGTTACTGGTGCCTTACCCTGGGCACCCTAGTGATACATACATCAGAGAAAATCAGCGGAACATAAAACATGAGTCATTTAACAAGAGATATAATGAATAAACAGGCCAACCAAAAAGCGATTTGCCTTGGTATATACATAAAACACGAGCAGTTTAATCCTTTTACAACCACCCGCCACAAGATTACTACTGGACCTCTAAGATATCTGATGACTATGACGGACAGGGCCCGCCATACCACAGATGTACAAGAACCTACAACTCGAGAACACCTACCAAAAGATAAGCCTCGGAAAGCGGAGCTTCAATCTGTTGGCGTGATCCTATGGCGAGGATCCACGGCCGATGTACCTACTGCGGCATGAACGCGGCCGAAGGAGTCGATGCGACAGTACCAAGTATGTGGCATGCAATACTGTAAATGAAATCATACTAATCTATATAAAGCAGGAGACATGTATGATAACCAAACTACAGTTCACAACATAAAACAGTCATCACTCCAATATAACTATGGGTCTCACGCCCACAACATCAATCAGGTTCGCATTATGGCCGCATGCCCCCGGAATACTGCATCGGTGTAGACATGTCCATGATGCAACCATAATACCAATGTCCCATGGCCACATGCCCGAATTGCGCCGGTGTAGACATGTCCATGTGACCTCAACAACAAGACAATCCAAATGGAATCATACCCGTGCGCTACGCATCGTGTCGGTATGTCCAAGGAAATAATAAGACAACTTTCCAAATGGACGATACCCGTGCGCTACGATCGTGTCGATATGTCCAAAAGGAAATCACGTGGCGATAATCGAAATGGAAACATACGTGCGCTACGCGTCGTGTCGATATATCCAAAGCGATTAACCACAAGACCTTAACCAAAATGGAAGCATACGTGCGCTACGCGTCGTGTCGGTATGTCCAAAGCGATTAACAACAATAATACTATCAGCGAGAACGTGCGTGGAATTTCTCGTCGCTGGCACATCCAAGTAAGTTCTCAACTACCAACCGACCCTATCGAGACGCGGTAACACGAAAACACTGACTTGTACAATAAAGGCTATCATCACAAGCATAGGCAAGTTTCACAACAAGCATAGGCAAGTTTCACAACAACAAGCATAGGCAAGTTTCACAACAACAAGCATAGGCAAGTTTCACACAACTCAAAGTACTTTCATTTTATGCCAAAGTCCGGGTTTTTAACCCCAGTACTACATCGTTAAGTTCTTTTAAAAGAGATCCATTACTTTTATAAAAGTCACCCGATACGTAGTATTAGAATGACCAACCCACCCTACTTTTCAAAATCAAGTAACAACATTCTTTTCCTAAGTTCGGTTTGCCTAGTTTCAATTACTCAAGCTTCTCATTTTCAAATGGTTTCATAGTTCCCAAACTTAATCACTTGATTCCTTTTTAGAACAATTGAGTAACATATGTCATATCGTGAGTAGTTTATTCTTGTTTATAACGATCTTATTACAAAGACCATGATCTAGAAAATGTAATATCATTTTGTCTCATCTTAGCTTATGCGGATGGAGGTTTCTCTTGGTTTTAATACAACACATCATTATTCAATACATTTTTCCTTTATTAACGCCGCGATGGTGCTGTCGATACACATTCGATTCGAAATCAGTAAAACATTATCCCTTTAAAACCAAGTACTCATTACTCACGAATGAGGTTTCACACAAACATCCACATTAAAACAAATAAGTTAAGTCTCTTATCTTATAAGATCAAGTCTCTTAACTTCTAAAATCAGTAAACCATTTTCACTTACATAAGGTCGTTATAACTAACTTCCCATAAAGCTATTATAACACCCTATGTTTTAAACCAACCAAATCACTTAGCACGTACGCGTCACCGTACTAAATAGTTCACAACAATCATGCTAGAAAAGATAGGAAGAGGTTCACATACCTCGCGACGATTTATCGACAATAAGCAAAATGCTCCAAGTACTTACAACCTCGCTAGCTCTTTCCACTCTCGAGTAGAATACGCTACTCTCGATTTCACCTATAAAGGTCAAAACGTCTATTAACCCCAAACCCCAAGTTTGTATCATTCTATAGAAAATTCAAAAGACTCTCCCCATGACAGCGTAAATCTCCTCTCTATCGAGGCCGCCAAGCCAACCAGGGGGTTTACATCGCCTAACCGGACGTGTACAATTCTACAAGTCTCATCAATACGATCCTATGTAAATACTGATTCGATTCGATTCTTTATTCTTGAGGCTTAAGTCAAAAGACATTGCGAATACTAAGTATAGTTCCATATATAGTATACTTCAACTATATATCCTAACAAACATGTAATTTCCAATTACAATAGAGACAAGATAATTACCTCGATAAGCCCAAAATTATCCAAGTTATAATGTCGATCTGAGCAAGGTTTAGCTCATTCAGTGCGCTCAAACCACTCCAAACAACCCTTAGAAGTTCTAACCAACTTCTACTCAAATACTTCACCAACTATGAAGATTTCCTTAGGGTTTGGTTTGAGACTAAAAGGACAAAAGGTAGTATTTGGACTCTACGTAAAGAGGTATCTTTGGAATACTACAAGGTACAAGGCTAAGGTATTTTGGGCATTATAACAATACTAGGGAGTATTTCTATACCACAAAGGGGTATTATACGAAAACAACTAGGCTAGGGGTACCCATTTAGCACCTGAAAGGGGAGGAACCCTCTGGCCAAAGGCCACGAAAAGGGGAGGGGGGAGGCTCTCGGCTAAGATCTCACAAAGGGGGAGGAGAGGGTTTCAAGACTTGGAAGTTTTTGGAATGGATGAAGTCTTCACACTTAGGGGGGTATTTATAGCAAAACCATAAGCCAACCAAGGGCCAAGATCCTTCCAAGTGTATAGCAAGTGTAAGGGCAAGATTAAGCCAAGTGCACCCTAACCCCTACTCCACCAAACATGCCACAAAACAATGCACCAAACAAGGCCAAAACAAGGCACAAAACAAGGAGCGATTGGCGAAAGCGTGAACGATCGTCGAGGTTGCGCGCTGCTTCCGATGTGAGGTGACACATGTCACCCTCGTTGGTCCAACATGTTCGTCTCTCGGAAAAATCCGCAAAAATACAAAACGACATAGCGGAATTTTCCTTCGCAGTTACGCAGCGTTTCGTCGGAACGACTCTAGTCGGCACTTGTGCCCAAATGTAACTTCGGCCAAGCCACCAAGGCGGGGGTGACACGTGTCACCCTCCTATTGGCCCTCAAAAAACGTCTTTCGAAAAATATCCACAATGGCCAAAATCTCGAAAACAAAGTGGGCCCCACAAAACCGTAAATTTCTCCCGTGGGCCCCACGTGACCATTTCCGAAAATAAAATCTCAAAATTCTAATATAATCTATGAAGTCCAAATACCAAATCTGGGAATCCATTCCAATTAACGAACCTTTTTCTTCACAAATAACCGGAAACTTTTCCGTGAAAACTCACATCTTTCTTTCTTTTCAAAATTTTTCTGCGTACTCTGGACGTCGTCCTCACATACATACCGCAACTACGGGGTATAACATTCTCCCTCCTTAGAAACATTCGTCCGAATGTTCCTTCTCAAGACGGATATCGATGAAGTTCCTCTAACAAGTTGTCAACGCCACACAGCCACGCGAAATAACACACGCCCTCTTCTTTCCTTACTCGTCGTGCCGCTTCTCGAACACTTGAACTCTCGAAGACGTACCATACTTTAGTCATTACTTCCGTTCGAAAATCTGCGAGTCACTACCTCCAAACTTGGTCATCTTACTAACCTCAAACTTCCTTAAGGCCATTCCGGCCTTTACGAACCGCTCGGTCGAACGCGTCCACGAACTCATACGATGATCATACAAACTTGGGCCTAGCATCCTCGTGACCCTACCACGGTGGGACCACCAGAACTGACCCCACCCCAAACGGGTTACGGTTTGACCATAAATGGTCCTAAACCCGACCCCAACCGTGCCAAACTCTTGTTCCCGATTGAACAATCTTACTAATTCACATCATGAAAGCTACCACTACCATCTCACACTACCCACGGACTTATCACACAAATAAATCCCACGTATACTACTCACCCTTATAAAGGTAAAACATAAAACGAATCTTTTACTCAAGACGACCTTACCTCTAAGGTCTCAGTCGTGAAATAGTCTAAGGTTCACACTTACCATGCCTCATACGTATCCTTCCAACTAACCATGTATTCTAACTCACACATATCACAATGCTATCCGTACATAGCACACAATAATGAGATCATCATAACAAGCATACCAAAACTCTAGAGGTTAAGGATATACCAGCTACCGCTCCACTCTAATCATAGGCTGCCTGCAGGCGTATGCGTATGAAGGTGATGAACCACCCACAAATCCGAAGGTGAGTCGTAACATCCGCGCTTCCCTTGGTAGGAGTTCCTCGCAAAATGGCCCGCTGGGCGCATGCAAAACAAACTCCCAATCTAGCACGACACTCTCCAAAATGGAGTCTACCACAATGGTCACAACGAGGTAGGGGTGGCTTCAGCTGGTTAACACCCCTGCTCTGCCGAAAATCTGAACCCTTGGAGCCCTGACCTGCTCTTGAAGACGGTGGAGGACCACTCTGCACCGGTGGGGGTATATAACTAGCCTGCTGCTGAGGCGGTCCGCCTCGAAAGCCACCAAAGGACCCTGCCGTCCTGGCCCTCTTCTGCTGATCCAGGTCATTCCGTCGACCTCTCCTCTCCTCACATCCAAGTGCGTGAGCTGCGTGCGGGCAATGTCCATGCCGGTGAAGAGAAACACCCGCACAAGATTCGCCATATAATCATCAAGCGGTGGCGTGGCGATGCACCTATCCTCCATATCGCAACTAAGCGCAGGGACATATCGAGCCAAAGAATCGAACTCGACATTGTACTCCGACGGTCGCCTCTGTCTCAAGAACAAAAATCGCCGGCGTGCCCTCGCCATCCGCGGAGGCGAAGTGCGTGAGAAAGCCCCGAAAACTCATCCCATACTGCTGGAGTGCATGCTCTCCCGGAAAGCTCTATGAATCAAACCAATCGATTGCGGTATCACGCACCGATGCGAACCAAAGGTCACGGACTCGGTTTCAAGCCTTGATCACCGCGTGATCAGAAGCTGCCGGATGAACTCCTGCGGATCATCCTGCAGCCTCGACCCATAAAACTCTGGCGGGCTCTGACTCGGAAAGTCCGTAGCCTCAAACTATTCGCTCGGGGTGAACCACTGGTGCTCACTGGGCTGCTGCGTCGGCCTATCTCATATCGGCCCACGACCACGGCGGCCAGAATCGGGCCATCTCCTTGTAACCCATCTCCTGCCGCGGTGTGGGGCTGGAGGCTCAGTCTGCGGTCTCGGCAGCCATTCTTTGCGCTCTAACCTCTCTTTGGTGGCGGCGTCACAAAACCCGCCGTCTGAAGCACCTCAGTCTTATGCGGGCTGCGCCTCGTACTCCTCAGTATCTCACTAGCGGCACCTCGGTGCCTTGCCTTCGGGCTCTGGTTGCCTGCGCGGAGGCATAGCGGTAAAAGCGAGATACGTCGGAGGGTACAACTTACTTTCTGACTCTAGGCGATCTCGGAATGAGAAGAATGGAAACCAATCCTAAATGTCCTATAGCCTCACGATTATAGATGTGGTGCACAACACACGATAATCAAGACTCTACTAGACACGGTGCAGACACTTTCCGAGGATTAATCGCTCGATACCACTTTTGTAACGACCGTTCGGGGCGTTCATCGTGCCTTACCCTGGGCACCCTAGTGATACATACATCAGAGAAAATCAGCGGAACATAAAACATGAGTCATTTAACAAGAGATATAATGAATAAACAGGCCAACCAAAAACAGTTGCCTTCAGTATATACATAAAACCTGAACAGTTTAATCCTTTTACAACCACCGCCACAACGATTACTACGGACTTAAGATATCTGATAGCTATGACGGGACGGGGCCGCCGCCATACCCCGAATGTACAAGAACCTACAACTCGAGAACACCTACCAAAAGATAAGCCTCGAGAAAGCGGAGCTTCAATCTGTTGAACGTGATCCTATGAGCGAGGATCCACGGCCGATGTACCTCACTGCGGCATGAACGCGGCCCAAGGAGGTCGATGCGACAGTACCAAGTATGTGGCCCATGCAATCATAAATGAAATCATACTAATCTATATAAAGCAGGAGACATGTATGATAACCAAACTACAGTTCACAACATAAAACAGCCATCACTCCAATATAACTATGGGTCTCACGCCCACAACATCAATCAGGTTCGCATTATGGCGCGTGCCGGAATCTGCGACGGTGTAGACATGTCCATGATGCAACCATAATACCATCCCATGGCCATGCCCCGGAGTCTGCGCCGGTGTAGACATGTCCACGTGACCTCAACAACAAGACAATCCAAATGGAAGCATACCCGTGCGCTACGCGTCGTGTCGGTATGTCCAAGGAAACAATAAGACAACTTTCCAAATGGACGCATACCCGTGCGCCACGATCGTGTCGATATGTCCAAAAGGAAATCACGTGGCGATAATCGAAATGGAAACATACGTGCGCTACGCGTCGTGTCGATATATCCAAAGCGATTAACCACAAGACCTTAACCAAAATGGAAGCATACGTGCGCCACGCATCGTGTCGGTATGTCCAAAGCGATTAACAACAATAATACTATCAGCGAGAACGTGCGTGGAATTTCTCGTCGCTGCAGCGCGTCCAAGTAAGTTCTCAACGGTCAACCGACCTCTATCGAGAGACGGTAACACGAAACACACGCTTGTACAATAAAGGCTATCATCACAAGCATAGGCAAGTTTCACAACAACAAGCATAGGCAAGTTTCACAACAACAAGCATAGGCAAGTTTCACCTGACTCAAGTACTTTCATTTTATGCCAAAGTCGGGTTTTAACCCCAGTACTACATACGTTAAGTTCTTTTAAAGAGATCCATTACTTTTATAAAAGTCACCCGATACGTAGTATTAGAATGACCAACCGCTACTTTTCAAAATCAAGTAACAACATTCTTTCCTAAGTTCGGTTTGCCTAGTTTCATTACTCAAGCTTCTCATTTTCAAATGGTTTCATAGTTCCCAAACTTAATCACTTGATTCCTTTTTAGAACAATTGAGTAACATATGTCATATCGTGAGTAGTTTATTCTTGTTTATAACGATCTTATTACAATGACCATGATCTAGAAAATGTAATATCATTTTGTCTCATCTTAGCTTCTATGCGGATGGAGGTTTCTACGGTTTTAATACAACACATCATTATTCAATACATTTTTCCTTTATTAACGCTTGCGGTGGTGCTGCCGATACACATTACGATTCGAAATCAGTAAAACATTAACCCTTTAAAACCAGTACTCATTACTCACGAATGAGGTTTCACACAAACATCCACATTAAAACAAATAAGTTAAGTCTCTTATCTTATAAGATCAAGTCTCTTAACTTCTAACATGATAAACCATTTTCACTTACATAAGGTCGTTATAACTAACTTCCCATAAAGCTATTATAACACCACATGTTTTAAACCAACCAAATCACTTAGCACGTATGCGTCTCTGCCGTACTACATAGTTCACAACAATCATGCTAGAAAAGATAGGAAGAGGTTCACATACCTCGCGACGATTTATCGACAATAAGCAAAATGCTCCAGTACTTACACCTCGCTAGCCACTTTCCACTCGCCGAGTAGAATACGCTACTCTCGATCTTTCACCTATAAAGGTCAAAACGTCTATTAACCCCAAAACACAAGTTTCTATCATTCTATAGAAAATTGGCAAAGACTCTCCCCGCATGACAGCGTAAATCTCTCCTCTATCGAGTAGGCTACAGCCAACCGGGGGTTTACGTCTAACGGGACGTGTACAATTCTACACAAGTCTCTTCTGATAACCCTATGTAAATACTGATTCGATTCGATTCTTTATTCTTCAGCTTAAGTCAAAAGACATTGCGAATACTAAGTATAGTTCCATATATAGTATACTTCAACTATATATCCTAACAAACATGTAATTTCCAATTACAATAGAGGACAAGATAATTACCTCGATAAGCCCAAAATTATCCAAGTTATAATGTCGATCTGAGCAAGGTTTAGCTCCACTCGTGCGCTCCAAACAACTCCAAACAACCCTTAGAAGTTCTAACCAACTTCTACTCAAATACTTCAACCAACTATGCAGATATCCTTAGGGTTTCGGTTTGAGACTAAAAAGGACAAAAGGTAGTATTTAGGACTATACGTAAAGAGGTATCTTTGGAATACTACAATGTACAAGGCTAAGGTATTGTGGGCATTATAACAACACTAGGGGAGTATTTCGTTACCAGAACAAGGGGTATTAGACGAAAACAACTAGGCAGGGGTACCCACGCTAGCACCACATGAGGGAGGAACCCCTCGGCCAAAGGCCACAGGAAAAGGGGGTGGGGGGAGGCTCTCGGCTAAGATCTCACAAAGGGAGGAGAGGGTTTCAAGACTTGGAAGTTTTGGAATGGATGAAGTCTTCACACTTGGGGTATTTATAGCAAAACCATAAGCCAACGAGGCGAGATCCTTCCAAGTGTATAGCAAGTGTAAGGGCAAGATTAAGCCAAGTGCACTAACCCTACTCCACCAAACATGCCACAAAACAATGCACCAAACAAGGCCAAAACAAGGCACAAAACAAGGAGCGATTGGCGAAGAAACGTGAACGAATCGTCGAGGTTGCGCCCGCGCTTCGATGTGAGGTGACACATGTCACCTCCGTTGGTCCAACATGTTTCGTCTCTCGGAAAAATCCGCAAAAATACAAAGCGACATAGCCGGAATTTTCCGCCCAGTTACTGTAAGCGTTTCGTCGAAAACGACTCTGCAGTCGACTGTGCCCAAATGTAACTTCGGCCAAGCCACCTAGGCGGGGGTGACACGTGTCACCCTCCTATTGGCCCTCAAAAACGTCTTTCGAAAAAATATCCACAATGGCCAAAATCTCGAAAACAAAGTGGGCCCCACAAAAGCGTAAATTTCTCCCGTGGGCCCCACGTGACCATTTCCGAAAATAAAATCTCAAAATTCTAATATAATCTATGAAGTCCAAATACCAAATCTGGGAATCCAATTCCCGTTAACGAACCTTTTTCTTCACAAATAACCGGAAACTTTTCCGTCGAAAACTCACATCTTTCTTTCTTTTCAAAATTTTCTGCCGTACTCTCGGACGTACGTCCTCACATACATACCCTGCAACTACGGGGTATAACAATACCTTAGCCAAATACAATTTCCTATCCAAGGGACCTATACGTTTAAAACGGAACAAGTATCACATACTTTAAAACTCTTCAAGTCCCTTAACTTCAATAAAACTTAAGACATCCTTTATACTTTCAAAGAAGTGAGTTAATCTCCTAACTCACCCGACTTGGTTATTCATAAAACTAGTAAAGGATATCAAGGTCTTGTACGTCTACCGTACTATATACGTACAACTAGTCATGCTCAAAAGATAGGAAAGTTCTACATACCTTTTCGGGTCAAACTACTTGCCAAGTACAATATCCCGCCCGTAGTATGTCAACCTATAATATCCACAATACGTCTATTAACGTCTTACTTCAAACGTAGAATATTACAAGTGTAAGGTCACTAAATTCTACGGAAAATCGGACAGCACCTCCTATGTTTCTACTTACTTTGCCACCTTTTTCAAGGCCGAATACAATAACCAAACACGCCACATTTAAGGCCCAAACAATGCAATCAACAATAGGGGATTACACGCCTACTAGACGTGTAAAATTCCGCCCCACAATAGATATCAAATTAATACAACTTACTAGGCCAATTCGGCTAACTTGAAGTACTACAACATCAATTCTTATCCAATTTCCATTTCAATCCAAGTTATTAGCCTAACATGATATCAAGTCGCAATCGATTATAACTACTATAATCTCCAAGTAATTAACATGCGACGATTCTAATAAACGATCAATTTGTAATCCAACTTCACATGGCTTACATTACATTTCGGATTCTAAGGCTACAAGCAATCCATAACACTTATAAACTTCAACACATATACTTCATGCTAGCAACATGTAAAGCTAACAACAATATAAATAATCTTGTAACACTTTTAAGAGACAAGATTATACCTCAACGAATCTTAATCCAACTCCAAATCCGAAGTCGCTCCTTAGCAACTTAGAGCCTCTTCAAGACACTTCAATCCGCTACTTGAGACCCTTAGAACAACACCAACAAATTTCCTTCAAACTTCCAAACAAAACCTAGAAAGACAACTAGGTTTTCGCTTTGCGACTAACCCGAAAACTATCTTTTTCCGAGATTTTTCTATTGAGATATGCTTACAATACACTCAAAAACCTTGGTTTAAAATGTGGAGCTTAATGGACAAGAAACAAATTTTTTTCTTTTCAAATGGGAGTGAACCCGAGAGCTCTAGCTTGAGTTCTTCCAATTTTTGTGAAAATTTGGCTAAGTGTTAAGCTTGTCTTGCACTACTAGTATTATATAGTGTAATGGAGGGTCAAGATATAAACAAATGGGTGGTTTGGATGAGGTCTTAACAAATATCAAGACTATAGTGGACCCATTGACTAAGTCAATAATGTCAAGCTCACTACTTGCAAGACTTGCCATCCTAAGACTATGGTCAATGACCATCTTGGCCATGCCTATTTCGTCCAAGGCATCATTAAGGGGGGTGACACGTGTCGCCCTCCCATTCGTCATAATAATACGTTTTTCGACAATTTCATAATTCTGGTAAATTTTTACAAGTCTCAAATCTTAATACTTGTGAGTTCTTACGTACATTCTTTAAACATGTCCTGTAATTACGGGGTGTAACATAGATGATGAAAATTTACGAAGGAAACAACCCTATGAAATCTGTGTCGTCAGAATTTTTGTAAAACAAGACAGAAACTTCAAACAGTAATAACTTTCAACCCATAAGTCAGATTTATCTTCGTAAGATATCAAACTGCCGGGAACAGAGTAATCTACAACTTTCATTCAGCTCATATTTTCATATTCCTTACGTATTTGTACAGTTTTCATGTTTTATATGTTGTGTCGCCTGGGTTTCGGTAAAATGAGGCATAAACTTTAAACAGTCATAACATTCAAACCATAAGTCGGATTTATCTCCGTAAGATATCAAACTGATGGAACAGAGTAATCTACAACTTTCATTCAGCCCATACTTTTATATTCTTTTCAAATTTTATTCAGTTTTCACGTTTAATGTGTTGCCGTAATCATTATGCCATGTTACATCCCTCAAGTTTCTCTATTCAAGTGGATTGTGTAATTTCCGTGTAATGACCTCTTTGAAATCTGATTTCATTCTATAAAACGTTATTATAAGGATCACGAATAAATTAACTCAACCGTAAAACATAGAATCTAACCTGAACTTAATTGAGCGTTTCCTCCTTGTCTTCTTGTTACTAGGGGTTTTCTTTCTTTTTCCTTTGTTTTCCTTCTCCACTCTTTTCTTTTTCTTCCTTTTGCTGCGTTTTTTTTTCTTTTTTTCTTCTAGTCATTTTCTTTATTTTAGCTTATAGGGTTTCTTCTTTTCTTTGTTTTCCTTTGGCTGCTCAATACGTTCCCCTCCCCCCCCCCCCTTTTCTTTTATTAAAATCGCGCCCTATTAGGGTAGTGGGCTTGGCCCACCAACTCACTAAATTAATATTTTTCTGCACATTTCATATACTAAAAACATGTAATTAAATACCCTATCGTCTCATACTCTTTTCGTAGTTTTAAAGTACTAAACGACTAACGGGTCGTTACATTTTTGTAATTAGAATTATTCTTTTTAAGATCTCTGGTATTTATGTCACGATTATTTTTATAAGGATTTTTATAAGGGAAAAGGGTCATATTTGCCCTCTACGTTTGGAAAAAGGTTTATATTTGTCCTCCGTTAACGTTTGGAGTCAAATATGTCCTCCGTTAGTCTAAACTTGTTTTATTTACCCTTATTTAACAGATCCTCTACGTGTACGCCACGTCGGAGCCACGTGGAGGACACGTCGAAAAGTGGGACCCACACATTCACCCCCAAAAATTCGACTTCTTTAATGGAGGTCGGATTTTCCGACTCAAATCTGTTATCATCGCTATTACTGCCATTTCTACCACCACTACTGCTACACCTAATAATTAATCTACCAAAATTTCATTTCAACATTTGCTTCATTTGGATTCTTAAAAAACCAAATGGGTAATTGATTTTGTTCTTAAAAACAAGATTTCAGGTGTTCTTCAAAGAAGTTGTATTTGATATTTTTATGTTCATCGTTGGTTTTCAAATAGAGTGCAATAATTTCGGAGAAAAGTAAATAATTCTTGTGGCCAAACGGGGCATAACATTTTTCGATTTCTGCTGCTTTTGTTATCGTTTTATTGAAGTCTAAAAATGGTGAGTGTTTGTAGATCCAGAAGCAGAAATGATAGCTCTATCACACAATACTCTAATGGCAACAAATAGATTCGTGCGTGAGATTTGCAACAAAAGTTTTCAAAGAGACCAAAATTTACAGCTCCAAGAAGGAAGGTAGGGGAGGGGGGTATGCTAAATAGATTTTTTTTAATTGGTCAAAATTCACCATTTTTGGGGTGAAGGTGTGGGTCCCAATTTGCCACGTGTCCTCCACGTGGCTCTGACGTGGCGTACACGTGACAGATCTGTTAAATAAGGGTAAATAAAATAAGTTTAGACTAACAGAGGGTATATTTGACCCCAAACGTTAACAAAGGGCAAATAAGAACCTTTTCCCAAACGTGGAGGGCAAATATGACCCTTTTTCCTTTTTACAATAATCATCGTTAGTTCTATAATTTTTATAGTCTTTTGTTGGTTTTTTGTGGGATTTATAAGTTTACAGTCTCCTGTGCAATTTTAGGAATTTTCCATAGAATTTGTTTCAAAGTGTTTGCAAAAATTACCTAATTTGCATTTCGTTCTTTTTAGTTCCTTTTAAGGTGTTTTTGCAATTTAGGTCTTGGCAGATTTTTAATCCCTCTTGTTGAGTTATACAAACTAATTCTCCGTATGTAAACTCATCGTAGGGTATTATTTGTTTTCCACAATTTTCTTTAATTTTATTCCTAACCTTTTCTCCTAAAAGGGTTGGTAATCCAGCTAAGAATTTTTCTTTCCAGAATGGTTGGCTAGAATCTTCCCTAACCATTATTCTAGTTAAGAATGTATTTTTATACCATTGAAAATCACTTAGTTTTTTGCATTTTAAATTTGAAAGTAATTTGACATTTTTATTATTTAGATGTGTAGAATCACCTAGGATATTGAAAGATATTGTTAGTATCAAAGTTGATACTGCATCTTGTATGGGTTCTCCTAGTTCATCTAGTATTGGTATTCCTTCTTCATCGGGTTTTTAGAATTTAAGATGTCTTCTTATTGTTGGTCAGTGAGATAATGATCCCACCATCCTTTTAGTTGACAAGAGAATCATGCGATTAGCAGTTCTGCAGAGGTCTTATCATGTACATCTTTTTGTGTTTGATAGGCATTTGCTACCATTGTCATTTGTTGGAGGAAGGTGAGGATATTGTATTCAGTCATTCCATCTAGTTTACAACCGAATAACCCCTGCCCCAACCCCTAGCTCAATACCGCTATAATGCTTCTTCCATTTCATGTTATTAATGAGAGGTTTTTTGAATTATTCTAGGGTATCACTGCTATCGGATTTATACGTTAATGTTGTTATTCTATTATTAATAGTGGGGTCTACTGATTTCGAAAAGGGGTATCCAATGGAGTTTTGGGAGGAGTATATTTCAAACCAGTTGAAAAAGGGAATATTAATTTTATTTTCTTGAACAAATTCATAGAATTTGTCTTGTATTTATTTCCTGTTATTTAGGAAATTTTTAAAGAACCAATTCGTTTTTCTGAATTATGTTTTTCATAAAATTCCTTTTGTAGTAATTTTTTATCTACTTGGAATTCTACTTCTAAAACATCACATTCATTTACTAATCCGGTTATTGATGAATATGTTGGACTTGTAGGTTCTTGGTTATCTATCTTTTCTTAATAGTGGAATTTATATATATCGGTCTGGGTATTTGATTTGTGTAGTCTACATTTGTTAGATTTGGTAAATATGACGTAGAATGTCTAGGTTTTATTTTAACAGGTGTATTTACTACCGAAGGAATTTGTGAGACTCTTCCTAAATCTAGGGTCTCTTCGGTGTAGGAATTTATTGGGTGTATATCACACAAGTAAGGCACATCGGAAGTTTAAAATTTTGAGTAAACTTACTTGCTAAACGTTTCTGGTATGATTATGAGATAATTCAAATCTGCAAATACAGGAAGAAAACTTACAATTTAAGCTTTGTTAGTCTTTACTAAAGGGAGCGCACGCAATTGTCAATCCGGGTGCAAGTCTTGCTTCGGTATATTCCTTTGCCCAAGAAAGCTAGGAAATCTTGGCAGCGGTTTGAGAGAATTTTATTTCCTGAACTCTGAGTTCAGAAAGTGGAAAGTGATTGCATCATGAAATTATGGGTTAAGTGTCAAATATATAGTGGAGGAAACCCTAAACCAAATCAGATTTGGATCAGGCTTCAAGACCTGACCCAAATCCAAATTGCAGTGGGCCAGTCGAACTGGGCCCACTATTGTGCGAGCCCTCTATTTATTTTCTGCACGTTTTAGTTCTAATTAAATCCAAGATTTAATTTTGACTTAATTATATAATTTTCATACCCATAATTTATTATTAAATAAAATATCTTGATTCTAAATCGGATATTTTACATTCTCTCAATATACCCTTAGACCGAAAAGAAAATCGACTTAGTGTGACCCTTTAGGCCTTCACACATCGGCACTTGATCAAATCAAGGTTCACACGGAACTCCTAGACGACGCCGGTGACGGACCCAATGTGTGAAGTACGTTTACAATACTCAAGTAAACAGACCTCTATGTGAGATGATAAATTCCTTTCATTCGCGACACACTCGATCAAGCTTAAGATTTGTCAAGTGTCTATCCAAATGGTTTGATCACTTTATCTCATCTATATATTAGTCGACAACTAGACCATATCCTAGATGTCACGACCCGACCCCGGGTCCGCGATTGGTGCCCTACCTGGGTACCCCTTTCAGGTATACATCAAAGAATATCAGCGGAACATACACAACACATAAAAATACTTAAACAATAAACAACAACTGGCTAGCCGATAAGGCCACCTTTCGTAAAACATACATAATCCAAAAATAAGTCAGTTCATCTCTGTTCTTAAAACCCAATCCACAAATATGACTACAGACCTCTAAGAATAACAACTGTGACGGGGCAGGGCCCCGCCATACCCCTGAATGTACATAAATCTACAACATCAGGGAAATCGTACCAAAAGACAAGCCTCCGGAGAAATGGAGCTTCTGACACCTGATCAGTGATCCTAAGAATGAGGATCCACCACCTGCTTACCCCTACCTGCGGCATGAACGCAGCCCCGAGGAAGGGTCGATAACAGATGTACCAAGTATGCAAAACTGGAAAATACTGCAATTTACATCATAAGTCTAAAATAAAGCTGGAGACATGTATGATAATCAAATTACAGTACAATGTGCCTTACTAACAATGAGAGTAACCAAGTATATACTTTACTGCATAAAAAAAAGGAGGCTCATGATCAAAGTAGGGTCACCCGCCCGTAGTATCATTAAGCAATCATACTCCTGAGACAATTTCACCTGCATAGGTCCTGCGGACCCGCAATGGAGCGATATGCTCCGCATGGGACTATTTCACTCGCATATGTCCTGCGGACCCGCAATGGAGCGATGCGCTCCGCATAGGACTATTTCACCCGCACAGGACTATTTCACCCGTTTAGGCCCGGTGGGCCCGCAATGACTACAAACGCCGCACTCGCATCATGGGTAGCCAATCCATGGAATTAGTAGTAACCCGGGGCTTTACCCCGTAAGAATAACATAAACTAGCTCAACCGGCTATCATACATAACATAAGCACTACCGGCTTATCATACATAACATAAGCGCTTCCGGCTTATCACAACATAAGTAAGTTAAGAAATCCCCTAACTTCTTATTAACCTTCTTTATATACCCTCTCATTTTAGTTTACTTAAGGCACTAACATGTCGTTTTAAAAATCCGGGAATTTAACCCAAAGTACTACGTACTTCTATTCCTTTAAAATGACTCTTTTTCATATAAAACTTTCAAGATACTAATAACCGTAGTATCAAGTAGTATCTACTTTTTAAGGCAAGTCACAATACCTTTTAGAAATACATTTATAGGCCTCTAAATCAAGTGACTTCTTTCTTTTAAAACCTTAAGCAATTGATGCCTTCAAATCAATTTGCCTTTCATTATTTCAAGTCATTTATTATTACTTACATTACTTAGAGTAAACCACTCTTTTAACTTTTCATAAAGCTATTATAACCAACTTCCCATAAAGTCGTTATATTAACTTTATACATTAGGCAATTACATTGTTCCTTATATCCAAGGGACTTATACTTCAAACAAGACAAGTATCATATACTTTCAAACATACTTCAAGTCCCTTAACTTTAAAAACCAAGACATCCTTAATCCTTTTAACAAGTGAGTTAATTCCCTAACTCAACCAACTTGGACATTCTTAAAACAAGTCAAGGATATCAAATGAAATTAGATTCATCAAAATCTCGTACGTCTACCGTACTATATGTTTACAACTACTCATGTTCAAGAGATAGGAAAGTTCCACATACCTCTTCGGTTCAATCCACTTGCTAAGTCCAATTTGCCGTACGTAGTATGTCAACCTATAATGACCATAATACGTCTATTAACCTCTTACTTCAAACGTAGAATATTCTAAGTGTAAAGTCACTAAATTCTACGAAAAATCGGACAGCACTTCCTTTGTTTCTACATACTTTTCCACCTTTTTCAAGGCCCGAATTCAATAATCAAACACGTCACATTTAAGACTCAACAATGTAGTTAACAATAGGGGATTACACGCCTACAAGACGTGTAAAATTCTGCCCCACAATTGATATCAAACTAGTCCAACATACAATATCATTTTCGGCAATTTGAGGGACAACAATACAAAGTATTTTCCAATTCCTTTTCAATCCAAGTTGTTTAGTATAACATGATATCAAGCCGCAATCGGTTATAACTACTACAATCTTCAAGTAGGTAACATGCGACGATTCTAATTATCGACCAAATTGTATTTCAACTTCAAATTGCTAGCCATGTCAATTCGGATTTAGGCTTCTACAATCCATATCACTTATCAATCTTATATACATATACTTCATGCTAGTTAAAATGTAAGGCTACAATAATATGTAATCTTATAACACTTAAGAGAACAAGATTGTTACCTTGACGAGCCTTAATCCAATTTCAAGATCCGAAGTCGCTCCCTAGCAACTTAGAGCCTCTCCTTGACACTCCAATCCGCCACTTGAAGCCCTTAGAAGATCACAAACAACTTTCCTTCAATATCCAATCCAAACCTAGGAAAGTGACTAGGTTTTCACCTTGCGACTAATACGAAAACGATATTTTTCCGGGATATTTCTATTGATATACCCTTAAAATAACCTTAGGAACCTTGGTTTAAAGTGTGAAGCTTATTGAACAACAAACGAATTTTTTTTCTCCTTTGAAACCCTTAGAACCCGAGAGCTCCTCTTGTTTCTACAAGTTTTTCTTGAAATTTTTCTAAGTGTTAAGAGCCTTGTCTTGCTACTAGTACACATATATAACACTATGAAGGGTCAAGATGAGAACAAATGGGTGGTTTAGATACAATTCAATAAAGCTCAAGACAAGTGGCCCTTTGACTAAGTCAATTATATCAAGCTCTTAGACTTAGCAAGACTTGGTCATCTTATTTATGGTCAAATGACCCTTTAGCCCATGGTTCAATCGACCATGTCCAACCAAGGGGTGACACGTGTCGCCCTCCCATTCGTCGCAATATTTCGTTTTCCGACAATTCCATAATTCCGATAAATTTTTACTAGTCTCAAATCTTAACATTTTTGAGTTCTTACGTACGTTCTTATAAACATGCCCTGGAATTACGGGGTGTAATACTAGATATATCTCTTGCATTGGCCAATGACTTGGTCGACTTAATATCTCTGAGAAGCTGAGTGTTCTCTCGAAATTTCAATCGAGGAATGAATCTTATTCTCGGCTCAACTACCACCTTCAATCTACTTCGTAATGCACCCAATACAAGCCGCGCCTCAACCTATAAGGCATTTGAGCTTAGGACATGATCAAAGTGCATTGCTCCGTAAACAATGTGATATTGACCTCAAGTCTAAGTGTCACGACCCGAACCCGGGCCCGTGACTGGTGCCTTACCCCGGGCACCCTAGTGATACAACATCAGAGTAATCAGCGGAACATAAAACAAGACATGAAAATATTATGAAGTAAGAAAGCGATGTCGGAGAAAACTTGCCTTACGGCATATATATATATATAAATCAATTTTAAACCGAAGCTACATCCCATTACAACTCGCCACAACGATAAATGGACTCTAAGAATGATACGACAACAATGGCGGACGGGGCCCGCCATACCACGAATGTAAATACCTACAACGACAGGGACTATACCACTGATAAGCCTCCGAGAAACGGAGCTTCCCATACGCCGAATCAGGACCGAGAACTAGGATCAACGATCGTACTGTCAACCTCGGCGGATTGAACGCAGCCAAGGAGGTCGAAGCATAACAGTACCAAGTATGAAATCGAAAATCGTAAATGAAATCATAGTAGTCTATATAAAGCGGGAGACATGTATGATAACCAAAACTACGATTCACACTAAATAAGCAAATATGTCAAGTCGTGGACTCACGCCTCAAAGTCATCATAAAACCGTGCGGGGTAAGTGCGAGGGCATAGCCGACTACTAAAACCCACGATGCAACAAGGTCGTAAATCAGTATCATGAGATCTGTCTGCACCGTTACATGATCAAAGCTTGCCACTCGCGCGATATCTAATGTGCGCGTCTAGCCTCGAACTTCCCATAGCTCGCACGGGCCACTCAATGGCCCGCATGAGGTATTCCCGCATCGGTAGCTACTCCCCGGCGTCTGGACTCGCCGTCGCGTAGCCACAAAGACCGCGTGACCACAAGGCGCAAACTAACTCGAAACTCTCGTAGCTCGCGATAGGCCATACAGACTGCATAAGGTATTCTCGAATCATAGGTCACTAGACGCTGAGTCTACCCGCGTCGGAGGAGCTTAACCGGAATCATGGTGATATAATATCAACATGACAGATTATCGTTAAACAACCTAAGCACAACAAGGGAAAACCACTTTACACAACCATCACAAGATACTAACTCACTTAGCATCCTAACATGTTTACTTATAAAATCAACAAGAAAGTATTACAAGGATATCACAAACCAAAGACATTCAAGTTATACACACAAGGTACATTCTAATATATGATTTAACAAGATCGGGTTTTTATCCCCAAAGTACTTCATATATTAACTCTTTAAAAGATACGTTACTTTCACAAAAACCACACAATACCCGTAGTATATGAAAATAGAGTGATTATCTTTTGAAGTAAATCAAAACACTTACCTTTGTAAAATCAAGTAACAACATTATTTTCCAAACGTCCAAGTTTGCCTAATTTCAAAAGTTCACGTTTCTTATTTTAGAAAGGTTTCGTAGTTCATAGTCTTATTCATTTAAGAATATAATTCTCTTTTAAACCATCTGAGAAACATAAGCCTTATATGTGAGTAGGATATTCTTGTTTATAACAATCCTATTACAGCAGCCATGATCTAGGAAATATCATTTTGTCTCATCTTAGCTTCTATGCAGATGGAAGTTTCTACCGGTTTTAATAATAATTAATCTGTCAAAACATTTCCTTTTTATTAACGCTGCAGTGGTTTGTCGATACACATTCTGATTTCCGAAACCAGTAAAACATTCTTAAGCCGTTATACCTAACTTCCCATAAAGCTAGTATAACTCTTAAGTTTTCAAAAACCAAGTATTACTCTCCTTTCAAAATGATTCAAAAATCTTTTGAAATACTTCAGGTTCTTTATTATCCCATAACCAGCCAGTTATAGTTCAAATCAGTTACCATTTAAAAACCACAAGTATCTTCTTACATACATAAAGTTGTTATAACCAACTTCCCATAAAGACGTTATAACACTTTATGTTCTAGACCAATCAAATACATTTAACACATGTACGTCTACCGTACTACATAGTTACACACATATCATGCTAGAAGAGATAGGAAGAGGTTCACATACCTCGCGACGATTATCGACTAATAGCAAAACGCTCCAAGTACCTCAAAGCCGGCTACTCCTTAGCCAAGTAGATTGCGCCACGCATAGTACTTCCACCTATAAGGCCACAAGGCGCTTATTAACATTTAGGTCTCTTCGTAGAACATCCTACGAGAAAATTCGGCACCTCCCCACATGCAGCGTAAAACTCCTCTCTATCGGTAGGCTACCAAGCCAACGGGGGTTATACGCCTAATCGGACGCACAACTCTATCTCACGTAAAAGCTACACAAGTCTCTCATGTCTGATCTATGTAATTACTGATTCAAGACTCTTCTTTCGAAAAGGTTTCTTATTATTCAGGCTTAAGTCGCGAGACATTGCGTAAGTATTATTCGAGCTTAAGTCCAAAGACATTGCGATAACAACGCTCAGTTCTATATATAGTATACTTCAACTATATAGTCTAACAATCATGTAATTTCCAATTACAATAGAGGACAAGATATTTACCTCGATAAGCCCATAATTATCCAAGTAATAAAGTCGATCCCGGGCAACGTTTAGCTCGACTCCGTGCGCTCAACCCGCTCCAAACTACCCTTAGAAGTTCTAACCAACTTCTACATACTACTCCAACTAACCATGGAGATTTTCCTAAGGGTTTCGGTTTGGTGGTGACGGAAGTATAATAGTATAACCGGGTTTTCAGATAGGTATAACCTTAGAATACTACAAGGTATACGGCTAAGGTAATTTGGGCATTATAACAATACTTTTGAGAGTATCACTACACCACAAAAAAAAGGGGGGTATTATACGAAAACAACTAGGCTAGGGGGGTACCCCACGGCTAGCACCACAAGGAGGGGGGGTGTGTACCCCTCGGCCAACCCCACTAGGGGGGGGAAACTCTCGGCCAAGGGGGGGAAGGGGTGCTCTCGGCCAAAGGCACTACACTAAGGGGGGAGGAAGAAGCTTTCAAGACTTAGAGATTTTTGGATGAAGAAGTTCATCAAAGGGGAGGGGTATTTATAGGTCATGTAAAGGCCAACCAATGGCCAAGATTTAGCCAAGTGCTAGGCAAGTGTAAGGCCAAGATTAGGGCAAGTGTACCTAGCCAAATTGCACACAAAATATCCTACCTACTACTTGACAAAAATGTCAAGAAAATCGTCCAAGGGACGCCCACCAAATCCGCCAATGAGAGGGTGCCAAGTGGCGCCCTCTTGTTGGTCCAACACGTCTCGTCTCTCGGAAAAATCCGCAAAAATTAGAAATGACATAGCCGTAATTTACCCTACGCGAGTTGTGTAAAACGTTTCGTCGAAAAACGACTCTAACCGGGTGTTGTGCACAAAAAAAATTCGGCCAAGCCAACTTTAAAGTTCAAATTTTTCTATGTACGTCCTTACGTGCATACTCTGAAAATACGGGGTATAACATTCTCCCCTCCTTAGAAACATTCGTCCCGAATGTTCCTTCTAAGTCTCAAAACAAACATGCGCCAGTAGTCTTCACTACTATACTTACACGAACAATCTCGCCAATGGCCACAACAACACCTGCGCAAAATATTTACATCCAAGTCCACGAGGAAACACCTCTAACATCACAAACGCTCCCATCCAAGGGTCTAAAATATAATTCCTTCGCACTTTCTCCATACAAAAGAAAAGGTCACATCTCTGCTCGCAATACATGCTCGCTTCTCCCTTTACTCGTCGTGATACCACTTTTGTCACTTTGCCGCGAGGTTCTCGTGTCACTCCGGCGACCCAACAAATGGTGCCGGCTGCACGCGATCCCCGAGGTCGTGACACTCGAACTCTTACCACATTTCGAAATCGCTTGCTTTCCAAAACTCGGGGTTACTATCTCTAACGTGATCATCATTAACTGGGAACACTCTGGATGGATCTCCGATATTTTCCCGATCATAACAATACGAAAGACCGGACGTACTGTCTCCTAAGTCGGACGACAAAAGCTAACATATAGGCAACCTGGCCTATTCTTCACATGAACTCAAAAGGGCCCAAAGTAACTCGGGCTAAGTTCCCTCTGTTTTCCAAAACTCGTCACATGACGGGGTGGTACTTTCAAGAAGACCGACCGTCAACCTGAACTCTAAGCGTCGTCGCCGATTATCCGCACGATTCCTCTGAGCTGCCAGAAACTCTTCTAGACAAGCTTTACCCTATCCACAGTCTGCTGGAACAAGCCTGAACCAACTATCTGAATCTTGCCAACATCGAACCAATCGACTGGCGACTTACACATCCGCCCCTACAAGGCTTCATAAGGCGACATCCGAACACCGAAATGGTAGCTTAAACACTCCTCCACAGAGACAACAGTCCCACAACTACCCCGAAATCCACACGCTGGCGAGGCGAATGCGGTCTGAGACTCACTGCGTTCTTAACCCCAGCTTGGTAAAACTTCCGAAACAAAACAGCCGCACTGGCTCCACTGTCATAAGGTGAAGGTAGGCACCTGCAGCCTTTACAACCTTTACGATAAATCAACACCGCCGAGTAAGCGGTATTTGCTAGAAGACAAGGCGGTGACCTCGCCGGCCCGACTCATCGGGTCGAACGTCTACGAACTCGACTGTTGGTTAACTAAACTTGCGCCTAACACCCTCATAACCCTAACCCAAAGCGGGACCACCACAACTGACCCCACCACCATACAGGTCGCGGGTTGACCCATGGCGTGGCCTCGACCCGACCCGGCAACGCGCAAGACACTAGCTCCCCGAACCGGAAAACTCTCACTAATCACGTTACGAAAACCTAGCGGTCTTCTTAGCTCAACTACCCTCTTTCATTCCACACTACTCAGGGACTTATCCCACAAACATAGATCACGTGCACTATGCACTCCGACAAGGGTCAAACATAAAATACTTCTTTACTCGAGATGGCCTTACCTCTAAGGTCTCTACGTATAAAGCTCTAAGGCTCACACTTTCCCTTATGTCCAATCTTACCCTCATACTAACCATGATTTCTAATCACTAATTACACACTGCTATCAGAACATAGCACTTATGATATACCCATCTTATCATACATACTGATCTCTAGAGGGTTAAGGATATATCTATATCTACCGCTTTACTCCCCTTAGTCGTTCTAATCAAACACCTTGCAGTAGAGCGCATTAAGGAAGATGACGAACTACCCACCGATCACGAAGGTTGAGTCCTCCTACTAGGACATCCTTTCGACCACGTGGCCTCGACGGTAGCGGGTAAAACAAGTACCAACTAAAAGATGACATTCCCGGGATGGCGTCATCCTGTATGAACACTGGGAAAAAGCGAATCGGTGTTTGGAACCTACGTGTAGCGTGAACGGAAACTCGGAGCTCGACCAACTCCGGCTTACCGAACGCTCGAACCCTTTGGAGGAACACTGCGCGGCGGATGTGCATATCTAATCTCTTCTTGAGGTGATTCGCCTCGAAAGTTACTAAAGGACCTTGCATTGCTCGGCCTCTCGCTGTCTTTCGTTAACTTCGCCGATCTCTACGTCTCGACTCTGCGCATAAGTCCGTACCAAGGCTATGCTCAAGCCTAACTGAAGAATTACTCTTGCACAACCCTCTCTTAGATATTCATCAAGACTCGCGGTACATCGGTATACTCTCTGGTAGTCAAATCCATAGCTAATGCGAGGTTGTCTCTTCGCAATCTATATTCTCTGTTTGGTCGTGGGCGAAGGTTCAAATGTCATGGCGCGATGGAGCTCGCTGCGCCGTGCTAAACTCACTTTGAAGTGGTGACGTAGCATAACTCCGAACGAAGCACCTAACTCGGGTGATGGTTGGGCTGTGCCCTCATAACCTCTCGTACTCTGCTCGACTCGCCATTTGCCTTGCCTCTGGGCGGGTTGCCTGCGCGGAGGCATAGCGGTAAGAGAAAGAAATACGTGAGAGGTCCAACTTACAACACAACTCTAAGGCACGATCTCGAGTGAGAAGAATAGAAACCAATCCTAAATATCCTATAGCCTCACGATTATTGGTGTGGTGCACAACACCGATAATCAAGACTTCATCGATACGGTCGTAGACACTTTCCGAGGATTAATCGCTCGATACCACTTTTGTCACGACCGAACGGGCGTGATCGTGCCTACCGGGCACCCTAGTGATACAACATCAGAGTAATCAGCGGAACATAAAACAAGACATGAAAATATTATGAAGTAAGCGATGTCGGAAAAAACTTGCCTTACGGCGTATATATATATAAATCAATTTTAAAACCGAGCGATTACATCCCATTACAACTCGCCACATTACTACAAACCTCTAAGAATGATACGACAACAATGGCGCGGGGCACGCCATACCCCTGAATGTAAATACCTACAACGACAGGGGACTATACCACTGATAAGCCTCCGGAGAAATGGAGCTTCCCATACGCTGAACTGTGACCCCGAGAACTAGGATCAACGACTGGTGTACCTCAACCTGCGGCATGAACGCAGCCCCCCGAAGGAGGTCAGTACATCGGTACAGTATGTGGCGAAAATCAGTAAATGAAATCATAGTAGTCTATATAAAGCGGGAGACATGTATGATAACCAAAACTACGATTCACACTAAATAGCGGTCATGTCAAGTCGTGGACTCACGCCTCAAAGTCATCATAAAACGTGCGGGGTAAGTGCGAGGGCATAGCCGATTACTAAAACCTACGATCTAACAAGGTCGTAAACTGTATCATGAGATCTGTCTAGACCGTCACATGATCAAAGCTGGCCACTCGCCCGCAGTATCTAATGTGCGCGTCTAGCCCTGGAACTTCCCATAGCTCGCATGGGCCACTCCAATGGCCCGCATGAGGTATTCCCGCATCGGTAGCTACTCCCCGGCGTCTGGACTCGCCGTCCGCACGGCCAAAGACCGCGTGACCACAAGGGCGCAAACTAACACGGAACTCTCGTAGCTCGCGATAGGCCATACTGGACTGCATAAGGTATTCTCGAATCATAGGTCACTAGACGCTGAGTCTACCCGCGTCGGAGGCGACTTAACCCGGAATCATGAGTGATATAATATCAACATGACGACTTATCGTTAAACAACCTAAGCAACAAGGGAAAACCCTTTACAAACATCACAAGATACTAACTCACGTAGCATCCTAACATGTTTACTTATCAAATCAACAAGAAAGTATTACAAGGCTATCACAAACCA
The DNA here is from genome assembly GCA_029844215.1 of Przewalskia tangutica. NCBI lineage: Eukaryota > Viridiplantae > Streptophyta > Magnoliopsida > Solanales > Solanaceae > Przewalskia > Przewalskia tangutica. Next base: position 41,725,232 of record CM056733.1, read on the forward strand.
GACAATCAAGTTATACACACGAGTACATTCTAATATATGATTTAACAAGATCGGGTTTTATCCCCAAAGTACTTCATATATTAACTCTTTAAAAGATACGTTACTTTCACAAAACCACACAATACCCGTAGTATATGAAAATAGAGTGATTATCTTTTGAAGTAAATCAAAACACTTACCTTTGTAAAATCAAGTAACAACATTATTTTCCAAACGTCCAAGTTTGCCTAATTTCAAAAGTTCACGTTTCTTATTTTAGAAAGGTTTCGTAGTTCATAGTCTTATTCATTTAAGAATATAATTCTCTTTTAAACCATCTGAGGAACATAAGCCTTATATGTGAGTAGGATATTCTTGTTTATAACAATCCTATTACTGACCATGATATAGGAAATATCATTTTGTCTCATCTTAGCTTCTATGCAGATGGAAGTTTCTACCGGTTTTAATAATAATTAATCTGTCAAAACATTTCCTTTTTATTAACGCTGCAGTGGTTTGTCGATACACATTCTGATTTCTGAAACCAGTAAAACATTCTTAAGCCGTTATACATAACTTCCCATAAAGCTAGTATAACTCTTAAGTTTTCAAAAACCAAGTATTACTCTCCTTTCAAAATGATTCAAAAATCTTTTGAAATACTTCAAGTTCTTTATTATCCCATAACTTGACCGATTATAGTTCAAATCAGTTACCTTTTAAAAACCACAAGTATCTTCTTTCATACATAAAGCTGTTATAACCAACTTCCCATAAAGCCGTTATAACACTTTATGTTTTAGACCAATCAAATACATTTAACACGTACGCGTCACCGGTACTACATAGTTACACGTATCATGCTAGAAGAGATAGGAAGAGGTTCACATACCTCGCGACGATTATCGACTAATAGCAAACGCTCAAGTACCTCAAACCGCGGCTACTCCTTAAGCCAGTAGATTGCGCCACATAGTACTTCCACCTATAAGGCCACAAGGCGCTATTAACATTTAGGTCTCTTCGTAGAACATCCTACAGAAAATTCGGCGACCTCCCCGCACACAGCGTAAAACTCCTCTCTATCGGGCCGCTACCAAGCCAACTGGGGGGTTATACGCCTAATCGGACGTGCACAACTCTATCTCACGAAAAGCTACAAGTCTCATATACGATCTTATGTAATTACTGATTCAGACTCTTCTTCGAAAAGGTTTCTTATTATTCAGCTTAAGTCGCGAGACATTGCGTAAGTATTATTCAGGCTTAAGTCCAAAGACATTGCCGATAACAACGTTCAGTTCAATATATAGTATACTTCAACTATATAGTCTAACAATCATGTAATTTCCAATTACAATAGAGGGACAAGATATTTACCTCGATAAGCCCATAATTATCCAAGTATAAAGTCGATCCCGGGCAACGTTTAGCTCGACTCCGTGCGCTCAACCCGCTCCAAACTACCCTTAGAAGTTCTAACCAACTTCTACATACTACTCCAACTAACCATGGAGATTTTCCTAAGGGTTTCGGTTTGGTGGTGACGGAAGTATAATAGTATAACTGGGTTTTCAGATAGGTATAACCTTAGAATACTACAAGGTATACGGCTAAGGTAATTTGGGCATTATAACAATACTTTTGAGAGTATCACTATACCACAAAAAAAGGGGTATTATACGAAAACAACTAGGCTAGGGGGGGTACCCCACGGCTAGCACCACAAGGAGGGGGGGTGTGTACCCCTCGGCCAACCCCACTAGGGGGGGGGGGAAACTCTCGGCCAAGGGGGGGAAGGGGTGCTCTCGGCCAAAGGCACTACACTAAGGGGGGAGGAAGAAGCTTTCAAGACTTAGAGATTTTTGGATGAAGAAGTTCATCAAAGGGGAGGGGTATTTATAGGTCAAGTAAAGGCCAACCAATGGCCAAGATTTAGCCAAGTGCTAGGCAAGTGTAAGGCCAAGATTAGGGCAAGTGTACCTAGCCAACTTGCACACAAAATATCCTACCTACTACTTGACAAAAATGTCAAGAAAATCGCCGGGCGCCCACCCAAAACCGCCAATGAGAGGGTGCCAAGTGGCGCCCTCTTGTTGGTCCAACACGTCTCGTCTCTCGGAAAAATCCGCAAAAATTAGAAATGACATAGCCGTAATTTACCCTACGCGAGTTGTGTAAAACGTTTCGTCGAAAAACGACTCTAACCGGGTGTTGTGCACAAAAAAAATTCGGCCAAGCCAACTTTAAAGTTCAAATTTTTCTACGTACGTCCTTACGTACATACTCTGAAAATACGGGGTATAACACTAAGGACCTCTATCTCCCACATGCTGGTAATACTCTAGACATGTATAACAAATAGTTTATCAGCAGGGTTTGCCAATACTCCTCTAAGAGTATCCATGTGTCCACCACTAGCAACTATTGCTAGCAGTAAGTAAGATATACTATATTCTCTAAGAATGTGATGCATACCACATATCGACTTACAACATATCATTGATATTTAATTCTCAATGATCATTAGTCTATGCTATTTTAAGAACTACACTCTATCATTAATATCTCACACTATCAATGACAATGTAAGTTAAAGGGATGCACATTAATGAATAATATAAACAATCAAATAATAATTCAATAATTGCAAAAGCCAAATATATTAATCTCATTAATAATATGAATGTGTTCAAGTACATTTTCTCCTAAAATGATTGTTTCTAGGACATATATACTTTCAATCTCCCACTTGGCCTAGAGTCAATCACCAATGTATTTAATGCCCATGTTTTCGAAATGACCGTTATGTTTGACTAAGCTTAATGGTTTAGTAAATGAGTCTGCTAGATTATTATCGGTGGGAATGTAGTCTATCTTTTTTTCTTCTGTCTCTACCATCTCCCTGAGTATGTGGTATTTCCTTGGTACATGCTTGTTTCTATTCGTTGATCTTGGTTACTTAGCTTGAGCAATCGCACCAGTGTTGTCACAATAAATCGTTATTAGACAACTGACACTTGGAACAACCCCTAATTCCTTTAAGAACTCGGATATAGCTACAACTTCTTTACCAGCTTCCAAACTAGCAATGTACTCGGCTTCTGTTGTCGAATCGACAGTTGTAGCTTGCCTGGAACTCTTCCAACCAACTACTCCACCATTTAATATGAAGGCATAACCAGACTGAGATTTGAAGTCATCAAGATCTGTCTGGAAGCTAACATCAGTATACCCAGTAGCTACTAGCTCTTCTTGTCCGCCATAGACTAAGAAGTATTCTTTAGTTCGTCTAAGATACTTAAGAATACTCTTGACTGCTTTCCAGTGTTCCTCCCCAGGATTCTGCTGGAATTTGCAAGTCATGCTAAGTGCATAGGCCACATCTGGCCTTGTACAGGTCATGACATACATGATTGATCCTATAGCTGAAGCATATGGGATTCTCTTTATGCGTTCAAGTTCTGCAACTGTGGAAGGACAATCCTTCCTTGACAACTTGATGCCTTGACCCATAGGAAGATTCCCTTTCTTGGAATTTTCCATAGAGAAACGTTTTAGCATTTTGTTTATGTATACGGACTGTGATAACCCCAACAATCTATTAGGTCTATCTCTGTAGATTCTAATTCCAAGAATGTAGCAGGCTTCACCCAAGTCCTTCATCATGAAGGTTCTGGATAACCATTCTTTGACTGATTGCATAAGAGCTTTATTGTCTCCCATTATCAATATGTCATCTACATATATAACAATGAAGACAATGCTCTCATTTGTGCGTTTACTATAAACGCACGGATCTTCCTTGCTTCTAACAAAGTCAAACGATTTGACTGCTTTGTCAAAACAAATGTTCCAACTCCTTGAGGCTTGCTTAAGTCCATAAATGGACTTTTGTATTTTGTATACTGCTTTGGGTTGAGTCTTGGATGTAAAACCCTATGGATGTATCATATACATATCCTCAATTAGATTACCATTGAAGAAGACAGTTTTAACATCCATTTGCCAAATATCATAATCATAGTATGCAACTATTGCAAGCAAAATCCGAATGGACTTAATCTTTGCAACAGGCGAAAAGGTTTCATCATAATCGACCCAGACCATTGATTATAATCTTTAGCCACCAATATTGCTTTATAAATCTGTATTTTACCATATGCATCAATCTTCTTCTTGAAGACTCATTTGCATCCTATGGGTCTAACCCCTGTTGGCAAGTCAACCAAGTTTCATACTTGGTTTATGTACATAGACTCCATTTCGAATTTCATGGCTTCTTGCCATCTCTGTGAATTAATGTCTAGCATTGCTTCGCTGTAGGTAGCAGGCTCATCACCATCAGGATTATCTATCTCATTATGTGTTTTAACAAGGAGATTAAGTCTTTCAGGTGCACGATGAGTCCTAGTGGTCCTACGGAGTTGAACATTCTGCGTTTTAGTGTTTGATGTATTTTGATTTTGAGAAGATGTTTGTGTGTTGGACAATCCACCACCTTGAGAACTTTCAGGAATATCATTTTGAATAGGATGATGCACAACTATTGTGTCAATCTACCATTGGTTGTGCATGAGGGTCTTGTATTTCTGTGGTATCCCTCACAACACTCCCACTGGCTGAAGGGCGTACTCTAAGTACCCAATCATCATCAAATACTCCCACTGAATCCTTGTCTAGGTCATTTGACAAGGGGTCATTCTCTACATTAATTTGTACTTCTTGAATTTCTTCAAGTTCTATCTTGTTGCTGTCACGACCCGTTCCAGGGCCCGTGACTGGTGCCTTACCCGGGCACCCAAGTAGTCATACATCAGAGTAATCAGCGGAATATAAAAACAAGACAAGAAACAAATGTAAATTAAGACACCGTTTATCTGAGAAAAGTCGCCTTTCGGCATATATATATATAAACCAAAATCTGGCAGTTACATCCCAACTGTACAATAGGACTACAGACCTCTAAGGAAGTAAACAACTATGGCGGGACAGGGCCCCGCCATACCATGAATGTACAAAACTATCTACAATAACAGGGAGATCATACCCAAAAGTCGAGCCTCCGGAGAAGATGGAGCTCCTGACACCAAAGAAAAGATCCTAAGACTGAGGATCCGCTACGCTTCCGCTGCGGCATGAACGGCCCGAAGGAGGTCGATCATAACAGTACCAAGTATGTGAAAGCGTAAAGTACTTAAATGAAATCATATCATTTAAAACCAATTTTACAAATGTGTACAAAACAACCAATGTAACCGCATAGTGCCACATCACAAACAAGAGCATTAATAGGTAAGCAGAATAGTCTTTTCTAGGCTGCGAATAATCGAAGCAAGGCCAATCGCCCATAGTATCATTATGCATGCCTAATCCTGGACTCCCGCAGTCCGCATAGGCCACTCACATAGGCCCGCATGAGGTATTCCCCGCATCAAGGGTAGCTACTCCTCGGCATCGTCCTGGACTCGTAGTCCGCATGGCCACAAGGACCGCACACTAACCTGGAACTCTCGTAGCTCCGCATAGGTCCCCGGACGCGTGAGGTATTCTCGAATCATAGTCACCTGTTGCACGAGGTATACCCGCGTGGAGGCAGCTCAACCCCTGGTATCATGTCAAGAGGTGAGTGATGTAATACTAACATAACGGCTTACCGTTAAACAACATAAGCACAATAAGAATAACCTCTTATACAAACGTTACAAGACACTAACACACATAGCATCATAATATGTCTACTCATCAAACCATCTTATTATACTTTCCAGAAATCAATACAAGTCTTTCATAAACACATAAGTAAACTGTTCCTTTTCTCTTTCTTAAGTCGTTATACCTAACTTCCCATAAAGTTAGTATAACTCTTAAGCTTTTGTTTTAAAAACAAATATTCTTCTTCTTTAAAAAATGATTTATAATTCTTTTGAAAGACTTCAAGATTCTTATTATTTAGACTCAAGTCAAAAGACGTCAAGTAAAACCATGTTCAGTTAACACATGTACGTCTACCGTACTATATATATACTTAAAATATCATGCTCAAGAGTATAGGAAGAATCACATACCTTCTCGGCGAAATCTACCTGCCAAGTTGAATATGTCGCGCGCAGAGAATCAACCTATAATAGTCAGATACGTCTATCAATGTCTAGACTACTCTGTAGACTATTCTAAGCAGAGGGTTCTTTATTCTGAGAAAATTGGGCAGCACTTCCTACAGTCAAGCTACACAAGTCTCATGTAGATACGATCCCATGTAAATGCAGTTCAATTCTTCTTACATATACCCTTCTACGTGATTACAGTTCAATTCTATTCTTTAATATCCTTCTATATCTTATACTCAAGTCTTAACTATTCTTATATGTAATATCCAATTACAATAGAAGGACAAGAGTATTTACCTCGATAAGCCCAAAATTATCCAAGTTAAATGTCGATCTGAGCAAGGTTTAGCTCTGTCTGAACGCTCCAATCCGCTCCAAGAAACCCTTAGAAGTTTCTACACAACTTCTACTTACAACTTCAACCAAAAATGAAGTTTCTTCTAGGGTTTCGTTTAGTGACTAATGGAAGTATAGTAGTATTTCTGGGCTTTTAGTATAGGGGTGACTTTGGAAATACTCTGAGGATTGGCTAAGGTATTTGGGGATAGTAACAAGACTTGGAGAGTATTTTCTACCAAGGGGGGGAGGTACTTGCCGAGACTACTAGGGAAAGGGGGGGAAGAGGGTGTTTCGGCTAAGCTCTCTAGAGGGGGGGAAGAAGTGAGGCTTGGACGAGAAGCTCACAAGGGGGAAGGGAGATTTCAAGACTTGGAAAGTTGATTTGTGGATGAAGAATTCATCAACTCAAGGGGGGTATTTATAGGGCTTTCAAGGGCCAAGATGAGGGCAAGTGGAGGGCAAGTGGATGGTGGGGATTTGCACAAGTGCCCCCTAACCCTACTCCACAAATCACTCACAAAACATTGACCCAAGTTTTAGGCCACAAAATCATGCCCATCGTCCAAGGTTCCGCCCCCCTTTGCCGTCCACTTGAGGGTGACAAGTGTCACCCTCTCGTTGGTCCAAATTATTTCATCTCTCGGAAAAATCCGCAAAAATTATAAATGACATAGCCATAATTTACCCTACGCAAGTTTTGGAAAACGTTTCATCAGAAAACCATCCGTTTCGTGGGTTGTGCACAAATTTCGTCCATAATGCCTAACTTAAGGCTAAACTTTTGTACGTATGCCCTTACGTACATACTCTGGAAATACGGGGTATAACAGTTGCAACTCTGTTCCTTGTAGACATAGTCTTCTTCAAGGAAAGTTGCATTTCTGGAAACAATTACTTTATGTTCCTCAGGAAGATAGAAGTAGTATCCTCTTCTTTCCTTAGGATACCCTACAAAATAATACTTCTCACTTTTAGATTCCAATTTGTCAGTGAGCAACTTCTTTACATATGCAGGGCACCCCCAGGGTCGCATGTGTCTAAGTGTTGGCTTCTTACCATTCCATATCTCATATGGAGTTTTCTCTACTGACTTTGATGGAACTCTATTCAAAATATAGATTGAGCTTTGCAATGCATATCCCCATAGGTATGTTGGTAGAGCTGAGAAGCTCATCATGGATCTAACCATATCTAATAAGGTACCATTTCTCCTCTCAGCAACACCATTCATTTGTGGTGTTCTGGGAGGTGTCCATTCTGAATGGACTTCATGAAGCTTCAAGTAATCTAGAAATTCTTTACTTAAGTACTCACCTCCTCGATCTGATCGAAGAGTTTCAATACTTGTTTCAAGTTGCTTCTCTACTTCAGACTTGTACTCCATGAATTTCTCAAAAGCTTCAGACTTATGTTTCATAAGATACATATGCCCAAACCTTGAGAAATCGTCTGTAAAAGTGATGAAATAAAGAAAGCCTCTCTTAGCTTGAGTTGGAAAAGGCCCACATACATCGGTATGGACTAACTCAAGCACCTCTTTCGCACGTACTCCTTTCCCAGAAAGTGATTTGGTTGTCATCTTTCCTCTTAAGCAAGATTCACAATCACCATATGACTCTAAGTCAAATGGTTCTAAGTAATCTAATTTCCTCAATCTTGCTATCCTTGATTCATTGATGTGACCAAGTCTGCAATGCCATAAGTAGGTGGGATTTCTTTGATTACTTATTTTAGCTCTTTTCTTTTGTATATTGAAAATTTCATGGCTACAGTTTAGAACATACAATCCATCCACAAGCGGAGCATTTCCACAAATAAAACCATCATAAGATAAAACATAATTTCCATTGGTAATAAGTGAGGAAACCCCCTCAATGTCTAACATAGGGATAGAAATAATATTTCTCGTCAAAGACGGAATAAAATAACAATTATTAAGTTCTAAACAAAAGCCTGAAGGTAAATTTAGTCTATAAGTCCCCACGCGTTCCGCATCAACTCTAGCTCCATTGCCAACGCGTAGATCTACTTCCCAAGGTCCAACCTTTCTGCAGTCAATTAGTGTTACACCCCGTATTTACAAGACATGTTTTAAGAATGTACGTAAGAACTCACAAGTGTTAAGATTTGAGACTTGTAAAATTTTATCGGAATTATGAAATTGTCGGAAAACGTAATATTGTGACGAATGGGAGGGCCCCCCCCCCCCCTTATGGTTGCCTTGGACGATTTTTAGCAAGGGCTAAAGGGTCATTTGACCTTTGTTGGATGACTAAGTCTTGCAAGTAGAGAGCTTGACATAATTGACTTAGTCAAAGGGTCCACAAAGTCTTGATATTTAGTAAGACCTCATCCAAACCACCCAATTGTTTACATCTTTGTCACGACCCGTTCCGGGGCCCGTGACTGGTGCCTTACCCGGGCACCCAAGCAGTCATACATCAGAGAAAATCAGCGGAAATATAAAACAAGACATGAAACAGTTGTAAAATGAGACACAGTTTATCTGATGAAAAGCTTGCCTTTCGGCATATATATATATATAACCCAAGTTTTGCAGTTACATCCCAACTGTACAATAGGACTACAGACCTCTAAGGAAGTAAACAACTATGGAGGGACAGGGCCCCGCCATACCCTGAATGTACAAACTATCTACAATACAGGGAGATCATACCAAAAAGTAGAGCCTCCGGAGAAGATGGAGCTCACGACACCAATGCAAAGAGATCCAGGATGTGGATCTAGCACTGCTGCTCTTACCTGCGGCATGAACGGCCCGAAGGAGTCGATCACAACGGTACTAAGTATGTGAAGCGTAAAGTACTTAAATGAAAACATATCATTTTAAAAAAATCGGTTTACATATATGTATGAAACAACCAAGGTAGCGCATAGTGCCACATCATAAACAAGAGCAACAATAGGTAAATCTATGTGGTCTTTTCTAGGTGCGAATGATCAAGCGGGCCAATTGCGTAGTATCACCATGCAAGCCTAATCACGGACTCCTGTAGTCCGCATAGGCCACTCACATAGGCGCGTAGGGTATATAACCCGCATCGGTAGCTACTCTCGGCATCGCCCCGGACTCGTAGTCGCATGGCCACATAGACGCGTGAGGTATAACCCGCGCTAACACGGAACTCCGTAGTTCCGCATAGGTTCCCTGGACCCGCATGAGGTATTCTCGAATCATGGTCCCAGACCACCTGAGTCTACCCCGCATCGGAGGGCAGCTTAACCCCCGGTAATATGTCAAGAGGTGAGTGATTTTACACTAACATAACAACTTATCGTTAAACAACATAAGCACTACAAGAATACTCTCTTATACAAACGTTACAAGACACTAACACACATAGCATCATATCATGTCTACTTATCAAACCATCTTATTATTCTTTTCACAAATCAATATAAGTCTGTTATAAACAAATAGGTAAACTGTTCCTTTTATTATTCTTAAGTGGTTATACCTAACTTCCCATAAAGCTAGTATAACTCTTAAGCTTCTGTTTTAAAAACTAATTAGTTCTCTTACATTAAAAAAATGATTGATAATCTTTTGAAATGCTTTCAGATCCTTATTATTCGGGCTTAAGTCGCGAGACATTGCTGTAAGTATTATTCAAAGCTTAAGTCGAAAGACATTGCCGTAGTTATTATTCGATTAACACGTACGCGTCACCGTACTATATATTTTAAAAATATCATGCTTTAGGAAGAATCACATACCTTCTCGGCGAAAACCACCTGCCAAGTTGAATATGTCGCGCGCAGAGAATCAACCTATAATAGTCAGACACGTCTATCAACGTCTAGACTACTCGTAACGATTCTAGCGAGAGGGTCCTTTATTCTACGGAAAATCGGGCGACTTCCCTACCCGGTGAGCTACTCAAGTCTACTGTGAAAACAGTCCTAAGTAAGTATAGTTCAATTATTCTTCTTTTAAACCCTTCTACTTGTGATAAAAATTCAATTCTATTCTGTAATATTCTTCTAAGTATTTAATACTTATTCTTATACTACTACAGTATGTATTCTCTAATACAAAAGAGGGTTAGGATTATTTACCTCGGTAAGCCCAATAATATCCTAGATAAAAGTCGATCAGGAGCAAGGCTTAGCTCCTAAGTTATGCGCTCAGATAGCTCCAGAAACCTTAGAAGTTCTTCACAACTTCTACTAAGTACTAAGGGATTTGGGCTAGGGTATTTTGGGCATTATAACAATACTAGAAGGCAACTTTTCTACCAAGGGAGGGGGGGTAGATTTCGGCTAGGCTAGGGGGGGTAGCCTCGGCCAAACTTTACTCAAAGGGGGGGGTGGTGTTGGACGAAATGCTCACAAAGGGAGAGGGGAGGATTTTTCAAGACTTGGAAGTAATTTTGTGGATGAAGAACTCTTCATCACAAGAGGGGTATTTATAGGTCAAGGGATGGCCAACCAATGGCCAAGATTTAGCCAAGTGCTAGGCAAGTGTAAGGTCAAGATTAGGGCAAGTGTCCTTGGCCAACTTGCACACAAAATATCCTACCAACTCCAAGACAAAATTGGACACTCCAATCGGCCATATTGACGCCTCAAGTCCATCAATTGGAGGGTGACAAGTGTCGCCCTCCCGTTGGTCCAAAATGTTTCGTCTCTCGGAAAAATCCGCAAAATTTAGAAATGACATAGCCGGAATTTACCCTACGAAAGCTGTGGAAACGTTTCGTCGGAAAACTATTCGTTTTGTGAGTTGTGCCCAAAAAAACGTCCAAGGCCTAAACTTTTAAGGCTAAACTTTTGTACGTATTCCCTTACGTACATACTCTGGAAATACGGGGTATAACAATCTTGACCCTCCTTAGAAACATTCGTCCCGAATGTTCCTTCCCAAGACAGATAACGATAAGGTTCTTCATAACTTAAACAGTTTGCAAATGCCACACACGGCCACAAAACAACACTTAGGCATAAACGATAATGAAAATTTACAAGTAGGAAAGTGAATTACCTGGAGGTGTGGGGAATAGGTGAGGATACTTCTGCCTCATGTCCTCCTCGGCTTCCCACGTCATCTCCTCCCTGAGCTCGTTCCGCCACAAGACTTTGACGGAAGCCACGTCCTTCGTCCGCAGACGCCTAACCTGACGATCGATTATCGCTATGGGAATCTCCTCATACGATAACCCCTCGGTCACCTGGACATCGTCAATCGGGTGTACCACTAGATGGATCCGATACATCTCTCAAAGATAGATACGTGAAAAACCGGATGCACCGCCTCCAGATCGGACGGCAGATCCAACTCATGCAACCTTGCCTACCTGCGGACAATCTGAAGCGGCCCGATGTACCTTGGTGAGTTTCCTTCTTCCCGAATCTCATCACACCGCCATGGGTGACACCTTTAGGAAAACCCAATCATGAACCTCGAACTCCGGATCTGCGGCGATGATCTGCGTATGACACATCGACTCGAGTGTCAAGACCTCTCTGGATAAGCTTCACCTTATCCATCGCTGCGCAAATCTGGTCCCACTAATCGCACCTCGCCACATCGAACCAACCTATAGGCGATCGCACTTCCTCCCATACAAGGCCTCATAAGGCTCCATCCGAATCTTTGGAGTGGTAGCTATTATTGTACGAAACTCAACTAGAGGCAAATGATCCTCGGCTACCCACGAGTCGTTAACACGGGCTCGCAGATATCCTCGCAGTGCGGATAGTGCGCTCGGCTTTGTCCGTGCTCGTGGATGGAATGCGATGCTCGGGCTCACTGCGTCCCTAAACCTCTCGGAAAGACCTCGGAAGTTAGCGTAACGGGCTCCTGCATGCGATATGATCGAAATAGGGACTCCATGCGATCGACGATCTCTCGGATGTAAAGTCCGGCATAATCCTCGGTAGAAAAGTCGTCTGACGGGAAGAAAGTGGGCTGATTTCACGACTGTCGACGATAACCCATATAGAATCATGTCTCCTCCGAGTGCGAGGTAATCCCGTGATGAAGCATGTTGATTACCTCCCACTTCCGGTCGGGATCTCTATCGTCTGCGCAACAAACCACTGGCCTCGGTGCTCTACCTTCACCTTGACAACATGGGCAATCGAGCTACGAACTCGCAACATCCTCTTCAAGCCATCCCACCAATACAGATCGGCGTCGTGGTACATTTTGGTCGACCACGGATGGATAGAGTAACTTGTATTGTGTGCTTCCCAAGAACTCTGCCAAGTCTCAAACATCCGGAACACACAACGCCCTCAAACCTTAGCACCCCATAAGGTTCTAACTACAAAGGACCCTTGCCCTCACGAAGAGTTGTATCACGATAACGTGTCAAAACTGGATCCTCGAACTGTTGCCTCTTCACCTCGCCGACGATGGAAGACTCGCAACCTCACGAACTCGAACCCACTGCTATCGTAATCAATCAAGCGGACACCAAGGCTCGCTAATCGATGCAAATCACGAACCATATCCTCTCTCTAGCGCACATCGATAGGCTCCCATCGACCTACGACTAGGCATCGCCACAACATTGGCCTTCCCGGGTGGTACAGATATCAACATCGTAATCCTTAAGCAACTCTAACCACCGTCTCGCCGTAAGTTCGGCTCCATCTGGTGAAGATATCTTGGAGGCTCTTGTGGTGCGTATAAATATCCACATGAACCCATACAAGTAGTGCCTCCGGATCTTGGCGTGAATCACCGCCGACTCCAATCATGGGTGGGGTAGTTCCTCTCGTGTTTCTTGGTGTCGGGATGCATACGCTATAACCTTGCCTCTTGCATCAACACACATCCCAACTCGATGCTGGCGATCACAATACACAACATAACCGTGCGGACCTCCGGAAGGTAAGAACGGGGCGATCGTCGATCTCTCTTTCAAGAATGGAAACCCCGCTCCAAGCATCGATCCAGAAACTTGGCGCATACGAGTCACCTAGTCAATGGTGCGAGATAGAAGCAAACTTCTCCACGAACGCCGATAATATCTCGCAAGGCCCGAGCTGCGAACCTCTGCCGGAGTAGTAGGTGCAGGCCAAGTCTCGATCGCCGATCTTGGCGTATCCACTCGAATGCCATCGGCCGACAATATGCCTAAGAAAAGCCACTGAAGTCAACCAAAACTCACATTTGGAAAACTTGGCGTAACCGCTAGTCCCGAGAATCACAAAGTCCTCAAATGCTCTGCATGCTCTCGCTCTGGCGTGAATAAACCAAGATATCATCAATGAACACTATCACAAAGCGTGTCAAAAATGGTTTGAACACTCGGTTCATCAAATCCATGAATACCGCGGAGCATTGGTCAACCCAAAAGACATGACCACGAACTCATAATGCGTCTGGTCCGAATGCGATCTAGGGACATCCACCTCTCGACTCGCACTTTGATGATAGCGGCCGTAGATCAATTTTGGAGAAACATCTCGCACCGCAACTGGTCGAACAAATCATCAATCACGGGAAGGGGTATTCGTTCTTAATGGTCACCTTGTTCACCGCCAGTAATCAACACACATGCGCGGCGTCCGTCCCTTCTTCTTTACGAACAATCGGCGCTCCCGGGGAGAAACACTAGGTCCGATGAAGCCGCTTCTCTAGCAAGTCTCTAAGCGATCCTTGACTCTCTCAACTCGGCGGTGCCATTCGTATGGCGGAATGGAAATAGGCCGAGTGTCCGCAACACATCTATACAAAACTCGATCTCCTCTCGGGAGGATACGGAGGTCGTGCGGAAACACGTCGGGAACTCTCGACTCGGGCGATGAAAATCGCACTGCGACCTCGATATCAAACACGAACGAGATGGTAGATGTACCGCAGTACCATCTTCCTAGCCTTGAGGTAGGAAATAAACCTACCGCCGGCGATACCGTGCTCCTCCCACTCAACAACGGCTCCTCAGAGCTGGAACCGTACTACTCTCTCTGCTGTCTAAAGTGGCGAAGCAAGAAGCTACCAAATCCATCCACATGATCACGTCGAAGTCAATCATCTCCAACTCTATCAAGTCGGCTGGTCGGCGACGTAAATGGTCACAGACAAGCTCTATATACCCGCCGAGCTACCACCGATCACCTGGCGTTGCTACCTCGAAAGGTCTATGGACTCGGGCTCTATCCCTATCCTACTAGCAACAAGGGAGATATATAGGCAGTAGAACCGGATCTATCAAAGCATACACATCAAACCCGAACTGATAAGGTACCTGTGACGACATCAGGTGAGGCCTCCTGATCCTGTCGGCTGGACAAAGCATAAATGCGGTTCTGAGGACCGCTAGAACTGGGACCCGCGCCACGACCTCTGACGCGACCTGCTGGTCCATGAGTACCTTGCCCTCCGGGGCGAGTAGCTGTCGGGGATGAAGAAGACCCGGCGAAAGAACTCAGTGGTGACCCTACCATCGCGCGCCGCGGTGGACGATTACTCGCATAGTGACCCTGCTGGCCACAACTGAAACAAGCTCCCGTAGCAGCACCACAACTCCCGAAGTGGGATCTACCGCATCGACCACACTGAGGGGGTGGTCCGATCGCCAACCGACTCTGCTCTGGGCGTCTGAAGTCACGGGGCCACGGTGCGCCTCGAATATCTGGTGTCTTGAGGGCGGTGCGGGAGTGCTCTGAGTGGTGTGGTGCAAATCTAGGCTAGCCGAGGCCGCCACCACGATAGCCACCAAAAGACCACGCCATCCTGCCTGCTGCACTGTCGCAACCCGTCGGTCTCCTACGCTCGCCTCGCATCCAAGAGCATGAGCTGCGTGCGGGTAATGTCCATACGGTGAAGGGAAACACCGCATGACTTCGGCCATATAATCATCTAGCCCGGTGACGTAGCGGTGCACCCTATCCTCCATATCTGCTACCAACGCTGGGACATATCGAGCCAATGAATTAAACTCGACATTGTACTCCCTGACTGTGCGTCCCCTCTGTCTCAGCAGTAAAAATCTATCAGCCTGCGCCCTCCTATCTGTGGAGGCAAGAAGTGAGTGAGGAAAGCCTCTGAGAACTCATCCCAAGTAGGCTGGGACGCGTGCTCTCCCGGGATAACTCCACGAATCAAACCAATCGATTGCGGTATCACGCGCCTATGTGAACCAAAGATCATGGACTCGGTCTCGACGCCACGATCACTCTCAAAATCCTCAGAGGCGGCGGATGAACTCCTGCGGATCATCCTCCGGCCTCGACAGTAAAACTACGGCGGGCTACAACTCGGGAAGTCTCGTAGCCTCAAACTCTCGCCTCGGGTGAACGCGAATGCGGAGTGGGGCTGAAGCTGCCGCATCGGCTGTCCTCATGTTCGCCACGATCTGGCGATGGCGGGCCATCTCTCGTAACCCATCTCATCTGCTCCGGTGTGGGGTGGAGGTGTAGGTCTTGTGGTCTCATCGGCGGCTGCGCCCTAAACCTCACGGGGTCGGCGTCGTAGAACTCGCCGTCTCGGTATAGGCGGGCAGAGCCCTCGTGACTCTAGGTGTCCCACTAGCGACTCCTCGGTGTCTTGCCGCCCGGGCGGGTTGCCTTACGTGGAGGCATAAGCTGCTGAGAAAGGGATACGTTAGAAGGGTCCGACTTATAACACGGCTCAAGGCACGATCTCGGAATGAGAAGAATGGAAACCAATCCTAAATATCCTATAGCCTCACGATTATTGGTGTGGTGCACAACACACCGATAATCAAGACTTACTAGATACGATGCGTAGACACTTTCCGAGGATTAATCGCTCGATACCACTTTTGTCACGACCGTTCGGGGCGTGGTCGTGCCTTACCCGGGCACCTGATCATACATCGAGAGAAAATCGTGGAAATATAAAACAAGACATGAAACGATTGTAAAATGAGACACAGTTTATCGATGAAAAGCTTGCCTTTCGGCATATATATATAACCCAAGTTTTGCGATTCATCCCAACCGTATAATAGGACTACAGACCTCTGAGAAGTAAACAACTATGGCGGGACGGGGCCCGCCATACCTGAATGTACAAACTATCTACAATATAGGAGATCATACAAAAAGTAGAGCCTCGGAGAAGATGGAGCTCCGACACCAATGCAAAGAGATCCTAAGGATGTGGATCTAGCACACCTTGCCTTACTGCGGCATGAACGCGGCCCAGAAGGAGGTCAGTACAACAGGTACTAAGTATGTGAAACTGTAAAGTACTTAAATGAAAACATATCATTTTAAAAAAATCGGTTTACATATATGTATGAAACAACCAAGGTAACCGCACATAGTGCCACATCATAAACAAGAGCAACAATAGGTAAACTGTAACAGGTCTTTTCTAGGCTGCGAATGATCGAAGCAAGGCCAATTGCCCGTAGTATCACCATGCAAGCCTAATCCTGGACTCCCGTAGTCCGCATAGGCCACTCACATAGGCCCGCATAGGGTATATAACCCCGCATCGAGGGTAGCTACTCCTCGGCATCGTCCTGGACTCGTAGTCCGCATGGCCACATAGACCGCATGAGGTATAACCCCGCACACTAACCTGGAACTCCCGTAGTTCCGCATAGGTCCCCTGGACCCGCATGAGGTATTCTCGAATCATGGTCCTGCATCGCCGAGTCTACCCCGCGTCGGAGGCGCAACCCCTAATATGTCAAGAGGTGAGTGATTTTACACTAACATAACAGCTTATCGTTAAACAACATAAGCACAACAAGAATACTCTCTTATACAAACGTTACAAGACACTAACACACATAGCATCATATCATGTCTACTTATCAAACCATCTTATTATTCTTTTCACAAATCAATATAAGTCTGTTATAAACACATAGGTAAACTGTTCCTTTTATTATTCTTAAGTGGTTATACCTAACTTCCCATAAAGCTAGTATAACTCTTAAGCTTCGCTTTAAAACTAATTAGTTCTCTTACATAAAAAAATGATTGAATCTTTTGAAATGCTTTGATCCTTATTATTCAGGCTTAAGTCGCGAGACATTGCCGTAAGTATTATTCAGGCTTAAGTCGAAAGACATTGCCGTAGTTATTATTCAGTTAACACATGTACGTCTACCGTACTATATATTTTAAAAATATCATGCTTTAGGAAGAATCACATACCTTCTCGGCGAAAACCACTTGCCAAGTTGAATATGTCGCGCGCAGAGAATCAACCTAGAATAGTCAGACACGTCTATCAACGTCTAGACTACTCTGTAAACAGTTCTAAGCAGAGGGTCCTTTATTCTACGGAAAATCGGGCGTGACTTCCCTACCGGTGAGCTACTCAAGTCATGTGAAAATAAATTCTAAGTAAGTATAGTTCAATTATTCTTCTTTTAAACCCTTCTACTGTGATAACAGTTCAATTCTATTCTGTAATATTCTTCTAAGTATTTAATACTTATTCTTATACTACTACAATATGTATTCTCTAATACAAAAGAGGGTTAGGATTATTTACCTCGGTAAGCCCAATAATATCCTAGATAAAAGTCGATCCGAGCAAGGCTTAGCTCCTAAGTTAGACGCTCCGATAGCTCGAGGAAACCTTAGAAGTTCTTCACAACTTCTACTAAGTACTAAGGGATTTGGGCTAGGGTATTTTGGGCATTATAACAATACTAGAAGGCAACTTTTCTACCAAGGGAGGGGTAGATTTCAGGCTAGGGGGTAGCCTCGCCAAACTTTACTCAAAGGGGGTGTTGGACTAAATGCTCACAAAGGGAGAGGGGAGGATTTTTCAAGACTTGGAAGTAATTTTTGTGGATGAAGAACTCTTCATCACAAGAGGGGTATTTATAGGTCAAGGGATGGCCAACAAATGGCCAAGATTTAGCCAAGTGCTAGGCAAGTGTAAGGTCAAGATTAGGGCAAGTGTCCTTGGCCAACTTGCACACAAAATATCCTACCAACTCCAAGACACAATTGGACACTCCAATCGGCCATATTGACGCCTCAAGTCCATCAATTGGAGGGTGACAAGTGTCGCCCTCCCGTTGGTCCAAAATGTTTCGTCTCTCGGAAAAATCCGCAAAATTTAGAAATGACATAGCCGGAATTTACCCTACGAAAGCTGTGGAAACGTTTCGTCGGAAAACTATTCGTTTTGTGAGTTGTGCCCAAAAAAACGTCCAAGGCCTAAACTTTTAAGGCTAAACTTTTGTACGTATTCCCTTACGTACATACTCTGGAAATACGGGGTATAACAATCTTGACCCTCCATGTCCCTATATATTACTACTAGTAGCAAGAGTGTGTCCAACACTTAGAAAAAATTTCAAGAAATTGAAGAACACACAAGGCATGCTCTCGGGTTTGGGCTAGCTCTCAACACAAAAATTTTTGTTTGTTGTCCATTTAGCTCTACACTTTAAACCAAGGTTCATGAGGGTATTGTGAGTGTATCTCAATAGAAAAATCCCGGAAAAAGATAGTTTTCGTATTAGTCGCAAGGTGAAAACCTAGTTGCCTTTCTAGGTTTTGTTTGGAAGATTGAAGGAAATTGGTTGGTATTGTTCTAAGGGTCTCTAGTAGCGGATTGAAGTGTCTTGAAGAGACTCTAAGTTGCTAAGTAGCGACTTCGGATTTGGAGTTGGATTAAGATTTGTTGAGGTATAATCTTTTCTCTTAAGTGCTACAAGATTTTATATTGTTGTTAACCTTACATTTTACTAGCATGAAGTATATGTGTTGAAGTTTTATAAGTGTTATGGATTGTTGTAGCCTAAAATCCGAAATGACATATTAGCCATTTGAAGTTGGATTACAATTTGGTCGTTTATTAGAATCGTCGCATGTTACTTACTTGATGATTATAGTGGTTATAATCGATTGCGACTTGATATCATGTTATGCTAACAACTTGGATTGAAATGGAAATTGGATAAGAATTGGTGTTATTGTACTCAATGTGGCCGAATTGGACTAGTAGTTTGTTTTAGTTTGATATCTTTTGTGGGGCGGAATTTTACACGTCTAGTAGGCGTGTAATCCCCTATTGATTAATTGCATTGTTGGGCCTTAAATGTGGCGTGTTTGGTTATTGAATTCGGCCTTGAAAAATGTCACGACCCGAACCGGGGCCCGTGACTGGTGCCTTACCCCGGGCACCCTAGTGATACAACATCAGAGAAAATCAGCGGAAATAAAAACATGAACATGAAACAAGAGATATGATAAAAAAAACAGGCCAACCAAAGCGATTTTCTTGCATATATACAGACCGAGCAGTTACATCCTTTACAACCCCGCCACAACAAGATTATGCACTCTAAGAAAGTGACAACAACTATGACTTGACAGGGCCCCGCCATACCACGAATGTACAAGAACCTCTGCACTGTGGGTAACATACCACAAGATAAGCTCCGAGAAACGGGGCTTCCTAATACGCTGAATCGTGATCCTATGGCGAGGATCCACAACCGATGTACCTCTACTGCGGCATGAACGCAGCCCGAAGGAGGTCGATAACAGGTACCAAGTATGTGAAACTGAAATACTGTAAATGAAATCATGACAGTCTATATAAAACAGGAGACATGTATGATAGCCAAACTACAGTTTACAACATAAAAGTAGTCATGTCAAGTCAGAGACTCACACCCTTGAAGTCATCCCTCATGCCCGTGGAACTCCTTCCTCACTGCCGGCAGTCTAGGTATAAATTGTATGATACGTATAACATGACTCGGCCCATCCCATGGGACTCGAGGTGGAATCGTGTGGAATACATGTCTCGGCCCATCTCATGGGACTCGATGGAATCGTGTGGAATACATGTCTCGGCCCATCTCATGGGACTCGATAGGAATCGTATGGAATACATGTCTCGACCCATCTCATGGGACTCGATAGGAATCGTATGGAATACATGTCTCGGCCCATCTCATGGGACTCGATAGGAATCGTATGGAATACATGTCTCGGCCCATCTCATGGGACTCGATAGGAATCGTATGGAATACATGTCTCGGCCCATCTCATGGGACTCGATAGGAATCGTTCACAACCAATCAGTCGGCCCTCCATCGAGAGACGCGGCGGTATAGAAATACAGTACTTGCACAACAAGGCTATCACACGCAAACATAGGCAAGTTACACACAACTCAAGGTACTTTCATTTTATGTCAAAGTCCGGGTTTTAACCCCAAAGTACTACATACGTTAAATTCTTTTAAAAGATCCATTTCTTTTACAAAGGTCACCCGATACCCGTAGTATTAACATAGAGTGACTAACATTTATAAGTAAACCAAAACACTTTCCTTATTAAAATCAAGTAACAACATTCTTTTCCAAAAGTTCAAGTTTGCCTAATTTCAAATGCTCAAGTCTCTTATTTTCGAAAGATTCCATAGATCATAGTCTTACTCACTTAACGAAATCTCTTTTTAAAACAATTGAGTAACATATGCCTTATGTGTGAGTAGCTTGTTCTTGCTTATAACCATCTTATTAAAGCAGCCATGATCTAGGAAATGTAATACAACTTTGTCTTATCTTAGCTTCTATGCAGATGGAGGTTTCTACTGGTTTTAATATAATTAATTAGTCAATACATTTTCCTTTACTAACGCTGCAATGGTTTGTTCGATACTTATTCTCATTTCCGAAATCAGTAAAACATCAATCTTTAAAAACCAAGTACTCATTACTCACGAATGAGGTTTCACACTTTTTAACAAAATTCATATCGAGTCAATTAAGTCAAGTCTCTTATCTTTCAAGATCAAGTCTCTTAACTTCTAAAATCAATAAACCATTCTATTACTTACATAAAGTCGTTATAACTAACTTCCCATAAAGCTATTATAACACTATATGTTTTAAACCAACCAAAACTCGTTTAGCACACGTACGTCTACCGTACTACATAGTTCACAACAATCATTCTAGAAAAGATAGGAAGAGGTTCACATACCTCGCGACGATTATCGACAAATAGCAAAACGCTCCAAGTACTTCAACCCGTCGGCTACTCCTTAAGCCAAGTAGATCACGCCACACGTAGTACTCCACTCCTAAAATGGTCATAGTACTTCTATCAAATCTTTCTTACCATTGAAGACTTATACCAATAAAAAGCCCTCTAATTCTACGGAAAATTGGGCAGCACTTCCCCCCTTTACTCACTTTTCCATCTTTCTCCAAGGTCCGAATAACCGTAATTATATGCCATATATAAGGCGTAATAATTAAACAACATAAAGAAGGGGATTGCACGCCCAAACGGTAACGCGGTTTACTATCACGCCTTCATAATAACAATAAGTAAAAGAAGGGGATTACGCGCCCAACCGGTAACGCGGTTTACTATCACGCCTTCATAATAATACAATACAATAATTAAAAAGGGGATCACACGCCCAAACGGAACGCGATTGAACAATCTTCCCCTTAACAGAAATGTAAATACAGTCCAATGTAAATACAGTCCAAAGTAAATACAGTCCAAAGTAAATACAGTCCTTAAGTTGGGGTCCTTGGCCAACTTTGTCCATTT
Source organism: Przewalskia tangutica (assembly GCA_029844215.1). NCBI lineage: Eukaryota > Viridiplantae > Streptophyta > Magnoliopsida > Solanales > Solanaceae > Przewalskia > Przewalskia tangutica. Next base: position 41,747,164 of record CM056733.1, read on the forward strand.
TACTTATCCAAATTACTCATTAGTCATCCAACTTATATTTCCATTCTTAATATAAGTTATAGTTACTTTGTTATTAGCTTCTTAGCAAGTAAGATACGTTTTTACCATTTTGTGGCTTTCTTGCCAATTTCCATTTTAGCAACTTAACAAGATCCAAATCCTTCCAAACTTTACTCCATATATTATATAATCCATAATATACTTATAATATATGTATAATAACCAATTCACAAAGAGGTTTAAGTTTCACTACCTCAAATAGCCCAAGAATATCCAAGTTCTTAAAGTCGCTCCAAGCAAGTCTTAGCTCCAAATATTTACGTTCCAATCCGCTACAAGCAACCCATAGAAGCTCCTAACCAACTTCTCTTCAAGATTCAACTCCAAAAAGTGAAGAACATTTAGGGTTTCCAACTAGCAACTTTCGGCCAAGGCAACAAATAGAGGTTAGGGGTGTGAAATCTTTTCCAACTCTTGGTACACAATCTTCCTAACACCTTAGGGAAGAACACTTAAGAGTTTAAGAATTGTTGGGCAAATTTAGGTCAAGGTGAGGGCTCAAAAACGAGAGCAACAATGAAGGGAGAGGGAGGGTTTTTCAAGTCTTGAAATGGTTAAGTGTGGAAGATTTCATCAACTAAGGGTGCATATATAGGACAACCAAGGGCTAGGATGAAGGCAAGTGTGTGGTTGAGATTGGGGACAAGTGTGTGTGGGTCCCACAAGCCACTTGTCCACACTAAAATATCTTGCAAGACAAGGCCACTTGTCAAGTAATTTCGGCCAAGAGCCACCTAGGGGGGTGACACGTGTCGCCCTCCTACTCGTCCAAAATATTTCATCTTCCGAAAATATCCATAATGGCCAAAATCTCGAAAACAAAGTGGGCCCCACAAACCAGAATTTCTCCCGTGGGCCCCACGTGACCAATTCCGGAAATAAAATCTCATAATTCTAATATAATTCAAGAAGCCCAAATACCAAATCTGGGAATCCAATTCCCATCAACGAACCTTTTTCCTTCACAAAACCCGGAAACTTTTCCGTCGAAAAATCACATCTTTCTTTCTTTCCAAAATTTATGTCGTATTCTCGTACGTACGTCCTCACATACATACCCTGGAACTATGGGGTATAACAAAAAAGGTGGCAAAGTATGTAGAAACAAAGGAAGTGCTGTCCGATTTTCCGTAGAATTTAGTGACTTAGCACTTAGAATATTCTACGTTTGAAGTAAGAAGTTAATGGACGTATTGTGGTCATTATAGGTTGAAGTACTAAGTATAGCGTATCCTACTTGAAGGATGGAATAGCTATCAAGGTTGAAGTACTTTGGAGCATTTTGCTACTTGTCGATAATCGTCGCGAGGTATGTGAACCTCTTCCTTCCTTTGGCATGATTCTATGTATGAAATATACATGTAGTAGTATTTCATGATTCCATCTACTCTTAGAAGTTAAGAGGTAGTTATGTTAATTTACTCTATGTAAAAGCTACGCCTAAGAAATCCTAAGTTCTTACCAAGTCTTATGGGGGATGTTGGTAAGAGTCGTTAGGAATTATTTGGAGTCGAGTTGACTTGGCTAATTTACGGCACGAATGAGAATAAGTATCGAGCAAGCCATTGCAGCGTTAATAAAGGAAAATGTAATGACAATCAAACTATGTTAAAATGAGTAGAATTCTCCATCTGCATAGAAACTAAGATAAGACAAAATTGTATTACATTTTCTAGATCATGGCTACTTGAATAAGATCGCTATAAATAAGTATAACTTATTCACAACGCACCAAAGTATAGACTTTATTTTTTTAAGTTATGGGACTTGATTCTTAAAGGAAGAAATGAATTGATTTACAAATATAGAATATTTGATTTGGAAAGACTTGATTTCTAAAGTTAAGAAACTTGTTTTCTTAAAAGTTAAGAGACTTGAAGTATTCTAAAAGCTATGAAATTCGACTTGAACGTATAAGTCTCTTGGTTATAAAAGGAATGAATTTGCCTAAGACATAAAGAGTTATAACGGCTTTATGGGAAGTTGGTTATAACAACTTTATGGAAGATTAAAAGAATGGTTTTCTTCAGTAATGTAAGCAAAGAAATGATTTAAAATAGAGAAGGGCAAATTGTTTTAAAGGTACCAATTGCTTAAGGTTTTTAAGAAGAAGTCACTTGATTTAGAAGCCGGTAATGTATTTCTAAAAAAGTATTGTGACTTGTCTTGAAAGGTAGATATGACTTGATACTACGGTTGTTAGTATCTGGGAAGTTTTATTTGAAAAAGAGTCTTTCTAAAGGAGTAGAGGTGCGTAGTACTTTGGGTTAAATTCCCGGATTTTATATGACATTATCGCGTCCCGTAAAATGGGTCGCAAAGATACCTTTATGGGCAGACTATATGACATTATCGCGTCCCAGAAATGGGTCGGGCAGTATACCTTTATGGGCAGACTATATGACATTATCGATGTTACACCCCGTAAGTCCAGGACATGTATAAGAGAATGTACGTAAGGAATCAAGACTTGGAAATTAGTACGAAAGGAAGAATTGTTTTTCCGACGGAAAATCTTCCGAACGTCGGAAAGGAAAAATGTTCGTTGTTGAGAATTGAATTCTCAAAATATATTATTTGAAGAGTATGGAACTTATTAACATTATGGAATTTTATTTTTACGGATTTGGTCACGTGGGGCCCACCCGAGGGATTTTACGTTTTGTGGGGCCCACGAGGGTTACGGAATTTTATGGACGAATGAGAGGGCGACACGTGGCACCCCCAAATAAGGTATTGGACGATTTTTAGTAAGGGTATAATGGTCATTTGACCAATGTGTAGATGACAAAGTCTTGCTAATTAAGAGCTTGACATTGTTGACCAAGTCAAAAGCCATTTGGCTTGATCCCATTCATCCAATTTTAACAAGTGTTTTAATCTAAACCCTCCAAGGTGTTATATATCATCCTAAGTAGCAAGACTTGGCATTTCTACACTTAGAAAAATTAGAGAACACCTTGTTCTTCAAAGGTTGCTCTCGGCTTTGTGGTATTTTGGAAGACAAAATTTTGCAATTTTGGTTCTTTATTCACAAGACTTGAACCCAATGTCCCTAAGGGTATTGTAAGGATATCTCAATAGAAAGATTTCGGAAAAACGGCGTTTTCGTATTAGTCGCAAGGCGGAAACTTAAGGAGTTCTTCAACTTTGAAGTTGGAACTTGAAGATGGGTTCTTCATATGCTTCTAAGGAGTGCTTGGAGCGGATTGGAACATAAGGAAAGGAGCTAAGAATTTCTAAGGCGCGACTTTGAATCTTGGAAATTTTAAGGGCTTATAAAGGTATAACTTTTGTCGTTTTAGCAATTAAGGTTTACTTATTGTTGTAGTTATGGATATTAGCAAGCATGAGTTATATATTATGTAGTTGGATAAGTGTATTGGCTATTGGAACCCTAATCCGAAAACTAGCATGTTTAGCCTTAAGATTGGAATTCAAGTTGATTATTAGTTTAAGTCGTCGCATGTTGTATAAAGAAGGAAATTGTAGTTGTTGAAGTTGTTTATGGCTATATAACATGTTATACCTTAGAACTTGGAATTGGAAAAGGATTGGAAAAGGACTTGTGTTGTGTTATTGTTGGCCGAGAATGGCTTGTGAGTATTAAGCTACTTCGTATGAATTGTGGGGCGGAATTTTACACGTATTGTAAGGCGTGTAATCCCATTTGTTTGGTTGTTGTTTTGAGCCTTAAATGTGGCATGTTGGTTATTGTATTCGGCCTTGAAAAAAGTGGCAAAGTGAGTAGAAACAAAGGAAGTGCTGCCCGATTTGCCGTAGAATTAGAGACCGTATACTTAGTATTATTCTACGTTAGAGACTAAAAGTTGATAGTCTTGTTGTGACCATTATAGGTTGACACTTCTACGTACGGCGTATTCGGCTTAGCTTGTGGATTTAGCCGAAAAGGTATGTGAACTATCTCCTCTTCTAGCATGATTCCTTAAGATAAAGAAAGTATGTCCTACTCCTTAAATGATCCATTCTTTGGTTGTATTTGGATTGCCTAAAATAGAAATTGTTCTATGTACTTCATTGATTGTACTTTGATGTTTAAAGTGTAAGTTGTATAATTCATTGCCTTAGTGAAGTTGGATTCTTAAAAGTGAAAGTATTTTACTTAAAGTACATAGAGTCTTGAAAAGGAAGTGGTTTCCAAATCTTTTGGCTAGTGTCTTAGTTCCAAAACCTAAGGGTCGTTATAATGACTTTAGGGGCGTCAAATGAGTGTTTTACTTAATTGTTTTAAGAGAGGAGAAATGACATGATTTAAGAGAAGTAACTTGTTTTAAAGGTGTGAGTTACTTGAGGTTTAAAAGTAGAAGAAACTTGTTTTCTAAATATTAAGAGACTTGAAGTATTTTGAAAGTTAAGAAACTTGTTTCGTTTTAAACGTATAAGTCCCTTGGATAGGAAATTGTACTTGGCTAAGGTATAAAGTTAATATAATGACTTTATGGGAAGTTGGTTATACTAACTTTATGGAAAGATAAATGGATTGATTTAATGAAAGGCAATTTGATTTTAAGGCATCAATTGCCTAAGGTTTTATAAGAAAAGGAGTCACTTGATTTAGAAACCTAACTTTAATTCTAAAGGTATTGTGACTTGCCTTGAAATGTAATTTGGACTTGATACTATGGTTAATAGTATCTTGGAAGTTTTATACTAAAGAGAGTCATTTGTTTTAAAGAGTAGAAGTATGTAGAACTTTTCCTATCTTTTGAGCATGACTAGTTGCACGTATATAGTACGGTAGACGTACAAAACCTTGATATCCTTTACTTGTTTTAAAATAGCCAAGTCGGGTGAGTTAGGAGAATAACTCACTTCTTTGAAAGTTTTAAGGATGTCTTAAGTTTTAATAAGAAGTTAAGGGACTTGAAGAGTTTTAAAGTATGTGATACTTGGTTTTAAGTATAAGCCTCTTGGTTATAAAAAAAAAGGAATGAATATGTCTAAAACCATAAAGGGTTATAACGACTTTATGGGAAGTTGGTTATAACGGCATTATGGAAGGTTAAGAAGGTTGTCTATTTTGATTATTAGGCATAAGTTGCCTAGATGGTGAAAATTTGAAGTTACTTGATTTCAAGCTTTGAAAAGAGTTTTCTAAAAGTGTAGTAACTTACTTTGAAAAATAGACACACCTTGATGCTACGGGTGTTAGTATCTTGGAGTTTTACATAACAAGGAGTCTTTTGAAAAGAATGTACGAACGTAGCACTTTGGCTTGTTTAATTGAGAATTATTCTATGTGTGCCTTGATAAGTACTTTGGCTTGTTTAATTGAGAATTATTCTATGTGTGCCTTGATAAGTACTTTGGCTTGTTTATATGGGAATTATTCTCTAAGTGCCTTGAGTTTATAAAATGAAAGTCTATAGATTTTATGAACTTGCCTATGTGTGCTGGTGATAGCCTTTAAGTGCAAGTATTATGTTTTATTACGTTGTCGCGACTCTCGGTTGGAGGGTCGGCTGTCTTGTTATGAGTTTACTTGGACGTACCGACAGTGATGTGGGATTCCACGGGTATGCTTCCATTATTTGTGTTACTCCTTGGACATGCTTACGATGTGGGATTCCGGGGCATGTGACCAGGAGGCGGGTTGGATTCCCGGATCTTTATAAAAGACATGTTAGTGCCTTAAGGAGACTAAAATGAGAGTGTAGATGATTAAGACTAATAAGAAGTTAGGGGGATTTCTAACTTGCTTATTTATTGTATGACGGCCGGTTGAGATAGGGTAAGAGTATAAGTGAGGGGTAAACCCCCAAGACGTTATACCACCTTCTCCAGGGTAAGAGTATAAATGAGGGGTAAACCCCCAAGACGTTATACCACCTGCTTTACCACCTTCTTCAGGGTAAGAGTATAAATGAGGGGTAAACCCCCAATACGTTATACCACCTGCCTCAGGGTAAGAGTATAAATGAGGGGTAAACCCCCAAGACGTTATACCACCTGTTTCCATGGATTTGCTACCCATGATTTGATCGTGAGTCTCCTATTTTTATGTTGTAGGTATACTCTTATTTACTCTCATTGTTAGTAAGGCACTGTGTACTATTATTTGAGTAGTGACTTTGAGGGCATGCGTCCCTGACTTGATATGACTGTTTATGTATTGTGTACTGTAGGTTGGCAATCATACATGTCTCCTGTTTTGTTTAGACTGTTATGATTTCATTCTGATTTCATCGCTTCACATACTTGGTACATTCTTCAGATCGACCTCCTTCGGGCCGCTCATGCCGCAGGTTTAGGTACGCTGTTTGGTGATCGACATGTGTAGGGCCCTGCTCAGAGTTTTGGATAGCTCCTTCTGTTCGGGAGTTTATCTTTTTGGTATAAGTTCTTTCAGTATAGGCTTTTGTATGCATGGGTACGGCGGGCCTTGTCCGTCATAGTTCAAGAAAATTCTTGAGGTGCGTATTCATATGTAGGATTGGACTCATGCGTGTTGTGTCTTTTTTATGTATATTATATGGCAGCCTTTGTCGGCTTTGCCTTGCACGCACGTTGGTTTTAAAAAAAAGGTGTTATTTAAATTCGCATTTACTTAGTTGTTAAGGTAGAAGGTGCCCGTAGTAGGCACCGCCACGCCCGGGTTCGGGGCGTGATAGAGTGGTATCAAAGCAGTCAGTCCTCGGAATGTCTACAGACCGTGTCTAGTAGAGTCTTGATTATCGGTGTGTTGCGCGCCACATCCATAAACAGGAGGCTACAGGACATTTAGGAGTCGGTTTCTATTCTTCTCACTCTAAGATCGTGCCATAGAGCTGTGTTAGTAATATAATTCCTCTCTGACGTGATTTTGTGTTACAGTTATGCCTCCAAGGAGGGCAACAGCCGCCCAGAAGGGCAAAGGAGTAGCAGGAGCTACTAGTCAGACTCAGAGAGTTGATAGGGCTTATGCCCAGGGTATACCGGATGTTGTGCCACAGTCGGCGAGTTCTTCTGCGCCAGGTTTTGAGACCCCAGCACCAGAGCCTCCAGTTTCTCATTTAGGAGAAGACTATAGGGTCATGAGGGAAGCAGTTATGTTATTGACCAAGATAGCGGTGCTACAGTTTCATCAGCAGGAGGTTATTCGCCTGCATGCAGTGTGTACAGAGGGTAGAGGGCCAACGTGGAGATCAGCGTAAGAGGGCTAGACCGGTTGGTTATCCCGGTGAGTTTTTGGACGAGCTGCCTCAGCAGCGAGTGAGATATTCGTCCCAGCCTACCCAGTACATACCCTCGCAGCTCACAGGTGGGAGATTGGACCCCACGAGGTATTTAGGAGCCGGTCCAAGCTCCAGGGGTCGAGGTTCTCAGAGGAGCCGAGGATTTTCTCAGTCGAGGCCACCTATTCCTCAGTGTTTCAGATGTGGTAAGCGTCATTCGGGGAAATGCCGTTATGGCACAGGTGTTTGTTTTTATTGTGGCCGTCCGGGACATATTCGGAGGGTATGTCCTTTTAGAAAGAGCACCGGTGAGGTGGCTCAGCCTATGAGGCCGGTAGTTGGTTCCCTTTCCTCCACAGTTGTGCGTCCCCCAGGACAGGGTGTTCAGATGCCAGCCAACCGTGGTAGAGGTCAGTGTGGAGTTTATAGTTCTGGCGGTCCTTCGAACCGCATAGCTGATGCGACTACTAGGCAGGATCAGGAGGCGACATCGCACGGGGTTACAGGTATATTTTGATTCTTTTGAATCATACGTGCATTGATAGATTCAGATTTCGCCCTAGCATATATGTTTTCCCTTTGTTGCTAGCAGTTGTAAGTGATAGTACCCCCAGAGGTAGGAATACTTTGATTATTAAAGTGATAAGTTAAGAATGTTGACAAGAATGATAAGTGAACTGAGACTATAGTTGTGTAGAGTTCACAAGTTGTAATTACCCCGTAACAGTGTAAGACCGATAGGGAAGGATGTACAGTAGAAATACTTTGGCTTATGTGACGAACCTCTAGTGAATGGGAGGATAGGGTGAGAAGTACCTTGAGATAAGAGAGAGATTTACTTCAGACTGAAATGAGAAGTTAAGTGTGACGATGGGTCGGGTTATGGACTCATTCCGGGTCAACCGATAGTATGGAATGGGGTGATGTCAGTTGGATATGGTCCCGCTATGTGATAGGGGCACGAGGATGCAAGGCCCAAGTCTAGTTGATTTTTGTGTGTGTACTAAATAAGTTTGGAAGTACGAGAAAGTATGACAAGTAAGAAAAGAAAGGGACCTCTAAGGATCTCGTGTTTTAGAAGACTGTAACCTTCGAGTTTTGTGAGGAGGGGTCGCGGACGGAAGGTCCATTGATATGTTTACGGATGTTAGGTGGTGGCCATGTGTGGTATCGTTAGTCTTGTGGAGTATTGATTGATAGGCATAGTATAGAGATTGTGACGGAGTGTGTATAGCTTGAAAACCGACTAAGAACATTCGGGGACGAATGTTTCTAAGGGGGGAATAATGTTACACCCCGTAAGTCCAGGACATGTATAAGAGAATGTACGTAAGGAATCAAGACTTGGAAATTAGTACGAAAGGAAGAATTGTTTTTCCGACGGAAAATCTTCCGAACGTCGGAAAGGAAAAATGTTCGTTGTTGAGAATTGAATTCTCAAAATGTATTATTTGAAGAGTATGGAACTTATTAACATTATGGAAATTTATTTTTTACGGATTTGGTCACGTGGGGCCCACCCGAGGGATTTTACGTTTTGTGGGGCCCACGAGGGTTACGGAATTTTATGGACGAATGAGAGGGCGACACGTGGCACCCCCAAATAAGGTCTTGGACGATTTTTAGTAAGGGTATAATGGTCATTTGACCAATGTGTAGATGACAAAGTCTTGCTAATTAAGAGCTTGACATTGTTGACCAAGTCAAGAGCCATTTGGCTTGATCCCATTCATCCAATTTTAACAAGTGTTTTAATCTAAACCCTCCAAGGTGTTATATATCATCCTAAGTAGCAAGACTTGGCATTTCTACACTTAGAAAAATTAGAGAACACCTTGTTCTTCAAAGGTTGCTCTCGGCTTTGTGGTATTTTGGAAGACAAAATTTTGCAATTTTGGTTCTTTATTCACAAGACTTGAACCCAATGTCCCTAAGGGTATTGTAAGGATATCTCAATAGAAATATTTCGGAAAAACGGCGTTTTCGTATTAGTCGCAAGGCGGAAACTTAAGGAGTTCTTCAACTTTGAAGTTGGAACTTGAAGATGGGTTCTTCATAGGCTTCTAAGGAGTGCTTGGAGCGGATTGGAACATAAGGAAAGGAGCTAAGAATTGCTAAGGCGCGACTTTGAATCTTGGAAATTTTAAGGGCTTATAAAGGTATAACTTTTGTCGTTTTAGCAATTAAGGTTTACTTATTGTTGTAGTTATGGATATTAGCAAGCATGAGTTATATATTATGTAGTTGGATAAGTGTATTGGCTATTGGAACCCTAATCCGAAAACTAGCATGTTTAGCCTTAAGATTGGAATTCAAGTTGATTATTAGTTTAAGTCGTCGCATGTTGTATAAAGAAGGAAATTGTAGTTGTTGAAGTTGTTTATGGCTATATAACATGTTAGACCTTAGAACTTGGAATTGGAAAAGGATTGGAAAAGGACTTGTGTTGTGTTATTGTTGGCCGAGAATGGCTTGTGAGTATTAAGCTACTTCGTATGAATTGTGGGGCGGAATTTAACACGTATTGTAAGGCGTGTAATCCCCTTTGTTTGGTTGTTGTTTTGAGCCTTAGATGTGGCATGTTGGTTATTGTATTCGGCCTTGAAAAAGGTGGCAAAGTGAGTAGAAACAAAGGAAGTGCTGCCCGATTTTCCGTAGAATTAGAGACCGTATACTTAGTATTATTCTACGTTAGAGACTAGAAGTTGATAGTCTTGTTGTGACCATTATAGGTTGACACTTCTACGTACGGCGTATTCGGCTTAGCTTGTGGATTTAGCCGAAAAGGTATGTGAACTATCTCCTCTTCTAGCATGATTCCTTAAGATAAAGAAAGTATGTCCTACTCCTTAAATGATCCATTCTTTGGTTTTATTTGGATTGCCTAAAATAGAAATTGTTCTATGTACTTCCTTGATTGTACTTTGATGTTTAAAGTGTAAGTTGTATAATCCATTGCCTTAGTGAAGTTGGATTCTTAAAAGTGAAAGTATTTTACTTAAAGTACATAGAGTCTTGAAAAGGAAGTGGTTTCCAAATCTTTTGGCTAGTGCCTTAGTTCCAAAACCTAAGGGTCGTTATAATGACTTTAGGGGAGTCAAAGGAGTGTTTTACTTAATTGTTTTAAGAGAGGAGAAATTACATGATTTAAGAGAAGTAACTTGTTTTAAAGGTGTGAGTTACTTGAGGTTTAAAAGTAGAAGAAACTTGTTTTCTAAATATTAAGAGACTTGAAGTATTTTGAAAGTTAAGAAACTTGTTTCGTTTTAAACGTATAAGTCCCTTGGATAGGAAATTGTACTTGGCTAAGGTATAAAGTTAATATAATGACTTTATGGGAAGTTGGTTATACTAACTTTATGGAAAGATAAATGGCTTGATTTAATGAAAGACAATTTGATTTTAAGGCATCAATTGCCTAAGGTTTTATAAGAAAAGGAGTCACTTGATTTAGAAACCTAACTTTAATTCTAAAGGTATTGTGACTTGCCTTGAAATGTAATTTGGACTTGATACTATGGTTAATAGTATCTTGGAAGTTTTATACTAAAGAGAGTCATTTGTTTTAAAGAGTAGAAGTATGTAGAACTTTTCCTATCTTTTGAGCATGACTAGTTGCACGTATATAGTACGGTAGACGTACAAAACCTTGATATCCTTTACTTGTTTTAAAATAGCCAAGTCGGGTGAGTTAGGAGAATAACTCACTTCTTTGAAAGTTTTTGTCACGACCCGAATCCGAGCCCGTGACTGGTGCCTTACCCCGGGCACCCTAGTGATACAACATCAGAGAAAATCAGCGGAAATAAAAACTTTACACATGAAATGAGAGACATAATAAATAAACAGGTCAACCCAACAGTTGCCTTCAGTATATATACATAAAACCCGAACAGTTATCCTTTTTACAAACCCTGCCCACAACAAAGGCATGCACTTAAGATTTACAACAACTATGACGGACGGGCCTCGCCATACCACGAATGTACAAGAACCTACAACTCGTGGAACACATACCAAAAGATAAGCCTCGAAGGAACGGAGCTTCAATACGCCGAAAGGTGATCCTAAAGCGGATCGACAATAACGATTTCTACTGCGCAGATGAACGCAGCCGGGCGAGGTCAAGACAACAGTACCAAGTATGTGAATCAGAAAATATCAGAATGAAATCATAGCGATCTATATAAAGCGGGAGACATGTATGATAACCAAACTACGATACAACATATAACGAATATATAAAGTCGAGGACTCACGCCTCCAAATCATCACCCGCGTGCGGAATTCCTTCCTCACCACGGCGATATGATATGATATCAACAAGACAAAGAATCCAAATGGGAGCATACCCGCGGCGCACGATCGTGTCGATATGTCCAAAAGGAAACAATAAGACAAAGATTCCAAATGGAAACATACCCGCAGCGCTTACGATCGTGGTCGATATGCCCACAGTGGAAACAATAAGCAAAGATTCCAAATGGAAACATACCCGCGCGCTACGATCGTGGTCGTGATGCCCCAAAGGGAAACAATAAAGCAAAGATTCCAAATGGAAACATACCCGCGCGCTACGATCGTGTCGATGCCCAAAGGGAAACAATAAGGCGAGATCAAAATGGAAGCATACCCGCGCTTACGATCGCGGTCGGTATGTCCAAAGCGATTAGCAAAAGTAACACAATCAGCGAACGCGTGCGTGGAATTTCTTCGTCACCGTAAGACGCCCAAGTAAGTTCTCAACAAGTCAACCGACCTCCATCGAGACGCCAGAGTATAGAAACACAATCTTTGCACAACAAAGGCTATCACAACAAGCATAGGCAAGTCTCACAACAACAAGCATAGGCAAGTTTCACAACAACAAGCATAGGCAAGTTTCACAACAACAAGCATAGGCAAGTTTCACAACTCAAAGTACTTTCATTTATGCCAAAGTCCGGGTCTTAACCCTAAAGTACTACGCACGTTAAATTCCTTTTAAAGAGATTTATTCCTTTTATATAAAAGTCACCCGATACCCGTAGTATAAAAATGGAGTGACTTATATCTTTTAAGTAAACCAAAACAACTTCCATACTTTTTTTAAAGTCAAGTTACCACGTTAAAACCAATGATAAAACCTTTCTTTTGTTTTCATAAGGTCGTTATAACCAACTTCCCATAAAGCTGTTATAACACCTTATGCTTTAAACTATTTTAAGACAACACAATGCCTTTCTTTTCCCTAAGGTTCCAGTTTGCCTAATTTTAATTACGCAAGTCTCTTTTTGAAAAGTTTCATAGTTCAATGTCTTAATCTCTTTTAAAACAATTGAGTAACATATGCCCTAGGAGAGTAGGTTATTCTTGTTCATAATCAATCTTATTAAGCAGCCATGATCTAGAAAATGTAATATCATTTTGTCTCATCTTAGCTTCTATGCAGATGGAGGTTTCTACTGGTTTTAATAATACTTAATTATTCAATACATTTTCCTTTATTAACGCTGCAGTGGTTTGTCGATACACATTCTGATTTCCGAAATCAGTAAAACATTATTCCTTCCACCAAACCAAGTACTCATTACTCACGAATGAGGTTTCACACAAACATCCATATTAAGTCAAGTCTCTTAACTTCTAAACCATTAAACCATTCTTTTTATCTCTCTTAAGGCGTTACACCTAACTTCTCATAAAGTGGTATAACTTTTATGTTTTCAAACCAAGTATACACTTCTTTCAAAAAGGTTTCTTAATCTCTTAGAATACTTGAGTTCTTTTACAACAAGTCGGTTATAAGTCAAATCACCATCTTTTAAAAACCACAAAGCATTTCTCATTTACATAAAGTTGTTATAACACTTTATGTTTAAAGGCAATCAAATACATTTAACACATGTACGCTCACCGTACTACATAGTTATACACATATCATGCTAGAACAGATAGGAAGAGGTTCACATACCGCGACAGTATCGACTAATAGCAAAACGCCCAAGTACCCCAAACCGTTTGCTACACTCTCGTCAAGGCATCACTCCACACGTAGTACTACAACCTATAGTGGCCACAAAGCGCATATTAATATCTTTTAGATCCCGACGTAGAATATTCTACATAAAATTCGGCAAAGACTCTCCACTCCCGCAGCGTAAATCTCCTCCTCTATCGAGGTCGGCTACCAAGCCAACCGGGGGGGGGGGGTTAACATGTCTAACCGGACGTGTACAATTCTACTACATAGTAATGCTACACAAGTCTACTTTAATACAGTCCTATGTAATTACTGATTCGATTCTCTTTAAATTCAGCTTAAGTCGCAAGACATTGCGTAGTATTATTCAGGCTTAAGTCAAAAGACATTGCCGCACAATTATAATGTTCAGTTCTATATATAGTATACTTCAACTATATATTTCTACAATATGTAATTTCCAATTACAATAGAAGGTCAAGAGTGTTTACCTCGATAAGCCCAAAATTATCCGAGTTTAAATGTCGATCCTGAGCGAGGTTTAGCTCCTACTCCGAGTGCTCCAATTTGCTCCAAACAACCCTTAGGAGTTCTACGCAACTTCTACTTAACACTTCAACTGACTATGAAGGTTTTCCTTAGGGTTTCGTTTAGTGGCTAAAGGAAGTATAATAGTATTTGTGCGTTTGTATAAGTGTAACCTTGGGAATACTACAAGGTATTTGGGCCAAGGTATTTGGACATAACAACAATACTAGGAAAGTATTTCTATACCACATCAAGGGGTATTATACGAAAAACAACTAGGCTAGGGGGGGGGGTACCCCTCGGCCAAGGCTTCACAAGGGGGAGGGTGTGGTGGCTCTCGGCCAAGCTCAACTAGGAGGGGAGAGGGACGAAAAGCTCAAGCTAAGAGGGGAGGATTTTTAACACTTAGAACAATTTAGGATGAAGAAGTTCATCAACTTAGAGGGGTATTTATAGGTCAAGTGAAGGCCAACCAATGGCCAAGATGAAGACAAGTGTGGTGCAAGTGTAGGGCTAGATTTAAGCCAAGTGCACCTTATCCATCTACCACAACAACTTGCACAAAATCCTACCTAACCCCACTCACCATTTTCGTCCAAAATGCCGCCCACTCCTTCCAATTAGAGGGTGACAAGTGTCGCCCTCTCGTTGGTCCAAAATGTTTCGTCTCGGAAAAATCCGCAAAAATAATTAATGACATAGCGAATTTTCCTACGAAAGTCGTGGGAAACGTTTCGTCGGAAACGACTCTTTCGCACTTGTGTACAAATTTCGAAACTAGCCAACTTTAAGGCTCAAATTATAATACGACGCGCCACGTACATACTGGAAATACGGGTATAACATTCTCCTCCTTAGAAACATTCGTCCGAATGTTCCTTCTCGAAATAGATAACGAAGTTCCTTCAACAAGTTGTCAAAGCCACACTGCCACGTAATAACACACGCTCTTCTTCTCCTTACTCGTCGCCCTCGCCGAACACTTGAACTCTTCTAGTATCGCCCACACTCCTGTCATCGCTTCAGTTCCCAACACTTTGGAGTCACAACCTCCAAACTGGTCATCTTACTAGCTTCACTTTCCTCTAAGGTCATTCCCGGCCTTCACGAACCGATTCTGGTCGAACATATCCACAAAATCATACGATGGTCATCTAAACTTGGGCCTAGCACCCTCGTGACCCTACCACCGCGGACCACCCAGAGCTGACCCAACCCCAAACAGCCGCGGGTTGGCGCCGCAAAGATGGCCCCAACCCGACCCACTTAACGCATCAAGCTCTTGTTTCCCGATCCGGGACAATCTTACCTCTACAGGTCATGAAAGCTACCACTTCCATTTCACACTACCCAGGGACTTATCACACAATACATTCTAGGCATAAAATGCACTCCGACAAGGATCACTTGCAAAAACTTGTACTCAAGACGGCCTTACATCTAAGGTCTCAACTGTAATATAAATAGGTTCATCATTTCTCACCCCCAGGCTTACCCTTTTCACAACCAGGTTTTACATCACGTTTTAGCACAACGCTATCCGAACATAACACTAAACACATCATCACATCATCAATACATACAAAAACTCTAGAGGGTTAAGGATATACCTGAAAATAGGCGATTCAGAGGACCGCTAAAACTGGGAACTTCCACCGCGACCTCTACCGTGGCCCGCCGGTGTATGAACATCCTGCCTGACTATGGGAGGTGAAGAACCCGCAATCGATCCGTAGTGCGTGCTATCCTACCAGCGCTACACTGGTCGGACAATTTCTCCCAAAAATGCCCTGCTGGCCGCATGTAAAACAAACTCCCGGACTAGCACGACACTCCCCACCGTGGAGTCTACCACAGCGGTCACAACGAGGTAGGGGTGGCTTCACCGCTAACACCGCTTCTCTCAAAATCTGAACCTGGAGCCCCGACCGCCTCCCGAATACTGCAGGTGCTCAGAAGATTGTGGAGGACCACTCAGATCGGGCGGAGGCGCATAACTAGTCTGCTGTTGAGGCGGTCCGCCTCGAAGTCACCAAAGGACCTGCTGCTCGCCCTCTTCGCCGACCTTGGTTATTCCGTCGATTTCTCCGCCTCACCTCCAAGTGCATAAGCTCGTGCGGCAATGTCCATGCGGTGAAGAGCTACACGAACAACTCTGCTAGGTAATCATCGAGCCAGTAACATATCGGTGCACTCGATCCTCCATACTAGCTACTAATGCGGGACGCGTCGCCAATGAGTCGAACTCCACATTGTACTCGAACCGCAGACGCCTGCTCGCCGCAACCCCAAAATCTGTTTACCGAGCCCTCCTCATCCGTGGAGGCAAGAAATGTGCAAGAAAGGCCTCGAGAACTCGCCCATAAAGCCGGGAAGTGCATGCTCTCCCGGGACAGCTCGCACGAATCAAACCCGATCATTGCGGTATCACGCACCGATGCGAACCTAGACCACCGACTCGGTCTCCGATGCCTTGATCACTCTCGATCCACTGAATCGCCGGATGAACTCCGCGGATCATCCTCGTGCCTCGACCCATAAAACTCTGGCGTTACACTCGGAAAATCCCGTAATCTCAAATCGCTCGCCGGGGTGAACTACGGGTGCTCTGGATCGAACTGCGCGTCCGGCTTATCCTCAAGTCAGCCTGACAACTCGCCATTAATCGGGCCATCTCCTTGTAACCCATCTCATCTCGCCACTGTAGGATGGAGGCTCAGTCATCGTGGTCTCTGTAGAGATCGCCACGCTTCTACTCGTATCTTCCTCTGCTGCCTTGCCCTTCTGGGCCCGGGTTGCCTTACGCGGAGGCATAACTGGTAAAGGAAAGGAATACGTCAGAGGGGTTCAACTCATCACACAACTCTAAGGCACGATCTCAGAATGAGAAGAATGGAAACCAATCCTAAATGTCCTATAGCCTCCTGATTATAGATGTGGTGCACAACACACCGATAATCAAGACTCTACTAGACACGGTCTGTAGACACTTTCCGAGGACTAACTGCTCTGATACCACTTTTGTCACGACCCGAATCCGAGCCCGTGACTGGTGCCTTACCCCGGGCACCCTAGTGATACAACATCAGAGAAAATCAGCGGAAATAAAAACTTTACACATGAAATGAGAGACATAATAAATAAACAGGTCAACCCAGCGATGCCTTGATATATACATAAAACCCGAACATTTATCCTTTTACAAACCACGCCACAACAATGCTGCACTCTAAGATTTACAACAACTATGACGGACAGGCCCGCCATACCACGAATGTACAAGAACCTACAACTCAGTGGAACACATACCAAAAGATAAGCCTCGAAGGAACGAGCTTCAATACGCTGAAAGGTGATCCTAAAATGGATCGATACCAATGTACTTACTGCGGCAGATGAACGCACTTCCAAGGAGGTCGATCTAACAGTACCAAGTATGTGAAATCAGAAAAATCAGAATGAAATCATAGCGATCTATATAAAGCAGAGACATGTATGATAACCAAACTACGATATCTGACATATAAACAAATATATAAAGTCGAGGACTCACGCCTCCAAATCATCACCCGCGTGCGGAATTCCTTCTCACCGCGGCATCATGATATGATATCAACAAGACAAAGAATCCAAATGGAGCATACCCGCGCGCTACGCATCGTGTCAAGATGTCCAAAAGGAAACAATAAGACAGATTCCAAATGGAAACATACCCGCGCGCTACGATCGTGGTCGATGCCCACAGGAAACAATAAAGCAAAGATTCCAAATGGAAACATACCCGCGCTACGATCGTGTCGATATGCCCCAAAGGGAAACAATAAAGCAAAGATTCCAAATGGAAACATACCCGCGCGCTACGCATCGTGGTCGATGCCCAAAGGGAAACAATAAGGCGATCAAAATGGAAGCATACCCGCGCGCTACGATCGTGTCAGTATGTCCAAAGCGATTAGCAAAAGTAACACAATCAACAGGAACGTACCCGTGGAATTTCTTCGTCACTGCCGGCACGTCCAAGTAAGTTCTCAACAAGTCAACCGACCCTCCATCGAGAGACGCGGTAGTATAGAAACACAATCTTTGCACAACAAAGGCTATCACAACAAGCATAGGCAAGTCTCACAACAACAAGCATAGGCAAGTTTCACAACAACAAGCATAGGCAAGTTTCACAACAACAAGCATAGGCAAGTTTCACAACTCAAAGTACTTTCATTTATGCCAAAGTCAGGGTCTTAACCTAAAGTACTCATACGTTAAATTCCTTTTAAAGAGATTTATTCCTTTTATATAAAAGTCACCCGATACCCGTAGTATAAAAATGGAGTGACTTATATCTTTTAAGTAAACCAAAACAACTTCCATACTTTTTTTAAAGTCAAGTTACCACGTTAAAACCAATGATAAAACCTTTCTTTTGTTTTCATAAGGTCGTTATAACCAACTTCCCATAAAGCTGTTATAACACCTTATGCTTTAAACCATTTTAAGACAACACAATGCCTTTCTTTTCCCTAAGGTTCGGTTTGCCTAATTTTAATTACGCAAGTCTCTTTTGAAAAGTTTCATAGTTCAATGTCTTAATCTCTTTTAAAACAATTGAGTAACATATGCCACTGGCGAGTAGGTTATTCTTGTTCATAATCAATCTTATTAAGCGACCATGATCTAGAAAATGTAATATCATTTTGTCTCATCTTAGCTTATGCGGATGGAGGTTTCTCTTGGTTTTAATAATACTTAATTATTCAATACATTTTCCTTTATTAACTGCGGTGGTTTGTCGATACGTTACGATTTCGAAATCAGTAAAACATTATTCCTTCCAAAAAACCAAGTACTCATTACTCACGAATGAGGTTTCACACAAACATCCATATTAAGTCAAGTCTCTTAACTTCTCAACCATTAAACCATTCTTTCTATCTCTCTTAAGGCGTTACACCTAACTTCTCATAAAGTGGTATAACTTTTATGTTTTCAAACCAAGTATACACTTCTTTCAAAAGGTTTCTTAATCTCTTAGAATACTTGAGTTCTTTTACAACAAGTCGGTTATAAGTCAAATCGATTATCTTTTAAAAACCACAAAGCATTTCTCATTTACATAAAGTTGTTATAACACTTTATGTTTAAAGGCAATCAAATACATTTAACACGTATGCGTCACCGTACTACATAGTTATACACATATCATGCTAGAACAGATAGGAAGAGGTTCACATACCTCGCGACAGTATCGACTAATAGCAAAACGCTCAGTACCCCAAACCGTCACACTCTCATTCAAGCATATAACTCCACACGTTTTAATAAAACCTATAGAGGCCACAAAGCGCCTTTTAATATATTTATTTCCCGACGTTTAATATTATAAATAAAATTGGGCAGCACCCCCCCCCCCCCCCCCCCCCGCAACAGCGTAAATCTCCTCCTCTATCGAGGCCGGCTACCAAGCCAACCGGGGGGGGGTTAACATGTCTAACCGGACGTGTACAATTCTACTACATAGTAATGCTACACAAGTCTACTGTAATACAGTCCTATGTAATTCTGATTGATTCTCTTCTTTAAATTGAGCTTAAGTCGCAAGACATTGCTGTAAGTATTATTCGAGCTTAAGTCAAAAGACATTGCCGCACAATTATAATGTTGATTCTATATATAGTATACTTCAACTATATATTTCTACAATATGTAATTTCCAATTACAATAGAAGGTCGAAGTGTTTACCTCGATAAGCCCAAAATTATCCGAGTTTAAATGTCGATCTGGCGAGGTTTAGCTCCTACTCCGAGTGCTCCAATTTGCTCCAAACAACCCTTAGGAGTTCTACGCAACTTCTACTTAACACTTCAACTGACTATGAAGGTTTTCCTTAGGGTTTCGTTTAGTGGCTAAAGGAAGTATAATAGTATTTGGGCGTTTGTATAAGTGTAACCTTGGGAATACTACAAGGTATTTGGGCCAAGGTATTTGGACATAACAACAATACTAGGAAAGTATTTCTATACCACATCAAGGGGTATTATACGAAAAACAACTAGGCTGGGGGTACCTCGCCAAGGCTTGAGGGGAGGGTGTGGTGGCTCTCGGCCAAGCTCAACTAGGAGGGGAGAGGGACGAAAGCTCAAGCTAAGAGGGGAGGATTGTTAACACTTAGAACAATTTAGGATGAAGAAGTTCATCAACTTAGAGGGGTATTTATAGGTCAAGTGAAGGCCAACCAATGGCCAAGATGAAGACAAGTGTGGTGCAAGTGTAGGGCTAGATTTAAGCCAAGTGCACCTTATCCATCTACCACAACAACTTGCACAAAATATCCTACCTAACCCCACTCACCATTTTCGTCCAAAATGCCGCCCACTCCTTCCAATTAGAGGGTGACAAGTGTCGCCCTCTCGTTGGTCCAAAATGTTTCGTCTCTCGGAAAAATCCGCAAAAATAATTAATGACATAGCCGGAATTTTCCCTACGAAAGCTGTGGAAACGTTTCGTCGGAAAACGACTCTTTTCGGCACTTGTGTACAAATTTCGAAACTAGCCAACTTTAAGGCTCAAATTATAATACGTACGCGCTCACGTACATACTCTGGAAATACGGGGTATAACAGTTTTAAGGATGTCTTAAGTTTTAATAAGAAGTTAAGGGACTTGAAGAGTTTTAAAGTATGTGATACTTGGTTTTAAGTATAAGTCTCTTGGTTATAAAAAAAAAGGAATGAATATGTCTAAAACCATAAAGGGTTATAACGGCTTTATGGGAAGTTGGTTATAACGGCTTTATGGAAGGTTAAGAAGGTTGTCTATTTTGATTATTAGGCATAAGTTGCCTAGATGGTGAAAATTTGAAGTTACTTGATTTCAAGCTTTGAAAAGAGTTTTCTAAAAGTGTAGTAACTTACTTTGAAAAATAGACACACCTTGATGCTACGGGTGTTAGTATCTTAGGGTTTTACATAACAATGAGTCTTTTGAAAAGAATGTACGAACGTAGTGCTTTGGCTTGTTTAATTGAGAATTATTCTATGTGTGCCTTGATAAGTACTTTGGCTTGTTTAATTGAGAATTATTCTATGTGTGCCTTGATAAGTACTTTGGCTTGTTTATATGGGAATTATTCTCTAAGTGCCTTGAGTTTATAAAATGAAAGTCTATAGATTTTATGAACTTGCCTATGTGTGCTGGTGATAGCCTTTAAGTGCAAGTATTATGTTTTATTACGTTGTCGCGACTCTCGGTTGGAGAATTTGTCTTGTTATTGAGTTTACTTGGGCGTGCAGCGGTGATGTGGGATTCCACGGGTATGCTTCCATTATTTGTGTTACTCTTTGGACATGCTTACGATGTGGGATTCCGGGGCATGTGACCAGTAGGCGGGTTGGATTCCCGGATCTTTATAAAAGACATGTTAGTGCCTTAAGGAGACTAAAATGAGAGTGTAGATGATTAAGACTAATAAGAAGTAAGGGGGATTCCTAACTTGCTTATTTATTGTATGACGGCCGGTTGAGATAGGGTAAGAGTATAAGTGAGGGGTAAACCCCCAAGACGCTATACCACCTTCTCCAGGGTAAGAGTATAAATGAGGGGTAAACCCCCAAGACGTTATACCACCTGCTTTACCACCTTCTCCAGGGTAAGAGTATAAATGAGGGGTAAACCCCCAAGACGTTATACCACCTGCCTCAGGGTAAGAGTATAAATGAGGGGTAAACCCCCAAGACGTTATACCACCTGTTTCCATGGATTTGCTACCCATGATTTGATCGTGAGTCTCCTATTTTTATGTTGTAGGTATACTCTTATTTACTCTCATTGTTAGTAAGACACTGTGTACTGTTATTTGAGTAGTGACTTTGAGGGCATGCGTCCCTGACTTGATATGACTGCTTATGTATTGTGTACTGTAGGTTGGCAATCATACATGTCTCCTGTTTTGTTTAGACTGTTATGATTTCATTCTGATGCTTTCATTTCACATACTTGGTACATTCTTCGTCTTGACCTCCTTGAAGTGCGTTCATCTGCGAGTTTAGGTACGTTGTTTGGTGATCGACAGGTGTAGGGCCCTGCTCAGAGTTTTGGATAGCTCCTTCTGTTCGGGAGTTTATCTTTTTGGTATAAGTTCTTTCAGTACAGGCTTTTGTACAGTTATGGGTACGGCGGGGCCTTGTCCCGTCATAGTTCAGTAAAATTCTTAGAGGTATGTATTCATATGTGGGATTGGACTCATGTACAGTGTTGTGTCTTTTTTTTATATATATTATATGGCAGCCTTGTCGGCTTTGCCCTTGCACGTACGTTGGTTTTAAAAAGAAAACAAAAGGTGTTATTTAAATTCCGCAGTTTACTTAGTTGTTAAGGTAGAAGGGTGCCCAGGTAGGGCACCAGTCACGGGCCCGGGGTTCGGGGCGTGACAATCGCGTCCCAGAAATGGGCCGGGCAGTATACCTTTATGGGCAGACTATATGACATTATCGCGTCCCAGGAATGGGCCGGGCAGTATACCTTTATGGGCAGACTATATGACATTATCGCGTCCCAGAAATGGGTCGGGCCGTATACCTTTATGGGCAGACTATATGACATTATCGCGTCCCAGAAATGGGCCGGGCAGTATACCTTTATGGGCAGACTATATGACATTATCGCGTCCTAGGAATGGGCCGGGCAGTAGACCTTTAGGGGCAGACTATACGACATTATCGCATCCCAGAAATGGGCCGGGCAGTATACCTGTATGGGCAGACTATGTGACTTTATCGCGTCCCATTTTGGGCCGGGTAGTATAGGCGTCCCTCCGCAAAGGGCTGGATTAGGTTATGAAAGATAAATAAGTTATATGGTAATGAACTTGATGATTTTCCTAAGTATGTACGTAAGAAAGTGGCTATAACTTTTATTGAAAAATGGGAAAAGATAATAAGGTACGATTAAGTTCACGAGATGGTAATGACATGGTAGGTTCAGGTATTTACTTCTTTTAAACTTACCTATGTCATGCTTTTATACAGATATGTTTTAATTGTTGTACCTTACTTCCGTTCCATATTCGGTACATGTTGTACTGACCCCCTTCGGGGGGCTGCGTTAAATGCCCGCAGTATTAGGTACGAGTTGGTGATCCTTGCTCTTAGGATCTCGGTTGATTTTGGAAAAAGCTCCATTTGCTCAGGAGGCATATCTCTTGTACGGTTTCCCTGAGGTAGTAGATTCATGTATATTCAGGTGTATGGCGGGGCCTCGCCATACGATTGTTATGTTAAAACTATTAGTGGTCCGTAGTCACATATTGTGGGTCGATTTGTAAAGGAAATGAGGCGATCGGTTATATATGTATGTCGGGAAGGTAGCCCGTGGCTAACTTTGTTGTTTTATTACTGATTGAGTTATTTTATAAGTTTCATGTATGTTCACTGATTATCTCGATGTATACTGTAAGGGTGCCTGGTAGGGCACGATCGCGAGCTTGGTCGGTCGTGACAATTAGCCCCTGTACATTATTACAAATGTGTGAGCCACAAGCGGTGTCCAATACCCAACAGTGAGAATTAGTTATAGACATATTTATTTCAATAACAAATATACCTTGTCCAGCAGGGCCAGAACATTGTGTCTTGTCTCCTCCTGAGGTTGTACAATCCTTCTTCCAATGTCCCTTTCTCTTACAATTGAGGCAAACATCAGCAACTATCTTGGCCTTCTTTCGAACAAATCCTTTAGGTTTCATAGTTGTGGGTTTGGCGGCAACCGCCTTACCCTTCTTCTTCTGCATATTCTTACCCTTAGGTTTGAACTTGCTAGATGAGCCCATCATGAGCACAACTTTACCTTTGGAGGTGGACGACTCGAAGGTCTTCAACATATTATGAAGTAATGGGAGACTTGATTTCGTTCCATTCATGTTGTAATTCACAATGAAGTTCTCAAAGAAACCAGGAAGCGAGTTCAAGATTAGATTAATAGAAACATTTGCAGGCAGCTTCGTTCCAATCGAAGCCAACCTCTCAATTAATCCAATCATCTTCAAAACATGTTGTGACACCTGACCCCATTCGTTCAGCTTACATTTAAAGAGATCTCTCAACAGTTCATACTCCATTGTCTGAGACTATGAGTCATAGAGACTCTTCAAGTGTTCTAGCATCTCGTTGGGGCCCATATTTTCATGTTGTCTTTGTAACTCTGGAGTCATAGAAGATAGCATAACACATTGTGCTGCAACAGCATCATCAAGATATTTCTGATAGACTGTTTTATCAAACAGAGCATACTCTTCAGAATCTTCAGCAGGGACTGTAGGGAGTGTTGTATCCAATACATACTTAATATTTTCTAATCGCAGTACCAAACACATATTTCTTAACCAGTCAGGAAAATTGGTTCCATTCGACTTGTTCGTTTCAACCAACATTTTAAGTGACAGATTCGACATTGTAACTGAAGAAAAGATAGACTTGAAATTAATACTTTAATATAATTTCTATTGAACACATTCATTAATTAACTAACATGGTCTTTAGTTTAATTAGCTCCCACTATTTTAACATACTCTTTTACCCCATAAAGAATACGGACTCATATCGAATACGGTCATAATGGGCCAAGATCCAAACTCATGTTGTCTCCGCGTTTGCTGAAGCTGATAACTTCAACAACACGATCTGGTAGGTCTCTAAACCAATTGCAAACAATTTGCAACTCTTGGTTGACCGAATGTTCTAAACAATTCGATTTGCGTCCCTCGGCTGTCCGACACTGGGGCGCCAAGACAACCTAGCAAGTTAACCCTGTTATGAGACTGCAATTATGTATCAAAGTGGGCTTAGCCTTCATCAAGCAAACACTGGGTGTAAATACTCACGAAGGTTTATCACCTACTACAACATTTATATGCATCTATGAAAGGGTCTGAGTCCTCGTAGACTTAGAGCAAATGCTGAGGCATAAATACTCATCTCGCCAAAAAAGGATTTTGCACCACAATCAATTATAACGGACGACGCGTTCATTTTAAATGAGACTTGTATTAAATTTGGGGAATATTTTAATTCATGGTTATATTCAAGATCAACTATTATATGACATCCTATCATGCAATTTCTAAACACATTTAAATGGGAACCCATCAAACCCAATAGACATGATGTAAGATGGTTTTAATCACATACTGGGCGTCGTCTACCCAGACAGTTATACCGGTCATTGAAAGTAAACAATTACTGGGCGCCGCCTACCCAGACAATTATTGCGGACTAACAAATACTGGTCGCCGCCTACCCAGACATATTTATGCGGACGTTATTCTAATTATTTAAATGATAATCAATTAAACAATTAGGAGAAACAATTAATTTGTGCACACATTATCAAATAATATGTTAAATAACAATAATTGTGGGTTAATTAATTTGTTTCAATTTAGAAAATATTCAAAATCAAAATTTAAACTCAATTTTTCAATATTCGGAATTTTCTGCTCATCCAAACAGTCCCTTCATAATTCAGAAATTAAAATTTAATTTTCAGGGATATTTCTGCAATTTTTAGAACCTTAAAATATTTACAAATTTACCCAGGGACCAAATCTGATTTACAAATTTCTGATTGACCTGTGGATTGAATCTGCTGATTTTAAAAACTTTTAAAATTCTAGAAAATATCTCAGGGAGTAATTTGTAATTTTCAGAGCTTAAAATATTTTCAGATTTGTTTAAGGACCAATCTTCAATTTTAAAACCCTAATTTTAATTGCAAAAAGGTCCTCAAACTATTTTAAATTTTCAAAACCAATTCCAATCCCAAATCAAATTTGGGATTCGAATTTCGGGGCGAAATTGACGGAATTAAAATCCACCAAACGATGGAACACATCGGGACGAACTCACTGGTGGTTTTCACCACCAATTTGGTGGCCCATGGTGGCCGGAATTGGTGCCGCCGGCGGCGGTTTCTAAAACCGTCGGTGGTGCTTCTATTCCGGTCATCGTTGCTGAGCAACACTACCACCATTAGATTCCTCTCGTCGAGACGAACATGATGATATTATTACTGTCACACCCCGAAAATCGGGCCCGTGACTGGTGCCTTACCCCGGGCACCCTAGCGATACAACATCAGAGAAAACCAGCGGAAATAAAAACTTTAAACATGAAATGAGAGACATGATAAATAAACAGGCCAACCAAAACAGTTGCCTTCAGTATATACATAAAACCCGAACAGTTTAATCCTTTTACAACCCTGCCCACAACAGTTCTACAGACCTCTAAGATTTACAACAACTATGACGGGACAGGGCCCCGCCATACCCCTGAATGTACAAGAACCTACAACTCAGGGAACACATACCAAAAGATAAGCCTCCGGAGAAACGGAGCTTCCCAACACGCTGAATGTGATCCTATAAGCGGGGATCGACAGTCGATGTACCTTTTACCTGCGGCATGAACGCAGCCCGAGGAGGTCGATAACAGGTACCAAGTATGTGAAACTGTAAATACTGTAAATGAAATCATAATAGTCTATATAAGCAGGAGACATGTATGATGACCAACTACAGTACATAACATATAACCAGTTACATCAAGTCAGGGACTCACGCCCTCCAAATTATCACTCGTGCCCGTGGAATTTCTTCCTCACTGCCGGCAGTTTATGATATAACAATACCAAGGAGTATACATGAACACCAGGTCCCACCTGTGTCATAAAAACCGTACAGGACAAGTACAACTACCGGATCCGACCGTGCCAATAATACAATGCAACCACAAACACGAAGGCGTCACGGGGCAAGTCACGGCCGACCAGGATACCAAGCGGTCACGTAGCTGACCGGGGCAAGTACTAGGGCTGACCACCAGGGACCAAGGCCGTATCACGAGACTTCGTCACTACACTGAACGGGGCAAGTGCGAGGGCTGACTACCAGATACCAAGGCCGAATCAGTCACGAGACGGGGCAAGTACGAGAGCCGACCACCGGGTACCAAGGCCGAACAGTAAGAAACCTCAACCAGTCAACCGGCCCTCTATCGAGAGACGCGGTAACACAGAAACACCACACTTGCACAACAAAGGCTATCATCACAAGCATAGGCAAGTTTCACAACAACAAGCATAGGAAAGTTTCACCACAACAAGCATAGGCAAGTTTCACCACAACAAGCATAGGCAAGTTTCACATCACTCAAAGTACCTTCATTTTATGCCAAAGTCCGGGTTTTAACCCTAAAGTACTACGTACGTTAAATTCTTTAAAAGAGATCCATTACTTTTATCAAAGTCACCCGATACCCGTAGTATTAGAATGACCAACCCACATTCCTTTTCAAAATCAAGTAACAACATTCTTTTCCTAAGTTCCAGTTTGCCTAGTTTCAATTACTCAAGCTTCTCATTTTCAAATGGTTTCATAGTTCATAAACTTAATCACTTGATTTCTTTTTAGAACAATTGAGTAATATATGTCTCACGTGAGAGTAGGTTATTCTTGTTTACAACATTCTTATTACAACAGCCATGATCTAGAAAATGTAATATCATTTTGTCTCATCTTAGTTTCTATGCAGATGGAGGTTTCTACTGGTTTTAATACAATTCATCATTATTCAATACATTTTCCTTTATTAACGCTGCAGCGGTCTGCGTCGATACACATTACGATTTCAAATCAAGAAACATTATCCTTTAAATAAAACCAAGTACTCATTACTCACGAATGAGGTTTCACACAAACATTCACATTTAAAACAAATAAGTTAAGTCTCTTATCTTATAAGATCAAGTCTCTTAACTTCTAACATCAAGAAACCATTTTCTTTACATCTCTTAAGACATTATACCTAACTCCCCATCAAGCTAGTATAACTCTTTTTAAAACCTTTAAAACCAAGTGTTACTCTCCCTTCAAAACGATTTAGAAATCTTTTGAAATACATCAAGTTCTTTATTATAACAAGCCAGTTATAATTCACATTAGTTACCTTTTAAAACCACAAAGTATTTTCTTACCTACATAAAGCTGTTATAACCAACTTCCCATAAAGCCGTTATAACACTTTATGTTTTAAAAACAATCAAACACAGCTAACACATGTACGTCTACCGTACTACATAGTTCACACATATCATGCTGGAAGAGATAGGAAGAGGTTCACATACCTCGCGACGATTATCGACTAATAGCAAAACGCTCCGAGTACCTCAAACCGTCGGCTACTCCTTAGTCCAGAAGATTACGTCACACGTAGCACTTCAACCTATAAGGCCACAAGGCGCTTATTAAAATCTTAACGTAGAACATTCTACAGAAAATTGGCGGACCTCCCGCAACGCGTAAATCTCTCCTCTTCATCGAGGTCGGCTACCAAGCCAACCATGGGGGTTATACATCTTACGACGGGTATAATTCTACTATACAAGAATACTACACAAGCTACCGTAATACACCCTATGTAATTACGATTCGATTCGATTCTTTATTCTTCAGCTTAAGTCAAAAGACATTGCCAACAACTACGTTGATTACTATATATAGTATACTTCAACTATATATTTTAACAGACATGTAATTTCCAATTACAATAGAAGGTCAAGAATATTTACCTCGATAAGCCCAAAATTATCCGAGTTTAAAGTCGATCCTTAGCAATGTTTCGCTCCTACTCCGGGTGCTCCAACCCGCTCCAAACAACCCTTAGAAGTTCTAACCAACTTCTCTTAAGTACTTCAACAACGGGTGAAGATTTCCTTAGGGTTTCGTTTTTGTGGCTAAAGGAAGTATAATCGTATTTTCTGGGCTTTTGTATAAGTGTAACCTTGGGAATACTACAAGGTATTTGGGCCAAGGTATTTGGACATTACAACAATACTTTGGAGAGTATTTCTATACCACAAGGGGGTATTTATACGAGACAACTAGGCTAGGGGTACCCACGCGCCACAAAGGGAGAGGAGGCTCTCGGCCACAAGGGCCTATCTAGGGAGGGGGGGGGCTCTTGGACGAGAGTCAAACAAGAGGGGAGGGGAAGGATAGCAAGACTTGGAACATTTTGGAATGGATGAAGTCTTCACACTTAGGGGGTATTTATAGCAAAACCAAAAGCCAACCAATGGCCAAGATCAAGCCATGTGCAAGGCAAGTGTAAGGCCAAGATCAAGCCAAGTGCACCCTAACCCTACTCCACAAAACACTCCACAAAACAAGCCACAAAACAAGGCACAAAAGAGGGAGCCAATCGGCCAAGGCCAACCAAGGCCTCTTGGACGCCCAAATCGTCCAAGCCCCCACTTGCTTCCAATGTGAGGGTGACACATGTCACCCTCCCGTTGGTCCGAAATGTTTCGTCTCTCGGAAAAATCCGCAAAAATTATAAATGACATAGCCGTATTTTTCCATACTAATGTTGTGTAAAGTTTTCGTCGAAAAACGACTCTATACGGGGGTTGTGCACAAAATTTCGAAACATGCCTAACTTAAGGCTCAAAATTCGTACGTACGCCCACATGTACATACTCTGGAAATACGGGGTATAACATTCTTCCCCCCTTAGAAACATTCGTCCCGAATGTTCCTTCAAGGTCTCAAAACAAACAGGCGTCAGTATAGTCTTCACTGCTATACGTACGAAAACAATCATGCCACACCTGGCCACAAAAACACACGTTCACTTCTCCCCTTTCTCGTAGTACTCGTCACGAACACTCGAACTCGTTCTAGTATCCGTACCACACTTCACAACGCTCGTTTCCCAACCTCGAGTCACTACCTCAAACTTGGTCATCTCACTAACCTCGATTTCCTAAGGCCATTCCGGCCTTCACGAATCGATTCGATCGAACGTATCCACGAACTCATACGATGGTCATCTAAACTTGGGCCTAGCACCCTCGTGACCGCCACCGGCGGGACCACCTGAGCCGACCCTACCGAACAGGACGCGGGTTGGCCCGCAACATGGCCCCAACCCGACCCACTGTCGCGCCAACTCTTGCTCCTCGACACGGAACAATCTTACCTATTCAAGCCATGAAAGCTACCACTTCCATCCCACATTACTCATGGACTTATCACACAATTATAACCCACGTACACTACGCATTCTGATAAAGGTCAAACATAACATAAATCTTTTACTCAAGACGACCTTACCTGTAAGGTCTCATCATAAAATGTCCTAAAGTTCACACTTTCCATGCCCCCAGGCTAACCCTTTTTCATCAACCATGCTCCTAAATCACATTTTAGCACAAAGCTATCCGAACATAACACTAAACACATCATCAACATCAATACAATATAAGTCTCTAGAGGGTTAAGGATATACCTGAAAATAGGCGGTTCAAAGGACCGCTAAAACTGGGAACTCCCACCGCGACCTCTACCGGGGCCTTCCGGTGTACGAACATCTGCTCGCTACGGCGTGAAGAACCAGAATCGCTCTAGTAGTCCATGCTATCCTACCAGCTACTCGGTCTGGATCTCTTGCCGGATGGCCTGTTGGCGCAAAATAACAATCTCCCGAGTTAGTACGACACTCTCCCATGGAGCTTTCCACAACAGCCACACCGAGACAAGGGCAACCTCATCCGCGAGCACTCCCGCTCCCGAAAATCTGAAACCAGGAGCCCCGACTGCTCCCGAATATCCCGGCGTCCCGAAGGCTGGAGGACCACTCAGATCGGGCGAGGTACATAACTAGTCTCGCCGAGACGGTCCGCCTCGAAAGTCACCAAAGGACCTGCTGCTCGCCTCTTCTCGACCTTGGTCATTCCGCCGATTTATCCGCTCCTCACATCCAAGTGTATACGCCGTGCGCGCAATGTCCATGCCCTACCAAGAGCTACACCAACAACTCTCGCAAGGCAATCATCGAGCCTCAGAACATAACGGTGCACTCGATCCTCCATACTAGCTACTAACGCGGACGCACGCCAATGAGTCGAACTCACATTGTACTCCCGAACCGCACGCGCTCCGCCAGAACACCAAAAATCTGTCGGCCGAGCCCTCCTCATCCGGGAGGCAAGAAATGTGCAAGAAAGGCCTCGAGAACTCGTTCCATACCGCCGGAAGTGCATGCCCTCCTCGACAGCTCCCAAGAATCAAACCACCGATCGCGGTATCACGCATTGATGTGAACCTGTGGCCACCGACTCGATCTCCGATGCCTTGATCACTCTTTACGATCCAGAATCGCCGGATGAACTCCTCGCGGATCATCCTCGTGCCTCGACCCATAAAACTCGGGCGGCCTACAACTCGTAAAAATCCGTAGCCTCGAACTATCCGATCTAGGGTGAACCACTGGCATCGAACTGGCCGCCGGCAATTTATCCTCAAGTCCGCCACAACGGCCATTAATCGCCCACTTGTAACTCATCTCTCTCGCTGCATCGCGGATGGAGGCTCAGTATCGTGGTCTCGCCACGCTTACTCGCAGCTCCGCCGCTTGCCTTCTTCTGGGCGGGTTGCCTTACGCGAGGCATAATCGTAAAAAGTATGTCGGAGAGGGTCCATCTTATCACACAGCTCTAAGGCACGATCTCGTAATGAGAAGAAATGGAAACCAATCCTAAATGTCCTATAGCCTCACGATTATAGATGTGGTGCACAACACACCGATAATCAAGACTTACTAGACACGGTGCAGTAGACACTTTCCGAGGATTAATCGCTCGATACCACTATGTCACACCCGAAAATCGGGCGTGATCGTGCCTTACCGGGCACCTAGCGATACAACATCGAGAAAACCAGCGGAAATAAAAACTTTAAACATGAAATGAGAGACATGATAAATAAGCAGGCCAGCAAAGCGATTTGCCTTCAGATATACATAAAACCCGAACAGTTTAATCCTTTTACAACCACGCCCACAGATTCTACACTTAAGATTTACAACAACTATGACGGGACAGGGCCGCCATACCACAGAATGTACAGAACCTACAACTCGGGAACACATACAAAAGATAAGCCTCGGAGAAACGGAGCTTCCCAACACGCCGAATGTGATCCTATAAGCGGGGATCGGCGGTCGATGTACCTTTTACTGCGGCATGAACGCGGCCCGAAGAGGTCAAGATAACAGTACCAAGTATGTGAAGCGTAAATCGTAAATGAAATCATAATAGTCTATATAAGCGGGAGACATGTATGATGACCAACTACGAGACATAACATATAACCGATTACATCAAGTCGTGGACTCACGCTCCAAATTATCACTCGTGCGTGGAATTTCTTCCTCATCACGGCGGTTTATGATATAACAATACCAAGGAGTATACATGAACACGTGTCCCACTGTGTCATAAAACCGTCTGAGACAAGTACAACTACCGGATCCGACGTGCCAATAATACAATGCAACCACAAACACGGCGTCACGGGGCAAGTCACGAGCCGACTATCGGATACCAAGGCGGCCACGTGGTGACCGGGGCAAGTACTGGTGACCACGGGGACCAAGGCGTATCACGAGACTTCGTCACTACACTGAAACGGGGCAAGTGCGGTCGACTACGGATACCAAGGCCGAATCGCCACGAGGCGGGCAAGTACGAGAGCCGACCACCGGTACGAGGCGAACGATGCGAAACCTCAACTACCAACCGGCCCTCTATCGAGAGACGCGGTAACACAGAAACACCACACTTGCACAACAAAGGCTATCATCACAAGCATAGGCAAGTTTCACAACAACAGGCATAGGAAAGTTTCACCACAACAAGCATAGGAAAGTTTCACCACAACAAGCATAGGCAAGTTTCACATCACTCAAAGTACCTTCATTTTATGCCAAAGTCCGGGTTTTAACCCTAAAGTACTACGTACGTTAAATTCTTTAAAAGAGATCCATTACTTTTATC
This sequence comes from Przewalskia tangutica, assembly GCA_029844215.1. Classification (NCBI taxonomy): domain Eukaryota; kingdom Viridiplantae; phylum Streptophyta; class Magnoliopsida; order Solanales; family Solanaceae; genus Przewalskia; species Przewalskia tangutica. Next base: position 41,779,775 of record CM056733.1, read on the forward strand.
AAAGTCACCCGATACCCGTAGTATTAGAATGACCAACCCACATTCCTTTTCAAAATCAAGTAACAACATTCTTTTCCTAAGTTCCAGTTTGCCTAGTTTCAATTACTCAAGCTTCTCATTTTCAAATGGTTTCATAGTTCATAAACTTAATCACTTGATTTCTTTTTAGAACAATTGAGTAATATATGTCTCACGTGAGAGTAGGTTATTCTTGTTTACAACATTCTTATTACAGCAGCCATGATCTAGAAAATGTAATATCATTTTGTCTCATCTTAGTTTCTATGCGGATGGAGGTTTCTCGGTTTTAATACAATTCATCATTATTCAATACATTTTCCTTTATTAACGCTGCAGTGGTCTGTCGATACACATTCTGATTTCCGAAATCAGGAAAACATTATCCTTTAAACAAAACCAAGTACTCATTACTCACGAATGAGGTTTCACACAAACATTCACATTTAAAACAAATAAGTTAAGTCTCTTATCTTATAAGATCAAGTCTCTTAACTTCTAACATCAGTAAACCATTTTCTTTACCTCTCTTAAGACATTATACCTAACTCCCCATCAAGCTAGTATAACTCTTTTTAAAACCTTTAAAACCAAGTGTTACTCTCCCTTCAAAACGATTTAGAAATCTTTTGAAATACATCAAGTTCTTTATTATAACAAGCCAGTTATAATTCACATTAGTTACCTTTTAAAACCACAAAGTATTTTCTTACCTACATAAAGCTGTTATAACCAACTTCCCATAAAGCCGTTATAACACTTTATGTTTTAAGACAATCAAACACAGTTAACACATGTACGCGTCTGCACTACATAGTTCACACATATCATCTTTGGAAGAGATAGGAAGAGGTTCACATACCTCGCGACGATTATCGACTAATAGCAAAACGCTCCGAGTACCTCAAACCGTCGGCTACTCCTTAGTCCAGAAGATTACGTCACACGTAGCACTTCAACCTATAAGGCCACAAGGCGCTTATTAAAATCTTAACGTAGAACATTCTACAGAAAATTCGGCCGCACCTCCCCCCCCCGCAACCGCGTAAATCTCCTCTCTATCGGTGGCTACAAGCCAACCGGGGGTTATACATCTTACGACGGGTATAATTCTACTATACAAGAATACTACACAAGTCTCATGTAATACACCCTATGTAATTACTGATTCGATTCTTTATTCTTCAAAGCTTAAGTCAAAAGACATTGCCAACAACTACGTTGATTACATATATAGTATACTTCAACTATATATTTTAACAGACATGTAATTTCCAATTACAATAGAAGGTCAAGAATATTTACCTCGATAAGCCCAAAATTATCCGAGTTTAAAGTCGATCCTTAGCAATGTTTCGCTCTACTCGGTGCTCCAACCCGCTAAACAACCCTTAGAAGTTCTAACCAACTTCTCTTAAGTACTTCAACAACGGGTGAAGATTTCCTTAGGGTTTCGTTTTTGTGGCTAAAGGAAGTATAATCGTATTTTCTGGGCTTTTGTATAAGTGTAACCTTGGGAATACTACAAGGTATTTGGGCCAAGGTATTTGGACATTACAACAATACTTTGGAGAGTATTTCTATACCACAAGGGGGTATTTATACGAGACAACTAGGCTAGGGGGGGGGGTACCCCACGGCCACACCACAAAGGGGAGAGGGGGAGGCTCTCGGCCACAAGGGCCTATCTAGGGAGGGGGGGCTCTTGGACGAGAGTCAAACAAGAGGGGAGGGGAAGGATAGCAAGACTTGGAACATTTTTGGAATGGATGAAGTCTTCACACTTAGGGGGTATTTATAGCAAAACCAAAAGCCAACCAATGGCCAAGATCAAGCCATGTGCAAGGCAAGTGTAAGGCCAAGATCAAGCCAAGTGCACCCTAACCCTACTCCACAAAACACTCCACAAAACAAGCCACAAAACAAGGCACAAAAGAGGGAGCCAATCGGCCAAGGCCAACCAAGGCCTCTTGGACGCCCAAATCGTCCAAGCCCCCACTTGCTTCCAATGTGAGGGTGACACATGTCACCCTCCCGTTGGTCCGAAATGTTTCGTCTCTCGGAAAAATCCGCAAAAATTATAAATGACATAGCCGGAATTTTCCCTACGAAAGCTGTGAAAACGTTTCGTCGAAAAACGACTCTATACGGGGGTTGTGCACAAAATTTCGAAACATGCCTAACTTAAGGCTCAAAATTCGTACGTACGTCCACATGTACATACTCTGGAAATACGGGGTATAACAATTACTTAATGATTTCGTCGCCCGTGGTGGCCGGAAATAGTCCCTACGTCGGCGGCATTCCGGCGACTTCATCGCGTTCCGCTACCTCTCAACACCTTTATCGACCATCTTTAAAAGTGGATTTCTCGATAATAGTGGAGACGGTGTTAGAACACATTGAATCACCGGAAAAAATCTCGAAATTCAATTCGCGTGAGTGAGCGATTTGCCATCGTTCATCGCCCAATTTTGTTTTTCGAAAATCAGTTTTCAAAAATTAAAACAATTAATTATCTCATGTATCGTTATTAAGGATTATCGTATAATCATTAAACCAACCTGGGCTCTAATACCACTGTAGAATTTCTTGGGTGTAAAACACACAAGTAAGGCACAGCGAAAGTTTAGAATTTTGAGTAAACTTACTTGCCCCAACAAACGTTCCTGGTATGATTATGCGATAATTCAAATATGCAAAGACAGGAAGAAAACTTACAATTTAAGCTTTGTTAGTCTTTACTAAAGGGAGCGCACGCGATTGTCAATCCGGGTGCAAACCTTGCTTCGGTATATTCCTTTGCCCAAGAAAGCTAGGAAATTTTGGCAGAGGTTTGAGAGAATTTTATTTCCTGAACTCTGAGTTCAGAAAGTGGAAAGTGAGTGCATCATGAAATTATGGGTTAAGTGCCAAATATATAGTGGAGGAAACCCTAAATCAAATCAGATTTGGATCAGGCTTCAAGACCTGACCCAAATCCAAATCTGATGGGTCGAATCGGCCCCATTTGTAACTCTCTATTTATATTCTGCGCGTTTTAGTTCTAATTATATCCAAGATTTAATTTTGACTTAATTATATAATTTTCATCAAATGAAAATTATCCCATAATTTATTATTAAATAAAATATCTTGATTCTAAATCCGATATTTTACATTCTCTCAATATACCCTTAGACCGAAAATACAATCGACTTAGTGTGACCCTTTAGGCCTTCACACATCGGCACTTGATCAAATCAAGGTTCACACGGAACTCCTTGACGGCGCCGGTGACGGATCCAATGTGTGAAGTACGTTTACAAGACTCAAGTAAACAGACCTCTATGTGAGATGATAAATTCCTTTCATTCGCGACACACTCGATCAAACTTAAGATTTTCCAAGTGTCTATCCAAATGACTTGATCACTTTATCTCATATATATATTAGTCGACAACTAGACCATGTCCTAGATATATCTCTTGCATTGGCCAATGACTTGGTCGACTTAGTATCTCTGAGAAGCTGAGTGTTCTCTCAAAATTCCAATCGAGGAATGAATCATATTCTCGGCTCAAATACCACCTTCAATCTACTTTGTAATGCACCCAATACAAGCCGCGTCTCAACCTATAAGACATTTGAGCTTTGGGCATGATCAAAGTGCATTGCTCCGTAAACAAGGTGATATTGACCTCAAGTCTAAGGACCTCTATCTCCCACATGCTGATAATACTCTAGACATGTATAACAAATAGTTTATCAGCAGGGTTTGCCAATACTCCTCTAAGAGTATCCATGTGTCCATCATTAGCAACTATTGCTAGCAGTAAGTGAGATATACTACATTCTCTAAGAATGTGATGCATACCACATGTCGACTTACAACATATCATTGATATCTCATTCTCAATGATCATTAGTCTAGGCTATTTTAAGAACTACAATCTATCATTAATATCTCACACTATCAATGACAATGTAAGTTCAAGGGATGCACATTAATGAATAATATAAACAATCAAATAATAATTCAATAATTGCAAAAGCCAAATATATTAATCTCATTAATAATATTAATGTGTTCAAGTACATTTGCTCCTAAAATGATTGTTTCTATGACATATATACTTTCATTCGGAACTTGTATCTTTGTATCTATTACTCATATATCTTCTTAAAAATGAGAGAATGACTCTACCATCTTGGTATTGAGTTATTTCTCTAAGATGGGTATTTGGTTGCTCAGATTCTGAGGGTTCAGGTTTAACTATACCTTTCAGGATCCATTCTTCTGGTAGGGTAATATCTTTCCATCTAATAGGTCGTGGTATTACAGTGTTAGATCTAGAAAGATTTGTTTGTAAGAGTTGTGTTTCACCCTTTTTACTGTGGTATCTGACTTTTATTGAAAAAGCAAATGTCATAGCTTTATAATAGATTCGAAAAATTATTGTTACAGGAATTGATCCTTCAAGCATTTGGTAATTGTTATGTCTTTATCTGTAAGACAAGAGATTTTTGGATATTTTTATCATTTAAAGAAACTGAAAATTTTGGGTAACAATCAAAAGAGATTGGTCATGTGCAGAGACTGGATTCAACCGAACTTGATAGGGAATCCAGTCTCTGCATAGGAAATTAAGGCTCCATAGTAGAAGATAATAGAAGGGATTGAATAAACAGGGAAGGAAGTGATATATAAGAGATTGAATAATAAAAAAATAATAGAAAATACAGTAAGTAAAGAAAGATTAATTTACAAATTAAGGTTCCAAGTTATGGAAACCATAATTCAAAGGTTTTGCAGGAGGGATAATAAACAGGGAAGGAATTGATATATAAGGGATTGAATAATAAAAAGATAATTGAAAATACAGTAAGTAAATAAAGATTAACTTACAAATTAAGGTTCCAAGTTATGGAAACCATAATTCAAAAGTTCTGCAGTAATTTAAACAAAGTAGGTGGTAGAACCAACCATGTATTTAATAAAGTAGGTGGTAGAACCAACCATGTATTTAATGCAGGAATTTAAAGAATTTAAAAGCATGAATTTAAAAGAACATGAAGTATTTAAAAGATTAGGATGTAGTACCATCCATAACCATATTTATTCAAAAGCTTAAATACTTACAAAGATTTGAAAACATTCAAAGAGAACCTTGGGAGTTTGCAAGGTATTTGGAAATTTCGGGTAAGGTATTTGGATGAGAGGAGTTGATGTTCATATGATATGAGTCATATGAAGAATTGGTGAGGAATTTTGGAATTTTTTCCTAACTAAGGGAATTGTTTGAGAGAGAGACTCTCAACTATTACAAATCTGAAAATTATTTCTAAGGAGAGAAGGAAGAGAAAACTAGGAAATAAAAAGTTTGTCTAACTAAGGGAGATAGAGTCTCCTTTTATAGGAGAATTACAAAGTGGATTTAACTATTAAAAATAATATTTTAATACTTTTAACTATTCATCCGTGTGGAGAGTGACGTCATCCGTGACAACATTGTTTTTGTCTTCATCTCGAATTATTCTTTTACTATTCGGGCATTTATTTTTGTCGGGGATTTTATCTGATCATTCCTCCGGGATTTTGTCTTTTTCTTGGCAACTTTTAGAATCCACTGTTGCCAAAAACTGGACTATCTTCGTTCTCAATTTCGAGTTCTTCTTCATCTGACGAAGAGCCTTGTTTTGATAAAGATGATGCAAATTTCAGAATTATGGCTTGCATTTCTTCTTGATTTTTGGCCGCTGCAAGTAATGAGGCCATTTGGGATTTCTGTGAAAGGAACTAGTTGTGTTCCTTTGTTTTTAGTGGTGTCGGTGGTGTTTGTGGAGACGTCTGTAAAGGAATGGGTTTACGGTTATCTAACCATTCCTGGACTTTTGGTGGTGTGAGACTTTTTGGTATTTTAAAGCTACCCCACCATCGGATTTTGAATATTCTTCGGATAACTGGGATTTTATCGTCCGAATAATCTGTGAACCATGTGAATACCCATGGTAAATGGAGATTTGTATGAAAAAGGTGTAGGGGCACAAATCTTTTTTCTTCCTCGGAAGGTTTGAACTAGGATTTGAAGAGGCTGAAAAATTTAGTGACTTTTGGTTTTTGTATTTCTAGGGTGGATCCGAATTGTTCCCACCATGAATTCCACCATGACGGAAATTGTGAGGCATCACATGAGGTATCAAAATGGAAAAGCCAAGTGTGGCTTTGGTTGGGATTTTGAATAAAGAAGGAATTGAACCAAGCTTGTTGGTAATCCCAATAATTAAAAGAAATGTCAAAAAATGGTTCATTTTTGTGGGTGTCCGGGAAATTTATGAGTTGTGATAGGTCATTACCCCAATGATCCGGAGCAATCACGCTGAGTATTTTGCAAATTGAATAAGATGGATCTGGGTTATTTTTGTGAAAATTAATTTTAATGGTAGCTGATCCTGATATTTCAAGGATAGCTTGATAAAAATATGGGGGTTTTAAAATATCTCATGATTTATATAACCATTTTTCTCCAAAATAATTTTGTAGTGCTAAAAGTGTCTTTATTAAAAATCTTTTTTCAAGAGTTGTAATATTTTGAAAAAACGATTTTATGAAATGGTTAGGAGCAGGTTTTTTGAGGACTTGTGGTACCACAAGTTGATTTTTTTAAAATTGTTTTTTAGAAAGGTTTTTTGAAGACTCTTCTTTCTCAAGTTGGGTATTTGAAAATTGATTTTGAGAAAGGGTTTTTGAAGATTCGCCTTTCTCGATTTTTGTAGCATTTTTAGAGTTTTTTCCCTCTAATGTTTTCTCGACAACTTCCTGTTTAGGAATTTGAAGTTGCATCAGTGCTTGTTGTAATTCTGAGGATTTTGCAAGGAGCTGAAAAAGGTTTTCAGCAGTTAATTCTTGTGCGGGATTTACTTGTGTTTTCTGCACAGATCCTGTGCTTCTTGAATTTTCTTGTTCTTCTTTCATAATTGCATCGTACCAGGACATGGGTTTTTCTGCTGGAATTTGAGCATGGGATTTTTCTTTTTCTTCTTTTACTGGTTTGGGAATGGTTTTTAGGGGTTTCTTGGGAGCTATGGAATTTGTTTGTTGTTGTTGATGTTCAACAGGGGTATTCATTGACGGAAGGGTCTCTTCAGTCCTTTTCTGGAGTAAGGCTCCACATACTGCTTGCGTACAATATTGTCCATATTCACGCATATCCTTTCTCGATATTCTGTCCTTGTAACCCAAGCACCAGTTGTTTGGGCAATGATATGATATTTTCGTGATGTGGTTGGCGTCAGAGTGTCGGGGTTTTTTCTCCTGTTTTTAAGAAAATCACTGGTTAGGATAAAAAGGGGATCTGTTTTTTTAAAGTATAAAACTTTAAAATTCATTTTGATGAAAATCCATTTTAATGCAAAAAATGTAAATGATTTTGTAAATTATTTTGTATACCTAAAATAATTTTAAAGGAGTCAATTGAATGATGGAAAGTATCCTGGATTCTATTTTTTCTTAGAGGAAAATCACATCTTAATTCTTTTAGATAGTATGATTTTTCTTTATGTATTGAACATGTTTTTATTAGATTGAGGTCCTTTGTTTTTGGCTTTGTTATAAATGAGAATTTTAGTTTCCTTTTATTGGATTTAAAATATATAAATTCATTTTCTACCTTATAAGGAGTGATTAGATTTATGAATGGTGTTCCTAAGATTACGGAATTGTGACTTTGTTTTACTAGAACAAATGTCGTAGCTATAAAAATTTCATCATTTATGATTGATGCTTTGGTTTTAGACTTAATTTCTAATTTGGAATTATTAGCTATTGCTAACGAATTTTGTGTTTCTTCTAGAAATTTCTCAGGTATTATACCTGTTTTAATACAATTTAAGTCTGCTCCTGTGTCAAAGAGGGCGACAGTTGTTATTTTAAAATTATCTGAAAATTTTAGAGTTATTTTTATTAGGTATTTTTTTGTTTTGATTTGTCTTAAGACCGTTAGAAAATCTTCCAGGATCTCTTTCGGATTTTCTATTTGGTTTTCAACATTATTTTCTGGTTCTATGAGATTTTCTAAATCAGATTTTTCAGAGTCGGAATTTTCAGGACTGAGGTTTTGTTTTGTATTATTTGAAAGCACAATTTTAATTAATTCAGAATCTTTTTTCTGTCTTTCTTTTAATTCTTTTATATCTAATTTTACATGAATGACTTCTTTTTGTAATTCTTGAATTGTTATTTCTTTTATCTTCTTACCTTTTCCTTACATTTTTGTTAAGTCGTATTTATTTTTAGAAGTATTTGGTAAGACGGTATTTTTAATATCTTTCTTTTTTTGTGTAAAAGTTTTTTGTAGTTTATTTAAGTATTCTTTTTGGTGTTGGGTATCTATGTGTTTAATCATATTTAGCATAAATTCTTGATCTTTAGTTAAGACCCATATTCGTTTTCCTTTTGTTTTTTCGGATTTTTCAGTCGAACTACTTGTGACTAATTCATCTACTTGGAGGGGTTTATCGCTCCTGGAGCACGGGTGCACCATGATTCTTGTCAATGCTTTGACTCATATCCATTGGTGACCTTAATGGCGGACATTCAAACATCTCAAACTTTCTCAATACACTCTTTATGTAATGAGACTGAGATAGCACTAGTCCATCAGATGATTTAGAAATCTTAATTCCTAAGATAACATCTACGATACCCATGTCCTTCATGTCAAAACATTGTTTCAATATGTTCTTTGTTTCCAGGATGAAGGCTCGACTACTGCATGTGATCAACATGTCATCTACGTAGAGGCAGATCATGACGAAGGAGTCAGAGTCTCATTTCACGTAGATACACTTGTCACACTCATTAATGGAGAAACTTTTTGATAGTAGTGTACTATCAAATTTTCATGTCATTGTTTTGGAGCTTGTTTCAGCCCATACATAGACTTGATAAGTCTACAGACTTTCTTCTCTTATCCTGGAACTACATACCCCTCGGGTTGTTCCATGTAAATCTCTTCTTCCAAATCACCATTTATGAAGGTTGTCTTAACATCCATTTGATGGATTTCAAGGTCATGCAGTGTTGCAATGGCAATGAACACCCTTATGGAAGTTATTCTCGATACTGGGGAGTACGTGTCGAAGTAGTCAAGACCTTCGATTTGTCGGTATCCTTTGGCTACCAACCTAGTCTTGTATTTGTCTATAGATCCATCAGCTTTGTACTTATGTTTAAGTACCCACTTTCAACCTTGTGGTTTATTTCCAAAGGAAGATCAACCAACACCTAGGCGTGATTGTGCATGATGAACTATATCTCACTTTCCATTGCTTCTTTCCAAAGCGGTGCTTCTGGAGTTGACAATGTCTCTACAATTGTCCGAGGTTCATTCTCAACCAAGTAAGCTAGAAAGTCTAGACCAAGAGATTTCTCTTTTATGGCCCTTTTGCTTCGCCTAGGTTCTGTTTCAGGACCAGTTGGATTCTCATCCACATCTGTATCCATTTGGTCATGCTCGTCAGATCCCGGGGAATCATGACTCCTTTTGTGCGAGGCGACTTCATTTTCCCTCTTAGGAAAGATTGTCTCAAAGAACTCAGCATTCCTTGACTATAGTATTGTACTCCCATGAATATCTGGTATATTTGATTTGTGTACCAGAAAGCGATAAGCACTACTGTTAATTGCATATCCAATGAAGATACAATCTATAGTATTAGGTCCTATCTTGACCTGTTTTGGCTTAGGTACCTCGACCTTGGCCAAACAGCCGCATACCCTTAGGTATTTGTAAGGGATGTCTTTCCTTTCCACAGTTCATATGGAGTATTCTCTTTGCTTCTGTGAGGGACCCTATTGAGTACCATGTTAGCAGTAAGCTCCCCGCATGTTTTGCGCAAGGCCGAAATTAATAAGCAAGGTGTTCATTATTTCCTTTAGTGTACGGTTCTTGCGTTCTGCCACACCGTTTGACTGTGGAGAATATGGTACAGTTTTCTGATGGATTATGCTGGTTTGGGCACAGTATTCCTCAAACGGAGCTACATACTCTCCCCCTCTATCGCTATGAATCGCTTTAATTCGTAGACTTAGTTGGTTTTTGACCTCGGCTATATAGCACTTAAAGGCATTGAATGTTTCGTCCTTACTTTTGAGTAAGTAAAGGTAGCAGTACCTTGTACTATCATCTATGAAAGTCACAAAGTACTTATTCCCCCCTCTAGTTTGAGAGAACTTTAAATCACAGATGTCTGTGTATATAAGTTCTAGAGGGGCGGTATCTCGTTCAACGGAACGGAAAGCCAACTTGGTAAGTTTTGCCTCTACACATACCTCACATTTAGATTGAGGGTTTATAGCGTCAGACTACAATAAATCCAACTTTACCAATAGTTTAATTGACTGATAGTTTACGTGTCCCAGTCTATGATACCATAGACTGTGCGACTCAAGCAAGTAAGAAGATGCACTTTCATCAATGTTACGAATTATAGACATGACATTTAATTTGAAGAGGCCTTCACAAGCGAACCCCATTCCTACAAACACGCCATTCTTAGTAATAACAAACTTGCCGGATTCGAACACTACTCGAAATTCGGCTTGAACTAAAACATTAACAGAAATTAAATTCTTCCAGATGTCCGGAACATGCATGACGTTCTTCAACTTGAGGTCTTTGCCAGAAGACATCTTGAGTACTACAATGCCTTCTCCCATCACATCTGACGTAGCATTGTTTCCCATGTATAGCTTCTTAGCGTCAACTTCTGCATAGGTAGAGAAAGCATGGCGGTCGGATCATATGTGACGGGTTGCACCCGTATCCAACCACCACTGTTTGGGGTTTTCAACCATATTTGCTTCTAGCATGACGGACGAAAAGTCTTCACATAGATCATTAAGGATCTTGTCTTCAACCATGTTGTTACACCTCGTAAATTAAGACAAGGATTAAGAACGTCATTAAGGTTAATATTCGGACAATGGATATAAGATATAATTACACAAGCTACGAGCACGTCGGTGAAAGTTTACAATAATAAGTTATGTGTAGGTTTATTGAGGATTATTATTTATTATAAGAATTACGACATGAAGGATATGAGGTCTTATGAAATTTCCGGGAATTTAAGGCAACGAGTGTTAAGATTTATTTCTTGGGGTCGTTTTTAACTAAGAAGGCATTAAGAGGGCCAAAGTGTAAGTTTCAAGAAGTAATTTCAGATTTTCCCCTAAATACTAAAACCTCTTTCTATTATAATTCTAATTTCATTTCTTCACACCAAAATTTTCATCTTTTCTCTCTCAAATTCCAATCCGAAATTACCCCATCCTTAACCAAGAATTGAAGCCATGTTATAATCCTCTTATTAGATTAATCCATTTAGCATTTTGAAGCCAATCTTTGAACCCAAAACAATGTGCAAACGGAGGCTGGGGTTCGAAATTGGGTCCAAATTCTCGCTTTTGGACAAATTTTGTGAAGGAAAACATGTATAAATGTTGGGTTATTATAGTAGAAGTGTTGCATGTCATTTTGGGTTGAAAGAAGAAGAATTTAGGCGAAAAATCGTGAAAAGAGGCTGAAAAATGTTTGGGGCAGCGTCATTTAGACTGTTTTGAGCTCGAAAACTAGTAAAATTTTATCCCTTTCATTTGATATTGGATAGATTAATTGATATTACAGTTAGGAGAAGTATCTATGTTAAAGAAGAAATAGAAAGAGGACAATGTATGCGATTATTAGAGGTCGAAACCGAATTAGAACCCATTCTTGGCATACATTGAAATTGATTAAGTGTGTTGGTATGTTATGACTAATTGCATGTAAAAAATTTGGATGGAACCTTGATGATTAAAATTATAGTCGTTATAAGAAGTATTGGAAGCTTAATTGAAAAGTAAGGATTTTGGAAAAGCTTTGAAATTGAAATAGGTGTTGGCCGAAAGGTCGATGAAAATTATTGAACGTAATAGGGATGTATTACAGGCTGAATTTGGTGTTTAAAATAAGCTACAAACATGCATAGGTATTGAAATAAGTTACCTATACATGTCTCGAAAGGATTAAAGGGTAGAAAGATGTTAATTTTATATTCTGGAATAAGGGGGATTGTTGGTTTGAATTGGATTGTTGGTTTAAATTGGATTGTTGGTTTGATTGGATTGTTAGTTGGAGTTGAATTGTTGGTTGATTTGCATTATTGGAAAATCGTGGATACGCACATAAACAAAGGAAATGCTGCCCAAATTTTTATAGAAATAAGGGAGCCTTTAATCATATGTCTTACATTAGGAATCATAGAATTGACGAGCATGTTGTTCCTTATCATAGGTTGAAGTACTAGACGAGGAATACCTTAATACCAAGCTGATTAGTTCGCCTAAGAGGTATGTGAGACTTTCCCTTCTTTCTTTTGGCATGATTTTTAGGAAAGTACGGCGGACGTACTTAACTCCTACCAGTTCAGTTTTAAAATGATTATTTACTAATGATTATGATTCAGTAACAGAGTTTATGGTAGTAATTTTATTGAGAGTCACATAATGATTTTAGCTGCATACAGTTGCTCATGATATCTACTCGTGTTAAGTGTTACTATGTCATTCCACTGAGTCTCGGGCCAGATCATGTTCGTTCACATCCATGCATCATTCATCGAGTCCCTCACTAGAGGGCCGAGACACGTTATATATATACAGATTACATTGAATCCCTCCTTAGAGGGCCAAGACATGTTCTGGCGCAGAATCTGATTCCATCGAGTCCGCCATAGAGGGCGAGACATGTTATCTGATTTTATATCTGATACATGAGCACGATGTTTTATGATTTAGTACACATGATATGATTTTCAGACATGATTCTCAGTTTTATGAAAGTTTGATGACTCTCTATTTTACTTGGTACAGTTGTTATTCAGTTTTACAGTATTTTATGTTTTACATACTCAGTACATTATCTCGTCGATCCCCTTCCTCGAGTGCGTTCATTCCGCGAGTTCGGTGTTGAATAGGTGACCCTCCAGTCTAGGATTTCATGCAGCGGTTGGAAGCTCCTTTGTTCGGAGCGGCTATTTTTGGTACACACTTTATTTTTGAGACTTATGCATATTTTGGGCACGACGGTCTGTCCGTCATATGTCGATATTACTCTCTTAGAGTGCATGAAGCGATTGTGGGTTGGATGTTTGTACTTTATTTTGGGTTTGATGTCGTTATCTAGTAGCAGCCTTGCCGACTTGCGTGTTTTGATTTATGCCTTTGTGCGCGTGATGTGGTTGGTGGCAGCCTAGTCGGCTAGCCTATTATGACTGTTGTTTTGTTGTTGTTTTGGCAGCCTTGTCGGCTCGCCCGTTTTAGGGATATGTTGTAAAAGCAGCGTTGTGCTGCCGAAATTTATGTAGACATCTGTATTAAATGGATTAAGAGTGACATGTAAAGTCCGGAAAAAAAAATAATATATAGTTGTTGGTTGGTTTAATAAAAATATATATTTCATAATCTTTTTATAAGGACTACATGACATGTTAGAAATCTATTAGTTGGCAAAATATATAATTCATAACCTTTTTATAAGGACTACATGGCATGTTAGAAGTCTATTAGTTGACAAAATATATAATTCAAGCCTTAAAGACTTCAAGAATTAACCACATTAAAAAAAATCTGCATACACATTTCTTTGGTAAGGAAACAACCTACTTCCCTTCCTCTCCCCTTTAACTCCCCTTCACTCTTGGCTTTCCCCCTCCCATAAGTTATACAAACACCCTTACTTATACATTATACTTGGCAAAAACAAAGGACTAGCACAAAGAATACAAAATCAGAAAAAAAAACAAGTAAACAAGAAGAGGAAAAATCTGAAAAACATCAAGAGAGGAAGGAGAACAAAAATAGGAATACTAGGGAGCAAGGATCACTTGTAGCAACAGAACAACAATCCTTTTCACGCTTACAAGGTGAGTTTTCTCACTCAGAAATTCTTGGTAACACCCTTTATTTTTAGTTCAATACATGTTGGAATAGGAATTGAGTGTTGAAAAGAAATATTGAACTTTTGATGGTTTATATAACTAGTTGTGTCATGAACCTTACGAACTGTTCTCACTGAGTTATAATTGTTAGAATTTGATGAAATTCGGAAGAATTGTACACCTCTCTAATATAATCATATAGAACCAAAAATGAGGTAAAATGGACATACGGTTTGAAAGTTATCATAGTTCAAAGTTCCTGCCTTAGATTTGGTCGAAATTCGGAAAGGCATAATTACGGACTGTTTTTATTGAGTTTTACTTATTAGAATTATATGAAAATTTACATGGTTGTAAATATATCTGTTACGGACAGATATATATAAATATTTATTAAAACGGACTTACGAGTTGAGAGTTATTGTAGTTTGAAGTTGCTGCCTCGGATTCGTCGGAATCCAGAAGGGCAGGACGTTGAAACATAAAACTGTACTAATCTGTGGGGAATATGAAAATTGTTGCTAAATGAAAGTTCTAGATATCTTTGTTGTGGACATTTTGAGACCTTACGGAGGTCTATCCGACTTACGGATTGAGAGTTATCGCTGCTTAAAGTTTCTGCCTCGGATCTATTGATATCCAGGAAGGGCAGCGAATAAAAGTGTAAAACTATACCAAATGCTACATAATATGAAAGAATGGTTCACATGGAGAGGTGTAGCTCTCTGTTCTCGTCGTTTTGAGAATTTATGGGGATTGAACGGGTTTACAGATTAGGAGTTATGACTATTATAAGATTGGGTGCTGTTTAATAAAAATTCTGCCGAAACAAATTTCATGTGGCTGTTTTGAGGATAAATTTGTGTTAGTTACCCAAAGTAGTTTTAAATGAAATTTGGTACAGTGAAAGATCCCCGTCTTACCTTAGTTTCCGCTTGAGAAACACCTTAGTTGGAGTTATGGTTAAAAAGTTATAATCGTTACAAGTATGAATGACAGAATGTTAGAAAAGAGAATAATATTTATTTGATCTTAGAAAAATATGAAAAGTGAATACGTGTTCACATAAATATATAAATATATAATGGATCGGGTTGCGCCGCAACAAAGCGTAAAGTGAATATGCGTTCACAAATACGTAAACATAATGGATCGGGTTGCACGCGCAACAAAGCGTAAAGTGAATATATGTTCACAAATACGTAAATATAATGGATCGGGTTGCACGCCGCAACAAAGCGTAAAGTGAATACGCGTTCACAAATACGTAAACATAATGGATCGGGTTGCGCGCAACAAAGCGTAAAGTGAATACGCGTTCACAAATACGTAAATATAATGGATCGGGTTGCGCGCGCAACAAAGCGTAAAGTGAATACACGTTCACAAATACGTAAACATAATGGATCGGGTTGCGCGCAAAAATGAAAGATGAATACATGTTCACCTATATATAAATATGAAAAGTGAATACGTTCACAAATATATAAATGTAATAAACATGTGGAAATGCAGGGAATGTCTTAACGTATAATACGAGATAAAATGAAGTGTTAGTTAAGCGAGAATTCCCTATGAGGAGTTGTTGCATATTTAAAAATGTTGTAACCTGATATGTTTTGCAATATGCTTATTACGTTATAATGTGATTGCACTTGGAATATTGTGGTGTTACTTTGAATTGCAGGGTAAGGTTCTCACTCATTTGGATGGTAGGTGACTCTTTTATTTAACATGTTTGAAAGCGTGATAGAGGAAAGGCTCCACGCCAAGGCTAGCGATCGTCCATTGTCATACCAAGTCCATTGCTTCGGGCTTGGTACTCGTCAGGTTCAGAATGTCAGTTCCAGTGTCTCGGGAAATGCCCGTGTGGAATGGTCTCCCTTCCAACTTAGAATAATATTTGTCAGTATGTCTATGTAGAAACAATATTTGCACGAGTATGGGCTCGCGTTATATTTTCAATAAAGTCATAAACAAATTTCTTTATTGTTATTTTTATTAATAGCTCCGTATTTGAATATAAGTTTAAATTTCTAAATAAAGAGAATTAAATGGTGCTCCTGGTGGAAAATAATTGTCCAGGTGCCATCACGCCTTAAGTAAAGACTTAGGAAAATTTGGCGTGACAAGTTGGTATCAAAGCTAAACCAGTTAGGAGATTCTAGGAAGTTTCTTGAGTTGGGTGTTTGAGCGGTTACTTATTGCGACGGTGTGCGCGCCTTAGTAGTAAGTAAGCGGAATAACATCCTAAGTTTCACTTCTTTCATACTCTTCTCGTGCCTATCTTGAGTCTTTTCAAAGACTTGGTTCTCGTACTACCTCCTTCAAAGGATTGTGGAAGGAGTGTACAACGATAAAATAACCAGATGTGACTGCACCACCGAAAGGTAGGAGATATTTACTTTAAGTAAGATAAGTAAGGACAAGTGACTTGATGCTATGGTTATTAGTATCTTGGAAGTTTTATATAAAAAAAAAAAAGTCATTCGTTTTAAAAGAGTATAAGTATGTAGTACTTGAGATTAAATTTCCGGATTCTTTTATTAAGACATGTTAGTGCCTTAAGTGAACTAAAATGAGAGGATATATTAATAATGTCAATAAGAAGTTAGGGGATTTCTTGACTTACTTATGTTATGTAGGATAGCCGGTTGAGCTAGGGTAAGAGTATAAATGAGGGGTAAACCCCCAAGACGTTATACCACCTTCTCCAGGGTAAGAGTATAAATGAGGGGTAAACCCCCAAGACGTTATACCACCTTCTCCAGGGTAAGAGTATAAATGAGGGGTAAACCCCCAAGACGTTATACCACCTTCTCTAGGGTAAGAGTATAAATGAGGGGCAAGCCCCAAGACGTTATACCACCTTCTCCAGGGTAAGAGTATGAATGAGGGGAAAGCCCAGGCGTCATACCACATTCTCGGGGTAAGAGTATGAATGAGGAAAGCCCCAGGCGTCATACCACCTTGAGTAAGAGTATAAATGAGGGGAAAATCCCCAAGACGTTATACCACCTGTTCCGTGGATTTGCTACCCATGATGCGAAGAATATCCTCACGTCAGCTTATTTCCTTCCTTAGGTCTCAAAACTTATTAAGGAGTCACAAAATGGAGTACGCATATCTGGCTAATATAGTAGATACCCAAAAAGAGTCCCCAACGGTGCATGATGTCCCTATTGTTTGAATTTTTTTGGAGGTTTTTCCTGAAGATCTCCCAGGCCTTCCTCCGGATAGAGAGGTGGAGTTCGCTATAGAGTTAATTCTGGGTACAAGACCTATTTCTATTCTTCCATATCGAATGGCCCCAGCTGAATTGAGGGAGTTAAAAGAACAATTGAAGGATCTTCTGGATAAAGGTTTTATAAGGCCTAGTGTTTCCCCAGGGTGCACGATCTGTTTGTGAAAAAGAAAGACGGATCGCTCCGAATGTGCATCGATTATCGAAATCTCAATAAGGTCACGATCAAGAACTGATACCCATTACCAAGAATCGATGATCTTTTTGACCAACTTCAGGGAGCTAGCTATTTTTCCAAGATTGATCTCCGTTCGGGATATCACCAGTTGAAAATAAATTCAGATGATATATCCAAAACAGCCTTTAGAACCCGATACGGCCATTATGAGTTCTTGGTCATGTCGTTTGGGTTAACCAATGCCCCAGCGGCTTTTATGGATTTAATGAACATAATCTTCAAACCATTCCTAGATTTGTTCGTGATTGTGTTCATAGATGATATCCTAATCTACCATTAGAGTGTTGAAGAACATGAAGAGCATCTGAGGGTAGTGCTTCAAGTCTTGAAACAGGAGAAACTATATGCTAAATTTTCAAAGTGTGAATTTTGGTTGGAAAATGTAGCCTTTTTGGGTCATGTTGTGTCAAGGGATGGAATTATGGTAGACCCCCAGAAGATAGAAGCAGTGAAGAAGCGGCCAAACCGACCACTCCGGCAGAGGTTAGAAGTTTCTTGGGTTTGGTGGGTATTATAGAAAGATTCGTAAAGGTTTTTCTAGTCTTGCTGCTCCTTTGACCCGGTTGACTCAAAAAGCGGTTAAGTATCAGTGGTCAGAAGCATGTGAAGCAAGTTTTCAGAAACTAAAGGAATTGTTGACTACTGCACCAGTCCTAACCTTACCATCGGGACAAGAAGGGTTCACAATCTATTGCGATGCCTCTAGAGTTGGGTTGAGATGTGTCTTGATGCAGTTTGGAAAGGTTATTGCGTATGCATCTAGACAGTTAAAGATACATGAGAAGAATTACCCAACTCATGACTTGAAATTAGTTGCGGTGGTGTTTGCCTTACGAATATGGAGACATTATTTGTATGGTGTGCATGTGGACATATTTACATATCATAAGAGTTTGCAGTACATAACCACGCAGAAGGATTTGAATCTCCGACAAAGAAGATGGTTAGAGTTGCTTAAGGATTATGACCTTTGTATTCTTTACCATCCTGGGAAAGCCAACGTGGTGGTGGCGCTCGATGGGAGATCAATGGGCAGCTTGGCCCATTTGGTAATACAAAATAGGAGTATTGTTCGGGAGGTACAAAGATTGGGAAACCTCGGGGTTAGCTTAACTGAGATCGGTGAAGGTAGGGTGGTGGTACATGATACCTCGCAGTCTGCCTTAGCTTCAGAAATAAAAGAAAGTCTATTTGAGGATACAGAGTTGGTTGGATTTCGGGAGAGGATCCAACAGGGAAACCCTTCACAGTTTACATTGGGAGATAATGACGGAACCCTTCGGTATAAGTGTAGGTTATGTGTTCCTAAGGTAAAGGATCTAAGGAGGAAGATCTTAGATGAGGGTCACAACACAAGATATTCCATTCCTCCAGGGTCAACAAAAATGTA
Source organism: Przewalskia tangutica (assembly GCA_029844215.1). NCBI lineage: Eukaryota > Viridiplantae > Streptophyta > Magnoliopsida > Solanales > Solanaceae > Przewalskia > Przewalskia tangutica. Next base: position 41,798,627 of record CM056733.1, read on the forward strand.
TCAGGACCTCAAGGTAAATTCGGTGGGGCGGGATGAAGAAAGATGTTGCGGAGTTTGTCGGAGATGTCTTATATGTCGTGGTGAAAGTTGAACATCAAAACTGGCGGATTACTTGAGGACATTGGAGTCCCATGTGGAAATGGGAGGCGATTCATATGGATTTAAATGGGTCTACCGAAAACTCGAGAAGGGTATGATTCTATTTGGGTGATTGTTGATCGGCTTACAAAGTCAGCCCATTTCTTACCGGTCAAGACTACGTATCGCGCACCACAGTACGCGCAGATTTATTTGAAGGAGATTGTGCGGTTACACGGGATTCCTTTACAAATTATTTCAGATAGGGATTCCCAGTTCACCTCACACTTTTGGCAAAGTTTCCAGCAGGGTCTGGGGATAAAAGTTAAGTTAAGCACGGCTTTCCACCCATGAAGCGGATGGGCAAGTGGCGAACAATTCAAACAACGAGGGCGTATTTGCGATCTTGTGTGTTAGATTTTCAGTGGTTGGACCATCTATGTCTAATTGAGTTCGCTACAACAATAGTTTTCACTCTAGCATACAAATGGCCGTTTGAAGTATTATATGGACGAAAATGTAGGTCTCCACTTGGATGGTTCGAGGTGGGTGAGACGCAACTGTTCGGACCTGAAGTCATTCAAGAAACAAATGATAAGGTACAAATGATTCGGGAGCGGATCAAAACAGCTCATAGTCGTCATAAGTCCTATGCGGATCATCGGAAAGAGATCTTGAATTCCAAGAAGGAGAAAGTATTTTTAAAAGTGTCCCCAATGAAGGGAGTGATGCGCTTTGGTAAGAAAGGAAATTGAGCCCAAGGTTTATTGGGTCATATGAGATCTTGCGAAGAGTGGGAATGTGGCTTATGAATTAGCACTTCCACAAGAAATGGAGGCGGTGCATCCGGTGTTTCATGTGTCAATGTTACGAAAATACTTGCGATCCAAGTCACGTCGTCCTTCCCGGGAGATAGTTCTTAATGAAGAGCTTGATATGAAGAGGTTAGGTGGAAATACTTGATAGGAAGGTTAGCGCCTTAGGAGTAAAGATATTGCTTAGTGAAGGTCCTATGGAGGAATCACTCCACGAGAGGAAGCCACCAGGAAGGCTGAAGAGCGATGAAAGTCAAATATCTATTCCTATTTGACTAAGGTAAAAAAATGTGTTACATAGTACTTCGTATGTGTGCCATTTGAGTGTCTATGTCATGTGTTACAACTTTATTCACATTCGAGGGCGAATGTTTCTTAAGGAAGGGAGAATGTGAAGCCCCAATTAGTGTTACAATAACAATAAACATTATTGTGTCTATGTGATTATGTTATGACCTTATTCACATTCGAGGACGAATGTTGCTTAAGGAGGAAAGAATGTAAAGTCAGGAAAAATAATAATATATAGTTGTTGGTTGGTTTAAAAAATATATATTTCATAATCTTTTATAAGGATTACAGGGCATGTTAGATCAGTGTTACAATAACAATAAACATTATTGTGCCTATGTGATTATGTTATGACCTTATTCACATTCGAGGGCGAATGTTGCTTAAGGAGGAAAGAATGTAAAGTCAGGAAAAAAAAATATATAGTTGTTGGTTGGTTTAATAAAAATATATATTTCATAATCTTTTATAAGGACTACATGGCATGTTAGAAATCTATTAGTTGGCAAAATATATAATTCATAACCTTTTATAAGGACTACATGGCATGTTAGAAGTCTATTAGTTGACAAAATATATAATTCAAGCCTTAAAGACTTCAAGAATTAACCACATTAAAAAAATCTGCATACACATTTCTTTGGTAAGAAACAACCTACTTCCTTCCTCTCCCCTTTAACTCCCCTCCACTCTTGGCTTTCCCCCTCCCATAAGTTATACAAACACCCTTACTTATACATTATACTTGGCAAAAACAAAGGACTAGCACAAAGAATACAAAATCAGAAAAAAAAACAAGTGAACAAGAAGAGGAAAAATCTGAAAAACATCAAGAGAGGAAGGAGAACAAAAATAGGAATACTAGGGAGCAAGGATCACTTGTAGCAACAGAACAACAATCCTTTTCACGCTTACAAGGTGAGTTTTCTCACTCAGAAATTCTTGGTAACACCCTTTATTTTTAGTTCAATACATGTTGGAATAGGAATTGAGTGTTGAAAAGAAATATTGAACTTTTGATGGTTTATATAACTAGTTGTGTCATGAACCTTACGAAATGTTCTCACTGAGTTATAATTGTTAGAATTTGATGAAATTCGGAAGAATTGTACACCTCTCTAATATAATCATATAGAACCAAAAATGAGGTAAAATGGACATACGGTTTGAAAGTTATCATAGTTCAAAGTTCCTGCCTTAGATTTGGTCGAAATTCGGAAAGGCATAATTACGGACTGTTTTTATTGAGTTTTACTTATTAGAATTATATGAAAATTTACATGGTTGTAAATATCTCTGTTACGGACAGATATATATAAAGATTTATTAAAACGGACTTACGAGTTGAGAGTTATTGTAGTTTGAAGTTGCTGCCTCGGATTCGTCGGAATCCAGAAGGGCAGGACGTTGAAACATAAAACTGTACTAATCTGTGGGGAATATGAAAATTGTTGCTAAATGAAAGTTCTAGATATCTTTGTTGTGGACATTTTGAGACCTTACGGGGGTCTATCCGACCTACGGATTGAGAGTTATCGCTGCTTAAAGTTTCTGCCTCGGATCTATTGATATCCAGGAAGGGCAGCGAATAAAAGTGTAAAACTGTACCAAATGCTACATAATATGAAAGAATGGTTCACATGGAGACGTGTATCTCTCTGTTCTCGTCGTTTTGAGAATTTATGGGGATTGAACGGGTTTACAGATTAGGAGTTATGACTATTATAAGATTGGGTGCTGTTTAATAAAAATTCTGCCGAAACAAATTTCATGTGGCTGTTTTGAGGATAAATTTGTGTTAGTTACCCAAAGTAGTTTTAAATGAAATTTGGTACAGTGAAAGATCCCCGTCTTACCTTAGTTTCCGCTTGAGAAACACCTTAGTTGGAGTTATGGTTAAAAAGTTATAATCGTTACAAGTATGAATGACAGAATGTTAGAAAAGAGAATAATATTTATTTGATCTTCTGAAAAATATGAAAAGTGAATACGTGTTCACATAAATATATAAATATATAATGGATCGGGTTGCACTCCGCAACAAAACGTAAAGTGAATACGCGTTCACAAATACGTAAACATAATGGATCGGGTTGCACGCCGCAACAAAACGTAAAGTGAATATATGTTCACAAATACGTAAATATAATGGATCGGGTTGCACGCCGCAACAAAACGTAAAGTGAATACGCGTTCACAAATACGTAAACATAATGGATCGGGTTGCACGCCGCAACAAAACGTAAAGTGAATACGCGTTCACAAATACGTAAATATAATGGATCGGGTTGCACGCCGCAACAAAACGTAAAGTGAATACACGTTCACAAATACGTAAACATAATGGATCGGGTTGCACGCCGCAACAAAAATGAAAGATGAATACATGTTCACCTATATATAAATATGAAAAGTGAATACGCGTTCACAAATATATAAATGTAATAAACATGTGGAAATGCAGGGGAATGTCTTAACGTATAATACGAGATAAAATGAAGTGTTAGTTAAACCGAGAATTTTCTATGAGGAGTTGTTGCATATTTAAAGATGTTGTAATTGATATGTTTTGCAATATGCTTATTACGTTATAATGTGATTGCACTTGGAATATTGTGGTGTTACTTTGAATTGCAGGGTAAGGTTCTCACTCAGCCCCAGATGGTAGGGCTGACTCTTTATTTAACATGTTTCAGGAAAGCGTGATAGAGGAAAGGCTCCACGCCAAGGCTAGCGATCGTCCATGACCTCTTGTCATACCAAGTCCATTGCTTCGGGCTTGGTACTCGTCAGGTTCAGAATGTCAGTTCCAGTGTCTCGGGAAATGCCCGTGTGGAATGGTCTCCCTTCCAACTTAGAATAATATTTGTCAGTATGTCTATGTAGAAACAATATTTGCACGAGTATGGGCTCGCGTTATATTTTCAATAAAGTCATAAACAAATTTCTTTATTGTTATTTTTATTAATAGCTCCGTATTTGAATATAAGTTTAAATTTCTAAATAAAGAGAATTAAATGGTGTTCCTGGTGGAAAATAATTGTCCAGGTGCCATCACGCCCTAAGTAAAGACTTAGGAAAATTTGGGGCGTGACATGACAGGTCAGTAATGACGTCCAATTAGGACGTTAATCGCGGCCCGTCGGGTTGGGTCGTGACAAAAGTGGTATCAGAGCAGTTAGTCCTTGGAATGTTGTTACACCCTGTAAGTCCAGGACATGTAAAAGAGAATGTACGTAAGGAAACAAGACTAGGAAATTAGTACGAAGGAGGAATTGTTTTTCCGACGGAAAATGTTCCGAACGTCGGAAAGGAAAAATGTTCGTTGTTGAGAATTGGATTCTCAAAATGCATTATTTGAAGAGTATGGAACTCTTAACCTAATGGAAATTTATTTTTTTACGGATTTGGTCACGTGGGGCCCACCCGAGGAATTTTACGTTTTGTGGGACCCACGAGGGTTACGGAATTTTATGGACGAATGAGAGGGCGACACGTGGCACCCCCTCCATGATGTTGGACGAAATATTGCAAGGGTGTTATGGTCATTTGACCTATGTAGATGATAAGTCTTCTATGCTTGATATTGTTGACAAGTCAACTTGTCCCCCTAGGCTTGATCCAAGTGAAACTCATCCTAACCTCACATTTGTGGATTCTAAACCCTCCAATGTGTTATATATACATATCTAGTGCAAGACTTGGCATTTAACACTTAGAAAAAATTAGAGAAAACTTTTGTGCCAAGAACATAGCTCTCGGGTTTGAGCTTCCCACACAAGAAATTTTTTAGTTTGTGATCCATTAGCCACAAGACTTTAAACCAAGGTTCCTAAGAGTGTTGTAAGGTTATCTCAATAGAAAGATTTCGGAAAAACGGAGTTTTCACGTTAGTCGCAAGGCGGAAACTAATGGAGTTCTTCAACTTTGAAGTTGGAACTTGAAGATGGGTTCTTCATAGGCCTCTAAGGAGTGCTTGAAGCGGATTGGAACTTAAGGAAAGGAGCTAAGAATTTCTAAGGCGCGACTTTGGATCTTGGAAATTTTAAGGGCTTTGAAAGGTATAAATTTTATCGTTTTAGTAGTTAAGACTTAATTATTGTTGTAGCTATGGATTTTAGCAAGCATGTGTTATATAGTATGAAGTTTGATATGTTTATGGGCTATTGAAACCCTAATCCGAAAACTAGCATGTTTAGCTTTAAGATTGGAATTCAAGTTGATTATTAGTTTAAGTTGTCGCATGTTGAATAAAGAAGGAAATTGTAGTTGTTGAAGTTGTTTATGACTAAATAACATGTTGACCTAAGAACTTGAAATTGGAAAAGGATTGGAAAAGACATAGTGTTATTGGTTTTATGTTGGCCGAGAATGGCTAGTGAAGTATTATACTTTTTGGTATGAATTGTGGGGCGGAATTTTACACGTATTGTAAGGCGTGTAATCCCCTTTGTTTGGTTGTTGTTTGGAGCCTTAAATGTGGCGTGTTGGTTATTGTATTCGACCTTGGAAAAGGTGGCAAAGTGAGTAGAAACAAAGGAAGTGCTGCCCGATTTTCCGTAGAATTAGCGACCGTATACTTAGTATTATTCTACGTTGAGACTAGAAGTTGATAGTCTTGTTGTGACCATTATAGGTTGACACTTCTACGTACGGCGTATTCGGTTTAGCTTATGGATTTAGCCGAAAAGGTATGTGAACTATCTCCTCTTCTAGCATGATTCCTTAAGATAAAGAAAGTAAGTTCTACTCCTTAAATGATCCATTCCTTGGTTGTATTTGGATTGCCTAAAATAGAATTCGTTCTATGTACTCCCTTGATTGTACTTTGATGTTTAAATTGTAAGTTGTATAATCCATTTCCTTAGTGAAGTTTGGATTCTTAAAAGTGAAAGTATTTTACTTAAAGTACATGGAGTCTTGAAAAAGAAGTGGTTTCCAAACCTTTTGGCTAGTGCCTTAGTTCCAAAATCTAAGGGTTGTTGTAATGACTTTAGGGGAGTTAAAGGAGTGATTTACTTAATTGTTTTAAGAGAGGAGAAATGACACGATTTAAGAGAAGTAACTTGTTTTAAAGGTGTGAGTTACTTGAGGTTTAAAAGTAGAAGAAACTTGTTTTCTAAATGTTAAGAGACTTGAAGTATTTTGAAAGTTAAGAACTTGAATTGTAAGTATGTGATACTTGGTTTTAAAAGTATAAGTCTCTTGGTTATAAAAGGAATGAAATTGTCTAAAAACCATAAAGGGTTATAACGGCTTTATGGGAAGTTGGTTATAACAGCTTTATGGAAGGTTTAGAAAGTTGTCTATTTTGATTAAAGGGCATAAGTTGCCTAGATTGTGAAAATTTGAAGTTACGTGATTTCAAGCCTTGAAATGAGTTTTCTAAACGTGTAGTAACTTACTTTGAAAAATAGACATGCCTTGATACTACGGGTGTTAGTATCTTGGGGTTTTACATAAAAAGGAGTCTTTTGAAAAGAATGTACGTACGTAGTACTTTGGCCTGTTTAATTGAGAATAATTCTATGTGATGCCTTGATTAGTACTTGGGCTTGATAAATTGAGAATTTGTCTAAGTGTGCCTTGATTAGTACTTTGGCTTGATAAAATGAGAATTATTCTATTTGTGCCTTGATAAGTACTTTGGCTTAATAAAATGAGAATTATTCTATTTGTGCCTTGATAAGTACTTTGGCTTGATTAAATGAGAATTAGTCTAAGGGTGCCTTGGAAAGTACTTTGGCTTGCTAAATGAGAATTATTCTATTTGTGCCTTGGAAAGTACTTTGGCTTGCTAAATGAGAATTATTCTATTTGTGCCTTGGAAAGTACTTTGGCTTGCTAAATGAGAATTATTCTATTTGTGCCTTGATAAGTACTTTGGCTTGTTAATTGAGAATTATTCTATTTGTGCCTTGATAAGTACTTTGGCTTGATTAATTGAGAATTAGTCTAAGGGTGCCTTGGTAAGTACTTTGGCTTGCTAAATGAGAATTTTTCTATGTGTGCCTTGATAAGTACTTTGGCTTGTTTAGTTGAGAATTGCCTATGTGTGCTGGAAATAGCCGGTTGTGTGCTATTGGTATATCAGTCGTTTTGGGGTCATTCCCCAGGTTTGTGGCATTTGGATATTCCGTGGAATTGCTACCCACGATGCGAGGAATACCTCATGCGGGTCCGTAAGGACTTATGCGGGTGAAATAGTCCCGTGCGCGTCCACCTATGCGAGAATACCTCATGCGAGTTCGTAAGGGCTTACGCGGTGAAATAGTCCCATGCGAGAATACCTCACGCGGTCCACGCGCCTATGCGTGAAATAGTCCCGCGAGTAGGATGGTTAAATGATCTCGCGCGGATGGTCTGTTTTGATCATGAGCTTCCTATTTTATATTGTAAAGATACTACTGTTTACTCTCATTGTTAGTAAGGCACAATGTGTTGTAATTTGATTATCATATATGTCCCCGGATTTGGTGGTGTTACCCTATGGTCATGCTTTTACGATGTGGGATTCCGGGGCATGAGACCACGAGGCATTTAGGACACAGGTGGGACTTGGTTTTCATGTATCCTTATTGGTGTTATTACATCATGGATCGCCGTGGTGAGGAAGGATTCCACGCATGATTGATATTATGGGCGTGAGACCCATAGTTATATTTGAGTAGTGACTTTGAAGTGCGTCACGACTTGATATGATCGCCATGCATCGTAGGTTGGCTATCGAGACATGTCTCTGCTTTGTTTTAGATTGTTATGATTTCATTACTGATTTCATCGCTTCACATACTTGGTACATTCTTCGCACCGACCTCGCCGGGCTGCGTTCATGCCGCAGGTTTAGGTACGCAGTTTGGTGATCGGCAGGTGTAGGACCCTGCTCAGAGTTTTTGGATAGCTCCCTCTGTTCAGGAGTTTATCGTTTTGGTATAGTTCCTTCAGTACATGCTTTTGTACAGTTATGGGTACGGCGGGGCCTTGTCCCGTCATATTTCAGTAAAACTCTTAGAGGTTTGTATTCATAAGTGGGATTGGACTCATGTACGATGTTGTGTCTTTGGTCTATGTATATTATGGCAGCCTTGTCGGCTTTGCCGTTGCACGTATGTTGGTTTTAAAAATAAAAAAAGGGTGTTATTTAAATTCCGCAGTTTTACTTAGTTGTTAAGGCAGAAGGGTGCCCAGGTAGGGCACCAGTCACGGGCCCGGGGTTCGGGGTGTGACAAATGTCTACAGACCGTGTTTAGTAGAGTCTTGTGTATGGGTATGTTGTGCACCATACTTATACACAGGAGGTTGCCGGACATTTAGGATTGTTTCTATTCTTCCACCTCTTAGATCGTCCTATAGAGCTGTGTTATTAGGATGATCCGTCTTCTGATAAGTTTACTATGTTTACAGCTATGCCTCCGAGGAAGGCGCCCGTGGCCCGGAAGGGCAAATCTGATGAGGGACACTAGTCTGCATGCAGAGCTACCAGTGTCTGCACGCGTCTACTCCTGAGAGTGTGCCCCCGACGACGGGTTATGCCTCATCACCAGTTCTAGAGGCTCCCTCTCAGGGGGCAACATCACCCGTATCCGAGACCCCAAGACTGAGCCTTCGCCTCGCAGGGCACAGGATGGAGATTTGAGAGAGACAGTCCAGTTATTGGCAAGGATAGTGGCGGGACAGTTCATGGCAGTGAGCCGGCGCTAACCCTGTGGCGCAGTTTGAGGGTTAGAGATTTCCTGAGTTTCAGTCCGCCGGAGTTTTACGGGTCCAGGCCTGAGGATGATCCACACGAGTTCATCCGCCAGACGCAGAGGACATTGAGGGTGATCCGGGCTTCAGAGACTGAGTCAGTTATATTGGCGTCATACCGGTTGCGCGATGTAGCAGTCAACTGGTTTGAGTCCTGGGAGTTGTCTAGGGGCGAGGGTGCTCCCGCAAAGATAGGATGAGTTTTGAAGCATTCTCAGCCACTTTATGCCTCGGAGATGAGGCGGCAAGAGTCGGCGAGTTTCTATTCGCGAGAATGGGAGGGCGGTCGAGAGTATAGCTGAGTTCGACTCCTTGGCGACGCACCCACTATGGTAGCAGTATACGGGCGATAGGGTGCACCGTTATGTGATGGGTTGGACCATTATCTTATTGATGGTGCTTGACAGCCGTAACGCCCGAACCGGCCCGCATCGTGCCTTACCGGGAACCCTAGTGATACAACATCGAGAAAACCGGAAAATAAAACATGAATCATGAAACAAGAGATATAATAAATAAGCAGCCAACCAAAACGATTGCCTTCAAGATATACATAAACCCGAGCAGCTTTAATCCTTTTACAACCACGCTTACAATGATTCTACTGCACTTAAGATTTACAACAACTATGGCGGACAGTGGCCCCGCCATACCACGAATGTACAAGAACCTACAACTCAGTGGAACACATACCAAAAGATGAGCCTCGGAGAAACGGAGCTTCCCAACACGCCGAATGTGATCCTATAAGCGGATCGACGGTCGATGTACCTTTACTGCGGATGAACGCAGCCCGGGCGAGGTCGATAACAGTACCAAGTATGTGAAATCAGAAACATCGTAAATGAAATCATAATAGTCTATATAAAGCAGAGACATGTATGATAACCAAACTACGATTCACAACATAAAAGCCATGTCAAGTCGTGGACTCACGCCTCAAAGTCATCCCTCATGCCCGTGGAACTCCTTCCTCACCGCCAGCCTAGGTATAAATCATGTGATACGATAACGTGTCTCGCCCATCTTATGGACCCAATATAGAAACGTGGAATACATTCCGGATGAACCTAGAGTCAAATGAAATACATTCGGATAAACGGTAGTCAAGTGAGTGAGATACATTCGGGTGAACCTAATCAAGTGAAATACATTCCGGATGAACCGTAATCAAGTGAGATACATTCGGATGAGCCGTGAATCAAGTGAAATACATTCGGATGAACCGGTACTCAAGTGAGATACATTCGGATGAACCAGAATCAAGTGAAATACATTTCCGGATGAACCGTAGTCGAGTGAACACGACTTTGCACAACAAGGCTATCACACGTAACATGGTCAAGTTTCATAACAACAAGCATAAGCAAGTTACAAACAAATCAAGGTACTTTCATTTTATGTCAAAGTACGGGTTTTAACCCTAAATAACTACATACTTAAAGTCCTTTTAAAAGTGATACATTCCTTTTATAAAAGTCACCCGATACAGTAGTATAAAACTAGAGTGATTCACATTATTAAGTAAACCAGAACACTTTCTTTTTAAACTCAAGTACCAACATTCTCTTCCTAAAGTTCCGGTTTGCCTAATTACAAATGCTCAAGTTTCTCATTTTTAGAAAAGGTTTCGTAGTTCGTAGTTTTAATCCTTTAAAACATAATTCTCCTTTAAACGTTTTGAGAAACATATGTCTTAGATGTGAGTAGGTTATTCTTGTTTATAATCAATCTTATTAAGCAGCCATGATCTAGGAAATGTAATATCATTTTGTCTCATCTTAGCTTCTATGCAGATGGAGGTTTCTACTGGTTTTAATACTTCTTTAGTCAATACATTTTCATGTTATTAACGCTGCAGTGGTTTGTCGATACGCATTCTGATTTCCGAAATCAGTAAAACATTCTTAAGCCGTTATACCTAACTTCCCATAAAGCTAGTATAACTCTTAAGCTTTCAAAACCCAAGTAATACTCATTCTTTCAAAACGATTCATAAATCTTTTGAAATACTTCAAGTTCTTTATTAACACATATCAAGCCAGTTATTATTCAAATCGATTACCTTTTAAAACCACAAAGTATTTGCTTATCCACATAAAGCTATTATAACGACTTCCCATAAAGCCGTTATAACACTTTATGTTTTAAACCAATCAAATACATTTAGCACATGTACGTCTACCGTACTACATAGTTCACACATATCATGCTAGAAGAGATAGGAAGAGGTTCACATACCTCGCGACGATTATCGACAATAAGCAAAAAGCTCCAAGTACTACAACGCTAGCCGCTTTCCACTCCTCGAGTAGAATACGCTACTCTTAGTACTTTCACCTATAAAGGCCACAAACGTCTATTTAAATCTTAAACACATGTTCCCATCTTTCTACGTAAAATTCGCAGACCTCCCCGCACAACAGCGTAAATCTCCGCCTCTATCGAGGCCGGCGACTAAGCCAACCAGGGGGGTTTTATACGTCTAACAGGCGTACAATTTCTACTACACAACAAGCTACACAAGTCTCATGTCTGATCCTTTGTAGTTCTGATTCGATTCTTTCTTTAAATTCAGCTTAAGTCAAAAGACATTGCAAAGATTAAACTTAATTCTATATATAGTATACTTCAACTATATAATAGAACAACAGGTAATTTCCAAGTACAAAAGGGAGCCAAGAGTAATTACCTCGATACTCCCAAAATTATCAGAGATAAAAGTCGATCCTGAGCAAGGTTTAGCTCCTACTCCGTGCGCTCCAACCAACCCTTACAAGTTCTAACCAACTTCTACTTAAATACTTCAACCAACTATGAAGATTTCCTTAGGGTTTTGGTTTGAGACTTAAAGGACAAAGGTAGTATTTCCTGCTCTACGTAGAGGTAACTTTGGAATACTACAAGATATGAGGCCAAGGTATTTTGGGCATTATAACAATACTTGGAGAGTATTTCAATACCACTGGGGGTACCTCACGAAAACACTCCAAGATGGGGTTCTCTAAGGGCGGCCTTGACAAGGAGGGGAACTCTCGGCCACTAGGCCACTCAAAGGGGAGGGAGGCTTAGGACGAGCAACAAGAGGAGAGGGAAGGTTTGCAAGACTTAGAACACATTTGGATGATGAAGTCTTCAACAAAGGGAGGGGTATTTATAGGAAGCGAGGGCCAACCAATGGACAAGATCGAAGCCATGTGCAAGGCAAGTGTAAGGCCTTGATCAAGCCAAGTGCACCCTAACCCCTACTCCACAAAACATGGCACAAAACAATGCACAAAACAAGGCCAAAACAAGGCACAAACAAGGCACCAATAAGGCACAAAACGTGAGCCAATCGGCCACAACTGATCCACCATGAGGTGACAAGTGTCACCTCCCGTTGGTCCAAAATGTTTCGTCTCTCGGAAAAATCCGCAAAAATAGTAAATGACATAGCCGGAATTTTCCCAACGTAAGTCGTGGAAACGTTTAGTCGAAAAACGACTCAAATCGCACTTGCCCAAAATTCGGTCTAGCCAATTCTTAAGGCAAAATTTAATACGCACGCCTCACGCACATACTGCGAAATACGGTATAACATTCTCCTCCTTAGAAACATTCGTCCGAATGTTCCTTCTAAAGGCGGATAAAGATGAAGTTCTTCTAACAAGTTTCCACCGCCACACATGGCCACAAACATAACACACGTTCTCTTCCTTCCTTACTCGTCGTGCCTCCTCGATCACTTGAACTCTTCTAGTATACTCACCATACTCCATCCATCGCTTTAGTTTCCAAAACTTTGGAGTCACCACCTCCAAACTTGGTCATCTACTAGCCTCAATCTTCCTTAAGGCCATTCCGGCCTTCACGACCGCTCGTCGAACATATCCACGAACTCATACGATGGTTACCAAAACTGGGCCTAGCTCCTCGTGACCCTACCACTGGCGGGACCACCTGCAGTGACCCACCTCGAACAGTGCGGGTTGGCCGCAACACGGCCCCAACCCGACCCACTGTCGCGCCAACTCTTGCTCCGACACGAACAATCTTGCTAAATCACATCATGGAAGATACCACTTTCATTTACCCAACCTGGGGACTTATCACACAATACTTTCTAGGCATAAAATGCACTGTCAAGGATCACTCGCAAAAATCTTGTACCCAAGCGGCCTTTACATCTAAGGTCTCAACGTAATATTCTAAGGTTCATCATTCCCTCACCCTGTGCTTACCCTTTTCCCAAACCAGGTTCCTAAATCACATTTTAGCACAAAGCTATCCGAACATAACACCTAACACATTAACATAACATCAAAACATACAAGCCTCTAGAGGTTTAAGGATATACCTGAAGCTACCGCCCACTCTAATCGTAAATGCGCCTGCGCATATAATCGTAAGGCGATGAACACGCCATCGATCCTAGGCCGCGCTGCCGCGGCATTCTCTCCTATAAGCACGCTCTCGTCACATGGCTCCTGACGGCGCAGTGAAGCAAGCACCGCAAAAAGACGACATTCCGGATGATGTTTGCCACATCGTGCACACCGAGGACGTGAATCTGTTGGCTAACCCATGTATTCGTGAACGAAGCCACGAGCTCGACCGGCTCCGAATACCACAACGCCCCGACGGTATGGGGACCACTCCGCATCGGGCGAGGTACATAACTAGCTCGCTTTGGCGGTCCGCTTGAAAGTTACCAAAGGACCTGCCGTCGCCTCTTCTGGCGATCTCGGTCATTCCGTCGATCTCTCCGTGCCTCACATCCTAGTGCATGAGCTGCGTGCGGGCAATGTCCATGCGGTGAAGGGCTACACGAACAAGCCTCGCCAAGTACTCATCCGGCCGGTGGCGTAGCGGTGTACTGGCCCTCCATATCGGCTACAATGGGGACATACCTAGCTAATGAGTCGAACTCCACATTGTACTTCTAACCGTCCGCCCGCCCCGCCTCAGCGTCAAAAATCTGCACCGAGCCCTCCTCATCCGTGGGCAAGAAATGTGCAAGAAAAGCCCTCGAGAACTCGTCCCATACTGGAAGTGCATGCTCTTCCCGACAACTCCCACGAATCAAACTACCAATCGCGGTATCACGCGGTGATGCGAACCAATACCACCGACTCGCTGCGAGACTCGATCACTTATGATCCGTAGTGTCGGATAAACTCACGGCGGTCGCCTCGCTCTCGATCCATAGAACACCGGCGCTATAACTCGAGAAAGTCACGTAGCCTCAAATCGCTCGCCGGGGTGAACTACGGGTGCTCTTGGCCGAATCGCCAGATTCACCTATCCTCATATCGGCCACGACCGCCGAATCGCCATCTCTCGCGTCATCTCATCGGCTCAGCCGTGGATGGAGGCTCGTGTATCAGTAGTCTCGCAGCCATCGCTGCGGCTTAAACTCGCTGGTCTTTGGCGTCGCGAAACCCGCCGTCGGCACTGTCTCAGTCTTGGCCGACTGCGCTCGTACTCTCTCAGTATCTCGCTAATACTCTCATCGCCTTGCCCGTACGGGCTGGGTTTTACGCGAGGCATAGCGGTAAAGGAAAGGAATACGTCGAGGGTCCAATTTATCACACACTCTAAGGCACGATCTCGGAATGAGAAGAATGGAAACCAATCCTAAATGTCCTATAGCCTCACGATTATAGATGTGGTGCACAACACACCGATAATCAAGACTCTACTAGACACGATGCAGACACTTTCCGAGGACTAATCGCTCGATACCACTTTGTAACGCCCAACCGGCCCGCATCGTGCCTTACCGGGCACCCTAGTGATACAACATCGGAGAAAACCGGAAAATAAAACATGAATCATGAAACAAGAGATATAATAAATAAGCAACCAAAACAGCTTGTTTGATATACATAAAACCCGAACAGTTTAATCCTTTTACAACCACGCCACAACAGATTCTATGCACTTAAGATTTACAACAACTATGACGGACAGGGCCCGCCATACCCGAATGTACAAGAACCTACAACTCGAGGAACACATACCAAAAGATGAGCCTCGGAGAAACGGAGCTTCCCAACACGCCGAATGTGATCCTATAAGCGGGATCGGCCGATGTACCTTTACTCATGCGGATGAACGCACCCCGGGAGAGGTCGATAACAGTACCAAGTATGTGAAATCAGAAACATCAGAAATGAAATCATAATAGTCTATATAAAGCGGAGACATGTATGATAACCAAACTACGATCACAACATAAAAGCGATCATGTCAAGTCGGGACTCACGCCTCAAAGTCATCCTCACGCCCGTGGAACTCCTTCCTCACCGCGTGATCTAGGTATAAATCATGTGATACGTATAACGGTGTCTCCCATCTTATGGACCCAATATAGAAGCGTGTGGAATACATTCCGATGAACGGGAGTCAATGAAATACATTCGGATAAACCGGTAGTCAAGTGAGATACATTCGGGTGAGCCGGTAATCAAGTGAAATACATTCCGGATGAGCCTAATCAAGTGAGATACATTCGGATGAGCCGGTAATCAAGTGAAATACATTCCGGATGAGCCGGTAATCAAGTGAAATACATTTCCGGATGAACCAGAGTCGAGTGAACACAAGACTTGCACAACAAGGCTATCACACGTAACATGGTCAAGTTTCATAACAACAAGCATAAGCAAGTTACACACAACTCAAGGTACTTTCATTTTATGTCAAAGTCAGGTTTTAACCTAAAGTACTACATACGTTAAGTCCTTTTAAAAGTGATACATTCCTTTTATAAAAGTCACCCGATACGTAGTATAAAACTAGAGTGATTCACATTATTAAGTAAAGCGAACACTTTCTTTTTAAACTCAAGTACCAACATTCTCTTCCTAAAGTTCGGTTTGCCTAATTACAAATGCTCAAGTTTCTCATTTTTAGAAAAGGTTTACGTAGTTCGTAGTTTTAATCCTTTAAAACATAATTCTCCTTTAAGCGTTTTGAGAAACATATGTCTTAGATGTGAGTAGGTTATTCTTGTTTATAATCAATCTTATTAAGCACCATGATCTAGGAAATGTAATATCATTTTGTCTCATCTTAGCTTCATGCGGATGGAGGTTTCTACCGGTTTTAATACTTCTTTAGTCAATACATTTTCCTGTTATTAACGCCGCAGTGGTTTGTCGATACGCATTCGATTTCGAAATCAAGAAACATTCTTAAGCCGTTATACCTAACTTCCCATAAAGCTAGTATAACTCTTAAGCTTTCAAAACCAAGTAATACTCATTCTTTCAAAACGATTCATAAATCTTTTGAAATACTTCAAGTTCTTTATTAACACATATCAAGCGATTATTATTCAAATCGATACCTTTTAAAACCACAAAGTATTTGCTTATCCACATAAAGCTATTATAGCGACTTCCCATAAAGCCGTTATAACACTTTATGTTTTAAACCAATCAAATACATTTAGCACATGACGTCTACCGTACTACATAGTTCACACATATCATGCTAGAAGAGATAGGAAGAGGTTCACATACCTCGCGACGATTATCGACAATAAGCAAAAAGCTCCAAGTACTACAACCTGCTAGCCACTTTCCACTCTCGAGTAGAATACGCTACTCTTAGTACTTTCACCTATAAAGGCCACAAACGTCTATTTAAATCTTAAACACATGTTCCCATCTTTCTACGAAAATTAGAAGACCTCCCCAACAGCAGCGTAAATCTCCTCCTCTATTGAGGCGGCTACCAAGCCAACCAGAGGGGTTTTATACGTCTAGCAGGCGTGTACAATTTCTACTACACAACAAGCTACACAAGTCTCTATGTCTGATCCTTTGTAATTCTGATTCGATTCTTTCTTTAAATTGAGCTTAAGTCAAAAGACATTGCGCGACTAAACTTAATTCTATATATAGTATACTTGAACTATATAATACAACAACATGTAATTTCCAATTACAAAAGGGGACAAGATTATTTACCTCGATAAGCCCAAAATTATCCGAGATAAAAGTCGATCTGAGCAAGGTTTAGCTCCTACTCCATGCGCTCCAAACAACCCTTAGAAGTTCTAACCAACTTCTACTTAAATACTTCAACCAACTATGAAGATTTCCTTGGGTTTTGGTTTGAGACTTAAAGGACAAAAGGTAGTATTTAAGCTCTACGTATAGAGGTAACTTTGGAATACTACAAGATATGAGGCCAAGGTATTTTGGGCATTATAACAATACTTGGAGAGTATTTCAATACCACGAGGGGTACCTCACGAAACACTCCAAGATGGGGGTTCTCGTAGAAGGGCCTTGACAGGAGGAGGAACTCTCGGCCACTAGGCCACTCAAAGGGGAGGGGAGGCTTAGGGCGAGCAACAAGAGGAGAGGAAGGTTTGCAAGACTTAGAACACATTTGGATGATGAAGTCTTCAACAAAGGGAGGGTATTTATAGGGAAGCGAGGGCGACCAATGGACAAGATCAAGCCATGTGCAAGGCAAGTGTAAGGCCTTGATCAAGCCAAGTGCACCTAACCCCTACTCCACAAACATGGCACAAAACAATGCACAAAACAAGGCCAAAACAAGGCACAAAACAAGGCACCAATAAGGCACAAAACGTGAGCCAATCGGCGCGATCAAATCCACCGTGAGGGTGACAAGTGTCACCTCCGTTAATCCAAAATGTTTCGTCTCTCGGAAAAATCCGCAAAAATAGTAAATGACATAGCCGGAATTTTCCCAACGTAAACATGGAAACGTTTAGTCGAAAAACGACTCAAATCGGCACTTGTGCCCAAAATTCGATCTAGCCAATTCTTAAGGCAAAAATTTATCGTCGCCTCACGTACATACTGCGGAAATACGGTATAACATTCTCCTCTTAGAAACATTCGTCGAATGTTCCTTCTAAAGCGGATAAAGATGAAGTTCTTCTAACAAGTTTCCCGCCACACATGGCCCTGAACATAACACACGTTCTCTTCTTCCTTACTCGTGCCTCGCCGATCATGAACTCTTCTAGTATACTCACCATACTCGATCATCGCTTTAGTTTCCAAAACTTTGGAGTCACCACCTCCAACTTGGTCATCTACTAGCCTCGATCTTCCTTAAGGCCATTCGGCCTTCACGACCGCTACGGTCGAACATATCCACGAACTCATCGATGGTTACCAAAACTTGGGCCTAGCTCCTCGTGACCCTACCACTGGCGGGACCGCGAGTGACCCGCACCGAAGCAGTGCGGGTTGGCCCGCAACATAGCCCAACCCGACCAGCTGTCGCGCCAACTCTTGCTCGCCGACGGAACAATCTTGCTAAATCACATCATGGAAGATACCACTTTCATTTACCCACCAGGACTTATCACACAATACTTTCTAGGCATAAAATGCACTCTGTCGAGATCACTCAAAAATCTTGTACCCAGGCGGCTTACATCTAAGGTCTCAACTGTAATATTCTAAGGTTCATCATTCCTCACTTTGAGCTTACCCTTTTTCCCAAACCGGGTTCCTAAATCACATTTTAGCACAAAGCTATCGAACATAACACCTAACACATTAACATAACATCAAAACATACAAGCCTCAGAGGTTTAAGGATATACACAAAGCTACCGCTCGCTCTAATCGTAAATGCGCCTGCCAGTATGCGTATGAAAGCGATGAACGCCAGCGATCGGTGGCTGCGCAGCTGCGGTACCTCTCCTATAAGCTGATCTCTCGTCACATGGCCACGGCGGCGCGGTGAAGCAAGCACCGATAAAAAGCGACATTCCCGGGATGATGTTTGCCACATCGCTTGTGGCCCGAGGGCGTGAATCTGTTGGCTAGAACCCGTGTATATCGTGAACGAAGCCACGGAGCTCGACCGGCTCCGAATACGAGCGTCACGGCGACTATGGGGACCACTCCGTCTTGGCGGAGTACATGCTAACTTTCTTCTTTGGCGGTCGCCTTGAAAGTTACCAAAGGACCTGCCGTCTGGCCTCCTGGCGATCTCGGTCGTTCAGTCGATCTCTCGTGCCTCACATCTGGTGCGTGAGCTGCGTGCGGACAATGTCCATGCGGTGAAGCTACCCGAACAAGCCTGCGCCAGTACTCATCCGGCCCGGTGGCGTGGCGGTGTACTCATCCTCCATATCGGCTACTACGGCGGGGACATACCTAGCTAATGAGTCGAACTCCACATTGTACTCTCTAACGTCGCGATCCGCCTCAGCGTCAAAAATCAGCCGGCGAGCCCTCTCAAATACGTAGGGGGCAAGAAATGTGCAAGAAAAGCCCTTGAGAACTTCGTCCCATGGTGGAAGTGCATGCTCTTCGGGACAACTCGCGAATCAAACGATCAGCTGCGGTATCACGCGGTGATGCGAACCAATACCACCGACTACGCCTGCGAGACTCGATCACTCTCATGATCGTGTAGGCTGTCGGATAAACTCACGAGTCGTCCTCGGCTCGATCCATAGAACAACGGCGGTTCTGACTCGAGAAAGTCACGTAGCCTCAGTATGCGCTCGGGGTGAACTACGGGTGCTCTGAAATTCAGGCTGCGTATCCGGCCTATCGCCATCTCGGCGACCACGGCGATGGCGAACCATCTCGCTTGTACCCGTCTCATCGGCTCAGTGTGGACGGAGGCTCAGTCTTGTAGTCTCGGCGGCTGCTGCGACTCTAGCTCTCTTTGGTCTTTGGCGGCGTCGCGAAACCGCCGTCGGGCAACTGTCTCAGTCTTGGCCAGGGCTGCGCCTCGTACTCCTCTGTATCTCGCTAACGACTCCTCATTGCCTTGCCCATCTGGGCACAGGTTGCCTTACGGAGGCATGGCGGTAAAGGAAAGGAATCGTCGAGAGGTCGATTTATCCTGCGACTCTAGGCACGATCTCGGAATGAGAAGAATGGAAACCAATCCTAAATGTCCTATAGCCTCACGATTATAGATGTGGTGCACAACACACCGATAATCAAGACTCTACTAGACAGTGCGTAGACACTTTCAGAGACTAAGCGCTCGATACCACTTTGTAACGCCCCGAACCGGGCGTTCGGTGCCTTACCCGGCACCCTAGTGATACAACATCGAGAAAACGTGGAAAATAAAACATGAATCATGAAACAAGAGATATAATAAATAAGCAGGCCAGCAAAGCGGTTGCCGGTATATACATAAAACCGAGCAGTTTAATCCTTTTACAACCACGCTGGCAGTTCTCTGAGACCTCTAAGATTTACAACAACTATGGCGGACGGGGCCCGCCGTACCACGAATGTACAGAACCTACAACTCGGGGAACACATACCAAAAGATGAGCCTCGGAGAAAGCGGAGCTTCCATGGCTGAATGTGATCCTATGGCGGGGATCGGCGATCGATGTACCTTTACTGCGGCATGAACGCGGCCCCGGGAGGTCGATCTGGCAGTACAGTATGTGAAAGCGTAAAACACGTAAATGAAATCATAATAGTCTATATAAAGCGAGGAGACATGTATGATAACCAAACTACGATTCACAACATAAGCGATCATGTCAAGTCGGGGACTCACGCCTCAAAGTCATCCGCCGTACGTGGAACTCCTTCCTCACCGCGATCTAGGTATAAATCATGTGATACGTATAACAGTCTCGGCCCATCTTATGGACCCGATATAGAAAGCGTGTGGAATACATTCCGGATGAGCCGGTAGTCAAATGAAATACATTCCGGATAAACCGGTAGTCAAGTGAGATACATTCGGGTGAGCCGGTAATCAAGTGAAATACATTCCGGATGAGCCGGTAATCAAGTGAGATACATTCGGATGAGCCGTAATCAAGTGAAATACATTCGGATGAACCAATTTTTCGAAGTGAGATACATTCCGGATGAGCCGTGTCAAGTGAAATACATTCCGGATGAGCCGGTAGTCGAGTGAACACGAGCTTGCACAACAAGGCTATCACCGTAACATGGTCAAGTTTCATAACAACAAGCATAAGCAAGTTACACACAACTCAAGGTACTTTCATTTTATGTCAAAGTCGGGTTTTAACCCTAAAGTACTACATACGTTAAGTCCTTTTAAAAGTGATACATTCCTTTTATAAAAGTCACCCGATACGTAGTATAAAACTAGAGTGATTCACATTATTAAGTAAACGAACACTTTCTTTTTAAACTCAGTACCAACATTCTCTTCCTAAAGTTCGGTTTGCCTAATTACAAATGCTCAAGTTTCATTTTAGAAAAGGTTTCGTAGTTCGTAGTTTTAATCCTTTAAAACATAATTCTCCTTTAAGCGTTTTGAGAAACATATGTCTTAGATGTGAGTAGGTTATTCTTGTTTATAATCAATCTTATTAGCGACCATGATCTAGGAAATGTAATATCATTTTGTCTCATCTTAGCACATGCGGATGGAGGTTTCTCTGGTTTTAATACTTCTTTAGTCAATACATTTTCCTGTTATTAATTGCGATGGTTTGTCGTCGCGTTACGATTTCCGAAATCGATAAAACATTCTTAAGCGTTATACCTAACTTCCCATAAAGCTAGTATAACTCTTAAGCTTTCAAAACCAAGTAATACTCATTCTTTCAAAGCGATTCATAAATCTTTTGAAATACTTCAAGTTCTTTATTAACACATATCAAGCGATTATTATTCAAACGATTACCTTTTAAAAACCACAAAGTATTTGCTTATCCACGTAAAGCTATTATAGCCGACTTCCCATAAAGCGTTATAACACTTTATGTTTTAAACCAATCAAATACATTTAGCACGTATGCGTCTCAGTACTACATAGTTCACGTATCATGCTAGAAGAGATAGGAAGAGGTTCACATACCTCGCGACGATTATCGACAATAAGCAAAGCTCCAAGTACTACAACGCACTAGCCCTTTCCACTCGCCGGTAGAATACGCTACTCTTAGTACTTTCACCTATAAAGGCCACAAACGTCTATTTAAATCTTAAACACATGTTCCCGTCTTTCTGAGAAAATTCGCGACACCTCACACCGCGGCGTTGTTATACCGTATTTTGAGTATATGCGTATGGACGTGCGTGAAATTGAGCCTTAAGTTAGGCATTGGATTCGATTTGGGCACAAGTGCGATTAGAGTCGTTTTTCGAAAGCGTTTCCACGACTTTCGTAGGGAATTTCGGCTATGTCATTTTTAATTTTTGCGGATTTTTAGAGGCGAAACATTTTGGACCAACGGGAGGGTGACATGTGTCACCCTCACATTGGAAGCAAATGAAAGGTTGGGCGATTTGGGCGTCGAGGCCTTGGTTGGCCTTGGCCGATTGGCTCCCCACTGCCTAGTTTTGTGGCTTGTTTTGTGGAGTGTTTTGTGGAGTGTTTTGTGGGTGCACTTGGCTTGATCTTGGCCTTACACTTGCCTTGCACTTGGCTAAATCTTGGCCGTTGGTTGGCCTTTGGGTTTGCTATAAATACCCCTTAGTTGATGAACTTTCTTCGTCAAAAATCATTTCAAGTCTTGAAATCTCTCCTTTGTGTGTTGAAATTCGTCCAAGCCCTCCCCTTTGTGGAGCTTGGCCGAGAGGTCTCCTCCCCCTTGTGAGGTCTAGCGGTAGGGTACCCACTGCCTAGTTGTTTCAGTATAATACATCCCCTTTGTGGTATTGAAATACTCCTCCAGTATTGTTATAATGCCCAAAATACCTTAGCCTTTTACCTTGTAGTATTCCAAAGTTACCTCTGTGCGTGAGTCAGGAAATACTACCTTTTGTCCCTTTAGTCTCAAACCGAAACCACAAGAAAATCTTCGTTGATTGGTTGAAGTATTTAAGTAGAAGTTGGTTAGAACTTCTAAGGGTTGTTTGGGCGGGGTGGAGCACCGGAGTTGGAGCTAAGCGTTGCTAAGGATCGACATTTAACTTGGATAATTATGGGCTTATCGAGGTAAACACTCTTGTCCTTCTATTGTGTCGGAAATTACATATTGTAGAATATATAGTTGAGGTATACTATATATAGAACTATACTTAATCTTGTGGCAATGTCTTTTGAATTAAGACTGAAGAATTAAGAACTGAACTGTAATTACATAGGACTGTATTACAGTAGACTTGTGTAGTATTACTGTGTAGTAGAGTTGTACACGTCCGGTTAGGCGTGTAAAACCCCCCCCCTGGTTGGCTTGGTAGCCGGCCTCGATAGATAAGGAGATTCTGTTGTGGCGGGGAGATCTTTGCGAATTTTCGGTAGAATATTCTACGTTGTGGTCTAGATGATAATAGGCGCCTTGTGGCCTTATAGGTTGAAGTACCTACGTGTGGCGCGTTTTACTTGGCTTGAGGAGTAGCCGACTGTTTGGAGCTTTTTGCTTATTGTCGATAAATCGTCGCGAGGTATGTGAACCTCTTCCTATCTCTTCTAGCATGATATGTGTGTAACTACGTGATACGGTGAGCGTCGTGTGTTTAAAATACTTTGTGGTTTTAAAGAGGCGTGTGAATTATAACTGGCTTGTTATAATAAGGAAACTTAATGTATTTCAAAAGGTTTATAAATAGTTTTGAAAGAAGTGTAGTATTGTGTTTTGAAAACTTAAGAGTTATACTAGCTTTATGGGAAGTTAGGTATAACGGCTTAAGAATGGTTTACTGATGTTAGAAGTTAAGAGACTTGATCTTATAAGATAAGAGACTTAACTTATTTGTGTTAATGTGGATGTTTGTGTGAAACCTCATTCGTGAGTAATGAGTACTTGGTTTTATGTTTTACTGATTTCGGAAATCAGAATGTGTATCGACAGACCACTGCAGCGTTAATAAAGGAAAATGTATTGAATAATGATGTATCGTATTAAAACCAGTAGAAACCTCCATCTGCATAGAAACTAAGATGAGACAAAATGATATTACATTTTCTAGATCATGGCTGCTGTAATAAGAATGTTGTAAACAAGAATAACCTACTCTCACGTAAGACATATATTACTCAACTGTTCTAAAAAGGAATCAAGTGATTAAGTTTATGAACTATGAAACCATTTGAAAATGAGAAACTTGAGTAATTGAAACTAGGCAAACTGGAACTTAGGAAAAGAATGTTGTTACTTGATTTTGAAAGGGAAGGTGGGTTGGTCATTCTAATACTACGGGTATCGGGTGACTTTTATAAAAATAATGGATCTCTTTTAAAAGGACTTAACGTATGTAGTACTTTGGGGTTAAAAACCCGGACTTTGGCATAAAATGAAAGTACCTTGAGTTGTGTGAAACTTGCCTATGCTTGTTGTTGTGAAACTTGCCTATGCTTGTTGTTGTGAAACTTGCCTATGCTTGTGATGATAGCCTTTGTTGTGCAAGTGTGGTATTTACGTATTCTGGCGTCTCGATAGAGGCGGTTGACTTATTGAGAACTTACTTGGGCGTCTTTGGCGGTGATGGAGAATCCACGGGTATGTTTCCATTTTGATTCTTGTCTTATTGTTGATGTCACGTGGGCGTATCTACCGATGTTGTATTAGGGGCATGTGGCGTGCGGCCGGGTTGATTACCCGATATATGGTTATTTGCATTCCATGGGCGTGTCTACACCGATGTTGTATTAGGGGCATGTGGCCATGCGGCCGGGTTGACTACCTAGTATATTGTTGTTGAGGTTACATGGGCGTATCTACACCGTCTTTGTATTAGGGCATGTGGCCATACGCCTTGTATTGTGTTGCATCATGGACATGTCTGCCGTCTTTGTATTAGGGGCATGTGGCCATGATGCGAACATGATGGATGTGGTGGGCGTGAGACCCGTAGTTATATTTAGTGGTGACTTTGAGGCGTGAGTCACGACTTATTCTTTGTTATGTTGTGAGCGTAGTTTGGTTATCATACATGTCTCTGCTTTATATAGACTAGTATGATTTCATTCTGATATTTCTGATTCACATACTTGGTACTGTTATCTTGACCTCGCCGAAGTGCGTTCATCTGCATGGTAGAAATCGTTGGTGTCGATCCCAGTAGGATCACGTTTGGCGTTTTTGGAAGCTCCGTTTCGTCGGAGGCTTATCTTTGGTATGTGTTCCACGAGTTGTAGGTTCTTGTACATTCGAGGGGTATGGCGAGCCCTGTCCGTCATAGTTGTTGTATAAATCTTAAGTGCAGCCTTTGTTGTGGCGGGGTTTGTAAAAGGATAAGCTGTTGGGTTCGTATATACACCGAAGGCAAGCTGTTTGGTTGCTTTATTTATGATATCTCTTGTTTCATGATTCATGTTTTATATTCCGCTGATTTTCTCGATGTTGTATCACCAGGGTGCGGGGTAAGGCACGATGGCCCGGAGTTTCGGGCGTTACAAAAGTGGTATCGAGCGATTAATCCTCGGAAAGTGTCTGACCGTGTCTAGTAGAGTCTTGATTATCGGTGTGTTGTGCACCACATCTATAATCGAGGCTGCGAGACATTTAGGATTAGTTTCCATTCTTCTCATTACGAGATCGTGCCTTAGAGGCGTGTTGTAAGTTGGACCCTCGGCGTGTTTCGTTTTTACGATTATGCCTCTGCGAAAACGAGGCCCGAAGGGCAAAGCGTAGGAGGCGCTAGTGGGATTGAGAGAATGCGAGCGCGAGCGGTCGAGACGAGTAGTGCTTGACGGCGAGTTTTGCGGCCGCCCGGCAGCGAGTTTAAGCGCGGCGATGGCTGCTGAGACTACTGATACACGAGCCTCGGTCCGCGATGCAGGCGGGAGATGGGTCGCGAGATGGCCCGATTATTGGCGAGGTTGTGGCGATATGAGATAAGTGGGCCGCGATTCAGTTCAGCGGCACTGTAGTGCGCCCAAGGCGACGGTTTGAGGCTACGGATTTCCTTAGTTGTAGCACTTTGAGTTTTACTGGTCGAGGCGGAGGATGATCGCGAGTTCATCCGTCGATTCTGAGAGATCGTCACGGGTGATCAAGGCTTGAGGCCGATGTGACATTTAGTTCGCGTCGGTGCGTGACACGCGATCGATTGGTTTGACTTCGTGGGAGCTTTCGGGAGAGCATGCACTTCCGGCCGTTTGGGATGAGTTTTGGGGCCTTCGGCACATTTCTTGCCTCGCAGATGAGGAGGGCTCGGTAAACAGATTTTTGATGTTGGCGAGCGAGCGTCTGATTCGGGAAGTACAATGTGAGTTCGACTCATTGGCGGTATGTTCCGCATTAGTAGCTAGTATGGAGGATCGAGTGCACCGATATGTTCTGAGGCTCGATGATTACCTAGCGAGAGAGTTGTTGGTGTTTCCGCCCGGTAGGCATGGACATTGCCGCATCTGAGCTCATGCGCGGAGTGCGAGGCGCAGATCGGCAGGTGGACGCTTTGTGAGAAGAAGGCGACGGCGGATATTTTGGCGACGCCGAGGCGGACCGCCTCGGCATACTAGTTTTGTACCTCGCCATTCTGAGTGGTCCTCCGCGACGCCGGGACCCTGGGATATTCGAGCGGTCGGGGCTCCCGAGTTTGAATGTTGAGGAGTAGGGTGTTGGCGAATCGATCGCCCCTACCTCGGTGTGGTCGATGTGGTAGACCGCGTTTGAAGTGTCGTAGTACGAGGAGCTTGTTATTCTGCGGCCGTCGAGGCCATGTGAAGAAGGCGTGCTTATAAGAGAGGTTGAGCGGACGACTCGGCCGAGATCGATGTTGGTTCATCACCTTCACGATTATGCGCCTGCAGTGCCTATGATTAGAGTGGGCGGTAGCCGGGTATATCCTTAACTCTCAGAGTTTTGGTATCTTGATATGATGATCTCATTATTATGTGCTATGTGTGCGAATAGCGTTGTGTTAATTATGAGTTAGAAAACATGGTTAGTTGGGAGGCTAAGTATGGGGTCATGGCAAGTATGAACCACTGAGGCGTATCACGATTGAGACCTTACGGGTAAGGTCGTCTTGAGTAAAAGATCTATTTTATGTTTGACCTTTATCGAGTGCGTAGTGCGTGGGATATGTTTGTGTGATCAGTCCACAGGTAATGTGAAATGGGAGTGGTAGCTTTCATGACTGTAGAGGTAAGATTGTTCGGATCGGGGACAAGGCGTGATGCGTTAAGTGGGTCGGGTTGGGGCCGTGTTGAGGTCAACCCGCGTCCGTTCGAGGAAGGGTCGGCTGGGTGGTCGCCAGTGGCGGTCACGAGGTGCTAGGCCAGTTTAGATGACCATCGTATGAGTTCATAGATACGTTCGATCGAATCTGTTCGTGAAGGCGGGAATGGCCTTAGGAAATCGAGGTTAGTGAGATGACCAAGTTTGGAAGTAGGGACTCCAAGGTTGGAAAGCGGCGTTGTGAAGTGTGATGCGGATGCGAGCGAGTTCGAGTGTTCGAGGCGAGTACTACGAGAAAGGAGAAGTGAGCGTGTGTTTTATGGCGGTGTGGCATGATCGTTTCGTAAGTATAGCGGTGAAGACTATCTTGGTACTGTTTGTTTGAGACCTAGAAGGAACATTCGGGACGAATGTTTCTAAGGAAGAATGTTATACCGTATTTTGGAGTATATGCGTATGGGCGTGCGTCTGAATTTGAGCCTTAAGTTAGGCATTGGATTCGATTTGGGCACAAGTGCGATTAGAGTCGTTTTTAAAGCGTTTCCCTGACTTTCGTAGGGAATTTCGGCTATGTCATTTTTAATTTTTGCGGATTTTTCCGAGAGGCGAAACATTTTGGACCAGCGGGAGGGTGGCGTGTCACCCTCCCATTGGAAGCAAATGAAAGGTTGGACGATTTGGGCGTCCAAGAGGCCTTGGTTGGCCTTTGCCGATTGGCTCCCCCTTTGGTGCCTAGTTTTGTGGCTTGTTTTGTGGAGTGTTTTGTGGAGTGTTTTGTGGGTGCACTTGGCTTGATCTTGGCCTTACACTTGCCTTGCACGTGGATAAATCTTGGCCATTGGTTGGCCTTTGGGTTTGCTATAAATACCCCTTAGTTGATGAACTTTCTTCATCCAAAAATCATTTCAAGTCTTGAAATCTCTCCCTTTGTGTGTTGAAATTCGTCCAAGCCCTCCCCTTTGTGGAGCTTGGCGAGAAGTCTCCCTCCCTTGTGAGGTCTAGCCGTGGGTACCCCTAGCCTAGTTGTTTCGTATAATACATCCCCTTTGTGGTATTGAAATACTCCTCCAGTATTGTTATAATGCCCAAAATACCTTAGCCTTTTACCTTGTAGTATTCCAAAGTTACCTCTGTCGTAGAGTCAGGAAATACTACCTTTTGTCCCTTTAGTCTCAAACCGAAACCCTAGAAAATCTTCGTTGATTGGTTGAAGTATTTAAGTAGAAGTTGGTTAGAACTTCTAAGGGTTGTTTGGAGCGGGGTGGAGCACCGGAGTTGGAGCTAAGCGTTGCTAAGGATCGACGTTTAACTTGGATAATTATGGGCTTATCGAGGTAAACACTCATCGTCCTTCTATTGTAATCGAAATTACATATTGTAAGAATATATAGTTGAGGTATACTATATATAGAACTATACTTAATCTTGTGGCAATGTCTTTTGACTTAAGCTGAAGAATTAAGAATGAATCTGTAATTACATGGGGTATTCTGATGACTTGTGTAGTATTCTTGTGTAGTAGAGTTGTACACGTCAGGTTAGGCGTGTAAAACCCCACCAGTTGGCTTGGTGGCCGGCCTCGATAGAGAAGGAGATTTCTGTTGTGGCGGGGGAGATCTTTGCCGAATTTTCGTAGAATATTCTACGTTGTGGTCTAGATGATAATAGCGCGCTTGTGGCCTTATAGGTTGAAGTACTACGTGTGGCGCGATTTACTTGGCTTGAGGAGTGGCCATTGTTTGGAGCTTTGCTTATTGTCGATAAATCGTCGCGAGGTATGTGAACCTCTTCCTATCTCTTCTAGCATGATATGTGTGTAACTACGTGAGTACGGTAGGCGATACGTGTGTTTAAAATACTTTGTGGTTTTAAAAGGAAGCGATGTGAATTATAAGCGGCTTGTTATAATAAGGAAACTTAATGTATTTCAAAAGGTTTATAAATAGTTTTGAAAGAAGTGTAGTATTGTGTTTTGAAAACTTAAGAGTTATACTAGCTTTATGGGAAGTTAGGTATAACGGCTTAGAATGGTTTCTTGATGTTAGAAGTTAAGACTTGATCTTATAAGATAAGAGACTTAACTTATTTGTGTTAATGTGGATGTTTGTGTGAAACCTCATTCGTGAGTAATGAGTACTTGGTTTTATGTTTCTTGATTTGAAATCAAAATGTGTATCGACAGGACCCGCAGCGTTAATAAAGGAAAATGTATTGAATAATGATGTATCGTATTAAAACCGGTAGAAACCTCATCTGCATAGAAACTAAGATGAGACAAAATGATATTACATTTTCTAGATCATGGTCTTTGTAATAAGAATGTTGTAAACAAGAATAACCTACTCTCACGTAAGACATATATTACTCAACTGTTTCTAAAAGGAATCAGTGATTAAGTTTATGAACTATGAAACCATTTGAAAATGAGAAACTTGAGTAATTGAAACTAGGCAACCTGGAACTTAGGAAAAGAATGTTGTTACTTGGTTTTGAAAAGGGAAGGTGGGTTGGTCATTCTAATACTACGGGTATCGGGTGACTTTTATAAAAATAATGGATCTCTTTTAAAAGGACTTAACGTATGTAGTACTTTGGGGTTAAAACCGGACTTTGGCATAAAATGAAAGTACCTTGAGTTGTGTGAAACTTGCCTATGCTTGTTGTTGTGAAACTTCTATGCTTGTTGTTGTGAAACTTGCCTATGCTTGTGATGATAGCCTTTGTTGTGCAAGTGTGGTATTTACGTATTCTGGCGTCTCTCGATAGAGGCGGTTGACTTATTGAGAACTTACTTGGGCGTCTTTGGCGGTGATGGAGAATCCGGGTATGTTTCCATTTTGATTCTTGTCTTATTGTTGATGTCACATGGACATCTACACCGATGTTGTATTCGGGGCATGTGGCGTGCGGGTTGATTACGATATATGGTTATTTCTGTTCCATGGGCGTGTCTACACCGATGTTGTATTCAGGGGCATGTGGCGTGCGGCGGGGTTGACTACCTAGTATATTGTTGTTGAGGTTACATGGGCATGTCTACACCGATCTTTGTATTAGGGGCATGTGGCCATACACGCTTATTATTGTTGCATCATGGACATGTCTACACCGATCTTTGTGTCCGGCATGTGGCCATGATGCGAACATGATGGATGTGGTGGCGTGAGACCCATAGTTATATTTAGTGGTGACTTTGAGGCGTGAGTCACGACTTGGCTTCTTTGTTATGTTGTGGCGTAGTTTGGTTATCATACATGTCTCTGCTTTATATAGACTAGTATGATTTCATTTCTGATATTTACTGATTCACATACTTGGTACTGTTATCTTGACCTCGCCCGGAAGTGCGTTCATCTGCATGGTAGAAATCGTTAGTGTCGATCCGACTTGTAGGATCACGTTTGACGTTTTGGAAGCTCCGTTTCGTCGGAGGCTTATCTTTGGTATGTGTTCCACTGAGTTGTAGGTTCTTGTACATTCGGGGTATGGCGAGGCCTGTCCGTCATAGTTGTTGTATAAATCTTAAGTGCATGCCTTTGTTGTGGCGGGGTTTGTAAAAGGATAGCTGTTGGGTTCATGTATATACTGAAGGCAAGCTGTTTGGTTGCTGTTTATTTATGATATCTCTTGTTTCATGATTCATGTTTTATATTCCGATTTTCTCGATGTTGTATCACTAGGGTGCGGGGTAAGGCACCGATGGCCCGGTTTCGGGCGTTACAAGCGTAAATCTCTCCTCTATTGGTAGCTACCAAGCCAACCGAGGGTTTTATACGTCTAGCAGGCGTGTACAATTTCTACTACACAACAAGCTACACAAGTCTCATGTCTGATCCTTTGTAATTCTGATTCGATTCTTTCTTTAAATTCAGCTTAAGTCAAAAGACATTGCATGATACTAAACTTAATTCTATATATAGTATACTTCAACTATATAATACAACAACATGTAATTTCCAATTACAAAAGGGGGACAAGATTATTTACCTCGATAAGCCCAAAATTATCCGAGATAAAAGTCGATCTGAGCAAGGTTTAGCTCTCACTCGTGCGCTCCAAACAACCCTTAGAAGTTCTAACCAACTTCTACTTAAATACTTCAACCAACTATGAAGATTTCCTTAGGGTTTTGGTTTGAGACTTAAAGGACAAAAGGTAGTATTTCAGGGCTCTACGTATAGAGGTAACTTTGGAATACTACAAGATATGAGGCCAAGGTATTTTGGGCATTATAACAATACTTGGAGAGTATTTCATACCACGAAGGGTACCTCACGAAAACACTCCAAGATGGGGTTCTCGTGAAGGGCCTTGACAAGGAGGAACTCTCGGCCACTAGGCCACTCAAAGGGGAGGAGGCTTAGGGCGAGAGCAACAAGAGGAGAGGGGAAGGTTTGCAAGACTTAGAACACATTTGGATGATGAAGTCTTCAACAAAGGGAGGGTATTTATAGGAAGCGAGGGCCAACCAATGGACAAGATCAAGCCATGTGCAAGGCAAGTGTAAGGCCTTGATCAAGCCAAGTGCACCCTAACCCCTACTCCACAAAACATGGCACAAAACAATGCACAAAACAAGGCCAAAACAAGGCACAAAACAAGGCACGATAAGGCACAAAACGTGAGCCAATCGGCCATCAATCCGTCCACCATGAGGTGACAAGTGTCACCCTCCCGTTGATCCAAAATGTTTCGTCTCTCGGAAAAATCCAAAAATAGTAAATGACATAGCGGAATTTTCCCAACGTAAAATGGAAACGTTTCGTCGAAAAACGACTCAAATCGGCACTTGTGCCCAAAATTCGGTCCTAGCCAATTCTTAAGGCAAAAATTTAATACGTACGCCCTCACGTACATACTCTGGAAATACGGGGTATAACAAGTCGCACTTCAGCCGACCATGGTTATTGCCTGGATGCAGGCTTTTACGCAGGGGATTGATGAGCGACATAGAGGGAGACGGCCGGAAAAGGGTCAGGATAGAATCGGCCAAGAGGCGAGCAGCAGCGGGGTTTTCGGTGGCGTCCGGCGGCGATCTATCGGTATTCCTCCGGCCGGACAGAGTACACCTCACGGACTTACGGTAGGCGATTTGATCGCCGGGGCATTGAGAGTGGTCGGGCTCCGAAAGCAGTCGAGCCTTGGGGTTACGGGCGGTGGAGACCATCTCTCCTCGGTGTCCACGATGTGCGTGCATCATCCGAAGTGTCGCATTGATACTGGTACTTGTTTTTCTTGCGGCCGTCCAGGCCATTTGATGATGGAGTGTCCGTATAGAGATGGCACAGGTGCTATGACTCAGCCTATGGGTTCTATTGTCGGTTCATCGTCATTCTGATTATCGCCATCAGGCGGTACTCGAGCATCGGTGGCGTGCAGGCCGTGGCGAGTTCGATTCTTGCGGTCCTTCGAACCGCATTTATGCCATGGCGATGAAGCGCGACGGGCGCGTCGGATGTTGTCACATGTACATTATCGGTCTTTTTCTATGATGTGTATGCTTTGATTGATCCAGGTTCCATCTTGTCCTATATATCCCCTCTTGTTGCTAGTAGGATAGGGATAGAACCTGAGCCTATAGAACCATTTGAGGTAGCTGGGATGACCACTTGCCGCTTATTGAGTTTGCCTACAATAACAGCTACCACTCTAGTATTCAGATGACCCCGTATGAGGCTTTGTATGAGAGGAAGTGCAGGTCACCCATTGGTTGGTTTGACGTAGGTGAAGCTCAGTTGATTGGTCCAGATATAGTTCGTGGTATCGACAAGGTGAAACTTATACAAGAAAGATTACTAGCGACTCAGTCGGCGAAGTCATATCGCGATAATCGGCGGCACTAGAGTTTCAGATCGACGACTGGGTATTCTTGAAGGTATCACCCATGAAGGGTGTGATGAGATTTGGGAAGAGGGGGAAACTTAGCCCGAGGTATATTGGGCCTTATCGGATCATTCGCAGGGTAGGACATGTCGCCTATGAGTTGGAGTTACCCTCAGACTTGGAAGCAGTACATCCAGTTTTTCATGTGTCTATGCTACGGAAGTGTATTGGTGATCCTTCCAGAGTATTCCCAGTGGACGATGTCCAGGTGACTGA
Organism: Przewalskia tangutica; assembly: GCA_029844215.1. Taxonomy (NCBI): domain Eukaryota; kingdom Viridiplantae; phylum Streptophyta; class Magnoliopsida; order Solanales; family Solanaceae; genus Przewalskia; species Przewalskia tangutica. The sequence continues at coordinate 41,831,678 of CM056733.1, forward strand.
GGGGTTGTCCTATGAGGAGAGTCCCGTGGCCATATTGGATCACCAAGTCAGGAGGCTGCGGACTAAGGATGTTACATCCGTCAAGGTATTATGGCGAAACAATAATAGAGAGGAAATGACTTGGGAGACTGAGGACGAGATGAAGAGGAAGTATCCTCACTTATTCCATATACCCCCAGGTAATTCAATCTAACTCCCTTAATTGATTATGGTAATTGGTGAACTATATATGTGTGTTTTTGTTTTTTTTTTCTATGGCCCTGTGTGGCATCTGTTGGGTTGCTGGATATAGATAGATAGTCACTATTATAAAGGAGGCTCTGCCGAAATTTCTAGAACTTGAGACTTGTTATGAACATTTGAGGACGAATGTTTCTAAGGGGGAAAGAATGTTACACCTCGTAAGTTAAGACAAAGATTAAGAACGTCATTAAGGTTAATATTCGGACAATGGATATAAGATATAATTACACAAGCTACGAGCACGTCGGTGAAAGTTTAAAATAATAAGTTATGTGTAGGTTTATTGAGGATTATTATTTATTATAAGAATTACGACATGAAGGATATGAGGTCTTATGGAATTTCCGGGAATTTAAGGCAACGAGTGTTAAGATTTATTTCTTGGGGTCGTTTTTAACTAAGAAGGCATTAAGAGGGCCAAAGTGTAAGTTTCAAGAAGTAATTTCAGATTTTCCCCTAAATACTAAAACCTCTTTCTATTATAATTCTAATTTCATTTCTTTACACCAAAACTTTCATCTTTTCTCTCTCAAATTCCAATCCGAAATTACCCCATCCTTAACCAAGAATTGAATCCATGTTATCATCCTCTTATTAGATTAATCCATTTAGCATTTTGAAGCCAATCTTTGAACCCAAAACGATTGTCTGGCAGGCGGGGTCTGAAATTGGGGTCCAAATTCTCGATTTTGGACAAATTTTGTGAAGGAAAACATGTATAAATGTTGGGTTATTATAGTATAAGTGTTGCATGTCATTTTGGGTTGAAAGAAGAAGAGAAGAATTTGGTAAAAATCGTGAAAAGATTTGAAAAATGTTGGGCGTGGGTTGTCGCATTTAGGCTTTGAGCTCGAAAATTGGTAAAATTTTATCCCTTTCATTTGATATTGGATAGATTAGTTGATATTATAGTTAGGAGAAGTATCTCTGTTAAAGAAGAAATAGAAAGAGGACAATGTATGCGATTATTAGAGGTCGAAACCGAATTAGAACCCATTCTTGGCATACATTGAAATTGATTAAGTGTGTTGGAATGTTATGACTAATTGCATGTGAAAATTTGGATGGAACCTTGATGATTAAAATTATAGTCGTTATAAGAAGTATTGGAAGCTTAATTGAAAAGTAAGGAATTTTGGAAAAGCTTTGAAATTGAAATAGGTGTTGGCCGAAAGGTCGATGAAAATTATTGAACGTAATAGGGACGTATTACAGGCTGAATTTGGTGTTTAAAATAAGCTACAAACATGCATAGGTATTGAAATAAGTTACCTATACATGCCTCGAAAGGATTAAAGGGTAGAAAGATGTTAATTTTATATTCGGGAATAAGGGGGATTGTTGGTTTGAATTGGATTGTTGGTTTAAATTTGATTGTTGGTTTGATTGGATTGTTAGTTGGAGTTGAATTGTTGGTTGATTTGCATTATTGGATGTTACACCCCGTAGTTCCAGGGTATGTATGTGAGGACATACGTACGAGAATACGACATAAAAATTGGAAAGGAAAAAAGATGTGATTTTTCGACGGAAAAGTTTCTGGATTTTGTGAAGGAAAAAGGTTCGTTAATGGGAATTGGATTCCCAGATTTGGTATTCGGACTTCATGGAATATTTGAAAATTATGGAATTTTATTTCCGGAATTGGTCACGTGGGGCCCACGGGAGAAATTTACGGTTTTGTGGGGCCCACTTTGTTTTCGAGATTTTGGCCATTTTGGATATTTTCGGGAGATGAAATATTTTGGACGTATAGGAGGGTGACACGTGTCACCCCCCTAGGTGGCTCTTGGCCGAAATTTGCTGGACAAGTGGCAAGACAAGTGGCCTTGTCTTGCAAGATATTTTAGTGTGGACAAGTGGCTTGTGGGACCCACACACACTTGTCCCCAATCTCAACCACACATTTGCCTTCATCCTAGCCCTTAGTTGTCCTATATATACACTACTAGTTGATGAAAGCTTCCACACTTAACCATTTCAAGACTTGAAAAACCCTCCCTCTCCCTTCATTGTTGCTCTCGTTTTTGAGCCCTCACCTTGACCTAAATTTGTCCAACAATTCTTAAACTCTTAAGTGTTCTTCCCTAAGGTGTTAGGAATATTGTGTACCAAGATTTGGAAAAGATTTCACACCCCTAGCCCCTAAATCACACCTTGGCCGAAACTTGTCACTTTTGGAACCTAAGTGTTCTTTACTTTTTGGAGTTGGTTCTTGAAGAGAAGTTGGTTAGGAGCTTCTACGGGTTTCTTGTAGCGGATTGGAACATAAGGATTTGGAGCTAAACTTGCTAAGGAGCGACTTTAAGTTCTTGGATATTTTTTTGGGCTTTTTGAGGTAATGATCTTAATCCTCTTTGTGAAGTTGGATATTATGTATATTGGAAGTATATATATGAGTATGAGATATGTGGAATGAAGGTTGGAAAGATTTGGAACTTGTTAAGTTGCTAAAATGGAAATTGGCAAGTAAGCCATCAAAATGGTAAAAACGTATCTTACTTGTTAAAAGCTAATAACAAAGTAACTATAACTTATATGAAGATTGGAATATAAGTTGGTGGATTAAAGAAGTAATTCCGGCATGATAGCCGAATAAAGTGGATAAGTGTAATTATTGTAAGTTGGCCAAGAACACCAACTAGTGGACTAATGGATTGTATTTACATTGGACTGTATTTACTTTGGACTATAGTTACATTGGACTGTATTTACTTTGGACTGTATTTACATTGGACTGTATTTATATTGGACTGTCATTACTTTGGACTATGGACTTGTTCCATTTCGGTTTTTAAGTTGTTGTTGTTAAGGGGAAGATTGTTTATCGCGTCCGTTTGGGCGTGTGATCCCCTTCTTTAGTTGTTGTTGTTGTTGTTGTTAAGGGGAAGATTGTTTAACACGTCCGTTTAGGCGTGTGATCCCCTTCTTTAGTTGTTGAATTGTTGCGCCTTAAATGTGGCATGTTGGTTACTGTTATCAGGCCTTGAAAAAGGTGGAAAAATATGTAAAAACAGGGGAAGTGCTGCCCGATTTTTCGTAGAATTAGAGGGCTTTTAATTGGTATAAGTCTTCAATGGTAAGTAAGGTTTGATAGAAGTACTATGACCATTTTAGGATTGAAGTACTACGTGTGGCGTGATCTACTTGGCTTAGGAGTAGCCGAAGTTGAAGTACTTGGAGCGTTTTGCTATTTGTCGATAATCGTCGCGAGGTATGTGAACCTCTTCCTATCCTTTCTAGCATGATTGTTGTGAACTATGTAGTACGGTGAGCGTCGTGTGCTAAGCAATTTGGTCGGTTTAAAACATAAAGTGTTATAATAGCTTTATGGGAAGTTAGTTATAACGACTTTATGTAGGTAAAATAATGGTTTGTTGATTTTAAAAGTTAAGAGACTTGATCTTAAAAGATAAGAGACTTAACTTATAAATGACGTTTTATGAAATGTTAAGGACTTGAATTATTAAAAAGTTGTGAAACCGCATTCATGAGTAATGGGTACTTGGTCTTAAAAAGGATAATGTTATATTGATTTCGGAAATGAGAATAAGTATCGAACAAACCATTGCAGCGTTAATAAAGGAAAATGTATTGACAAATAATTATATTAAAACAAGTAGAATCCTCCATCTGCATAGAAGCTAAGATAAGACAAAATTGTATTACATTTTCTAGATCATGGCTGCTTTAATAAGATCGTTATAAACAAGAATAACCTACTCACACATAAGACATATGTTACTCAATTTTTTTTAAAAGAGATTACGTTGTTAAGTGATTAAGACTATGAACTATGAAATCTTTCGAAAATAAGAGACTTGAGTATTTGAAGTTATGCAACTTGAACTATTGGAAAAGAATATTGTTACTTGACTTTAAAAGAGAAGGTGTTTTGGTTTAAAAGGAAGGCATGGTATTGTCTTAGTCTGTCTTAAAAAAAGGTTTAAATGTTATGGACGATTTTTACATCGAGTCCCATGAGATGGGCCGAAATATGTATACCACACGATTTTACATCGAGTCCCATGAGATGAGCCGAGTTATGACGATTCTACATCGAGTCCCATGAGATGGGCCGAGTTATGACGATTCTACATCGAGTCCCATGAGATGAGCCGAGTTATGACGATTCTACATCGAGTCCCATGAGATGGGCCGAGATATGACGATTCTACATCGAGTCCCATGAGATGGGCCGAGATATGACGATTCTACATCGAGTCCCATGAGATGGGCCGAGATATGACGATTCTACATCGAGTCCCATGAGATGGGCCGAGATATGTATACCACACGATTTTACCTCGAGTCTCATGGGATGGGCCGAGATATGTATACCATACGATTCTACCTCGAGTCCCATGGGATGGGCCGAGACATGTTATACGTATCATACGATTTATACGTAGGCAGCGATGAGAATGAGTTCCACGGCGTGAGGATGACTTTGAGGCGTGAGTCCCGACTTGACATAATTGTTTATATGTTGTGAATCGTAGTTTGGTTATCATACATGTCTCTGTTTTATATGCTATTATGATTTCATTCTGATATTTTGATTTCACATGCCAGTACTGTTATCGACCTCGCCCGTTCTGCGTTAAATCTGCAGGTAGAGTACCGGTTGTTGATCCTCGCTCATAGGATCACAGTTCAGCGTATTGGGAAGCTCCGTTTCTCCGGAGGCTTATCTTTTGGTATGTTTCCATGAGTTTGTAGGTTCTTGTACATTCATGGGTATGGCGGGGCCCTGTCCCGTCATAGTTGTTATAAAAACTCTTAGAAGTGCGTAATCTTGTTGTGGCGGGGTTTGTAAGGATGAATCGTTCGGTTTTGATATTTATACAGAAAGGTGACCGTTTTGGTTGGCATGTTTCTTATTTCATATTGTTCATGTTTTTGAGTTTTTATTTCCGCTGATTTTCTCTGATGTATTATCACTAGGGTGCCCCGGGTAAGACACCAGTCGCGGGCCCGATCGGTCGTGACAAAAGTGGTATCGTGAGCGATTAATCCTCGGAAAATGTCTACGACCGTATCTAGTAAGTCTTGATTATCGGCGTGTTGTGCACCACCTATAATCGGGAGGTGCGTGATATTTAGGATTGGTTTCCATTCTTCTCACCGAGATCGTGCCTTAGAGTTGTGTGATAAGTTGGACTCCTCGCGTATTCGTATGTACGATTATGCCTCTACGCAGTGCAACCAAAGCCCGGAGGCAAGGCAACAGAGGAGCTACGAGTAGAACACGAGAGGTTACGAGGCACGACGGTCATTACCTGAGATAGTACTTCAGACGACGAGTTTTATGACGCCGCTAGCCCCAGCAGAGTTTAGAGCGACATCAGTTTCAACTGAGGCCACGATACCTGAGCCTCCAGTTCCACGGCCAGGAGCCAGGATATGGGTTACAAAGAGATGGCCCTGTTTCTAGCTAGGATCGTGGCGAGATATGAGGACGGACGGGAGCCGGTGGTTCCGGCAGTGCCAGTGGTTCACCCTTGATCCGATAGTCTGAGACTTCGGAATTTCTTGAGTTGCCGTCCGCCAGAGTTCTATGGATAGAGAGCTGAGGATGATCCTCAGGGGGTCATGCTAGTTTGGGAGATTGTTATGCTTGCGGCCAGCAGGTCCATTTGGTGAGAGTTTGTCCGACCAGAGGTAGCACGAATGTAGAGACTCAGCCTTCGGGATCGGTGGCTGGTTCATCGCATTCTATAGCTAGGCGCCCTGCAGGGCAGGATTATGATTAGAGCGACAAAAGGGAAAGTGAAGCAGTAGATACAGGTATATCCTTAACCCTCTAGAGATTAGTATGCATGATATGTTGATCTTATGATTAAGTGTTATGTTCGGGTAGCATTGTATAAATTGTGATATAGAGAACATGGTTAGTTAAAAAAGATAAGTATGGGGACATGGAAGGTGTGAACCTTAGAATATTACACGTTGAGACCTTAGATGTAAGGCCGTCATGAGTAAAAAATCTTGTGGGTGATCTTTGTCGGAGTGCATTATATACATAGGGTATATCAGTGTGATAAATCCATGGGTTGTGTGAGAGGGAAGTGATAGCTTTCATGACGTGAATTAGTAAGATTGTTTCGGATCGGGGAATAAGAGTTTGACGCGATAGTAGGTCTGGTTGAGGACCAGTTGCGGGTCAACCCGTAGCTCGGATTGAAGTAAGATAAATTTGTGGTGGTCCCACCAGGTGGTAGAGTCACGAGGGTGCTAGGCCCAAGTTTAGGTAGCCATCGTATGAGTTCGTGGATGTGTTCGACCAGAATCGGATCGTGAAGGCCGGGAATGGCCTTAAAGGAATTTGAGGCTAGTAAGATGACCAAGTTTGGAGGTAGTGACTCCAAGGTTTTGGAAACTGAAGCGATGTCTGGAGTTTGGTACGTGTACTAGAAAGAGTTTGGGTGTACGAGAGGGTACGACGAGTAAGAAAAGAAGCGAACATGTGCTATGAGAACGGAAGTGATCATTTCTTGTGTGAAGTGAAGATGCGAAGGGAGTATCCTTTAAACCATGGGTGAGAGCTTTTTTGTGATGTTAGAGGTGATTCCTCGTTGGCTTGGATTTGAGTTTTTGCGCGCATGTTATATTCTGGCCATTGGTGGCATGATTGGTTTCGTAAATATAGTAGTGAAGACTATACCGGCGCATGTACGTTTGGAGACTTAGAAGGAACATTCGGGACGAATGTTTCTAAGGGGGGGGGGAGAATGTTACACCGCGTAGTTCCAGGGTATGTATGTGAGGACATACGTACGAGAATACGACATAAAAATTGGAAAGGAAGAAAGATGTGATTTTTCGACGGAAAAGTTTCTGGATTTTGTGAAGGAAAAATGTTCGTTAATGGGAATTGGATTCCCAGATTTGGTATTCGGACTTCTTGGAATATTAGAAAATTATGGAATTTTATTTCCGGAATTGGTCACGTGGGGCCCACGGGAGAAATTTACGGTTTTGTGGGGCCCACTTTGTTTTCGAGATTTTGGCCATTGTGGATATTTTCGGGAGATGAAATATTATGGACGTATAGGAGGGCGACACGTGTCACCCCCTAGGTGGCTCTTGGCCGAAATTTGCTTGACAAGTGGCAAGACAAGTGGCCTTGTCTTGCAAGATATTTTAGTGTGGACAAGTGGCTTGTGGGACCCACACACACTTGTCCCCAATCTCAACCACACACTTGCCTTCATCCTAGCCCTTGGTTGTCCTATATATACACTACTAGTTGATGAAATCTTCCACACTTAACCATTTCAAGACTTGAAAAACCCTCCCTCTCCCTTCATTGTTGCTCTCGTTTTTGAGCCCTCACCTTGACCTAAATTTGTCCAAAAATTCTTAAACTCTTAAGTGTTCTTCCCTAAGGTGTTAGGAATATTGTGTACCAAGAGTTGGAAAAGATTTCACACCCCTAGCCCCTAAATCACACCTTGGCCGAAACTTGTCACTTTTGGAACCTAAGTGTTCTTCACTTTTTGGAGTTGATTCTTGAAGAGAAGTTGGTTAGGAGCTTCTATGGGTTGCTTGTAGCGGATTGGAACATAAGGATTTGGAGCTAAACTTGCTAAGGAGCGACTTTAAGTTCTTGGATATTTTTTTTGGCTTTTTGAGGTAATGATCTTAATCCTCTTTGTGAAGTTGGATATTATGTATATTGGAAGTATATATATGAGTATGAGATATGTGGAATGAAGGTTGGAAAGATTTGGAACTTGTTAAGTTGCTAAAATGGAAATTGGCAAGTAAGTCATCAAAATGGTAAAAACGTATCTTACTTGTTAAAAGCTAATAACAAAGTAACTATAACTTATATGAAGATTGGAATATAAGTTGGTGGATTAAAGAAGTAATTCCGGCATGATAGCCGAATAAAGTGGATAAGTGTAATTATTGTAAGTTGGCCAAGAACACCAACTAGTGGACTAATGGACTGTATTTACATTGGACTGTATTTACTTTGGACTGTATTTACATTGGACTGTATTTAATTTGGACTGTATTTACATTGGACTGTATTTACATTGGACTATGGACTTGTTCCATTTCGGTTTTTAAGTTGTTGTTGTTAAAGGGAAGATTGTTTGTCGCGTCCGTTTGGGCGTGTGATCCCCTTCTTTAGTTGTTGTTGTTGTTAAGGGGAAGATTGTTTAACACGTCCGTTTAGGCGTGTGATCCCCTTCTTTAGTTGTTGAATTGTTGCGCCTTAAATGTGGCATGTTGGTTACTGTTATCAGTCCTTGAAAAAGGTGGAAAGGTATGTAAAAACAGGGGAAGTGCTGCCCGATTTTTCGTAGAATTAGAGGGCTTTTAATTGGTATAAGTATTCAATGGTAAGTAAGGTTTGATAGAAGTACTATGACCATTTTAGGATTGAAGTACTACGTGTGAAATGATCTACTTGGCTTAAGGAGTAGCCGACGAAGTTGAAGTACTTGGAGCGTTTTGCTATTTGTCGATAATCGTCGCGAGGTATGTGAACCTCTTCCTATCCTTTCTAGCATGATTGTTGTGAATTGTGTAGTACGGTAGACGTACGTGTGCTAAACGAATTTGGTCGATTTAAAACATAAAGTGTTATAATAGCTTTATGGGAAGTTAGTTATAACGACTTTATGTAGGTAAAAAAATGGTTTGTTGATTTTAAAAGTTAAGAGACTTGATCTTAAAAGATAAGAGACTTAACTTATAAATGACGTTTTATGAAATGTTAAGGACTTGAATTATTAAAAAGTTGTGAAACCGCATTCATGAGTAATGGGTACTTGGTCTTAAAAAGGATAATGTTATATTGATTTCGGAAATGAGAATAAGTATCGAACAAACCATTGCAGCGTTAATAAAGGAAAATGTATTGACAAATAATTATATTAAAACAAGTAGAATTCTCCATCTGCATAGAAGCTAAGAAAGACAAAATTGTATTACATTTTCTAGATCATGGCTGCTTTAATAAGATCGTTATAAACAAGAATAACCTACTCACACATAAGACATATGTTACTCAATTTTTTTTAAAAGAGATTACGTTGTTAAGTGATTAAGACTATGAACTATGAAATCTTTCGAAAATAAGAGACTTGAGTATTTGAAGTTATGCAACTTGAACTATTGGAAAAGAATATTGTTAATTGACTTTAAAAGATAAGGTGTTTTGGTTTAAAAGGAAGGCATGATATTGTCTTAGTCTGTCTTAAAAAAGGGTTTAAATGTTATGGACGATTTTTACATCGAGTCCCATGAGATGGGCCGAGATATGTATACCACACGATTCTACATCGAGTCCCATGAGATGGGCCGAGATATGACGATTCTACATCGAGTCCCATGAGATGGGCCGAGATATGACGATTCTACATCGAGTCCCATGAGATGGGCCGAGATATGACGATTCTACATCGAGTCCCATGAGATGGGCCGAGATATGACGATTCTACATCGAGTCCCATGAGATGGGCCGAGATATGACGATTCTACATCGAGTCCCATGAGATGGACCGAGATATGACGATTCTACATCGAGTCCCATGAGATGGGCCGAGATATGACGAGTCTACATCGAGTCCGTGAGATGGGCGAGCTAGGACGATTCTACATCGAGTCCCATGAGATGGGCCGAGATATGTATACCACACGATTTTACCTCGAGTCTCATGGGATGGGCCGAGATATGTATACCATACGATTCTCCCTCGAGTCCCATGGGATGGGCCGAGACATGTTATACGTATCATACGATTTATACGTAGACTGCCGGCAGTGAGGAAGGAGTTTCACGGGCATGAGGGATGACTTTGAGGGCGTGAGTCCCTGACTTGACATAACTGTTTATATATTGTGAACTGTAGTTTGGTTATCATACATGTCTCCTGTTTTATATAGACTGTTATGATTTCATTCTGATATTTTCGATTTCACATACTTGGTACTGTTGTATTGACCACGCTTTCGGAGGCTGCGTTACGCCGCGGTAGAGGTACACGATTGTTGATCCTCGCCATGGATCACGATTCAACAGATGGGAAGCTCCGTTTCTCCGGAGGCTTATCTTTTGGTATGTTTCCCTGAGTTTGTAGGTTCTTGTACATTCAGGGGTATGGCGGGGCCCTGTCCCATCATAGTTGTTATAAAAATGCTTAGAGGTCTGTAGTACTGTTGTGGGCAGGGTTTGTAAAGGATGTAACTGTTCGGTTTTGATATTTATACAGAAAGGTGACCGTTTTGGTTGGCCTGTTTCTTATTTCATATTGTTCATGTTTTTGAGTTTTTATTTCCGCTGATTTTCTCTGATGTATTATCACTAGGGTGCCCCGGGTAAGGCACCAGTCGCGGGCCCGAGATCGGGTCGTGACATTGGAAAATCGTGGATACGCACATACACAAAGGAAATGCTGCCCAAATTTTTATAGAAATAAGAGAGCCTTTAATCATATGACTTACATTAGGAATCATAGAATTGACGAGCATGTTGTTCCTTATCATAGGTTGAAGTACTAGACGAGGAATACCTTAATACCAAGCTGATTAGTTCGCCTAAGAGGTATGTGAGACTTTCCCTTCTTTCTTTTGGCATGCTTTTTAGGAAAGTACGGCGGACGTACTTAACTCCTACCAGTTCAGTTTTAAAATGATTATTTACTAATGATTATGATTCAGTAACAGACTTTATGGTAGTAATTTTTTGAGAGTCACATAATGATTTTAGCTGCATACAGTTGCTCATGATATCTACTCGTGCTAAGTGTTACTATTTCATTCCACTGAGTCCCGGGCCAGATCATGTTCGTGCACAGCCATGCATCATTCGAGTCCTCACTGTAGGCGAGACACGTTATATATATACAGATTACATCGAGTCCCTCCTTAGAGGGTCGAGACATGTTACACACGCAGATACAGATTCCATCGAGTCCCTCCATAGAGGGCCGAGACATGTTATACAATTTTATATACAGACATGAGCACGATGTTTTATGATTCAGTACACATGATATGATTTTCAGACATGATTCTCAGTTTTATGAAAGTTTGATGACTCTCTGTTTTACTTGGTACAGTTGTTATTCAATTTTTACAGTATTTTATGTTTTACATACTCAGTACATTATCAGCATCGACCCTTCCTGGAAATGCGTTCATGCCGCAGTTCAGTGTTCAGATAGGTGACCCTCCAGTCTAAGATTTATGTACAGCAGTTGGAGAGCTCCTTTGTTCCGGAGCTAGCTATTTTTGGTACAAACCTTTATTTTTCAGACTTATGCATATTTTGGGCACGACGGGGTCCTGTCCCGTCATATGTCAGTATTACTCTCTTAGAGGTCTGTAGACAGTTGTGGGTTGGATGTTTGTACTTTGTTTTGGGTTTGATGTCGTTATCTAGTAGCGGCGCTCACGGCCATGCGTGTTTTGATTTATGCCTTTGTGCGCGTGATGTGGTTGGTGGCAGCCTAGTTGGCTAGCCTATTATGACTGTTGTTTTGTTGTTGTTTTGGCAGCCTTGTCGGCTTGCCCGTTTTTAGGGATATGTTGTAAAAGCAGCGTTGTGCTGCAGAAATTTATGTAGACATCTGTATTAAATGGATTAAGAGTGACATGTCAGTAATGACGTCCAATTAGGACGTTAATCGCGGCCCGTCGGGTCGGGTCGTGACACATGTTAGCTTTGGCCTTATTCTTTCCTTTGGCCTTCTCCTGCTGCTCGCGTTTCAACTGGCGACAGTCTTTGACCATGTGGCCAGCTTTGCCACAATGGTGACAGTTTCCCTTGAATTTCTCAATGGTCGGAGTCTTTTCGTCTTTCCGTTTTTCAGAAACATGCGTTTCTTACTCGGGTTTCCTTTGGTCTCAACCAAGTTAGCCTTGACATCAGTTGTTGCCTTGCCTTGATCAAGGTCTTCTTGTTGTCTTCATGGATATGAAGTTTGATGACAAGTTCTTCAAAACTCATTTCCTTGGATTTGTAGCACCCGCATCATGAGTGATGTACTTCTTCTGCAACAGATCCTATAACTCATTTGCGGTATTTGTAGTGAAATATAGCGTGTAGAGTGGGTCGCACAGGAAATTCAGGATGTAGTTCCTGCACATGTAATTGTTTTGACTCCAGGGGTCAAATTTCATCATCAGGCCACCAGTAGCCTGAGTATCCTGGCCCGTCTGAACCGCGTTATCGGTTTGGACGTCGATATCATCTCCAACAGTAGGAGGATCTTCAGATAAGTATTTTGCCATACCTAGTATGGTGAGATAAAACAATATCTTTTGTTGCCACCTTTTGAAGTTGGTGCCCGCAAACTTTTTGGGTCTTTCGGCTTCGAAGTTGGGAGGAATCATAGTATTCCCAATGGTACCAAAAGTGATACCAGCGGCGGTAGCAGTGCCAGAGGATGTGGCGTTGTTGGAAGAAGAGACTTGTTCCTTTCCATTCACCATTTTTAATTCTTTGTAATAATAATTTTGTCTTAAGTGTTGTGAAACTTTGTGGGTATGAACGGGAACGGAATAACTGAAAGGTTAGACACAAAGAAGTTTAGTGCAATGTTTGTCGAGTCGATTGTTTGACAATCTCTCCTTAAGACAAAAGTATCCCCGTATATAATGGTTTACGATAGATGGATAATAGTCTCCCAAGATAAAACGACAATACTTTCTCAAGCACAAACCCAATACTTGAGAATCCTTGTAGAAGAAACAAGAACAAAAAATTGCTAGAAATAGAAGAAGAGCTCTCAACCATTTTCAGATTTTGAGTTGTCAATGGATGTGTTAAATCTGAATTTTTTAGGCTCCTTTTAAATTTGCAAAATGATCATTCACATACCATGTGAATGCACTAAATGGGGTGCATAGATTCCACCAAAAGACACCTTGATCATGCCAAGAGTTGACTGATCTTTGGCCTTTCAAATCAGTCCATGAATTAGAAGATTCTGGACAATATTCGATTCTCTGAATCTGGAGCGCCGTGGCGCTATCGCAGCGCCTTAGTCGGCGCGCGGTCTTGGCCCGTCGTGGCAGCGCTACCCTGTTATGGCACCGCGACTCTTCTCCATTTTCTGTATTTTGCATATTTCTTCTTTTCGTATACCGTTGTGGGAGATACATTAATCTGGCCAATTAATCGTCCATCCTTACGTAACTTAAGAACACTTTAACTTGTGTACCAACATCTCTTTCACTACGTGAAATTTAGCTAGACGTTGTACGATGTATACACATGTGTGGAAATCGTATTTTCGACACGCGGGGCCCATGTGTTCAAGTCACTAAGAACGAGATATACTCAATCCTACTAGGTAAATTTTCCAACAACATCCACAATGCACTATCACAGACTAACAACTATTAGTCATTCTTAATACATGTTACGTTATGGCGAGAAGGTGATTTATAACTTCTACCAAGATTTCGAGTAGCATTAATTTTATAAGATGCTTTCAAACTAACTGATATCTTCTTCATTTCTGGTAGATGTGATAATTTCTCCATTTGCCACTATTACCATTAGCAACCCAATTAGCAATAGGTAAAGGTTGAGCTCCAAAAATGTCTTGGTACTGAAAAATCAGATGATTTGGTTCTAACATTACAATTATGTACACCCAAATATAGAATGAGAAACCATACTGCCTATAATAGAGAATCAAAGTGGTCTTGTATTTCCGTGAAAAAAAATAAAAGTGTTTGCATTAGCAAGAATGACAAGTGTTAGTTTTGACGATTGATAAAGTGAATAAAGCTACAAATGAATCATGTCTACAAATGTGTTCCTATCAGACACGATAAAAGAAGAGGCAGTACAAAGTTGAACTAATAAGATATAGAGCCGACGTCAAATGAATCAGGTCTACAAACATGTACCACATCAGACTATGTATGGATAACAAAAGAATTCAATAAGAAAATAAAATGATAGATGGAATGACACAAAGAAAGATACTAATTGGCAACTTAAGGTCTATAATAGCTAAAACCTCTAATTGAGCATACAATCTAGCACCAATTCTCTTAGGATGACCTCAAGGAAAGTAATGTCCCAAGCAACCAATCCTCTCAATATAATGAACAATCATAGCTTCAACAAACTCTCAAAAGAGTATCAAAATATCATTCTTCAAAATAGTCTACCTCAATGAAAATAACAACTCTAATATTTATACTAGTTATGATAGGAAGACTAAGCTAGTTATTACAAAAATATCCTTAGTGAAATAAGGGCCTTGAGTCTAGTTTTGTGTATTAGAATTGATCATGGAGTTGTACATTTATCCGCTTTCTTAGATGCATATTGTTAGTTATAAACAATTAGTCAAATTCAACTTCAAGTTGGGGATCAACTTGAAGTGGGCTTACTAGTCTATGGAGATTAGTGAGATATGAATTAGAGTTTATAATTCATAAGTTACAGAGTTTGTAGCTTGAATTTGCACATGCTCATTTTGTAGTGGAGTTTGAGTTAAATCATGCAGTAGTGTAGGTCGTGGTTTTTTCTATCCTCATAAGTCGGGTAATTTCCACGTAAAAGTGCAGTGTTCTTACTTTATTGTTCTTTACTATTCTGCAGACGATACACTTAGAACAGTAGAACGTGTTCCCTCATATAGGCAAAAATTAGGTATCGAATATAGATATTTGGTCATGCCAAATAACAATTACTATCAGGGCATGTTCTCTTTAAAGGGCTAACACCTGAAGAGAAGATCACGATGAAAACTGCACAAAGAAATGACCACAGCAGATATTAAAAATAATATCGGCATAACTAATCACACCATTACTAATATTATTCTTAATACACTACCAAACGACTAAGAGAAAGAGGGATAATTTTGCTTTGCTTGCTTTGCCTGATTATGCTTTGTTTTGAGTCGAGGGTTTCCCGGAAATAGCCGCTCTACCTACCAAGGTAGATGTGAGTTCTGTGTACATTCTACCATCTCCAGACCCCACATTGTGGGATTTCACTAGGTATGTTGTTGTTGTTGTTGTGATACATGAGGTCCACCAGGGTGGTGTTTGACCAAGCTTCTAGAAGTGTTTTTGTTTCTCAGAAACACTTCTTTGGCCAAACACCCTCTTTCCAGAAATAAAAACACTTTTTTCAGAAGTCAAAAAGTGTTTCTAGATGGGAAGAGAAACATAAACACCAATTTGGTGCTTCTGGAGAAACCCTTTTTGCTCATTCATTGAATTTGTTTGGACCAATTACCATTTTCTTTTCACAAAATTCCTTTTAATCTCATATAATATCCCCATATAAAATAGAAATTTGGGAATATGAGTAGGGTGGGGGTAAGAAAAAAATCATTTTTTTTTATAAAAGTAACAAAAAATATGAAATATAAATTTGAGAATGGGTAGGGCAATGGGGTGGGGTGGGGGTAGGGCGGGAGAGTAAGAAAAAAATCATATTTTTATAAAAGTAACAAAAAATATGAAATAGAAATTTGAGGATGAGTAGGACAATGGGGGTGGGGGTAAGAAAAAAATTTATATTTTTAATATTTTTTTTTATAAAAGTAACAAAAAATATGAAATAGAAATTTGAGGATGGGGTAGGGAAATGTGGTGGGGGTGGGGGTAAGAAAAAATTTCATATTTTCAATCATTTTTTATAAAAGTAACAAAAAATATGAAATAGAAATTTGAGGATGGGGTAGGGCAATGGGGTGTGGTTGGGGGTAGGGCGGAGGGTAAGGGAGAAGGAAAAAATTCATATTTTTTTATAAAAGTAAATAAAAATATGACATAGAAATTTGAGGATGGGGTGAGGGTAGGTGTGGGTAGGGCGGGGGTAGATTTGGACATATTTGAGTCATTGACTATCATATTGTCGTTACATTTCTTATGTACAATATATATTATTGTTTGATTAAATGTTGCAATTAAATAATTTTTTTTAAATTATTAAATTGTAAAGATATACTAATTTTTAGAAACATATGATAGAAAAAAATATTTTAAATCTATTAAAAAGAATATTCTAATAAATTTGCATAAATGTTGGCTAAACATGAAACTGTTTTTGTTTCTCAGAAGCACTTCTATAATTATAGGCCAAACACCCTAACTGATTCTCCAGAAACAGTTTCTACAAAATTATTTCTAAGAAATATAATCACCTTTCCAGAAGCTTGACCAATCGTACCCTAGAAAATTATGGTTAACTTCAACTTAAGTTTGGAGGTAGTTTTAGGGGTGCAGACTAAACATGTCCAGTTGTTGCATATATCAGGGACTATTTTTGTCAAGGTCCACACATTAAGTACCAAAATAGTCCATCCCCTATACATTAAGTACCAATTTGATCATTTTGTCCTAGTAATATAGAACCCTTCCCTAACGTCTTCCAAGACAAACATGGCTGCAAATTATAGTTGAAAAAAATTAGCAGGATGATTCTTCTTCCTTATCGCAGAATTGTAGTGAATAACTCTAACAACTTAGTAATGGGCTCCAAATATTTTCTCCACAAGCCATCCGTTACTTTACCAACCATAATACACAAGAGCCTTTTTCAAACCCAAAGACTCATCTTTACAACATTTGCTTCAAAACCCATCTCCCCAAATGGCGGAACTTCAAGCTTCTCATACAGGCCCCAAAAAATTCCTCCAACAGGTAGGTACCTTTTTGCAATTTTATTTTATTTTATTTTTTGTCCGTTTCTAAACATCTCATACAGACAAGTATGCTTTGCAATGTTCTTGAATCTGTTATTTAGGAGCCGTTTGCACAACCATTAGAAAATAACCTTTTGTTTTAAAGAAGTTTGTGCATAAAGAAATGTGTGTGGAACACAAAACCATTTGCCATAAAACCACTTCAAAAAACATTTTTTGTAGAAAGCTTCCTGGATAAACTTAAGCAAACATGTTCTGATTTTTCGTTGCAAGATTTCAAAAAATATTCACGAATAAATGCCACCTTTGTTATTGTTTATATATAATTTCAGTTTCTGGAGTAATGCTGGAAGACCCAGCAGAGGAAATTGCGGAGGCAGAACATGTGATGGCACTGAAGCAGAAATTAAGCCAGATTGGAATAGATATTGGTTCTTGTGGACCAGGCCAGTACTCTGGTTTGCTTTGTCCAATGGTGAGTTTCTAAGAGCTCTTTTGCTAACCTTTCCTTAAAGAATGTATTGTACGAATTAAAGAGTGTCCAAGAGGATGGTCTTTATTGTTTAACTGGAAAAATAATCTTTCTATTGAGAAGAGAATGTTACTTTGATCAGCAAACTGCTCTGGAAAGCTGACCTGCTAGAATTTGTCTTGCCTTGGTCTTCTGCCATGACAAAATATTGGAATCATATTAATTTATATCATCGCGCTCTTGTTGTAAATAAGAAGTAAGAACTAAGTTCATTAAGATATAAGTGTAATGTGGTTGTTGTGATTGAACCTGATTTAAAGAATGACATCAACATATAGTTTAGAAAATGAAAAAACAAGATGAACAAGGAGCGATTTGGGATTCAGTATATGCAAGTTTATAATGATTATACTTATCATTATTTAATTTTACTCGTATTTTGTTTAGATAAACTTAGTCTTCATATCGAAAAATGCACCTTTGAAAAGGTTTATGCTTGTACTAAAATTGCATTTCATTTAGCTAAACCAACTAATTTGGGATTGATGCATAATTGATCAATTGATTGATTAATAGCTGTCATTTGTTCAAGTTGCATTAGGTAACCCTGCAGTAGCTGTTGTTGCCTTTGCTATATTTTCTATGGCTATGTTGTTGAGGATAATTCAAGCTATGATGACTTGAATTTCTTAAAGCAGGTTCACTATGTAGAAAAAAAATGAGATTTTAATGCATGCATGATCACCTTGTTGGAGTGACAAATTTTTCTTGATTTGATTCAAAACTGAAATATAGTTCGGGAGGTGAACTGTTAGGATGTAAATTGTAAATTATTTCAATGATTAAAAGTGAATGGAGCTATTGCCTTGTCAAGTAGAATGACAAAATAAATGAAGTAAAAAAGGAAACACTTGTTGTACGAAATAGAAGAAAAGAAAGTAATTATAATTATAGATGCTCCTTGTGGTAGTTGAGTATTTTTCATATAAAGAAAATTGTGATTCATATCTTCCACATGTGGGGTACCTGGGGCTGAGAAATAACTTAAACATGGTACTAATAGGTGTTATGAGTTTAAACTTTTACAAATGTTTTAGTATTATTGCATCTGTAAGGTGCTTAGAATGTCCTATATTGACAGTTAGTGCAATGTTTTTGCTTTGCAGTGCAAAGGTGGGGACTCAAACGAAAAAAGCTTATCTTTCTTCATTACTCCAGATGGGTAACTAACTTCTTACTTTGCACCTCGTTTTTGAGGTATACCTTCTGTCCTCTCTAGCAATATATGACTAAAGCACGTGAGTGATATCTAGGCATGCAGCTACATGGACATGTTTTCGAGCTAAATGTGGATGGAGAGGTGGTACGCGGGTATAACATGGTTTAGATGAGTTAATCCTCTTAGTTGAATTTTCTTTGGCAACTTTTAAAATTCTCTTTTTCATGCGGTTTCAGGCCTTTGCAGATGTGAGGACAACTTATGCAGATATGAAAAAGATTGGAAAAGTGAATAAAAAGTACAGACAGATAACTGAGGAGAGTTTGGGGCTGGAACCGCTGTGTGATGTGGTATGCTGATTTTCTTTTTGTTGTTACTTCACATTATACTTGTATGTGCATGTAGTAGTTGTTTGCTTATGACCTGAGAGTCTGCTTCATTTTACTAGCTGTTGGGCATGAGTTGTATTGAGATAAAGTTGTGGTCAATCTTTATTCTCGATTACTACAACTCATTTATTATTCCTTCACGTATCCAGCAAAACTTGGTTAGTCTCCAAGATACTTGATTTTCTCTTTGCCGTGTTTTGGTATGTGCATAGCTTTCTTGAACGAAATAGATAAATAGCTTTTGAGTCTTTAAATCTTGTGAAGCGTTTACTCTCTTTGTTTTTCTTTTTCTCTTTCCTTATTTTCTACCCCTAATTCCCTCTTGCTTCCTCTCTGCTGCTGTTTGCTATTCCTCAACATCTTGCTAGTATTCCTGTACACACTACCCTCATTTCTTATGATGAATGTTTCATTTGAGACAGTACTACTGTCCTGAACCTATTCTTGGTCTAGCCAAACAAAAGTGTGCTACAGTGCTCAAAATTCATTCCGCTGAATTTCCATTTCAATTTAGGTTTTCAAGATAAACCGGAAACCAAACCGAACTGAAAGAATGAATCAAACCGAGTTAAAAAATGACATATGGTTTGATTTGGTGCTGTTTGGTGTTAAATGTAAAATACCGTCAATATTAGGTTTGATTTTATATTAACCATACAAAGCTGAAACAAGACCGACCAAACTGACTATATGTATAATAGTTTATACATAGATTTTTTCTTTTTAATATTTTGATACATTTTGTAGTTTATAATTTTTATGACTTTGGACTGTGGTTTCAATGTTTTAAATTTAGGCCTGCATGTATTCTAATTTCACTGCTCGCCGACTGCAACTCCCAATCTAGTTTAAACAAATGCTTGAAGTTTGGTTATTTTTGAAGTTCCTTTCTTGAATTACTGCATTGGTTTTTTGGGGCTTTGCAGTTTATGAATTTCGTAAAAGGCTTTTGCAGTAGTCATGGAGTCTAAGGTAGATAGGAGGACTCCTACTTTTACAATTTTCATATTTTGAAATATTAACAAAATAGACACAAAAGACTTGGTGTATTCTGTTGTTTCATCATTTGGGTCTTAACTTCTTTTTCCTTTGGTTCAAATTTAAAGGATGCCCCTGGTTTGTTTGGTATTAGCAGTGTTCTTGTCTGTCTAAGCAATCTTTTTAGTGTTCAGAAGACTGACCCTTTTGGTGTCTTTGTCTTCCGTTGCAAGACTATCCTCCACTTTGTGGCCATCCCTGCGGTGGTTCTGCATTTCAAACTTTTCGTTGCCCATATTTTCCTTCATTTGTTCAGCATCTCTATGTTGAGAAGCAACAGAGAGTCAACTTCTAGTATGCATCTCTATGTTTATTTGCAATGCACAAGTTTATAATGTAGTAGCGTCTAGAATAGAATCCAGAGCAGCTAAGAAAAATAATCAGGGAAACCCTACCTTCCCCGATTCATTTGATACATGCAATTTTTTCCTATTATTCCTGTTGGTTTTACAGAACTTCCTTCTTGTATCAATAAACAATCACCCATCAATACAAACAGTAGAATTTGTGCCTCTGTGATGTAATTGCTACATTTTCCAAAATAGATAAAAAATGCCATTGTGAGGAGTCTGTGATTTCTAGTCACTTTCCACCTTCAAGTAAATTACAGACGTCTTATGTGGTTGTCTTATTTGTTCCTCAATATATAGCTTCTTGATTTTGTTCTATTTTGGACGATGAATTAATGAGCTTTTGATTAGTTGATTTTCTTCTTGCTGCTCTTCAGTTACTCAAATACTTTTCTGAGCGAATAATATCGAGAGAAACATTGCGGAGAAATGCTGTTATGCAACGAAGATATGGCGATCAGGTCTGACATCCTGTCATTTTCTTAAATAATGCTGATCAGTTTCTGTTGGTGGCTACCATAGGCCCATAGACTTGATCACCTTTTGCCTGCATGCTAGCACCCTTAAGACAAAGATATACCTCTAAACTATATTCAGTTAAATGTTCTATCAGATGGTGACATACTGGTTGACCAGATGAGTATATGTGATTCCACTTGGTAGTACGAAAATCGATTAAGTCCCTGCCCTTGCATTTGGTTTATGATGGAATATCTCAGGATGATACATCTAGAACGATTCATCCTTGGGTAACAGAAATATGATGAGATTCATTATTCTGCTTGGTTAGTTGGATTAAACATTTGGAAAATTCCGCGACTTGTTATAATTTTATCTTGTGCTTGGTTAACATAATTTAAACCCTCTTATAATTTCTTTCCATAATGTCGTGTATTTTGGATTCGTAACTTAGATGATGAATCTTAGTGTTACTTCATGTTTAAGAGTGTGTTTGGGATAAGGTTAAAAGCTAGTCAAATTTGAACCGCTTTTAATCATTTTTTGGTTTTTTGGTGTTTGGTAACCAGGGGCTTTTACAACCAAAACAAGCCAAAGGCATAAGTTGGGTACCCTTATTGCTTTTCAGCTTAAAAGTTGACTGGAATATTTTACTTTGTTACCCTTTTTTGATAATACCTCATATTACCTTACTTTACATACACTGAACTCAAGGGTGCTTATTTTCAAAATTTGAATAAATTTTTGGGAAACAAGTATAGCTTTTGAAAACCAAAACCTATCCACACTTATGTTTCTCTAAGACACTTTCCTCTGATTCACTCTAACCTTTCAACTTTAATTTTCTTGAGAGGTTTTAACATATTTTGAAACAAACTCTATTTTATTTGAATTCTACTGCTACTTAATTTTTTCTTTTTCAACAACGTTGTTTAAGTCATTTCATTTGTTTACCGTGAAGTGTGAGATGAGGGTGAGAAGAGGCGTATCTATTTTCGAGAACCAGTTTGGATTCATGCCGGGACGTTCGACTACGGAAGCCATTCATCCTAGGAGGTTGGTGGAGTAGTATATGGAGAGGAAGAGAGACTTACATATGATTTTCATCGACCCCGAGAAGGCATATAACAAAGTCCCTATGGAGGTTCTATGGAGATGTTTGGAGGCTAGAGTTGTACCTGTGACGTACACAAGGGTGATAAAGTATATGTATGATGGAGACAAGAGTAGGGTACAAACAGTGAGAGGAGACTCGAAACACTTCCCAGTGATGATGGGACTGCACCAGGGTTCAACTCTTAGCCCATTCTTATTTGCCTTGGTGATGGATGGACTGACGCGATAAATCCAAGGAGAGGTGCCATGGTGTATGTTATTCGCAAACGACATAGTCCTAATTAATGAGACTCGCAGCGTAGTGAACGCTAAGCTGGAGGTTTGGAGACAGAGTCTGGAGTCTAAAAGTTCAGGTTGAGTAGGACCAAGACAAAATACTCGGAGTGCAAGTTCAGCAACGGGAGTGACCTTGAGACAGACGTTGATGTGAGGCTTGATACTCAGGTCATTCCGAAGAAAGGAAGCTTCAAGTACCTCAGGTCTATTATCCTAGGGAATGGAGAGATTGATGACGATGTCACACATTGTATTGGGGCATGGTGGATGAAATGGAGGCTCACATCTGGAGTCTTGTACGATAAAAATGTGCCTTAAACTTAAAGACAAGTTTTATAGGGTGGTGGTTAGACCAACTATGTTGTATGGGGCGGAGTGTTGGCCAGTCAAGACGTCGCACATCCAAAAGATGAGAGTGGCGGAGATGGATGTGTGGGCATACAAGGAGAGATAAGATTAGAAGTCCTACTTACGCTTACAAACTGGTAGTTGTAGTGTTATTACTGTAGGCCCGCTTAGCATATCATACGAATATGCGCAATATTGTTTTATAGTCCCCCGTAGTTTGACTTCTGCTGCTATGTGTTCTTTAGTGTACTTTGTTTATCTTGTTTACGTGTGTTAGTTACAATTTCTTTTTTAGGAGGCACTATCATGTCGTATTCACTTTTGATCTGCTTTAAATTTCTTGATCGGATATGACTGTTTCTCCTGCTTTGTTTGTGCTTATGCCGTGTCTTGAGTCGAGAGTCTCTCGGAAACAACAGCTCTACCTACCATGGTAGAGGTAAGGTCCGCTTACACTCTACCATCCCCAGACCCCACGTTGTGGGATTTCACTGTGTATGTTGTTGTTGTACTGTGAAGTGTCTCCATTATATTTTACTTTTGAATCATAGTTTAATAAATGGTTGTGCAACGATTATAGTTTTCTAAATTTTAGAAAAACACCTAATCTAACACTATTTTGAAGGGGAAGACGGTAGCAGGGGTTTTCTCTCTTGGGAAACGTGTATTTCCTTCTATCATCTCTTCTGGCTACATTTATCATCTGTTTAACATTCTACTAACATTAGGATCATTTCTCCTAGCTCAATCTCACTAATCATTTGCTCAAATTCTTTCATTTTCTCTCTCTTTCTATCCTTATGACAAAATTCTGTACTTCTTCCAAATCAAGCGTATCTAGCTTTTAATACAATTGCGGAGTAACTTAAGATTAGTGTACGATGACGAGAAAGTAAACGTGGTAAGATTAAGGCAATACAATGGCGAGAAGTTCTTTGCTTTTGGCCGGAGATAAATCAATTGAGAACATATTGAGAGAAGAAGATACACATTGTTAATAGAATCTCCTTTGATAAGTTCAACATATTGGAATCTGCAAATGTGTAAGGCTAGCATCGGAAGGAAGCGGTAAGATATACAGAAGTCTGAGGCATATAGATCAATTATATTCTTACTATGTTGTTTCAAAACTTCAATCCTTTTTTGATAAAGTAAGGTGTTTGATACAGACCCACCTCTCAAGACGTACTTCAGAAAGAATTATTGACAAAAGGATAAAGAGTTGAAGAGTTTTGGACAAACACAACTTCTACAGCAGTTGTCTAGCAACTGTTCCCTTGATTTTCTCTAGCAGTTGGGTCTACATTAAAAGCCCAGAATGGCCATACCCAACAAGCGGAAACTCCGAACCCGTAATGGAGGAAAATCCGCTTGGCAAGAAAAGGAAGAAGACATTGAGAGTCCTGCGTGGCCCAAAAATCCTTCCCGGAGGCCACACACAGATGGAATTTCCCAGATTTGGTGGAGGTGAACCTAGGGGATAGATTTTGAAAGCAGAAAAATATTTTTGGTACTATCAAACTTCAGAAGACACAAAGTTGACATTGCAGCGATGTATCTCGAAGGCGATGCTCTTGATCTCTTCTCTTGGACAAATCGTGAGCGAACTTTGCTTTATTGGGAAGAGCTTGTTAAAGCATTACAGGAAAATTATGGTCCTACGGAGTTCCAAAATCCGGATGAGCATCTTTGTAGCATTCAACAAACAGGTTCTATACAGGAGTATCGTCAAGAATTTGCAAAACGTTCGTCTAGGGTCACAAACTGGCCAGATCACTGTCTCTTAGGGGTATTTCTGAATGGGCTAAAAGAGGAACTTAAATCTGATATTAGGATTCACAGGCCCAAACAGTTTACAGGGCTATGAGTTTGGCACTTGAATTTGAGAATAAGTTAGGTCCAATTCACAGCAATAGAGGGCCCAATTGGACACCAACCAGAAAACCCACTATACAGAACCCATTGCCCTCTGTTAAAAACATTCAGAACAACGCTGCTTCTTCTTCTCCACATCAAAATTCACGCAGCAATGTCTTCCAACCCAACCGGTTCCCAACCTCTTCAAACGCGAACATGGGATACCGAGAGGAGAAGTCTTATGGCACAGGGCCTTTGTTATCGTTGCCATGCGAAATTTGCACCCAGTCATAGATGCAAATCTCCGAAACTATCTCTCATGGAGCTTATAGAAGGAGATCAATCGGAATATGTTGTCGAGGTCAATGCAACAATCGTTGGTGACCCTCAAGAAACTGACATTGCTGGAATTTATTTATTTCCGCCTTGAGGACAAGGCGACTTTTCAGGTGTGTGTGTGTGTGCACTGATACAGACCCACCTCTCAAGACGTACTTCAGAAAGAAATATCGACAAAAGGATAAAGAGTTGAAGAGTTTTGGACAAACAGAACTTCTACAGCAGTTGTCTAGCAACGGTTCCCTTGATTTTCTCTAGCAGTTGGGTCTAGCAGTTATTATTTATAGTTTATCTTATCCTATTGTGTTATCTATAAATATGTAATTAGGATTAGTTATTTAGGTATGTAATTTTCTGAATTAAAACTAATGTATTCTGGAGTCTTGTCCTCTCCATACGGACAACTAATTGGTGTAATTGTGTTTAAGATTCTTGCACAAATTATTACCAGTAAAAGTACCTTCTTTGTTCTATTTCTTCAGTTCCCTACTTCTGGTTCCTATCAGTGTTGTAATGATGGTATCAAGAAGAGATACAAAATAAGTACAAGATAAGCTTGGTTAGCTCCTAATACAAAAAATTTCTATATCTAGAACAGGGAGCTAACCAAAACCAAAATGTTGGCTGCTAAGCCAGAGTAAGAGAGCTAATAAAATCGACAACGACAAGGGTGGGTGGGTGGGGTGGGAGTAACTTCGTTTACTAGGGATAGGTTGGTCCAACTGGAGATTCATCAAATACTCAGATTTCAAGGAACAATTGGGAGTTGAAATGCCATCAAAACATCTGTGATTGTTTTCTATCCAAATACACCAAAAATTACATGTTGGAATCATCTGCCAGATCTACTTGACTGTTCTGTCAAGTTTCCAAAGACTCCAACTTTCAACTGCATCTTTAATGTTCTGTGGGGCTGACCAACTGAGGCCAAAAACTGCTAGGAACATATCCCAAAGGTCTGCAACAACTATACGGTGTAAAAAATAGATGGTTTACTTGCTCTGGGCTGTGTTGGCACATAAAGCATCTATTTACCAGCTGAATGTTCCTTCTGTAGAGGTTTTCCTGGGTCAAGATAGCATTTTTAAGGAATGTCCATGTAAAACACATGCCTACTGTGGGATATCAGCTTCCATGGCCAGTGTTCGATCATTCCATTAGATATACACTGCTTACTGTACCCTGCCTTTATTGTTTATGTGCCCTTACTTGAGTTGCCCCACCTTAAGTTGTCTGAGGTATGTGGGTTCATTATGAAACCTTCAAGTGCTCTGTATAAGTCAAATAAGCTCACCAAGTCCCCAATTCCGCATGTCTCTCCTGAAGTGGGGGTCCCATATGTTCCCTGCTCTAGATTGAGCTATGGTGGAGTCGGGGTTTATAGCTATCTGATAAAGGCCAGAGTAACAGTGTTGAAGTACAACAGTGAACTCAAGTTGTTGAAGTTTGATCTGAATTATGGAGATTCAAGGAGCAAGGGTAGAGGCAGGAATGTGGTAGTTAATAGAAGATGAAGATGAAGATGTTTTTGTTGGACTGTTAGGGATTCAGATCTTATTTGTTTCACTGAAACTAAACTGAAAAATTATAAAGCAAGTGGAAGCTGTTACACATTCGGGGAAACAGATGGATGGACTTTTATTGTACTGAATAACAAGGCAATAGTGGAGGGAACTATTATCTTATAGGATAAAAGGAGATGTAGTTGCTATGAACAACTGTTTGGTGTTCATATGTTACTGTTTGGTTGGAGGAAATCAAAACAAAATTCAAAATCATGTTCACCGGAGTAATATGGGCTGTGTGATAGAAAAGGTAGAAAGGAGTCTTGGAAGCAGCTTTCAGCAATTTGAGGGATAGATGTATTGTCACGGGCAGTTGGAGGTGATTTTAATGTCACCAAAATTTGCAGATTATCATTGTTATTTCTCCATCTTGCCCAAACATTGACTTCATATGCATCAATAACTTAATCCATGATCGAAACTGTCAAGTTAACTTCCTTCTTTGTCGATGCAAGTTTGAGGGTTCAACCTTGGGAAAAAACATCAGTGTCAAAGATGAGTTGGAATTGAGTATGCAAGCCGAGAAATATTCTTTCAACTCTATTTCTATTATTACAGAGAATAAAATAATGTTATGACTTATAAAAAAAATAATAATAAAATAATAATGTTATGACTTGTGCCTTCGGGACGTTCAACAATATTGTTATGCAATGTTCTAAAAGACGCTAGGCGGAGGCTTGGCGGAGCCTGACCGCCTAGCGCCTAGCGCCTAGAAGGATTCCTAGGCGGATGTATTTTTTTTCCAAAATTGATAGTTGAAACTTGGGGTTGGGTGTATGTTGTAGATGATGATGAGACGAACTCAGTGATGTTACCCACTGCCTTCGTCGATGCTTCAATTGACCGGAAATTGCCAAAACCCGATCGGAAAATTCGAATTGGTCGTCCGGAGGTTTGGTGCAGAATTGAAGGTGATGAGTTGGTGTCGAATGTCGGCAAGAGGACGGCGAATCTACTGGTACCAACAACCACCTTCGATTGTAGCTCAGTTCGCCGGAAATCGCCCGTCGACGGCTAGGGTTTGTGGCTTTTCGATTTGGGTGTTTTGACGATTTAGTATTAATCGAGCAACGGGGTGGGTATAGAAATGATGGGGTTGAGAAGTCGGTTACAATGGTGTATCACACTCCCGTCGATTGTACCTGAGTCGACTGGAAAATCCAAATCCCCGACTGTCAGTTTTTGCGTGTAAAATCGACGGTGTAGGAGATAAAATCGATATGCAAGGGTGGTATAGAATTGAAGAGGATTATGAGACGAGTGTTTTGGTATATCACACGTCCCCGTTGGACGCCGGTGGTGGCCGGAAACTGGGTTCCGCCGCCTAGGGGCAAAATCGGGACGGTCTGGGGGCGCCTAGCGCCTGGGGGCGCCTAGGCGGCCGTCCCAGCCGTTTTTTAGAACACTGTTGTTATGGAACTGAGAAATAATGCTACGCCAATTTTTAGCATATTTGAATTTTCAACATCTAAAGCAGTTGCTTCCTAAGTTATGTATAGAAAGGTCATCTGAAATTGTGAAATTAGCGAACTACAGGTAATGATGTCAGGTCTTTCTGGAATAACATTTTTTGTTAGGACACCAAGCGAGCCTCTTCTTTTCTACCACAACCCTATAGGTCCTCAAACCTGTTTATTGTAATTGTAGTGATGTCTTGGGTCCTTGTAGAGTAGAGTAGCAATTTGTGTTTGGTATTACAATTTAAAGTGGCGATTTTTTTTTCTGGTAAAGAGTGATTAATAACCTTTTCTTGTTGATGATTATACTCCCGGTATTTTGATAAAATACATGTTTAAAGTTTACACCATAGTTTATCCACACAAACAATTTTTTCGTTGTTATAATTAGAAGAGTATTTTAATACAACTGTAGGGATTTTTTTGATGAAGTGGAAATTGTGCATCATATTTCTTTTAAAGCACCCTTAATAATAGGGTGTCTAAAAGGATAATAATACCTCTTAGTTTTGCTGAGCTCTTCTTTTTTGAGAAACTGGTACTATATATATTGAAGTTTTGCTGAGCTCTAACTTTTTAGGGTTGAGTTAGATGTAAACAATCTGATACACTTATGGAGTTCATGTGTTCTCTATTTGGGGAACATCTTGAAGCTAATCACTGGATCTTGAGGTATCTAAAATGTACTCCAGGGGAAAGGTTGTTTTCCAAGAAAAAAAGTGAATGGAGATTAAGTTTGTGTATAGCTGCTTAGGTCATTCATGGATGGATCTCATTTTCTTATGAGAAAATTAGTCACCCGGTAGAGCAGAAAACCAAGTGTAGCAGTTAGAAGGGTGCTGAGGCTGATCACCATTTGATGGCTTTTAGGGTATGTGATGTCTGTGGCTCAGAAGAGTTTTCAAGGAGCAGGGAAGAATTCTTGAGGGGCTTAGAATACCAACCAAACACACAATCCTGTTCAACGACAGATCAACCTGAACTTAAGGAGCACTTATTGGAGGAGGAGCTGAAGAAGGTGTCGTTTATATACCAGTTCCGACAACAGCGAAAATTGCAGATATTCTAACGTAGGAACTCTTACAGCAGAAACTTGAGTTTCTGGTTAGTAGGTATGGTATGATAGAAATATATGCACCAACTTCAATGGGAGTGTTGATAGTAAGGTTTGGTTGTTGAAGTCTTATCTAAATAAATGTTTGAAAAGTTAGTATTCAAGATATTAAATCTGTTCGTCGTTATCTGGTTAGTTGCTCATCGTTTTCTGGTTAGCTCCCATTATCCAGGAAGGTTGATATTTATTCTCACGCTAACTGTAATTCCTAAACTTTAAAGCAAGAGAATAACCTTTTCTCTATGAAATTTACTAAAGACTTCCTCACAAGGAGGATTTTCCATTAAATTCAGCAAAACTTGTTAGATTTTCCAAGGAAAGCTGTGACCAGCCACTTTTTCTCATTTAAAATTTCCTTTTCCATGAAAACAAAATCCAAAGAAAATGTTTTCTCTCGACTCTCTTGATATCTAAAAAATCAAGAAATATAGGCTTGCCTGCCATCAACACCAAAATATATAAAGTTTTTTCCAAGAAACTGCTATTGGAGGAAGACCTCCTGGGGAATTTTTGAAAAGAGAGCCAAATGAAGCAATATTGTTTCTTTCTCTGCTCAAGGGGCTGCTATTACTCATTTCCTTGTCACTTCTTGACTGTTCAAACATCAATGTAAATTTGTTTTCAGATTGTTATTGCATTTACGTATCGGAGGGATGGAGCACTTGTAAGCTGCAAGTATCGGGACATGACCAAAAAGTTTTGGCAGGTTAGTGTCAATGTTCTTCATTTGCTACTTCAACATATTTATTTCAGTTAAAGGTAAAGATACTATGGAGTGCTTGTATTCAAATCATTTTATTTGAAGCTTCAATCTCATGTTTAATATTCATGTGCTTAACAGAGGTGAAACTAAGAACCTTATGTAAATTTCTGTGGTAAGAAAGGGTTGGTGAAACTTCAATCCAGAATGAAAATCCTGAGGTTCTTAACCAGTATTCTTGATTCAGTTTTGCTTTCTGTTTTGGGTTTTCTTTTGGGCTTTAATGCTTGAAGACTGCTCGAAATTTGGTTCAGTACTTGGTATATGGAACTACTTATTCAGTTATCTAAAAAACTGAGTCCTTTAGTTGCTAATGTGTCAATCTCTGAAGCGGCAGTTGGATACTTCTCTCCTTCTCTAAGTATTCATTTCCTATACCTTTTCCTTCTTCTTTCATCCTTTTCCCATTCCCACCAGATGATGCCACTTTGACCCTGTCTGTGTACTTACTACACCTCAAACTCAACAAGTTGGTGGGCTATATGAATCCTCAATATCCATTTGACTCCATTTGGTAGAATACTCAATAAATTGTCTTTTAAGACAATGTAAGGGGTTGCTTAACACTAGAGGTTTGGGACATTTTTAGTGACATACAAATATTTAAACACACTAACAAGTCTCTTGTTCAAAACATCTATTTACTCATTTTACATGTTAAGGTAGAATACATATTCTGTTTCTGGGCTTATTAGTCAAAATGTTTTCTTCTATCTGAATAGAGATATCCTATTTCTTTCTTTTTGTTTCAGATTTTGCATACTAGTGACCAGTCTGGTGTTGCTTTTGCGTAATTGTGCAGTAGACTTGAGTTGCTTTTTCTCTTTTTAGATATAAGGACTTCAAAGATCAATTATCACTTAGATTTAAAACCCAAAAAAAAGAAGAATCAAAAGAGCCAATTTGTCAAACTGATCCTTTTTCTTCTATCAGTTTCACAATGGTTATTCTTGGTCTGTTATGAATGCCCATCCCTATTGGGGAAGCTGGAATAGTGATGATGTCCTCGTCGTGATGCAAGGATTTGCTTCTTGATTGAATCTTATCTTCCTTTTCTGATCTATCCAGTGGTTGGCCGTCTTCTATCAAATTTTAGAAGTACAAACAAGTTGAAATAAATAAAAAAAATGGATTTTTGTTCAAGAATGAAATCTTATTTGAACTGTATTACAATTTCATATTTTCATCTAAATTGTTAGTTTATGTGCTAAAGTTTTGTTATGTCGTGTTTTGAATATGTTATTAGTTGAACTAACAGGATCTTACAATTATTTTAACCTCATTATTATACTGTTGACTTACAGAAGGCTGATTTTTTGGTTGAACCTCATTATTATGTTCATTTGCAGGAAGCTGATACATTAAAAATATTTTATGGTCTAGACGATATAAAAGGAGCAAGTGATATCATCATTGTAACTTCTGATTCACTCATCCGTTCTTGAAAAAGTTGACCTTTTCATTTTTGGTAATATCTATTGCCTACTGCTCTTATGTTTAGGTTGAGGGTGAGATGGACAAGCTTGCTATGGAAGAAGCTGGCTTTCGGAACTGTGTGAGCGTTCCTGATGGGGCACCTCCATCTATTTCGGATAAAGACTTGCCACCTGTAGATAAGGTTTCTGTTCCATAGTTTATCCTAAAAATGAACATTACCAGTTTTCAAAAAAAAAACGTTTGTCCTAAAAATGAATTTTTAAGTAAATGCTTTATCTTCAAAATTATTGTATATTTGGATCTGGTACTTAACTTTTGTTAATATGGGTGTCATATCTTAGCTCACTTCTCATGCATGATAAAACCTATCCTCACTTCTCATAGAATTTGTATTTACCATGTATCCTCATCCACATTCTGCTGCTTTTGCTCTATCCTTTATGAGAGTGCAGAGGCAGCACTGCTGAGAAGAGCTGTGCTCCTTTTATTGGTATAATTAGCTAATATCTTAATATATGCTTGTCCTAATGCTCCTTTGGTATATTTTGTGAAGCTAGGACACAAAGTACCAGTATCTTTGGAACTGCAAAGAGTATTTAGAAAAGGTTTGCAGACTCCTATTTGCTTTTGATGTTTCCTATGTTTATTATGCATCAATCATGTAACAAGAATTTTATCTTTCACCATTTATAGGCATCTCGCATTATACTGGCAACTGATGGTGATCCACCTGGGCAAGCGTTAGCTGAAGAACTTGCCCGCCGCTTAGGGAGAGAAAGGTCTAGTATATTTTATTCAGTGCAGATGATGGTAGTTTAGATAGTATTATAGCTTAATAATGAGCCCTCTCAACCTTTTCTCTTCGACTATGCAGGTGCTGGCGAGTCACATGGCCTAAAAAGAGCACTATAGACCGTTTCAAAGATGCAAATGAGGTCCTTCATGCATGACATTTTCTTACCTATTTGTTTGTAGGAGAAAAAAATAGAACTTCATGAATCAGATCTTTTGTCATACTCTATGAGCCTTCTGATTTGTGATTGATAGTTGTGTAGTTCATCCAGGTCTCTCGTTTAGAATTGTGCTGTTCAATTTTATGTGTTTTGATATTTGATACAGTCTGCAAGTCTACAGTAAATATCAGTCTTGTTAAGCCTGCTGTAGTTTCAAGCACTTGTAAAATTGAGAGTTGTTTCAAATGATCTTTAGCTTGGTTTTCAAAGTAGTATCCCTTTGCAAATATTGTTTGCATAACTGATTTGTAGTTCTCTCAATGAACTAATACCAGCAGTTCCTTCCACATAGTTATGTAATTCTATAGTCGGTTTATATCTTGCATCCACAATAATGTCCTTCCTGAGTCAAAACTAAAACCTTCTTCCTTTTAATAAATATGGACAGGAGGTGATCTATGCTCATGACTTAGCATGCCTGGGTCTTTGTTCCAACTGCTAAATGCAAATAGTTTTATATTGTATACTGGATCCTTTGTAACCTATTGCTAGCCATTATGAGTTTCCATTTACCAACTGATAATACTTTTGTAGTTGTCTTACTCATTTGATGCATCCAAAATACTCATATCACTTGTTTTCGCCGTTACTCTCCAGTAACCTCAAGTTAATCTTTCTGCACTGTGCATCAATAGGTACTTATGTATCTGGGGCCTGGTGCACTGAGGGAGGTTATTGAAGGTGCAGAACTGTACCCAATACAAGGATTGTTCAACTTCAAAGATTACTTTTCTGAGATTGATGCATATTATCACCAAACAATTGGCTATGAGCTGGGGGTTTCAACTGGATGGAGATCCTTAAATCAACTATACAATGTGAGTAGGTTCTTATTTGGAAACCAAGTTTGTGTCTCTAGGCTCTCAGTACTTAATAGGATAGAGATATATGTGTATTCATGCCAGGGATTCTAGCTACACTGTAGGGGTTTGTGGTTTACCAATTAGGTTTGACAATTATGTAAAGAAAGTATAATGGAATGATTTTTTTTGGTATGCTTTTGGAGCATATATGATATCCCTGTTGGAGCATATATGATACCCTGATTACCAAGATGATCTTTTTGGTATGGCGACTGCATGAGTTTATGAGAGGATTTCGGTATCACTTCAATAAGATTATTTACTTAATCAAGTCCCCTAGGGGGTGGTCTAGCGGTTAAAAAGTTGGAGGAGCAACCTTGGGAACCAAAAGTCGAACACAACAAAGGAGACACTAGGCTAATGCTTTCCATCTGCCTAAGCCTTAGTGGGCTGAATTACCCCGTACTCCTACTGGTGGGAGGTAGAAGGTACCCAGTGGAGATTAGTGGAGGTGTGCACGAGCTAACCCGAACACCAGTGTTATCAAAAGAATAAATGGAACTTAATCAAAAGGCAAAAAGGTAATGCTGAGGACAAGAAAACTATTAGAAGAGAGATTCTGGGAATGGGGATGGGAGGTACAGTGTTTACTGACCTTCTAACACTATAGTATGTTATTTATGGACAAGTACTAAAGAAAAGAAGTAAAAAGACACAATTTCCCCTTCGAAATGATACATAATCTAATTCTTTAGCATAATCGATGTCATCACTTGTATAATATTGCACTTAGTTGAACTCAAAAGATCACAAAATAATGTATGTAGGCCTTAGAAACAATGATGTTGGTTAAACAATCAAAGCAACATTCTGATTAAGTATTATTATTGGCATATCAGCATGTAAACAATGTATGAAATTCTACCGAGGGGCTGATTTTTGTTTCTTCTTTCTTGATTCTGTACAGGTTGTGCCTGGAGAGTTGACTATTGTTACAGGAGTCCCAAATTCGGGGAAGAGTGAATGGATTGATGCTCTTTTGTGCAATCTCAATCATAGTGTTGGCTGGAAATTTGCACTTTGCTCTATGGAAAATAGGGTAGGCACTTCTGAAGCTGCTTCTTATCATATGAAAATGGTGTGATAAATGGATCCTAAGAAGATTCTTAACCATTGCTTCCCTCTAGAAATATTTATTGGTAGTATACTATTGCAGAATGTCATGCAATGGATAATATATTATCTGGCTCTTCCATTTGACTTAAAATTGGAATTCCAAGATATATAACCTGCACAAGCATTAAATTCCACAAAGTTCTATGGGGTGTATGATTTGCTTTTGTGCCCTTGTTTGAAGGATTCTACATTCCCAATACTAATGTTTTACTCATTTATGTTGCTCGGACTCTTAACAATTCCTGCCGCACCCGTGTCTATCCGACATGATGTGGGTGTGGGATCAACACTATACTAGGTCACTTACCTTAGGTGCTTTAACTACATTTTTTTGGAACTGGTAACTGTTTTAGGCTATGTTGCTCGGACCCGGCATTTTTACCGCCGTACCCGTGTCGACATGACACCGACACGGGTTAGGGTGCGGGATTCGTGTCAGATCCGGTCAATATAGATCGGATACTTTGACCAAATCAGTCGGATCTGAGAAGACTAAATCAGCCGGAAAAAGTAGTATGGGTAGAGTCGGAAGGTGTGGACGACCTCCACAGAAGAAACACGAGGTTGAAAACTGCCGGACAACTCACCTACCAGCGCGCGACGCTGACTGACAGTTGGCGCGTGACGGCTCGTGCATGGTTGTTTGCGGCTGGGATTTTCAGAGATCAGTTCGTCGGGAGTCGATCTATCTCGTGGCGGGTTAGGGTTTATGAAAGGGACTGGTAGATCTACTACATGCTTGCCGACCTAGGCTAGACTTGAAACTTTGTTAAGATTATGTTGTTTAACCGGGTAACAGATAAACCAGACCTCTAATTTAATTTCAATATTATCCACTGTATCATATTCTTTAAGACTTTCATTACTTTAGGGGGAGTGGCCCAAGACCATTATAAACACCTCAAGAAACTTCAGTATAACCTATGATAGATAAGTATGTATTTTCCCTAACTGTAATTCACATGATTAGGGAAAAACTAATTCTCTATAACAATTTGAAAAAATATTACTTAATGGAGCCAAATAGAGATTTTTTGTAAAGATAAAATCAAGAATAGGAAGGGGAGCCTTGGAGTAACTGGTAAAGTTGTTGCCATGTGATCGGGAGGTCACAAGTTCAAGCCGTAGAAACAACCTCTTGCAGAAATGCAAGGTAAGGCTGCGTACAATTGACCCTTGTGGTCCGGCCCTTCTTTGGATCCCGCGCATAGCGGGAGCTTAGTGCACCGGACTGCATTTTTTTTTTTATAAAATGAAGAATATGAAGAATTGAGAACACCTAATTTACATTTTTATACCTATATTTTTAGATATTTGAATTATTTTTAGCCGAATCCCCGCATCCGTATCCATATCCCCAAATCTTAAAATTTTGATCACGAAGGATCTGACCTCTAGATCCGTACCTGTGTCGAACACCCGCACCCGAGTCCGAGCAACATAGGTCTTAGGTGCTTTAACTACATTTATGACCAAGAAATTTGGATTGATTGGGTATTTGGTTTGATTTTTGGTTTATGTCATACATATATAGTTATATAAAGTATGAGACCCTTTGCCATTACACAAAGTATCTAATGAATAAAATAATATAGGTGTTTATAAAGATTTATAAATTTTATTTAAATAACTTTAATTAATAGATGTGTGTATATATATATATCTCATCATCCGTATCTGCACTCCGATCCATACCCCCAAATTCTAAATTTTTTGTGATGAAGATCCGATCTCTAGATCAACACTCGTATCGGGTACCCACACTTATGCGGCTGTGCCGAGCAATGTAGTTACTCGTAGTGTACTATGTGTTGAGAGAATCATTAAGTCAAGCCATTATCAGTCCATCTCGTCTTTACAAGTTTGTTTGGTTTGGATTAGTTGTTCTTATATCATCTACGGTATGAATTGTCCATCTTTCATCAGTGGCAGCAATCTTTCCTAGTTCTGATATTTTTGCTTCTTAGTACACAGTAGAAACTTGTCATGGACTACAAACTATTAAATGAGTTTGTCTCTTCATGTTATTTTAATTGGATCGACATTGTTAATCAACTACTTATGTGTGAGTGCATTAATATGTGAGTTTATATTGCCGATATCAAGCCTAAATAAGTTGTCCTTCCCACATTGGTGATGAGTGATATTAGATACGAAAGGGTTCCCGCATCTTAATGGACGATGACGGTAAAGAAGCTAGTACAAGAGAGTCGAATTTAAATAGGTAGCTGGAGCATTGGCTCGATGAGAGGGAAGTCAATAGAGTTAGTGGATACCATAAAGAGGAGGTGGGTTGATATTGCATCATTGCGTATCTACAAGAGATTAAATGGATGTGAAAGACTAGTGAATTGGAACATTAATTCGTCGTTAAAGAAGTTTAACATAATTACTCATAGGAGCCCTCAAACTGAAGATATCTTCGATGTTTTAGGCAGTTTGTAACTAACAATAGCTATAGGAGCCCTTTTTGTAAGTGAAGCACTTTTGAGGGGGACTACACATTTTAGTGTAGTCTACCTGTTGATATTAATATAAATGTTACCATTATAAAAAAAGAATTACTGGATACCTTAGAGAGGAGCATAGTTGATACTCGCACAAGGTGATATTCGTTATTAAATTTTCTTTATGGTATTATGGCATAGACAAAAATACATCGAGTGAGAATTATTGTAGAGCAGTATTTAAGGAAAAAGTTGTAGAAGTAAAAGAATTAGTGATACGGGTGAGGGTTGGACCACCACAGTTCAACATATCTACAAGATGTTTGTCTACGAATGTTAAGTTTGATGTGTCGTACAACATTAGCCAGGATTGAATATAATTACATCGAACAAAAGCTACAAGTATCACAAATGTGAGATGATTGTCCGAGATGGTTTGACAGTGTCTTACATTGATATCCAAAAGCATTGGTCTATAAGTGCGACACTACCATGATGGAAGGTATTAAAAGGAGACATATCACATGGAGGAAAATTGTCTAAAAAGAAAAACGTCAATATCTCAAAAAAATAGGTGGAGAATAGTGATGGAATTTATAAAACCCATGTGAACAAAAAACTAAGTTTAAATCCAAACCTATAGTAGAATCCAGTAAAATCTAGCCTGACAAATATTTGGTTGGTAAACACTTTCAAAGAAGAAGAAAAGTTAAGGGTGTGTTTGGTATGAAGGAACATATTTTTTGGAAAATGTTTTCCAATTTTCTCATGTTTAGTTGGTCAAAATTTTTGGAGAACATTTTTTCTAGGAAAACAAGTTCCTTAAAAATGAGGAAAATAACTTCTCTAGAGTCTATATGGAGATAGGGAAAACAAGCTCCATAAGTGGCATTTCACATTGACCGTCTCCTACCACCCTCCAACATGCCTCACCCCACCCCCACCCTCCCATAGCCCTCACCACCATAGCCCTACCCCAATCCCCACCTTCATAGTGTTTGCCTAGATTATGTAAAAATAATATTTTCTGCTTTTATACTGAACGCCAAAAAGTAAGTATAAACACCACTTATTTTCCATGAAAATATTTTGCGCGGAGAACATTTTCCTTCATACCAAATACACACTAAAAGATCATGTTTGAATTTTGTACTAGGGACTTTCGCTCCTATATAAATAGGGGGCTTCTTCATTTGTTATCCAATTCACAGAGAGAAGCACATTTGTGAAGAAAATATAGAGTTTCGAGCGAAATAAATGTGAGATGTAGAGAATTTTCTGTGTTAGAGACTTTAAATTGTCTTAAAAAGACAAATTATCGAGAATTGCAAAGAACAAGTTCAAATGGGGCATAATCGATATTGAGGATTCATATAGCTGAACCTTACCAGCTTGCGATTGAGGAGATGTGTTATTGTATCAATCATTTTAATTTTATTGTTTAATTATTATGTGAAAAAGTCAAACTTTGAGCTAATAATGACAGGTATACTAATGTAAGTTAATTAATTTCAAATCGGTTATTCAATAGTCACTTATTACATTAATCAGATCCAATTTGTACTGTCATACCAAGTAAAACATACATATTGATTTCTGCAATTTCAAAAAAAAAACCCATACATCTAAAGTTCTGGTGAAACATAATATAAAACAACAACAAAACAACATATCCAGTGAAATCCCACAATGTGGGGTTTGAAAGATAATATAAAAATATAGTTAAAATAATATTCCAACTTGTGTAATTTCGTCTTGGACTTATGTTACGCTTGTGATATTTTGTTGCTTCCCAAATGCCTCAAAGGTCAACAGTAGTACAGTTACAACAGCTCCCGATTCATGCTCTTGGGTTTATAATAGTCAACAATCTCTTTAATCTTTCTTCAATGCTAAATGTCAGCTTTTAAGTTCCGTCAGACAGTTGTTTTACAGCTAGGCCTTCACCTTTTGACTAAAGATCTTCTCATAAAATTAGCGGATTCCATTTGTTCTTTTCTCCCACAGTGAGGAACAATCTGTGCTTTCAACCTTGTCCCTTTGTGTTTGCTCGTTTTGATTGTGTTTTCTTACTTTCTATCTGTTTACTGATCTGTAGGTACGGGAGCATGGTAGGAAACTTTTGGAGAAACACATAAAGAAACCTTTCTTTGATGTGAGGCAAGTAGGAAACATCCTATACTTCTTAAGTCTCTTTTGTCATTTTCTTTTTACTATTGCTACAAATAGGCAAGATGCCTAGCAACATAGTTGTTGCATTACACACTTTAAAATGATATATTCTGTAGCATTGAGAAAATGGAGATGGTGATAGATGCATATTTTGTGCATATAACTTCATCACTAGCTCTATTTACTTGTCCCATTATGTTGGCTTAGTATCTGGTTGTTACCCTATTACAAGCATTCTCTATATGGTTAGGACTAATTTTGTAATTTTTTTTCTCTAATTAATATTTGCCGAGAGGTGCACGCAGTGTTTGTTTTGAGAAGTATTTAGGT
The DNA here is from genome assembly GCA_029844215.1 of Przewalskia tangutica. NCBI lineage: Eukaryota > Viridiplantae > Streptophyta > Magnoliopsida > Solanales > Solanaceae > Przewalskia > Przewalskia tangutica. Next base: position 41,870,707 of record CM056733.1, read on the forward strand.
GTCATAAACAGATTGGTCCCATTCTATGCAAATGCGCGGCGCGTGTTTGAATCCTTCATTCTTGGCAAGCATAGTTGGTAAGACTAGCTTGCAGGATGGATGGACAACCTCTTTTTTATTTTATTTTATTTATTTTTCTAGCATTTCGACCCACTATAACTTTTATGTGCGCTGGTCCATGAAGTTGGGATAGTCATATCCTGCTACCATATTTGTTTATAAAGCTTTTGTTGTTCTCTTTCAGTGTTTCCTTTAAGCAGAACCTGACTTTCTGACGCACAAAAGTAATATCTTACTCATATTTGTGCATTTTTGGTATGCATTAATTTATCTTTTATACTTTGTGAATTTGTATGTTAAGTTTTGGTCATTGGCAATGCAGATATGGGGAATCTGTTGAACGGATGAGTGCTCAGGAGTTTGAAGGGGGAAAGAAATGGCTCAGTGATACTTTTTTCCTAATAAGGTGATAGTGGCAGTTTCCTGAGATGTGAATCTTGATTTCTTGCCTAATGATTCTGACTTCTATTTAGAACTGACATCTGTTCTCTAAGCTTACTCTCCATGTTTCAATGTTTGTTTTGATGATAAGTTCTGGATCAACCGATAGTGAATCCACATTAAGGATTCCAATCAGTTGGGATTTGATTGATAGGAATTCTTTATTTAAATAAAGTTTTAATAGGTAGTATTCGAGATAATAGGAATTCATTTGTCGTTGTAGAGGGTCCTGCATCGGTTTTGAGAGAATGAGTTGTTATCTCCTTATTTGGTATTGGGCAATCTTCACCTCATGAACAGCTATTGCGGTTGAGTTAGGTGCAAGGTGCATTTTCTTTACATGGTGTTAGAGCCAAACCCATGACTATTTCTTTGTTTACCCAATGTGGGGCTCATCTTATGTTGTCCACACAATAGATTTCCAACCTGGTCATGCGAGGGGGTGTGAGATCCCATATTGATTGAGTGTATGGACTTTTATGGTCTTAGGCAATCCTCACCTCGTCTTTAGGGTTGAGTTAGATCCAAAATCCATCTTTTTATACCGTGATCAATCACCAAAATGATGTGTACAAGGAGTTTTTGCTTTTAATGGGTGAAGCAATACGATTAGGAAGAAGGTTGCATTTCAATCAGTGAGGCCCTAAGCGACTGAAGCAAGAAAGGATCGCTTCTTTGCATCTAACTTCAAAACTGGACAAAAAAACAGGAGAGAGAGGAAAAATATAGCCTTTTTCTATCTGACTCTTTTTCATGTATGCTTCAGTAATCTCTTCTTCGTTGTCTTCTTTTTTTCAACCTAGTTAGAAGTTGGAGAGATATTACACACTTGTCTTTCTTGTTGTTCTATGGTGTGCAAGCTTCTTTAATCTCTCAATGATTCCTTTATTAACTTTTCTTGTCAATTCTTTGCAGAGTAGGTAAAAGAAAAAAGCAAAGAAATGTGCCATACTAGATTTGGGCTTTCAGTGCAAAGTAAAATTTAAGTGTGAAGGCACTAATGAGGAATTAATTATGAGTGTGTGCGTGGCAAGGAAAAATCACTACAAGCACAAAAAAAGAAGAATCTTTTTGGACAGAAGAATTGAAAATTTATACTTTAATGAATATACGAAATGAAAATCATTTCAATCAAGTTTGAAACTCTTTTAAATTTCTTATTTAGATGAAAAGATGTAGTTTTATGTTTTTTGAGCTAGTTTTTTTTCTTAAAATTCTAATTTGTTATTCAGAATCACTAAAAATTTATTCATAGCATCTTTTTAGCAATTTATGTTGTTTCGAGCTAGCTTTCTTATACTATAATTTTATTTTGTTCATAATCAGTAAAACTTCATTCATAACGTTTAGCAATTAATATTTCAGTTACTAATTGTATTTGTTGTTTAGTACTCTATTCTTTAAGATAGAGCCCATGCGTGATGAGGCGTATGCCTGCACTTTTGTGCCTATGCAAAAGCGCCACTCCAGCAAGGCGAAGTGCACGTCCTGGCTTCAACTGAGTTTCAGAGTTATACATGCTTCAAACAAACCTTTAAAAGCACAGACTCTTTATGTCGTTTTCTGTTTTCCAATTTTTGTCATATAGGCACAGATTGTTTTGGAAAAAACTATGACTCTTGTAGTTGAGACTAATTACAATTGCAGTCACGAAATAATTAAATATTAAACCAAATGTTGCACATTAATATTTTCTTTAAATGGCTGATTAAGTAAAAAGTAGAAACTGTAATCAATTTTGCGATTAATATTTTGTAGTGTTTTTTTTAAATTACATTTTAATGATATTTATTTTGAGCTATTGGGATTGATGTTGTCATTATTATGGCTGAATACTGTAACTAGCAATGTTAATTGCATTTGATACAAACTTCATACATATTAGGTAGATTTTGTATTATCTCTATATTGAGTGCTTTCTTTTGAAGAGGAGGGTGCGGTTACTTCGGAAAGCTCGTTGTGCTTCCTTTCATGCTTAAAGTCCCAAAGTTTTGTTGTTTGTTTAAACTTTTTGCTTTTGAAAACAAAGTTGTATTAGACTGACTACATCACCTTAGTCACTCCTCGACAATGTTGCTAAGAAATAAATCAAGTGCGCCGAGTATTTCATGATTTGTGTGTTGGTAGGGCAGTGCTGGATTCCTCATTTGTAATGTGTAGGACACAAACAACCTCTTTTCCTACAATAGGCTGTCTCATCTTTTTGTATTTGCATGCACGGTTCTATTTTATTTGCCATAGCAAATTGTTGCTCTACTTCTTATCTTTTAAAATGATTTACTGGCTTTGACGGTTCCTTAACTAAGCTACGTGCTGGTTTCTTGCTGGTAGAATCAGCTTGCTATATTCACTTTTATTGCATCAATATTGTTCAACTTCATGTTACCATTATCAAAAAAAATATTGTTCAACTTCTCGAAGTCTTCACAGATAGGTTTTTAGTTAGTCACATCAGGTTAGGTATTCTGAAGAAGCTTTAACTTCTTGAGCCATATTTTTCTTTTTTATTTGTTGAAACTCTTTCACTAACCAGAAACGTAAGATAATTAAACAGGTGTGAGAAAGATGGCCTACCAAATATTGATTGGGTTCTGTCACTTGCAAAGGCTGCAGTTTTAAGACATGGGGTGAATGGACTTGTAATTGATCCATACAATGAGCTTGATCATCAACGTCCTTCAAGCCAGTGAGTAACCTTTATTTCTCTTCTCATAGTTGGTGAATCCATATTAACTTGTGATCTCATGATAGCCCGGACAACAAAATGTGTAGCTCAATTTTAAAATGCATTTGCCGATTGTTCTTTTGGTATAAAAAATATTTATTTGAGGATATACTGTGCTGATACATTGTATAGGGTGAATTCCTACCTTCTCTCTGCATTTCTCCCTGCTTTATTCTTTTGCTACTATTCGTTTTCTCGTACTGTTGCCATGTGATGCTCCATTTAAAAGCAATCTTTTAGTAGTCCTTCATTCTGCTGAAGGGTCTTGACAGGCTAACAGAGTTCAAGAATTTGAGCAAGGAAAAATGAAATTCCCAAAAAATCATGGATAGTCTTCTTGGCTTTAAAATCAGATGATGGGTTCTTTGTATTTTGAAATGCAGAAGAGAATGTGGCTGCAAGTAGAAGAAGCAAAATCTTTCCGTTCCTATTGTTGAGAGTAAATAATAGATTCTTATATTTTAAATCTAGAAAAGATAAAAAAATGCTTCCAGATACGGATCCCTAGGTAAGTCCCAAAAAACCTAGTCCCGCCACTCTCCTCGATTCTTCTCTCCGACCACCTCTATCACCTTTCCGATATGACCCACCATGTTTTCCGACCTTCTCTCTCCTCCATAGAGTTCTCTGACCACTCTCCCAACTCTGGCGAGCCCTACCAACAGCAAATAGTACCCTGCCTTCACAAACCCAGTTGCCGACAAAACCTAGAACATCTTCCCTCTTTTCAAAAGACTTTCCTGATCACTCTCCAAGCTCTGGCGAGCACTTTCCTCAACAAATTCCTTCTTTCCGATCCGTCAGGGGGGAAATCCTATGATCTTACAGAAACTAAATCTTCCTCTGAGATTTGGTTCGAATGGGTTGAAAGTTCCAACTTTACATTACGAGAATGATGCTCTCTAAAGGGGCATTATGGTGGCTTTGCAGAAGATTGAAGGATGCGTCAAATGTCAGGGTATGCTCTCTGAAGAGGCATTATGGTGGCTTTGCAGAAGATTGAAGGAGGCTTCAGATGCAAGGTAGAGACATCTCGTCTAACATTATTGTTCTCTCAAATTCAATTAATATGGGAGATAAATATCTGTCATCACAGTCAATGGGCAGGACAGATCTGTCCTTAAGTTGCCTGAGAACAAATTCAATGAATGGTGGCGGGGGGTTGTAAATCGCATTGGAAGCTTTATTAATGTGGGGGGGGGGGGGGGGTATTACAAGGTACTAATTCTGGGATACAAGACTCAGGGGAACATATTCCCCAGCATACTAGAGGATGGAGGAGTTACAAAGATGCCTTCTACAAGATTAGATGGACTCAACATGAACCAGAAATCTTGCCAGATCAGAAACTACTGCAACTTATTCTCCAGACGAAACAGACATCTTTGAAGAAGATCCTTCTTTAAAGATGTCTGGTTGGTAGCTTCCCTGAATGCGGCGAGATCCCCACTCGCAATGACGTAAGAAGCTGGGTTCATCAAACCTGGAAAGGTATCTTCAACATTCAGGTCTTCGACATGGACGTAATTCAATTCCTGTTCGAATTCCAGTCCAAGAGGGATGCGAAACACATTATGCGGGGTCTTGAATGGAAGAAACAAGGAAGCCGCCTGAAACTAGACTGATGGACTCCTATTGCTGGGCCTTACCCTGCCCAAGTTTATTTGGTTTTGTGTTCACGTTCTCGGTCTTCCCCTCCAACTCTGACCTTCTAAAGTAATGAAAGAAATTGGAGATTTGTATGGCGGATGGTTAGAGACTGAGGAAGAAACCTCTCTCAAGAGCCATCTACGTTGGGCAAGGCTAAGGGTTAACGTGCCAGCTGAGAAAATTCCTTCTTTAGTCGATATCTCCAGGTGGCGATCTAATTTTCATGCTCCCGATCTGGTGTGAAGCTCCAGGGACGTTCAGATGCTCAAAAATTGGTCAACCCGACAACCGAGGTGTAGTCGTAGGTGTGGGGGAGAAAGCGACCAGTCTCAATACTTTCTCTGGAGAGATTGAGAGTTGTCAACAAGACATGCAGAGCAGATGGGAATTATCCTGTGGTCTTTAACTCAAAAGTTGAAGGGAACATGGGGGCCCTATTGGGTCACGTGGCAAGTAACAATGGTCCTCCAAGCCTAGAACCTTTTAAAGAAGTTGAGCCATCTGTTCCTTTGGGCCTTTGTCCATTAATTCAGCCACTTCCCGTTCCATTCCTCACGATGAAGCCCAAGAAAGTTTTATCGGCTGAGCCCTTTATCGATTCTATTAACAACTCTTGGGGGCTAGAAAATTCTATCCCAGACCCTTTTACATGCAGCGAACTGGAAGGACTCATGAGAACGACGACAGGACCCATTGAAAGAAGTGGAAACCTGGGAAAAGACATGCAAGATTCGCTCGATACAGATTCTGTGCCAGAAAGTATAGACTGAGAACTGCGAGACACACAGATAATACAATGGGTGATCCGCATACTTAAAATTCAAGCAGGCAAACTGGATTATACAGTGATCCTATTCCACTTCAAGTCAAAGAACTCCCGTCTGCGAAGGAAATCGAGGCAAGGGCTACTATTTCGGTTCATCTAACATTATCAAACTCAATCAACTATTCAGGGTTTCTTTTGAAAGGTGCGAACACATTGCTTATGACCTGCTCATAAAGATTGATAAAAAAAGGAATATGTCATTACAGAAGACTGAGAACCCCAACCCTGGTAACAACAAAGGGGCAGTCTCCAAGGAGGTTGGAATTTGGCTTTTGTTCAAAGATGGTGAGCGTGGAAGCAGAGGGAGGATCATATCCCTGGAAAGCTTATGAAGACTAAAATTTTGTCTTGGAATGTGAGCGGGTTGAATAATGATAATAAAAGGAGACTGGTGAGGAATCTAATCCAACTGATCTAAATGTCCTTGTAGAAACTAAATTGGGGGTTTCAAGCTCAAACTTTATTCCACAATTGTGACATAACAGATGGATGGGGAATTACACTTGGATGCCATAGGCAGGAGTGGTGGCATAGTTGTGATATGGGATAAAAGGAGCTGGAGGGGGAAACTAGTAGACAATGGTGCGATCACCTGCAAATTTGAAGGGATCACCCAACACTTGACCTGGTTCCTAAGTGCTGTATATGCTGAATGTGACAAAGTGACAAGAAGGGAGTTATGATGGGAACTATCTGCTGTAAGGAGATTATGTGAGGGGCTTGTGTTATTTCTGGTGACTTCAATATCACCAGATATCCCTTTGAAAAATCTGAAACATCTAATGGACACAGGTTTACTGTGGCCATGGCCGAATTCTCGGATTGGATAAAAGACTCAGAACTCTTTGACCCTCTATTTGGAGGATCATACACTTAGAGGAGGGGTGGGGTCAATCACATGACTGCTTTTAGAATTGATAGGTTCTTATTCTCTTTCCAATGAAGGGGCTTTTCCTTCATATGAAACCGTCTATCCTCTCAAAGATAGGGTCAGATCACTGCCCTATCCTACTTTCATGTGGTGACTTGGAATGTAGGAAGTCATACTTCAAATTTGAGCAATGATGGCTAGGAGTGGAGGGTTTCAAGGACACTGTTCATTCATGATGGCTGTCTTTGATGTGACTGGGACCCCTGCTTTTGTTCTAGCATCAAAACTGAAATTTTGTAAGGAGAATCTAAGGAGTGGTCTAAGGATCACAGAGACAACTGGAGACCAAGAAGAAAGGTTATTTTGAGCCAACTCTCTACTTTGGATAACATTCAAGATCATAGAACTCTCTCTGAATATGAAGTGCTTCAGAAAATGCACCTAGAAATGGACTTTAAATAGGTAGTCAAAAATGAGGAAGTTGCTTGTAGGCAGAGGTCGAGGGTCCAATGACTGAAAGTTTTGACAAGAACACTAAATATTTCCACAGAATACTATAGCTCATAGGAGATTCAACTCAATTGACACTCTTGTGGTTGATGGCACAACCATCACGAACCTGCCTTTATCAAAGAAGCTATTCATGTACAAACAAACTGAGTGGAGACTTGATTTCAATTTACATGGCTTTACAGGTGTGGATACTAAAGAACAAGAATGGTTACAAAGGCAATTCGAAGAGGATTGACTGTACCAAACTATGTGCCAGTGACAAGGCACTTGTTCTGATGGTTTCCAATGAACTTCTATCAACATTTCTTGGATATGATCAAGGTAGATATCATGATTACCTTACAACATTTCCATTCCCATTAGGTGTTTGAAAATAGCTTTAATGCTACTTATATTTCCCTCATGCCTAAGAAGATGGGAGCTTCTGAACTTGAAGGTTTCAGACCCATTAGCCTCAGAAGTTGAATGTACAAGATCATTGCTAAGCTACTGGCAGAAAGATTGAAAAAAGTAGGGAGTAAACTGGTCAATAACCATCAGATGGCATTCACCAAAGGGAGGCATATTATGGATACTGCTCTTATAGTTTGTGAATGTGGGAACTCAAGACTTAGAGGCAATGTTCCAGGTGTTATGTGCAAACTAGACATAGAGAGAGTATTTGATCATGTCAACTGGGACTACTCACTGAGCATCCTCAAACAGGATGGGCTTTGGTGTGAGGTGGTTGAAATGGATTGGATTTAGCATCAAAACTGTCATGTTCTCAATTCTGATAAATGGAGAGGCTGTTGTTTTTTCCCTTCTAAAAGAGGTCTTAGGTTTTAGACAGGGTGACCCTCTTTCACCTTTTCTTTTCATTATTGCCATTGAGGGCTTGAACATCATGAGGATTGGAGTTCATAATAGGTGTCTGAATAGCTTCAGGATAGGACGCAGATTGGGTGAAGATATGGAAATTTGTCACTTAATGTTGATGATACTATCATCTTCCATGAAGCTGAATTTGAACAAATTTGCTGTATCAGGATGATTCTCTTAACATTGGAGGCCACTTCTGGATTATGTGTAAATTGGAGAAAGAGCAGCTTATTCATTATCAATGAGGTGACACATGGAGGGACTGGCTAGCATTCTGGGATGCAGGATAGGTTCAACTTTTCAGGACATTTTTGTTACAAGATTGGAAATGGCAGCAAAGTCTCCGTTTGCGGGGATGCCTGGAATGGTCAGGAGACTCATGAATTCCTATCCAGCTATGTTCTCCTTATGTAGCAATCCTGAAGCCACTGTGGCCGACAATTGGCCCCTCAAGGCTGGAATATCTATTTCAGAAGGCATCTAAATGACCGGGAGGTAGATATGATGGCAAGAATGCTTCAAGATCTTAGTAATTTTAAAGGTATCAATGAAATTCCTGACACTATCATCTGGAAACATGACAAAGATGGCAAGTTCTCTATTAACAAGTTATACAAGGAGATTTTTGAGCAGCCAGGTTGCAACATAGGGCCGTGGAGACATGTTTGAAAAAGTCCACTCTGAACAAAAATTAAGTGCTTCTCCTGGTTGGTGTCTAGGAAAGTATACCTGACACATGAGAGGCTAAAAGGAAGGGGGATGCATATAGCATCCGGATGTTTCTTGTGTAATGAAGCAGAGGAGACAAATAGCCACCTCTTCTTACATTGCAAAGTCACTCCCCCGCTTTTGTCCACCTTTAGTCTCACAATCACAATGGTCAATGCCAAAACACACAACAGTCCTTCTGAGCTGCTGGATGAGGAGAGAGGGAAGCAAAAGCCAAAAGAAATGGAGTATAAACCCAACATGCATATGGTAGATAATGTGTAGAGAGAGAGATGTGAGATGTTTTAAGGATTGATTCAATTCCATCCAACACATCAAATGAAATTGTATCATAACCCTTTATTTTTGGTGTAAAGAAGAACTTATAAATGATGAAATTCAGATAGTAGATTTGTTAGGCTCCTTGTAATTAGCTCTTTGGTCACAATATTTTGGAGGTTTCCAGCATACCCTTAGCGTTGAGAAATACAACATCACTAATTTTAAAAAATAAATATCTAGAAAGGTTAATCCCTGTAACTTTATGATTAGGAGAACTATAGTATGTAAGGTTTTTGAACACACTCCTTAAATCCCAATGCCTTGAGGGAATATTTAAGCTGTAAAAGTCTTATTCTCTCATTTTTCATTCTCAACACCTATTACCAAAGTTAAGGGCTTATCTAATAGTTTAATAGATTTTGGGGAGGGTTACTGAATCGAGGGGGGTGAGTGAAGTGAAGTAAATCAAAGGGATTGCTAGTGAGGGTTGGACGGACTGGGGTTTGAATCACTGTCTTGTATCCTGATTTTGCTTCATGAATTTAAGGGCTAGAATGGAGTTGGACGTGAATCATTCATGTCCCAAAAGTTTAAGAATAATATTCAAAATTTTAATGTAGTCAATAATTGGATGTGTACTTGTAAATCAATAATCAAAAGTTATCTCTGCATAAACGAAACAAAAAGATTCTAACATGAATTAAGCAGAAAATTGTTTGGGGGTAGTGGTTAGGAGGCAAGGAAGTTTTTTTTGGTGTGCGTGCGTGTGTGGATGGGATGAAACTAACCTCCTTATCCCGTTGGATTGGGTGACAATTCCACCATCTCATTTGATTGTCTTTATCTCATAACAACAACATACCAGTGAAATCCCACAACGTGGGGTCTGAGGAGGGTAGAGTGTACGCAAATCTTACCTCTACCTTGGTAGGTAAACGATTGTTCTCGAATGACACTCGGCTCAAGACACAACATAAATGGTCAGACCCGGACAAGAAATTTAAATCAGTATGACAATGATGGTAACAAAAGCGGATAAGTCATGATAAAGCATTCTGAAAAAAAGAAGCGAAACTAACGCATGTAGATGAGATAAACAAAGTACACGAAAGAACACACAATATGAATCAAACGACAGGGGACTATAAAGCAATACTACGCCGTACGATAAGCTAAGCAGATCTACAATAATACCACCACAACTATCAGTATGTAAGCGTAAGTAGGACTACACTCAACTACTTACTACCCTTCCACCATAATACGTGTCCTCCACAATCTCATGTCCTCAGTAGGTTGTACCTGCGCCATATCCCGTCTAATCACCTCTTCCCAATACTTCTTCGGCCTACCTCTACCCCTCCTGAACCCGTCCATAGCCAATCTCTCACACCTCCGCATTGGGGCATTTGTCTTTCTTCTGCACATGCCCAAACCATCTCAACCTCGTGTCGCGCATCTTATCCTCTACCGAGGCCACTCCCACTCTGTCTTGGTTATCATAATTTCTAATTCTATCACTCCTTGTATGCCCACACATCCATCTCAGCATCCTCATCTCCGCAACTTTCATCTTTTGGATGTGCGAAGTCTTGACTGACCAACATTCCGCCCATACAACATAGTCGATCTAACCACCACCCTATAGAACTTGCCTTTAAGTTTTCGTAGCACATTTTTATCGCACAATACTCCAGAAGCCAGCCTTCATTTCATCCATCCTGCACCAATACGATGTGTGACATCATCATCAATTTTTCTATTCCCTTGGATAATGGACCCGAGATACTTGAAACTTCCTTTGAAATGACCTGAGTACCAAGCCTCACCTCCACACTTGTCTCAAGGTCGCTCCCGTTATTGAACTTGCACTCCAAAGTATTCCATCTTGGTCCTATTCAATCTGAACCATTTAGACTCCATAATCTGTCTCCAAACCTCCAAGCTTCGCGTTCACTCCGTTGCGGGTCTCATCAATCAGGACTATGTCATCTGCAAATAACATATACCATGACACCTTCCCTTGAATTTGTCGCGTTAGTCCATCCATCACCAAAGCAAACAGGAATGGGCTTAGAGTTGATTCCTGGTGCAACTCCATCATCACTGGAAAATGCTCCGAGTCTCCTCATACTGTCCGTACCTTGGTTTTGGCTCCATCATACATATCCTTGATCGCCTTAGTGTACGCCACAACATCTCTAACCTCCAAACATCTCCATAGAACCTCTCTAAGGATTTTGTCGTATGCCTTTTTTAGGTCGATGAAAATCATATGTAGGTCCTTCTAATAAGATGAATGGCTTCTGTAGTCGAACGCCCCGACATGAATCCAAACTGGTTCTCAGAAATAGACACGTCCCTTCTCACGCTCATCTCCACGACCCTTTTCTAAACTTTCATTCTTCGGGCATTCTTGCCATATTAAAAATGACATTAAACAACTTAGTCAACCACTCCAAACCTGCCCTGCCTGTGCTCTTCCAAAACTCAACAGGGATCTCATTAGGTCCGGTCTCTCGTCCCCTACGCATCCTGCGAACAACACCCTTACCTTCCTCAACCTTGATACTTCTAGAATATCTAAAATCGCGATACCTTTCGGATTGCTCCAAATCTCCCAGCACAATGTCTTTATCTCCTTTGTTTAAGAGTTTATGAAAGTGAGACTGCCACATCCGTCTAATAAGCACATCCTCCACCAGTAATTTGCCGCTCTCATCCTTGATGCACCTCACGTGATCCAAGTCACGGGTCCTCCTCTCGCTCGCCTTGACTAGTCTGTACAACTTTTTATGCCTTTTTTCTCTAATTCCACATACAGACGTTCAAAAGTCGCCGTCTTCGCCGCCATAACCGCTAGCTTTGCCTCCTTCCTCGCCATCTTATATAATTCCCTATTCGTCCATTTCTACCTCATTTTTGCTTTCAACCAATTTCGCATACACCACTTTCTTTACACCACTTTCTTTGCTTTCACTTTCTCTTGAACTTTATCATTCCACCACCAGTCCCCTTGATGCCCACCACGATTACCCTGCGAGACCTCTAGCAACGGAATGCAACTAACCGTCCTATCCCACATACCTGTCGCATCCCTACTATTCCCCAAGCCCCTGGCCATCAACCTCTCCCACATCTCCTGTGCACTAGCCAAGGTCAAATTCCCCCATTTTATTCTTAGCATGTCATCCACAACCCTCATCTTCTCTATCTTGATCTCCAAATTCATCACCAAAAACTTATGTCGGGTTGTCAGACACTTCTTCAGAATAACCTTACAGTCTTTACAAAGACCGTTATCAACCTTCCTAAGGAGCAAAAAGTCTACCTGAGTCTTAGCCACCGAACTACGTAAAGTCACTAGATGCTCCTTTTCAGAAATCTCGAATTGGCTATCACCATCCCAAAAGCTTTAGCGAACTCTAAAAGTGATACACCTCCCCCGATCTTGTCCTCGAGGTCAAAGCCTCCATGCACGTCGTCATAGCCCCCCGGAAGTGACCCGATATGTCCATTGAAATTTCCTCCTACAAATAACTTCTCAGTAAGTGGTATACCTCCCATCACCTCGTCTACATCCTCCCAAAAGCGCTTCTTCTCCTCGTCCAAGCCCGCCCGTGGCGCGTAAGCATTAATAATGTTCATAGTGGCTCCAACTACCAACCTAATCGTCATCATCATGTCATTGACCCTCTTCACCTCTACCACCTGATCCCTTACCTCGCTGTCTACTAAAATGCCTACCCCATTCCTATACCTCAACCTACTCGAGAACCATAACTTATACCCGTCCACATCCTTAGCCTTAGGTTTTACCCATTTGGTTTTCTGGACACATGCTATATTAATCCTCATCTTCTTAAGAATCTTAACTAGCTCTATGGACTTCCCCGTTAAAGTCCCAATGTTCCAAGACCCTATTCTCAGCCTAGCATATCCCTTACCCCACCTACCCCCAACCCTCGCCCCCGTCTCCGACCGAGAACATGACCCTAGTCTATCATCATTCACCAAAGCCACTAGAGTAAAAAACTAATCAAAGGTTAACGTTAACACACACCGGAACCAATACTAACACACAAGTTGGCAAGAATCTAGAGGTAAGTCGGGCTACTACAGACCGGATAGATAAAACAAAGGATATGAATATAATGTCAAGATTTAATACAGCGAAGCAAGCAAAATTTAACTCCAATGACAAGGACAGTGAATGAATACAGGCACCTGGAGATACCAACTGCAGGTTCGATGTGAATCGAACCTGTTCGCTGCTGAACTCCACTCTTCAACAACGGAAGAAATGTTCCCTGCTGGAAATATTGTTCACTGTCGGAATTCTTGTTCACTGCCGGAGGTACTGTTCACCGCCTGACCTTGACAGAAAACTTTAGTCCTGTGCAGACCCGACCGGAAACTACTCTAGGTGGTTGTTACCTGATGAGTTGCCGGAAAAATCGTCGGAGCTTTGAAGCAGTGGATGTAGGTGCAAAAAGCACGGGTAAGGTCGGAACGGCTAGCAATACCCGGGAAAGAACAAATCTGGAACATATCTGTTACGCCGGGAAAATCGCTTTCCCGTGCTCAAATAGTTACAAAAAAGTTGGGGTAGCCTTGGGAAAGGCCTGCGACTCCCGCAGTTTTTTTTGTTTTGTTGAAAAAGTCACCGGAAAACGGTCCACTCGCCGGCGCGTCAGATCTACGAGGCACCGGCGTCCGACCTGTTATTGGTGCGTGACGGCACGTCCGGTGGTCTCCGGCAGTGGGTTTTCTGGGGTGGGGTCGCACGAGAGATCTATCTCCTGTGTTGTTTTGTTTATAGGACTAGCGGAAGATGGTGATCTAATTCCGGGCAGAAGCTTTGCCGGAAAATACTAAAAAGTGAAACAGGAGAAACACAATTCTTCCCAATACTCACTAAGAGCCAAGAAGGAAAAATACAAGAGCTAAACAGCAGCAACAGAGTGAATAAAGCATGCTACTCAGGAAAAGGAACTTTCAGGGTAAACCTAATCATAATTTGCAATAGCGTGGCTCCTTGACCCTGTTCTGCACTTGGCTATCAACTAAACCCTTGGCATAACTGTTGGGATACAATAATGTATATAATTCTTGCTTCATCAAATTTGTTTATTGGAAATTTGAATTCCTTGTATCTCAAGCACCAATTTTTCCTACAATGTATGTTGTTTTGGCCTTTCTTGTTCGAAGTCCTCCTTACAAGAGAAAACTCCTAACTCCGGATCTTGAGCACTCATTTTCCTCCACATAGATTGATTACCCTTGTCAACTCAGATATTACCTACAGAAATATTCAACTTGGCGACCAGCCACTTGTTCTTGTCCAACTCTTCATTATGATAATATCCCTAGTGGATCTCTTACCTATTGTTTTATCTCTATAATCTGTTTTCCTCTTCAAGTCAATATGAGTTCTTTCGGTGCTTGAAACATTGACATTGTAGTTGTAATGGTCCATCTTCATTACCATTCCATTTAAACAAATTTTGAGATCTCTAAGAACATGTTCTCTTTCCTTGTGCATTGTTGGAGTTGGGTCATTTATAACCATTCATTTTACTTTTCAGGACTGAAACAGAGTATGTGAGCCAGATGCTGACAAAGATCAAACGGTTTGCGCAACACCATTCCTGTCATGTTTGGTTTGTCGCACATCCAAGACAGGTTGGCTGACTTAAATTATTGTGTTACTACTGCATTGCTGCCTTTTTTCTGTTCAATATGATCATCAAACATGTTTTGCCAGTTGCATCATTGGGTAGGAGGTCCTCCAAATCTGTACGATATTAGTGGAAGTGCACACTTCATAAACAAATGTGATAATGGTATTGTTATCCATCGTAACAGAGACCCTTCGGCTGGGCCCGTGGATCAAGTGCAGGTTTGATTTTGCTTAGCTAAGATCATTAATTGTTTACCTTAGATGTTGAATAATGCTAAACGTTCTTTTATGTAACTCTAGGTCTGTGTAAGAAAGGTACGGAATAAAGTTAGTGGAACAATTGGTGATGCCTTCTTATCATATGACAGGTACTTTATTTTTTAATGCCAACTCCTACACATTATTTGGTATCTTCTGTTATTATTTCTTCTTGCAACATGCCATGTACTAAGAACTCATAGTGGAACTGGATATGCTTATATTTTAAATGTGATCTCATAGCTCATTTACTTCTGAGGAATATTTCCTCACTGTTTTCATTAGGGCTGGCCAGTGGGCCGGGCTCAGTGGAATCGGGATGGGTGGGGTTGGGTTGGGCCGGGCCAGGCGGGACCGGTACGAGCGGTACGATACCGTGTCCCGTCCCGTCCCCTTGCATTCTGCATCGCACCGCAAGCTGGTCATTGGGTTGGGTTGGGTCGGGCCTGACGACTGACGGACATTTTTTTAAAATTTTTTTCTACTAAATTAAAAATACTAACAAAGTAACATATAGTGATAGACTGATAGTCATATACTCATATTATACTCATATATATTTATAAACTAAATAATTGAACAAAGACAAGAAGAGTGTAAAAAAACAAACAAAATAATTGAACAAAGACAAGAAGAGTGTAAAAAAAACATCCCAAGACCGTTTTGTGTCTCTTCTATTATTAATTATTTCATTGAAATATTAAATATACAAGATTCAGAATTACAACATTGTAGTGTACTGTTGAAATTTTTTGCAAAAGACAGAAAAAAAAACTAAAATTGCAATGAAATAAATTATCAATTTGAAAATACTTTTTCTAGTTTCTTTATAATTTCGTGTGGTTCTTCGGTTGGAATTGATATATTTTGGTCAAATTGTTCCACGTCGCTACTCATGCCTTAGATAAGATGTCGTTGTAGTTTTCGTCTTCTTCTTCGTTAATCTGCGATCAGATCTTCGCCTCCGCTCAGATCCAATCTCGAATAGTACGCCATCTCCAAACCGCTCCGCTAATAAGTGTCTGGTTTCCTATTTAAAATCTGCCGGCAGAAAAAGCGCTTTCAGAAGCGATTTATGACGCTTGAATGTTCAAAACATCTCGGACCATCATTGAAAGTGTCGAAAATGTCTTCTCATTCTGCATCCAATATTTCAGCAAGTCTTCCTTTCCGTCTTGATTGACAACTGCTTGGTAAGGTAAAGTGCCCTGCAAAATAAAAACATCGAACTCGCTAATTTGGTTAGCAGTGCTACCATCACACATTCTATTTCTGAGGCTTTCAATACTGTCCGCAGAAACATGTTTTTTTAGAGGCTGTGTTGAAGCAAAAGATGGTACGAAAACCGGTTGGTTACTAGCACTTTCTTGCTGGTAATGCCGATATACTTTTTTGCATTCATCTTCTACGCTATCCAACACTTCTTCTAGCGTTTGTTCAATAGGTGGCTCAACATTTAAATTATTGGGAGTTAGAGGTGATAGTACGTCCATACAATTATAAATATTTTCAATAAGACTTTTACAACTGTCTACTTTAATAGTCGGGTTTAATACAACACCAACAATATAAATAGGGGGAATAAAAATAAAATATTTCTTTAATTTCATAAACATTTTTTTAATAGCTGTCTTATAAGCAATTTTTTCATATATTCTTTAAGCAGTAAAAATATTATAGCTATATAAAACAACATAGTTGAAATAGTAGGATAATATAAAGTAGAAAATTCTTTTGTTGCTCGTTGAAAATTCTCTAGAAATACAATAAGTTCTCTAATTTTGTCCCAATCATTATCCACAATCATATCAGTTGGATTTTGATTATGGGTGTTAAAAAATAAAGTGATAGTTTTTTTTATAATCATAAGCAACAACTAGTTGGTCATATAAAGAATTTCACCTAGTGGGTACTTCTTCGGGAATTTTTCTGTAAGATAGTTCACAATCGTGACAAGTTTTTTTATATTCTCTGTTGGATTCTATTATTTTTAAAAATAAAGTTTATAGCAAATTGTATTTTTCAAGAATATCTTGAAAAAGTTAAAGACCATCCTTTACAACTAAGTTATAAATATGACACACACATTTGATATGAAAATGTTTTGAAAAAGACGGAGTTAAAACTTCTTTTAAAACATAAATAACAGAATTGTTAGAAGCTGCATTATCTAATGTAATACTCTTAACTTTATCAGTTATTCCGTAATAATCGCAGACTAAATAAATATTTTTTGAAATAAACTGACCAGTGTGCCTACTATCTATATATCTATATGCTAAAATACGTTTTTGCATAGACCATTTATAATCTATCCAATGACAGGTTACCGTTAAATAATCATAGCCGTTAGTACTACAATCTATATCAGAAGTTAGAACGACTTTGCCATTAAAATGATATAATGCATAACGTAAATACTGTTGATATTCATGTGCAAATTTAAATACATCTCTTTTAACAGTTGATCTAGAAAAACCTTTATAAGCAGGATTATACATATCTCTAATATAATGAATAAAATCAGGAGATTCAGAAAGTGAAAAAGGCAAACCCTCTACAGCAACTAATTTGCTTGCCTATCTTTACGTTTATCGTATTTAGGGCCTACAACTCACCCCGTCATAGGGTTAATTTGACCCTGTATTTTGTCCGGGACAGTATGTGAACCTTGTCCTGATTGAGAGGGCGCTTTCTCACCATCTTTTTCAATAATGTATTGTGCATGCAAGACTTTGTGTTTTTGCAGTAGGTGTATTCCTAAACCCCCGTCCCACCATGACCTTGTTCAGTTTTAAAAGTATAAACAACTTTACAAGTTTTACATATAGCTACTTGATTTGGTACGTCCCTGTGAAAATATTTTCATACAGCTGATTTTAATGATCGTTTTGCCGGACCTCGTCTCATACTAGGGGGAATAGGAGACATTTCACTAGTGGGTGTATCATCATCTACATTAGTGGGTGTATCATCATCTAGAGTGACATCTAAATCAAAGACTTCTTCATTTTGAGAAAATACATGGTCTTCTTGATCATATGGTATTTCAGGAAACTGTTCAGGATCAATAAAATCTTCTTGTCTAGGGGTAGGACTATGAATACTAGAAGAAGTACCCTTGCCCTTGTTACCCGCCCTACTAGAAGTCAAAGTCTTACCCTTACCTATGCCCAAAACACTTTTTGTTCTTTTCATTTTAATTATGGTAATAAATAGTTAAAGACTTAAAGATAATGAAATTAAATGTGCTAAATGAAATAAAGACAAAATAATAATTTATTGAGAGAATGAATGTACCAAACGCCGACGTAGAGTTGACGTGTAATCGAGAGGTTGAAAATTGAACTTTGCTCGATAGATAATCCTCAAGCTAGTTGCCAACTTAACTCGCAATTCCCAAATTAATAAATAGATTGAATATGTAGTAAACAATGTTGTATAGAGAATAGAGATTGATTGATTGGGAGATTGATTGATTGAGAGATTGTAGGAAGATTTGTGAAAATAATAAGAAGAGAAAATGAGGTATTTATAGTTGGAAAATTGGGTTAAAGTGTAAATATAATAACTTAAGGGTTAAAAATAAATATAAAGGGGAAGGGGGAGTGGGGGAGGTCAAAAATGGCCGTTTCCAAACGGCCAAAATGTAAAATGACCGTTATTGCAACAGTTATTTTTGCAATTGACTGGGTTTCGGGCGGGACTGGGGCGGGACCCAGACGGGATGCGGGACGGGTCGGGTCGGGCCAGGCGGGACCATACCATGTCCCGTCCCGGTTCGAGCCCCGGTCCCACTAATTTTGTTTTTAATAATTCGGGGCCGGGACGGCCCGGCCCACTAGCCAGCCTTAGTTTTGACTACAAAATGAAGGATGTTTCTGAGAGTGCCGGAATTGGTGTAAATCAACACCCTTTTGTTTTTAAATAAAAGGGAACTTTTCTTTGATCTTTGGTACTTAGTGCCTTACACTGTAACACTCTGGAAACTCAGCTCCTCATTGCCCCACAGATCGAATGAAAACCATGAAAGAGAGTATTCAAAATGGCAACTTCCTGAATTGTGAAATGTTGTGATTTGAGGTGCTTGCTTCTCGATTTTGCAGGGTTACTGGTGAATTCATGGACATTGATGAGCACCCTAGTAAAGGCTAACAAATTCTGGATATTCGTCCATTGTACATAATGCGTATGATACTTTTTTGATGAGGGATGACAACTCCTACAAGCAGTTGTAGCCATATGAGGACCTTGTGTGGAAAATCAGGCGGAAAAATCAAAGTGAATACCCATTGGCTGGCGTAATATGTATTGGAGCACTGTGCCTAGTGATGTTTCTTCTCTTTTGTTTCTCTTGTAAGATAAGGTAACAAGCAACGTGTTAAG
This sequence comes from Przewalskia tangutica, assembly GCA_029844215.1. Lineage (NCBI taxonomy): Eukaryota > Viridiplantae > Streptophyta > Magnoliopsida > Solanales > Solanaceae > Przewalskia > Przewalskia tangutica. Next base: position 41,889,971 of record CM056733.1, read on the forward strand.
CTGTTGTACCTTAGAGCACCCACTATCTTAGGGTAATACCCTCGCAGGGCAGCGGCACTAGATGGAGGTGTTGGAAGCCTTAAATTTTCCCAGCTTCAGCTGTTGTAAATTATTCAGTAATGATTTATGCGCGCGCTTGATTCTTGGCAGATTAACTAGTGCAGAACGACTGACTTAGGTGAGCAGATGCCATATTCTCAAGTTACAAATGTACGTGTTATTATAAAAGAACATAACAGTTTCTATGTTTTTGGAGGCTTATTTCTGATAATGAATTGTTTTTGTATTGAGGCGGTTTATTTGTTCTGTTGAGTTACTCAATATCCTTGTAAAATTAATTAGGTTTATGTACAAAAGAGGATATCAAACCTTGCTTACCTTTTACTGCAATCTCCATTTTAACTCCTTCAAAAGAAAATTAACACAGCCAAAAACTAAGCCCATTAATGAGTCATTCTTTAATTTTTAAACTTGAGAAGTATAATAAAAGCTTTAATTTTTCAATAGACAACAAATGTGTAATAGAAAGTAAATGCACTAAGATTGATACTTCCATTTAGTTACTAAAATCTGTCTATGCAGAGTTCTATTTTCATTCATTAATGACACTTCCATTTAGTTACTAGTTTATACAATTCAGTTTTTTCTTTATTTCAAGTTGATAAAATTTCAGTAGCAAGTGAAATTGCTTATATTAGTAAAGCCATTTCTTTTATTCCATGTATAAGTAGTTTTTTTTATAACTTTTGAGTGAGGAAGGACTTCTGTTAAATTCTTTGAATTGCATGTAATTTGGATAAAAAAAATGATCTATTTGAGTGCTATTTGTGTCGCATTTTAGTGTTTTATTGGCATTGCTAGAGTTAAGTTGTAATGATTTGTGCCTATTTGTAGTTTTGTATGTGTAGGAGGCGTTGGGGAAAAAGGAACGACTTCAGAACAAGGGGTTGCGATCCAGTCATCACGCCAAGACACTTGGGAGAATCTTCGAAAAGCTCAACGCTCAGGAAACATGATGCACCCCCATCGCAAAACAAGCCTTAAGAATTGTCGTGGCCTTATCGCGCTCTTTAGGAGCCCCAAACCTATCGCGCACTTTAGGAGTCCCAAACCTATCGCGCATGAAGCGATGGTGTTGTCTATAGTGGTCATGCATACTTCCAGCTTCGATAGGGAAATATTATTTTTGTTGGGACTTTTCTACGGCATATAAACAGTCATCAACCTATTTTTTGAAGGGGATTCGAATCTTGGAGCAAGAGAGGACGACTAGAGCGACTTTGGACCACTGAATCATCACATTTTTCTTTCTTTCATCTTTTACTTGTAATTAATACTCCTGAATTTGCTACAATGACTCTGGTTGACTAGTTTTTTTATGTTCTAGGGCTATGAGATTTCCTTGAATGTTGCATTTGAAGCTTGAATTAATTTCAAAAGAGTTATTTATTCAACTTTGTGTTTGATTATTTAATTGCTTGATCATCAATTGAATGCTCTATAAAATTTTGAATTGACCTCAAAAGTGATTCTTGATTGTAATAGGAAGTTCTTGAACTCATGCATTAGGGAATGAATTCACGATTAGGATACACATATACCTAATAGTCTTGCTTAATTATTTTAATAAAACTTATATGTGTATTCTTGTGGACCCTAATTTCATAAAAATATAGACGTTATAATAACTTTGAATAGTTGAGTAAAACTCGAAAAACCTTGCGAGCAATATTAACCATATTAATTGATAACTTGTTGATTGTAATTAATTATTTAACATGATTTTAGGATTTAAGTTCTAGCCTAATTATAAGATTTTATTTTATTTTATTGTAATTGATTGGTTTTCCTTGATTAGCTATAGGATTCATTGTATAAATACCCCTCTCATGGGATGTAAAGACACCTAAAATACAAAAGAATCCTTTTTTTCTCCTCAAAAATCCTAATGGTATCAGAGTCATTGCTGCCTTTTGAACTGGACTTCTTCCAATTCCAGAACTAAGATTTCAAAGGTTGAGTTTCTTCCCCTATTTCCTTAACTTTTTCGGTGAAAATCTTTGTCCGAAGCAGTTTTGTCACTCTTCATCAGTCCTATACTCAAGCCAACACCACCAGGGGGTTTATCTTTGTAATGTGACCTATCCCTAGAAGACCCACTGCTAAAAAATCCGCCAAACACCTTCATGCACCACCAGTCAGTTGACGTGCGACATCACATACTTCACAGGCCGGGTGTGAGTGATACAATATGGAATATAGAAGGAATTCTAAGTCTAAGAACCATAAAGTAAAGATAAATAGATTGACATAATAATGAAATTATTTGATAACTATAGCTCCTTGATAGCTAGATCCCTCAATTAATGGAATCCAACAAGCACCAATCTCTTTAGTAATCCTCAAAGGGCATAATCTACCTTGCAAATTACCTCTCAACATCAACAAGCAATCATGACTTCACACTGTCTCACAAGAGATCACCTTGGAATATTCAACATAACTCAATATAATCTAGTGTCAAAATGAGTTAAGCTAGCTATTAATAGTCTATTGCAAAAAAGTAAAATCTAAAAGGAGGCACTTGGCAAAAATAACCACTAATTGGCAGAAACTAGACATTATTACAAAGTTGTGATTCTAGTCACTTTCTTCCATCTTATCTTTCAATACTTAGACTTCTTTATCTTCAACTATGTTGAATCCCTCAATTTTTTCAAGAGTTTGCCCTATGTCGCCCAACATAGCAAATGTACCTTGAAGATCCTCAATCTCCTTAGGTTGACTTTGTTGAAAAGCTTTGATGAAGCTTGACTTGCATCGTTCTATCTTTCTTAAAAAGAATTCGACCTCGAATTCAAGGGATCACCTACACTAATCAAATAAGAAGGAAACATCGCACCACTACAAGAATCACTAGTACTAGAGATATACTCAAGGATCATCTCAACATGAGAATCATGATAAGCAAACAAGTAGTAGCAGAAGTGTCAACAAGAGGGGGTTGCTTAGATAATAAGTATTCTCCACCTCCAACCGAAGGTCGTGAATTCGAGCCACCAAGGAAGCAAAAAAGGGAGAGCTCTTGGGGTAAGAGGTTTAAAAAGTATAAAAGAAAGTGTCCCTTAATTCAAATAAAAAATTATTATTGGACATATATGCGTCCTCATAAAAACAAGAGGCCTCACAAGAAAATAATTTGGAAAGAAAATCACCTACCAAAGTAATATCATCAATATAGCCTAAGTCATAAAAATCACTCTAAACTTCAAAGCCAAACTCAATTATAAACATAAGGCTACTCAATGATGATACAATCTTAACACCAAGGTAACTCTCTTTACCATCATTTTCATCAAGGAATGAAATAGATTTTAAAGGGTCACCTGAATTAAGCCATGCATGAATATCATTGTTAAAGATAAGTGGGGAATTATAAAAAATATCACAATCCATAACATTAGAGGGAGAGATATCACTAGTGGGGTACCTCAAGAAATCAAGCAAGTCAACTCCCTCATTAACTAGAGATGTATTCTCCTTTGACACATTAAGACCATTACCTTCAACATAAGAATGTCTCTCATCATACGTCGACTCTCATTACAGTGCATACTCACATATAAGTGCACTATTATATACAGGAGCATAACTAATCTCAATATTAAGGTTCGAACAATGGCAAGAATAAGTATCTATTAGTAAATAAACATCACATTATTTTTGTAACGACCCTTTGGTCGTTTAGATATTTTACCCTTTTACTCTTATTGACCCTTGTCCTAGCACTATTAGAGTGTATTCGACTTACGGGGATGTGTGAAGCGGTTACCGAGGTAGTCGAGTAAGTCTTGGTTGATTTTAAGGAAATTAGAAGTTTTTAAGTTTAGTAAGTGAAAAGTGTTGATCAATAGTTGACTTTTGAGTGTATGGATTCATTTTCAAGTTCTGTCACTTCTGATAGGTCCAGAGCATCATTTATGAGTTAGTTGAGTCTTTGGTTTGCTTTTCGAGGCGTTTGAATATATTTTGTATCCCTATCTGTAAATTTGTGGAAGTCGAGTATTTTGAGGGTTTTTATAGAAAAGTGGACCTTAGGTTGGTCGTATGAGAAATCCGAGTGTGCGAGCGAGTTTTTAGCATCGTTTGCACTTGATATGCATGTTTGAATTATATCCGAAAGGTCTCGGATGGATGTCGGGATTTTATGTTGAACTTGGTGAAAATTAGATTCTTCTGGTGTTCTAGTGTGTCACTTCTACGACAGGTGGACTGCGTTTGCAGGCCCGCCTAGGCGAGGCTTGGTATGCAAAAGTGAGTCTCTACTAAGTTGGACATTATCCTCACCTGCGAAGTTATTTTTGCAGGTGCAGTATCACACATGCGAGCTTCCTCTATTTCGGCAAGAACACCGAGTCATTAATGAATCCGCATATGCGGACACTTATCTACAAAAGTGGGATCGTGTATGCGGAAAAGGGTTCCGCATAAGCAAGAATCGCTGAATTAGAAACCTTATATTTACTATTCCGAACCCCTTTTTTCCCATTCATTAAGTTGATAACCTACAGAGATAATTGGGCAATTTTGAGGAGCTTTGAAGTGAATCTTCTTGGGGGTAAAACTCTTTACTGTAATTGTGATTTTATTATGTTTTAGGATTGTAATCTATTCTAATATTGTGGGTTTAGTTGGGAAAAAGTTGGTTATGAGCCCTAGTATTGATTTTATAAGTTTGTTCAATGTAAATGAGTTTTATTGGAAAATTTTGTTAAATCTAGTCATGAAACAAATGAGGTAACTAGTTGCTAAGTGGAGTCTCTCTTAAATTCAAGGAATTTGATTATGGAACGGGTTTTCTCTATATTGGGAGTTTTCTAGTAATATTGCATTTGATGATAAATTGAGGTTAATTAGTGATTTGGGGGATGGAATTGGACTTCCTAGGTATTGGGTAACCAATTTTTACTTGAAGTTCCAAATTTGTCCTTGTGGGCCCAAATTTCTCTTTTAATGGTTGCTTTTCGATTCGAATCGTATTGTAGCAATATTGGTATTGTTAGTCCCCATTTCTAACATAGAATAAAGTGTTGAATAGACTTCGATCGTTTGGAAGCTCTCCGCAAAGGAAAGACTCATATTGGATAGTTTGTGGCACCTGCTCGGCATTGAGGCAAACTAAGATTTATTTTTTTAGACTCAAATAGAAGTACGTAGTAGTTATAAATATTGAGGGGTATTAGACATGTTTGAAGGTCTTAACATAGCGGTTGTGATGAATGCTTGGGTGAATACCGGTGTTGAACTATCTTGATGGGTGATTTTAAGAATCAACCTTAGGGCTGGTTCTGACTGTTGTTATGTGGGCTTATCGCCATTGATTGATATTATTATGTTTACTCATCACATATGCTTTTGTTATAAATGACTAATTACTTAGAAATACATGTTAAATTATGAAGCATGTGATAACCATCTCCTATATTTAATTGCATCTTACACATCATGATTACTTGCCTTGATACTATTGCATTCATACACTCATTATAATTGTGATATTGAAAGTAAAGTGGTATGGTAATGTTGTGGGACCAATGAGATCGGAATAAGAAAGACAATGATATTACTATGAGATGTTGACAATACTGAGATGATGATTGATATGCTAGCCAGATCGAGGGACCATTCTGGTTGTTTGTAACAACATAAATTGATATGACTCCAAAAGGGGTATTGGGTCTAGTAAGATACTTGTGTTGAATTCCGGCTAGCTAGGAGCGATATATGGATGACGCGGATCCCCCATGGGTTACAATTCATAGAATTTGAATGTATGTATACCGGTTATGAAATAGTACCTAGCATTGCATTGCATTGCATTCATATCATATATTCACTTATGCATTGATTACTTATTGATTTGTAATGTGCTATGAATTGATTATTGGAACTTGGGTGATTTTCATAATTAAATGGATTTGGATGATTGGATTAATTATTTTGGACTAGACTGGTTGCCACGACTTTTCTTGTTCTCTATGAAATTTTCTGTGGTTTACACCTTTATGAGCCTAAGTATGTTTAATTCCGCAATGTTAAAAAGTTGTTGTAAAATATTTTGGAATGGTTCGCCTACTGGGGGATAGTGTAATTGCCACGACGACGCCTGTAATTTGAGTAATGACATTTTTCCTCCCAAAACCATAGCTTCTTGAAAACCAAAGAAAGAGAAATTGAGGGAGACTTTGGGAAATATCCTAAGGGTATGTTCTTTGATCTTTACTGATATTATTTAGAGGATTTATACTGGTGTAGGGTATTAGAAACAATGAGGATCCATGGGTGATTCACGGGGGATTCAAGAACACGTTTTTGGGCACGAAAAAACCTTAATTTTTAGATAAGGGTAGGAACTCTTTGAATTTGTTTAAATTCTGAATCTTATCATAAATAATTATTGTAAAGTGATTGTTAAACTTGGAGGAATACGTCTACTAGCTTTTAGCGGGAATTAAGGTATGTATCTTTTTTGAACATATTTTCCAACTATTTTAAAGCAATTTCTTTGTTATGATTTCATGTGCATGAGGTACAAGCCTTCATGAAACATGTGTTATATCATACTATATATATATAATCGTGATCCTTTCTATTAAAGGATTGTTGAAACATAATTATTGACTTGAACACGGTTTCTAAGCCATAGTGACTTGAATGTGGTTTCTAAACTTATTAATGATTTGATGGGATGATGAACATACTACATAATGGGATGATGGACATACTACATAATGAACATACTACCATTAATAAACATACTACCATTAATGGGATGATGAACATACTACATAATGAATAATTCAAATTCTATGTTATGATTGTGATTCTTCTAACTTGCCATGATTTTTATTATTTGTGTTTGGCCTAGCTACTCGGGAGAAAAGGTAGTCACTATGGATCCTAGTGTAATTTGCTTAGCTATTCAGGAGGAAGGATAGCCATCGAGGGAATATCCCTAGTATGATTTTCCTAGATATTCATGAGGAAAGATAGCCATCAAAGGTCAATGGCCCTGGTGTGGTTTACCTAACCATTCAGGAGGAAGAGTGGCCATCGAGGGTTAGTAGCCCCGATGTGGTTTTGCCTAGCTATTAGGGAGGAAGGGTAACCATTGAGGGTGACAACCCTGATATGGTACTTCTATGTAGTTTAAGGAACCCTAAGTGGTCATCCTTGCATTATATTAATTTGAGCATGCATTGACATGTGTTATGCTTTGGTTTCCTCTGAGTGATTTATTGATGATATTAGTGATGATTTTATTATGGTTACAGACTTACTCTATATTTGGGGATTTCAAACTTTTTCCCCCTAAAGAACTTAAGGTAACGAGAACGACTTAGGATTCAAATTGGTTACTTCTTTATCATTGACTTATACTGGATATTCATGAGATGCATCATTTTTTTGAGATGTTCGTCAATATTATTTTCAATTACGCTTATTACTTACATATTTTGCTTTTAACTATTATTCCGGAGACACTCACTGAGTACCCAATACTCAGGTATATGATTGTTATTTTTGATGGTATGTTAGGTAACAAAGAAGACCAGGTTTGTGGTACGCGTATGGAGTAGGAGAACTTGTTGCTTTCCAGACTTATTGGTGAGCCCACATGCTTGTTCGTGGGACACCCATCTATCTCGGGTTGCGTCCTGAAGTTAGACACTTGATTTGTTTATCTTAGAAGATCCATAATAATGTCAGATTGCGGGTATATATGGAGAGTCTCGTATGACTTATTGAGGTTTTCCACGTTCATGAGTAATTATTTATATTAGACTTCCACTGATTTTATTAGTAAGCATAATTTCTACTACCCTTAAATGGCTTATATTAGATATATGTTAAATGATCATTAAAAGAGATTAGATGTTAATTGATTTTATAAGGTGCATTCACTGTTGTTCATAACATCAGATTCCTGTTGCGTCTAGGGTGGGTTTTGGGGCGTGACTGAAAGTATGGTGTGTAATACAAACTCCACTTAGGCATCCCATACCCTTTGAACTGAGGTACCTCTTGAAAAGCATTTAGATTCCTAGTTAGGACCTCAACAACTAGAATAAAAGTGTAGTTAATAGTGGATCCCCCCTGTTTCACTCCTCTAGAAGATAAGCAAAAACCTTCTAGTTATCCATTGACTAGTATAGAGTACCAATTGTTGGTAATGATTCTAAATATCATATCAATCAACCTTTCTCAGAAACCAAACTTTCTTAACACCTTAGTCATAAAGAACCAGGACACCCTTTCATATGCCTTGACATTGGAGCAAATGAGGTTTTCTGTCACAGAGTATGAGGCCATATTTCCTGCCTTGGTCCGTCATGTAGTGTCGTTGCTCCCCACTAAGGGTTAAAGAGTGAGACAGTTTGTGAATGGTTTGATCCTTCCACTTTGATGGGAGACCTTATAGGTTGTAGCTTCTGGGCTTTGTTTTAGTCAGTGGTAGAACTTGCCAAAACGGTTGAGTCAGTGAGGGTTAGATGCATGGCGGAGGTGGTAGGAATATGGATGGTAGATTTGGCAGTTTCAGTAGTCCATATAGAGGTAGAGGTCACTATGTTAGAGGTCATCATTATCAGTCCAATCGCCCCATCCAGTCAGCACTTCAGGTTCTAGTAGGTGGTCCTTCTGGGCGTAGTGGTTACAATTCCGAGCAGACTTCACAAGATTCTTACTCTTGATTTTCAAATTGTGGAGGTCATTCGGGTTCATCGGTGTCAGTTCAATTGCCCATGTTTAGAAGGGCGTGTTTTGAGTGTGGTGATCTAGGTATTCCAAGATTGATTATCACATACTTAGATATATTGGAGTCGAACAAAGCTCCCAATCTAAGGCATATAGGCCCCAACACCATAAGCTAGAGGAGGCAGGTATTCTTATAGAGGATGTTAAACATGTGGTCCTTCAGGGCACAATGGGTATAGTTTCGGGCAAACTTCCCCACTTCTTACTCTCAATTTTAAGACCGTGGGGGTTATTCGGGTTCGTCGGTATCAGTTTAGTAGCCTATGTCTAGCAGGGCATGTTTTGAGTGTGGTGATCCAGGGTATTCCGAGATTTATTATCCCAGACTTTGATAGCGTGGAGCCCAACAGAGCTCCTATATCAGGCATATAGGCCCCAACACCACAAGTTAGATGAGGAAAGTATTATAGTAGAGGAGGTTCACAATTTGGCTGAGGTGATCACCATTCCTTTAGAGGTTGTTCTTGGTCAGTGAAGGGTGGATATCAGGGTGACTGTGGTAGTCATTGAGGCACACAGTCCAAGGGTAGACATGCCCATTGCTATGTTTTTCCTGGTAGACAAGAGGTCAAGGCTTCTGATGTTGTCATCACATGTATTATTTTGGTTTGTCATCAACCAACTTTAGTCTTATTTGATTTAGGATATACTTTCTCGTATATGTCTGCTTATTTATCTATGGGTTTGGATATGTTGTATCACTTACTTGATGTTCTTATATGTGTCTTTACTCATGTTGTTAATTTTGTGGTAGTGGATCGAGTCTATAGATCTTGTGTGGTTACTTTTAAGGAGTATGACACTTGGGTGGATTAGGTTATTCTTGATACGGTGGATTTTGACATTATATTTGTCACGACCCGAACCCCAGGCCTGTGACTGGTGCCCTACCTGGACACCCTTATACCCACACATGACACATAACCAGCGGAACCTTTAAGAAAACTCATAATTTCATAAAATAAAAACAGGCAAGCCGATAAGGCCGCCACTGTACATAGACATATCCAACCGAACTACAACTGTAAATGTCCAACCCACACATGACTACAGACCTCTAAGAGTAAGACAATATCTATGACGGGACAAGGCCCCGCCGTACCTCTGAATATACACGTCAAAATGGAAGACCTGTACCAAAATGACTAGGCTCCGGAACAATGGAGCTATCCCAAAACACTGAGCAAGGATCCTAATGTCACGACCCATTCCGGGGCCCGTGACTGGTGCCTTACCGGGGCACCCAAGTAGTCATACATCAGAGTAATCAGCGGAAATATAAAACAAGACATGAAACAGTTTATAAAATAAGACATACGCTTTATGTGAGAAAACATCGCTTTCAAGATATATATATAAACATGGTTTAGCGATATCCGACATCGCATAACATGACTACATGCACTTAAGGAAATATACAACTATGGCGGACAGTGGCCCCGCCATACTCGATCGTACAAAACTATCTACAATGGGAGATCATACCCAAAAGTAGAGCCTCGGAAAAGATGGAGCTCCCGACACCAACGTAGATCCTAAGAATGTGGATCTAGCACTGCCTCTTACCATGCAGATGAACGCAGCCCAAGGAGGTCGATAACAGTACTAAGTATATGAAATCAGAAATACTTAAATGAAAACATATCATTTTAAAATCAGTTTTGCAAGTATGTATGAAACAACCAGTGGACCGCATATAGTGCACATCATAAACAAGAGCAACAATAGGTAAGCGTAATGTGCCTTTTCTAGGTCGCGAATGATCGAGCAGGCCAATTGCCCGTAGTATCACCATGCAAGCCTAATCTCGACTCGTAGTCCGCATAGGCCACTCACATAGGCCCGCATAGGTACATAACCCCGCATCGAGGGTAGCTACTACTCGCATCGCCCCGACTCGTAGTCCGCATGGCCACATAGACCGCATGAGGTATAACCCCGCATCACTAACCCGAACTCCGTAGCTCGCGATAGGTCCTGGACCCGCATGAGGTATTCTCGAATCATGGTCCTGCATCACCGAGTCTACCCCGCATCGGAGGCGCTTAACCCGGTAATATGTCAAGAGGTGGTGATAGTACACTAACATAACAGCTTATCTTTAAACAACATAAGCACAACAAGAATACTCTTATACAAACGTTACAAGACATAACACACATAGCATCATATCATGTCTACTTATCAAACCATCTTATTATTCTTTTCACAATTCAATATAAGTCAGTTATAAACACATAGGCAAACTGCTTTCTTTTATCATTCTTAAGTGGTTATACTTAACTTCCCATAAAGCTAGTATAACTCTTAAGCTTCGCTTTAAAACCGATTAGTTCTCTTCATAAAAAAATGATTCATATTCTTTTGAAATGCTTTCGATTCTATATTATTCGTGCTTAAGCCGTGAGGCATTCTGTAGTTGTTATTCAGCTTAAGCGGGAGGCATTGCCGTAAGTATTATTCGAGCTTAAGTCAAAGACATTGCCGTAGTTATTATTCAGTTAACACGTACGTCTACCGCACTACATATATATTGTAAAATATCATGCTTTAGGAAGAATCACATACCTTCTCAAAAAAACCACCGCCAAGTTGAATATGTCGCGCAGAGAATCAAATTATAATAGTCGACACGCCTATCAACGCTCGAACTACTTTGTAAATGATTCTAAACAGAGGGTTCTATATCCTACGGAAAATTGGGCAAAGACTTCCCTACCCGTGAGCTACTCAAGTTCATCGTGAAAATACCATGTAAGTACAATTTGATTAATCTTCTTTAAACCCTTCTATCGTGATAACACCAATTCAATTCTGTGATATTCTTCTAAGTATTTATACTCATTCTTATACTACTACAGTATGTATTCTCTAATTCAAAAGAGGGTTAGGATTAGTTACCTCGGTAAGCCCAATAATATCCTAGATAAAGTCGCGCCTGAGCAAGGTTTACTTCCTAAGTCAGACGCTCCAGAGTCTAAGAAACCTTAGAAGTTCTTCACAACTTCTAACAAGCAGTAAGGGATTTGGGCTAGGGTAGTTTGGGCATTATAACAAAACTAGAAGACAACTTGTCTACCAAGGGTGGGGGTAGATTTCGCTAGGCTAGGGGAGGGTTGCCTCGGCCAAGCTCACTAAAAAAGGGGGGGTGTTGGACGAAAAAGGCTACAAGGGAAAGGAGAGGATTTTCAAGACTTGGAAAGGAATTTGTGGATGAAGAACTCTTCATCTTAAGGGGGGTATTTATAGGTCAAGACATGGCCAACCAATGGCCAAGATTTAGCCAAGTGCTAGGCAAGTGTAAGGTCAAGATTAGGGCAAGTGTCCTTGGCCAACTTGCACACAAAATATCCTACCTAATCCTTGACTTGTGCAAAGGCACAAAAAACGTGCACTTCATTGTCCAATTCGTCCAATGGACGATTTCAAGTCCACCAATTGGAGGGTGCCAAGTGTCGCCCTCCCGTTGGTCCAAAATGTTTCGTCTCTCGGAAAAATCCGCAAAAATTAGAAATGGCATAGCCGGAATTTGCCCTACGAAAGCTGTGGAAACGTTTTCGGAAAACTATTCGCTTTGTGAGTTGTGCCCAAGAAAACGCTTTGTGCCTAAACTTTAAGGCTAGACTTTTGACGTATTCCCCACGCACATACTGGAAATACGGTATAACATTCTCCTCCTTAGAAACATTCGTCCCGAATGTTCCTTCCCAAGACAGTTAACGGTAAGGTCCTTCATAACTTAAACAGTTTGCAAATGCCACACACGGCCACTAAACCACACTTAGGCATAAACGATAATGAAAATTTACAAGTAGGAAAGTGAATTACCTGGAGGTGTGGGGAATAGGTGAGGATACTTACGCCTCATGTCCTCCTCGCCTTCCCACGCCATCTCCTCCCGAGCTCGTTCCGCCACAAGACTTTGACGGAAGCCACGCCCTTCGTCCGCAGACGCCTAACTCGACGATCGATTATCGCTATGGGAACCTCCTCATACGATAACCCTGGCACACCGACATCGTCAATCGGGTGCACCTAGATGGATCCCCGATACATCTCCTCAAGATAGATACGTGAAAATCGATGCACCGCTCCAGATCGGACGGCAGATTCAACTCATAGGCAACCTTGCCTACCTCGCGACAATCTGAACGCCCAATGTACTGGGCCGAGTTTCCTTCTTCCCGAATCTCATCACACCCATCATGGGTGACACCTTCAGAAAACCCAATCATCAATCGCGAACCTGATGCCGACGACGATGATCCGCATCGACTTCGCCGACTCGAGTCATTAATAGCCGCCTCGGATAAGCTTCACCTTATCCATCGCTCACGCACCAAATGGTCCCACTAGCCGCACTCTCGCCCACATCGAACCAACCTATAGGCGACCGCACTTCCTCCCATACAAGGCCTCATAAGGCGCCATCCGAATACCGAGTGGTAGCTATTATTGTACGCGAACTCAACTAGAGGCAAATGATCCTCCCAACTACCACTCGAAGTCGATAACACAGCTCGCAAAGATATCCTCGAGTGCGGATAGTGCGCGCTACCGTCTGTCCGTCATGCGTGGATGGAATGCAAGATTCGTGCTCACCGGCCCCTAAACCTCTCTCGAAAGACCTCGGAAGTTAGCCGTAAACCGGCTCTCCATGCGATATGATCGAAATAGGGACTCCATGCGATCGACGACCTCTGATGTAAAGTCCGCATAATCCTCACCGAAAAAGTCGCCCCGACGGAAGAAAGTGGGCTGATTTCACACCGTCGATGATAACCCATATAGAATCATGTCTCCTCCGAGTGCGAGGTAATCCCGTGATGAAGTCCATGTTGATCACCTCCCACTTCCGTGTCGGGATCTCTATCGCTGCAACAAACCACCGTGCCTCGTGCTCTACCTTCACTGCCGACAACATGGGCACCGAGCTACGAACTCGCAACGCCTCTTCAAGCCATCCCACCAATACACGATCTAAGGTCGTGGTACATCTTGGTCGACCCGATGGATAGAGTAACGCGTACCGCGTGCTTCCCAAGAACTCGCCAAGTCCTCAAACATCCGAACACACACCGCCTCAAACCTTAGCACCCCATCGTGCTACCTCAAAAGGACCATTGCCTCACGAAGAGTCAGATCACGATATCGAATCAAAGCCGATCCTCGAATTGCCTCTTCACCTCTCGACGATGGAAGACTCGCAACCTCACGAACTCTAACCCCACCGCTATCGAATCAATCAAGCGGACACCAAGGCTCGCTAATCGATGCAAATCACGAACCATGTCCTCCTCTCTAGCCGCACATCCGATAGGCTCCCATCGACCTACGACTAAGAGCAAAAGCCACAACATTGTCCTTCCCCGGGTGGTACAGATATCAACATCGTAATCCTTAAGCAACTCTAGCCACCGTCTCTGTCGTAAGTTCAGCTCCCTCTGGCTGAAGATATACTGGAGGCTCTTGTGGTATGTAAAAATATCCACGTGAACCCCATACAAATAGTGCCTCCAGATCTTCAAAGCGTGAATCACGCCAACTCCAAATCATGGGTGGGTAGTTCCTCCGTGTTTCTTCACCGGGACGATATGCTATAACCCCGCCATGCTGCATCAACACACATCCCAACCCGATGCCCGACGATCACAATACACGACATAACCATCCGGACCTCGGGAAGAGTAAGAACGGGGCGTCGCCTCCTTCAAAGAATCGAAACCACGCCACAAGCATCACCATCAAACTTGGCCGCTTACGAGTCACCCTAGTCAATGGTGCGTAGATAAGCAAACTTCTCCACGAACCGCCGATAATATCTGCAAGGCCCGTAAAATCGCGAACCTCTCGCCGAGTAGTAGGTTCAGGCCAAGTCTGATCGCTTCGATCTTGGCAGATCCACTCGAATGCCATCACCCACAATATGCCCAAGAAACGCCATCAAGTCAACCAAAACTCACATTTAGAAAACTTGGCGCATAACCGCTGGTCTCGAGAAGCTGCCAAAGACAGCCTCAAATGCTCCGCATGCTCCGCCCGAGCGAATAAACCAAGATATCATCAATGAACACTATCACAAACGCGGTTCAAAATGGTTTGAACACTCGGTTCATCAAATCCATGAATACCACGAGCATTGTCAACCCAAAAGACATGACTCGAACTCATAATGCTCGTATCGTCCCGAATGCGATCTAGGACATCTACCTCTCGACTGCACTTTGATGATAGCCCGACCGTAGATCAATCTTGAGAAGATTCGCACTTCGCAATCGGGTCGAACAAATCATCAATCCCGGAAGGGTATCGTTCTTAATGGTCACCTTGTTCACCGCTCAGAATCAACACACATGCGCAAGGCCCCGCCCTTCTTTTTCACGAACACCGCGCTTCCCGGGGAGAAACACTAGGCCCGATGAAGCCCTTCTCCAAAGAAATCTCTAAGCCGATCCTTCAACTCTCTCAACTCGGCGGTGCCATTCGTATGGCGGAATGGAAATAGGCCGAGTGTCCGCAATATGTCAATACAAACTCAATCTCCTCTCGAGGGATACGAGGTCGTCTGAAACACGCCTGGGAACTCTCGACCATCGAATCGACGGAAAATCTGGTACCGCAGCCTTCAAGATCAAACACCCAACGAGATGGTAGATATACCCTTCGCACCATCTTCCTAGCCTTGAGGTAGGAAATAAACCTACCCGGCGATACTGCGTGCTCCCACTCAACAACCGGCCCTCAGAAATCGAACCGCATTACTACTCTCTCTCAGTCTACATTGGCGTAGCAGAAGCTAGCCAATCCATCCCCATGATCACGTCGAAGTCAATCATCTCCAACTCTATCAAGTCGGCCAGGGTCCGACGATCAGAATGGTCACAGACAAGCTCTATATACCCGCCGAGCTACCATCGAATCACCCATCGCGTAGCTACCTCGAAGGGTCTATGGACTCAGGCTCTAGCCCAATCCTACTAGCAACAATGGGAGATAAATAGGACAGAGTAGAACACGGATCTATCAAAACATACACATCAAACCAGAACCGATAAGGTACTGTGGCGACATCGTGAGGCCTCCCGTCCCGCTTACCGACAAGGCATAAATGCGCTCGAGGACCGCTAGAATCGGGACCCGCGCCACGACCTGCCGCGACCGCTGGTCCATGAGTACCTTGCCCTCCGGGCAGTAATCGGGGATGAAGACCCGGCGAAAGAACTCGTAGCCGACTTCTACCATCAAGATCGCCGCGGTGACGGTTCCGCATAGTGACTCGCCGCCACAATCAAACAAGCTCGTAGCACCACAACTCCCGTGGGATCGCCGCATCGCCACACCGAGTGGGTGGTCCCGACGCCGTAACCTCTCGCTGCGGATGTCAAGTCACGCCCCGGTGCGCGCTTCGAATATCTCGCCGTGGCCGAGGACGCGCAGAGTGCTCGAGCCGGGCCGTGGTGCAAGATCGCCGGCTTGAGGCCGCCACCACGATAGCCACCGTAAGACCTGCCCCTGCCTTCTTCGCCGCCGTCACAACCCGGGCGTCTCTACGCCTCACATCCAAGAGCATGAGCTGCGTGCGGTAATGTCCATACCCGGTGAAGAGAAACACCCGCACATGACTCGCCATATAGTCATCTAGCGGTGACGTGGCGGTGCACCCTATCCTCCATATTAGCTACCAACGCTGGGACATATCGAGCCAATGAATC
Organism: Przewalskia tangutica; assembly: GCA_029844215.1. Lineage (NCBI taxonomy): Eukaryota > Viridiplantae > Streptophyta > Magnoliopsida > Solanales > Solanaceae > Przewalskia > Przewalskia tangutica. The sequence continues at coordinate 41,906,500 of CM056733.1, forward strand.
AAACTCGACATTGTACTCCCGACAAAGGCCCTCTCTCGCCTCGCAGTGAAAAATCTATCGCCCGCGCCTCCTCATCCGCGAGGCAAGAAGTGAGTGAGGAAAGCCTCTGAGAACTCATCCCAAGTAGCTGGGGACGCGTGCTCTCCCCGGGATAACTCCCATGAATCAAACCAATCGACTGCGGTATCATGCAGCCGATGCGAACCAAAGATCACGGACTCGGTCTCCGACGCCGTGATCACTCGAAATCCTTCAGTGCCGACGGATGAACTCCTGCGGATCATCCTCCGCCGACCAGTAAAACTCGCGGGCTACAACTCGGGAAGTCTCGTAGCCTCAAACTCTTCGCCTCGGGTGAACCACGGTACCACTGGGCCGGATCGAATCGCGATTCACTGTCCTCGTGTCCGCCACAATCCTAGCCAATACCGGGCCATCTCCTTGTACTATCTCTCCGCCCAGCCGTGGGACGGGAGGTGCGGCATCGTAGTCTCTTTGAATCGGGCGGCGTCGTAGAACTCGCCGTCTCTGGTATAGGCGGGCCCGAGCCTCGTGACTCTAGGTTTCACTAGCAGCCTCTACGCCTTGCCCTTCTCGGGCCGGGTTGCCTTACGTGAGGCATAATCTGAGAAAAAGGAATACGTTTAGAGGGGTCCAACTTTAACACAGCTCTAAAGCACGATCTCAGAGTGAGAAGAATGGAAACCAATCCTAAATACCCTATAGCCTCATGATTATTGGTGGTACAACACACCGATAACCAAGACTCTCATCGATACTTGCTGTAGACACTTTCCGAGGATTAATCGCTCGATACCACTTTTGTCACGACCCATTCCGGGCCGTGGATCGTGCCTCACCGGGCACCCAAGTAGTCATACATCGAGTAATCGGAAATATAAAACAAGACATGAAACAGCTTTATAAAATAAGACACAGCTTTATGTGAGAAAACATCGCTTTCGCATATATATATAAACATGATTTAGCGATTACATCCGACATCGCATAACATGACTCTGCACTTAAGGAAATATACAACTATGGCGACAGTGGCCCCGCCATACCGATCAGTACAAAACTATCTACAACAGGAGATCATACCCAAAAGTAGAGCCTCGGAAAAGATGGAGCTCCCGACACCAACGTAGATCCTAAGAATGTGGATCTAGCACTGCCGCCTACCGCATGAACGCAGCCCCAAGGAGGTCGATAACAGTACTAAGTATATGAAATCAGAAATACTTAAATGAAAACATATCATTTTAAAATCAGTTTTGCAAGTATGTATGAAACAACTAAGGGGACCGCACATAGTGCCACATCATAAACAAGAGCAACAATAGGTAAACTGTAACATGCCTTTTCTAGGCTGCGAATGATCGAAGCAGGGCCAATTGCCCGTAGTATCACCATGCAAGCCTAATCTCGACTCAGAGTCCGCATAGGCCACTCACATAGGCCCGCATAGGGTACATAACCCCGCATCGAGGGTAGCTACTCTTCGGCATCGTCCTGGACTCGTAGTCCGCATGGCCACATAGACCGCATGAGGTATAACCCCGCATCACTAACCTGGGCTAGGGTATTTTGGGCATTATAACAATACTAGAAGACAACTTTTCTACCAAGGGAGGGGGGGTATATTTCGGCTAGGCTAGGGGGAGGGGTTGCCTCGGCCAAGCTCACTAAAAAGGGGGGGGGGGGGGTGTTGGACGAAAAAGGCTACAAGGGAAAGGAGAGGATTTTCAAGACTTGGAAAGGAATTTGTGGATGAAGAACTCTTCATCTTAAGGGGGTATTTATAGGTCAAGACATGGCCAACCAAGGGCCAAGATTTAGCCAAGTGCTAGGCAAGTGTAAGGTCAAGATTAGGGCAAGTGTCCTTGGCCAACTTGCACACAAAATATCCTACCTAATCCTTGACTTGTGCAAAGGCACAAAAAACGTGCACTTCATTGTCCAATTCGTCGATGGGCGATTTCAAGTCCACCAATTGGAGGGTGCCAAGTGTCGCCCTCCCGTTGGTCCAAAATGTTTCGTCTCTCGGAAAAATCCGCAAAAATTAGAAATGGCATAGCCGGAATTTGCCCTACGAAAGCTGTGGAAACGTTTCGTCGGAAAACTATTCGTTTTGTGAGTTGTGCCCAAGAAAAACGTTTTGTGCCTAAACTTTAAGGCTAGACTTTTGTACGTATTCCCTTACGTACATACTCTGGAAATACGGGGTATAACACCTAAGCTCGAGGATCATTAAACTGTGTACCTATACCTGTGGGCATGAATGCAGCCCCCCGAAGGGGGTCAGTACAACAAGGTACCAAGTATGTAAACATGAAGTACAATAAATAATATCATAATTGTATAAAAGATGACAGGGACAAATATGAAAATCAAATACCAGATCCAATCGTGCCATATAAAATAAGGGCCAACTGTACCTTGTAAAAGTATGAGAGTCATTTTAAAATCATGAATGCCTGTTCATATAATCATATACTGTCTTGGGTATCTATACCCACATCATGGATACATGTCCATGAAATCATATAATGTCGTGAGTATCTATACTCGCATCATGGATACATGTTCATGGAATCATATATGTCATAGGTATCTATACCCGCATCATGGATACATGTCCATGGAATCATATACCTATACTGCCCGACCCTCAAGTGAAGGACGCAGTGAACATATACTGCCCGACCCTTTCTGGGACGCGGTAAACACTTAGTCATATACTGCCCGACCTATGGTGAAGGACGCGGTAAACATATACTGCCCGACCCTTTCTGGGACGTGGTAAACATATAAGGTATACTGCCCGGCCCATTATGGGACGCGGTAAAGTCATATACTGTCCATGGAATCCTGATAAATCTACTGCCCGACCTTCTAGTGAAGAGCGCGATGAACCTATGGGGAGATACGCATGAATCTGCCCGACCCAGTCGGGACGCGTAAAATCATATCTTGCCGGCCATTTCGACGGGCAGAATCGCGCGACCTTCTAGTGAAGGGCGCGATGAATGTAATATAACACTTGCACGAATAGCTATCATGAGCAACCTTATGCAATTTAAATCATCTTTTGACTCTCAATAAAATCATCTACTGTCCGGTCCTTTCTGGGACGCGGTGAAATAAAATCATATGCTGCCCGGCCCCTTTTTGGGACATGGTAAAATCATTTTTGACTCTCAATGGAATAAAATAGAACAACTTTCATTTAGAAAACTCAAGGCACTATCATGTCATTAAGGATTAAGATCCAAAAGAACTACGTACGTCCACCGTACACTTACTTCATAAAACTCAACTTTCAAAAGAAGAAATGATAGTTTCACATACCGCTTGTCGTCTGTCATATTTGTACAGTTATGATCTTATTTATTGTACTTCATGTTTACATACTTGGTACCTTGTTGTACTGACCCCCTTCGGGGGGCTGAGTTCATGCCCGCAGGTATAGGTACACAGTTTGGTGATCCTCAAGCTTAGGATCCTTGCTCAGCATTTTGGGATAGCTCCATTCTTTCGGAGCCTAGCCATTTTGGTACAGGTCTTCCATTTTGACTTGTGTATATTCAGGGGTACGGCAGGGCCTTGTCCCGTCATATATGCTGTGTTACTCTTAGAGGTCTGTAGTCATATATGGGTTGGACATGTACAGTTGTAGTTCGACTGGATATGTCTATGTACAGTGGCGGCCTTGTCGGCTTGCCTGTTTTTATTTTATGAGATTATGAGTTTTCTTAAAGCTTTCGCTGGTTATGTGTCATGTGTGGGTATAAGGGTGCCCAGGTAGGGCACCAGTCACGGGCCCGGGGTTCGGGTCATGACAAAGGTGGTATCAGAGCAGTTAGTCCTCGGAATGTCTATAGACCGTGTGCAGTATAGTCTTGGTTATCGGTGTGTTGTGCACCACACCCATAACAAAAGGCTACAGTATATTTAGATTGATTTCTATTCTTCTTACTCTAAGATCGTGCGATAGAGCTATGTTATTAGGGTAGTCTCTCCCTAACGTATTATTATGGTTGTAGCTATGAGAAAGCGACAGTGGACCAGAAGGGGAATATATGGGCTTTGTATACAGGTTGGTAAAATTGTTGTATAGTTGGTTGTGATTCCTTGGTTTGAGTATAAATGTCACGACCCGAACCCGGGCCCGTGACTGGTGCCTTACCCGGGCACCCAAGTAGTCATACATCAGAGTAATCAGCGGAATATAAATAAGACATGAAACAATTATCAAATGAAAACAGTTTAACCATGAAAATATCGCCTTTCGGCCTGTATATATAATAAAACTTTGAACAGTTATCCCTTTTTTACAAACTCTGCCCACAACAGTACTACAGACCTCTAAGAAAGTGACAACAACTATGACGGGACAGGGCCCCGCCATACCCCTGAATGTACAAGAACTTACAGACTCAGGGTAACATACCAAAAGATAAGCCTCCGAAGAAACGAGGCTTCCCAATACGCTGAACTGTGATCCTATGAGCGAGGATCCACAACCAATGTACCTCTACCATGGCATGAACGCAGCCAAGGAGGTCGATAACAGTACCAAGTATGTGAAATCAGAAAATCAGAAATGAAATCATAATAGTCTATATAAAGCAGGAGACATGTATGATAACCAAACTACAATTCACAACATAAAAGCAGTCATGTCAAGTCAGGGACTCACGCCCTCAAGCCATCCCTCATGCCCGTGGAACTCCTTCCTCACTGCCGGCAGTCTAGGTACAAATCGTGTGGAATACGTGTCCCGAACCATTCCATGGGACTCGGTAAAGAATCATGTAGAATACGTGTCCCGGCCCATCTCATGGGACTCGGTGAAAAATCAGGTGGAATACGTGTCCCGGCCCATCCCGTGGGACTCGGTGAAGAATCAGATGAAATACGTGTCCCGGCCCATCTCATGGGACTCGGTGAAGAATCAGATGAAATACGTGTCCCGGCCCATCTCATGGGACTCGGTGAAGAATCAAATGGAATACGTGTCCCGGCCCATCTCATGGGACTCGGTAGCATAGAAATACAACATTTGCACAACAAAGGCTATCACCACAAGCATAGGCAAGTTACACACAACTCAAGGTTATTTTATGCCATCGTCCAGGTTCTGACCCCAAAGTATTTCGTACGTTAAATTCTTTTTTAAAAGATCCAGTTCTTTTATAAAGGTCACCCGATACATGATATTAAAATAGAGTGACTCACATTTTTAGGTAAACCAAAACACTTTCCTTTTCAACATCAAGTAACAACATTCTTTTCCATAAGTTCAAGTTTGCCTAATTTCAAGTACTTAAGTCTCTTATTTTAGAAAGGTTTTCGTAGTTCATAGTCTTAATCGCTTAAGAATATAATTCTCTTTTAAACAATTTGAGAAACATATGCCTTATATGTGAGTAGGTTATTTTTTCAAAATCAATCTTTATTAAGCGACCATGATCTAGGAAATGTAATATGATTTTGTCTCATCTTAGCTTCTATGCGGATGGAGGTTTCTCTGGTTTCAATAATACTTAATTAGTAAAAACATTTCCCTTTATTAACGCTGCAGTGGTTTGTCGATACTCATTCTGATTTCCGAAATCAGTAAAACATTATTCCTTTTTAAACAAAACAAGTACTCATTACTCACGAATGAGGTTTCACACAAAATTCATATTAATTCATTTAAGTCAAGTCTCTTCTCTTTTAAGATCGAGTCTCATAACTTCTTAAAATCAATAAACCATTCTTTTTATCTCTCTTAAGTCGTCATACCTAACTTCCCATAAAGCTAGTATAACTCTTAAGCTTTCAAACCAAGTATTATTCTTCTTTCAAAAAGGATTCTTAATTCTTTTGAAATACTTCAAGATTCTTATTATTCAGGCTTAAGTCAAAAGACATTGCCGTAAAACTACATTCAGTTAACACACGTACGTCTACCGTACTATATATGTATTCTTTTAAAATACTTCCAGATTCTTATTATTCAGGCTTAAGTCAAAAGACATTGCCGTACAACTACGTTCAGTTAACACACGTACGTCTACCGTACTATATATATATATTCTTTAAAATATCATGCTCAAGAGGATAGGAAGAATCACATACCTCGCGACGATTATCGACTATTAGCAAAACGCTCCACGGCTATAACCCGGCTAGCCTTGTCCACCTTCCAAGTAGTACATGCTACTCGCAGAACATTCAACCAACAACGGTTATAAGTCTCATCAGAAATACAGTCTATGTAAGTCTGCTTTAATCTTCTTTTTAATATTCTTACGATGTGATCTATTCAATTCTTTCTCGTAATATCCTTCTATTACGATTCAATTCTCTTCTCGTAATATCCTTCTATGTATCTTATAGTCAAGTATATACTACAACGATGTAATTTCCAATTACAATAGAAGGATAGGATTATTTACCTCGTAAGCCCAAAATTATCCAAGTTAATGTCGATCCCGAGCAAGGTTTAGCTCCTACTCCGGTGCTCCAACCCGCCCAAACAACCCTTAGAAGTTCTAACCAACTTCTACTCAAATACTTCAACCAACTATGAAGATTTCCTTAGGGTTTCGTTTAGTGGCTAAAGGAAAGTATAGTAGTATTTTCCTGCTTTCAGATAGAGGTAACCTTGGGAATACTACAAGGTATATGGGCTAAGGTATTTTGGCATTATAACAATACTTGAAGAAGTTTCTCTACCAAGGGGGTATTTTAGGCTAGCACAACTAGGCTGGGGTACTTTCTGCTAGCACAACTAGGCTGGGGTACTTGGCCAAGGGGAGGAGGCTAGGGCGAGAACTTCAACACAAAGGGGGGGGGGGGGGGGGAGAGGGCTTTCAACACTTATAACAATTTTTGGATGAAGAAGTTCATCAATTAAGGGGGGGTATTTATAGGTCAAGCAATGACCAACCAATGGCCAAGATGAAGACAAGTGTGGTGCAAGTGTAGGGCTAGGATTTACCCATGTGTACCTTATCCATCTACCACACCAACTATCACAAATATCCTACCAACTCCTTGACCCAAAAATTCAACACAAAAAAACGTGCAAATCAAGCCCTTGGCCGTCCACTTTTGAGGGTGACACATGTCACCCTCCCGTTGGTCCAAAATATTTCATCTCTCGGAAAAATCCGCAAAAATAATAAATGACATAGCCGGAATTTTCCGTACGCAGCTTTGTAAAACGTTTCGTCGGAAAACGATTCTTTTTGGGTGTTATGCACAAAATTTTCGGCCCTTGCCTACTTTAAGGCTCAAACTTTTCTACGTACGTCCTCACGTACATACTCTGGAAATACGGGGTATAACATTCTCCCCTCCTTAGAAACATTCGTCCCGAATGTTCCTTCTAAGTCTCAAAACAAACATGCGCCAGTGTAGTCTTCACTACTATACTTACGAAAACAATCATGCCACACCTGGCCACAATACAATACGCGCTAAATACTTACGTCCAAGTCCACGAGGAATCACCTCCATCACTACAAAAGCTCCCACCCAAAGTCTAAAATATACTCCCTTCGCACTTTCTCTTTACAAACGGAATGATCACTTCTATTCTCTCACTTGTCGTACCCTTCTCGTACACTCGAACTCTTTCTCATAACTTACCACATTTTCGCTGCTGCTTTCCAAAATCTGCGGCTTTAAAACCTCCTCTGGATAAGCCTCGCCTTATCCACATTCTGCTGAAACAAGTAGGGACCAACTATCTGAACTTTGCCAACATCGAACAAATCGACCGGCAATCAATACTCCCGCCCATACAAGGCTTCTTAAGGTGACATCCGAATACCGAAATGGTAGCTAGTATAATACTCACTCAACAAGAGGCAAATAATCCTCACAGCTACCCCTGAAATCAAAACGCCGGCCCGCAACCTATCCCCAAACTCCTTTAAGGCCATTCCCGGCCTTCACGATCTGATTATAGTCGAACACATCCACAAACTCGTACGATGGTCATCTAAACTTGGGCCTAGCACCCTCGTGACCCTACCAACTGGCGGGACCATCCCGAACTGACCCCACCACAAAACAGGCCGCGGGTTGACCCGTGAATGGTCCACAATCCGACCCGCTATCATACCAAACACTTGTTCCCCCGATCCGGATCAATCTCACAATCAAGTCACGAAAACCTAGTGGTCTTCTTAGCTCGACTACCTTCTCAATTTATACCACTCAGGGACTTATCACGCAAATATACCCCACGTATACCATGCACCCCGACAAAGGTCAACATAACATAAATCTTTTACTCAAGATGGCCTCGCATCTAAGGTCTCTACGTATAAAACTCTAAGGCTCACAATATCTAGGTACTCAACCTTACCCTTTACTAACCAGGCCTTTAAATCACAATTTTTAACATAATGCTATCTGAACATAATACTTAGCGCATCATCATATCATCAACGCATACTAGTCTATAGAGGGGTAAGAATATACCTGTATCAACTGCTTCATTTTCCCTTCGTCGCTCTAACCATACTCCTGCCCTGCAGGGCGCATAGCTATAGAAGGCGATGAACCTGCCACTGACCCGGTAGGCTGAGTCATTCTGCCTGCATCCTTCCTATTAGGACAGTTTCTCGTCACATGGCCCTGACGGCCGCAGGAAAAACAAGCACCAGTAAAAAGACGACATTCCTCGGGATGACGTCTGCCACATCGTGCACACTAAGGGAAACATGAATCCGGCTGGCTAGAACCCATGTATACTGCGGAACGAAGCCTGGAGCCACGACCAGCCTCCGAATACCGAATGTCACAAGGCGCGAGGACCACTCTGACCGGGCGGAGGTACATAACTAGTATCTTTCGAGGCGCCCGCCTCGAAAGTTACCAAAGGACCTGCTGCTCGCCTCTCTTCACGATCCTGGCCATTCCGTCGACCTCTCCGTGCCTCACATCGGTCGTGAGCTTGCGTGCGGGCAATGTCCATGCGGTGAAGAGCTACACCTGCACAAGCTCGCCAAGTAATCATCTAGCCCGTGGCGTGGCGGTGTACTCATCCTCCATATCGGCTACTCTGGGGACATACTGAGCTAATGAGTCGAACTCCACATTGTACTCTCTAACCGTCCACCCGCCCCGCCTCAGCGTCAAAAATCTGCCCGAGCCCTCTCATCTGCGGGCAAGAAATGTGCAAGAAAAGCCGCCGAGAACTCGTCCCATACGGTTTGGAAGTGCATGCTCTCCGGGACAACTCCCACGAATCAAACGATCATTGCAGATCTCACACCGATGCGAACCCAATACCACCGACCGCTCGAGGCTCTGATCACTCACGATCCAGAGTGCTTCGGATAAACTCGAGGGTCATCCTCGGCTCGATCCATGTAACATCGCGGGCTAACTCGGAAAGTCCCGTAGTCTCAAATCGTCGCTCGGGTGAACTACGGGTGCTACTGGGGCTGAATCACTGATCCAGACTATCTCATATTCGCCACGACCGCCGAATCGCCATCTCTCTTGTACCCATCTCATCTGCTTCCAGCCGTGGATCGAGGCTCAGTCTTGTAGTCTCGGAACCATCGCGCGCGCTCTAAACTCGCTGGCCGTGGCGCGTCGTGAAACTCGCCGTCAAGCACTATCTCGTGTAACGACCGGGCCTTCGCCGGTGAACCTCCGTGCTCTACTCGCAGCCTCTCCGCTGCCTTTCCCAGGCCCGTTGCCTTACGCGGAGGCATAATCGTAAAGGAAAGGAATACGTCGAGGGGTCCAACTTATCACACGGCTCTAAGGCACGATCTCGGAATGAGAAGAATGGAAACCAATCCTAAATGTCCTATAGCCTCACGATTATAGATGTGCACAACACACCGATAATCAAGACTACTGTATTACGGTCAGACACTTTCCGAGGATTAATCGCTCGATACCACTTTTGTCACGACCGAACCGGGCGTGGATCGTGCCTTACCCGCACCCAAGTAGTCATACATCAGTAATCGGAATATAAATAAGACATGAAACAATTATCAAATGAAAGCAGTTTAACCATGAAAATATCGCCTTTTACTGTATATATAATAAAACTTTGAATAGTTATCCCTTTTTACAAACTCGCCTACAACAAGATTACTGCACTTAAGAAAGTGATAATAACTATGACGGACAGGCCCCGCCATACCACGAATGTACAAGAACTTACGGACTGGGGTAACATACCAAAAGATAAGCCTCCAAGAAACGAGGCTTCCTAATACGCTGAATTGTGATCCTATGGCGAGGATCCACAACCAATGTACCTACTGCGGATGAACGCAGCCAAGGAGGTCGATAACAGTACCAAGTATGTGAAATCAGAAAATCAGAAATGAAATTATAATAGTCTATATAAAGCAGGAGACATGTATGATAACCAAACTACAGTTCACAACATAAAATCAGTCATGTCAAGTCAGGGACTCACGCCCTCAAGCCATCCCTCATGCCCGTGGAACTCCTTCCTCACTGCCGGAGCCTAGGTACAAATCGTGGAATCGTGTCGGCCCATCCTACGGGACTCGGTAAAGAATCATGTAGAATCGTGTCCCGCCCATCTCTGGGACTCGGTGAAAATCGTGGAATACGTGTCCCGCCCATCAGTGGGACTCGGTGAAGAATCGGATGAAATCGTGTCCCACCCATCTCATGGACTCGGTGAAGAATCGGATGAAATCGTGTCCCACCCATCGCGTGGTACTCGGTGAAGAATCAAATGGAATACGTGTCCCGGCCCATCTCATGGGACTCGGTAGCATAGAAATACAACATTTGCACAACAAAGGCTATCACCACAAGCATAGGCAAGTTACACACAACTCAAGGTTATTTTATGCCATCGTCCAGGTTCTGACCCCAAAGTATTTCGTACGTTAAATTCTTTTTTTAAAAGATCCAGTTCTTTTATAAAGGTCACCCGATACCCGTAGTATTAAAATAGAGTGACTCACATTTTTAGGTAAACCAAAACACTTTCCTTTTCAACATCAAGTAACAACATTCTTTTCCATAAGTTCAAGTTTGCCTAATTTCAAGTATTTAAGTCTCTTATTTTAGATAGGTTTTCGTAGTTCATAGTCTTAATCGCTTAAGAATATAATTCTCTTTTAAACAATTTGAGAAACATATGCCTTATATGTGAGTAGGTTATTTTTGTTCAAAAATCAATCTTTATTAAAGCAGCCATGATCTAGGAAATGTAATATGATTTTGTCTCATCTTAGCTTTTATGCAGATGGAGGTTTCTAATGGTTTCAATAATACTTAATTAGTCAAAACATTTCCCTTTATTAACGCTGCAGTGGTTTGTCGATACTCATTCTGATTTCCGAAATCAGTAAAACATTATTCCTTTTTAAACAAAACAAGTACTCATTACTCACGAATGAGGTTTCACACAAAATTCATATTAATTCATTTAAGTCAAGTCTCTTCTCTTTTAAGATCGAGTCTCATAACTTCTTAAAATCAATAAACCATTCTTTTTATCTCTCTTAAGTCGTCATACCTAACTTCCCATAAAGCTAGTATAACTCTTAAGCTTTCAAACCAAGTATTATTCTTCTTTCAAAAAGGATTCTTAATTCTTTTGAAATACTTCAAGATTCTTATTATTCAGGCTTAAGTCAAAAGACATTGCCGTAAGACTACATTCAGTTAACACACGTACGTCTACCGTACTATATATGTATTCTTTTAAAATACTTGATTCTTATTATTCGGGCTTAAGTCAAAAGACATTGCCGTACACTACGTTCGATTAACACACGCACGTCTCAGTACTATATATATATATTCTTTAAAATATCATGCTCAAGAGGATAGGAAGAATCACATACCTCGCGACGATTATCGACTATTAGCAAAACGCCCACGGCTATAACGGCTAGCCTTGTCCACCTTCCAAGTAGTACATGCTACTCGCAGTAACATTCAACCAACAACGGTTATAAGTTCATCAGAAATACAAATCCTATGTAAGTCTGATTTAATCTTCTTTTTTAATATTCTTCTGATGTGATCTATTCAATTCTTTTCTGTAATATCCTTCTATTACAGTTCAATTCTCTTCTGTAATATCCTTCTATGTATCTTATAGTCAAGTATATACTACAACAGTATGTAATTTCCAATTACAATAGAAGGATAGGATTATTTACCTCGGTAAGCCCAAAATTATCCAAGTTAATGTCGATCCTGAGCAAGGTTTAGCTCCTACTCCGGGTGCTCCAACCCGCTCCAAACAACCCTTAGAAGTTCTAACCAACTTCTACTTAAATACTTCAACCAACTATGAAGATTTCCTTAGGGTTTCGTTTAGTGGCTAAAGGAAAGTATAGTAGTATTTTCCGGGCTTTTCGTATAGAGGTAACCTTGGGAATACTACAAGGTATATGGGCTAAGGTATTTTGGCATTATAACAATACTTGAAGAAGTATTTCTCTACCAAGGGGTATTATTTTAGCACAACTAGGCTGGGGTACTTTTAGGCTAACACAACTAGGCTGTGGGGTACTTGGCCAAGGGGAGGGAGGCTAGGACGAGAACTTCAACACAAAGGGGGGGGAGAGGGCTTTCAAGACTTAGAACAATTTTTGGATGAAGAAGTTCATCAATTAAGGGGGGGTATTTATAGGTCAAGCAATGACCAACCAATGGCCAAGATGAAGACAAGTGTGGTGCAAGTGTAGGGCTAGGATTTACCCATGTGTACCTTATCCATCTACCACACCAACTATCACAAATATCCTACCAACTCCTTGACCCAAAAATTCAACACAAAAAACGTGCAAATCAAGCCCTTGGCCGTCCACTTTTGAGGGTGACACATGTCACCCTCCCGTTGGTCCAAAATATTTCATCTCTCGGAAAAATCCGCAAAAATAATAAATGACATAGCCGAAATTTTCTGTACGCAGCTTTGTAAAACGTTTCGTCGGAAAACGATTCTTTTTGGGTGTTATACACAAAATTTTCGGCCCTTGCCTACTTTAAGGCTCAAACTTTTCTACATACGTCCTCACGTACATACTCTGGAAATACGGGGTATAACATTCTCCCCTCCTTAGAAACATTCGTCCCGAATGTTCCTTCTAAGTCTCAAAACAAACATGCGCCAGTGTAGTCTTCACTACTATACTTACGAAAACAATCATGCCACACCTGGCCACAATACAATACGCGCTAAATACTTACGTCCAAGTCCACGAGGAATCACCTCCATCACTACAAAAGCTCCCACCCAAAGTCTAAAATATACTCCCTTCGCACTTTCTCTTTACAAACGGAATGATCACTTCTATTCTCTCACTTGTCGTACCCTTCTCGTACACTCGAACTCTTTCTCATAACTTACCACATTTTCGCTGCTGCTTCTGTTTCCAAAATCTCTGGGCTGCTAAACTCCTCCTCGATAAGCCTCGCCTTATCCACATTCTCACAAACAAGTAGGGACCAACTATCCGAACTTTGCCAACATCGAACAAATCGGCAAGAATCAATACTCCCGCCATACAAGGCTTCTTAAGGTGACATCCGAATACCGAAATGGTAGCTAGTATAATACTCACTCAACAAGAGGCAAATAATCCTCACGGCCTACCTCGAAATCAAAACGCGCCGCAACCTATCCCCAAACTCCTTTAAGGCCATTCCCGCCTTCACGATCCGATTATAGTCGAACACATCCACAAACTCGCGATGGTCATCTAAACTGGGCCTAGCACCCTCGTGACTTACCAACCAAGTGGGACCATCCCGAATCGACCCCACCACAAAACAGCCGGGTTGACGTGAATGGTCCACAATCCGACCCGCTATCATACCAAACACTTGTTCCCCCGATCCGGATCAATCTCACAATCAAGTCACGAAAACCTAGTGGTCTTCTTAGCTCGACTACCTTCTCAATTTATACCACTCAGGGACTTATCACGCAAATATACCCCACGTATACCATGCACCCCGACAAAGGTCAACATAACATAAATCTTTTACTCAAGATGGCCTCGCATCTAAGGTCTCTACGTATAAAACTCTAAGGCTCACAATATCTAGGTACTCAACCTTACCCTTTACTAACTGTGCCTTTAAATCACAATTTTTAACATAATGCTATCTGAACATAATACTTAGCACATCATCATATCATCAACGCATACTAGTCTATAGAGGGGTAAGAATATACCTGTATCAACTGCTTCATTTTCCCTTCGTCGCTCTAACCATACTCCTGCCCTGCAGGGCGCATAGCTATAAGGCGATGAACACGCCATTGACCCGTAGCCGAGTCATTACGCTCGCATCCTTCCTATTAGGGCGGTTTCGTCACATGGCTCGACGGCCGCAGAAAACAAGCACCAAGAAAGACGACATTCCTGATGGCGTGCGCCACATCGCGTACAGCCGAGGGAAACATGAATCCGGCTGGCTAGAACCCATGTATACCGCGGAACGAAGCCTGGAGCCACGACCAGCTCCGAATACCGAATGTCTCAAGATCGCGGAGGACCACTGCATCTGGCGAGGTACATAACTAGTATCTTCTTGAGGCGGCCCGCCGAAAGTTACCAAAGGACCACTGCTCGCCCTTCTTCGCTGATCCGGTCATTCCGTCGACCTCTCCGTGCCTCACATCCCGGTACGAAGCTTGCGTGCGGGCAATGTCCATGTCGGTGAAGAGCTACACCCGTACAAGCCTCCGCCAAGTAATCATCTAGCCGGTGGCGTAGCGGTACTCGCCCTCCATATCGCCTACTCTGAGGACATACCCGCTAATGAGTCGAACTCCACATTGTACTCTCTAACCGTCCACCCGCCCCGCCTCAACGTCAAAAATCTGCCCGAGCCCTCTCATCCGTGGGGCAAAATGTGCAAGAAAAGCCTCGAGAACTTCGTCCCATACGGTGGAAGTGCATGCTCTCCCGGGACAGCTCCCACGAATCAAACCCGATCGCAGATTCGCGGTGAGCGAACCCAATACCACCGACTCGCCTCGAGGCTCGATCACTCACGATCCGTGTAGCCGCTTGATAAACTCGAGGGTCATCCTCGGCTCTCGATCCATAGAACATCGGGCTACAACTCGAGAAAGTCCCGTAGTCTCAAATCGTCGCTCGGGGTGAACTACGGTGCTACTTGGGACCGAACCGCTGCGATCGGACTATCTCATATCCGCCACGACTGGCGATGGCGGGCTATCTCTTGTACCATCTCATCTGCTCCGGCCGTGGGACGAGGCTCAGTATCAGTAGTCTCGCAGCCCACCGCGGCTCTAAACTCGCTGGCCGTGGCGGCGTCAGAAACTCGGCCGTCAAGCACTATCTCGTGTAACGACCGGGCCTCTCGCCGGTAACCCTCCGTGCTCTACTCGCGGCTCCGGCCGCTTTGCCTTCAGGCCCGGTTGCCTTACGCGAGGCATAATCGTAAAGGAAAGGAATACGTCGGAGGGTCCAACTTATCACACTCTAAGGCACGATCTCGTAATGAGAAGAATGGAAACTAATCCTAAATGTCCTATAGCCTCACGATTATAGATGTGGTGCACAACACACCGATAATCAAGACTTACTAGACATGCGTCAGACACTTTCCGAGGATTAACTGCTCTGATACCACTTTTGTCACGACCCGAACCCGGGCCCGTGACTGGTGCCTTACCCGGGCACCCAAGTAGTCATACATCAGAGTAATCAGCGGAATATAAATAAGACATGAAACAATTATCAAATGAAAACAGTTTAACCATGAAAATATCGCCTTTCGGCCTGTATATATAATAAAACTTTGAACAGTTATCCCTTTTTACAAACTCGCCTAACGCATTACTGCACTCTAAAAAAGTGACAACAACTATGACGGGACAGGGCCCCGCCATACCCCTGAATGTACAAGAACTTACAGACTCAGGGTAACATACCAAAAGATAAGCCTCCGAAGAAACGAGGCTTCCCAATACGCCAATCGTGATCCTATGGCGAGGATCCACAACGATGTACCTCTACTGCGGCATGAACGCAGCTTCAAAGGAGGTCGATAACAGGTACCAAGTATGTGAAACTGTAAAATACTGTAAATGAAATTATAATAGTCTATATAAAGCAGGAGACATGTATGATAACCAAACTACAGTTCACAACATAAAATGAGTCATGTCAAGTCAGGGACTCACGCCCTCAAGCCATCCCTCATTCCCGTGGAACTCCTTCCTCACTGCCGGCAGTCTAGGTACAAATCGTGTGGAATACGTGTCCCGGCCCATCCCATGGGACTCGGTAAAGAATCATGTAGAATACGTGTCCCGGCCCATCTCATGGGACTCGGTGAAGAATCAGGTGGAATACGTGTCCCGGCCCATCCCGTGGGACTCGGTGAAGAATCAGATGAAATACGTGTCCCGGCCCATCTCATGGGACTCGGTGAAGAATCAGATGAAATACGTGTCCCGGCCCATCTCATGGGACTCGGTGAAGAATTAAATGGAATACGTGTCCCGGCCCATCTCATGGGACTCGGTAGCATAGAAATACAACATTTGCACAACAAAGGCTATCACCACAAGCATAGGCAAGTTACACACAACTCAAGGTTATATTATGCCATCGTCCAGGTTCTGACCCCAAAGTATTTCGTACGTTAAATTCTTTTTTTAAAAGATCCAGTTCTTTTATAAAGGTCACCCGATACCCGTAGTATTAAAATAGAGTGACTCACATTTTTAGGTAAACCAAAACACTTTCCTTTTCAACATCAAGTAACAACATTCTTTTTCATAAGTTCAAGTTTGCCTAATTTCAAGTACTTAAGTCTCTTATTTTAGAAAGGTTTTCGTAGTTCATAGTCTTAATCGCTTAAGAATATAATTCTCTTTTAAACAATTTGAGAAACATATGCCTTATATGTGAGTAGGTTATTTTTGTTCAAAAATCAATCTTTATTAAAGCAGCCATGATCTAGGAAATGTAATATGATTTTGTCTCATCTTAGCTTCTATGCAGATGGAGGTTTCTACTGGTTTCAATAATACTTAATTAGTAAAAACATTTCCCTTTATTAACGCTGCAGTGGTTTGTCGATACTCATTCTGATTTCAAATCAAGAAACATTATTCCTTTTTAAACAAAACAAGTACTCATTACTCACGAATGAGGTTTCACACAAAATTCATATTAATTCATTTAAGTCAAGTCTCTTCTCTTTTAAGATCGAGTCTCATAACTTCTTAAAATCAATAAACCATTCTTTTTATCTCTCTTAAGTCGTCATACCTAACTTCCCATAAAGCTAGTATAACTCTTAAGCTTTCAAACCAAGTATTATTCTTCTTTCAAAAAGGATTCTTAATTCTTTTGAAATACTTCAAGATTCTTATTATTCAGGCTTAAGTCAAAAGACATTGCCGTAAGACTACATTCGATTAACACACGCACGTCACCGTACTATATATATTCTTTTAAAATACTTCCAGATTCTTATTATTCAGCTTAAGTCAAAAGACATTGCCGCACAACCACGTTCGATTAACACACGCACGCTTCACCGTACTATATATATATATTCTTTAAAATATCATGCTCAAGAGGATAGGAAGAATCACATACCGCGACGATTATCGACTATTAGCAAAACGCCCACGGCTATAACCCGCTAGCCTTGTCCACCTTCCAAGTAGTACATGCTACTCGCATAACATTTAACCAACAACGGTTATAAGTTCATCAGAAATACGATCTATGTAAGTCTGATTTAATCTTCTTTTTAATATTCTTACGATGTGATCTATTCAATTCTTTTACGTAATATCCTTCTATTACAGTTCAATTCTCTTCTGTAATATCCTTCTATGTATCTTATATTCAAGTCTATACTACTACAGATGTAATTTCCAATTACAATAGAAGGATAGGATTATTTACCTCAGTAAGCCCAAAATTATCCAAGTTAATGTCGATCCCGAGCAAGGTTTAGCTCTACTCCGGTGCTCCAACCCGCTCCAACAACCCTTAGAAGTTCTAACCAACTTCTACTTAAATACTTCAACCAACTATGAAGATTTCCTTAGGGTTTCGTTTAGTGGCTAAAGGAAAGTATAGTAGTATTTTAAGGCTTTAGATAGAGGTAACCTTGGGAATACTACAAGGTATATGGGCTAAGGTATTTTGGCATTATAACAATACTTGGAGAAGTATTTCTCTACCAAGGGGGGGGGGTATTTTCGACTAGCACAACTAGGCTAGGGGGGGTACTTTCGACTAGCACAACTAGGCTAGGGGGGGTACTTTCGGCCAAGGGGGAGGGGGAGGCTAGGACGAGAACTTCAACACAAAGGGGGAGAGAGGGCTTTCAAGACTTAGAACAATTTTTGGATGAAGAAGTTCATCAACTAAGGGGGGGTATTTATAGGTCAAGCAATGGCCAACCAATGGCCAAGATGAAGACAAGTGTGGTGCAAGTGTAGGGCTAGGATTTACCCATGTGTACCTTATCCATCTACCACACCAACTATCACAAATATCCTACCAACTCCTTGACCCAAAAATTCAACACAAAAAACGTGCAAATCAAGCCCTTGGCCGTCCACTTTTGAGGGTGACACATGTCACCCTCCCGTTGGTCCAAAATATTTCATCTCTCGGAAAAATCCGCAAAAATAATAAATGACATAGCCGGAATTTTCCTTACGCAAGCTTTGTAAAACGTTTCGTCGGAAAACGATTCTTTTTGGGTGTTATGCACAAAATTTTCGGCCCTTGCCTACTTTAAGGCTCAAACTTTTCTACGTACGTCCTCACGTACATACTCTGGAAATACGGGGTATAACAATAAACCACTTGTGATTGTCGTTGATGATTGTTAAGCCGATTGGAAATGGTATTATCGATTTTAAGGAACTGCAGCCGCCGTGCCAAACTCTGCTGGGGCTAGTGACGTCGCAGAACTCCCCGAACGAAGCACCTAACTCAGGTGATGGTTGGGCCTGTGCCCTCGTAACCCTCTCAGATTTACTCGCAGCCTCCTGGCCGCCTTTGCCCTTCTCGGGCCCGGTTGCCACGCGAGGCATAGCGGTGGAAAGAAATACGTGAGAGGGTCCAACTTACAACATGACTCTAAGGCACGATCTCGAGTGAGAAGAATAGAAACCAATCCTAAATATCCTATAGCCTCACGATTATTGGTGTGCACAACACACCGATAATCAAGACTCTATGGATACGGTGCAGAGACACTTTCCGAGGATTAAGCGCTCGATACCACTTTTGTCACGACCGAACTCGCGTGTGATGGTGCCTTACCCCGGACACCATAGTGATACAACATCAGAGTAATCAGCGGAACATAAAACACATACATGAAACCAATGTAATAAGACAGTGAAATAAGAAGACAGGCTAACCAAAAACGGTTACCACAAGACATATAAATAACAATTTGAGCAGTTAATCCTTTTACAAACCTCTTACAATTTCTCGCCACAACAAGATTACATGCACTCTAGGAATGATATGACAACAACGACGGGACATGGCCCCGTCATACCCCTGAATGTAAGCACCTACAACAACAGGGGACTATGCCAAGATAAGCCTCCGGAGGAACGGAGCTTTCCCAAACGCTGAACTGTGACCCTAAGAGCGAGGATCAACGGCGGTGTACCTTTACTGCGGCATGAACGCAGCCGAGGAGGTCGATAACAGTGCCGAGTATGTGAAATCGAAAATAAATCGTAAATGAAATCATAGCGATCATATAAAGCGAGAGACATGTATGATAACCAAACTACGATTTACAACAAAGCGATCATGTCAAGTCGTGACTCACGCCTCAAGTCATCACTCAAGTATAACAATGGGTCTCGTGCCCACAACATCAATCATGCAGTGGAATACCTTCCTCACCGCTGGCGATCATGATATAAAAGCACCAAGGAACACATGAACACGAGTCCCACTGTGTCATAATAAAATCTGACGGTAAGTACGAAGGCATAGCCGACTACTAAAACCCACGCACCAACAAGGTCATGAATCAGATCATAAGATCTGCTTGCATCGCCACATGATCAAAGCCGTCGCCGCTCGCAATATCAAATGTGCGCGTCTAGCCTCGAACTCCCCGCACTCCGCATAGGCCAATCTCATAGGCCCGCATGAGGTATAACCCCGCATCGAGGATAGCTACTCCCGACATCGCCCCGACTCGCACCGCATGGCCACATGCATCGCATGACCATAAAGGCCGCACACTAACTCGAACTCTCGTAGCTCGCATAGGCCCCGGGACCCGCATGAGGTATTCTCGAATCATGGTCCTGCATCACCGAGTCTACCCCGCATCGGAGGGCGCTTAACCCCGGAACACGGTGAGTGGTATAATACCAACATAACAGCTTTAACGTTTAAACAACATAGGCACAATCGCGGAAAACCCTTTACACAAACATCACAGAATACTAACACACGTAGCATCCTAATATGATTACTTATCAAATCAACACGAAGGTATTACAAGGCTATCACAAACCAATACAATCAAGTTATTCACACATAAGGTACTTTCTACTATGTGTCAACATGTTCGGTTTCTATCCCCAAAGTACTTCATACATTAACTTTTTAAAAGATACGTTACTTTCACAAAAGTCACACAATACCCGTAGTATATGAAAATAGAGTGATTATCTTTTGAAGTGAATCAAAACACTTATCTTTGTAAAATCAAGTAACAACATTATTATCCAAACGTCCAAGTTTTCCTAATTTCAAATGTTCACGTTTCTTATTTTAGAAAGGTTTCGTAGTTCATAGTCTTATTCATTTAAGAATATAATTCTCTCTTTTAAACTATCTGAGAACATAAGCCTTATATGTGAGTAGGATATTCTCGTTTATAACAATCTTATTACAATGACCATGATCTAGGAAATATCATTTTGTCTCATCTTAGCTTCTATGCAGATTTAAAGTTTCTACCGGTTTTAATAATACTTAATCTGTTAAAACATTTCCTTTATTAACGCTGCGATGGTTTGTCGATACACATTCGATTCAAATCAAGAAACATTCTTAAGCCGTTATACCTAACTTCCCATAAAGCTAGTATAACTCTTAAGTTTTCAAAACCAAGTATTACTTCTTCTTCAAATGATTCAAAATCTTTTGAAATACTTGAGTTCTTTATTAACACATAACAAGCCACCATAGTTCAAATCGATTACCTTTTAAAACCACAAGTATTTTCTTACCAACATAAAGCTATTATAACCAACTTCCCATAAAGCCGTTATAACACTTTATGTTTTAAACCAATCAAATACATTTAGCATATGTCGTCACCGTACTACATAGTTCACACATATCATGCTAGAAGAGATAGGAAGAGGTTCACATACCTCGCGACGAGTATCGACTAATAGCAAAACGCCCAAGTACTTCCAACCGTCGGCTACTCCTAAGCCAAGTAGATCGCGCCACACGTAGTACTTCAACCTATAAGGCCACAAGGCGCATTAACATTTAGACCTCATCGTAGAACATTCTACCGAAAATTCGGCAAAGACCTCCCCGCAACAACGTAAATCTCCTCCTATCTGGGCCGCTATCAAGCCAACCGTGGGTTCATACATCTAACCCGAACGGTACAATTCTACTCCACGTAAAAGCTACACAAGTCTCATCGCAATACATTCTATGTAAATACAGCCAAGACTCTTCTTTCAAAAGGTTTCTTATTATTCAGCTTAAGTCAAAAGACATTGCCGACAACAACGTTCAGTTCTATATATATAGTATACTTCAACTATATAGTCTAACAATCATGTAATTTCCAATTACAATAGGGGGACAAGATATTTACCTCGATAAGCCCATAATTATCCGAGTTTAAATGTCGATCTGAGCAAGGTTTAGCTCCTACTCCAAGGCCTCCGACTCCGCCTCCAAACAACCCTTAGAAGTTCTAACCAACTTCTACTTAATACTCCAACTAACTATGGAGATTTTCCTTGGTTTCGGTTTTGTGACTAAGGGAAGTATAATAGTATTTACGGCTTTCAGATAAGTATAACCTTAGAATACTACAAGGTATACTACTAAGGTAATTTGGGCATTACAACAATACTTTTGAGAGTATTTCTACCACGAGGGGGGGTCTTATACGAGACAACCCCTCAAGAGGGGAGATACTTTCTACCTACCCCACTGTGGGGTACTCGCCAAGGGTGAGGGTGCTCTCGCTAAGCCTCACAAGGGGAGGGATTTTTAACACTTAGAAGATTTGTGGAAAGGATGAAGAATTCATCAAAGGGAGAGGGTATTTATAGGTCAAGCCAAGGCCAACCAATGGCCAAGATTATGCCAAGTGCATAGCAAGTGTAGGCCAAGATTGGGACAAGTGTGTGGGTCCCACCTTATCTATCTAACACACAAAAAATCCTACCAACTACACTCTCCAATTCGTCCCAATGTCCGCCTCACGTCCGCCAATGGGAGGGTGCCAAGTGGCGCCTCTCGTTGGTCCAAAATGTTTCGCCTCTCGGAAAAATCCGCAAAATTAAAAATGACATAGCGGAAATTCCCTACGAAAGTCGTGAAAACGTTTTCGAAAAAACGACTCTAATCGGGTGTTGTGCACAAACACAAATCGGCCAAGCCTAATTACAAGTTCAAATTTTCTACGTACGTCCTCACGTACATACTCTGGAAATACGGGGTATAACATTCTCCCCTCCTTAGAAACATTCGTCCCGAATGTTCCTTCTAAGTCTCAAAACAAACGCGCGCCGGTATAGTCCTCACTGCTATACTTACGAAAACAATCCTGTCACACATGGCCACGGAACCAACTTGCGCAAAATACTTACCTCCAAGTCCACGAGGAAACACCTCTAACATCACCACAAACACCTCTCTCCGGGGTCTAAAATATACTTCCTTCGCACCTTCTCTTTACAAAAGAAATGATACCACTTTTGTCACTTTGCCGCGAGGTTCACTCCGGCGACCCAACAAATGGTACCGGGCTGCATGCGATCCCTGAGGCTGTCATACCCTCGAACTCTTACCACATTCAGATACTGCTTCAGTTTCCAAAACTCGGGGTTACTATCTCTAATGTGGTCATCATTAACTGGGAACACTGATGGATCTCGATACTTTCCGATCATAACAATACGAAGACCGGACGTCGCCTCCTAAGTCGGACGGCAAAGCTAACATATAGGCAACCCGCCTACTCGCACCAGATCCGCAAGGCCCAAAGTAACTCGGGCTAAGTTCCTCTGCTTTCCAAAACTCGTCACACCCAAACCGGGTGGTATCTTCAAGACCGACCGTCAACCTGAACTCTAAGCGTCGTCGCCGATAATCCGCACGATTCCTCTGCTGCCAAAACCTCTTCTAGATAAGCTTCGCCCTATCCACAGCCTGTTGGAACAAACCTGAACCAACTATCTGAACCTTGCCAACATCGAACCAATCGACCGGCAACTTACACTTCCGCCCCTACAAGGCTTCATAAGGAGACATCCGAACACTGAAATGGTAGCTAACAACACTCCTTCAACAGGAGACAACAAACCTTGCAACTACCCCTGAAATCCAAACACTGGCCCGAGGGCGAATGTGATTCTGAGACTCACCTGAGTTCCTAACCCTGCCTGGTATAACTTCCAGAAAAAAAATGAAAAATAGCCACAACCTGGGCTTCACTGCCTGTCATAAGGTGAAGGTAGGCACCCCGTGCAGCCTTACAACCTTTCTGATAAAACAACACTGCCGAGTAAACGGTCTTTGCTAGAAAACAAGACGGCTGACCTCCTCGGCCCGACTACTGGTCGAATGCATCCACGAATTCGTACGCTGGCTAACTAAACCTGGGCCTAACACCCTCGTGACCCTAACACAAGGCGGGACCACCACAAACTGACCCCACCACTCTACAGGCCGCGGGTTGACCCGCAACGTGGCCTCAACCCGACCCGGCAATGCGCAAAACACTTGCTCCCTTATCTGGAACAATCTCACTAATCACGTTACGAAAACCTAGCGGTCTCCTTAGCTCAACTACCCTCTTTCATTTCACCCTACTTAGGGACCTATCCCAAACATAGCTCACGTGCACTATGCACTCCGATAAGGGTCAAACATAAAACTACACCTTTACTCGAGATGGCCTTACCTCTAAGGTCTCTACGTATAAAGCTCTAAGGCTCACACTTTCTCTATCCCCCAAATCTTACTCGGTTAACTAACCATGATTTCTAATCACAATAACACCATGCTAACTGAACATAACACTTAAGGTATACTCACCTTATCACATATACAAACTCTAGAGGGTTAAGGATATATCTATATCTACTGCTTCACTCCCCTTAGTCGTTCTAATCAAACCTGCCCCGTAGGGCGCATAGCTAAGGAAGATGACAACTACCCACCGATCCTGAAGGCTAAGTCCTCCTACAAGGACACTCTTTCAACATCAGACTGACGGTCGTAGGTACAACAAGTACCAACCAAAAGACGACATTCCCGGGATGGCGTCACACAAATGATGAACCAAAAACCCCGAGTTCGACCAACTCCTCGCGATACCCCGAACGCCCTAAACTCCGTGGAGGACCTCTCGTGACCGTGGCCGTGCATAATCAAATCTCTTGGTGAGGTGACTCGCCTCGAAAGTTACCAAAGGACCTTGCCGCTCGCCCTCTTCTCGTCGCCCTTCGTTAACCCGTCGATCTCTACGCTTTCGCTGCTGCGCATAAGCCCGCATAACCGCCATGCTCAAGCCTAACTGAAGAACTTACTCTTGCACAACCTTCTCGTTGATATTCATCAAGACTCGCGGTACATCGGTATACTCTCGGGTAGTCAAATCCATAGTTAGTAACAGGGTCGCCTCCTAGAAATCTATATTCTCTGTTCCCGGTCGTGGAACTGAAGGTTCAAATGTCATGGCCGCCGTAGGAACTGCAGCCGCCGTGCCAAACTCTGCTGGGGCTAGTGACGTCGCAGAACTCCCCGAACGAAGCACCTAACTCGGTGATGGTTGGGCTGTGCCTCGTAACCCTCAGATTTACTCGCAGCCTCCGCCGCTTTGCCCTTCTGGGCGGGTTGCCTCTACGCGAGGCATAGCGGTAAGGAAAGAAATACGTGAGAGGGTCCAACTTACAACACGACTCTAAGGCACGATCTCGAGTGAGAAGAATAGAAACCAATCCTAAATATCCTATAGCCTCGATTATTGGTGTGGTGCACAACACACCGATAATCAAGACTTCCATCGATACGGCCTCAGACACTTTCCGAGGATTAAGCGCTCGATACCACTTTTGTCACGACCGAACTCGGCGTGGATGGTGCCTTATCCGGCACCCTAGTGATACAACATCGAGTAATCAGTGAACATAAAACACATACATGAAACCAATGTAATAAGACGGTGAAATAAGAAGACAAAGCTAACCAAAACGGTTACCACAAGTACATATAAATAACAATTTGAGCAGATTAATCCTTTTTACAAACCTCTTACAATTTACGCCCACAACAAGATTACTGCACTTACGAATGATATGACAACAACGACGGACGGGGCCGTCGTACCTCGAATGTAAGCACCTACAACAACAGGGGACTATGCGAAGATAAGCCTCCGAGGAACGGAGCTTTCCCAAACGCCGAATGTGACCCTAAGAGCGAGGATCAACGATCGGTGTACCTTTACTGCGGCATGAACGCACTTCGGGCGAGGTCGATAACAAAAAGTATGTGAAATCAAAATAAATCAGAAATGAAATCATAGCATCATATAAAGCAGAGACATGTATGATAACCAAACTACGATTACAACAAAGCGATCATGTCAAGTCGGGGACTCACGCCTCAAGTCATCACTCAAGTATAACAATGGGTCTCGGGCCCACAACATCAATCATGCGTGGAATACCTTCCTCACCGCTGATTCATGATATAAAAGCACCAAGGAACACACATGAACACGGTGTCCCACTGTGTCATAATAAAATCAGACGGTAAGTGCGAAGGCATAGCCGACTACTAAAAACCACGGTACCAACAAGGTCATGAATCAGATCATAAGATCTGTCTGAGGCCACATGATCAAAGCCGGCCGCCGCCCGCAATATCAAATGTGCGCGTCTAGTCCTGGAACTTCCCGCAGCTCCGCATAGGCCAATCTCATCGGCCCGCATGAGGTATAACCCCGCATCGAGGGTAGCTACTCCCCGGCATCGTCCTGGACTCGCAGTCCGCATGGCCACATAGACCGCATGACCATAAAGGCCGCACACTAACCTGGAACTCTCGTAGCTCCGCATAGGCCCCCGGGACCCGCATGAGGTATTCTCGAATCATGGTCCCAGACCGCCTGAGTCTACCCCGCATCGGAGGGCAGCTTAACCCCCGGAAACACGGTGAGTGGTATAATACCAACATAACAGTTTAACGTTTAAACAACATAAGCACAATCAAGGGAAAACCCCTTTACACAAACATCACAGAATACTAACACACGTAGCATCCTAATATGATTACTTATCAAATCAACACGAAGGTATTACAAGGCTATCACAAACCAATACAATCAAGTTATTCACACATAAGGTACTTTCTACTATGTGTCAACATGTTCGGGTTTCTATCCCCAAAGTACTTCATACATTAACTTTTTAAAAGATACGTTACTTTCACAAAAGTCACACAATACCCGTAGTATATGAAAATAGAGTGATTATCTTTTGAAGTGAATCAAAACACTTATCTTTGTAAAATCAAGTAACAACATTATTATCCAAACGTCCAAGTTTGCCTAATTTCAAATGTTCACGTTTCTTATTTTAGAAAGGTTTCGTAGTTCATAGTCTTATTCATTTAAGAATATAATTCTCTCTTTTAAACTATCTGAGAACATAAGCCTTATATGTGAGTAGGATATTCTCGTTTATAACAATCTTATTACAGCAGCCATGATCTAGGAAATATCATTTTGTCTCATCTTAGCTTCTATGCAGATGGAAGTTTCTACTGGTTTTTAATAATACTTAATCTGTTAAAACATTTCCTTTTATTAACGCTGCAGTGGTTTGTCGATACACATTCTGATTTCCGAAATCAATAAAACCTTCTTAAGCCGTTATACCTAACTTCCCATAAAGCTAGTATAACTCTTAAGTTTTCAAAAACCAAGTATTACTTCTTCTTTCAAAATGATTCAAAATCTTTTGAAATACTTGAGTTCTTTATTAACACATAACAAGCCATCATAGTTCAAATCGATTACCTTTTAAAACCACAAGTATTTTCTTACCAACATAAAGCTATTATAACCAACTTCCCATAAAGCCGTTATAACACTTTATGTTTTAAACCAATCAAATACATTTAGCATATGTACGTCTACCGTACTACATAGTTTACACATATCATGCTAGAAGAGATAAGAAGAGGTTCACATACCTCGCGACGAGTATCGACTAATAGCAAAACGCTCCAAGTACTTCCAACCGTCGGCTACTCCTTAAGCCAAGTAGATCGCGCCACACGTAGTACTTCAACCTATAAGGCCACAAGGCGCTTATTAACATTTAGACCTCATCGTAGAACATTCTACCGAAAATTGGCAAAGACTCTCCCGCAACAACGTAAATCTCCTCCTCTATCGGGGCCGGCTATCAAGCCAACCAGGGGGGGTTCATACATCTAACCCGAACGGGTACAATTCTACTCCACAGAAAAGCTACACAAGTCTACTGCAATACAGTCCTATGTAAATACAGTTCAGTACTCTTCTTTCGAAAAGGTTTCTTATTATTCAGGCTTAAGTCAAAAGACATTGCCGACAACAACGTTCAGTTCTATATATATAGTATACTTCAACTATATAGTCTAACAATCATGTAATTTCCAATTACAATAGGGGGACAAGATATTTACCTCGATAAGCCCATAATTATCCGAGTTTAAATGTCGATCCTGAGCAAGGTTTAGCTCCTACTCAAGGCCCGACTCCTCCAAACAACCCTTAGAAGTTCTAACCAACTTCTACTTAATACTCCAACTAACTATGGAGATTTTCCTGTGGTTTCGGTTTTGTGACGTAAGGGATGTATAATTGTTTTTCTGGGCTTTTCTTATAAGTATAACCTTAGAATACTACAAGGTATACGGCTAAGGTAATTTGGGCATTACAACAATACTTTTGAGAGTTTTTCTAACAAGAGTGGGTATTATACGAGACAACCACTCAAGAGGGTGTATACCTCTACTACCCCACTGTGGGGTACTCTCGCCGAGGGAGGGTGCTCTCGGCTAAGCCTCACAAGGGGGAGGGATTTTTAACACTTAGAAGATTTGTGGAAAGGATGAAGAATTCATCAAAGGGAGAGGGGTATTTATAGGTCAAGCCAAGACCAACCAATGGCCAAGATTATGCCAAGTGCATAGCAAGTGTAGGGCCAAGATTGGGACAAGTGTGTGTGGGTCCCACTTTATCAATCAACACACAAAATATCCTACCAACTACACTCTCCAATTCGTCCAATGTCCGCCCATCACGTCCGCCAATGGGAGGGTGCCAAGTGGTGCCCTCTCGTTGGTCCAAAATGTTTCGTCTCTCGGAAAAATCCGCAAAAATTAAAAATGACATAGCCGGAAATTCCCCTACGAAAGCTGTGAAAACGTTTCGTCGAAAAACGACTCTAATCGGGTGTTGTGCACAAACACAAATCGGCCAAGCCTAATTACAAGTTCAAATTTTCTACGTACGTCCTCACGTACATACTCTGGAAATACGGGGTATAACACACGTGTCCCTCCCCACTTGTGTAACAAAGCTCTAATTATATATATGTATATGTATTGCAAGATTGGCTAAGTGTGGGAGATATTATAGTGAAGACAAGTGGACAAGTGGGTCTACTTGGGTCCACCTCCACTTGTGCTTTATACAAGTCATATATACAAAGGACTTTCAAGACTTAGCTCATTATATCTTCATCTTCAAACCCTCATATCTCTTTCTCTCCTTGAGGTTCTCGAAAATCTTGAGCAAAAGTGAAGAACAAGTGTAAGTTATTTTCCAAGATTAAGCTCCCTAATCAAGTTCTAAGCCAAGTTAACTCTCCAAGTTTAGTGATCACGGTTTTGGACCAAAAACTATCTTGAAACCCTAAGCTTGTTATGAACTTTATGAAAGAAGAACATGAAAGTAATATGGATACAATCTTGTAAAGGATACATGTGTGTGATTGGAACTTGAAGAAGTGGTGTAAAAAGTGAGGTGTTGGCCGAGATTAAGGGACTGTTTTGTGCTAAGATTAAGGTTAATATTTCTTCTTCCTCTTGAAGTAATTGGAAGTTATATGATATTGTAATTGATAGATGGACTTGTGTTAAGTAAAAAGGAGAATAAGAAATACATGTCACAGTTTTGGCATGCTAGCCAAAAAGTGGACAATTTTGGTGTTGTCGGATTCGTTGGTTATTGTTGTTGTTATCATCACTACTTGGATGTTAAAATGAAGGAAATCTTGTTATTACAAGTGGATGTGGTTTATATATAAGTGTTGGAATGTAAGTTGGATTATAAGAAGTTATGAAAATGGCTTTGGTTGTAGTAGTTGGCCGAAAAACTGCATGAAACTGTGAGACGTTGTTGTGTTGTTCTAAGGCTGTTTTATACGTATTATATGTTGGAAATTTAGCTACCATTATGCATGTTTAAATGTGGTAATTGATAATGCATGTCCTAAAGGAATAAGGTTGTAGAAAGGTGTAGAAAAACTTCATATTCTACCCTCATCGTTGATGAAGTGTGGACTGTTTTTAGTGGACTGTTTTGTATGGATTAAGAGGCCGGATTTACATAAGAAGTAGGTGTGTGAATCACCTTGGTTGCTATTTTGGTTGTGTCCTTAATTGGTGCTTGATTATTGATGTTATTGGCCTTATGGAAAAATATGTATAAATAGGGGAAGTGCTGCCCAAATTTTTATAAGAAAGGAGATTCATTATGTGGTATAAGTGTATACTAGTATTCATGAAGTTGATAGACGTGTTATTGTGATTATAGGTTGAAGTACCTATTTGGGACGTATTCTACTTATCATGTTGGTTAGTCGTCAATAAGGTATGTGAACCTCTTCCTTCTTTCTTTTGGCATGTTCTACGTATGAACCATAACAGTGGTATTGTTTCAAAAGTTATTCTACTCTTAGAAGTTAAGGAGTATTCTTGTTATTGAATCTATGCTAAAGACATGTCTAAATTATTCGTAAGTCCTTACCAAGTATTATGAGAGATGTTGGTAAGAGTTTTTAGTAAGCATTGGAGTAGAGTTGATCTTGCTAAGTTATAACATTAATAAGTATTAGACGTTGAGACTGATTTTGGTAAGCGTATTAAAATAAGCAATTGCAGTGTTAAATGAAAAAAATATCGATCAAGCCAATGCAGCGTTAAATGAAAAAAAAGTATCGACAATCAATTATTGAAATGATTAGACTTCCATCTACATAGAAACTAAGATATAACCAGTTCGTTTTACATTTTCTAGTTCACAGTTGATTAGATAAGATCATTATAAATATATAACCTACTAACGGCTCATAAAATGAATTAATTTGGCAATTTGGATCGGTTATCACCATGCAAATGTTTCCATAATGTTAGCCAGAGGAGCGAGACAAATTTAGATTATCAAGTTGGTATAGACGACAAGCGGTATGTGAAACTATCCTTTCTTCTTTTGAAAGTTGAGTTTTATGAAGTAAGTGTACGGTGGACGTACGTAGTTCTTTTGGATCTTAATACTTAATGACATGATAGTGCCTTGAGTTTTCTAAATGAAAGTTGTTCGATTTTATTCCATTGAGAGTCAAAAATGATTTTACCGTGTCCCAGAAGGGGCCGGGCAACATATGATTTTATTTCACCGCGTCCCAGAAAGGGTCGGGCAGTAGATGATTTTATTGAGAGTCAAAATATGATTTAAATTGCATAAAGTTGCTCATGATAGCTATTCGTGCAAGTGTTATATTACATTCATCGCGCCCTTCACTGAAGGTCGCGATTCCGTGTCCTAGAAAGCGGTCGCGATTCGCGCCCAGTAATTGGGCCGGGCTGATTCGTGCGTATCTCCCCATAGGTTCATCGCTCCCTTTACTAGAAGGCCGGGCAGTAGATTTATCAAGATTCCATGGACAGTATATGACTTTACTGCGTCCCAGAATAGGCCGGGCAGTATACCTTATATGTTTACCGTGTCCTTCACCAGAGACCGGGCAGTA
The DNA here is from genome assembly GCA_029844215.1 of Przewalskia tangutica. NCBI lineage: Eukaryota > Viridiplantae > Streptophyta > Magnoliopsida > Solanales > Solanaceae > Przewalskia > Przewalskia tangutica. Next base: position 41,937,833 of record CM056733.1, read on the forward strand.
TATGACTAAGTGTTTACCGCGTCCCAGAAAGGGTCGGGCAATATATGTTCACCGCGTACTTCACTTGAGGGTCGGGCAGTATAAGTTCACCGCGTCCTTCACTTGAGGGTCAGGCAATATAGGTATATGATTCCATGGACATGTATACATGATGCGGGTATAGATATCTATGACATATATGATTTCATGGACATGTATCCATGATGCGAGTATAGATACTCACGACAGTATATGATTCCATGGACATGTATCAATGATGTGGGTATAGATACCCAAGACAGTATATGATTATATGAACATGCATTCATGGTTTATAATGACTCTGATACTTTAACAAGGTACAGTTGACCCTTATTTTATATAGCACGGTTGGATCTGGTATTTGATTTTCATGCTTGTCTTGTCATCTTTTGTATAATTATGATCTTATTTATTGTACTTCATGTTTACATACTTGGTACCTTGTTGTACTGACCCCCTTCGGGGGCTGCGTTCATGCCCGCAAGTATAGGTACACAGTTTGGTGATCCTCGAGCTTAGGATCCTTGCTCAGCATTTTGGGATAGCTCCATTGTTCCGGAGCCTAGTCATTTTGGTACATGTCTTCCATTTTGACTTGTGTATATTCAGGGGTACGGCGGGGCCTTGTCCCGTCATAGATACTATCTTACTCTTAGAGGTCTGTAGTCATATATGGGTTGGACATGTACAGTTGTAATTCGGTTGGATATGTCTATGTACAGTGGCGGCTTTGTCAGCTTGCCTGTTTTTATTTTATGAGATAATGAGTTTTCTTAAAGCTTCCGCTGGTTATGTGTCATGTGTGAGTATAAGGGTGCCCAGGTAGGGCATGTTATACCCCGTAGTTGCAGGGTATGTATGTGAGGACGTACGTACGAGAGTACGGCAGAAATTTTGAAAAGAAAGAAAGATGTGAGTTTTCGACGGAAAAGTTTCCGGTTATTTGTGAAGAAAAAGGTTCGTTAATGGGAATTGGATTCCCAGATTTGGTATTTGGACTTCATAGATTATATTAGAATTTTGAGATTTTATTTTCGGAAGACGAAATATTCTGGGCGAATCGGGGGGCGACACGTGTCACCCCCATGTGGCACCCTTGGCCGAATTTACCTTTGTGCACAACACCCGATTAGAGTCGTTTTTCGACGAAACGGTTTGCATAACTTGCGAGGGGAAAATTCCGACTATGTCGTTTTGTATTTTTTCGGCTTTTTCCGAGCGACGAACATCTGGGCCAACGAGGGTGACACTTGTCACCCTCAAGTGACGGTTTGGGTAGGCAAGGGGGGGACGTCTTCCTCCCTTGTTTTGTGCCTTGTTTTGGCCTTGTTTGGTGCATTGTTTTGTGGAGTGTTTTGTGGAGTAGGGTTTAGGGTGCACTTGGCTTGATTCGCCTTACACTTGCCTTGCACGTGGCTTGATCTCGCCATTGGTTGGCCTTTGGTTTTGCTATAAATACACCCCTTATGTAGATGAACTCTTCATCCACAAAAGAAACCTTACAAGCCGCAAATCCCTCCATCCTATAGTGTAGATTTCGTCCAACTCATCCCCTTTTGAGAGTCTTGCCGAGGCCTCCTCCTCCCCTCAGGTGCCTTGCCGTGGGTACCCCTAGCCTAGTTGTTTTCGTATAATACCCCTTGTTGTGGTATAGAAATACTCCCCTAGTATTGTTATAATGCCCAAAATACCTTAGCCTTGTACCTTGTAGTATTCCAAAGATACCTCTATACGTAGAGCCCGGAAATACTACCTTTTGTCCTTTTTAGTCTCAAACCGAAACCCTAAGGAAATCTTCATAGTTGGTTGAAGTATTTGAGTAGAAGTTGGTTAGAACTTCTAAGGGTTGTTTGGAGCGCACGGAGTAGGAGCTAAACCTTGCTCAGGATCGACATTATAACTTGGATAATTATGGGCTTATCGAGGTAATTATCTTGTCCCTCTATTGTAATTGGAAATTACATGTTTGTTAGAATATATAGTTGAAGTATACTATATATGGAACTATACTTAGTATTCGGCAATGTCTTTTGACTTAAGCCTGAAGAATAAAGAATCGAATCGAATCAGATTTACATGGGATCATTGCATGTAGACTTGTGTAGTATTACTGAGTAGAATTGTACACGTCCGGTTATACGTGTAAACCCCACTGGTTGGCTTGGTAGCCACCGATAGAGAGGAGATTTACGCTGCATGTGAGGTGCACTAATTTTCGTAGAAAGATAGAAACTTGTGTTTTGGGGTTAATAGACGTTTGTGACCTTTATAGTGAAAGTACTAAGAGTAGCGTATTCTACTCGAGAGTGGAAAGGGCTAGCGGTTGTAGTACTTGGAGCATCTTGCTTATTGTCGATAAATCGTCGCGAGGTATGTGAACCTCTTCCTATCTTTTCTAGCATGATTGTTGTGAACTATGTAGACGGTAGACGATACGTGCTAAGTGATTTGGTTGGTTTAAAACATAGGGTGTTATAATAGCTTTATGGGAAGTTAGTTATAACGACCTTATGTAGGTGAAAATGGTTTACCGATGTTAGAAGTTAAGAGACTTGATCTTATAAGATAAGAGACTTAACTTATTTGTTTTAATGTGGATGTTTGTGTGAAACCTCATTCGTGAGTAATGAGTACTTGGTTTTTAAAGGGATAATGTTTTACTGATTTCGGAAATCAGAATGTGTATCGACAGACCACTGCAACGTAAATAAAGGAAAATGTATTGAATAATGATGTGTTGTATTAAAACCAGTAGAAACCTCCATCTGCATAGAAGCTAAGATGAGACAAAATGATATTACATTTTCTAGATCATGGTTCTTTGTAATAAGATCGTTATAAACAAGAATAAACTACTCACATATATGACATATGTTACTCAATTGTTTTAAAAGAGATTAAGACTATGAGTTATGAAACCTTTCTAAAATAAGTGACTTGAGCATTTGAAAATGAGAAGCTTGAGTAATTGGAACTAGGCAAACTGGAACTTAGGAAAAGAATGTTGTTACTTGATTTTGAAAAGGAATGTGGGTTGGTCATTCTAATACTACAGGTATCGGGTGACTTTATAAAAGTAATGGATCTCTTTTAAAAAAACTTAACGTATGTAGTACTTTGGGGTTAAAAACCCGGACTTTGGCATAAAATGAAAGTACTTTGAGTTGTGTGAAACTTGCCTATGCTTGTTGTGGAGAAACTTGCCTATGCGTGTTGTTGTGAAACTTGCCTATGCTTGTGATGATAGCCTTTGTTGTGCAAGTGTGGTATTTCTGTGTTACCGCGTCTCTCGATAGAGGGCCGGTCGACTTGTTGAGAACTTACTTGGACGTGCTGGCAGTGATGGAGAATTCCACGGGTATGTTTCCATTTTGATTACTGTCTTGTTGTTGATGTCACATGGACATGTCTACACCGAGGTAGAATTCCGGGGGCATGCGGCCATGCGGTCGGGTTGATTACCCGATGTATTGTTATTGTGGTTACATGGACATGTCTACACCGAGGTAGAATTCCGGGGGCATGTGGCTACGGCGGGTTGATCACCCAAGATATTATTGTTGATGTCACATGGACGTTTCTACACCGAGGTAGAATTCCGCGGGCATTGGTATTATTGTTGCATCATGGACATGTCTACACCGATGCAGAATTCCGGGGGCATGCGGCCATGATGCGAACATGATTGATGTTGTGGGCGTGAGACCCATAGTTATATTTGAGTGATGACTTGAGGGCGTGAGTACCGATCGACATGATCGCTTTTATGTTGGAATCGTAGTTTGGTTATCATACATGTCTCGCTTTATATAGACTAGTATGATTTCATTACGATATTTTACGATTCACATACTTGGTACTGTTGTCAGATCGACTTTCGGCCGCGTTCATGCCGCAGTAGAGGTACATCGGCCGTGGATCCTCGCTCTTAGGATCTCGATTGCGTTTTGGGAAGCTCCGTTTCTCCGGAGGCTTATCTTTTGGTATGTGTTCCCTGAGTTGTAGGTTCTTGTACATTCAGGGGTATGGCGGGGCCCTGTCCCGTCATAGTTGTTGTAAATCTTAGAGGTCTGTAGTACTGTTGTAGGCAGGGTTTGAAAAAAAAAAAGGATTAAACTGTTCGTTTTGAAAGAGTTGTATTTATATATGTTATTGGAAGGTAACCGTTGGGTTGGCCTGTTTTATGATCATATATCTTGTTTCTTGTTTAAAGTTTTATTTCCCGCTGGTTTTCTCTGATGTTGTGTCACTAGGGTGCCCGGGATAAGGCACCAGTAACGGGCCCCGGGACGGGTCGTTACAGGGCACCAATCACGGGTCCAGGGTTCGGGTCGTGACAAGTATAATGTCAAAATCCATCGTATCAAGAATAACCTAATCCACCCAAGTGTCATACTCCATAAAAGTAACCACACAAGATCTATAGACTCGATCCACTACCACAAAATTAACAACATGAGTAAAGACACATATAAGAACATCTAGTAAGTGATACAACATATCCAAACCCATAGATAAATAAGCAGACATATATGAGAAAGTAGATCTTGAATCAAATAAGACTAAAGTTGGCTGATGACAAACCAAAATAATACCTGTGATAACAACATCAGAAGCCTTTGTCACGACCCGACCCCGGGCCCGCGACTGGTGCCCTACCTGGGCACCCCTGTCAGGTATACATCAGAGAATAGCAGCGGAACATACACAACACATATAAATACTTAGACAATAAACAACAACAGGCTAGCCGATAAGGCCACCTTTCGTAAAATATACACATACCCAATAAAAACAGAACAATACATTTTTTTTCTTTACAACCCAATACACAAGACATGACTACAGACCTATAAGAATAACAACTGTGGCGGGACAGGGCCCCGCCATACCCCTGAATGTATAACAACCGACCATACCAGGGATCTGTACTAAGGATAAGCCTCCAGAATAATGGAGCTTCTCCACAGCTGAACAGTGATCCTAAGAGTGAGGATCAACAACCTGTATACTCTACCTGCGGCATGAATGCAGCCCCCCGAAGGAGGTCAGTACAACATGTATGGCACGACCCGACCCTGGGCCGCGACTGGTGCCCTACCTAGGTACCCCTCTCAGGTATACATCAGAGAATAGCAGCGGAACATACATAACACGTAAACATGTTTAGACAATAAACATCACAGGCTAGCCGATAAGGCCGCCTTCCATAACATATATACATAACCAAAAGTGAAACAATACAACTTTGTTCTTACAGCCCAAACCACAAATGTGACTACAGATCTCTAGGAATAACAACTGTGGCGGGACAGGGCCCCGCCATACCACTGAATGTACATAATATCTACAACATCAGGGAGAACCGTACCAAAAGACAAGCCTCCGGAGAAATGGAGCTTCCGACACCTGATCAGTGATCCTAAGAATGAGGATCCACCACCTGCTTACCCATACCTGCGGCATGAACGCAGCCCCCGAGGAAGGGGGTCAGTACACAATATGTACTAAGTATGTAAAACTGGAAAATACTGTAAATACATCATAAGTCTAAAACAAAGCCGGAGACATGTATGATAATCAATTTACAGTACACTGTGCCTTACTAACAATGAGATTAAATAAGAGTATACTTACTGCATAAAAATAGGAGGCTCTCTATCAAAGCAGGACTACCCGCCCGCAGTATCATTTAAGCAATCCTACTCCTGAGACTATTTCACCCGCATGGTTCGTGTGGACCCGCATGAGGTATTCCTCGCATCATGGGTAGCAAATCCACGGAGTGGTATAATGTCTTGGGGGTTTACCCCGCAATCATACTCAAAAGGTGGTATAACGTCTTGGGGGTTTACCCCACATTTATACTCTTACCCTAGAGAAGGTGGTATAACGTATTGGGGGTTTACCCCGCATTTATACTCTTACCCTAGCTCAACCGACTATCATACATAACATAAGTAAGTTAAGCAATCCCCCTAACTTCTTATTAGTCTTGTTCATATACCCTCTCATTTTAGTTCACTTAAGGCACTAACATGTCTTAATAAAAGAATCCGGGAATTTAACCCAAGGTACTACATACTTCTACTCTTTTAAAAAAAAGACTCCTTTTCATATAAAACTTCCAAGATACTAATAACCATAGCATCAAGTCACTTGTCCTTACTTATCTTACTTAAAGTAAATCTCTCCTTTTAACTTTCCATAAAGCTAATATAACCGACTTCCTATAAAGTCTTTATATTAACCTTATACCTTAGTCAATTACATTTTCCTATATCCAAGGGACTTAATACTTTTAAAGCGAAACAAGTATCATATACTCAAAACACTTCAAGTCCCTTAACTTTGAAAACTTAAGACATCCTTAATACTTTTAAAGAAGTGGGTTAATCCCCTAACTCGCCCAACTTGGCCATTCTTAAACAAGTAAAGGATATCGAAGTATTGTACGTCTACCGTACTATATAAGTATAACTATTCATGCTCAAGAGATAGGAAAGTTCCACATACCTCTTCGGGTCAATCCACTTGCTAAGTCCAATATCCCGCACGTAGTATGTCAATCTATAATGACCATAATACGTCCATTAGCTTCTAGCTTCAACGTAGAACATTCTAATTGAAAAGTCCCTTATTCTACGGAAAATTGGACAACACTTCCTTTGTTTCTACATACTTTTCCACCTTTTCAAGGTCCGATATTAACTACTAAACGCCACATTTAAGGCCCAACAATTCAGCAATACAAGGGGATTACACGCCTAACTTGGACGCGTAAAATTCTGCCCCACAATACAAATTAAATAATCCAATAAGTTTAAGGTAGTAGCTTGGCTATAACATGTTCACATATCATCCTTATCCAATCCTTTCAAATCCAAAATCATATTTCCTATATGCAATATACCTAAAAGCAACATTGATAACTACAAGTCCTTTCTTCCACACATGCAACACAATTTACTAGCAAAAAGAGAAAGGATTGTTACCTTAGAGTTTACCCACATTAGTCCAACAAATTTCACTTGCCTTCTTTCCACAATCACCTCCACAAACCTCCTACAAGTTTGTCAACATGTTTCTTTCTTGCCACCTTTTTGAATTTTTCTCTAGGCCTTGGTTTCTTTTTTGAATTTTTAGAGAGAAGGGAGAGGGATTTTTAGAGAGAAGGGAGAGGGATTTTTAGAGAGAAGGGGGTTTTGTGAGGAATGACCAAGTCTTCAAGACTTGGTCAATAAATAGTGCTTCCACAAAATCAGATGGGAGGGACACTTGTCACCCTCTCATGGCCTTTTTAAAACAAATATCTTCTGATTTTTCCCCCAGATTTTAGAAAATCCCGCTTCGGCGCCGCGGCCCTGCAGCCGGCGCCGCGGCACTGAAACCTCCGAGAACCTTCAGTACTTCCGGCGCCGCGGCGCTGCAACTTCAGCGATTTTCAGAATATCCGGTGCCGCGGCCCTGCATCTGGCGCCGCGGCGCTGTGGCACCTGACCGCAAAAACTTTTCTGCTCGACTGCGCATTGAACTTGTAACTTCCATAACTTTTTACTACGATGTCCTATAGACGAACGGTTTGTTGCGTTGGGAACTAGACTCAACGAACTACGTTCTAGGCCTTTGAAACACCTAGGAACTCTTAATGCAACTGGACGTAAACCGCCTCAAAGTTGACTAAAACCCGTCCGAAACATTCTGTCAAACTATCTTTTTAAAATTTAAGTCTTAATTCCTTTCGTACGTTCTCATAAGCATGACCTGAATTACGGGGTGTAACATTCTCCCCCCCTTAGAAACATTCGTCCTGAATGTTCCTTCTATTCTTACTCAAATCACAATATCGACGTAGACCCTCTTAACTATTCTTCTTGCAAAAAGAACGCTCTACACGGCCACAACAATACTTAAGCATAAATGCCAAATTAAAAACTAACAAGCAGGAAAGTGGGTTACCTGGAGGTGTAGGGAACAAGTGAGGATACTTCTTCATCATGTCCTCTTCTGCTTCCCATGTCATTTCATCTCTGTTCTCATTCCGCCATAAGACCTTGACGGAAGCCACATCCTTTGTCCGCAGTCGCCTAACCTGACGATCGAGTATCGCTATGGGACTCTCCTCATACGATAACCCCTCTGTCACCTGGACATCACAAATCGGGTGCACTCTAGATGGATCTCCGATACACTTTCGCAATATAGACACATGAAAAACTGGATGCACTGCCTCCAGATCGAACGACAGATCCAATGTCACGACCCGACCCCGGATCCGTGACCGGTGCCTTACCCCGGGCACCCTCGTGATACAACATCAGAGAAAACCAGCGGAAATAAACTCACAAACAAGAACCATATAAGAATATAAAACAGGCTAACCCAAAGTGGCTACCTCTAAATATAATAAAACGAACAGTTACATCCTTACATCCCAATTCATGATAGGACTACAAGCCTCTAAGAAGGTATAAACGCTATGACGGGACAGGGCCCCGCCATACCCCCTGAATGTACAAAAGTCTACAACCTCAGGGAACCGTACCAAAAGACGAAGCCTCCGGAGAAATGAAGCCTTCCGAGAACCGAACAGTGATCCTAAGAGTGCGGATCAGCAAGCTATGAACCTCAACCTGCGGCATGAACGCAGCCCCCCGAAGGAGGTCAGTACAACATGTACCAAATATGCGAAACTGGAAAATACTGTAGTAATATCATAAGTCAAAAATAAGTTGGAGTCATAGATAGAAATCAATTTCCTTGCACTGTGCCTTACTAACAATGAGAGTAACAAGTATAAAACTTATAGCATAAAAATAGGAGGCTCACGATCAAAACAGGGTACCTCGCCCGTAGTATCATTAAGCAATCCTACTCCTGGGACTATTTCACCCGCATGGGTCTGTGGACCGCATGAGGTCATCCGCCTCGTCATGGGACTATTTCACCCGCATGAGACTATTTCACCCGCATGGATCCTGTGGACCCGCATGAGTACCATCGCCGTACTCGCATGGGACTATTTCACCCGCATGGATCCTGTGGTCCGGATGAGTGCAAGCGCCGCACTCGCATCATGGGTAGCAAATCCATGGCATAAATAATAACCCGGGGTTTACCCCGTAATAATATAAATATATAACATAGCTCATCCGTCTATCATACATAACATAAGCACTACCGGCCTATCATATCATACATAAGCACTACCGGCCTATCATATCACAACATAAGCACTACCGGCCTATCATAACATAAGCAAGTTAAGAAATCCCCTAACTTCTTATTAACATTATTAATATATCCTCTCATTTTAGTATCCTAAGGCACTAACATGTCTTTTAATAGAAAATCCGGGAATTCAACCCAAGTACCATGTACTTTTAACTTTTTAAGAAATAATTCTTTTTATACAAAAACTCCAAGATACTAATCACCATAGTATTAAGTTACGATTTCTTTCAAGACAAGTCACATTTCCTTTTAGAAATATAATAGGCTTCTAAATCAAGTGACTTCATTTCCTTTAAAACCTTAGGAAACCAAGGCCTAAAAATCAATTCACCTTTCTTAGTTTCAAATCCTTTACCCGTACTTGTTTTAATTAGAGTAAACCTTTCTTTGTGAACCTTTCAAGAAAACTAATATAACCAACTTCCCATAAAGTCATTATATTAGCGTTATCCCTTTGTCAAATACATTTTCCCTAAATCCAAGGGACTTATACTTTTGAAATGAAACAAGTAGCATATACTTTTAAAACAAGTGAAAGATATCAAATCTTGTACGTCTACCGTACTACATAGGTACAACTACTCATGCTCAAGAGATAGGAAAGTTCTACATACCTCTTCGGTTAATCCACCTGCTAAGTCCGAAATACCGCACGTAATATATCAACCTATAATGACCATAATACGTTTATTAACCCCTAATTTCAATGTAGAAATATTCCAAGTTCAAGTTACTAATTCCTAAGGAAATTTGGGCAGCATTTCCTTTGTTTCTACATACTTTGCCACCTTTTTCAAGGCCGAATTCAATATCCAAACGCCACATTTAAGGCCCATCAATCCAACATTTCAAAGGGGATTACACAACCAAACTTAGGTGTGTAAAATTCTGCCCCAATAGGTAAAACAATACACTTAACAATTCTAAAGTAGTTTGTAGGCTACAACATGCTCATAATATCTTTTTAACCAATCTTTCATATCCAAACCATTTTTCTTACATGCAATGATTCTAAGAGCATTATTTACTACTACAAATTCCTTATTCTTCACATGCAACACCAATAACTAGCTACAAGAGAAGAAATGTTACCTTTGGAGCTTTAGCCAAAACTATTCCAACAATTTTGCTAGCCTCCTTTTCAAGAATACCACCACAATAACCTCCACAAGCTTGTAAATAACTTTCCTTCTTAACACCCTTTTCAGATTTTCCTTAAGCTTGGAGTTTCTCTTGATTTTCTAGAGAGAAGGGAGAGCTTTTTAGCTTAGAGAGAGAGAAGAGTTTGGAAGATGACCAAGTCTTCAAGACTTGGTCAATATGTAGTGCATGCAAAATCAGATGGGGTGGGACACTTGTCACCCACCCATGGCCTCTTTTAAAACAAAACAGTGCAGAAATTTCCACTAACTCTCGCAGAACCCGCGGCCTGCGATCGGCGCGGCCAGCTGAAACTCACCGCCACCTCCGGATCTTCGGCGCGCGGCCCGATTTCGGTCCGCGGCCTACAACCACCGTCTTGGCGCGCGCCACGCCTCAAGGCCGCGCTGAGCCCCGGGATCGAGATTTTCATCAACCTACCTAAGTCTTAACTCCTTTCGTATGGCCCCATACGCACGACCTGAACTACGGGGTATAACATCCAACTCATAGGCAACCTTGCCTACCTTACGGACAATCTGGTAAGGCCCAATGTACCTTGGGCTAAGTTTCCCCTTCTTCCCAAATCTCATCACGCCCTTCATGGGTGATACCTTCAGGAAAACCCAATCATCCATCTCAAACTCCAAGTGTCAACGCCGATGGTCTGCATACGACTTCTGTCGACTCTGAGCTGACAATAACCGCTCCTGGATAAGCTTCACCTTATCCACCGCCTGCTGGATTAAGTCCAACCCGACTAACTGAACTTCTCCCACATCAAACCAGCCTATCGGTGACCTACAGTTCCTCCCGTATAAGGCCTCATAAGGCGCCATCTGGATACCAGAATGGTAGATGTTGTTATATGCAAACTCCACAAGAGGTAAATGATCCTCCCAGCTACCCCTGAAATCAATAACATAGGCCCGCAGCATATCCTCAAGTTTCTGGATAGTACGCTCGGCCTGTCCGTCGATCTGAGGATGAAACGCAGTACTGAGACTCACTTGGGTCCCTAATCCCTTCTGGAAAGACCTCCAGAAGTTAGCCGTGAACTGGGATCCTCTGTCTGAAATAATCGATATAGGAACCCCGTGCAGTCTCACAATCTCTCTGATATACAATCTAGCATAATCCTCGGCCGAAAAAGTCGTCCTGACAGGAAGAAAGTGGGCTGATTTCGTCAGCCTGTCGACAATAACCCAGATGGAATCATGCTTCCTCTGAGTGTGAGGTAACCCAGTAATAAAGTCCATATTGATCACCTCCCACTTCTATGTCGGAATCTCTATCATCTGCAACAGTCCACCAGACTTCTGGTGCTCCACCTTGACCTGCTAACAATTCGGACACTGCGTCACAAACTCCACAACGTCCCTCTTCAGGCCATCCCACCAATACATACCTCTGAGGTCGTGGTACATCTTAGTCGACCCCGGATGAATAGAGTAACGAGCACTGTGTGCCTCTCCCAGAATTTGCTGACTAAGTCCTGCTACATTGGGAACACATAACCTGCCCTCAAATCTTAGCACCCCATCAGGTGCTACTTCAAATAGACTCTTCTCCTCTCGAAGAGCCGTATCTCGATACCATACCATAATCGGATCCTCATACTGTCGCCTCTTCACCTCCTCGATGATAGATGACTCGGCAACCTCTCGAACCCGAACCCCATTACTACCAGAACTAACCAAACGAACCCCAAGGCTCGCTAGCTGATGTAACTCGCGGACCATGCCCCTTTTCTCTGGCTGCACATCTGACAGACTACCCATCGATCTGCGACTAAGGGAATCTGCAACTACATTGGCCTTCCCTGGGTGGTATAGGATATCGACATCATAATCCTTAAGTAGCTCTAACCACCATCTCTGCCGCAAGTTCAGCTCCTTCTGGCTGAAGATATACTGGAGGCTCTTGTGGTCAGTGTAGATATCCACATGAACTCCATATAAATAATGTCTCCAGATCTTCAAGGCATGAATCACTGCTGCCAACTCTAAGTCATGTGTGGGGTAGTTCTTCTCATGCTTCCGAATTTGTCGAGATCGTAGCTATAACTTTACCGTCTTTGCATCGACGCACCCAAGCCCGACACCCGACGCATCACAATAAACTACATATCCGTCTAAACCCTCTGGAAGAGTAAAAACCGGGGCGGTCGTCAATTTCTCCTTCAGTAACTGGAAGCTCTCCTCACAAGTATTCGTCCACCGGAACATAGCTGTTTTCTGAGTCAACCTAGTCAAAGGTGCTGAAATGGAAGCGAACTTCTCCACAAATATCCGATAATAACCCGCAAGGCCCAAAAAGCTGTGCACCTCCGTCGGTGTAGTGGGTCTAGGCCAAGTCTTGACTGCCTCAATCTTTGATGTATCAGCCCAAATACCATCGGCCCCGATAACATGCCCTAAGAAAGCCACTGAAGCCAACCAAAACAAGCATTTCGAGAACTTGGCGTACAACTGCCGGTCCCGGAGGACTCCCAGTACCGTCCTCAAATGATCTGCATGGTCCTGCTCTGTGCGCGAATAAACCAGGATATCATCAATGAATAATATAACGAACATATCCAAGAATGGCTTGAACACCGGTTCATCAAATCCATGAATACTGCTGGGGCGTTAGTCAACCCGAAAGACATCACCCTGAACTCATAGTGCCCATACCGGGTCCTGAATGCAGTCTTTGGGATATCTGCCTCTCTAACTCGCACCTGATGATAACCAGACCGCAGGTCTATCTTGGAGAAACACCTCGCACCACCTTGGTCAAACAAATCATCAATCCCGGGAAGGGGTATACATTCTTGATAGTTACCTTATTCAATGCACGTAATCAACACACATACTGTGGCGTCCCATCCTTCTTCTTTACAAATAAAACCGGCGCTCCCCAGGGAGAAACACTAGGCCTGATAAAGCCTTTTTCCAGCAAATCCTTCAGCTGGTCTTTCAACTCCCTCAACTCAGCAGGTGCCATCCTGTATGGTGGAATAGATATAGGTCGAGTGTCTGGCGATATATCAATGCAAAACTCAATCTCCCTCTCATGAGGGATACCCGGGAGATCGTCTGGGAATACGTCTGGAAACTCTCTAACAACCGGAACTGACTGAAGGTCTGGTATCTCGGCCTCGGTATCGAATACCCGATCCATATGGTAGATATACTCCTTCCGCACCATCTTTCTAGCCTTGAGGTAAGAAATAAACCTACCCCTCGGCGACGCAGTATTCCCCTTCTACTCGATAACCGGCTCCCCAGGAAACCGGAACCGTACCAATCTCTCTCTACAGTCCATATTGGCATAGCAAGACGCTAGCCAATCCATACCCATAATCACATCAAAGTCCGTCATATCCAACTCTATCAAGTCGGCTAGGGTCTGACGACTGTATATAGTCACTGGGCAAGCCTTATACACCCACTCAGCTACCACCGAATCACCTACTGGCGTAGCCACCTCAAAAGGTTTTATGGACTCGGGCTATATCCCTATTCTACCAGCAATATGAGGAGATATATAGGACAAGGTAGAACCTGGATCTATCAAAGCATATACATCACGACATGAAACCAATAATGTACCTGTGACGACATCTGGTGACGCCTCCTGGTCCTGACGGCTGGACATAACATAAATGCGGTTCTGAGGACCGCTGAAACTGGGACCCCCACCACGACCCCTGCCGCGGCCTGCTGGTCCGTGAACACCCTGCCCTCCGAGGCGCATAACCACCGAAGACGAAGATCCAGCAACTGACCCTGTCGGCTGAACCATAACACTCCCGCCGCCTCTGGTCGGACAATCTCTCCTCAAATGGCCCTGCTGGCCACAAGAGTAACAAGCTCCCGAAGCCATACGACACTCGCCCGGGTGAGACCTACCGCATCGAACACACCGAGATATGGGTGGTCTCGATCGATGTGATCTCTGCCTCGCGAAGCCACGGTGATCAACCTCGCGCGGAAATCGGAAGGGGCACTGCATGCGGTGAAATGTGGATCTAGTCTGCTGCTTGAAATTGTCGCCTCAGCGCCTGAGACCCTGCTGTCCTGGCCCTCTTGGGCTGGCCTGAGTCAAGCTGATCCTCTCTCTCTCTATCCTCTATCCCCTGCGCATACGCCTGCATCCTGGCAATATCCATACCTGGCTGAAGGGCCACCCCCAAGCATGCAGTAATCATATGATGGTCTAGCCCCATCACATAGCGATGAACTCTGTCTGCCATGTCAGCTACAATGGTGTGCGCATACCTGGCCAATGAGTCAAACTCCAGGCTGTACTCTCTGATAGTCCTCCCATTCTGCCTCAAGGTCAAGAATCTATCCACACAGGCTTTCCTCATCTCAGGAGGCAGAAAGTGATCCAGGAAGGCCTCTGTGAACTCCTCCCAAATAGCTGGAAGAGCACCCTCACCTCTAGACAACGCCCATGACTCAAACCAGTTCAACGCAATATCGCGTAACCGGTAAAAGGCTAGCATGACTGACTCAGCCTCCGAGGCCCTAAGCACCTGCATAGTCCGCTGTAACTGCCGAACAAACTAATGAGGATCCTTCTCGGATCTCGAACCATAGAACTCGGGTGGATGACAACCCAGGAAATCTCGAATCCGTAAACTTTCAGCTCTAGGGTCGGCTACCTGCTCTTGTCGGCGCTGCCCTGCTACTATGCTGGTCAATAACCGGATCTGCTCCCCGTAATCTCTATACTCAACCCCTGGCTGTGAAACTAGAGGCTCAGGTACCGCGGTCTCAGTAGCCGGTGCTGCTGCTCCGAACTCTGCCGGGGCTGGCGACATCGTGGAACTCGCCGTCCGAAGTATCACCTCAGGTAAAGACTGGGCCTGTGCCCTCGTAACCCTCTGCGTCCTACTTGAAGCTCCCTCAGTTGCCTTACCCTTCTGGGCCGCGGTTGCCTTGCGTGGAGGTATAACTGATACATAAAAATATGTCAGAGGGAGTTCAACCTATAACACAGCTCTATTGCACGATCTCAGAGTGAAAGAATAGAAACCATCCTAAATATCCTGTAGCCTCCTGATTATAGATGTGGTGCACGACACACCGATAATCAAGACTCTACTAGACACGGTCTGTAGACATTTTCCGAGGACTAACTGCTCTGATACCACTTTTGTCACGACCCGACCCCGGGCCGCGACTGGTGCCCTACCTGGGCACCCCTCTCAGGTATACATCAGAGAATAGCAGCGGAACATACACAACACATAAACATGTTTAGACAATAAACATCACAGGCTAGCCGATAAGGCCGCCTTTCATAACATATATACATAACCAAAAGTGAAACAGTACAACTTTGTTCTTACAGCCCAAACCACAAATGTGACTACAGACCTCTAGGAATAACAACTTTGGCGGGGCAGGGCCCCGCCATACCCCTGAATGTACATATACAACATCAGAGAGAACCGTACTGTTATACCCCGTATTTCCAGAGTATGTACGTATGGACGTACGTACGAAATTTGAGCCTTAAGTTAGGCATTGGATTCGAAATTGGGCACAAGTGCCGAGTAGAGTCGTTTTCCGACGAAACGTTTCCTGACTTTCGTAGGGAAAATTCGGCTATGACTTTTTAATTTTTGCGGATTTTTAGGTGGCGAAACATTTTGGACCAACGGGAGGGTGACATGTGTCACCCTCACATTGAAGCAAGTGGGGTGCTTGGGCGATTTGGGCGTCAAGAGGCCTTGGTTGGCCTTGGCGATTGGCTCCCTCTTTTGGCCTAGTTTTGTGCCATGTTTTGTGGAGTGTTTTGTGGAGTAGGGGTTAGGGTGCACTTGGCTTGATCTTGGCCTTACACTTGCCTTGCACTTGGCTAGATCTTGGCCATTGGTTGGCCTTTGGTTTTGCTCTCAATACCACTCTCTTTGAAGACTTCTTCATCCAAAACCTTCCAAGTCTTGAGTCCTCTCCCTCCTCTTTTCGTCCAGAGCCCCCTCTCCCCTTGTGAAGGCCTTGGGCGAAACCCTCCCCTTTGTGAGCCTAAAGCGAGAACACCCCTCTTTTAGAGTGTTGTTCTCGTGTGATACCACTTTTTGTGGTGTTGAAATACTCCTCCAAGTATTGTTATAATGCCCAAAATACCTTAGCCTTGTACCTTGTAGTATTCCAAAGATACCTCTATACGTAGAGCCCGGAAATACTACCTTTTGTCCTTTTTAGTCTCAAACCGAAACCCTAAGGAAATCTTCATTGTTTGATTGAAGTATTTAAGTAGAAGTTGGTTAGAACTTCTAAGGGTTGTTTGGAGCGGGATGGAGCACCCGGAGTTGGAGCTAAACGTTGCTAAGGATCGACATTTAACTTGGATAATTATGGGCTTATCGAGGTAATTATCTTGTCCCTCTAGTCGTAATTGGAAATTACATGTTTGTTAGAATATATAGTTGAAGTATACTATATATGGAACTATACTTAGTATTCGGCAATGTCTTTTGACTTAAGCCTGAAGAATAAAGAAAAGAACTGAACTGTATTTACATAGGACTGTATTGCAGTAGACTTGTGTAGTGTTACTGAGTAGGATGGTACACGTCCGGTTAGACGTGTAAGTCCCCCCCTGGATGGCTTGGTAGCCGGCCTCGATAGAGGAGGAGATTTACGCTGTTGTTGCGGGGAGAGTCTGCGAATTTTACGTAGAAAGATAGAAACGTGTGTGTTGGGGTTCATAGACGTTTGGGACCTTTATCGGTGAAAGGACTAAGAGTAGCGTATTCTCCTCGAGGAGTGGAAAAGGCTAGCAAGGTTGTAGTACTTGGAGCATTTTGCTTCTTGTCGATAAATCGTCGCGAGGTATGTGAACCTCTTCCTATCTCTTCTAGCATGATATGTGTGAACTATGTAGTACGGTGACGTACGTGTGTTAATTTGTGTTTGATTGTTTTAAAACATAGTGTTATATGACTTTATGGGAAGTTGGTTATAAGACTTTATGTAGGTAAGAAAATACTTTGTGGTTTTAAAAGGTAATCGATGTGAATTATAAGCGGCTAGTTATAATAAAGAACTTGATGTATTTCAAAAGATTTATAAATCGTTTTGAAGGAGAGTAACACTTGGTTTTAAAGGTTTTAAAAAGAGTTATACTAGCTTTATGGGAGTTAGGTATAATGTCTTAAGAGAGGTAAAGAAATGGTTTCGATGTTAGAAGTTAAGAGACTTGATCTTATAAGATAAGAGACTTAACTTATTTGTTTTAATGTGAATGTTTGTGTGAAACCTCATTCGTGAGTAATGAGTACTTGGTTTTATTTAAAGGGATAATGTTTCTTGATTTGGAAATCAGAATGTGTATCGACAGACCAACGCGGCATTAATAAAGGAAAATGTATTGAATAATGATGTATCGTATTAAAACCAGTAGAAACCTCCATCCGCATAGAAACTAAGATGAGACAAAATGATATTACATTTTCTAGATCATGGTCTGTAATAAGAATGTTGTAAACAAGAATAACCTACTCACGCGAGACATATATTACTCAATTGTTCTAAAAGGAATCAGTGATTAAGTTTGGGAACTATGAAACCATTTGAAAATGAGAAGCTTGAGTAATTGAAACTAGGCAAAGCTGGAACTTAGGAAAGAATGAAGTTACTAGATTTTGAAAAGCAATGTGGGTTGGTCATTCTAATACTACGCCTATCTGGTGACTTTTATAAAAGTAATGGATCTCTATTAAAAGAACATAACGTATGTAGTACATTGGATTTAAAAACCCGGACTTTGGCATAAAATGAAAGTACTTTGAGTTGTGTGAAACTTGCCTATGCTTGTTGTTGTGAAACTTGCCTATGCTTGTTGTTGTGAAACTTGCCTATGCTTGTGATGATAGCCTTTGTTGTGCAAGTGTGGTATTTACGTATTCCGCGTCTCTCGATAGAGGCGGTTGACTTATTGAGACCTTACTTGGGCGTCTTTGGCGGTGATGGAGAATTCCACGGGTATGTTTCCATTTTGATTCTTGTCTTGTTGTTTATGTCGCATGGACATGTCTACACCGACGAGATTCGGGGCATGCGGCCGTGCGGCGGGTTGATTACCGATATATGGTTATTCGCAACATGGGCGTGTCTACACCGTCACGATTCGGGCATGTGGCCATGCGGCGAGGTTGACCACCCGATATATTGTTATTGAGGTTACATGGGCATGTCTACCGTCGATTCCGGGGCATGTGGCCACGCGGCCTTGTTATTGTGTTGCATCATGGACATGTCTACACCGTCACGAGATTCGGGGCATGTGGCCATGATGCGAACATGATGGATGTGGTGGGCGTGAGACCCATAGTTAGATTTGAGTGGTGACTTTGAGGGCGTGAGTCCCTGACTTGACTGCTTTTATGTTGCGTACTGTATTTTGGTTATCATACATGTCTCACCTTTATATGATCGTTATGATTTAACCGCAGATATTCTGATTTCACATACTTGGTACTGTTATCGACCTCCTTGGGCTGCGTTCATGCCGCGAGTAAGTACATCGGTCGTGGATCCTCGCTCTTAGGATCTCAGTTCAGCGTTTTGGGAAGCTCCGTTTCTCCGGAGGCTTATCTTTTGGTATGTGTTCCCTGAGTTGTAGGTTCTTGTACATTCAGGGGTATGGCGGGGCCCTGTCCCGTCATTGTTGTTGAAAATCTTAGAGGTCTGTAGTACTGTTGTGGGCAGGGTTTGTAAAAAGGATTAAACTGTTCGTTTTGAAAGAGTTGTATTTATTTATGTTATTGGAAGGTAACCGTTGGGTTGGCCTGTTTTATGTTCATATACCTTGTTTCTTGTTTAAAGTTTTATTTTCCGCTGGTTTTCTCTGATGTTGTGTCACTAGGGTGCCCGGGATAAGGCACCGATGCGGGCCGGGCAGTCGTTACGTGCCAAAGACAAGCCTCCGGAGAAATAGAGCTTCCGACACCTGATCAGTGATCCTAAGAATGAGGATCCACCACCTGCTTACCCTACCTGCGGCATGAACGCAGCCCCCGAGGAAGAGGGTCAGTACACAATATGTACTAAGTATGTAAAACTGGAAAATACTGTAATTACATCATAAGTCTAAAACAAAGCCGGAGACATGTATGATAATCAATTTACAGTACACTGTGCCTTACTAACAATGAGAGTAAATAAGAGTATACTTACTGCATAAAAATAGGAGGCTCTCGATCAAAGCAGGACTACCCGCCCGCAGTATCATTTAAGTAATCCTACTCCTGAGAATATTTCACCCGCATGGGTTATGTGGAACCGCATGAGGTATTCCTCGCATCATGGGTTGCAAATCCATGGAGTGGTATAATGTATTGGGGGTTTACCCCGCAATCATACTCAGAAGGTGGTATAAAGTCTTGGGGGTTTACCCCGCATTTATACTCTTACCCTAGAGAAGGTGGTATAACGTCTTGGGGGTTTACCCCGCATTTATACTCTTACCTTAGCTCAACCGGCTATCATACATAACATAAGTAAGTTAACAAATCCCCCTAACTTCTTATTAGTCTTATTCATATACCCTCTCATTTTAGTTCACTTAAGGCACTAACATGTCTTAATAAAAGAATCCGGGAATTTAACCCAAGGTACTACATACTTCTACTCTTTTAAAAAAAAGACTCCTTTTCATATAAAACTTCCAAGATACTAATAACCATAGCATCAAGTCACTTGTCCTTACTTATCTTACTTAAAGTAAATCTCTCCTTTTAACTTTCCATAAAGCTAATATAACCGACTTCCCATAAAGTCGTTATATTAACCTTATACCTTAGTCAATTACATTGACCATCTTGGAAGATAAGACTTCAAGCTTGATATATTTGACCAAAGTCAACTTGTCCACATGGGCTTAATCCTTGTGAAATTCATCCTAGCCTCACATTTGTTGATATCTAAGCCCTCCATTGTGTTATAAGTATGCTACTAGTGCAAGACTAGCTCATTTAACACTTAGAAAAATTGAGAGAGCTTGTGTGTGCCCATTGTTACTCTCGGGTTTGCTAAGAAAGAAAGGAGAAAAATTTGTAGTTTTGATCCATTAGCCACAAGACTTAAACCCAATGTCCCTAAGAGTGTTGTAAGGATATCTCAATAGAAAGATTTCGGAAAAGCAGCGTTTTCGTATTAGTCGCAAGGCGGAAACTTAAGAAGTTCTTCAACTTTGAAGTTGGAACTTGAAGATGGGTCCTTCATAGGCCTCTAAGGAGTGCTTGGAGCGGATTGGAACTTAAGGAAATGAGCTAAGAATTGCTAAGGCGCGACTTTGAATCTTGGAAATTTTAAGGGCTTGGAAAGGTATAAATTTTGTCGTTTTAGTAGTTAAGACTTACTTGTTGTTGTAGCTATGCATATTAGCAAGCATGTGGTATATTGTATGAAGTTGATAAGTGTATTGGCTATTGGAACCCTAATCCGAAAACTAGCATGTTTAGCTTTAAGATTGGAATTCAAGTTGATTATTAGTTTAAGTCTTCGCATGTTGTATAAAGAAGGAAATTGTAGTCGTTGAAGTTGTTAATGACTACATAACATGTTAGAACTAAGAACTTGGATTGAAAAAAGAATTTGGAAAGGACTTAGTGTCGTTGGTTATAAGTTGGCCGAGAGATGGTTTGGATTTTAATCTACTTTGTATGAATTGTGGGGCGGAATTTTACACGTATTGTAAGGCGTGTAATCCCCTTTGTTTGGTTGTTGTTTTGAGCCTTAAATGTGGCGTGTTGGTTATTGTATTCGGCCTTGAAAAAGGTGGCAAAGTGAGTAGAAACAAAGGAAGTGCTGCCCGATTTTCCGTAGAATTAGAGACCGTATACTTAGTATTATTCTACGTTGAGACTAGAAGTTGATAGTCTTGTTGTGACCATTATAGGTTGACACTTCTACGTACGGCGTATTCAGCTTAGCTTGTGGATTTAGCCGAAAAGGTATGTGAACTATCTCCTCTTCTAGCATGATTCCTTAATGTTATACCCCGTAGTTCCAGGGTATATATGTGAGGATGTACGTACGAGTATACGACATAAATTTTGGAAAGAAAGAAAGATGTGATTTTTTCGACGGAAAAGTTTCCGGTTTTTGTGAAGAAAAAGATTCGTTAAAGGGAATTGGATTCCCAGATTTGGTATTTGAACTTCTTGGATTATATTAGAATTATTGGATTTTATTTTCGGAAATGGTCACGTGGGGCCCACGGGAGAAATTTACGGTTTTGTGGGGCCCGCTTTGTTTTTGAGATTTTCGGTATTTTGGATATTTTCGAAAGACAAAATATTTTGGACGAATCGGGGGGTGACACGTGTCACCCCCATGTGGCACCCTTGGCCGAAATTGGAGGGACAAGTGGCTAGCCACTTGTCCCCTTGGCCGAAATGCATTGACACTTGGTGAGCATTGACCATACACTTACCTTGATCCTAACCCTTGAATCCTCTATATAAACCCCCTTAGCTTGATGAATAATTTCATTCCTCACTTAAGAGCTTGCAAGGCAAAATAATACTCCCTCCCCTTTGAAGAGTTTTCGTCCCCCTCCCCCACTTGAGTAGAAATACTTTGTGTATTGTAGTATAATCCCAAATACCTTGGCCTAGTATCCCTAGTAGTATTCCAAAGTTATTTCAATACTAGGAGCCCGGAAATACTACTTTTTCCAAAAGTCGCAAAATAAAACCCTAGAAAAATCTTCATAAGCTTGGTTGAAGTGTTAAGAGAAGTTGTTTAGAAACTTCTAAGGGTTGCTTGGAGCGGGTTGGAGCGTAAGGATTTGGAGCTAAACGTTGCTCAGGATCGACTTATAATCTTGGATAATTTTGGGCTTATCGAGGTAATGATCTATGTCCCCCTATTGTAATTGGATATTACATGTTGTAGTAATTATACTTGAGTATATTATATTGGAAGGATGATTATAAAGGATTGAACTGTATTTACATTGGACTGTACTTACAGTAGACTTGTGTAGTATTATTGTGAAGCAGAATTGAACACGTCTGGTTAGACGTGTAATCCCCTGGGAGTTGTTGGCCTGGTAGCGGGCCTTGGTAGGGGAGGAGTTTTGTGTGATAAGCGGGAGAGTCTTTGCGAATTTTACGTAGAATAAAGAATCTTGCAGTTAGAATATTCTACGAAGAGATCTAGGAGTTGATAGGCGTTTTGTGGCCTTTATAGGTTGCAGTACTACGAGTAGCGTATTCTACTTGAAGAGTGGAAAAGGCTAGCAGGGTTACAGTACTGTGGAGCATTTTGCTAATTGTCGATAATCGTCGCGAGGTATGTGAACCTCTTCCTATCTTTTCTAGCATGATTGTTGTGAACTATGTAGTACGGTGAGCGTCACGTGTGCTAATTGATTTGGTTGGTTTAAAACATAGGGTGTTATAATAGCTTTATGGGGAGTTAGTTATAACGACTTTATGTAGGTAGAAGAATGGTTTATTGATTGTAGAAGTTAAGAGACTTGATCTTAAAAGATAAGAGACTTGACTTATAAACGACTTGATTTTGAAAGTTAAGAGACTTGATCTTGAAAGATAAGAAACTTGACTTATAACGACTTGTTTTCGGAAAAAGAGAAGTAACTTAATTTTAAGTATAGGTTACTTGTTTTGAAAAGAGTAAGTTATTTGGGTTTTAAAAGAATACTTGTTGTTGTTTTAAAAGAAAAGAGACTTGTGGAATTGAAGAGTTTTTGGTTTAGAACATAAAGTGTTATAACAGCTTTATGGGAAGTTAGTTATAACGACTTTATGAAAACAAAGGAATGGTTTTTATCATTGGTTTTAAAATGGTAACTTGACTTTAAAAGGAAAAGGGTTTTGGTCTAAAAAGAAGGCATGGTATTGTCTTAATTTGGTTTAAAAAGGAAAGTCTGGAAGTTGTTTTGGTTTAATTAAAATGTTAGTCACTTTATTTTGATACTACGGGTATCGGGTGACTTTTGTAAAAGAAATGGATCTTCTAAAAAGAATTTAACGTACGTAGTACTTTGGGGATTAAAACCTGGACTTGTCATAAAATGAAAGTACCTTGAGTTGTGTGTAGTGTGCCTATGTTTGCGTGTGATAGCCTTGTTGTGCAAGTGTTGTATTCTTATGTTACCGCGTCTCTCGATGGAGGGCCGGTCATGTTATTCTTGATTGATGGACATACTGACACGATGGGTGGCCCACGGGTATGTTTCCACTTTGATTGTTATCTTGTTACTTCCTTTTGGACATACTGACACGATGGGTGGCCCACGGGTATGCTTCCATTAGGAGTGTTATCTTGTTATTGGCTTGGACATACTGACACGATGGGTGGCCCACGAGTATGCTTCCATTCTGATTTTATCTTGTTATTTTCTTTTGAACATACTGACACGATGGGTGGCCCACGGGTATGGTTCCATTAGGATTGTTGTTCCATGGACTAGCTCTCCATGAGGTTTACTGATTCGGCTTTGGTATCTGGTGGTTGGCTTTCGTACTTGCCCCGTCTCGTGGCTGATTCGGCCTTGGTACCTGGTAGTTAGCCGCGACTTGCCCGCTCGGTGTAGTGGCGAAGTCTCGTGATCTGACGCGGTATCGGTAGTTAGCCCGTACTTGCCCGACGATTGCGTGGCGCAGCTTGGTATCCGGTAGTTGGCTTCGTACTTGCCGTGTCGGCTTCGTGGTTTGGTTGTATAGTATTGTTGAATGCGGTTGTTATGACACGGGTGGGACCTAGTGTTCATGTGTACTTCTTGGTGTGATTATATCATAGGCTGGCGATGAGGAAGGTATTCCACGGGCATGATTGATGTTGTGGCGTGAGACCCATTGTTATACTTGAGTAATGACTTTGAGGCGTGAGTCACGACTTGACATATTTGTTTATATATTATGGATCGTAGTTTGGTTATCATACATGTCTCCGCTTTATATAGACTATTATGATTTCATTTCTGATATTTCTGATTTCACATACTTGGTACTGTTATCTTGACCTCGCCCGAAGCTGCGTTCATCTGCGCAGTAGAGGTACATTGGTTGTGGATCCTCGCTCTTAGGATCACAGTTCAGCGTTTTGGGAAGCTCCGTTTCTCCGGAGGCTCATCTTTGGTATAGTCCCCTGTCAGTGTAGTTACTTGTACATTCAGGGGTATGGCGGGGCCCTGTCCCGTCATAGTTATGGTTACATTCTTAGAAGTGCAGTAATCTTTGTTGTGGCGGGGGTTTGTAAAAGGATTTAACTGTTCAGGTTGATATATATATGTATATATTCAGGGAAGGTGACCGTTTTGGTTAGCCTGTTACATACTTTATCTCTTGTTTCATGTTTAAGTTTTTATTTCCGCTGATTTTCTCTGATGTTGTATCACTAGGGTGCCCGGGGTAAGGCACCAGTCACGGGCCCGGGATCGGGTCGTGAAACTTAAGATAAAGAAAGTAAGTTCTACTCCTTAAATAATCCATTCCTTGGTTGTATTTGAATTGCCTAAAGTGGAATTTGTTCTATGTACTTCCTTGATTGTACTTTGATGTTTAAATTGTAAGTTGTATAATCCATTTCCTTAGTGAAGTTTGGATTCTAAAAAGTGAGAGTATTTTACTTAAAGTACATGGAGTCTTGAAAAGGAAGTGGTTTCCAAACCTTTTGGCTAGTGCCTTAGTTCCAAAACCTAAAGGTCATTATAATGACTTTAGGGGAGTCAAAGGAGTGATTTACTTACTTGTTTTAAAAGAGGAGAAGTGACATGATTTAAGAGAAGTAACTTGTGTTAGAGGTGTGAGTTACTTGAGGTTTAAAAAGTAGATGAAACTTGTTTTCTAAATATTAAGAGACTTGAAGTAATTTGAAAGTTAAGAGCTTGTTTTGCAAGTATGTGATACTTGGTTTTTAAAGTATAAGTCTCTTGGTTATAAAAGGAATGGATATGTCTAAAACCATAAAGGGTTATAACGACTTTATGGGAAGTTGGTTATAACGGCTTTACGGAAGGTTAAGAAAGTTGTCTATTTTGATTATTGGGCATAAGTTGCCTAGATTGTGAAAATTTGAAGTTACTTGATTTCAAACTTTGAAATGAGTTTTCTAAAAGTGTAGTAACTTACTTTGAAAAATAGACACACCTTGATACTACGGGTGTTAGTATCTTGGGTTTTTACATAAAAATGAGTCTTTTGAAAAGAATGTACGTACGTAGTACTTTGGCTTGATTAATTGAGAATTATTCTATTTGTGCCTTGATAAGTACTTTGGCTTGTTAAATGAGAATTATTCTATTTGTGCCTTGATAAGTACTTTGGCTTGTTAAATGAGAATTATTCTATTTGTGCCCGGATAAGTACTTTGGCTTGTTAAATGAGAATTATTCTATTTGTGCCTTGATAAGTACTTTGGCTTGTTAAATGAGAATTATTCTATTTGTGCCTTGATAAGTACTTTGGCTTGTTAAATGAGAATTATTCTATTTGTGCCCGGATAAGTACTTTGGCTTGTTAAATGAGAATTATTCTATTTGTTCCTTGATAAGTACTTTGGCTTGTTAAATGAGAATTATTCTATTTGTGCCTTGATAAGTACTTTGGCTTGTTAAATGAGAATTTTTCTATTTGTGCCCGGATAAGTACTTTGGCTTGTTAAATGAGAATTTTTCTATTTTTGACTTGATAAGTACTTTGGCTTGGTTAATTGAGAATTAGCCTAGGTGTGCTGGTAATAGCCTTTGAGTGCAAGTATTATGTTTTATTACGTTGCCGCGACTCTCGGTTGGAGGGTCGGCTGTCTGGTTGTAAGTTACTTGGACGTACCGACAGTGATGTGGGATTCCACGGGTATGCTTCTGTTAATTGTAGTACTTGGGTTAAGTTCCCGGATTTTTTATAAAAGACATGGTAGTGCTTATGTCTTCTTTAATGGCCGGTTGAGATAGGGTAAGAATATAAGTGAGGGGTAAACCCCCAAGACGCTGTACCACCTGCTTTATGTGTTGTTTGACGGCCGGTTGAGATTGGGTAAGAGTATAAGTGAGGGGTAAACCCCCAAGATGCTATACCACCTGCTTTACCACCTTCTCCAGGGTAAGAGTATAAGTGAGGGGTAAACCCCCAAGATGATATACCACCTGCTTTACCACCTTCTCTAGGGTAAGAGTATAAGTGAGGGATAAACCCCCAAGATGCTATACCACCTGCTTTACCACCTTCTCCAGGGTAAGAGTATAAGTGAGGGGTAAACCCCCAAGACGCTATACCACCGGTGGGACTTGGTGTTCATGTATGCCTATTGATGTTATATTATATCATGGACTGCCGACTTAGGCCTCTAAGGAGTGCTTGGAGCGGATTGGAACTTAAGGAAATGAGCTAAGAATTGCTAAGGCGCGACTTTGAATCTTGGAAATTTTAAGGGCTTGGAAAGGTATAAATTTTGTCGTTTTAGTAGTTAAGACTTACTTGTTGTTGTAGCTATCAATATTAGCAAGCATGTGGTATATTGTATGAAGTTGATAAGTATATTGGCTATTGGAACCCTAATCCGAAAACTAGCATGTTTAGCTTTAAGATTGGAATTCAAGTTGATTATTAGTTTTAAGTCTTCGCATGTTGTATAAAGAAGGAAATTGTAGTCGTTGAAGTTGTTAATGACTACATAACATGTTAGAACTAAGAACTTGGATTGAAAAAAGAATTTGGAAAGGACTTAGTGTCGTTGGTTATAAGTTGGCCGAGAGATGGTTTGGATTTTAATCTACTTTGTATGAATTGTGGGGCGGAATTTTACACGTATTGTAAGGCGTGTAATCCCCTTTGTTTGGTTGTTGGTTTGAGTCTTAAATGTGGCGTGTTGGTTATTGTATTCGGCCTTGAAAAAGGTGGCAAAGTGAGTAGAAACAAAGGAAGTGCTGCCCGATTTTCCGTAGAATTAGAGGCGTATACTTAGTATTATTCTACGTTGAGACTAGAAGTTGATAGTCTTGTTGTGACCATTATAGGTTGACACTTCGTGCACGCGTATTCGGCTTAGCTTGTGGATTTAGCGAAAAGGTATGTGAACTATCTCCTCTTCTAGCATGATTCCTTAAGATAAAGAAAGTAAGTTCTACTCTTAAATGATCCATTCCTTGGTTGTATTTGGATTGCCTAAAGTGGAATTTGTTCTATGTACTTCGATTGTACTTTGATGTTTAAATTGTAAGTTGTATAATCCATTTCCTTAGTGAAGTTTGGATTCTAAAAGTGAGTATTTTACTTAAAGTACATGGAGTCTTGAAAAGGAAGTGGTTTCCAAACCTTTTGGCTAGTGCCTTAGTTCCAAAACCTAAAGGTCATTATAATGACTTTAGGGGAGTCAAATGAGTGATTTACTTACTTGTTTTAAAAGAGGAGAAGTGACATGATTTAAGAGAAGTAACTTGTGTTAGAGGTGTGAGTTACTTAAGGTTTAAAAAGTAGATGAAACTTGTTTTCTAAATATTAAGAGACTTGAAGTAATTTGAAAGTTAAGAACTTATTTTGCAAGTATGTGATACTTGGTTTTTAAAGTATAAGTCTCTTGGTTATAAAAGGAATGGATATGTCTAAAACTATAAAGGGTTATAACGGCTTTATGCGAAGTTGGTTATAACGACTTTACGGAAGGTTAAGAAAGTTGTCTATTTTGACTATTGGGCATAAGTTGCCTAGATTGTGAAAATTTGAAGTTACTTGATTTCAAACTTTGAAATGAGTTTTCTAAAAGTGTAGTAACTTACTTTGAAAAATAGACACACCTTGATACTACGGGTGTTAGTATCTTGGGTTTTTACATAAAAAGGAGTCTTTTGAAAAGAATGTACGTACGTAGTACTTTGGCTTGATTAACTGAGAATTATTCTATTTGTGCCTTGATAAGTACTTTGGCTTGTTAAATGAGAATTATTCTATTTGTGCCTTGATAAGTACTTTGGCTTGTAAATGATAATTATTCTATTTGTGCCCGGATAAGTACTTTGGCTTGTTAAATGAGAATTATTCTATTTGTGCCTTGATAAGTACTTTGGCTTGTTAAATGAGAATTATTCTATTTGTGCCTTGATAAGTACTTTGGCTTGTTAAATGAGAATTATTATATTTGTGCCCGGATAAGTACTTTGGCTTGTTAAATGAGAATTACTCTATTTATGCCTTGATAAGTACTTTGGCTTGTTAAATGAGAATTATTCTATTTGTGCCTTGATAAGTACTTTGGCTTGTTAAATGAGAATTTTTCTATTTGTGCCCGGATAAGTACTTTGGCTTGTTAAATGAGAATTTTTCTATTTTTGACTTGATAAGTACTTTGGCTTGGTTAATTGAGAATTAGCCTAGGTGTGCTGGTAATAGCCTTTGAGTGCAAGTATTATGTTTTATTACGTTGCCGCGACTCTCGGTTGGAGAATTCGTCTGCAGTTGTAAGTTACTTGGGCGTCAAAGCGGTGATGTGGGATTCCACGGGTATGCTTACATTAATTGTAGTACTTGGGTTAAATTCCCGGATTTTTTATAAAAGACATGGTAGTGCTTATGTCTTGTTTAATGGCCGGTTGAGATAGGGTAAGAGTATAAGTGAGGGGTAAACCCCCAAGACGCTGTACCACCTACTTTATGTGTTGTTTGACGGCCGGTTGAGATAGGGTAAGAGTATAAGTGAGGGATAAACCCCCAAGATGCTATACCACCTGCTTTACCACCTTCTCCAGGGTAAGAGTATAAGTGAGGGGTAAACCCCCAAGATGCTATACCACCTGCTTTACCACCTTCTCCAGGGTAAGAGTATAAGTGAGGGATAAACCCCCAAGATGCTATACCACCTGCTTTACCACCTTCTCCAGGGTAAGAGTATAAGTGAGGGGTAAACTCCCAAGACGCTATACCACCGGTGGGACTTGGTGTTCATGTATGCCTATTGATGTTATATTATATCTGTCACGACCCGATCCCGGGCCCGTGACTGGTGCCTTACCCCGGGCACCCTAGTGATACAACATCAGAGAAAACCAGCGGAAATAAAAACTTAAACATGAACATGAGACAAGATAATGAAACAGGCCAACCAAACGGTTACCTTCCAAAAAAATATATATAAGCAACTCTTTTTAAAACGAACAGTTTAATCCTTTTTACAAAACCACCTTGTGATTACTCTGAGACCTCTAGAGTTTATACAACAACTATGACGGGACGGGCCGCCATACCCACAATGTACAAGAACCTACGGACTCGTGGGTAACATACCAACAGATAAGCCTCCGAAAGGAACGGAGCTTCCCAAAACGGCGAGATGAGATCCTAGCGAGGATCGACGGTAGATGTACTCTACTGCGGCATGAACGGCCCGAAGGAGGTCGATCTAACAGTTGCAGTATGAAAGCGTAAAATCAGTAAATGAAATCATAATAGTCTATAAAAGCGAGAGCGATTATGATAACAAACTACAAGACTCGCGCATAACGATTATATCAATTCGGTCTCACGCCACACATCAATCCTGCGTGGAGTACCTTCCTCATTGGCGATGCATGATATGATAACAACAAGACAAGAATCCAAATGGGAGCATACGTGCGCTACGCGTCGTGTCGGTATGTCCAAAGGAACAAATAAGACAACATTCCAAATGGAAGCATACCCGTGCGCTACGCATCGTGTCGGCGTGTCGAGGAAACAATAAGACAAAGATTCCAAATGGAAGCATACCCGTGCGCTACGCATCGTGTCAGCATGTCCAAAGGGAAACAATAAGACAGCACTCCAAATGGAAGCATACCCGTGCGCTACGCATCGTGTCAGCATGTCCAAGGGGAAACAATAAGACAACAAAGCGGTAATCAAAGTGGAAGCATGCGTGCGCTACGCGTCGTGTCGATATGTCCAAAGCGATTAACAAGGTAACACTATCAACGAGAACGCACTGCGTGGAATTTATCCGTCACGGTCACGTCCAAGTAAGTTCTCAACAAGTCATCCGACCCTCCATCGAGAGACGCGGTAGTATAGAAACACAATTTTTGCACAACAAAGGCTATCACAACAAGCATAGGCAAGTTTCACAACAACAAGCATAGGCAAGTTTATACACAACTCGAAGTACTTCCATTTTATGCCCAAGTTCGGTTTTAACCTAAAGTACTACGTACGTTAAATTCCTTTTAAAGAGATTTATTCCTTTTATAAAAGTCACCCGATACCCGTAGTATAAAAATAGAGTGACTTATATCTTTTAAGTAAACCAAAACAACTTCCATACTTTCTTTTTTAAAGTCAAGTTACCACGTTAAAACCAATGATAAAACCTTTCTTTTGTTTTCATAAGGTCGTTATAACCAACTTCCCATGTACGTTATAACACCTTATGCTTTAAACCATTTTAAGACAACACAATGCCTTTCTTTTCCTAAGGTTCGGTTTGCCTAATTTTTAATTACGCAAGTCTCTTTTTGAAAAGTTTCATAGTTCAATGTCTTAATCTCTTTTAAAACAATTGAGTAACATATGCCATAGGCGAGTAGGTTATTCTTGTTCATAATCAATCTTATTAAGCAGCCATGATCTAGAAAATGTAATATCATTTTGTCTCATCTTAGCTTCTATGCAGATGGAGGTTTCTACTGGTTTTAATAATACTTAATTATACAATACATTTTCCTTTATTAACGCTGCAATGGTTTGTCGATACACATTCTGATTTCCGAAATCAGTAAAACATTATTCCTTCCAAAAACCAAGTACTCATTACTCACGAATGAGGTTTCACACAAACATCCATTTTAAGTCAAGTCTCTTATCCTTTAAGAATAAGTCTCTTAACTTCTAAACCATTAAACCATTCTTTTTATCTCTCTTAAGGCGTTACACCTAACTTCTCATAAAGCTGGTATAACTCTTATGTTTTCAAACCAAGTACACACTTCTTTCAAAAAGGTTTCTTAATCTTTTTAGAATACTCCAAGGTTCTTTTACATCCAGTCGGTTATAAGTCAAATCAGTTATCTTTAAAAAAAATCACAAGGCTTTTTCTTATCTACATAAAGCTGTTATAACCCACTTCCCATAAAGCCGTTATAACCCTTTATGTTTTAAACCAATCAAATACATTTAACATATGTACGTCTACCGTACTACATAGTTATACACATATCATGCTAGAAAGATAGGAAGAGGTTCACATACCTCGCGACGAGTATCGACTAATAGCAAAACGCTCCAAGTACCTCAAACCGTCTGCTACACTCTCAGTCAAGCAGATCACTCCACACGTAGTACTACAACCTATAGAGGCCACAAAGCGCCTATTAATATCTTTAGATCTTAATGTAGAATATTCTCTGAGAAAATTCGTAAGACCTCCCACATGCAGCGTAAATCTCCTCTCTATCGAGGCCGCTACCAAGCCAACCAGGGGGGTTAACGTCTAACCGGACGCGTACAATTCTACTCACGGTAATACTACACAAGCTCTTCATGTCTGATCTATGTAATTCTGATTGATTCACTTCTTAAAATTCAGCTTAAGTCAAGACATTCCGTAAGTATTATTCGAGCTTGATCAAAAGACATTGCCGCACAATTATAATGTTACGTACTATATATAGTATACATCAACTATATATTCCTACAACATGTAATTTCCAATTACAATAGAAGGTCAAGAGTGTTTACCTCGATAAGCCCAAAATTATCCGAGTTTATATGACGATCTGAGCAAGGTTTAGCTCTACTCGTGCGCTCTAACCGCTCCAACCAACCCTTAGAAGTTCTAACCAACTTACTTATAACTTCAACTATGGGTGAAGATTTACTTAGGGTTTCGTTTTTGAGGAGGAATTATAATGGTATTTTACGGGCTTGTATAAGTGTAACCTTGGGAATACTACAAGGTATTTGGGCAATGGTATTTGGACATAACAACAATACTAGGAGAGTATTTCTATACCACAACAAGGGGTATTTATACGAGACAACTAGGCTAGGGGGTGTGTACCCGGCCAAGCCTCAACAAAGGGAGGGGGTAGGTTTGGCCAAGGGGCCTTGAGGGGAGGGTGTGTGGTGGACGAGATCACAAGAGGGAGAGGGAGGGTTTGAGACTTAGAAAGATTGCTCAATTTTTGGATGAAGAATGTCTTCAACTAGAGGGGTATTTATAGGTCAAGTGAAAGCCAACCAATGGCCAAGATGAAGACAAGTGTGGTGCAAGTGTAGGGCTAGATTTCAACCATGTGGACCTTATCCATCTACCACACCAACTTGCACAAATATCCTACCTAACCCAAGGCACAAAAAACGTGCCTTTGCTTGCCTTTGCCGTCCACTTCACGGCCAATGTGAGGTGACACATGTCACCCTCGTTGTCCAAAATGTTTCGTCTCGGAAAAATCCGCAAAAATTATAAATGACATAGCCGGAATTTTCCCTTCGAAAGCTGTGGAAACGTTTCGTCGAAAAACGACTCCTTTTGGTAGCTATGCACAAATTCGAACCTATGCCTACTTTAAGGCTCAAATTGTATACGTACGCCCTCACGTATATACTCTGGAAAATACGGGGTATAACAATATCATGGACTGCCGGCAATGAGGAAGGATTCCACGGGCATGATTGATATTATGGGCGTGAGACCCATGGTTATGTTTTTAGTAATGACTTTGAGGGCGTGCGTCCCTGACTTGATATGACTGTTTATGTATTGTGTACTGTAATTTGATTATCATACATGTCTCCTGTTTTGTTAGACTGTTATGATTTTGTTCTGATATTTTGATTCACATACTTGGTACATTCTTCGTCTCGACCTCCTTGGCTGCGTTCATGCCGCAGGTTTAGGTACGCTGTTTGGTGATCGGCAGGTGTAGGACCCTGCTCAGAGCTTTTGGATAGCTCCTTCTATTCGGGAGTTATCTTTTTGGTATAAGTTCTTTCGAGACAGGCTTTTATGCGATTATGGGTACAATGGGGCCTTGTCCCGTCATAGTTCAGTATAACTCTTAGAGGTCTGTATTCATATGTGGGATTGGACTCATGTATAGTGTAGTGTCTTTTATTATGTATATTATATGGCAGCCTTGTCGGCTTTGCCCTTGCACGTACGTTGGTTTTAAAAATAAAAGAAAAAAAGAGTGTTTTAAATTCCGCAGTTTACTTGTGTTGTTAAGGTTGAAGGGTGCCCAGGTAGGGCACGATCCAGCTTGAGGTTGGGCGTGACAGTGGTATCGAGCGATCGGTCCTCGGAATGTCTACAGACCGTGTCTAGTAGAGTCTTGATTATCGGTGTGTTGCGCGCCACACCCATAAACAGGAGGCTACAGGACATTTATGAGTTGGTTTCTATTCTTCTCACTCTGAGATCGTGCCATAGAGCTGTGTTAGTAAGATAATTCCTCTCTGACGTATTGTTGTGTTCTGCTTATGCCTCGAGGAGGGCAACGGCCGAGAAGGGCAAAGGAGTAGCGAAGCTACTAGTCGGACTCGAGAGAGTTGATAGGGCTTATGCCTGTGGTATCTGGATGATGTCGCGATCGGCGAGTTCTCTGCGCCAGTTTTGAGGCCCGGCACGAGCCTCCAGTTTCTCGATTAAGGAAGTCTTTAGGGTCATGAAGGAAGCCATTATGTTATTGACCAAGATAGCAGTGCTACAGTTTCATCAGCCGGAGGTTATTCACCCGATGCAGACGGTGTACGAGAGGGTAGAGGCGGCGTGGAGATCTGCGTAAGAGGCTAGGACCGGTTGGTTATCCCGGTGAGTTTTGGACGAGTGCCTCGGAAATGAGTGAGATATTCGTCGGCCTACCCGGTACATACCCCGCGGCTCACGGTGGGAGTTTGGACCCACAAGGTATTTAGAGCGGTCCAAGCTCCAGAGGTCGAGGTTCTCAGAGGAGCAGAGGGTTTTCTCAGTCGAGGCCACTTTTTCCTCAGTGTTTCCGATGTTGTAAGCGTCATTTGGGGAAATGTCGTTATGGCATAGGTCTTTGTTTTTATTGTGGCCGTCCGGGCCATATACTGAGGGTATGTCCTTTTAGAAGAGGCACCGGTGGGGTGGCTCAGCCTATGAGGCCGATGGTTGATTCCCTTTCCACAATCGCAAGGTGCGTCCCCAAGGCGGGGTGTTGGATGTCGGCCCGGCCGTGGTAGAGGTCAGGGTGGAGTTTATAGTTCTGGCGGTCCTTCCAACCGCATAGATGACGTGACTACTGGACAGGATCAGGAGGCAACATCTCATGGGGTTACAGGTATATTTCGATTCTTTTGAATCATACGTGTGTTGATAGATTCAGATTTTACCCTAGCGTATATGTTTTCCCTTTATTGCTAGAGTTGTAAAGTGATAGTACCCCAGAGGTAGGGATACTTTGATTTGTAAAGTGTGAAGTTAAGAATATTGACAAGAATGATAATTGAACTGAGACTATAGTTGTATAGAGTTCACAAGTTGTAATTACCCCGTAACAGTGTAAGACCGATAGGGAGGGATGTATAGTAGAAATACCTTGGCTTATGTGACGAACCTCTAGTGAATGGGAGGATAGGGTGAGAAGTACCTTGAGATAAGAGAGAGTCTTAGTTCAGACTAAGAATAAGAGGTTAAGTGTGACGATGGGTCGGGTTATGGACTCATTTCGGGTCAGCCGATAGTATGGAATCGGGTGATGTCAGTTGGTAATGGTCCCGTGATGTGATAAGGTCACGAGGGTGCTAGGCCCAAGTCTAGTTGATCGTTGTACGAGTTCGTGGATGCGTTCCACCGGACTAGGTCGTAAGGACCAAGAAGAGCCTTAACGGGAATGTAAGTAACTATATGGCCAAGTTTAGATAGTAACTCCAAGGATTGGAGAAGAGAAACAAAATTTGAGATTTTGTACGTGTACTAGATGAGTTTGAAAGTACGAGAAAGAATGACAAGTAAGGAAAGAAAGGAACCTCTAAGGGTCCCGTGTTTTAGAAGACCGTAACCTTCGAGTTTTGTGAGAAGGGATCACGGACGGAAGGTCCATTATTATGTTCACGTATGTTGTGGTGGCATGTGTGGCATCGTTGGTCTTGTGCATGTTTTGATTGATAGGCATAGTATAGAGTTTATGCCGGAGTTTGGATAGCTTGGCAACCGACTAAGAACATTCGGGGATGAATGTTTCTAAGGGGGGAAGAATGTTACACCCCGTAAGTCCAGGACATGTAAAAGAGAATGTACGAAAGGAAACAAGACTTGGAATTTGGTACGAAAGGAAGAATTATTTTTCCGACGGGAAATGTTCCGAACGTCGGAAAGGAAAAATGTTCGTTGTTAAGAATTGGATTCTCAAAATGTATTATTTGAGGAGTATGGAACCTATTAGAATAATGGAAATTTATTTTTACGGAATTGGTCACGTGGGGCCCACCCGAGGAATTTTACGTTTTGCGGAGCCCACGAGGGTTACGGAATTTTTATGGACGAATGAGAGGGCGACACGTGGCACCCCTCATGTGGTCTTGGACGAAAATGCAAGGGGTAGAATGGTCATTGACCATCTTGGAAGATAAGTCTTCAAGCTTGATATATTTGACCAAAGTCAACTTGTCCACATGGGCTTAATCCTTGTGAAATTCATCCTAGCCTCACATTTGTTGATATCTAAGCCCTCCATTGTGTTATAAGTATACTACTAGTGCAAGACTAGCTCATTTAACACTTAGAAAAATTGAGAGAGCTTGTGTGTGCCCATTGTTGCTCTCGGGTTTGCTAAGAAAGAAAGGAGAAAAATTTGTAGTTTTGATCCATTATTCACAAGACATAAACCCAATGTCCCTAAGAGTGTTGTAAGGATATCTCAATAGAAAGATTTCGGAAAAGCGGCGTTTTCGTATTAGTCGCAAGACGGAAACTTAAGAAGTTCTTCAACTTTGAAGTTGGAACTTGAAGATGGGTCCTTCATAGGACTCTAAGGAGTGCTTGGAGCGGATTGGAACTTAAGGAAAGGAGCTAAGAATTGCTAAGGCGCGACTTTGAATCTTGGAAATTTTAAGGGCTTGGAAAGGTATAAATTTT
This sequence comes from Przewalskia tangutica, assembly GCA_029844215.1. Taxonomy (NCBI): domain Eukaryota; kingdom Viridiplantae; phylum Streptophyta; class Magnoliopsida; order Solanales; family Solanaceae; genus Przewalskia; species Przewalskia tangutica. Next base: position 41,974,264 of record CM056733.1, read on the forward strand.
GTCGTTTTAGTAGTTAAGACTTACTTGTTGTTGTAGCTATGCATATTAGCAAGCATGTGGTATATTGTATGAAGTTGATAAGTATATTGGCTATTGGAACCCTAATCCGAAAACTAGCATGTTTAGCTTTAAGATTGGAATTCAAGTTGATTATTAGTTTAAGTCTTCACATGTTGTATAAAGAAGGAAATTGTAGTCGTTGAAGTTGTTAATGACTACATAACATGTTAGAACTAAGAACTTGGATTGAAAAAAGAATTTGGAAAGGACTTAGTGTCGTTGGTTATAAGTTGGCCGAGAGATGGTTTGGATTTTAATCTACTTTGTATGAATTGTGGGGCGGAATTTTACACGTATTGTAAGGCGTGTAATCCCCTTTGTTTGGTTTTTGGTTTGAGCCTTAAATGTGGCGTGTTGGTTATTGTATTCGGCCTTGAAAAAGGTGGCAAAGTGAGTAGAAACAAAGGAAGTGCTGCCCGATTTTCCGTAGAATTAGAGACCGTATACTTAGTATTATTCTACGTTGAGACTAGAAGTTGATAGTCTTGTTGTGACCATTATAGGTTGACACTTCTACGTACGGCGTATTCGGATTAGCTTGTGGATTTAGCCGAAAAGGTATGTGAACTATCTCCTCTTCTAGCATGATTCCTTAAGATAAAGAAAGTAAGTTCTACTCCTTAAATGATCCATTCCTTGGTTGTATTTGGATTGCCTAAAGTGGAATTTGTTCTATGTACTTCCTTGATTGTACTTTGATGTTTAAATTGTAAGTTGTATAATCCATTTCCTTAGTGAAGTTTGGATTCTAAAAAGTGAGAGTATTTTACTTAAAGTACATGGAGTCTTGAAAAGGAAGTGGTTTCCAAACCTTTTGGCTAGTGCCTTAGTTCCAAAACCTAAAGGTCATTATAATGACTTTAGGGGAGTCAAAGGAGTGATTTACTTACTTGTTTTAAAAGAGGAGAAGTGACATGATTTAAGAGAAGTAACTTGTGTTAGAGGTGTGAGTTACTTGAGGTTTAAAAAGTAGATGAAACTTGTTTTCTAAATATTAAGAGACTTGAAGTAATTTGAAAGTTAAGAACTTGTTTTGCAAGTATGTGATACTTGGTTTTTAAAGTATAAGTCTCTTGGTTATAAAAGGAATGGATATGTCTAAAACCATAAAGGGTTATAACGACTTTATGGGAAGTTGGTTATAACGGCTTTACGGAAGGTTAAGAAAGTTGTCTATTTTGATTATTGGGCATAAGTTGCCTAGATTGTGAAAATTTGAAGTTACTTGATTTCAAACTTTGAAATGATTTTTCTAAAAGTGTAGTAACTTACTTTGAAAAATAGACACACCTTGATACTACGGGTGTTAGTATCTTGGGTTTTTACATAAAAAGGAGTCTTTTGAAAAGAATGTACGTACGTAGTACTTTGGCTTGATTAATTGAGAATTATTCTATTTGTGCCTTGATAAGTATTTTGGCTTGTTAAATGAGAATTATTTTATTTGTGCCTTGATAAGTACTTTGGCTTGTTAAATGAGAATTATTCTATTTGTGCCCGGATAAGTACTTTGGCTTGTTAAATGAGAATTATTCTATTTGTGCCTTGATAAGTACTTTGGCTTGTTAAATGAGAATTATTCTATTTGTGCCTTGATAAGTACTTTGGCTTGTTAAATGAGAATTATTCTATTTGTGCCCTGATAAGTACTTTGGCTTGTTAAATGAGAATTATTCTATTTGTGCCTTGATAAGTACTTTGGCTTGTTAAATGAGAATTATTCTATTTGTGCCTTGATAAGTACTTTGGCTTGTTAAATGAGAATTTTTCTATTTGTGCCCGGATAAGTACTTTGGCTTGTTAAATGAGAATTTTTCTATTTTTGACTTGATAAGTACTTTGGCTTGGTTAATTGAGAATTAGCCTAGGTGTGCTGGTAATAGCCTTTGAGTGCAAGTATTATGTTTTATTACGTTGCCGCGACTCTCGGTTGGAGAATACCGTCTGCAGTTGTAAGTTACTCGACGTCTGAAGCGGTGATGTGGGATTCCACGGGTATGCTTCTGTTAATTGTAGTACTTGGGTTAAATTCCCGGATTTTTTATAAAAGACATGGTAGTGCTTATGTCTTGTTTAATGGCCGGTTGAGATAGGGTAAGAGTATAAGTGAGGGGTAAACCCCCAAGACGCTGTACCACCTGCTTTATGTGTTGTTTGACGGCCGGTTGAGATAGGGTAAGAGTATAAGTGAGGGGTAAACCCCCAAGATGCTATACCACCTGCTTTACCACCTTCTCCAGGGTAAGAGTATAAGTGAGGGGTAAACCCCCAAGATGCTATACCACCTTCTCCAGGGTAAGAGTATAAGTGAGGGGTAAACCCCCAAGATGCTATACCACCTGCTTTACCACCTTCTCCAGGGTAAGAGTATAAGTGAGGGGTAAACCCCCAAGACGCTATACCACCGGTGGGACTTGGTGTTCATGTATGCATATTGATGTTATATTATATCATGGACTGCCGGCAGTGAGGAAGGATTCCACGGGCATGATTGATATTATGGGCGTGAGACCCATGGTTATGTTTTTAGTAATGACTTTGAGGGCGTGCGTCCCTGACTTGATATGACTGTTTATGTATTGTGTACTGTAATTTGATCATCATACATGTCTCCTATTTTGTTAGACTGTTATGATTTTGTTACAGTATTTTCAGTTCACATACTTGGTACATTCTTCTCGACCTCCTTGGGGCTGCGTTCACGCCGCAGGTTTAGGTACGTTGTTTGGTGATCGGCAGGTGTAGGACCCTGCTCAGAGTGTTTGGATAGCTCCTTCTGTTCGGGAGTTATCTTTTTGGTATAAGTTATTTCAAGATGTGCTTTTACGCTTATGGGTACGGCGAGCCTTGTCCCGCCATAGTTCAAGATAACTCTTAGGTCCGTATTCATATGCTGGATCGACTACGTATACGATGTAGTGTCTTTTATTATGTATATTATATGGCAGCCTTGTCGGCTTTGCCCTTGCACGTACGTTGGTTTTAAAAAAAAAGAAAAAAGAAGAGTGTTATAAATTCCGCAGTTTACTTGTGTTGTTAAGGTAGAAGGGTGCCCAGGTAGGGCACCAGTCACGAGCCCGGGGTTCGGGGCGTGACAATATCATCCTTATCCAATCCTTTCAAATCCAAAATCATATTTCCTACATGCAATATACCTAAAAGCAACATTGACAACTACAAGTCCTTTCTTCCACACATGCAACACAATTTACTAGCAAAAATAGAAAGGATTGTTACCTTAGAGTTTACCCACATTAGTCCAACAAATTTCACTTGCCTTCTTTCCACAATCACCTCCACAAACCTCCTACAAGTTTGTCAACATATTTCTTTCTTGCCACCTTTTTGAATTTTTCTCTAGGCCTTGGTTTCTTTTTTGAATTTCTAGAGAGAAGGGAGGGATTTTTAGAGAGAAAGGGGTTTTGTGAGGAATGACCAAGTCTTCAAGACTTGGTCAATAAATAGTGCTTCCACAAAATCAGATGGGAGGGACACTTGTCACCCTCTCATGGCCTTTTTAAAACAAATATCTTATGATTTTCCCCCCAGATTTCGCAAAATCCCGCCTCGGCCATGCCAGAACCAGGCCATGGGCTGAAACCTCGTAGAATCTTCGCATTCCGCACCGCTGCCCGCTTCCGGTGCGGTGCTGCAACTTCAGCAATTTTCAGAATATCCGCGCCGCTGCCAGATCTGGCGCCAGCGCTGTGGCACTCCGAAAAACTTTTCGCCGATCACAAGATCAACTTGTAACTTCCATAACTTTCTACTCCGATGTCCTATCTGTCACGACCCGAACCTGGGCCCGTGACTGGTGCCTTACCCCGGGCACCCTAGTGATACAACATCAGAGTAATCAGCGGAACATACAACGATACAAGACATATTATGAAATATGAAACAATAATCTGAGAAAAACTTGCCTTTCGGCATATATATAAATAACAACTTTTTCAAAATGAACAGTTTAATCCTTTTTACAAACCCTGCCCACAACAGTACTACAGACCTCTAAGAATGATACGACAACAATGGCGGGACAGGGCCCCGCCAAACCCCGAATGTAAACACTTACTACGACGGGGACCATACCCGATAAGCCTCCTGAGAAACGGAGCTTCCCAAACGGCTGTGACCACGAGCTAGGATCAACGGCGGTGTACCTCAACTCGCGGCATGACGAGCCACGGCGAAGGTCGATCTAACAGTGCGAGTATGTGAAACTAAAAATCAGTAAATGAAATCATAATAGTCTATAAAGCAGAGACATGTATGATAAGCAAACTACGATTCACAACAAATAAGCGCCATCTCAAGTCATGGACTCAATCCCTCAAAGTTATCACAATAAAACCGTACGGGGCAAGTACGAAGGAATAGCCGACTACTAAGACCCACTGTACCAAAAATACCACAAAAAGTATACCTAGGTCTTTCTAGACCGCACATGATCGGCCGCCACTCGCGCAATATCAATGTGCGGCGTCTATCCTCGAACTCTCGCGACTCGCATAGGTCACACACGGACCGCATGAGGTATTCCTCGAATCATGGTCCTGCATCACCGAGGTATACCCGCGATCGGGCGTGCTAACCCTCGGTATCCGCCTAGGCTCCCGCAACCCGCATAGTCTCAAAAGACCGCATAGTCTCAACAGACCGCATAGGGAATCCCCCGCATCAGGCTAAACACCCGGAATGATCAATCCTGGAGCTACCGCACTCCGCATAGTCACGAGGACCGCATAGTCCGTAAAGACCCGCATCAAGGGTGGCAAGCCCTCGGTATAATAAGTCAAAGTGGTATGTGATACAATAAGATAAGCGGGCTTAACGCTTAACAACGTAAGCACAACAAGAATGACCCCTTACATCACGATCACACAAGATACTAACACACGTAGCATCCTAACATGTTTACTTATCACATCAACAAGAAAGTATTTACAAGGCTATCTCAAACCAACACAATCAAGTTATTCACACAAGGTACTTTATGCTAACAAGTTCGGGTATCTATCCCTAAAGTACTTCATACATTAAAGCTTTTAAAAGATCCATTGCTTTCACATAAGTCACACAATACGTAGTATAAAATAGAGTACTGTCTTTTAAGTAAACCAAAACACTTACCTTTGTAAAATCAAGTAACAACATTATTTTCCAAACGCTCAAGTTTGCCTAATTTCAAATGTTCACGTTTCTTATTTTAAAAGGTTTCGTAGTTCATAGTCTTATTCATTTAAGAATATAATTCTCTTTTCAACAACTGGAGACATAAGCCTTATATGGAAGTAGGATATTCTTGTTTATAACAATCTTATTACAATGACCATGATCTAGAAATATCATTTTGTCTCATCTTAGCTTCTATGCAGATGGAGGTTTCTCGGTTTTATTAATACTTAATTAGTCAAAACATTTCCTTTTAACGCCGCGTTGGTTTGTCGATACACATTCGATTTCAAATCAAGAAAACATTCTTAAGCCGTTATACCTAACTTCCCATAAAGCTAGTATTACTCTTAAGTTTTCAAAACCAAGTATTACTTCTTCTTTCAAAATGATTCAAAATCTTTTGCAATACTTCAAGTTCTTTATTAACACATAACAAGCCGCTTATAGTTCAAACCGATTACCTTTTTAAAACCACATGTATTTTCTTACCAACATAAAGTCGTTATAACCAACTTCCCATAAAGCGTTATAACACTTTATGTTTCAAACCAATCAAATACATTAAACACGTACGCGTCTACCGTACTACATAGTTACACACATATCATGCTAGAAGAGATAGGAAGAGGTTCACATACCTCGCGAGTATCGACTAATAGCAAAACGCTCCAAGTACTTCAAACCGTCGGCTACTCCTTAGCCAAGAGATCGCGCCATACGTAGTACTTCAACCTATAAGGCCACAAGCGCTTATTAACATTTAGATTCCTTCGTAGAACATCCTACGTAAAATTCGGCAAAGACTCCCCGCAACAGCGTAAATCTCCCCTCCTAGCGGGGCCGGCTATCACGCCAACCAGGGGGGGGTTCAGACATCTAACCCGAACGGGTACAATTCTACTCCACAAGACTACTACACAAGTCTCATGTAATACGCCCTATGTAATTACTGATTGATTCGATTCTTCAGGCTTAAGTCAAAAGACATTTCCAACTAACTACGTTGATTCTATATATAGTATACTTCAACTATATATTCTAACAATATGTAATTTCCAATTACAATAGAGGACAAGATAATTACCTCGATAAGCCCATAATTATCCAAGTATAAAGTCGATCTGGGCAATCGCTTAGCTCCAACTCCGTGCGCCCAACCCGCTCTAAACCACCCTTAGAAGTTTTAACCAACTTCTACATACTACTCTAACTAACCATGGAGATTTTCCTTAGGGTTTCGGTTTGGTGTGACGGGAAGTATAATAGTATTTCGGGCTTTTCAGATAGGTATAACCTTAGAATACTACAAGGTATCTGGCTAAGGTATTTGGGCATTATAACAATACTGGGAGTATTTCTATACCACAAAAGGGGTATTATACGAAAGCAACTAGGCTAGGGGTACCCACGGCTAGCACCACTAGGAGGGGAGTGTACCTCGGCCAAGGCCTCAGGAGAGGGAGGCCTCTTGGCCGAACTCAATACAAAGGGGAGGGAGAAGGAGAGCTTTCAAGACTTAGGCAAATTTGTGGATGAATTTGTCTTCCAAAGGGGTGGGTATTTATAGGTCAAGTGAAGGCCAACCAATAGCCAAGATCATGCCAAGTGCAAGGCAAGTGTAGGGCCAAGATTTAGACAAGTGTGTGTGGGTCCCACTTATCAATCAACACACAAAAATATCCTACCAACTAATGCACACCTTTCGGCCAAGCTACCGCCCATCACTCCACCAACTTGAGGGTGACAAGTGTCGCCCTCTCGTTGGTCCAAAATTTTTCGTCTCTCGGAAAAATCCGCAAAAATAAGAAATGACATAGCCGGAATTTTCCCTACGAAAGCTGTGGAAACGTTTCGTCGAAAAACGACTCTAATCGGGTGTTGTGAACAAAAAGAATTCGGCCAAGCCTAAATCACAAGTTCAAATTTTCTACGTACGTCCTGACGTACATACTCTGGAAATACGGGGTATAACATTCTCCCCTCCTTAGAAACATTCGTCCCGAATGTTCCTTCTAAGTCTCAAAACAAACGCGCGCCGGTATAGTCCTCACTGCTATACTTACGAAAACAATCCTGCCACGCATGGCCACGGAACCAACTTGCGCAAAATACTTACCTCCAAGTCCACGAGGACACACCTCTAACACCACCAAAATGATACCACTTTTGTCACTTTGTCGCGAGCCTTGCTCCGACGACCCAACAAATGGTACCGGGCCGTATGCGATCCCTGAGGCTGTCGTACACTCGAACTCTTACCACATTCTGATACGGCTTCAGTTTCCAAAACTCGGGGTTACTATTTCTAACGTGGTCATCATTAAAAGGGAACACTCTGGATGGATCTCCGATACTTTCCCGATCATAACAATACGAAAGACCGGACGTACTGCCTCCTAAGTCGGACGGCAAAAGCTAACATATAGGCAACCTGGCCTATTCTTCACAAGAACTCTAAAGGGCCCAAGTAACTCGGCTAAGTTCACTGTTCTCCAAAACTCGTCACACCCAACCCGGTGGTACTTTCAAGAAGACCGACCATCAACTCAACTCTAAGCGTCGCCGATTATCATACGATTTCCGAAAGTGCCGAACTTCTTCTAGACAAGCTTCACTATCCACATCTCTTTGGAACAAGCTCAACCAATCGTTCAACCTTGCCAACATCGAACCAATCGACCGACAACTTACACTTCCGCCCTTACAAGGCTTCATAAGGCGACATCCGAGCACTGAAATGGTAGCTTAAACGCTCCTCTGAGGAGACAACAATCCCACAACTACCCCGAAATCCACACACCGGCCGAGGCGAACGCGATCGAGACTCACCTGAGTTCTTAACCTTGCCTGGTAAAACTTCCAGAAACAAAAACAGCCGCAACCTGGGCTCCACTGTCTGCCATAAGGTGAAGGTAGGCACCCCGTGCAGCCTTACAACCTTTCTGATGTACCAACACTGCCGAGTGAATGGTCCCGACCGAAGAACACGATGGGCTGCCCCCATCGACCCGACCACCGGTCGAACGTATCCACGAACTCGTATGCTGGTTAACTAAACTTGAGCCTAACACCCTCACAACCCTAACACAAGGCGGGACCACCATAACCTGACCCCACCACCAAAACTACCGCGGGTTGACCCGCAACGGGGCCTCAACCCGACCCGGCAACGCGCACAATACTAGCTCCCCGATCCGGAACAATCTTACTAATCACGTTTCGAAAACCTAGCGGTCTTCTTAGCTCAACTAACCTCTTTCATTCCACACTACTAGGGACCTATCCCAAACATAGCTCACGTGCACTAGGCACCCCGATAAGGATCAACATAACCATACGTCTTTTACTCTAGATGACCTTACCTCTAAGGTCTCTACGTAACAAAACTCTAAGGTTCACACCTTCTCTATCCCCCCAAATCTTACTTGGTTAACTAACCAAGATTTCTAATCACAACTAACACACTGCTATCAGAACATAGCACTTAAGGTATACTCACCTTATCACATAAACAATACTCTAGAGGGTTAAAGATATATCTATATCTACTGCTACACTCCCCTTAGTCGTTCTAATCAAACCTGCCCCGTAGGGCGCAAAGCTGAGGGAGATGACAAACTACCCACCGATCCTGAAGGCTAAGTCCTCCTACAAGGACACTCTTCGACACCAGACCCTGACGGTCATAGGTACAACAAGTACCAACCTAAAAGATGACATTCCCCGGGATGACGTCTGTCACACTGTGAACCTAAGCCACAGGTTCTAACCAACTCCTGCATACCGAATGTCACGAACTCGTGGAAGACCACTCGCATGGCGGAGGTGCATAATCTAATCTCTGGCGGTGAGGTGACTCGCCGAAAGTTACCAAAGGACCTTGCTGCTCGGCCTCTTCGTTGTCCCGTTAACCCGTCGATCTACGTTTCTCGGCTGCTGCGCATAAGCCCGCATACGGGCCATGCTCAAGCCTAATCAAGGATTACTCTTGCACAACCTTCTCTTGGTAGTCATCAAGACTCGCGATACATCGGTATACTCTCGGTAGTCAAATCCATAGTTAATGTGGTCGCCTCCTTGAAATCTATATTCACTGTTCCGGCCGTGGGCGAAGGTTCAAATATCATGGCGCAGCAGAGCTGCCGCCGTGCTAAACTCTTTGGGGCTAGTGACGCCGCAGAACTCCCGAATGAAGCACCACTCAGGTGACAATTGGGCTGTGCCACGTAACCCTCTGATTTACTCGCAGCTCCGGCCGCTTGCCCTCCCGGGCGGGTTGCCTACGCGGAGGCATAACCATAAGGAAATAATTTCGTCAGAGGTCCAACTTACAACACGCTCTAAGGCACGATCTCGAGTGAGAAGAATAGAAACCAATCCTAAATACCTATAGCCTCTCGATTATTGGTGTGGTGCACACACCGATAATCAAGACTTCTTGGATCTGATGCGTAGACACTTTCCGAGGATTAACTGCTCTGATACCACTTTTGTCACGACCCGAACCTGGGCCCGTGACTGGTGCCTTACCCCGGGCACCCTAGTGATACAACATCAGAGTAATCAGCGGAACATACAACGATACAAGACATATTATGAAATATGAAACAATAATCTGAGAAAAACTTGCCTTTCGGCATATATATAAATAACAACTTTTTCAACATGAACAGTTTAATCCTTTTTACAAACCCTGCCCACAACAGTACTACAGACCTCTAAGAATGATACGACAACAATGGCGGGACAGGGCCCCGCCAAACCCCTGAATGTAAACACTTACTACGACAGGGGACCATACCACTGATAAGCCTCCGGAGAAACGGAGCTTCCCAAACGCTGAAACTGTGACCCTGAGAGCTAGGATCAACGACTGGTGTACCTCAACCTGCGGCATGAACGCAGCCCCCCGAGGTCGATAACAAAAATTTAGTATGTGAAACTAAAAATACTGTAAATGAAATCATAATAGTCTATAAAGCAGGAGACATGTATGATAAGCAAACTACAGTTCACAACAAATAAGCAGTCATGTCAAGTCAGGGACTCACGCCCTCAAAGTTATCACAATAAAACCGTACGGGGCAAGTACGAAGGCATAGCCGACTACTAAGACCCAGCATGCAAAAATACCACAAATCGTATCCGAGGTCTTTCTAGACCGCACCACATGATCGGCCGCCACTCGCCCGCAATATCAATGTCGCGCGTCTATCCTCGAACTCTCGCGACTCGCATAGGTCACACACGGACCCGCATGAGGTATTCTCGAATCATGGTCCTGCATCGCTGAGGTATACCCCGCATCGAAGGCAGCTAACCCTCGGTATCCGCCTAGGCTCCCGCAACCCGCATAGTCTCAAAAGACCGCATAGTCTCAACAGACCGCATAGGGAATCCCCCGCATCAGGCTAAACACCCGGAATGATCAATCCTGGAGCTACCGCACTCCGCATAGTCACGAGGACCGCATAGGCCGTAAAGACCCGCATCAAGGGTGGCAAGCCCTCGGTATAATAAGTCAAAGGGGTATGTGATACAATAACAGTACAACGGGCTTAACGTTTAACAACGTAAGCACAACAAGAATGACCCCCTTACATCACGATCACACAAGATACTAACACACGTAGCATCCTAACATGTTTACTTATCACATCAACAAGAAAGTATTTACAAGGCTATCTCAAACCAACACAATCAAGTTATTCACACAAGGTACTTTATGCTAACAAGTTCGGGTATCTATCCCTAAAGTACTTCATACATTAAAGCTTTTAAAAGATCCATTGCTTTCACATAAGTCACACAATACCCGTAGTATAAAATAGAGTGACTGTCTTTTTAAGTAAACCAAAACACTTACCTTTGTAAAATCAAGTAACAACATTATTTTCCAAACGTTCAAGTTTGCCTAATTTCAAATGTTCACGTTTCTTATTTTAAAAAGGTTTCGTAGTTCATAGTCTTATTCATTTAAGAATATAATTCTCTTTTCAACAATCTGGGAGACATAAGCCTTATATGGAAGTAGGATATTCTTGTTTATAACAATCTTATTACAGCAGCCATGATCTAGGAAATATCATTTTGTCTCATCTTAGCTTCTATGCAGATGGAGGTTTCTACTGGTTTTCTTAATACTTAATTAGTCAAAACATTTCCTTTTATTAACGCCGCTGCGATGGTTTGTCGATACACATTCGATTTCGAAATCAAGAAACATTCTTAAGCCGTTATACCTAACTTCCCATAAAGCTAGTATTACTCTTAAGTTTTCAAAAACCAAGTATTACTTCTTCTTTCAAAATGATTCAAAAATCTTTTGCAATACTTCAAGTTCTTTATTAACACATAACAAGCCAGTTATAGTTCAAACCAGTTACCTTTTTAAAACCACATGTATTTTCTTACCAACATAAAGCTGTTATAACCAACTTCCCATAAAGCCGTTATAACACTTTATGTTTCAAACCAATCAAATACATTAAACACATGTACGTCTACCGTACTACATAGTTACACACATATCATGCTAGAAGAGATAGGAAGAGGTTCACATACCTCGCGGCAGTATCGACTAATAGCAAACGCTCAAGTACTTCAAACCGTCGGCTACTCCTTAGCCGAGATCGCGCCATACGTTGTAATTCAACCTTTAAGGCCACAAGGCGGTTATTAAAATTTAGATTCCTTCTTAGAACATCCTTCAGAAAATTCGGCAAGACCTCCCCGGCAACGTAAATCTCCTCTCTATCGGCTGGCCATCAAGCCAACCGTGGGTCATACATCTAACCCGACGGGTACAATTCTACTCACAAGATTACTACACAAGTCTCATCAGAATACCCTATGTAATTACGATTCGATTCGATTCTTGGGCTTAAGTCAAAAGACATTGCCAACTAACTACGTTGATTCTATATATAGTATACTTCAACTATATATTCTAACAATATGTAATTTCCAATTACAATAGAGGGACAAGATAATTACCTCGATAAGCCCATAATTATCCAAGTATAAAGTCGATCCTGGGCAATCGTTTAGCTCCAACTCCGTGCGCTCCAACCCGCTCTAAACCACCCTTAGAAGTTTTAACCAACTTCTACATACTACTCTAACTAACCATGGAGATTTTCCTTAGGGTTTCGGTTTGGTGACAGACGGGAAGTATAATAGTATTTCTGGGCTTTTCGTATAGGTATAACCTTAGAATACTACAAGGTATACGGCTAAGGTATTTGGGCATTATAACAATACTTGGGGAGTATTTCTATACCACAAAAGGGTATTATACAAGCAACTAGGCTAGGGGGTACCCCATGGCTAGCACCACTAGGAGGGGGGGAGTGTACCCCTCGGCCAAGGCCTCTAGGAGAGGGGGAGGCCTCTTGGCCGAACTCAACACAAAGGGGAGGGAGAAGGAGAGCTTTCAAGACTTAGGCAAATTTGTGGATGAATTTGTCTTCCAAAGGGGTGGGTATTTATAGGTCAAGTGAAGGCCAACCAATGGCCAAGATCATGCCAAGTGCAAGGCAAGTGTAGGGCCAAGATTTAGACAAGTGTGTGTGGGTCCCACTTATCAATCAACACACAAAAATATCCTACCAACTAATGCACACCTTTCGGCCAAGCTACCGCCCATCACTCCACCAACTTGAGGGTGACAAGTGTCGCCCTCTCGTTGGTCCAAAATGTTTCGTCTCTCGGAAAAATCCGCAAAAATAAGAAATGACATAGCCGGAATTTTCCCTACGAAAGCTGTGGAAACGTTTCGTCGAAAAACGACTCTAATCGGGTGTTGTGAACAAAAAGAATTCGGCCAAGCCAAAATCACAAGTTCAAATTTTCTACGTACGTCCTGACGTACATACTCTGGAAATACGGGGTATAACACTATCGACAAACGGTTTGTTGCGTTGGGAACTAGACTCAACGAACTACGTTCTAGGACTTTGAAACACCTAGGAACTCTTAATGCAACTGGACGTAAACCGCCTCAAAGTTGACTAAAACCCGTCCGAAACATTCTGTCAAACTATCTTTTAAAATTTAAGTCTTAATTCCTTTCGTACGTTCTCAGAAGCATGACCTGAATTACGGGGTGTAACAATGTACCAAATATGTGAAACTGAAAGTACTGTAGTGAAATCATAAGTCTAAAATAAAGCTGGAGACATGTATGATAACTCAAATAACAGTACACTGTGCCTTACTAACAATGAGAGTAAACAAGAGTATACTTTACTGCATAAAAATAGGAGGCTTATGATCAAAGTAGGGCCACCCGCCCGTAGTATCATTAAGCAATCCTACTCCTGGGACTATTTCACCGCATAGTCTGTGGACCCATGATGAGGTAACTTTCGCATACAATTTGTATCGCGCATAGGTCATGTAGACCCGCATGAGGTATTCCTCGCATAGGACAATTTAACCCGCACATGACTATTTCACCCGCTTAGGCCCGATGGGCCCGCAATGAGTACAAACGCCGCACTCGCATCATGGGTAGCAAATCCATGGAATTAGTAGTAACCCCGGGCTTTACCCCGTAAGAATAACATAAACTAGCACAACCGGCTATCATACATAACATAAGCACTACTGGCTTATCCTAACATAACATAAGCGCTACCGGCTTATCATATATATCATAAGCGCTACCGGCTTATCATACATATCATAAGCAAGTTAAGAAATCCCCCTAGCTTCTTATTAGTCTTATCCATATACACTCTCATTTTAGTTTACTTAAGACACTAACATGTCATTATAACAATCCGGGAATTTAACCTAAAGTACTACTGTTACACCCCGTAAGTCCAGGACTTGTAAAAGAGAATGTACGTAGGAATCAAGACTTGGAAATTGGTACGAACGGAAGAATTATTTTTCCGACGGAAAATGTTCCGAACGTCGGAAAGGAAAAATGTTCGTTGTTGAGAATTGGATTCTCAAAATACATTATTTCAAGAGTATGGGACTTATTAATATTATGGAAATTTATTATTACGGATTTGGTCACGTGGGGCCCACCCGAGGAATTTTATATTTTTGTGGGGCCCACGAGGGTTACGGAATTTTATGGACGAATGAGAGGGCGACACGTGGCACCCCCACACTTGGCCTTGGTCGAAATTGTGCAAGGGTAAAATGGTCATTGACCATTGTAGATGAACAAAGTCTTCAAGCTTGAGAAAGTTGACCAAGTCAACTTGCCACTTGGTTAATTAGTAATTGCTCTTCATCCTAGCCTCACATGTGGTATTATCTAAGCCCTCCTAAGTAGTATATATCCTACACTAGTGCAAGACAAGTTCTATACTTAGAAAAATTTTCAAGAAAACATTGTTCTTCACTAAAGTGCTCTCGGCCAAGGCTTCTTTTGGAAGACAAATTTTTGTAGTTTTGATCCATTAGCCACAAGACTTTAACCCAATGTCCCCAAGGGTATTGTAAGGTTATCTCAATAGAAAGATTTCGGAAAAAACGCATTTTTACGTTAGTCGCAAGGCGGAAACTAAGGGAGTTCTTCAACTTTGAAGTTGGAACTTGAAGAAGGGTTCTTCATAGGCCTCTAAGGAATGCTTGGAGCGGATTGGAACTTAAGGAAATGAGCTAAGAATTGCTAAGGCGCGACTTTGGATCTTGGAAATTTTAAGGGCTTGGAAAGGTATAAATTTTGTCGTTTTAGTAGTTAAGACTTACTTATTGTTGTAGCTATGGATTTTAGCAAGCATGTGTTATATAGTATGAAGTTTGATAAGTATTTTGACTATTGGAACCCTAATCCGAAATCTAGCATGTTTAGCTTTAAGATTGGAATTCAAGTTGATTATTAGTTTAAGTCGTCGCATGTTGAATAAAGAAGGAAATTGTAGTTGTTGATGTTGTCTATGACTAAATAACATGTTGACCTAAGAACTTGGAATTTGGAAAAGGGTTGGAAAAGACTTAGTGTTGTTGGTTGTAAGTTGGCCGAGAATGGCTTTAATTATGGAACTACTTTGTATGAATTGTGGGGCGGAATTTTACACGTGGGTTAAGGCGTGTAATCCCCTTTGTTTGGTTGTTGTTGGAGCCTTAAATGTGGCTTGTTGGTTATTGTATTCGGCCTTGAAAAAGGTGGCAAAGTGAGTAGAAACAAAGGAAGTGCTGCCCGATTTTCCGTAGAATTAGAGACTAAATACTTAGTATTATTCTACATAGAGACTAGAAGTTGATAGTCTTGTTGTGACCATTTTAGGTTGACACTTCTACGTACGGTGTATTCGGCTTAGCTTGTGGATTTAGCCGAAAAGGTATGTGAACTATCTCCTCTTCTAGCATGATTCCTTAGAATAAAGAAAGTAAGTTCTACTCGAATGATCCATTCCTTGCTTGTATTTGGATTGCCTAAAATAGAATTTGTTCTATGTACTTCCTTGAGTGTACTTTGATGTTTAAATTGTAAGTAGTATAATCCATTCCTTAGGGAAGTTTGGATTCTTAAAAGTGAAGGTATTTTCTTAAAGTACATAGAGACTTGAAAAGGAAGTGGTTTCCAAATCTTTTGGCTAGTGCCTTAGTTCTAAACCTAAAGGTCATTATAATGACTTTAGGGGAGTCAAAGGTGATTTACTTATTTGATTTAAAAGAGGAGAAATGACATGATTTAAGAGAAGTAACTTGTGTTAAGGGTGAAGTTACTTGAGGTTTAAAAGTAGAAGAAAACTTGTTTTCTAACTATTAAGAGACTTGATGTATTTTGAAAGTTAAGAACTTGTTTTGTAAGACGTGATACTTGGTTTTAATAGTATAAGTCTCTTGGTTATTGAAGGAATGGATCGTCTAAAACCATAAAGGGTTATAACGGCTTTATGGGAAGTTGGTTATAACGGCTTTATGGAAGGTTTAGAAAGTTGTCTATTTTGATTAATCGGCATAAGTTGCCTAGATTGTGAAAATTTGGAGTTACTTGATTTCAAGCTTTGAAATGAGTTTTCTAAAGGAGTAGTAACTTACTTTGAAAAATAGACACGCCTTGATACTACGGGTGTTAGTATCTTGGGGCTTTACATAGAAAGGAGTCTTTTATAAAAGAATATACGTATGTAGTACTTTGACTTGTTAAAAGAGAATTATTCTATGTATGCCTTGATTAGTACTTTGGCTTGATAAATTGAGAATTTGTCTAAGTGTGCCTTGATAAGTACTTTGACTTGTTAAAAGAGAATTATTCTATGTATGCCTTGATTAGTACTTTGGCTTGATAAATTGAGAATTTGTCTAAGTGTGCCTTGATAAGTACTTTGACTTGTTAAAAGAGAATTATTCTATGTATGCCTTGATTAGTACTTTGGCTTGATAAATTGAGAATTTGTCTAAGTGTGCCTTGATAAGTACTTTGACTTGTTAAAAGAGAATTATTCTATGTATGCCTTGATTAGTACTTTGGCTTGATAAATTGAGAATTTGTCTAAGTGTGCCTTGATAAGTACTTTGACTTGTTAAAAGAGAATTATTCTATGTATGCCTTGATTAGTACTTTGGCTTGATAAATTGAGAATTTGTCTAAGTGTGCCTTGATAAGTACTTTGACTTGTTAAAAGAGAATTATTTTATGTATGCCTTGATTAGTACTTTGGCTTGATAAATTGAGAATTTGTCTAAGTGTGCCTTGATAAGTACTTTGACTTGTTAAAAGAGAATTATTCTATGTATGCCTTGATTAGTACTTTGGCTTGATAAATTGAGAATTTGTCTAAGTGTGCCTTGATAAGTACTTTGACTTGTTAAAAGAGAATTATTCTATGTATGCCTTGATTAGTACTTTGGCTTGATAAATTGAGAATTTGTCTAAGTGTGCCTTGGTAAGGACTTTGGCTTGTATTTAAGGATTTGCCTATGTGTGCTGGAAATAGCCGGTTGTGTGCTATTGTTATATCAGTCGTTCGGGGTCATTCCCCGGGTTGGTGGCATTTGCATAATTCCGTGGATTTGCTACCCACGATGCGAGGAATACCTCATGCGAGTCCGTAGGGCTTATGCGGGTGAAATAGTCCCATGCGGGCGGGTCCAGCCTATGCGAGGAATACCTCATGCGAGTCCGTAAGGGCTTATGCGGGTGAAATAGTCCTATGCGAGGAATACCTCACGCGGGTCCACGCGGCCTATGCGGGTGAAATAGTCCCAGGAGTAGGATGGCTAAATGATACTGCGGGCGGATGGTCCTGTTTTGATCATGAGCTTCCTAGTTTATATTGTAAGGATACTACTGTTTACTCTCATTGTTAGTAAGCCACAATGTGTTGTAATTTGATTATCATGTATGTCCCCGGATTTGTTTGTGTTACCCTATGGTCATGCTTTTACGATGTGGGATTCCGGGGCATGAGACCACGTGGTATTTAGTACACGCGGTGGATGGGTGTTCATGTATCCTTATTGGTGTTATTACATCATGGACTGCCGGCAGTGAGGAAGGATTCCACGGGCATGATTGATATTATGGGCGTGAGACCCATGACTATATTTGAGTAATGACTTTGAGGGCCTGCGTCCCTGACTTGGTATGATCGCATGTGTTATGTCTTGTAGGTTGGATATCATACATGTCTCTGCTTTATTTAGATCGTTATGATTTTATTACGATGCATACTGCTCACATACTTGGTACATTCTTCGTCGACCTCTTGGGCTGCGTTCATGCCGCAGAGTTTAGGTACGCGATTTGGTGATCGGCAGTGTAGGACCGCCGAGTTTTGGATAGCTCCTTCGTTGAGTTTATCTTTTGGTATAAGTTCTTTGATCTGAGGCTTTGTACGATTATGGATGCAGCGGGGCCTTGTCCCGTCATAGTTCAGTTTAACTCCTAGAGGTCTGTATTCATATGTGGGATTGGACTCATGTACGGTGTAGTGTCTTTTGTTTATGTATATATGGCAGCCTTGTCGGCTTTGCCCTTGCACGTATGCTGGTTTTAAAGAAAAAAAAAAGAGGTGTTATTTAAATTCCGCAGTTTACTTATGTTGTTAAGGTAGAAGGGTGCCCAGGTAGGGCACCAGTCACGGGCCCGGGGTTCGGGGCGTGACAACTACATACTTTTACTCTTTTAAAATGACTCTTTTTCATATAAAACTTCCAAGACACTAATAACCGTAGTATCAAGTCACATCTATTTTTCAAGACAAGTCATAATACCTTTTAGAAATACATTTATAGGTTTCTAAATCAAGTGACTTCTTTCTTTTAAAAGCTTAAGCAATTGATGCCTTAAAATCAATTTGCCTTTCATTATTTCAAGTCATTTATCATACTTACATTACTTAGAGTAAACTACTCTTTTTAACTTTCCATAAAGCTATTATAACCAACTTCTCATAAAGACGTTATACTAGCTTTATACCTTTGATATTTACATTCTTCTTTATATCCAAGAGACTTAAACTTTCCAAACAAAACAAGTATCATAGGCTTTCAAAATACTTTAAGTCTCTTAACTTTTAGAAACTAAGATATCCTTAATATTCTTAAACAAGTGAGTTAATTCCCTAACTCAACCAACTTGGACATTCTTAAAAACTGATATCAAATGGACTAGATTGTCAAAATCTCGTACGTCTACCGTACTATATGTTTACAACTATTCAGGCTCAAGAGATAATAAAGTTCCACATACCTCTTCGCTTTAATCCACTTGCTAAGTCCAAAATTCCGTACGTATTATGTCAACATATAATGACCATAATACGTCTATTAACTTCTTACTTCAAACGTAGAATATTCTAAGTGCAAAGTCACTAAATTCTTCGGAAAATCGGACAGCACTTCCTTTGTTTCTACATACTTTTCCACCTTTTTCAAGGTCCGAAAATCAATAACCAAACGCCACATTTAAGGCCCAAAATTTCAGCAATACAAAGGGGATTACACGCCTTAACAGGACGTGTAAAATTCTGCCCCACAATTGATATCAAACTAGTCCAAACGACAATGCCATTCTCGGCCAAAAGGTGTCACAACATATCTTCCTTTCCAATTCCTTTTCAATACAAGTTGTTTAGTATAACATGTTATAAAGCCGTATTTAATTATAACAACTATAATCTTCAAGTAGATAACATGCGACGATTCTAATTAACGACCAAATTATACTTCAAATTCAAATGGCTCAAATGTCAATTCGGATTTAGGCTACTACAATCCATATCACTTATCAAACTTCAATACATATACTTCATGCTAGTTAAAATGTAAGGCTAAAACAATATGTAATCTTGTAATACTTAAGAGAACAAGATTATTACCTTAGTGAGCCTTAATCCACTTCAAGATCCGAAGTCGCTCCTAGCAACTTAGAGCCTCTCTTTGACACTCCAATCCGCCACTTGAAGCCCTTAGAAGATCACAACCAACTTTCCTTCAATTCTCCATCCAAACCTAGGAAAGTGACTAGGTTTTCACCTTACGACTAATACGAAAATGTGACTTTTCCGGGAACTTTCTATTGAGATACCCTTACAATACCCTTAGGGACTTTGGTTTAAAGTGTGGAGCTTATTGGACAACAATTGAAATTTTTCTCCTCTTGAAACCCCTATTGCCGAGAGCTTCCCTTAGTGTTCTTCAAATTCTTGAAAAAGATTTCTAAGTATAGAACCTTGTCTTGCACTAGTAAGCTTATATAAAAAAATGGAGGGTCTATATTATAACATTTGGGTGGCTTGGATGAGTTTCACAAGGATCAAGCCAAGTGACCCTTTGAAAAGTCAATAATATCAAGCTCTTAGTCTTGGCAAGACTTGCTCATCTCTTTATTGGTCAAATGACCATTTTGGCCATGTCCAAATCGTCCAAGACCACTAGGGGGGGGGGGGTGACACATGTCACCCTCCCATTCGATGCAATATTTCATTTTCCGACATTTCCATAATTCCGATAAATTTTTACTAGTCTCAAATCTTAACATTTGAATTCTTACGTACGTTCTTATAAACATATCCTGGAATTTCCGGGGTGTAACATTCTTCCCCCCTTAGAAACATTCGTACCCGAATGTTCTTTTGGGAGTCAAACTTAAAGATAGCGACATAGTCTCCTTTTACAACCCCTACATACCAATAATGCCATACGTGGCCACATAACAATACTCATACTAAAATGTCAAGATGAACCCCATGTGTCAACGTCGGTTATCTGCATAAAGCTTCTGCTGACTCTGAGCTTACTAATAATCTTTCCTGGATAATCTTCGCCTTATCCACAGCCCGCTGAATCAAGTCTGGACCAAATAACTGAACCTCGCATACGTCGAACCAACCAACCGACGATCTACACTTTCTTACATACCAGGCCTCATACAGGGCCATCCGAATACTGGAAGGGTATCTGTTATCGTACGTAACTCATCAAGAGGCAATTAACCCTCCCAGCTATCTCTGAAATCAAGAACACAGTCCCGCCACCTATCCTCAAGTGCCTGGGTAGTACCCTCTGCCTGTCCGTCGGTCTGAGGGTAGAATGCCACACTGAGACTTACTTGTGTCCCTAATACCTCCTGGAAAACCTCCAGAAGTCAGCCGTAAACTGAGCTCATCTGTCTGACATCATAAAAGTAGGAACCCCGCAGTCTCACAATCTCCCTGCTATATAAGCTAGCATAATCCTCAGCCGAGTAAGTGGTCCTAAACGGAAGAACACGACTGGTTCGTCAGCCTGTTTACTATGACCCCCAGGGAGTCGGACTTCCTCTGAGTACGATGCCATCCTCTAACAAGATCCATATTAATCACCTCCTATATCTAAGTCGAGATCTAAATCGCCTGTAATATCCCACTGGGCTTCTGGTGTTCCACCTTGACCTGCTACTAATTCGGACATTAAGCAACAACTCTATTGTGTCCCTCTTCAGGCCATCTTACCAATACATACATCTGAGGTCACGACGCAACTTAGTCGACCCCGAACAATTAGAGCAATAAGCACTGCGTGCCTCCCCTAAAATCTGCTGACAAGTCCTGCAGCACCGGGTACACACAATCCATCCTCATATCACAGCACCCCATCCGGTGCTACTCAAACATGCTCTTCTCTACTCGGAGAGCCGTATCTTGATACCGTATCATAACTGGATCCTCTTACTGTCGCACCTTTACCTCCTCAACGACGGAAGACTCGAAAACCTCTCGGATCTAAACTTTATTAACCTTGGAACAAATAATCGAACCCCTCAGCTCGGTAGCTGATGAATCTCACGGACCACGTCCTGTCTATCTGGCTGCCCATCTAACAGACTACCCTTAGATCCACTACTAAGAGAATTTGTAACTGTCTTGGCTTTCCCCGGATGGTATAGGATATCAATATCACAATCCTTGAGTAACTCTAACCACCGTCTCTGTCACAAATTCAACTGCCTCTGTCTGAAGATATACCGGAGGCTCTTGTGGTCTGCACAAATATCCACATGAAGTCTATATAAGGAATTCCTCCAAATCTCCAAGATATGATTATCTGCCGCCGACTCTAAATCGTGAGTAGCGTAATTCTATTCATGCCCCCCTAACTGCCGGGAAAACATAGGCTCTAACCTTATCGTGTTGCGTCAGCACACAACCTAGTCCAACACCCAACGTGTTACAATAACAACCTAGCCCTCTAGTCTCTCAGGAGGGGTTAGAACTGTAGTCGTGGTCAACTTATCTTCCAATAACTGGAAACATTTCTCATTCTGCGGAATATTCGGGAATCCTTAATCTCAATTATGGTTCCTGTTTCCCTTTCTCCGTTGCAACCAAACTTGGTTACCATAATTAGATTAGATTCCTTTGCTTGCCTCATGGCTAAGACTTACTGTCAATCACAATATAGGGGGAGACTTCCTTGATCTCGTCAAGTAGCAATCCTATTATTCTTTCCCAGCTCGTAGAGCTTATAGCCAGGTGTTCAACCTCAATTCATGGTATTACATAATCCAATGTCTTTTCAAGATTTCTTATCGTTCGAGTGTCTACTCGTCTTTCCTTTATAAGCCATTTCAAGTTGTCCTGGGGTCCCTTAACCCACCGTATTTTCTTACCATCTTTCTCGTCAGTACAGATGTTACCACTTTTCCTCGAGGTGTTCTTACTGCCCATCATCTACTAATGGTCTTTACACTAATCTGGGGTAATCATACCTCGCACAACTTACATAACCATAGTTGTATTCTCTTATATCATTCTGGTCATAACCTTTCCTTATGCTTATTATTAGCAGCAGTATTTCTATCTTGATTCGTAATCATACAGTTTCATACATGCGTACTACCTGCATTTATCCTTATGACACTTCCTCGACCATTTCGTAACGTCGTTCTTAAGTACCTTAACACAATACTTCTCCCACGGTTATCTAAAACTGTAACCTATGGCATGATGATGCTGAAGACCTTACCAGTCTCTTATCCTTCGTCTAACGACATGGGTACACATAACCCCATAATACGTAAAACTATCCTTACGTGGGGGAGAGAACTTATCTCCCTTAAATAAACTTTCCTTGGAGTCACAACCCTAATCACAGGGTCCCCTTGCGGTTCTGTAAATATCTAATCATCACGCATCGCCTTAAAATCGTGTAGATTTTCAAAACATACCCACGATGTCTTCTGTTTTCCGCAGGCAACACTCATACTTATCTTATTCTTGCTTGCGCGCTTTCCTGAAATTATCCGGAAGGTCGTGGTCCTGACCGCCATACCAAACCAACTCCATGTACTTCCAAGGACACTTAACATAAACTCCTTCAAATTCGAGTATTACTTACTTTCTGCATTAATTTACCTCAAATGAACAAGTCACACAGACTTATTAACATCAACTATGTCAAAGAAGGAAGGATAATTCACTGGTTACAACCACTTCCCTTCCTTTCCACCCGATAACCGGCTTACCGGGAAACCGGAATCGAGCCAAACTCGCTCTGTAGTCAACGTTGGCATGACAAGAGGCCAACTAGCTCGTACTCAAAATGACCTCAAGGTCTGTCATATCAGCTCTACTAGGTCTGCTAGGGTCCGACGACTGTATCATCACCGGAATATTATTACATACCCGCTCAGCTACCACCCATCACTCACGGGTGTAGTCACCCCGAAAGGTCCTCATGGATTTAGGCTCTATTTCTTTCCACTTGGTTGTTCTCTTTTTCACTGGTCGTACTCTTTCCGTACTCCCAAACTTATATTAGCATATGTACATAACTTCCATACTAAATCTGGCCTCCAATCTTTGGAGTTACTAAATTAAACAATATAAGGCCATTTACGGCTCTCACAACCTGGTTCCGGTGGAATGCGTCCACGAACCCGTGAAACGATTAACTATACTCGGGCCTTGCACCCTCGTGACCCTGTCACGTAGCGGGAGTACTACCAACTGATCCCATTCCATTACAGGCTATGAGGCGACCCTTAATAGGCCCTCAACCCGACTCGGCGTCGTACTTAACTCTTATCCTTGGTCTGACTTAACTTTTTACTACCCGAGAAGGCCTTATATACCTAAGGTCTCGGCGGTTGTCAATATTCTTAGGCTCGCAATTTCCATGTTCCAAGCCTACCTTATCAGTCCCCCCGTAACCTGCTACAAAAACTTCTCTTAATACCATAATCGTGTTGTCTTGACCACAACAACCATACTTACTCCATACGGGTCTCACCCGTACCATTCCCTTAAGCATACCACATAGCTTAAGTTACTAACATAGTCTCCCATTAAGTCCCTTAATTAAACTTCTTAAGGGTCCATTTCCTTCTCAGACAGCTCATTATCTCCTAATTATCTCAAATTAGTACGTAAAACCTTGATGAGAGTTCATTAAACTGTTTCATACCTTCCCGATATTTATTTAGTCCTTACCAAATCCTGGTAACCTAAAATCATTCTAGGCAACACGCGTCCGACCCTCATATATAAATCCGTATAGCTGTATGTCATAATACCAACTATACTACAAACATTACCAACCTGGATACGCAATCCACATAATCTTTCCCGGTCATCACGCTTTCTCAGTAGCAAACAACATAACTTGTTAGGGAGAGACGACCACACAACGCTCTATCGCACGATCTCGAGTGAGAAGAATGGAAACCAATCCTAAATGTCCTGCGACCTCACGATTATAGATGTGGTGCACAACACATCGATAATCAAGACTCTACTAGACACGGTCTGTAGACACTTTCCGAGGACTAACTGCTCTGATACCACTTTTGTCACGACCCGACCCCGGGCCCGCGACTGGTGCCCTACCTGGGCACCCCTGTCAGGTATACATCAGAGAATAGCAGCGGAACATACACAACACATATAAATACTTAGACAATAAACAACAACAGGCTAGCCGATAAGGCCACCTTCCGTAAAATATACACATACCCAATAAAAACAGCACATTACATGTTTTTTCTTTACAACCCAATACACAAGACATGACTACAGACCTATAAGAATAACAACTGTGGCGGGATAGGGCCCCGCCATACCCCTGAATGTACAACAACCGACCATACCAGGGATCTGTACTAAGGATAAGCCTCCGGAATAATGGAGCTTCTCCACAGCTGAACAGTGATCCTAAGAGTGAGGATCAAGAACTCAGATACTCTACTGCGGCATGAACGCAGCCCCGGAGAGTCGAGACAACATGTACCAAATATGTGAAACTGAAAGTATTGTAGTGAAATCATAAGTCTAAAATAAAGCTGGAGACATGTATGATAACTCAAATAACAGTACACTGTGCCTTACTAACTATGAGAGTAAACAAGAGTATACTTTACTGCATAAAAATAGGAGGCTCATGATCAAAGTAGGGCCACCCGCCCGTAGTATCATTAAGCAATCCTACTCCTGGTAATATTTCACCCGCATAGGTCCCGTGGACCCGCAATGAGGTAACTTCCTCGCATAGACTGTATCCGCCCGCATAGGTCGTGTGGATCCGCATGAGGTATTCCTCGCATAGGACTATTTCACTCGCACAGGACTATTTCACCCGCTTAGGCCCAATGGCCCCGCAATGAGTACAAACGCCGCACTCGCATCATGGGTAGCAAATCCATGGAATTAGTAGTAACCCAGGGCTTTACCCCGTAAGAATAACATAAACTAGCACAACCGGCTATCATACATAACATAAGTACTACCGGCTTATCATACATAACATAAGCACTACTGGCTTATCCTAACATAACATAAGTGCTACCGGCTTATCATACATATCATAAGCAAGTTAAGAAATCCCCCTAACTTCTTATTAGTCTTATCCATATACACTCTCATTTTAGTTTACTTAAGGCACTAACATGTCATTATAACAATCCGAGAATTTAACCCAAAGTACTACATACTTCTACTCTTCTAAAATGACTCTTTTTCATATAAAACTTCCAAGACACTAATAACCGTAGTATCAAGTCACATCTATTTTTCAAGACAAGTCACAATACCTTTTAGAAATACATTTATAGGTTTCTAAGTCAAGTGACTTCTTTCTTTTAAAACCTTAAGCAATTGATGCCTTAAAATCAATTTGCCTTTCATTATTTCAAGGCATTTATCATACTTACATTACTTAGAGTAAACCACTCTTTTTAACTTTCCATAAAGCTATTATAACCAACTTCTCATAAAGCCGTTATACTAGCTTTATACCTTAGATATTTACATTCTTCTTTATATCCAAGAGACTTAAACTTTCCAAACAAAACAAGTATCATAGGCTTTCAAAATACTTTAAGTCTCTTAACTTTTAGAAACTAAGATATCTCTTAATATTCTTAAACAAGTGAGTTAATTCCCTAACTCAACCAACTTGGACATTCTTAAAAACAAGACAAGGATATCAAATGGACTAGATTGTCAAAATCTTGTACGTCTACCGTACTATATGTTTACAACTATTCATGCTCAAGAGATAAGAAAGTTCCACATACCTCTTCGCTTTAATCCACTTGCTAAGTCCAAAATTCCGTACGTAGTATGTCAACCTATAATGACCATAATACGTCTATTAACTTCTTACTTCAAACGTAGAATATTCTAAGTGCAAAGTCACTAAATTCTACGGAAAATCGGACAACACTTCCTTTGTTTCTACATACTTTTCCACCTTTTTCAAGGTCCGAAAATCAATAACCAAATGCCACATTTAAGGCCCAACATTTCAACAATACAAAGGGGATTACACGCCTTAACAGGACGTGTAAAATTCTGCCCCACAATTGATATCAAACTAGTCCAAACGACAATGCCATTCTCGGCCAAAAGGTGTCACAACATATCTTCCTTTCCAATTCCTTTTCAATACAAGTTGTTTAGTATAACATGTTATAAAGCCGTAATTAATTATAACAACTATAATCTTCAAGTAGATAACATGCGACGATTCTAATTAACGACCAAATTGTATTTCAAATTCAAATGGCTCAAATGTCAATTCGGATTTAGGCTACTACAATCCATATCACTTATCAAACTTCAATACATATACTTCATGTTAGTTAAAATGTAAGGCTAAAACAATATGTAATCTTGTAATACTTAAGAGAACAAGATTATTACCTTAGTGAGCCTTAATCCACTTCGAGATCCGAAGTCGCTCCCTAGCAACTTAGAGCCTCTATTTCACACTCCAATCCGCCACTTGAAGCCCTTTGTTATACCCCGTATTTCCAGAGTATGTACGTGAGGGCGTACGTATAATAATTTAAGCCTTAAGGATTGGCTAGTTTCGAAAATTGTACACAACACCCGATTAGAGTCGTTCTTCGACGAAACGTTTCCACGACTTTCGTAGGAAAATTCGGCTATGTCATTAATAATTTTTATGGATTTTTCCGAGAGACGAAACATTTTGGACCAACGAGAGGGCGACACTTGTCACCCTCTAATTGGAAGGAGTGGACGGCAACAAAGGGGCAAGGTTGGACGATTTTGTGCCTTTCCCTTGGTCAAGGGTTAGGTAGGATATTTTGTGGTAGATGGATAAGGTAGCACATGGCTAAATCTTGGCCTTACACTTGCTATGTACTTGTCTTCATCTTGGCCATTGGTTGGCCTTCACTTGACCTATAAATACCCCCTTAGTTGATGAACTTTCTTCATCCAAAAATTGAGCAATCTACCTAAGTCTCAAAATACTCCCTCCCTCGTGGGGTTCTCGGCCAAAGCCTCTCCCCTCCCACTCTGGTGGCCCTTGGCGAAACTCCCCACTTGTAGTGGTTAGCCGTAGGGTACCCCTAGCCTAGTTGCCTCGTATAAATACCCCCTTTGTGGTATAGAAATACTCTTCAAGTATTGTTATAATGCCCAAAATACTTTAGCCAAATACCTTGTAGTACTTTCCAAAGTACCCTTTATCTGAAAATCGGAAAATACTATTATACTTCCCTTTAGCCACAAAACGAAACCCTAAGGAAATCTTCACCGTAGTTGAAGTTATAAGTAGAAGTTGCGTAGAACTTCTAAGGGTTTCTTGGAGCGGATGGAGCACTCGGAGTAGGAGCTAAACCTTGCTCAGGAGCGACATTAAACTTGGATAATTTTGGGCTTATCGAGGTAAACACTCTTGACCTTCTGTTGTAATTGGAAATTACATGTTGTTGGAATATATAGTTAAGGTATACTATATATAGAATTGAACATAATAGTGCGGCAATGTCTTTTGACTTAAGCCTGAATTTAAAGAAGTGAACTGAACTGTAATTACATAGGACTGTATTACAGTAGACTTGTGTAGTATTCTGTGAGTAAAATTGTACACGTCCGGTTAGACGTGCAACCCCCGCTGGTTGGCTTGGTAGCCGCCTCGGTAAAGAGAGGAGATTAACGCTGCGGGGAGAGTCGCCGAATTTTCTGTAGAATATGGAACGATGAGATCTAGATGTTAATAAGCGCCTTGTGGCCTTATAGGTTGAAGTACTACGTGTGGTGCGATCTACGTGGCTTAAGGCGTAGCCGACGGTTTGAAGTACTTGGAGCGTTTTGCTATTAGTCGGCACTCGTCGCGAGGTATGTGAACCTCTTCCTATCTCTTCTAGCATGATATGTGTGAACTATGTAGTACGGTAGACGTACATGTGTTAACTGTGTTTGATTGTTTTTAAAAACATAAAGTGTTATAACGGCTTTATGGGAAGTTGGTTACAACAGCTTTATGTAGGTAAGAAAATACTTTGTGGTTTTAAAAGGTAACTGATGTGAATTATAGCTGGCTAGTTATAATAAAGAACTTGATGTATTTCAAAGGATTTATAAATCGTTTTGAAGGGAGAGTAACACTTGGTTTTAAAGGTTTTAAAAAGAGTTATACTAGCTTATGGGAAGTTAGGTATAATGTCTTAAGAAAGGTAAAGAAAATGGTTTACTGATGTTAGAAGTTAAAAGACTTGATCTTATAAGACAAGAGACTTAACTTATTTGTTTTAATGTGGATGTTTGTGTGAAACCTCATTCGTGAGTAATGAGTACTTTGTTTTATTTAAAGGGATAATGTTTTACTGATTTCAGAAATCAGAATGTGTATCGACAGACCACTGCAGCGTTAATAAAGGAAAATGTATTGAATAATGAAGTATTGTATTAAAAACCAGTAGAAACCTCCATCTGCATAGAAGCTAAGATGAGACAAAATGATATTACATATCCTAGATCATGGCTGCTTAATAAGATCGATTATAAACAAGAATAAACTACTCACATATAAGGCATATGTTTCTCAAATCATTAAAGGAGAATTATGTTTTAAAGGATTAAAACTATGAACTACGAAACCTTTTCTAAAAATGAGAAACTTGAGCATTTGAAATTAGGCAAACTTGAACGTTTGGAAAATAAGGTTGTTACGTGATTTTACAAAGGAAAGCATTTTGTTTACTTAACAATGTTCGTCACTCTATTTTTATACTACGGACATCGGGTGACTTTTATAAAAGGAATGGATCTCTTTAAAAGGAATTTAACGTCGTAGTACTTTAGGTTAAAACCCGACTTTGGCATAAAATGGAAGTAACTTGAGTTGTGTAACTTGCCTATGCTTGTGTGGTGTAACTTGCCTATGCTTGTGTTGTGTAACTTGCCTATCTTTGGTTGTTGTGTAACTTGCCTATGCTTGTGTTGTGTAACTTGCCTATCTTGGTTGTTGTGTAACTTGCCTATGCTTGTGTTGTGTAACTTGCCTATGCTTGTTGTTGCGTAACTTGCTTATGCTTGTGGTGATAGCCTTGGTTGTGCAAGAATAGTTATTTTATGGACTAGCTCTCCATGAGGTTTCTTCTGTTCGCCTTGGTCCCGGTGGTCGGCTCTCGTACTTGCCGTCTCATGGTGATTCGGCCTTGGTACCGTAGTCGACCCTCGCACTTGCCCGTTCGGTGTAGTGACGAAGTCTCGTGATCTGACCTTGGTCCCCAGGTGGTCACCCTCGTACTTGCCGATCAGCTACGTGACCGGCCTTGGTATCCGGTAGTCGGCTCTCGCTTGCCGTATCGGCCGTGTTTTGGTTGCATTATATTATTGGTACGGTCGGATCTGGTAGTTATACTTGTCTATACGGTTTTATGACACAGTGGGACTCGGTGTTCATGTATACTCCTTGGTATTGTCATATCATAAAGCTGCCGGATGAGGAAGAAATTCCACGCACGCAGTGATAATTTGGAGCGTGAGTCACGACTTGATATGCTTGGTTATATGTATGTCGTAGTTTGGTCATCATACATGTATCTGCTTTATATAGCTATTATGATTTCATTCTGATATTCACGTTTCACATACTTGGTACTGTTATCGACCTCCTTGGTGAGCGTATAAAGAGGCGAGCCTCTCACGGGAAACGAGCCCGAACCGTGGCTCTCCGTATGGCACACGAGAAGGCGTTGGGCATGCCTCGTGGATCATAGCGGCCGGTACACTTTGTAGGTCGCCGAGAAGGTTAATGCCTCAGCAGCCGGCACGATTACAAAAGTGGTATCGAGCGATTAGTCCTCGGAAAGTGTCTGCAGGCCGTGTCTAGTAGAGTCTTGATTATCGATGTGTTGTGCACCATCTATAATCGAGAGTGCGAGACATTTAGGATTGGTTTCCATTCTTCTCATTCGAGATCGTGCCTTAGAGTGTGTGATAAGATGGACCCTCGACATACTTCATTTTACGATTATGCCTCACGTAAGCAACCGGGCGAAGGGCAAAGCGGCGAAGGAGGCTGCGAGTAAAGCGTGGCGAGACCGATACGAGCCTCGATCCGCGATGCAGGCGAGAGAGATGAGTTACAAGAGTGGGCGATTAATGGCGGGGTTGTGGCGGACTTGAGGATAGGCTGGACGCAGCGGCAGTTCGATGCACGAATGGTTCACCATCGAGATAGTTCGAGGCTACGGGATTTTCGAGTTGTAGGCGCGAGTTTTATGGGTCGAGGCACGAGGATGATCGGCAGGAGTTCATCAAGCGATTCTGACGGATCATGAGTGATCAAGGCATCGGAGACCGAGTCGGTGGTCCTAGGTTCGCATCACCGCGTGATACCAAATGATCGGTAGTTTGATTCGTGAGCTGTCCCGGGAGAGCAACTTCCAGCTTTATGGGACGAGTTCTCGAGGCCTTTCTTGCACATTTCTTGCCTCGCGGATGAGAGGGCTCGGGCGACAGATTTTTGGTGTTCTGGCAGCAGGCGTGCGGTTCGGGAGTACAATGTGGAGTTCGACTCATTGGCGATGCGTCCCGCGTTGGTAGCTAGTATGGAGGATCGAGTGCACCGATTTGTTCTGAGGCTCGACGATCACCTAGAAGAGAGTTGTTGGTGTAGCTCTTGGGGCATGGACATTGCCGCGTGCAGCTTATGCCGGGATGTGAGGAGAGGATAAATCGGCGGAATGACCAGTCGGCGAAGAGGCGAGCAGCGGTCCTTTGGTGACTTTCGAGGCGGACCGCCAAAGAAGAGCGATTATGCGCCTCGCGATTGAGTGGTCCTCCACGCCGGGACCTTCGAGATATTGAGGCGAGTCGGGGCTCCTGTGTTTGATTTTGAGGGAAGCAGGAATGCTCGCGGATGAGGTTACCCTTGTCTCGGTGTGGCGTTGTGGAAAGCTTAAGGGAGAGTGTCGTACTAACTCGGGAGATTGTTATTTTGCGGCCAGCAGGCCATCGGCAAGAGGCGCCAGGTGGTAGCAGTAGGATAGCATGGACTACTAGAGCGATTCGGGTTCTTCACCTTCCATAGCCAGCAGGATGTTCATACCGTGAGCCGGTAGAGGTCGCGGTGGGAGTTCGATTTAGCGGTCCTTTGAACCGCCTATTTTCAGTATATCCTTAACCTCAGAGACTTATTTGTATTGATGTTGATGATGTGTTTAGTGTTATGTTCGGATAGCTGCGCTAAAATGTGATTTAAAACCGGTTAGAGAAAAGGGTAAGTCCATGGGTTGTGTAAAATGAAAGTGGTAGCTTTCATGATGTGTTTTAGCAAGATTGTTCGTGTCGGAGCAAGAGTTGGCGCGATAGTGGGTCGGGTTGGGGCCATGTTGCGGGCCAACCCGCGGCTGTTGAGGTGGGGTCGGCTCTGGTGGTCGCCCGGTGGCGGTCACGAGGTGCTAGGCCCAGTTTAGATGACCATCGTATGAGTTCGTGGATACGTTCAACGAGAATCAGTTCGTGAAGGCCGAGAATGGCCTTAGGAGATCGAGGCTAGTAAGATGATCAAGTTTGGAGGTAGTGACTCCAAAGTTTTGGAAATCGAAGTATGGTGCATTATACTAGAAAGAGTTCGAGTGTTCGAGAAAGTACAACGAGATAGGGGAGAAGTGAGCGTGCGTGATCGTTTCTTTTGAGAAATGAAGGTCGAAGAGATTATATTTTTAGACCTTGGTGGGGACTTTTGAGGTAAGCGGTGATTCCTCGTTGGCTTGGATTTGGGGTTTTCGCGCATGTTATTTTTGTGGCGGTGTGGCATGTTTGGTTTCGTAAGTATAGTAGTAAAGGCTATACCGCACGCGTGTTTGTTTGAGGCGAGAAGGAACATTCGGACGAATGTTTCTAAGGAAGAATGTTATACCGTATTTCAGTATATGCGTGAGGCGTACGTATAATAATTTAAGCCTTAAGGATTGGCTAGTTTCGAAAATTGTACACAACACCCGATTAGAGTCGTTCTTTGACGAAACGTTTCCACAGCTTTCGTAGGGAAAATTCCGGCTATGTCATTAATAATTTTTGCGGATTTTTCCGAGAGACGAAACATTTTGGACAACGAGAGGCGACACTTGTCACCCTCTGGTGGAAGGAGTGGACGGCAACAAAGGGGCAAGGTTGGGCGATTTTGTGCCTTTCCCTTGGTCAAGGTTAGGTAGGATATTTTGTGGTAGATGGATAAGGTAGCACATGGCTAAATCTTGGCCTTACACTTGCTATGCACTTGTCTTCATCTTGGCCATTGGTTGGCCTTCACTTGACCTATAAATACCCCCTTAGTTGATGAACTTTCTTCATCAAAAAATTGAGCAATCTACCTAAGTCTCAAAATACTCCCTCCTCTTGTGGTTCTCGTCCAAAGCCTCTCCTCCCCCTCCTAGTGGCCCTCGGCGAGAGCTTTCCCTCAGCTGTAGTGGTTAGCGTGGGGTACCCCTAGCCTAGTTGCCTCGTATAAATACCCCCCTTTTGTGGTATAGAAATACTCTTCAAGTATTGTTATAATGCCCAAAATACTTTAGCCAAATACCTTGTAGTACTTTCCAAAGTACCCTTTATCTGAAAATCCGGAAAATACTATTATACTTCCTTTAGCCACAAAACGAAACCCTAAGGAAATCTTCACCGTAGTTGAAGTTATAAGTAGAAGTTGTGTAGAACTTCAGGGTTTCTTGGAGCGGATCGGAGCACTCGGGTAGGAGCTAAACCTTGCTCGGGAGCGACATTAAACTTGGATAATTTTGGGCTTATCGAGGTAAACACTCTTGACCTTACATTTGTAATTGGAAATTACATGTTGTTGGAATATATAGTTAAGGTATACTATATATAGAATTGAACATAATAGTGCGGCAATGTCTTTTGACTTAAGCCTGAATTTAAAAGTGGAATCTGTAATTACATGGGATGTATTCAGACATGGACTTGTGTAGTATTCGTGAGTAAAATTGTACACGCGTCCGGTTAGGCGTGCAAACCCACGGTTGGCTTGGTAGCCGGCCTCGGTAAAGGAGGAGATTAACGCTGTTGCGGGGGGGGAGGTGCTGCCGAATTTTCTGTAGAATATGGAACGATGAGATCTAGATGTTAATAAACGCCTTGTGGCCTTATAGGTTGAAGTACTACGTGTGGTGCGATCTACGTGGCTTAAGGCGTAGCCGACGGTTTGAAGTACTTGGAGCGTTTTGCTATTAGTCGGCACTCGTCGCGAGGTATGTGAACCTCTTCCTATCTCTTCTAGCATGATATGTGTGAACTATGTAGTGCGGTGAGCGTACGTGTTAAGCGTGTTTGATTGTTTTTAAAAACATAAAGTGTTATAACGGCTTTATGGGAAGTTGGTTACAACAGCTTTATGTAGGTAAGAAAATACTTTGTGGTTTTAAAAGGTAACTGATATGAATTATAGCTGGCTAGTTATAATAAAGAACTTGATGTATTTCAAAGGATTTATAAATCGTTTTGAAGGGAGAGTAACACTTGGTTTTAAAGGTTTTAAAAAGAGTTATACTAGCTTATGGGAAGTTAGGTATAATGTCTTAAGAAAGGTAAAGAAAATGGTTTCTTGATGTTAGAAGTTAAAAGACTTGATCTTATAAGACAAGAGACTTAACATATTTGTTTTAATGTGGATGTGTTGTGTGAAACCTCATTCGTGAGTAATGAGTACTTTGTTTTATTTAAAGGGATAATGTTTCTTGATTTGAAATCGAATGTGTATCGACAGCACCACTGCAGCGTTAATAAAGGAAAATGTATTGAATAATGAAGTATTGTATTAAAAACCAGTAGAAACCTCCATCTGCATAGAAGCTAAGATGAGACAAAATGATATTACATATCCTAGATCATGGCTGCTTAATAAGATCGATTATAAACAAGAATAAACTACTCACATATAAGGCATATGTTTCTCAAATCATTAAAGGAGAATTATGTTTTAAAGGATTAAAACTATGAACTACGAAACCTTTTCTAAAAATGAGAAACTTGAGCATTTGAAATTAGGCAAACTTGAACGTTTGGAAAATAAGGTTGTTACGTGATTTTACAAAGGAAAGCATTTTGTTTACTTAACAATGTTCGTCACTCTATTTTTATACTACGGACATCGGGTGACTTTTATAAAAGGAATGGATCTCTTTAAAAGGAATTTAACGTACGTAGTACTTTAGGGTTAAAAACCCGGACTTTGGCATAAAATGGAAGTAACTTGAGTTGTGTAACTTGCCTATGCTTGTGTGGTGTAACTTGCCTATGCTTGTGTTGTGTAACTTGCCTATACTGGTTGTTGTGTAACTTGCCTATGCTTGTGTTGTGTAACTTGCCTATACTGGTTGTTGTGTAACTTGCCTATGCTTGTGTTGTGTAACTTGCCTATGCTTGTTGTTGCGTAACTTGCTTATGCTTGTGGTGATAGCCTTGGTTGTGCAAGAATAGTTATTTTATGGACTAGCTCTCCATGAGGTTTCTTACTGTTCGGCCTTGGTCCCTGGTGGTCGGCTCTCGTACTTGCCCCGTCTCATGGCTGATTCGGCCTTGGTACCGTAGTCACCCTGACTTGCCGTTCGGTGTAGTGACGAAGTCTCGTGATCTGACCTTGGTCCTCGGTGGTCACCCTCGTACTTGCCGGTCGACTCGTGGCCGGCCTTGGTATCCGATGATCGGCTCTCGCGACTTGCCGTATCGGCCGTGTTTTGGTTGCATTATATTATTGTACGGTCGGATCGGTAGTTATACTTGTCCTATACGGTTTTTATGACACAGGTGGGACACGGTGTTCATGTATACTCCTTGGTATTGTCATATCATAAAGCATGGCGATGAGGAAGAAATTCCACGCACGCAGTGATAATTTGGGCGTGAGTCACGACTTGATATGCTTGGTTATATGTATGCATCGTAGTTTGGTCATCATACATGTATCCCGCTTTATATAGATCGTTATGATTTCATTTACGATATTCACGATTTCACATACTTGGTACTGTTGTCTTGACCTCGCCGGGCCGCGTTCATCTGCGCAGTAGAAGTATCGTCGCCGATCCGCTCTTAGGATCACCTTTCAGCGTATTGGGAAGCTCCGTTCCTTCGGAGGCTTATCTTTTGGTATGTGTTCCCTGAGTTGTAGGTTCTTGTACATTCAGGGGTATGGCGGTGCCCTGTCCCGTCATAGTTGTTGTAAATCTTAGAGTGCATGCTGTGTGGCAAGGGGTTTTGTAAAAAGGATTAAACTGTTCGTTTTGAAAGAGTTGTTTATATATATTTTATTGGAAGGTAACCGTTTGGTTGGCCTGTTTTATTATCTTGTCTCATGTTCATGTTTAAGTTTTTATTTCCGCTGGTTTTCTCTGATGTTGTATCACTAGGGTGCCCGGGGTAAGGCACCAGTCACGGGCCCGGGTTCGGGTCGTGACACCCTTAGAAGATCACAACCAACTTTCCTTCAATTCTCCATCCAAACCTAGGAAAGTGACTAGGTTTTCACCTTGCGACTAATACGAAAACGCCACTTTTCCGGGATCTTTCTATTGAGATACCCTTACAATACCCTTAGGAACCTTGGTTTAATGTGTGGAGCTTATTGGACAACAATTGAAATTTTTTCTCCTATTGAAACCCCTATTGCCGAGAGCTTCCCTTAGTGTTTTTCAAATTCTTGAAAAAAATTTCTAAGTATAGAACCTTGTCTTGCACTAGTAAGCTTATATAAACAAATGAAGGGTCTAAATTATAACATTTGGGTGGCTTGGATGAGTTTCACAAGGATCAAGCCAAGTGGCCCTTTGAAAAGTCAATAATATCAAGCTCTTAGTCTTGGCAAGACTTTCTCATCTCTTTATTGGTCAAATGACCATTTTGTCCATGTCCAAATCGTCCAAGACCACTAAGAGGGGGTGAAACGTGTCGCCATCCCATTCGACGCAATATTTTGTTTTCCGACATTTTCATAATTCCGATAAATTTTTACTAGTCTCAAATCTTAACATTTGAATTCTTACGTACGTTCTTATAAACATATCCTGGAATTTCCGGGGTGTAACAGCCTTGACCTCTTGTCTACTAGGAAAAACATATCAATTGGCACGTCTACCCTTGGACTGTGTGCCTCTATGACTACCACAACCACCCTGATATCCACCCTTCACTGACCAAGAACAACCCCTAAAGGAATGGTGATCACCTCAGCCAAATTGTGAACCTCCTCTACTATAATACTTTCCTCCTCTTACTTGCGGTGCTGGGGCTTATATGCCTGAGATTAGGAGCTCTGTTGGGCTCCATGCTATCAAAGTCTGGGATAATCAATCTCGGAATACCCTGGATCACCACACTCAAAACACGCCCTGCTAACATAGGCTACTAAACCGATACCGACGAACCCGAATAACCCCCACGGTCTTAAAATTGAGAGTAAGAAGTGGGGAAGTCTGCCCGAAACTGTTATACCCCGTATTTTCAGAGTATGTACGTGAGGATGTACGTACAAAAGCTTAGCCTTAGTTAGGCATTATGGACGAAAAAGTTTGTGCACAACTCGCTTAAAGAATCGTTTTTCGACGAATCATTTTACTAAACTCGCGTAGGGTAAATTCCGGCTATGTCATTTATAATTTTTGCGGATTTTTCCGAGAGACGAAACATTTTGGACCAACGGGAGGGTGACACTTGTCACCCTCATTGGACGGCAAAAATGGGCATAGTTGGCACATTTTTTGTGCCTTTGCACAAGTCAAGGAGTTGGTAGGATATTTGTGTAGTAGATGGATAAGGACACTTGCCTAAATCCTCACCCTACACTTGCATAGAACTTGGCTTCATCTTGGCCATTGGTTGGCATTTGCTTGACCTATAAATACCCCTCTAACTTGAAGGTTTTTTTCATCCACAAATCCATTCTCCAAGTCTTGAAAATCCTTCCCCCTCTCTTGTTGTGTTTCTTCCAAGCCTCCTCTCCCCCCCCCTTGAGTGAAGCTTAGCCGAAACAACCCTCTAGCCCTAGCCGAAACACCCCCCCTCCCTTGGTAGAAAAGTTGTCTTCCAAGTATAGTTACTATTCCAAAATACCCTAGCCCAAATCCTCAGAGTATTTTAGTAGAAGTTGTGTAGAACTTCTAAGGGTTTCGAGCCATCTGAGCGCATAAATTAGGAGCTAAACCTTGCTCGGGAGACATTTAACTTGGATAATTTTGGGCTTATCGAGGTAAAACCCTTATCCTTCTATTGTAATTGGATATTACATATAAGAATAGTATAGACTTGAGTATAAGATACACCTGAAGGATATTAAAGAATAGAATTGAATTATCATAGTAGAAGGGTATAAATGAAGAATAATTGAATTGTACTTACATAGGACTGTTTTTACAGTAGACTTGGGTAGCTTACCGGGTAGGGAAGTACTGCCCAATTTTCCGTAGGATAGAGAACCCCCTGCTTAGAACTATTTACGAGTAGTGCGACGTTGATAGACGTGTCGACTATTATAGGTTGATTCTCCGCGCGACATATTCGACTTGCGGGTGGATTTCTGAGAAGGTATGTGATTCTTCCTAAGCATGATATTTTAAAATATGTATATATATAGTGCGGTAGACGCATACGTGTTAAGCGAATAATAATTACGCAATGTCTTTTGACTTAAGTCCGAATAATAATTACGGCAATGTCTTTTGACTTAAGCCCGAATAATAAGAATCTTGATGCATTTCAAAAGAATCTCGAATCATTTTTAATGTAAGAGAACTAATTGGTTTTAAACAAAAGCTTAAGAGTTATACTAGCTTTATGGGAAGTTAGGTATAACAACTTAAGAAAGATAAAAGGAACGGTTTACTTATGTGTTTATAAAAGACTTATATTGATTTACGGAAAGCATAATAAGATGGTTTGATATAATACTATGGGTGTTAGTGTCTTGTAACGTTTGTAAAAAGGGTATTCTTGTTGTGCTTATGTTGTTTAACGATAAGTTGTTATGTTAGTATTATATCACTCACCATGATATCGGGGTTGTCGCCGCCGACGCGGTATACCTCAGGCGTGTGTGACTATGATGCGAGGATACCTCACGCGGTCCGGGGACCTATGCGAGCTACAGAGTTCGAGTTAGTGTGCGGGTTATACCTCACGCGGTCTATGTGGCCATGCGGACTACGAGTCGGGGCGATGCCGAGGAGTAGCTACCCTCGATGCGGGTTATACATGCGGGCCTATGAGTGGCCTATGCGGCTCACGGAGTCGAGATTAGGCTTGCATAATTATACTATGGGCGATTGGCCCTGCTTCGATCATTCGCAGCCTAGAAAAGACCTGTTACATTTTACCCATTGTTGCTCTTGTTTATGATGTGGCACCATGCGTTACATCGATGTTTCGTGCATATTTGTAAAATTGGTTTTAAAATGATATGATTTCATTTAAGTACTTTCTGATTTCACATACTTAGTACACAGCATGCACTCCTTCGGGCCGCTCATGCCGCAGGCAAGCAGTGCTAGATCCACATCCTTAGGATCTCTTTGCTTTGGTGTCAGGAGCTCCATCTTCTCCGGAGGCTCGACTTTTGGGTATGATCTCCCTGTTGTTGTATATAGTTTTGTACATTCAGGGTATGGCGGGGCCCTGTTGTCACGACCCATTCCGGGGCCCGTGACTGGTGCCTTACCGGGGCACCCAAGTAGTCATACATCAGAGTAATCAGCGGAAATATAAAACAAGACATGAAACAGTTTTATAAAATAAGACACAGTTTATGTGAGAAAACATCGCTTTCGCATATATATAAAAACATGGTTTAGCAAAGCATCCGAATAATCGCATAACATGACTACGCACTTAAGGAAATATACAACTATGGCGGGACAGGGCCCGCCATACCGATCAGTACAAAACTATCTACAACAGGAGATCATACCCAAAAGTAGAGCCTCGGAAAAATATGGAGCTCCCGACACCAACGTAGATCCTAAGAATGTGGATCTAGCACTGCTTGCCTCTTACTGCCGCATGAACGCAGCCCAAGGAGGTCAAGACAATGTACTAAGTATATGAAATCAGAAATACTTAAATGAAAACATATCATTTTAAAATCAGTTTTGCAAGTATGTATGAAACAACCAGAAACCGCATATAGTGCCACATCACAAACAAGAGCAAGAATAGGTAAATCAGAATCGCCTTTTTTCTAGGCTGCGAATGATCGAAGCAGGCCAATCCGTCAAGTATCACCATGTAAGCCTAATCACGACTCAGTAGTCCGCATAGGCCAATCACATAGGCCCGCATAGGTATATAACCCCGCATCGAGGGTAGCTACTCCGGCATCGCCCCGACTCGTAGTCCGCATGGCCACATAGACCGCATGAGGTATAACCCGCACACTAACACGAACTCCGTAGCTCGCATAGGTCCTTGGACCCGCATGAGGTATTCTCGAATCATGGTCCTGCATCACCGAGTCTACCCGCGACGGAGGCGACTTAACCCCCGGTAATATGTCAAGAGGTGAGTGATGTTACACTAACCTAACAGCTTATCGTTAAACAACATAAGCACAACAATACACAAACGTTACAAGACACTAACACACATAGCATCATATCATGTCTACTTATCAAACCATTTTATTCTTTTCACAATTCGATATAAGTCTGTTATAAACACATAGGCAAACTGTTTCTTTTATCATTCTTAAGTGGTTATACCTAACTTCCCATAAAGCTAGTATAACTCTTAAGCTTCTGTTTTAAAAACCAATTAGTTCTCTTCTGTTAAAAATGTCTCAGTATTCTTTTGAAATGCTTTCAGTTCTTTATTATTCAGGCTTAAGCCGTGAGGCATTGCCGTAAGTGTTATTCAGGCTTAAGCCGTGAGGCATTGCCGTAAGTGTTATTCAGGCTTAAGTCAAAGACATTGCCGTAGTTATTATTCAGTTAACACATGTACGTCTACCGTACTACATATATATTATAAAATATCATGCTTTAGGAAGAATCACATACCTTCTCAGCGAAAACCACCTGCTAAGTTGAATATGTCGCGCACAGAGAGTCAGCCTATAATAGTCACATACATCTATCAAAGACTACTCTGAAGGTCATTCTTGTTATACCCCGTATTTACAGAGTATGTACGTAAGGGAATACGTACAAAAAAGTTTGGCTTTAAAGTTAGCCTTGGACGTTTTTTTTGTACACAACTCGCTTAAAGAATCGTTTTCCGACGAAACGTTTCCACAGCTTTCGTAGGGAAAATTCCGGCTATGCCATTACTAATTTTTGCGGATTTTTCCGAGAGACGAAACATTTTGGACCAACGGGAGGGCAACACTTGGCACCCTCCCATTGGTGGACTTGAATCGTCCATTTGGACGAATTGAAGAAGCCTTGGCACGTTTTTTGTGCCTTGTGCACAAGTCAAGGAGTTGGTAGGATATTTGTGTATAGTTAATCCTCACCCTACACTTGCCTTGCACTTGTCTTAATCTTGGCCATTGGTTGGCCACTTCTTGACCTATAAATACCCCCTTAAAGATGAAGAGTTCTTCATCCACAAAGTTATCTTCCAAGTCTAAAAATCCTCTCCTCTCCCTTAGCCTTTCGTCCAACACTTCCTCGAGTGAGTTTGGCGAGGCCTACCCCTAGCCTAGCCGAAATCTACCCCCTCCCTTGGTAGAAAAGTTGTCTTCTAGTATCGTTATAATGCCCAAAATACCCTAGCCCAAATCCCTTAGTCTTTGGTAGAAGTTGTGAAGAACTTCTAAGGTTTCTTGGAGCTACCGGGGCGTACAACTTAGGAGCTAAACCTTGCTCAGCGCGACTTTATCTAGGATATTATTGGGCTTACCGAGGTAATAATCCTAACCCTCTTTGAATTAGAGAATACTTCTCGTTGTAGTATAAGGATAAGTATAAATACTTAGAAGAATATCACGTAAAAGAATTGAACTATTACCACGAGAAGGTTTTAAAGAAGAATAATCACACCAGACTCACATAGGACTGTTTTCACTGAGACTTAAATAGCTCACCGTAGTGGTCTTTGCCCGACTTTCCGTAGAATTGTGAACCTCTGCTTAGAATGACCTCAGAGTAGTCTTTGATAGATATCTGTGACTATTATAGGTGACTCTGCA
The DNA here is from genome assembly GCA_029844215.1 of Przewalskia tangutica. Classification (NCBI taxonomy): domain Eukaryota; kingdom Viridiplantae; phylum Streptophyta; class Magnoliopsida; order Solanales; family Solanaceae; genus Przewalskia; species Przewalskia tangutica. Next base: position 42,015,850 of record CM056733.1, read on the forward strand.
GCGACATATTCAACTTGCGTGGTTTTCACGAGTAGGTATGTGATTCTTCCTAAAGCATGATATTTTACAATATATAGCAGACGCATACGTGTTAATCGAACAATAACTACGGCAATGTCTTTGACTTAAGCTCGAATAATACTTACGGAATGCCTCACGGCTTAAGCTCGAATAATACTTACTGAATGCCTCACGCTTAAGCACGAATAACAAAGAATCAAAACATTTCAAAAGAATCTTGAATCATTTTTAACAGAAGATAAATATTTGGTTTTAAAACAAAAGCTTAAGAGTTATGCTAGCTTTATGGGAAGTTAGGTATAACAACTTAAGAATGATAAAAGGAATTTACTTGTTTGTTTATAAAAGCCTTGTATTGATCTCTCATAGTGTAGTAAGATTGTTTGATAAGTAGACATATCATGATGCTACTGTGTTAGTGTCTTGTAATGCCGTAAAGGGTCATTCTTGCCGTGGCTTACGTTGCTAACCGGTAAGTCCGCTTTATGCTATCAGTATCACCTACCCCTTGACTATTATACCGAGGGCTTGCCCCTCGACGCGGTCTATACGGCCTACGCGGTTCGTGAGACTATGCGAGCAGCGGTATGCTCCGTGATTGATCATTCGGCGCCTAGCCCGACGCGGGGATTCCTATGCGGTCCGCTGAGACTACGCGGTCTTTTGAGGCTGCGCGTGCGGAGCCTAGGCGGATGCCGGGGTTAGCTGCCCCGGCGCGAGGGCTACCTCACGCGGGTCACGTGTGACCTATGCGCGGCTGCGAAAGTCCAGACTAGGCACGCACGATACTATGGGCGATTGGCCTTGCTTCGATCATTCGCGCCTAGAATAGACACATTACGTCTTTTCCATTTCCGTTGTTGTTTGTGATGTGGCACTATGTGCAATTGAACCGATTGTATTTGTGAAAAGGTTTTAAATACTTTGATTTCATTTCGTTCTTTATAGTTTCACATACTTGGTACTGTTATCGACCTCGCCTGGGCCGCGTTCATGCCGCAGTGGCAAAGGTGTGCTAGATCCACATCCTTAGGATCTTTGCTGTGTCGTGAGCTCCATCTTCTCCGAGGCTCTACTTTTGGGTATGATCTCCTCAGTAGATAGTTTTGTGCCAGGTATGGCGGGGCCCCGTCCCGCCATAGTTGTTTACTTCCTTAGAGGTCTGTAGTACTATTGTACAGTTGGGATGTAACTGCAAAACTTGAGTTATTTATATTATGCCGAAAGGCAAGCTTTTCATCAGATAAACTGTGTCTTATTTTATAAACTGTTTCCTGTCTTGTTTTATATTCCGGTTACTCGATGTATGACTACTGGGTGCCTTGAAGGCACGACCACGCCCCGAACGGGTCGTGACAAAAGTGGTATCGAGCGATTAATCTCGGAAAGTGTCTACGCATCAGATCTAGTAGTCTTGATTATCGGTGTGTTGTGCACCACACCAATAATCGTGAGGCTATAGGATATTTAGGATTGGTTTCCATTCTTCTCATTACGAGATCGTGCTTTAGAGCCGTGGTTATAGGTTGGACCCTCTAACGTATTCCTTTCTCAGAATGCTTATGCCTCCACGTAAGGCAACCCGGGCCCAGAAGGGCAAGGCAGCCGAGGGAGCTGCTAGCAGGACACCCAGAGTCACGAGGGCTCAGGCCCAGTCTATACCAGAGACGGCGAGTTCTATGACGCCGCCAGCCCCAGCAGAGACCACAGTACCCACACCTCCTGTCCCACAGCCTGGGGCGGAGGAGTTAGGGTACAAGGAGATGGCCCAGCTATTGGCTAAAGTTGTGGCCCGATACGAGGAGAGACTGGATGCGACAGTTCCAGCTCCAGCTCCAGTCGCACCCGTAGTGCACCCGAGGCGTATAGTTGAGGTCGCGAGATTTCTTGAGTTGTAGCCCGCGAGTTTTCTGGTCGAGGCCGAGGATGATCCGCAGGAGTTCATCCGTCACCGCAGAGGATTACGCGGTGATCGTGGCTTGAGACCGAGGCCGTGACATTCGTTCGCGTCGGCCGCGTGACACCGCAATGATTGGTTTGATTCATGGGAGCTTTCGGGAGAGCATGCACCTCAGCAGATGGGATGAGTTTTGAGGCTTTTCTCACACACTTCTTGCCTCCGCAGATGAGGAGGGCACGAGTGATAGATTCTTCGCCGAGACAGGGGACGCACCGTGGAATACAATGTCGAGTTTGATTCTTTGGCTAGATATGTCCCAAAGATTGGTAGCAGATATGGAGGATAGGGTACACCGCCACGCCACCGGGCTAGATGATTATATGGCCGAGTCATGCGGGTGTTTCTTCACCGGTATGGACATTACCCGCATGCAGCTCATGCACTAGGATGCGAGCGCAGAGACCGCCGGTAGAGCGATATCAGCAGAAGAAGGCCAAGACGGCGGTTCTTTTGGTGGTCCTCGTGGTGGCGATCCAGAAGTCCAGATTTGCACCACACCAAGCAGAGCGCTCCTACCTCATTTTCAAGACACCAGAGCAGCCGGGGCGTGTCGGGGCCCGTGACTTTGGATTTCCGTGGTAGCAGGGTGCTAACCGCTCGAGGTCCGCTGTGCCCGTTGTGGCGAATACCATTCTCGGGAGCCGCACTGCGAGCTTGCTATACTTGTGGCCGCAGGTCACTTGCGAGTTTGTCCGACCGGGCGGCGCTGGTGGTAGGCTCGGCCACAGGTTCTGTCGCTTCTTCATCCTCGACGCTACTCGCCGGAGGCAAGGTACACATGGATCAGCGGTCGCGCAGAGGTCGTGGCGCAGTCCCGCCTAGCGGTCCTCGAACCGCATATATGCTTTGTCCACCGACAGATCGGAGGCCTCACCGATGTCGCCACGTGTACCTTATCGCTTCTGGTTTGATGTGTATGCTTTGATAGATCCGGTTCTACTGCCCTATATATCTCCCTTGTTGCTAGTAGGATAGGGATAGAGCACGAGTCCATAGACTTTCGAGGTAGCTACGCCATGGTGATTCGTGGTAGCTCGGCGGTATATAGAGCTTGTCTGTGACCATTTACGATCGTCGGACCTCAGCCGACTTGATAGAGTTGGAGATGATTGACTTCGACGTGATCATGGGATGGATTGGCTAGCCTCTTGCTACGCCAATGGACCGCAGAGAGAGTAGTACGGTTCCAGCTCGGCGAGCGGTTGTTGAGTGGGAGCACCGGTATCGCCGGGGTAGGTTTATTTCCTACCTCAAGGCTAGGAAGATGGTGCGAGGGGTATATCTACCATCTCGTTCGGGTGTTCGATCATCAAGTCGCGGTACCAGATTTCTAGTCGCCCAGAGTCACGAGTTCCCGACGTGTTTCGGATGACCTCCGTATCCTCCGAGAGGAGATCGAGTTTTGTATAGATGTCTTTGCGATACTCGCCTATTTCCATTCCGCCATACGAATGGCACCGCCGAGTTGAGAGAGTCAAGGATCGGCTTAGGGATTTCTTTGGAGAAGCGGCTTCATCAGCCTAGTGTTTCTCCCGGGAGCGCCGTATTGTTCGTGAAAAAGAAGGGCGGACGCCGCGCATGTGTGTTGATTACGGCGGTGAACAAGGTTACCATTAAGAACAGATACCCCTTCCCGTGATTGATGATTTGTTCGACCAGTGTGGCGCGAGATGTTTCTCCAAGATTGATCTGCGTCAAGCTATCATCGTTCGTGTCGAGAGGTGGATGTCCCTAGGATCGCATTCGACCCGCGGGCATTATGAGTTCGTGGTCATGTCTTTGTTGACCAATGCTCGTGGTATTCATGGATTTGATGAACCGAGTGTTCAAACCATTTTTGACACGTTTGTGATAGTGTTCATTGATGATATCTTGGTTTATTCTCGCCGAGCAGAGCACGCGAGCATTCGGCGATCGGCCGTGATTCTCAGACCAGATTGTACGCCAAGTTTTCCAAATGTGAGTTTTGTTGACTTGATGGCGTTTCTGGGCATATTGTCGGGCCGATGGCATTCGAGTGGATACGCCAAGATCGAGGCGTCGAGACTTGCCTAGACCTACTACTCCGGCAGAGGTTCGCAGATTTTACGGGCCTTGCAGGATATTATCGGCGGTTCGTGGAGAAGTTTGCTTCTATCTCTCGCACCATTGACTAGGCCGACTCGTAAGGCGCCAAGTTTGATGGTGATGCTTGGAGCGTGGTTTCGATTCTTGAAAAGAGATCGACGACCGCCCCGTTCTTACTCTTCCGCAGGGTCCAGATGGTTATGTCGTTGTATTGTGACGCGTCAGCATCGGGTTGGGATGTGTGTTGATGCAAAGATGGCGGGTTATAGCATATGCATCCCGACACCAAGAAACACGAGGAACTACCCCACCCATGATTTGGAGTTGCACCGTGATTCACGCCAAGATCCGGAGGCACTATTTGTATGGGGTTCACGTGGATATTTTTACGCACCACAAGAGCCTCCAGATATCTTCACCAGAGGAGCCGAACTTACGCCGAGACGGTGGTTAGAGTTGCTTAAGGATTACGATGTTGATATCTGTACCACCCGGGAAGGCCAATGTCAGGCGTATGCTCTAGTCGTAGGTCGATGGGGAGCCTATCGATGCAGCTAGAAGAGGGACATGGTTCGTGATTTGCATCAGTTAGCGAGCCTTGGTGTCCGTTTGATTGATTCTGATAGCAGTGGGGTTAGAGTTCGTGAGGTTGCCGAGTCTTCCATCGTTGAGGAGGTGAAGAGGCAACAGTTCGAGGATCCCGCTTTGATGCGATATCGCGGATACTGACTCTTCGTGAGGCGCGGTCCTGAGGTAGCACTGATGGGTGCTAAGGTTTGAGGGCGCATCGTGTGTTCCAGATGTTTGAGACTTGGCAGAGTTCTGGGGAAGCACACGCTGCGTTACTCTATCCACCCGGGTCGACCAAGATGTACCACGACCTTAGATCCGTATTGGTGGGATGGCTTGAAGAGGACGTTGCGAGTTCTTAGCTCGCCCGTGTTGCCAGCAGGTGAAGGTAGAGCACCAGAGGCCTGGTGGTTTGTTACAGACGATAGAGATCCCGACCTGGAAGTGGGAGGTGATCAACATGGACTTCATCACAGGATTGCCTCGCACTCAGAGGAGACATGATTCTATATGGGTTATCGTCGACGGTCGACGAAATCAGCCCACTTTCTTCCCGTCGGACGACTTTTCTACGAGGATTATGCCGACTTTACATCCGAGTCATCGTCAGATTGGATGGAGTCCCTACTTCGTTTATATCGCATGCAGGAGCCCGCCACGCCAACTTCGAGGTCCTTCCAGAGGGTTTAGGACGCAGTGAGCCCGAGCATCGCATTTCATCCACGCATGCACGACAGCAGAGCGCACTATCCGCACTCTTGAGGATATCCGCGAGCCCGTGTTATCGACTTCTGGTAGTTGGGAGGATCATTTGCCTCTAGTTGAGTTTCGTGATAATAATAGCTACCACTCGATTCAGATGGCGCCATGAGGCCTTGTATGGGAGGAAGTGCAGATCGCCTATAGTTGGTTCGATGTGGGCGAGGTGCAGTGGGACCAGATTTGGTGCAGCAGGCAGTGGATAAGGTGAAGCTTATCCGAGAGCGACTATTGACAGCTCAGAGTCGACAGAAGTCGTATGCAGATCATCGTCGTCGGCATCTGGAGTTCGCAGTAGATGATTGGGTTTTCCTAAAGGTGTCACCCATGAAGGGTGTGATGAGATTCGGGAAGAGGAAACTCACCAAGGTACATTGGGCCGTTTCAGATTGTCCGCAGGGTAGGCAAGGTTGCCTACGAGTTGGATCTGCCGTCCGATCTGGAGGCAGTGCATCCGGTGTTTCACGTATCTATGTTGAGGAGATGTATCGGGGATCCATCTAGGGTACACCCGATTGACGATGTCCAGGTGACCGAGGGGTTATCGTATGAGGAGATTCCCATAGCGATAGTCGATCGTCAGGTTAGGCGTCTGCGGACGAAGGACGTGGCTTCCGTCAAAGTCTTGTGGCGTAACGAGCTCAGGGAGGAGATGACGTGGGAAGCCGAGGAGGACATGAGGCAGAAGTATCCTCACCTATTCCCCACACCTCCAGGTAATTCACTTTCCTACTTGTAAATTTCCATTATCATTTATGCCTAAGTGTTGTTTTGTGGCCGTGGCACTTGCTAATCGTTTAAGCTTCTTCGATAATCGTCTTGAGAAGGACATTCGACGAATGTTTCTAAGGAGGGGAGAATGTTATACCCCGTATTTCCAGAGTATGTACGTAAGGGAATACGTACAAAAAGTTTGGCTTTAAAGTTAGCCTTGGACGTTTTTTTTGTACACAACTCGCTTAAAGAATCGTTTTCCGACGAAACGCTTCCACAGCTTTCGTAGGGAAAATTCCGGCTATGCCATTACTAATTTTTGCGGATTTTTCCGAGAGACGAAACATTTTGGACCAACGGGAGGGCAACACTTGGCACCCTCCCATTGGTGGACTTGAATCGTCCATTTGGACGAATTGAAGAAGCCTTGGCACGTTTTTTGTGCCTTGTGCACAAGTCAAGGAGTTGGTAGGATATTTGTGTATAGTTAATCCTCACCCTACACTTGCCTTGCACTTGTCTTAATCTTGGCCATTGGTTGGCCACTTCTTGACCTATAAATACCCCCTTAAAGATGAAGAGTTCTTCATCCACAAAGTTATCTTCCAAGTCTAAAAATCCTCTCCTCTCCCTTAGCCTTTCGTCCAACACTCCCCCCCCCCTTGAGTGAGTTTGGCCGAGGGCCTACCCCCCCCTAGCCTAGCCGAAATCTACCCCCTCCCTTGGTAGAAAAGTTGTCTTCTAGTATCGTTATAATGCCCAAAATACCCTAGCCCAAATCCCGTAGTCTTTGGTAGAAGTTGTGAAGAAATTCTAAGGTTTCGAGCTACTGGGGCGTACAACTTAGGAGCTAAACCTTGCTCAGGCGCGACTTTATCTAGGATATTATTGGGCTTACCGAGGTAATAATCCTAACCCTCTTTTGAATTAGAGAATACTTACTGTTGTAGTATAAGGATAAGTAATAAATACTTAGAAGAATATCACGTAAAAGAATTGAACTATTACCACAAGTAGGTTTTAAAAGAAGAATAATCACATCAGACTTCACATAGACTGCTTTCACAAGAGACTTAAATAGCTCACCGGGTAGGGTTGCCCGACTTTCCGTAGAATTGTGAACCCTCTGCTTAGAATGACCTCGAGTAGTCTTTGATAGATATCCGTGACTATTATAGGTGACTCTCTCGCGACATATTCAACTTGGGTGGTTTTCATGAGAAGGTATGTGATTCTTCCTAAAGCATGATATTTTACAATATATAGTACTTAGACGCATACGTGTTAATCGAACAATAACTACGCAATGTCTTTGACTTAAGCTCGAATAATACTTACAAGAATGCCTCACGCTTAAGCCCGAATAACAAAGAATCAAAACATTTCAAAAGAATACTGAATCATTTTTAAACAGAAGATAAATATCTGGTTTTTAAAACAAAAGCTTAAGAGTTATGCTAGCTTTATGGGAAGTTAGGTATAACAACTTAAGAATGATAAAAAGGAACTGTTTACTTGTTTGTTTATAAAAGCCTTGTATTGATCTCTATGTGTAGTAAGATTGTTTGATAAGTAGACATATCATGATGCTACCGTGTTAGTGTCTTGTAACGCCGTAAGGGGTCATTCTTGCGTGCTTACGTTGCTAACCGGTAAGTCCGTTGTATCATATCGTATCACCTACCCTTGACTATTATACCGAGGGCTTGCCCTCGACGCGGTCTATACGGCCTACGCGTCTGTGAGACTATGCGAGCGCCGGTATGCTCCGTGATTGATCATTCCGGCGTCTAGCCCGACGCGGGGATTCCTATGCGCGGTCCGCCGAGACTACGCGGTCTCGAGGCTATGCGGTGCGGGAGCCTAGGCGGATGCCGGGTTGGCTGCCCCGCGAGGGCTACCTCACGCGGTCACGCGCTGACCCATGCTGGCCGCGAAGTCCGTGACTAGGCACGCAGAATGATACTATGTGCGATTGGCCTTGCTTCGATCATTCGCGCCCTAGAATAGACTCGCGCTTTTCCATTTCCGCTGTTGTTTGTGATGTGGCACTATGTGCAATTGAACCGATTGTATTTGTGAAAAGGTTTTAAATACTTTGATTTCATTTCGTTCTTTATAGTTTCACATACTTGGTACTGTTGATCGACCTCCTTCGGGCCGCTCATGCCGCAGGTAAGGCAAGGTGTGCTAGATCCACATCCTTAGGATCTTTGGCGTTGGTGTCGTGAGCTCCATCTTCTCGGAGGCTCTACTTTGGGTATGATCTCCTGTATTGTAGATAGTTTTGTGTCGATGGGGTATGGGGCCCCGTCCCGCCATAGTTGTTTACTTCAGAGGTCTGTAGTACTATTGTACAGTTGGGATGTAATCGCAAAACTTGAGTTATTTATATTATGCCGAAAGGCAAGCTTTTCATCGATAAAGCGTGTCTTATTTTATAAATGCTTTCTGTCTTGTTTTATATTCCGCCGTTACTCGATGTATGACTACTGGGTGCCCGGTAGAGCACGACCACGCCCCGAACGGGTCGTGACAATTCTAAACAGAGGGTTCACAATTTACGGAAAGTCGGGCAAGACTTCCTACCCTATGAGCTATATAAGTTCATCAGTGAAAACAAATTCTATATAAGCATAGTTCAATTATTCTTCTTTAAACCCTTCATCGTGATAATACCAATTTTATTCTGCAATATTCTTCTAAGTATTTATACTTATACTTATACTACAACAAGAAGTATTCTCTAATTCAAAAGAGGGTTAGGATTAGTTACCCTGTAAGCCCAATAATATCCTAGATAAAGTCGCGCTGAGCAAGGTTTAGCTCCTAAGTCAGACGCTCAGAGTCTAAGAACCTTAGGAGTTCTTCACAACTTCTACTAAGGATTAAGGGATATGAGCTAGGGTATTTTGGGCATTATAACGATACTAGAAGGCAACTTTTCCTACCAAGGAAGGGGGGTAGATTTCGGCTAGGCTAGGTGGGGTAGGCCCTCGGCCTAACTTCACAAGGGGAGGGGGGGAGTGTTGGACGAAAGAGGCTACAAAGGGAGAGGAGAGGATTTTCAAGACTTGGAAAGATTTGTGGATGAAGAACTCTTCATCTTAAGGGGGGTATTTATAGGTCAAGAAGTGGCCAACCAATGGCCAAGATTAAGACAAGTGCAAGGCAAGTGTAGGGTGAAGATTTACTCCACACAAATATCCTACCAACTCCTTGACTAGTGCACAAGGCACAAAAAACGTGCACTTCAAGTCCAATTCGTCCAAATGGACGATTTCAAGTCCACAAATTGGAGGGTGCCAAGTGTCGCCCTCCCGTTGGTCCAAAATGTTTCGTCTCTCGGAAAAATCCGCAAAAATTAGAAATGGCATAGCCGGAATTTACCCTACGGAAAGTCGTGGAAACGTTTGCCTGAAAACGATTCTTTTGGTGAGTTGTGCCCAAAAAAAATCTTCCAAGCCTAAACTTTAAGGCTAAACTTTTTGTACGTATTCCCTTACGTACATACTCTGGAAATACGGGGTATAACATTCTCCCCTCCTTAGAAACATTCGTCCCGAATGTTCCTTCCCAAGACAGTTAACGATAAGATTCTTCATAGCTTAAACAGTTGCAAATGCCACACACGGCCACAGAACAACACTTAGGCATAAACGATAATGAAGATTTCAAGTAGGAAAAGTGAATTACCTGGAGGTGTGGGGAATAGGTGAGGATACCTCCGCCTCATGTCCTCCTCGGCTTCCCAAGTCATCTCTCCTCGAGCCTGCTCCGCCACAAGACTTTGACGAAGCCACGCCCTGGTCCGCAGACGCCTAACTCCGACGATCGACTATCGCGCATGGGAATCTCTCATACGATAACCCTCACACCGACATCGTCAATCGGTGTACTCTAGATGGATCCCCGATACATCTCCTCAACATAGATACGTGAAAAACCGGATGCACTGCCTCCAGATCGGACGGCAGATCCAACTCATAGGCAACCTTGCCTACCCTGCGGACAATCTGAAATGGCCCAATGTACCTTGGGCTGAGTTTCCCCTTCCTCCCGAATCTCATCACACCCTTCATGGGTGACACCTTCAGGAAAACCCAATCATCAACTGCGAACTCCAGATGTCGACGACGATGATCCGTGATACGACTGGCCGACTCGAGTATCAATAGCCGCCTCGATAAGCTTCACCTTATCCATCGCCGCTGCACCAACCGTCCCACTAGCCGCACTCGCCCACATCGAACCAACCTATAGGCGATCCGCACTTCCTCCCATACAAGGCCTCATAAGGCGCCATCCGAATACCGGAGTGGTAGCTATTATTATACGCGAACTCAACTAGAGGCAAATGATCCTCCCACTACCATCGGTCAATAACACAGCTCGCAAAGATATCCTCAAGAGTCCGGATAGTGCGCTCGCTGTCCGTCTGCTCGTGGATGAAATGCGACTGTGCTCACCGCCCCTAAACCTCTCGAAGGACCTCCGTGTTAGCCGAACCGGGCTCCTGCTCGATATGATCGAAGTAGGACTCCATGCACCGACGATCTCTGATGTAAAGTCCGCATAATCCTCACTAAAAGTCGCCCCGACGGAAGAAAGTGGGCTGATTTCACACCGTCGACGATAACCCATATAGAATCATGTCTCCTCCGAGTGCGAGGTAATCCCGTGATGAAGTCCATGTTGATTACCTCCCACTTCCGTGTTGGGATCTCAATCGTCAGTAACAAACCACCGTGCCTCGGTGCTCTACCTTCACCGCCGACAACACGCACCGAGCTACGAACTCGCAACGCCCTCTTCAAGCCATCCCACCAATACACGATCTAAGGTCGTGGTACATCTTGGTCGACCGGATGGATAGAGTAACGCGCTACCGTGTGCTTCCCCAAGAACTCCTGCCAAGTCTCAAACATCCGGAACACACAACTCGCCTCAAACCTTAGCACCCCATCAGGTGCTACCTCAAAAGGACCCTTGCCTCTCACGAAGAGTCAGACACGATAACGTGTCAAAATCGATCTCGAATCGCGTTCTTCACCTCTCGACGATGGAAGACTCGGCAACCTCACGAACTCTAACTCCATCGCTATCGTAATCAATCAAACGACACCAAGGCTCGCTAATCGATGCAAATCACTAACCATGTCCTCCTCTCTAGCCGCACATCCGATAGGCTCCCATCGACCTACGACTAAGAGCATCCGCCACAACATTGGCCTTCCCGTGGTACAGATATCAACATCGTAATCCTTAAGCAATTCTAACCACCGTCTCGCCGTAAGTTCAGCTCCTCCGTCAAGATATACCGAGGCTCTTGTGGTCGTAAAAATATCCACGTGAACCCCATACAAATAGTGCCTCGGATCTTCAAAGCGTGAATCACACCGCCAACTCCAAATCATGGGTGGGTAGTTCCTCGTGTTTCTTCACCGTCGATGCATATGCTATAACCCCGCCATGCCGCATCAACACACATCCCAACCCGATGCCCGACGCATCACAATACACGACATAACCATCCGGAAGAGTAAGAACGGGGCGGTCGCCGCCTCTTTTCAAAGAATCGAAACCCCGCCACAAGCATCACCATCAAACTTGGCCGCTTCTCGAGTCACCTAGTCAATGGTGCGCAGATAGAAGCAAACTTCTCCACGAACCGATAATATCCTCGCAAGGCCCGTAAAATCGCGAACCTCTGGCGGAGTAAGAGTTCAGGCCAAGTCCCGATCGCTCGATCTTGGCCGTATCCACTGAATGCCATCGGCCCATAATATGCCCAAGAAACGCCATCAAGTCAACCAAAACTCACATTTGGAAAACTTGGCGCATAATCGCTGGTCTCGAGAATCACAAGCCTCGCGTTCGCATGCTCCTCGCTCCGAGCGAGAATAAACCAAGATATCATCAATGAACACTATCACAAACGTGTCCAAAATGGTTTGAACACTCGGTTCATCAAATCCATGAATACCGCCGAGCATTGGTCAACCCGAAAGACATGACCTGAACTCATAATGCCCGCACGGTCCGAACGCAAATTCTGTGGACATCCACCTCTCGACTCGCACTGATGATAGCCCGATCGCAGATCAATTTTGGAAAAACATCTCGCACTCGCAATCGGGTCGAACAAATCATCAATCTCGGAAGCGGGGTATCTGTTCTTAATGGTCACCTTGTTCACCGCTCAGATCAACACATATGCGCAATGGCCCCGCCCTTCTTCTTCACGAACAATACCGCGCTTCCTGGAGAAACACTAGGCCCGATGAAGCCCTTCTCCAAAGAAATCCCTAAGCTGATCCTTCAACTCTCTCAACTCGCAGTGCCATTCTCAGTATGGGCGAATGGAAATAGCCGAGTGTCCGTAATATGTCAATACAAACTCAATCTCCTCTCGTGAGGGATACCCGAGGTCGCCCGAAACACGTCTGGGAACTCTCTCGACCACCGAATCGACGGAAAATCTGGTACCGCAGCCTTCGATCAAACACCCGAACGAGATGGTAGATATACCCTTCGCACCATCTTCCTAGCCTTGAGGTAGGAAATAAACCTACCCTCGCGATACCGTGCTCCTCCCACACAACAACCGCTCTCAGAAACTGGAACTGCATTACTTTCTCTCTCAGCCTACATTGGCGTAAAGAGCCAGCTACCCATCCCCATGATCACGCCAAGTCAATCATCTCCAACTCTATCAAGTCGCCAGGGTCCGACGATCAGAATGGTCACAGACAAGCTCTATATACCCGCCGAGCTACCACCGAATCACCCATCGCGTAGCTACCTCGAAGGGTCCATGGACTCGTGCTCTATCCCTATCCTACTAGCAACAAGGGAGATATATAGATGAGTAGAACCCGGATCTATCAAAGCATACACATCAAACCTGTAAATCGATAAGGTACCGTGACGACATCGTGAGGCCTCCCGATCCCGCTTACCGGACAAAGCATAAATGCGTTCGAGGACCGCTAGAATCGACCCGCGCACGACCTGCCGCGACTGGGTCCATGAGTACCTTGCCCTCCGTGGCAGTAATCGTCGGGATGAAGAAGACCGGCGAAAGAACTCGTAGCCGACTCTACCATCAAGATCGCCTTGGTCCTGACAGCCGTCGATAGTGACTCGCTGCCACAATCGAAACAAACTCCGTAGCACCACAACTCCCGGCGGATCTACCGATCGCCACACCGAGTGGGGTGGTCCCGATCGCCGTAACCTCACGCCGCATGGATGTCTCAAGTCCCGGGCCCCGGTTCGCCTCGAATATCTCGGCCGTGGCCGAGACGGCAGGAGTGCTCGAGCCGGCCGTGGTGCAAATCAGATCGCCGCCGAGGCCGCCACCACGATAGCCACCAAACGACCTTCCGCCCCGCCTTCTTCGCCGCTGTCACAACCCGCGTCTCTACGCCTCACAACCAAGAGCATGAGCTCGCATGCGTAATGTCCATACCCTGAAGAGAAACACCCGCATACGACTCGCCATATAGTCATCTAGCCCGTGACGTAGCGTGCACCCTATCCTCCATACCGCTACTAACGCTGGGACATATCGAGCCAAAGAATCAAACTCGACATTGTACTCCCGATCAGGCGCCCTCTCGCCTCGCAAGCAAAAATCTATCACCGCGCCTCTCATCCGCGAGGCAAGAAGTGAGTGAGGAAAGCCTCCGAGAACTCATCCTGCAAGTAGCCGGGACGCGTGCTCTCCCGGATAACTCCCATGAATCAAACCAATCGATCGCAGATCACGCAGCTTATGCGAATCCGGGCGTCACAGACTGCCTCTCGAGGCCTTGATCACCCGTGATGATCCTCTGTAGTGACGGATGAACTCCTCGCGATCATCCTCCGCCTCGACCAGAAACTCGCGGGCTACAACTCAAGAAATCTCGTAGCCTCAAACTATTCGCCTCGTGTACCACGGTGCGACCGAGCCGAGCTGAATCGAACCGCCAGATTCAAATTTATCCTCGTATTCGCCACAACTCTAGCCAATAGTCGGGTTATCTCTCAGTTTCCTAACTCTCCGCCCAGCCGGGACGCGAGTGTGGTACTGTGGTCTCGGCCGGGCGGCGCCATAGAACTCGTCTGCGTATAGATCGGGCCCGAGCCCTCGTGAATCTTTGTTCGATCGCGCCTCGGCCGCTTTGCCCTTCTCGCCCGGTTGCCGCTTTACGTGAGGCATAATCATTCTGAAAAGGAATACGTTAGAGGGTCCAACTTTAACACGACTCTAAAGCACGATCTCGAGTGAGAAGAATGGAAACCAATCCTAAATATCTTATAGCCTCTCGATTATTGGTGTGGTGCACAACACACCGATAATCAAGACTCTACTAGATACGGTCAGACACTTTCCGAGGATTAATCGCTCGATACCACTTTTGTCACGACCCATTCCGGTTCGTGGATCGTGCCTTACCGGCACCCAAGTAGTCATACATCGAGTAATCGAAATATAAAACAAGACATGAAATGCTTTATAAAATAAGATACGCTTTATGTGAAAACATCGCTTTCTAAGATATATATATAAAAACATGGTTTAGCAAGCTACATCCGACATCGCATAACATGACTACGCACTTCTAAGGAAATATACAACTATGGCGGACAGTGGCCCCGCCATACCCTCGATCGCATAAAACTATCTACAACAGGAGATCATACCCAAAAGTAGAGCCTCCGAAAAGACGGAGCTCCGACACCAACGTAGAGATCCTAAGAATGTGGATCTAGCACTGCCGCCCTTACCGCGCAGATGAACGCAGCCCCAAGGAGGTCGCATAACAGTACTAAGTATATGAAATCAGAAATACTTAAATGAAAACATATCATTTTAAAATCGCTTTTGCAAGTATGTATGAAACAACCAAAGAAACCGCACATAGTGCCACATCACAAACAAGAGCAAGAATAGGTAAATCAGAATCGGTCTTTTCTAGGTCGCGAATGATCGGCAGGCCAATTGCCCATAGTATCACCATGCAAGCCTAACTCACGGACTCCAGAGTCCGCATAGGCCAATCACATAGGCTCGCATAGGGTATATAACCCCGCATCGAGGTAGCTACTCCTCGGCATCGCCCCGACTCGTAGTCCGCACGGCCACATGATCGCATGAGGTATAACCCCGCACACTAACTCGAACTCCGTAGCTCGCATAGGTCCCTTGGACCCGCATGAGGTATTCTCGAATCACGGTCCTGCATCACCGAGTCTACCCCAGACGGAGGAAGCTTAACCCCTGCAATATGTCAAGAGGTGAGTGATGTTACACTAACCTAACAACTTATCGTTAAACAACATAAGCACAACAATACACAAACGTATACAAGACACTAACACACATAGCATCATATCATGTCTACTTATCAAACCATTTTATTCTTTTCACAATTCGATATAAGTCCGTTATAAACACATAGGCAAACTGCTTCTTTTATCATTCTTAAGTGGTTATACCTAACTTCCCATAAAGCTAGTATAACTCTTAAGCTTCGCTTTAAAACCAATTAGTTCTCTTCGTTAAAAATGTCTCAAGATTCTTTTGAAATGCTTTCGCTTCTTATTATTCAAAGCTTAAGCTGAGGCATTGCGAAGTGTTATTCAGCTTAAGCCGTGAGGCATTGCCATAAGTGTTATTCAGGCTTAAGTCAAAGACATTGCCGTAGTTATTATTCAGTTAACACATGTACGTCTACCGTACTACATATATATTATAAAATATCATGCTTTAGGAAGAATCACATACCTTCTCAAATAAAACAACTCGCCAAGTCAATATGTCGCGCGCAGAGAGTCACCTATATAATAGTCACAGACATCTATCAAAGACTACTCAAGGTCATTCTAAACAGAGGGTTCACAATTCTACGGAAAGTCGCAAAGACTTCCCTACCCATGAGCTATATAAGTCCATCAGAAAACAAATTCTATATAAGCATAGTTCAATTATTCTTCTTTTAAACCCTTCTACTGTGATAACAGTTCAATTTTATTCTGCAATATTCTTCTATGTATTTATACTTATACTTATACTTATACTACAACAGTAAGTATTCTCT
Organism: Przewalskia tangutica; assembly: GCA_029844215.1. Lineage (NCBI taxonomy): Eukaryota > Viridiplantae > Streptophyta > Magnoliopsida > Solanales > Solanaceae > Przewalskia > Przewalskia tangutica. Next base: position 42,032,032 of record CM056733.1, read on the forward strand.
AATTCAAAAGAGGGTTAGGATTAGTTACCTCGGTAAGCCCAATAATATCCTAGATAAAGTCGCGCCTGAGCAAGGTTTAGCTCCTAAGTCAGACGCTCCCAGAGTCTAAGAACCTTAGAAGTTCTTCACAACTTCTACTAAGGATTAAGGGATATGGGCTAGGGTATTTTGGGCATTATAACGATACTAGAAGGCAACTTTTTCTACCAAGGGAGGGGGGTAGATTTCGGCTAGGCTAGGGGGGGTAGGCCCTCGGCCAAACTTCACAAGGGGAGGGGGGGAGTGTTGGACGAAAGAGGCTACAAAGGGAGAGGAGAGGATTTTCAAGACTTGGAAGATTTGTGGATGAAGAACTCTTCATCTTAAGGGGGGTATTTATAGGTCAAGAAGTGGCCAACCAATGGCCAAGATTAAGACAAGTGCAAGGCAAGTGTAGGGTGAAGATTTACTCCACACAAATATTCTACCAACTCCTTGACTTGTGCACAAGGCACAAAAAACGTGCACTTCAAGTCCAATTCATCCAAATGGACGATTTCAAGTCCACAAATTGGAGGGTGCCAAGTGTCGCCCTCCCGTTGGTCCAAAATGTTTCGTCTCTCGGAAAAATACGCAAAAATTAGAAATGGCATAGCCGGAATTTACCCTACGAAAGTTGTGGAAACGTTTCGTCGGAAAACGATTCTTTTGGTGAGTTGTGCCCAAAAGAAAATCGTCCAAGCCTAAACTTTAAGGCTAAACTTTTTGTACGTATTCCCTTACGTACATACTCTGGAAATACGGGGTATAACACCTGTCCCGCTATAGTTGTTATCTTCTTAGAGGTCTGTAGTCCTATTGTACAGTTGGGATGTAACTGCAAAACTATGTTTATATATATATGCCGAAAGACGACATTTTCTCACATAAAACTGTGTCTCATTTTACAACTGTTTCATGTCTTGTTTTTATATTCCGCTGATTACTCTGATGTATGACTACTGGGTGCGGGTAAGGCACGATCCACGTCCCGAACGGGTCGTGACAAAAGTGGTATCAGAGCGCTTAATCCTCTGAAAGTGTCTACGCATCGTATCTAGTAGAGTCTTGATTATCGCGTGTTGTGCACCACACCAATAATCGTGAGGCTATAGGATATTTAGGATTGGTTTCATTCTTCTCACTCCGAGATCGTGCCTTAGAGCCGTGTTATAAGTCGACCCCTCTAACGTATTCCTTTTCAGAAGCTATGCCTCCACGTAAGGCAACCCGCCCGTATGGCAAGGCAAATGGAGCTGCTAGTAGGACACCGAGAGTTACGAGGGCTCAGGCCCAGTCTATACCCGAGACGGCGAGTTCCATGACGCCGCCGACCCCAGCAGAGGCCACAGGACCTGTACCTCCAGTCCCACAGCCTGGAGCGGATGAGATGGGTTACCGAGATGGCCCGCCATCGCCGTGATCGTGGCCGACACGGCGATAGGCCGGATGCCGCAGCTCAGCCCAAAGAGCACCGTAGTTCACCCGAGATCGCATGGGCGGCTACGGATTTTCTCGAGTCAGAGCCCACCAGAGTTCTACGGGTCGAGACCTGAGGATGATCCGCATGAGTTCATCCGTCAGTTGCAGAGGATCATGCGAGTGGTCAAAGCCTCAGAGACCGAGTCCATGATCTTCGGTTCGTATCGGCTGCGTGATACCGCAGTCTATTGGTTTGATTCGTGGGAGTTATCCCGGGGAGAGAATGCGTCCCCAGCTACTTGGGACGAGTTCTCGGAGGCCTTTCTCACTCACTTCTTGCCTCCACAGATGAGGAGGGCACGGGCCGACAGATTTTTGTTGCTGAGGCAGAGAGGACGCACGCCAGGAGTACAACGCTGAGTTTAATTCTGGCTCGATATGTCCTCGCTGCAGATATGAGGATGTGGTGCATCGCCACGCCACCGCTAGATGATTATATGGCCGAAGTCTGCGCGGTGTGGCTCTTCACCAGCAATGGATATTACCCAGATGCAGCTCACGACCGACGCGAGAGCGCCGAGGCCGACGTCCGATGCAAAGACAGCGTAAGAGGACCAGACGGCAGGTCCTTTGGTAGTTATCGTGGTGGACGCCCTCAACAGAAGCCTAGATTCGCACCACGCCCACCAGAGCACTCGCACCGCCCTCAAGACACCAGAGTATTCAGGTGTCGTGGCCCCAGACTTGACTTTCAGTGGTGGCGTATGTTATACCCGATTTGCAGTATGTACGTAGGACGCACGAGAAAAATTTGAAGTTTAAAGTTGGCTTGGCCGAAAATTATTTTGTTCACAACACCTTGCTAGAGTCGTTTTCGACTAAACGTTTCCACGCTTTTCAGAGGAAAATTCCGCTATGTCATTTAGAATTTTTATGGATTTTTCCGAGAGACGAAACATTTTGGACCAACGGGAGGTGACATGTGTCACCTCACATTGGAAGCAAGTGGGGCGGCTTTGGACGATTTGGGCGTCCAAGTGGGACGATTTTGGCTTGATCTTTTGGCCTTGTTTTGTGCCTTGTTTTGTGCCTTGTTTTGTGGAGTGTTTTGTGGAGTGTTTTGTGGAGTAGGGTTAGGTGCACATGGCTTGATCAAGGCCTTACACTTGCCTTGCTCATGGCTTGATCTTCGCCATCGTTGGCCTTTGCTTAGCCTATAAATACCCTTGAAGTGAAGACTTCTTCATCCACTCTCACTTGTCTAAATCTTGAAAACCCTCTCCTCCTCTTGTTTACTCGCCCAAGAGCCCTCCCTAGTCAAGGCCTTTGGCCGAAACCCTCTCCTTTGAGCCTTAGCCGAGAGCCCCCTCTCTGTAGAGTGTTGTTCTCGTGTAACACACCCCGCCCTTGGTTGAGAAGTACTTCCAAGTATTGTTATAATGCCCAAATTACCTTAGCCAGATACCTTGTAGTATTCTAAGGTTATACCTATACGAAAAGCCCGTAAATACTATTATACTTCCCGTACCACAAAACCGAAACCCTAAGGAAAATCTCCATAGTTAGTTGGAGTGTTATGTAGGTTGGTTAGAACTTCTAAGGGTGGTTTGGAGCGGGTTGGAGCGCACGGAGTCGAGCCAAACGCTGCCCGTGATCGACATCTATACTTGGATAATTATGGGCTTATCGAGGTAATTATCTGTTCCCTATCAGAATTGGAAATTACATGTTATTGGAATATATAGTTGAAGTATACTATATATAGAACTGAACATAGCTTTGTGGCAATGTCTTTGGACTTAAGCCCAATTTAAAGAAGAGAATCGAATCAGAATTACGTAGGATCAGACATAAAGAAACTTGTGTAGCTTGACTGCAGGGAAGTACGCCTAATTTCCCGTAGGATCTTGTATCTAGATGTATTCTACCGAGTAGTCTAGACTTTGATAGACTTGTATAACCTGTATAGGTTGAATGTTCTGCGAGTAGCATGTGCTACTTGAGAAGGTGGACCAAAGTAGCCGTTATAGCCATGGAGCGATTTGCTAATAGTCGATAATCGTCGCGAGGTATGTGAACCTCTTCCTATCTCTTCTAGCATGATATGTGTATAACTATGTAGTACGGTAGACGTACGGGTGTTAATTGAACGTAGTTTTACGGCAATGTCTTTTGACTTAAGCCCGACATAATAATCTTGAAGTAGTTCAAGAGAATTAAGAACTGCTTTTTAAAAGAAGAGTAATACTTGGTTTTAAAAGCTAAGAGTTATACTAGCTTTACGGGAAGTTAGGTATAACGGCTTAAGAAAGATAAAACGAATGATTTAATTATTTTAGAAGTTAAGAGACTTGATCTTGTAAGATAAGAGACTTAACTTAAATGAATTATGTGAATTTTGTGAAACCTCATTCATGAGTAATGAGTACTGGTTTTTAAAAGGGTTAATGTTTTACCGATTTCAAATCGTGATGTATCGACAAACCACCGCAGCGCTAATAAAAGGAAATGTTTTGACTAATTAAGTATTATTAAAACCAAGAGAAACCTCCATCCGCATAGAGCTAAGATGAGACAAAATGATATTACATTTCCTAGATCACGATCGCTTAATCGATTGATTATGAACAAGAATAACCTACTCACATATAAGGCATATGTTTCTCAAAGTTGTTTTAAAAGAGGATTATATTATTATGTGGTTAATAATATGAACTACGGAACCTTTCTAAAATAAGAAACGTGAACATTTGGAATTAGGCAAACTTGAACGTTTGGAAAATAATGTTGTTACTTGATTTTACAAAGGTATTGTGTGACTTAGGTGAAAGAAACAGATCTTTTAATGATTTAATGTATGAAGTACTTTGGGGATAGATACCCGATCTTGTTAGTAGAAAGTACCTTGTGTGAATAACTTGATTGTATTGGTTTGTGATAGCCTTGTAATATTTTCTTGTTGATTTGATAAGTAAACATGTTAGATGCTACGTGTTAGTATCTTGTGATTGTTATGTAAGGGGTCACTTTGTCAGGCTTACGTTGTTAAACGTTAAGCCCGTCAGATCATATTATATCACATACCCTCGACTTATTATACCGAGGGCTTGCCACCCTTGACGCGGGTCTATACGCCTACGCGTCTCTAAGACTATGCGGAGCAGCGGTATGCTCCAGGATTGATCATTCCGGGTGTTTAGCCTGATGCGGGGGATGCCCTATGCGGTCTTTGAGGGACTATGCGGTCTTTGAGGGACTATGCGGGCTGCGGGAGCCTAGGCGGATACCGGGTTAAGCCGCTCGACGCTGGTATACCTCAGCGTCCGGGACCATGATTCGAGGAATACCTCACGCGGTTCGGGTGACCTACGCGAGTCGCGGTAGTTCCAGGATAGACGCCAGACATTGATACCGCGCGAGTGGCCAGCTTCGATCATGTGGTGCGGTCTAGAAAGACCTCGTGATACAGTTTATGACATTTTTGGTACTGTGGGTCTTAGTAGTCGGCTATGCCTTCGTACTTACCCCGTACGGTTCTATTGTGATGACTTCGGCGCGAGTCCCCGACTTGACACGATCGCTATTTATTGTGAATCGTAGTTCGGTTATCATACATGTCTCCCGCTTTATATAGACTACTATGATTTCATTTACGATTTATTTTCGGTTTCACATACTCTGCACTGTACCGACCTTCGGGCCGCGCTCATGCCGCAGTAAAGGTACACCCGCCGTTGATCCTCGCTCTAGGGTCACGTCAGCTTTTGGGAAAGCTGCTTTCTCCGAGGCTTATTCGTATAGTCCCCTTGTTGTAGGTGCTTACATTCGTGGTATGACGGCCCGCCCCGTCGTTGTTGTCATATCATTCGTAGAGGTCCGAGTAATCGCGTAGCGTGGTTTGTAAAAAGGATTAAACTGCTCATTTGTAAGAGTTGTTATTTATATATATGCCGAAAGGCAAGTTTTCCTCGACATCGCTTCGCATTTCATTGGTTTCATGTATGTGTTTTATGTTCACCGACACTCGATGTTGTATCACCAGGGTGCCCGGTAGGCACTACCACGCCCGGTTCGGTCGTGACAAAAGTGGTATCGAGCGCTTAATCCTGAAAGTGTCTATGCATCGTATCCGTAGTCTTGATTATCGGTGCCAGGCACCACGCCAATAATCAGGAGGCTATAGGATATTTAGGATTGGTTTCCATTCTTCTCATTCTGAGATCGTGCCTTAGAGCTGTGTTGTAAGTTGGACCCTCTAACGTAATTCTTTCCCTTATCGTTATGCCTCCGCGCAGTAGGCAAACCCGCCCAGAGGGCAAGGCGGCGGAGCCGCGAGTTGAGTTCGTAGGTTACGAGGGCACAGGCCCAATTATCACCTGGAGTGGTGTTTTATTCGGGGAGTTCTGCGACGTCACTAGCCCCAGCAGAGTTTAGCACGGCGCGCAGCTCCATCGCGCCATGATATATGAACCTTCAGTCCCACGACCGGGAACAGAGAATATGGATTGCAAAGAGGCGACCCTGTTACTAACTATGAGTTTGGCTACCAGAGAGTATACCGATGTATCGCAAGTCTTGATGACTATCTAAGAGAGGGTTGTGCAAGAGTAATTCTTCAGTTAGGCTTGAGCATGGCCTGTGTACGGGCTTATGCGCAGCAGGCCGAGTAACGTAGATCGGGCGGTTAACAGCGACATAAGAGGCCATTGCAGCAAGGTCCTTTGGTAACTTTCGAGGCGAGTCACCTCACCAGCAGATTAGATTATGACGCCCACCGCGGTAAAGGTCCTCCGCAGGTTCGTATGCTCGGGTACGCAGAGTTGGTCGAACTCCGTGGCTTCCGCTCACTGCGATGCACGCCATCCCGGAATGTCGTCTTTTAGTTTGTACTTGTTGTTGCGGCGGCCGTCAGGGCCATGTGTCGAATGGGTGACCTAGTAGGAGGACTTAGCCTTCAGTACCGGTGGGTAGTTCGTCACCTTCCTTAGCTATGCGCCCTACGGGGCGGGTTTGATTAGAACGACTAAGGGGAGTGAAGCAGTAAATTCAGATAGATCTTTAACCCTCTAGAGATTAGTATGTGTGGTAAGGTGAGTATACCTTAAGTGTTATATTCTGATAGCATTGTGTAAATTGTGATTAGAAATCATGGCTAGTTAACTGAGTAAGATTTGGGGGATAGAAAGGGTGTGAACCTTAGAATGTTATACGTGGAGACCTTAGAGGTAAGGCCATCTCGGGTAAAGATTTATTTTATGTTTGACCCTTATCGGAGTGCATAGTGCACGTGAGCTATGTTTTTGGGGTAAGTCCCTGAGTAGCGTATATGAAAGAGGGTAGTTGAGCTAAGAAGACCGTTAGGTTTTCGTAACGTGATTAGTGAGATTGTTCCGGATCGGGGAGCTAGTATTGTGCGCGTTGCCGGGTCGGGTTGAGGCCGCGTTGCGGGTCAACCCGCGACCTGTTTGTTGGTGGGGCTTTGATGGAACCCACGGTGGTGGATCACGAGGGTGTTGGGCCCAAGTTTAGTTAACCAGCGTACGAGTTCGTGGATGCGTTCGACCGGTGGTCGGGTCGATGGGGGCAGCCCATCGTGTTCTTCGGTCGGGACCGTTCACTCGGCAGTGTTGATTTATCAGAAAGGTTGTACGGTTGCACGGGGTGCCTACCTTCACCTTATGACGCATGTGGAGCCTGTGTTACTACTGCTTTTTGTTTCGGAAGTTTTACCAGAAGGGTTAAGGACTCAAAGTAGTCTCGACCGCATTCGCCTCGTGCCGTTGTTTGATTTCGTGGGTAGTTGGGGATTGTTGTCTCTGTAGAGAGAAGTGTTTTTAGCTACCTCTTCGTTGTTCTGATGTCGCCTTACGAAGCCTTGTAGGGCGGAAGTGTAAGTTGCCGATTGGTTCGATGTTGGCAAGGTTCGCATACTGGTTCAGCTTGTTCCAGCAGATCGTGGATAGTGGAAGCTTGTCTAGAAGAAGTTCCGCACTCAGAGGAATCGCGGATAATCGCGACGACGCCAGAGTTCAGCCGACGGTCGGTCTTCTTGAAAGTACCACCCCTTATTGGTGTGGCGAGTTTTTGAAACTTTATGATCTTTGCCCGATTTACTTTGGGACTTTTGAGTTCATGTGAAGAATAGGCCAGGTTGCCTATATGTTAGATTTTGCCGTCCGACTTAGGAGGCAGTACGTCCGGTCTTTCGTATTGTTATGTTCGGGAAAGTATCGGAGATCCATCCAGAGTGTTCCCAGTTAATAATGACCACGTTAGAGATAGTAACCCCGAGTTTTGGAAACTAAAGCAGTATCAGAAATGTGGTAAGAGTTCGAGGGTACGACAACCTCAGTGATCGACGCAATCCGCACCATTTGTCGGGTCGCTGGTAGGTTAATGCCTCGCAAAGTGACAAAAGTGGTATCATTTTGGTGATATTAGAGGTGTTTCCTCGTGACTCGGATGTGCGCCATGCAAGTTGTTTCGTGGGCTATCAGGCGTGATTGTTTCGTAAGTATGGTAGTGAAGACTATATCGGCGCACATTTGTTTTGAGACTTAGAAGGAACATTCGACGAATGTTTCTGGCGAGGAGAATGTTATACCGTATTTGCAGTATGTACGTAGGGACGACGAGAAAAATTTGAAGTTTAAAGTTGGCTTGGTAAAAATTATTTTGTTCACAACACCTTGCTAGAGTCGTTTTCGACTAAACGCTTTCCACAGCTTTCGTAGGAAAATTCCGGCTATGTCATTTAGAATTTTTGGATTTTTCCGAGAGACGAAACATTTTGGATCAACGGAGGGTGACATGTGTCACCCTCACATTGGAAGCAAGTGGGGCGGCTTTGGACGATTTGGGCGTCCAAGTGGGACGATTTTGGCTTGATCTTTTGGCCTTGTTTTGTGCCTTGTTTTGTGGAGTGTTTTGTGGAGTGTTTTGTGGAGTAGGGTTAGGGTGCACATGGCTTGATCAAGGCCTTACACTTGCCTTGCACATGGCTTGATCTTGGCCTTTGTTGGCCTTAGCCTATAAATACCTCTTGAAGTGAAGACTTCTTCATCCACTCCTCACTTGTCTAAATCTTGAAAACCCTCTCCTCCCTCTTGTTGACTCGCCCAAGAGCCCTCCCTAGTCAAGGCCTTTGGCCGAAACCCTCTCCTCATGAGCCTTAGCCGAGAGCCCCCTCTCTGTGAGTGTTGTTCTCGTGTAACACACCCCCCCGCCCTTGGTTGAGAAGTACTCTCCAAGTATTGTTATAATGCCCAAATTACCTTAGCCGTATACCTTGTAGTATTCTAAGGTTATACCTATACGAAAAGCCCAGAAATACTATTATACTTCCCGTCAGTCACAAACCGAAACCCTAAGGAAAATCTCCATAGTTAGTTGGAGTGTTATGTGGTTGGTTAGAACTTCTGGGTGGTTTGGAGCGGTTGAGCGCACGAGTCGAGCTAAACGCTGCCTGTGATCGACATCTATACTTGGATAATTATGGGCTTATCGAGGTAATTATCTTGTCCCCCTATTGTAATTGGAAATTACATGTTATTGGAATATATAGTTGAAGTATACTATATATAGAACTGAACATAGCTTTGTGGCAATGTCTTTGGACTTAAGCCCAATTTAAAGAAGAGAATCGAATCAGAATTACGTAGGATCAGACATAAGAAACTTGTAGCTTGACGGGTAGGGAAGGGCTGCCTAATTTCCCGTAGGATCTTGTATCTAGATGTATTCTACCGAGTAGTCTAGACTTTGATAGACTTGTATAAACCTGTATAGTTGAATGTTTCTGCGAGTAGCATGTGCTACTGAGAAGGTGGACCAAAGCTAGCGGGTTATAGCCGTGGAGCGATTTGCTAATAGTCGATAATCGTCGCGAGGTATGTGAACCTCTTCCTATCTCTTCTAGCATGATATGTGTATAACTATGTAGTACGGTAGACGTACGGGTGTTAATTGAACGTAGTTATACGGCAATGTCTTTTGACTTAAGCCCGAATAATAATAATCTTGAAGTAGTTCAAGAGAATTAAGAACTGTTTTTAAAAGAAGAGTAATACTTGGTTTTAAAAGCTTAAGAGTTATACTAGCTTTATGGGAAGTTAGGTATAACGGCTTAAGAAAGATAAAACGAATGATTTAATTATTTTAGAAGTTAAGAGACTTGATCTTGTAAGATAAGAGACTTAACTTAAATGAATTATGTGAATTTTGTGTGAAACCTCATTCGTGAGTAATGAGTACTTGGTTTTTAAAAGGGTTAATGTTTTACTGATTTCAGAAATCAGGATGTGTATCGACAAACCACCGCAGCGTTAATAAAAGGAAATGTTTTGACTAATTAAGTATTATTAAAACCAGTAGAAACCTCCATCTGCATAGGAGCTAAGATGAGACAAAATGATATTACATTTCCTAGATCACGACTGCTTTAATCAGATTGATTATGAACAAGAATAACCTACTCACATATAAGGCATATGTTTCTCAGGTTGTTTTAAAAGAGGATTATATTATTATGTGGTTAATAATATGAACTACGGAACCTTTCTAAAATAAGAAACGTGAACATTTGGAATTAGGCAAACTTGAACGTTTGGAAAATAATGTTGTTACTTGATTTTACAAAGGTATTGTGTGACTTAGGTGAAAGAAACAGATCTTTTAATGATTTAATGTATGAAGTACTTTGGGGATAGATACCCGATCTTGTTAGTAGAAAGTACCTTGTGTGAATAACTTGATTGTATTGGTTTGTGATAGCCTTGTAATATTTTCTTGTTGATTTGATAAGTAAACATGTTAGGATGCTACGTGTGTTAGTATCTTGTGATTGTTATGTAAGGGGGTCACTCTTGTTGTGCTTACGTTGTTAAACGTTAAGCCCGTAATCGTTATTATATCACATACCCTCGACTTATTATACCGAGGGCTTGCCACCCTTGACGCGGTCTATACGGCCCACGCGGTCTCTAAGACTACGCGAGCAGCGGTATGCTCCAGGATTGATCATTCCGGGTGTTTAGCCTGATGCGGGGGATGCCCTATGCGGTCTTTGAGGGACTATGCGGTCTTTGAGGGACTATGCGGATCGCGGAGCCCAGCGGATACCGGGTTGCCGCTCGACGCGGTATACCTCAGCGGTCTGGGGACCATGATTCGAGGAATACCTCACGCGGTTCGCGGTGACCTATGCGAGTCGCGCAGAGTTCCAGTGGATAGACGCGCACATTGATATCGCGCGAGTGGCCAACTTCGATCATGTGGTGCGTCTAGAAAGACCTCGTGATACGCTTTATGACATTTTTGCATCGCTGGTCTTAGTAGTCGGCTATGCCTTCGCATTTACCCCGCACGGTTCTATTGTGATGACTTTGAGGCGTGAGTCCCCGACTTGACATGATCGCTATTTATCAGGAATCGTAGTTTGGTTATCATACATGTCTCCCGCTTTATATAGACTACTATGATTTCATTTACGATTTATTTTCGCCACATACTGCACTCATTGATCGACTCCTTCGGGCCGCGTTCACGCCGCAGTAAAGGTACACCCGTTGATCCTCGCCTTAGGGTCACAGTCGTTTGGGAAAGCTCCGCTTTCTCCGAGGCTTATTCGTATAGTCCCCTCGTTGTCAGGTGCTACATTCGTGGTATGACGGCCCCGTCCCGCTGCTGTTGTCATATCATTCGTAGAGGTCCAGAGTAATCGCCAGGCGTGGTTTGTAAAAAGGATTAAACTGTTCATTTGTAAGAGTTGTTATTTATATATATGCCGAAAGGCAAGTTTTCTCGACATCGCTTCGCATTTCATTGGTTTCATGTATGTGTTTTATGTTCCATTGACACTGATGTTGTATCACTAGGTGTGCCCGGTAAGGCACGACCACGCCCGGTTCGGTCGTGACAAGAGAGGTCGTCGGCCGACCACCCTCGCGCGCTGCGGTAGATCCCATTTCGGGAATTGTGGTACTCTCCGAGTTTGTTACGCGCGCCGGGTCATTTTGCGGCCCGTCCGACCGGGCGCTGGTGGTAGGCTCACCATGTGGTCTGCTGCCGGCTCATCATCTCCTAGCTTACTCGCCGAGGCGTGGTAATCATGGGCCCAGGTCGCGGCAGAGGTCGTGGCGCGGTCTCAGCTTCTAGCGGTCCTCGAATCGCATTTATGCCTTGTCCACCGGCAGACTGTGAGGCCTCACCGATGTCGCCACAGTACCTTATCGCCTCCGATTATGATGTATGCCTTGATAGATCCGTGTTCTACTGGCCCCATATATCTCCCTTGTTGCTAGTAGGATAGGGATAGAGCCCGAGTCCATAGACCCTTTCGAGGTAGCTACACCAAATGGGTGATTCGGTAGCTCGCGGGTATTTAGAGCTTGTCCATGACTTTATGCAATGCCGACCCTAGCGCACTTGATGACAGAGCCGACATGACCGATTTCGACGTGATCATGGGCATGGATTGGCTAGCTTCTTGCTATGCCAATGTAGATCGCAGAGAGAGTGGTTCCCAGCTTTCCGGGAGCGGTTATTGAGTGGGAGGAACATCAGACGCCGAGAGGTAGGTTTATTTCCTACCTCAAGGCTAGGAAGATGGTGCAGGCGGTATATCTACCATCTCATTCGGTGTTTGATACGAGGTCGCGTACCAGATTTTCACGGCCCAGAGTCGAGAGTTCCCGCACGTGTTTGCACGACCTCCCTGATCCTCCCGAGAGGAGATAGAGTTTTGTATTGATGTCTTGCAGACACTCGGCCTATTTCCATTCCGCCATACGTAATGGCACCGCCGAGTTGAGAGAGTCAAGGACCACCGAGAGATTTGTCGGAGAAGCGGCTTCATCGACCTAGTGTTTCTCCCCGGGAGCGCCGATATTGTTCGCGGAAGAAGGGACGACGCCGCGCACGTGTGTTGATTACAGCAACAAGGTGACCATTAAGAACAGATACCCTTCCCAGATTGATGATTTGTTCGACCACCGCAGGTGCGAGATGTTTCTCCAAGATTGATCCGCGATCGCTATCATCGTGCACGAGTCGAGAGGCGGATGTCCCTAGATCGCATTCGGACCAGACGCATTATGAGTTCAGTGGTCATGTCTTTGGGTTGACCAATGCTCCAGCAGTATTCATGGATTTGATGAACCGAGTGTTCAAACCATTTTGGACACGCTTGTGATAGTGTTCATCGATGATATCTTGGTTTATTCTCGCCAGAGAGCATTTCGGCGATCGGCCGACGCTTCTCAGACCGCAGCTTATACGCCAAGTTTTCCAAATGTGAGTTTTGGTTAGCTTCGTGGCTTTTCGGGCATATTGTCGGGCCGATGGTATTCGTGTGGATACGACCAAGATCGAGGCAATCGTGAGTTAGCCTCGACCTACTACTCCGGCAGAGGTTCGCAGCTCGGGCCTTGCAGTTATTATCGGCGGTTCAGAGAAGTTTGCTTCTATCTCGCACCATTGACTAGCCGACTCGTAAGCGCTTAAGTTTCATGGACTAATGTCAGGAGCGTGGTTTCCAGCTTCGAAGAGAGACCGACGACCGCCCCTTTCTTACTCTTCCGCAGGTCCGACGGCTATGTCGTATTGTGACGCGTCGTGCATCGGGTTGGGATGTGTGTTGACGCAAGAGGCAAGGTTATAGCATGCATCCCGACACCTTAAGAAACACGAGAGAACTACCCCACCCATGATTTAGAGTCGCGCGGTGATCGACGCCTTGAAGATCTGGAGGCACTATTTGTACGGGTTCATGTGGATATTTATACGCACCACAAGAGCCTCCAAGATATCTTCACCAGAGGAGCCGAACTTACGATGAGACGGTGGTTAGAGCTTCAAGGATTATGATGTTGACATCCTGCACCACCCGGGAAGGCCAATGCCAGGCGTACGCCTTAGTCGTAGGTCGATGAGTCCATCGATGTGCGGCCGGAGAGGAGTGGCCTGGTTCGCGATTTGCATCAGTTAGCGAGCCTTGGTGTCCGTTTGATTGATTCTGATAGCAGTGGGGTTCGAGTTCGAGAGGTTGCCGAGTCTTCCATCGTCGAGGAGGTGAAGAGGCAACAGTTTGAGGATCCGGTTTTGATTCGGTATCGTGATACAACTCTTCGTGAGGGCAAGGGTCCTTTTGAGGTAGCACCTGATGGGGTGCTAAGGTTTGAGGGCAGGTTGTGTGTTCCAGATGTTTCAGGACTTCGGCAGCAGGTTCTTGGGGAAGCACACAACGCGCGTTACTCTATCCATCCGGGGTCGACCAAGATGTACCACGACCTTAGATCTGTGTATTGGTGGGATGGCTTGAAGAGGGACGTTGCAGAGTTCGTAGCTCGCCCGTGTTGTCGCGCAGTGAGCAGAGCACCGCAGGCCCGTGGTTTGTTGCGCATTTACAGAGATCCCGACCTGGAAGTGGGAGGTGATCAACATGGATTTTATCACAGGATTACCTCGCACTCAGAGGAGACATGATTCTATTTGGGTTATCGTCGACAGGCTGACGAAATCAGCCCACTTTCTTCCCGTCAGGACGACGTTTTCTACCGAGGATTATGCCGCACTTTACATCCGAGAGATCGCCGATCGCATGGAGTCCCAATTTCGATCATATCGCATGCAGGAGCCCGCTTTATGGCTAACTTCGGAGGTCTTTCCGAATGGTTTAGGGACGCAGTGAGCTCGAGTATCGCATTCCATCCACGCAGACGGACATGCGAGCGCACTATCCGCACTTCGAGGATATGTCGCGAGCCCGTGTTATTGACTTCGTGGTAGCCGGAGGATCATTTGCCTCTAGTTGAGTTTGCGTATAATAATAGCTACCACTCCAAAGATTCAGATGGCGCCTTATGAGGCCTTGTATGGGAGGAAGTGCAGATCGCCGATAGGCTGGTTTGATGTAGGCGAGGTGTAGTTAGTGGGACCAGATTTGGTGCAGCAGGCAGTGGATAAGGTGAAGCTTATCCAGAGGTTGGCGATTTCGTAGTCGACGAAGTCATACGCAGATCATCGTTGTCGGCATCCGGAGTTCGAGGTTGATGATTGGGTTTTCTCAAGGTGTCACCCATGGCGGTGTGATGAGATTCGGGAAGAAAGGGAAACTCAACCCAAGGTACATTGGGCCATATCAGATTGTCCGCAGTGGTAGGCAAGGTTGCCATGAGTTGATCCGCCGTCCGATCCGGAGGCGCAGATCCGGTGTTTCATGTTTCTATGCCGGCGAGATGTATCGGGATCCATCTAGGTGCACCCGATTGACGATGTCCAGTGACCGAGGGGTTATCGATGAGGAGATTCCCATAGCGATAATCGATCGCCGTGTTAGGCGTCCGCGACCAAGGACGTGGCTTCCATCAAAGTCTTGTGGCGAACGAGCTCGGGAGGAGATGACGTGGGAAGTCGGCGAGGACACGAGGCGTAAGTATATCCTCACCTATTCCCCACACCTCCAGGTAATTCACTTTCCTACTTGTAAATTTTCATTGTCATATATGCCTAAGTGTTGTTTTGTGGCCGTATGTGGCATTTGTAAACTGTTTTAGTTGTGAAGAACCTTATCGTTAACTGTCTTGGGAAGGAACATTCGGGACGAATGTTTCTAAGGAGGGGAGAATGTTATACCCTGTATTTTCAGAGTATGTACGTGAGGGTTTACGTACAAAAGCTTAGCCTTAGTTAGGCATTATGGACGAAAAAGTTTGTGCACAACTCGCTTAAAGAATCGTTTTTCGACGAAACGTTTTACTAAACTCGCGTAGGGTAAATTCCGGCTATGTCATTTATAATTTTTGCGGATTTTTCCGAGAGACGAAACATTTTGGACCAACGGGAGGTGACACTTGTCACCTCATCGACGGCAAAATGGGCATAGTTGGCACGTTTTTTGTGCCTTTGCACAAGTCAAGGAGTTGGTAGGATATTTGTGTAGTAGATGGATAAGGACACTTGCCTAAATCCTCACCCTACACTTGCATAGCACTTGGCTTCATCTTGGCCATTGGTTGGCCTTTGCTTGACCTATAAATACCCTCTAACTCAAGGTTTTCTTCATCCACAAATCCATTCTCCAAGTCTTGAAAATCCTTCCCTCTGTTGTGTTTCGCCCAAGCCTCCTCTCTCCCCTTGAGTGAAGCTTAGCCGAAACAACCCTCTAGCCCTAGCCGAAACACCCCCCCTCCCTTGGTCGAAAAGTTGTCTTCCAAGTATAGTTACTATTCCAAAATACCCTAGCCCAAATCCTCAGTAGTATTTTAGTAGAAGTTGTGTAACTTCTAAGGGTTTCTTGGAGCCATCTGAGCGCATAAAATTAGAGCTAAACCTTGCTCGTGAGCGACATTTAACTTGGATAATTTTGGGCTTATCGAGGTAAAAACTCTTATCCTTCTATTGTAATTGGATATTACATATAAGAATAGTATAGACTTGAGTATAAGATACACCAAGGATATTAAAGAATAGAATTGAATCATATCACAAAGAGAAGGGTATAAATGAAGAATAATTGAACAGCATTTACATAGATCGCTTTTACAAAGACTTGGGTAGCTTACGTAGGGAAGACGCCCAATTTTCCGTAGGATAGAGAACCTCTCGCTAGAATCACATGCAGTAGTCCGACGCTGATAGACGTGTCTGACTATTATAGGTTGATTCTCTGCGCGCGACATATTCGACTTGGCAGGTGGATTTCTCCGAGAAGGTATGTGATTCTTCCTAAGTATGATATTTTAAAATATGTATATATATATAGTACGGTAGACGTACATGTGTTAACTGAATAATAATTACGGCAATGTCTTTTGACTTAAGCTCGAATAATAATTACGCAATGTCTTTTGACTTAAGCACAATAATAAGAATCTTGATGCATTTCAAAAGAATACTGAATCATTTTTAACAGAAGAGAACTAATTGGTTTTTAAACAAAAAGCTTAAGAGTTATACTAGCTTTATGGGAAGTTAGGTATAACAACTTAAGAAAGATAAAAGGAACGGTTTACTTATGTGTTTATAAAAGACTTATATTGATTTCTGGAAAGCATAATAAAATGGTTTGATATAATACTATGGGTGTTAGTGTCTTGTAACGCTTGTGTAAAAGTATTCTTGTTGTGCTTATGTTGTTTAACGATAAGTCATATGTTAGTATTATATCACTCACCTACATGATACCGGGGGTTAAGCTGCCCTCCGATGCGGGGTATACCTCAGGAAGTCTGTGTGACTATGATGCGAGGATACCTCATGCGGGTCCAGGGGACCTATGCGGAGCTACGAGAGTTCCGTGTTAGTGTGCGGGTTATACCTCACGCGGTCTATGCGCTACGCGACTACGAGTCCGTGACGACGCCGAGGAGTAGCTACCCTCGATGCGGTTATACCCTACGCGCCTATGGAGTGGCCTACGCGGCTACGGAGTCGAGGATTAGGCTTGCATAATGATACTATGGGCGATTGGCCCGCTTCGATCATTCACACCTAGAAAAGACATGTTACGCTTTACCCATTGTTGCTCTTGTTTATGATGTGGCACTATGCGCGTTACATCGTTGTTTCGTGCATATTTGTTAAATTGGTTTTAAAATGATATGATTTCATTTAAGTACTTTACGCTTCACATACTTAGTACTTGTTATCGACCTCCTTCGGGCTGCTCATGCCGCAGTAAGGGCAAGCAGTGCTAGATCCACATCCTTAGATCTCTTTGCTTTGGTGTCGTGAGCTCCATCTTCTCCTGAGGCTCGACTTTGGGTATGATCTACTGTTGTTGTATATAGTTTTGTACATTCAGTGGTATGGAGGGCCCCGTCCCGCCATAGTTGTTATCTTCTTAGAGGTCTCAGTCCTATTGTACAATGGGATGTAATCGCAAAACTATGTTTATATATATATGCCGAAAGGCGACATTTTCTCACATAAAATCGTGTCTCATTTTACAATCGTTTCATGTCTTGTTTTTATATTCCTGATTACTCGATGTATGACTACTTGGGTGCCCGTAAGGCACTACCACGCCCCGAACGGTCGTGATGTAAACTATACCCACCGTGCCTCGGGACCACATGTTTAACATCCTCTATAAGAATACCTGCCTCCTTTAGCTTATGGTGCTGGGGCCTATATGCCTTAGATTGAGAGCTTTGTTCGACTCCACTATATCTAAGTATGTGATAATCAATTTTGGAATACCCAGATCACCACACTCAAACACGCCCTTCTAAAGATGGGAAATTGAACTGACACCGATGAACCCGAATGACCTCCACAATTTGAAAATCAAGAGTAAGAATCTTGTGAAGTTCGCCGAATCAGAACCACTACGCTCGGACCACCTACTAGAACTCAAGTCCGATCGGATGGGGCGATTGGACTGATAATGATAACCTCTAACATAGTGACCTCTACCTCTATATGGACTACCGAAACTGCCAAATCTACCATCCATATTCCTACCACCTCCGCCATGCATCTAACCCTCACTGACTCAACCTCTTTGGCATGTTCTACCACTGACTGAAACAAAGCCCTGAAGCTACAACCTATAAGGTCTCCCATCAAAGTGGAAGGATCAAACCATTCACAAACTGTCTCACCCTTTAACCCTCAGTGGGGAGCAATGACACTACATGACGGACCAAGGCAGGAAATATGGCCTCATACTCTGTGACAGAAAACCTCATTTGCTCCAATGTCAAGGCATATAAAAAGGTGTCCTGGTTCTTTATGACTAAGGTGTTAAGAAAGTTTGGTTTCTCAGAAAGGTTGATTGATATGATATTTAGAATCATTAACAACAATTGGTACTCTATACTAGTCAATGAATAACTACAAGGTTTTTGCTTATCTTCTAGAGGAGTGAAACAGGTGGATCCACTATTAACTACACTTTTATTCTAGTTGTTGAGGTCCTAACTAGGAATCTAAATGATTTTCATGAGGTACCTCAGTTCAAAGGGTTTGGATGTGTTACACCCCGTAGTTCAGGTCATGCGTATGAGAGCGTACGAAAGGGAGTAAGACTGAAATTTTTTGAAAGATAGGTTGACGGATTATTTCGGACGGGTATTGGTCAACTTTGGGGCGGGTTATGACCTGGTACATTGAGAATTCCTAGATGTTTCAAAGGCCTAGGGCGTAGTTCGTTGAGTCTAGTTTCCAACGGAACCGACCGTTCGTCGATGGGACGTCGGAGTAGAAAGTTATGGGAGTTACAAGTTCAGTGCGCAGTCGGGCAGAAAGGTGTTTCGGTCAGGGCAACAGGGCCGCGGCGCCGGTTATTCTGAGGGGCCGCTGAAGTTGCAGAGCCGCGGCTCCTGAGGGCAGGGCTGCGGCGCCGGAAGTTCCGAAAGTCCGCAGAAGTTTCAGCGCCGCGGCGCCGAGGCGGGAATTCTGGCGGAAAAACTGAGGAAATCTGATTTTCTTCTTTTAAAAAGGCCATGGGAGGGTGACAAGTGTCCCCCCCATCTGAATTCTTGCATGTCTTATATTGACCAAGTCTTGAAGACTTGGTCATCTTTCAAATCTCTCTCTCTCTCTAAGCTAGAGCTCTCACTTCTCTCTAAAATTCCAAGAGGAATTCAAGCCTAAGGAAAAATCTGAAAAGTTAAGGACAAGAAGGAAGTTTGTGGCTAGCTTGTAGGAATCATTGTGGTGGTGTTCTTGGAAAGGAGGCTAGAAAAGTTGTTGGAATAGTTTTGGCTAAAGCTCTAAAGGTAACATTTCTTCTCTTGTAGCTAGTATTGATGTTGCATGTAGAGAATAAGGAACTTGTAGTAGTAAATAATTCTCTTAGATTCATTGCATGTAAGAAATATGGTTCGGATGTGAAAGAATTGGTTAAGAAGATATTATGAGCATATTGTGGCCTAAGAACTACTTTAAAATTGTTAAGTGAGTTGTTGTACCTTATGGGGCAGAATTTTACACACCCAAGTTTAGGTGTGTAATCCCCTTTGAAATGTTTGGATTGGTGAGCCTTAAATGTGGCGTTTGGATGTTAAATTCGGCCTTGAGAAAAGTGGCAAAGTATGTAGAAACAAAGGAAATGCTGCCCAATTTTCCATAGAATTTAGTGGCTTTGAACTTAGATTATTTCTACATTGAAATTAGAGGTTAATAAACGTATCATGGTTATTATAGGTTGACATATTACTTGCGGTAGTTTGGGCTTAGCAAGTGGATTGACCGAAGAGGTATGTGGAAACTTTCTTATCTCTTGAGCATGAGTAGTTATAACTATATAGTACGGTAGACGTATGTGTTTTAAATGAAGTAAATCCTTTTGTTATACTTGACTTGTTTTAAGAAAATGTCTAAGTTGGTTGGGTTAAGAAGTTAACCCGCTTGTTCTTGAGGAGTGGTTTATCCTAAACAAGGTAGACAAGGATTTCTTGACATAAAGAAGTATAGAGTACTTGGTGTGAAAGTATTGAGTATTGAATTATTCTAAAGATAAGAGGCTTAAATTTTTGAGGTAAGAAACTTGTTTTCTAAAAGATAAGAGGCTTGAAGTATTTTGGAAAATTGTGTAAATTTGTTTGAAGTGTAAGTCTCTTGGTTAGTAAAAGAACGAAATGGTTTATAAGGAGTTATAACGACTTTATGGGAAGTTAGTTATAACGGCCTTATAAAAGGATAAGAATGTCTTAATTTCTAAAGCATAAAGTTAGTATAACGGCTTTATGGGAAGTTGGTTATAATAGCTTTATGGAAGGTTAAGAAGGTTGTCTAATTCGATTAATGAGCATAAGTTGCCTAGATTGTGAAAAATTGAAGTTACTTGGTTTCAAGCTTTGAAATGAGTTTTCTAAAGGTGTAGTAGCTTACTTTGAAAAATAGACACGCCTTGATAGTACTTTGGCTTGTTTAATTGAGAATTAATCTATTTGTGCCTTGATAGTACTTTGGCTTGTTTAATTGAGAATTATTCTATTTGTGCCTTGATAGTACTTTGGCTTGTTTAATTGAGAATTATTCTATGTGTGCCTTGATAAGTACGTTGGCTTGCTTAAATAAGGATTGTCTTGGTTTATGTGAAAAGAAGGCATGGTAATTATCTTGGTTTATGTAAGGACATGGTATTGCAATTCGAATTAAAAGCATGTAGTTATGAGTCTACTTGGGCGCATCACGGTGATGGAGGATTCCACTGCATGCGCCATGATGAGGGTTCGCTTCGCTGATGATTATTCCATGGATTAGCTTTCCATGAGGTCTACTGATGCAAGGTGGATCTGGTAGTTAGCCTCGTACTTGCCCCGGTCAGAGATGTGATGCAGGGTGGATATGGTAGTTGGCTTTCGTACTTGCCCCGGTCAGTGTTAGGGCGAAGTTGTGTGACGCAGGGTGGATCTGGTGGTTAGCTCACAGATTTGCCCCGGCCGAATGTGACGCAGGTGGATCTCGTAGGCGGCTTTCGACGCCTGGCCCGTCGATTGAAGATGCAGTGGATCTCGTAGCTATGCCTTCGCATTTCTGCCTCAGATGCGCTTATGACACATGTGGGATCTAGTGTTCATGTACTCCTTAGTGTTGTTACATCATAGATCACGCAGTGAGAAAGGAATTCCACGCATGATTGATATTATGGGCATGAGACCTATGGTTATATTTGAGTGATGACTTAGAGGCGCGAGTCCTCGACTTGACACGGCCGCGTATATGTTGTGTAATCGTAGTTTGGCTATCATACATGTCTCCCGCTTTATATATGCTATTATGATTTCATTACTGATTTTCGCCACATACTTGGTACATGTTGTAATCGACTCCTTCGGGCTGCGTTCATGCCGCAGGTCGAGATACGTAGCTTGCTGATCCGCACTCTTAGGATCACTGTTCATTTCTTGGAAAGCTCCATCTCTCCGGAGGCTTTGTCGTTTGGTATGATTCCTTGAGGTTATAGACTTTTGTACATTCAAGGGGTATGGCGGGGCCCTGTCCCGCCACAGTTGTTATTCCTAGAGGTCTGTAGTCACGTTTGTGGTTTGGGCTGTAAGAATAAGTTGTACTTCTGATTTAGTATGTTTTTATGGAAGGCAGCCTTATCGGCTGACCAGCGATGTTTACCTTTCTATAGGTTATGTGTTATGTATGTTCCGCTGCTATTCTCTGATGTATACCTGACAGGGTGCCCCGGTAGGGTACCAGTCGCGGCCCCGGGGTCGGGTCGTGATAGGATGCCTAAGTGGAGTCTGTATTACACACCATACTTTCAGTCACGCCCCAAAACCCACCCTAGACGCAACAAGAATCTGATGTTATGAACAACAGTGAATGCACCTTATAAAATCAATTAACATCTAATCTCTTTTAATAATCATTTAACATATATCTAATATAAGCCATTTAAGGGTAGTAGAAATTATGCTCACTAATAAAATCAGTGGAAGTCTAATATAAATAATTACTCATGAACGTGGAAAACCTCAATAAGTCATACGAGACTCTCCATATATACCCACAATCTGACATTATTATGGATCTTCTAAGATAAACAAATAAAGTGTCTAACTTCAGGACGCAACCCGAGATAGATGGGTGTCCCACGAACAAGCATGTGGGCTCACTAATAAGTCTGGAAAGCAACAAGTTATCCTACTCCATACACGTACCACAAACCTGGTCTTCTTTGTTAGCTAACATACCATCAAAAATAACAATCATATGCTCAGGTACTCAGTGAGTGTCTCTGGAATAGTAGTTAATAGCAAAATATGTAAGTAATAAGCGTAATTGAAAATAATATTGACGAACATCTCAAAACAAATGATACATCTCATGAATATCCAGTATAAGTCAATGATAAAGAACTAACCAATTTGAATCCTAAGTCGTTCTCGTTACCTTAAGTTCTTTAGGGGAAAAAAGTTTGAAATCCCCAAATATAGAGTAAATCTGTAACCATAATAAAATCATCACTAAGATCATCAATAAATCACTCAGAGGAAACCAAACCATAACACATGTCAATGCATGCGCAAATCAATATAACACAAGGATGATCACTTAGGGTTTCTTAAACTACATAGAAGTACCATATCAGGGTTGTCACCCTCAATGGTTATCCTTCCTCCCTAATAGCTAAGAAAAATCACATCGGGGCTACTAACCCTAGATGCCCACTCTTCCTTCTGAATGGTTAGGCAAACCACACCAGGGCCATTGACCATTGATGGCTATCTTTCCTCATAAATATCTAGGAAAATCACACTAGGGATATTCCCTCAATGTCTATCCTTCCTCCTGAATAGCTAATCAAATCACACTAGGATCCATAGTGACTACCTTTTCTCCCGAGTAGCTAGGCCAAACACAAATAATAAAAATCATGGCAACTTAGAGGAATCACAATCATAACATAGAATTTGAATTACTCAATTATGTAGTATGTTCATCATCCTATTAATGTGGTATGTCAAATCATTAATAAGTTTAGAACCCACATTTAAGTCACTATGGCTTAGAAACCATGTTCAAGTCAATAATTATGTTTCAACAATCCTTTAATAGAAAGGATCACGATTATATATATATATATAGTATGATATAACACATGTTTCATGAGGGCTTGTACCTCATGCACATGAAATCATAACAAAGAAATTGCTTTAAAATAGTTGGAAAATATGATAAAAAAGTATACATACCTTAATTCCCGCTAAAAACTAGTATACATATTTCTCCACGTTTAACAATCGCTCTACAATAATTATTTATGATAAGGTTCAGAATTTAAACAAATTCAAAGAGTTCCTACCCTTATCTAAAAATTAAGGTTTTTTCGTGCCAAAAAATGTGTTCTTGAATCCCCCGTGAATCACCCATGGCTCCTCATTGTTTCTAATATCCTACACCAGTCCAAATCCTCTAAATAATATCAGTAAAGATCAAAGAACATACCCTTAGGATATTTCCCAAAGTCTCCCTCAATTTCTTTTTCTTTGGTTTTCAAGAAGCTATGATTTAGGGAGGAAAAATGTCATTACTCAAATCACAGGCGTCGTGGTGGAAATTACACTATCCCCATGTAGGCGAACCATTTCAAAATATTTTACAACATAACTTTTTAACATTGCGGAATTAAACATACTTAGGCTCATAAAGGTGTAAACCACATAAAATTTCATAGAGAACAAGACAAGTCGTGGCAACCAGTCTAGTCCAAAATAATTAATCCAATCATCCAAATCCATTTAATTATGAAAATCATCCAAGTTCCAATAATCAATTCATAGCACATTACAAATAAATAAGTAATCAATGCATAAGTGAATTTATGATATGAATGCAATACAATGCTAGATACCTTTTCATAACCGGTATACATACATTCAAATTCTATGAATTGTAACCCATGGGGGATCCGCGTCATCCATATATCGCTCCTAGCTAGTCGGAATTCAACACAAGTATCTTACTAAACCCAATACCTCTTTTGGAGTCATATCAATTTATGTTGTTACAAACAACCAGAATGGTCCCTCTGGCTAGCATATCAATCATCCTCTCAGTATTGTCAACATCTCATAGTAATATCATTGTCTTTCTTTTTCCGATCTCATTGGTCTCACAACATTACCATACCACTTCACTTTCAATATCACAATAATAATGAGTGTATGAATGCAATAGTATCAAGGCAAGTAATCATGATGTGTAAGATGAAATTAAATATAGGAGATGGTTATCACATGCTTCATAATTTAACATGTATTTCTAAGTAATTAGTCATTTATAACAAAAGCATATGTGATGAGTAAACATAATAATATCAATCAATGGCGATAAGCCCACATAACAACAGTCAGAACCAGCCCTAAGGCTGATTCCTAAAATCACCCATCAAGATAGTTCAACACCGATATTCACCCAAACATTCATCAAAACCGCTATGTTAGGACCTCCAAACATGTCTAATACCCCTCAATATTTATAACTACTACGTACTTCTATTAGAGTGTAAAAAAATAAACCTTAGTTTACCTCAATGTCGAGCAGGTGCCACAAACTATCCAATATGAGCCTTTTCTTTGCGGAGAGCTTCCAAACGACCGAAGTCTATTCAACACTTTATTCTATGTTAGAAATGGGGACTAACAATACCAATATTGCTACAATACGATTCGAATCGAAAAGCAACCTTTAAAAGAGAAATCTGGGCCCACAAGGGTAAATTTGGAACTTCAAGTAAAAATTGGTTACCCAATACCTAGGAAGTCCAATTCCATCCCCCAAATCACTAATTAACCTCAATTTATCATCAAATGCAATATTACTAGAAAACTCCCAATATAGAGAAAACCCGTTCCATAATCAAATTCCTTGAATTTAAGAGAGATTCAACTTAGCAACTAGTTACCTCATTTGTTTCATGACTAGATTTAACAAAATTTTCCAATAAAACTCATTTACATTGAACAAACTTATAAAAACAATACTAGGGCTCATAACCAACTATTTTCCAACTAACCCCACAATATTAGAATAGATTACAATCCTAAAACATAATAAAATCACAATTACAGTAAAGAGTTTTACCCCCAAGAAGATTCACTTCAAAGCTCCTCAAAATTGCCCAATTATCTCTGTAGGTTATCAACTTAGTGAATGGGAAGAAAAAGGTTCGGAATAGTGAATACAAGGTTTCTAATTCAGCGATTCTTGCTTATGCGGAATGTTACACCCCGTAACTCCAGGACATGTTTAAAAGAATGTACGTAAGGAACTCAAGACTTGAAATTGGTACGAAAGGAAGAATTGTTTTTCCGACGGAAAATCTTCCGAACGTCGGAAAGGAGAAATGTTCGTTGAGGAGAATTGGATTTTCAAAATGCATTAATTGAAGAGTATGGAACTTATTATCATTATGGAAATTTATTTTTACGGATTTGGTCACGTGGGGCCCACCCGAGGAATTTTACGTTTTGTGGGGCCCACGAGAGTTACGGAATTTTATGGACGAATGGGAGGGCGACACGTGGAACCCCCCACATTGGTCTTGGACGAAATTGAAGCAAGGGTAAAATGGTCATTTGACCAATGTGTAGATGACAAAGTCTTGCTAATTAAGAGCTTGGCATTGTTGACCAAGTCAAGAGCCACTTGGCTTGATCTCCTTCATCCAAAACCTAACAAGTGTTATTATCTAAGCCATCCATTGTGTTTTATAAGCACACTAGTGCAAGACAAGTCTTCACACTTAGAATAATTTGAGAAATTTTTTAGGAGCTCTTATGGAGGCTCTCGGCTTTGCCCTTATAGCCACAAGAAAATTTTGCAATTTTGGTTCTTTATTCACAAGACTTTAACCCAAGGTCTCTAAGGGTATTGTAAGGATATCTCAATAGAAAGATTTCGGAAAAACGACGTTTTCACGTTAGTCGCAAGGCGAAAACCTAGGGAGTTCTTCAACTTTGAAGTTGGAACTTGAAGATGAGTTCTTCATAGGCTTCTAAAGGTTGCTTGGAGTGGATTGGAATGTCGGGAGGAGGAGCTAAAGTTGCTAAGGAGCGACTTTGAATCTTGGAAATTTTAAGGGCTTGTAAAGGTATAATTCTTGTCGTTTTAGTAATTAAGATTACTTATTGTTGTAGCTATGGATATTAACAAGCATGAGATGTTTATATTATGAAGTTTGATAAGTATATTGGCTATTGGAACTCTAATCCGAAACTAGTATGTTTAGCCTTAAGATTACAATTCAAGTTGATTATAAGTATAAGTCGTCACATGTTATATATTGAAGGAATTGTAGTTGTTGAAGTTTTTTATGACTATATAACATGTTAGACCTAAGAACTTGGATTGGAAAAGAATTGGAAAAGACTTTGAGTTGTTGTTTATGTTAGCCGAGAATGGCTTTAATTATGGAACTAGTTTCGTATTAATTTGTGGGGCAGAATTTTACACGTCCTGTTAAGGCGTGTAATCCCCTTTGGTTAGCTGAATTGTTGGGCCTTAAATGTGGCGTGTTTGGTTATTGTATTCGGCCTTGAAAAAGGTGGCAAAGTATGTAGAAACAAAGGAAGTGCTGTCCGATTTTCCGTAGAATTTAGTGACTTAGCACTTAGAATATTCTACGTTTGAAGTAAGAAGTTAATGGACGTATTGTGGCCATTTTAGGTTGAAGTACCAAGTATAGCGTATTCTACTTGAAGGATGGAATAGCTAGCAAGGTTGAAGTACATTGGAGCTTTTTGCTACTTGTCGATAATCATCGCGAGGTATGTGAACCTCTTCCTTCTTTAGACATGATTCTATGTATGGAATATACACGTGGTATTATTTCATGATTCCTTCTACTCTTAGAAGTTAAGAAGTATGTATGTTGATTTACTCTACGTAAGGGTTATGTCTAAGTTATCCTAAGTTCTTACCAAGTCTTATGGGGGATGTTGGTAAGAGTCGTTAGGAGGTATTTGGAGCCAAGTTGACTTGGCTAATTTACGGCACGAATGAGAATAAGTATCGAACGAGCCATTGCAGCGTTAATAAAGGAAAATGTAATGACGATAAATTATATTATAACAAGTAGAATTCTCCATCTGCATAGAAGCTAAGATAAGACAAAATTGTATTACATTTTCTAGATCATGGCTGCTTTAATGAGATCATTATAAACAAGTATAACCTATTCACACATATAAGACATATGTTGCTTAATTTAAAGAGTTTACGTTATGAAGTGTTAAGACTATGAACTATGAATTCTAAAAAGGTTAAGAGACTTTATTTTTTCAAGATATGAGACTTGATCTCTAAAGTACTAAACTTGATTTCTAAAAGATAAGAGACTTGAAAGTATATGATCCTTGGTTTTCGAAAGTATAAGTCTCTTGGTTATAAAAAGAATGTATTTTCCTAAAGTATAAAGTTAGTATAACGACTTTATGGGAAGTTGGTTATAATAGCTTTATGGAAAGTTAAAAGAGTGATTTACTCTAAGTAATGATAAATGTTTTGAAATAAAGAAAGGCAAATGGATTTAAAAGCATCAATTGCTTAAGTTTTAAGGAAAGAAGTCACTTGATTTAGAAGCCGAAAAATGTATTTCTAAAAGTGTAGTGACTTAGGTAAAATGTAAACAAGCCTTGATACTACGGGTGTTAGTATCTTGAGGTTTTATATGAAAAGGAACCTTTTGAAAAGAATGGAAGTACGTAGTACTTTGGGTTAAATTCCCGGATTTTTATGTGTGAAACGAAAGTGCCATGAGTTTATAAAAATGGAAGTATAAAGGTTTAATGAACTTGCCTATGTTTGCTTGTGATAGCTTTGAGTGCAAGTATTATATGTTTACGTTGTCGTGACTCTCAGTTGGAGGGCCGACTGTCTTGTTGTAAGTTTACTTGGACAACCGACAGTGATGTGGGATTCCACGGGTATGCTTCCATTATGATTGATCCTTGGACATGCTTATACGATGTGGGATTCCGGGGCATGTGACCAGGAGGCGGGTTAGATTCCCGGATTTGTTTTATTACCCATGGCCATGCTTATACGATGAGGGATTCCGGGGCATGCGACCATGCTATGTTCGATTATTACTCCATGGGCTAGCTCCCCATGAAGACATGTACCCACGATGAGGAATTCCGGGGGCATATTATATTATTACTCCATGGGCTAGCTCCCCATGAAGACCTGCACCTACGATGAGCGAGATATATATATATGTATTGTGTATGTGTACGCCGACAGTGAGGTAGGATGCCACGGGCGTGTCACATGGTTATATGTTACACTTATGACTGTCGGCAGTGATAGGGGTTTCCACGGGCACGCCTTGATATTTGTGTGATTTGATCGCGTCCCAGATTTGGCCGGGTAGTATATGCGCCCCTCCATAAAGGGCCGGATTATTTTATGAAAGATAGGTAAGTTATATGGTAATGAACTTAATGATTTCTCCTAAGTATGTACGTAAGATTTGGCTATAATTATTAATGGAATGGAAAATATAATGATGTGCAATTAAGTTCATGAGTGGTAATGACACGCGGATCCGTATGTACTTTTATACTTGCCCTGTCATTCTTTTATGCAGTTATGATCTGTTTCTTGTACTTTGTTTCTTCCATATTAAATTGTTGTTATGCCCGCCAAGGCTGCGTTAAATGTCCGCAGTGTAGGTACCTGATTGTGGATCCGCGAGCTTAGGATCCTGGTTCAGCATTTTGAGATGGCTCCAATGTTCGGAGCTTGTCGTCATGGCTATGTATATTCAGGGGTACGGCGGGGCCTTGTCCGTCATAGTATTAGTCCAATTCTTAGAGTGCAGTATTCACGTGGCCGGATAGTTAGAGTTGTAATTACATTTTTGGATAGTGTAAACCCTTTTTGGGTGATTTATATTATGGCAGCCTTATCGGCTTTGCCTTGGTTTTAAAAGAAAAAAAATGTGTGTTACTTATTTTCCGCAGTTATTTTGGTATTGTATGATTAGAAGGGTGCCCAGGTAGGACACTAGTCGCGGCCCGGGGTCGGGTCGTGACAAAGTGGTATCAGAGCAGTTAGTCCTCAGAAAGTGTCTACAGACCGTGTCTAGTAGAGTCTTGGTTATCGGTGTGTTGTGCACCACATCTATAACCAGGAGGCTGCAGGACATTTAGGATTGGTTTCCATTCTTCTCACTCTGAGATCGTGCGATAGAGCTGTGTTGTTAGGGTCGTCTCTCCCTAACGAGTTATGTTGATTGCAGCTACGAGAAAGGCAGCAGTGACCCAGGAGGGATATGTGGATTGCGTATCCAGGTTGGTAATGATTATAGTATAGTTGGTATTGTGACATACATCTATACGGAGTTATGTATGAGGGTCAGACGCGTGTTGCCTAGAATGATTTTAGATTACCAGGAGTTGGTAAAGACTAACTAGATCCGGAAGGTATGGAGCGATTAATGAATTCTAAGGTCTTATGTTTTATTTTGAGATAATTGGGGAAGGATGAGTTGTCTGATAGGGTAGTGAACCCTTAAGAAGTCATGTTAAGGAACTTAATGGAATACCATGTTAATATATTAAGCTACGTGGTAGGCTTAAGAGAATTGTACGGATGAGGTCTGTATAGAGTAAGTAATGGTTGTTGTGATCAACGACACGATTATGGTATTATGAGAAGTTTTTGTACCCGTTTACTGGGGGACTGGTAAGGTAGGCTTGGAGCATGGAAATTGCGAGCCTAAGAATATTGATAACTGCCGAGACCTTAGATATGTAAGGCTTTCTCTGTGATAAGATTTTAAGTCGGACCAAGGATAAGAGTTAAGTCTGCCGAGTCGGGTTGAGGACCTGTTACGGGTCGCCTCATAGCCTGAAATAGAGTGGGATCAGTTGGTAGTAGTTCCGCTATGTGACAGGGTCACGAGGGTGCAAGGCCCAAGTCTAGTGAATTGTTTTACGGGTTCGTGGACACGTTCCACCGGAACCAGGTTGTGAGAGCCAGAAATGGCCTTATGTTGTTTAAAAGAGTGTTTGGGGTGGTAGCTGAGCGGGAATATGAGGTGTCACGACCCGAACCCGGGCCCGTGACTGGTGCCTTACCCCGGGCACCCTAGTGATACAACATCAGAGAAAAACCAGCGGAAATAAAAACTTAAACATACAAATAGATATGGATCAAGATAAAAGAAAATAGGCCAACCAAAACGGTTGCCTTTCAGCATATATATATATATATATATCGACCTTTGAACAGTTACAATCCTTACAACCCTGCCCACAACAGTGCTACAGACCTCTAAGATTTATACAACAACTATGACGGGACAGGGCCCCGCCATACCCCTGAATGTACAAGAACCTACAGACTCAGGGTAACATACCAAAAGATAAGCCTCCGAAAGAACGGAGCTTCCCAATACGCTGAAATGTGATCCTAAACGCGGGGATCGACAGCCAATGTACCTCTACCTGCGGCATGAACGCAGCCCCCCGAAGGAGGTCAGTACAACAGGTACCAAGTATGTGAAACTGTAAATACTGTAAATGAAATCATAATAGTCTATATAAAGCAGGAGACATGTATGATAACCAAACTACAGTACACACATATAACAGTTATATCAAGTCAGGGACTCACGCCCTCCAAGTCATTACTCAAATATAATGATGGGTCTCACGCCCATAACATCAATCATGCCCGTGGAATACCTTCGCCACGGCGATCTATGATATGATAACACCGAAGTACACCGAACACCAAGTCCTACACGATGCCAAAGCCGTACTAACAATACAATACAACCAAACCACGAAGGCGACACGGCAAGTACGAAAGCCGACTACGGATACCAAGGCCGACCACGAGGCGGCCGGCAAGTACGAGGGCTAACTACTGTGTACCAAGGTCGTATCACGAGACTTCGTCACTACCCTGAACAGGGCAAGTGCGAGGGCTAACTACCAGGTACCAAGGCCGAATCAACCACGAGGCGGGGCAAGTCTGGCCAGCCACCAGGTACCAAGACCGAACAGTAAGAAACCTCATGGAGAGCTAGTCCATGGAATAACACTATCAACAGGAGCGTACCCGTGGAATTCTTCGTCACTGCCGGTACGTCCAAGTAAGTTCTCAACAAGTCAACCGGCCCTCCACCGAGAGACGCGGTAGTATAGAAACACAATTCTTGCACAACAAAGGCTATCACAACAAGCATAGGCAAGTTTCACAACAACAAGCACAGGCAAGTTATACACAACTCAAGGTACTTTCATTTTATGTCAAAGTCCGGGTTTTAACCCTAAAGTACTACGTACGTTAAATTCCTTTTAAGAGATCCATTCCTTTTATAAAAGTCACCCGATACTCTTAGTATAAAAATAGAGTGACTTACATCTTTTAAGTAAACCAAAACACTTCTCTTTTTAAAGTCAAGTTAACACTTTAAAACCAATGATAAAACCCTTCTTTTGTTTTCATAAAGTCGTTATAACTAACTTCCCATAAAGCTGTTATAACACTTTATGTTTTAAACCAATTTAAGACAAAACAATGCCTTTCTTTTCCCTAAAGTTCGGTTGCCTAATTTCAATTACTCAAGTCTCTTTATTTTAGAAAAGTTTCATAGTTCAATGTCTTAATCCCTTTTGAAACAATTGAGTAACATATGCCATAGGTGTGAGCAGTTTATACTTGTTTATAACCATTTATTAAAGCAGCCATGATCTAGAAAATGTAATATCATTTTGTCTCATCGTAGCTTCATGCGGATGGAGGTTTCTCTGGTTTTAATAATACTTCATTATTCAATACATTTTCCTTTATTAGCGCTGCAGTGGTTTGTTCGATACTTATTCTGATTTCCGAAATCAGTAAAACATCATTCCTTTTAAAACCAAGTACTCATTACTCACGAATGAGGTTTCACACTAACATCCATATTAAGTCAAGTCTCTTATCTTTTAAGATTAAGTCTCTTAACTTCTAAAAATCAGTAAACCATTCTCTTTATCTCTCTTAAGACGTTATACCTAACTTCCCATAAAGCTAGTATAACTCTTATGTTTTCAAAACCAAGTATTACTTTTCTTTCAAAAGGTTTCTTAATTCTTTTGAAATACTTCAAGATTCTTATTATTCGGGCTTAAGTCAAAAGACATTGCGCACGACTACATTCAGTTAGCACACGTCTACTATATATATATATTTCAAGATTCTTTTATTTAGGCTTAAGTCAAAGACATTGCCGATAAACTACGTTCGATTAGCACACGACGTCTCACCGTACTATATATATATATATATTATTCAGGCTTAAGTCAAAAGACATTGCCGTACAATTATGTTCAGTTAACACACGTACGTCTACCGTACTATATATATATATATATATATATATATATATATATTATTCTTTTAAAATATCATGCTCAAGGGTATAGGAAGAATCACATACCTCGCGACGATTATCGACTATAAGCAAAACGCTCCACGGCTATAACCCGGCTAGCCTTGTCCACCTTCCAAGTAGCACATGCTACTCGCAGAACATTCAACCAATAAAGGTTATCAGTCTACTGTAAATACAGTCCTATGTAAGTACAGTTGAATCTTCTACTAAAATATTCTTCTGATGTGATTTCAGTTCAAGTCTTATCTGTAATATCCTTCTATTACAGTTCAATTCTCTTCTATGAATCTTATATTCATTTTCAATAATACAACATTATGTAATCTCCAATTACAATAGAAGGATAGGATTATTTACCTCGGTAAGCCCCAAAATTATCCAAGTTTAAAGTCGATCCTGAGCAAGGTTTAGCTCCTACTCCGTGCGCTCCAATTCGCTCCAAGAAACCCTTAGAAGTTCTACACAACTTCTACTTAGTACTCCAACCAATTATGGAGATTTTTCCATAGGGTTTCGTTTAGTGGCTAAAGGAAAGTATAGTAGTAATTTAGGGCTTTGTATAGGTGTATCCTTGGAATACTATAAGGTATTTGGGCCAAGGTATTTTGGTATTATAACAATACTTGGAGAGTATTTCTACCAAGAAGGGGGGGGTGTATTATACGAAAACAACTAGGCAAGGGGGGGGTACTTTCGGCCACACCACTAGAGGGGGGAGTACCCTCTCGGCCAAGGCTCACAAAGGAGGGGGAGGACTTGGCCGAATGCTACACTTAAGGGGGAGGGATTTTTGAGACTTGGAGAATGATTTTTGGATGAAGAAGTTCATCAACTAAGGGGGGTATTTATAGGTCAAGCAATGGTCAACCAATGGCCAAGATCAAGACAAGTGTTAGGCAAGTGTAAGGCCAAGATTTATCCATGTGTCCTTATCCATCTACCACACAAAATATCCTACCTAACCCTTGACCAAGAAACAACACAAAAAACGTGCAAGGAGTGCCCCTTGGCCGTCCACCTTTGAGGGTGACACGTATCGCCTCCGTTGGTCCAAAATATTTCATCTCTCGGAAAAATCCGCAAAAATTATAAATGACATAGATGGAATTTTCCCTTCGCAAGTTTAGTAAAACGTTTCGTCGAAAAATGATTCTTTTCGGTACTTGTGTACAAATTTCGAACCTTGCCAACCTTAAGGCTTAAATTTTTATATGTACGCCCTCACGTACATACTCTGGAAATACGGGGTATAACATGAGGTTTTCCCGGTGATGATACAGTCGTCAGACCCTAGTAGACCTAGTAGAGATGATTACGACAGACTTTGAGGTCATTATGAGTATGGACTAGTTGGCTTCGTGAGCGCCAAGGTTGACATCTTAGTATAAGTATTGTTGTGTGGCCATGGGTGGCATATGTTGTATGAAGGTTGTTGTAAAATGAGACTATGTCGCTATCTAATTAGATTGGACTCCGCAAGAACATTCGAGGACGAATGTTTCTAAGGGGGGGAGAATATTACACCCCGTAACTCCAGGAAATGTTTAAGAGAATGTACGTAAGGAACTCAAGACTTGAAATTGGTACGAAAGGAAGAATTGTTTTTCCGACGGAAAATCTTCCGAACGTCGGAAAGGAGAAATGTTCGTTGAGGAGAATTGGATTCCAAAATGCATTAATTGAAGAGTATGGAACTTATTATCATTATGAAAATTTATTTTTACGGATTTGGTCACGTGGGGCCCACCCGAGGAATTTTACGTTTTGTGGGGCCCACGAGGGTTACGGAATTTTATGGACGAATGGGAGGGAGACACGTGGCACCCCCCACATTGGTCTTGGACGAAATTGAAGCAAGGGTAAAATGGTCATTTGACCAATTTGTAGATGACAAAGTCTTGCTAATTAAGAGCTTGACATTGTTGACCAAGTCAAGAGCCACTTGGCTTGATCTCCTTCATCCAAAACCTAACAAGTGTTATTATCTAAGCCATCCATTGTGTTTTATAAGCACACTAGTGCAAGACAAGTCTTCACACTTAGAATAATTTGAGAAAAAATTTAGGAGCTCTTATGGAGGCTCTCGGCTTTGCCCTTATAGCCACAAGAAGAATTTGCAATTTTGGTTCTTTATTCACAAGACTTTAACCCAAGGTCCCTAAGGGTATTGTAAGGATATCTCAATAGAAAGATTTCGGAAAAACGACGTTTTCACGTTAGTCGCAAGGCGAAAACCTAGGGAGTTCTTCAACTTTAAAGTTGGAACTTGAAGATGAGTTCTTCATAGGCTTCTAAAGGTTGCTTGGAGTGGATTGGAATGTCGGGAGGAGGAGCTAAAGTTTCTAAGGAGCGACTTTGAATCATGGAAATTTTAAGGGCTTGTAAAGGTATAATTCTTGTCGTTTTAGTAATTAAGATTACTTATTGTTGTAGCTATGGATATTAGCAAGCATGAGATGTTTATATTATGAAGTTTGATAAGTATATTGGCTATTGAAACCCTAATCTGAAACTAGTATGTTTAGCCTTAAGATTACAATTCAAGTTGATTATAAGTATAAGTCGTCACATGTTATATATTGAAGGAAATTGTAGTTGTTGAAGTTGTTTATGACTATATAACATGTTAGACCTAAGAACTTGGATTGGAAAAGAATTGGAAAAGACTTTGAGTTGTTGTTTATGTTAGCCGAGAATGGCTTTAATTATGGAACTAGTTTCGTATTAATTTGTGGGGCAGAATTTTACGTCTGTTAAGGCGTGTAATCCCCTTTGGTTAGCTGAATTGTTGGGCCTTAAATGTGGCGTGTTTGGTTATTGTATTCGGCCTTGAAAAAGGTGGCAAAGTATGTAGAAACAAAGGAAGTGCTGTCCGATTTTCCGTAGAATTTAGTGACTTAGCACTTAGAATATTCTACGTTTGAAGTAAGAGGTTAATGGACGTATTGTGGCTATTTTAGGTTGAAGTACCAAGTATAGCGTATTCTACTTGAAGGATGGAATAGCTAGCAAGGTTGAAGTACTTTGGAGCTTTTTGCTACTTGTCGATAATCGTCGCGAGGTATGTGAACCTCTTCCTTCTTTAGACATGATTCTATGTATGGAATATACACGTGGTATTATTTCATGATTCCTTCTACTCTTAGAAGTTAAGAAGTATGTATGTTGATTTACTCTACGTAAGGGTTATGTCTAAGTTATCCTAAGTTCTTACCAAGTCTTATAGGGGATGTTGGTAAGAGTCGTTAGGAGGTATTTGGAGCCAAGTTGACTTGGCTAATTTACGGCACGAATGAGAATAAGTATCGAACGAGCCATTGCAACGTTAATAAAGGAAAATGTAATGGCGATAAATTATATTAAAACAAGTAGAATTCTCCATCTGCATAGAAGCTAAGATAAGACAAAATTGTATTACATTTTCTAGATCATGGCTGCTTTAATGAGATCATTATAAACAAGTATAACCTATTCACACATATAAGGCATATGTTGCTTAATTTAAAGAGTTTACGTTATGAAGTGTTAAGACTATGAACTATGAATTCTAAAAAGGTTAAGAGACTTTATTTTTTCAAGATATGAGACTTGATCTCTAAAGTACGAAACTTGATTTCTAAAAGATAAGAGACTTGAAAGTATATGATCCTTGGTTTTCGAAAGTATAAGTCTCTTGGTTATAAAAAGAATGTATTTGCCTAAAGTATAAAGTTAGTATAACGACTTTATGGGAAGTGGGTTATAATAGCTTTATGGAAAGTTAAAAGAGTGGTTTACTCTAAGTAATGATAAATGTTTTGAAATAAAGAAAGGCAAATGGATTTAAAAGCATCAATTGCTTAAGTTTTAAGGAAAGAAGTCACTTGATTTAGAAGCCGAAAAATGTATTTCTAAAAGTGTAGTGACTTAGGTAAAATGTAAACAAGCCTTGATACTACGGGTGTTAGTATCTTGGGGTTTTATATGAAAAAGAACCTTTTGAAAAGAATGGAAGTACGTAGTACTTTGGGTTAAATTCCCGGATTTTTATGTGTGAAACGAAAGTGCCATGAGTTTATAAAAATGGAAGTCTAAAGGTTTAATGAACTTGCCTATGTTTGCTTGTGATAGCTTTGAGTGCAAGTATTATATGTTTACGTTGTCGTGACTTTCAGTTGGAGGGCCGGCTGTCTTGTTGTAAGTTTACTTGGACGTACCGACAGTGATGTGGGATTCCACGGGTATGCTTCCATTATGATTGATCCTTGGAAATGCTTATACGATGTGGGATTCCGGGGCATGTGACCAGAAGGCGGGTTAGATTCCCAGATTTGTTTTATTACCCATGGCCATGCTTATACGATGAGGGATTCCGGGGCATGCGACCATGTTATGTACGATTATTACTCCATGGGCTAGCTCCCCATGAAGACATGTACCCACGATGAGGATTAGGGCATGTTATATTATTACTCCATGGGCTAGCTCCCCATGAAGACCTGCACCTACGATGAGGGATGCCGAGGGCACGTTATGGCCACGCTTATACGATGAGGGATTCCTTGGCATGCGGCCACGTTATATATATATATATATATATATATATATATATATATATATATATGTGTGTTATATATGTATGCGCCAGCGGTGAGTAGGATGCCAGGCGCGTCACGTGGTTATATGTTACACCTACGGTCGGCGATGATGTGGGATTCCAGGCGGGAGATATATATATGTATTGTGTATGTATGCGCCGGCGGTGAGGTAGGATGCCAGCGCGTCACATGGTTATATGTTACACTTATGGTATCGAAGCGGTGATGGGGGATTCCACGGGCACGCCTTGATATTTGTGTGATTTGATCGCGTCCCAGATTGGGCCGGGTAGTATATGCGCCCCTCCATAAAGGGCCGGATTATGTTATGAAAGATAGGTAAGTTATATGGTAATGAACTTAATGATTTCTCCTAAGTATGTACGTAAGATTTGGCTATAATTATTAATGGAATGGAAAAGATAATGATGTGCAATTAAGTTCATGAGTGGTAATGACACGGCAGGATCTGGTATGTACTTTTTATACTTGCCCCTGTCATTCTTTTGTACAGTTATGATCATTTCTTGTACTTTGTTTACATTCCATATTAAATTTGTTATGCGGACCCCGGCTGCGTTCATATCCGCAGTGTAGGTACGATTGTGGATCCGCGAGCTTAGGATCTGGTTCAAGATTTTGAGATGGCTCGATGTTTGAGCTTGTCGTCACGGCTATGTATATTGAGTGCGGTGCCTTGTCCTGTCATAGTATTGGTCCAAATCTTAGAGGTCTGTATTCACATGTGGGCTGGACTGGTTAGAGTTGTAATTATATTTTTGGATAGTGTAAGCCCTTTTTGGGTGATTTATATTATGGCAGCCTTATCGGCTTTGCCTTGGTTTTAAAAGAAAAAAAAATGTGTGTTACTTATTTTCCGCAGTTATTTTGGTATTGTATGATTAGAAGGGTTCCCAGGTAGGGAACTAGTCGCGGCCCGGGGTCGGGTCGTGACACGGAACCCTTTTTCGCATACACGATCCCACTTCTGTAGATAAGTGTCCGCATATGCGGATTCATTAATGACTCAGTGTTCTTGCCGAAACAGAGGAAACTCGCATGTGTGATACTGCACCTGCAAAAATAACTTCGCAGGTGAGGATAATGTTCAACTTAGTAGAGACTCACTTTTGCATACCAAGCCTCGCCTAGGAGGGCCTGCAAACGCAGTCCACCTATCGCAGAAGGGACACACTAGAACACCAGAAGAGTCTAGTTTTCACCAAGTTCAACATAAAATCCCGACATCGGTACGAGACCTTTCAGATACAATTTAAACATGCATATCAAGTGCAAATGATGCTAAAAACTCGCTCGCACACTCGGATTTCTCATACGACCAACCTAAGGTCCACTTTTCTATAAAACCCCTCAAAATACTCGACTTCCACAAATTTACATATAGGGATACAAAATACATTTGAACGCCTCGAAAAGTAAACCAAAGACTCAACTAACTCATAAATGATGCTCTGGACCTATCAAAAGTGACAGAACTTAAAAATGAACCCATACACTCAAAAGTCAACTATTGATCAACACTTTTCACTTACTAAACTTAAAAACTTCTAATTTCCTTAAAATCAACCAAGACTTACTCAAGAGGTCAAGGCTTCTGATGTTGTCATCACAGGTATTATTTTGGTTTGTCATCATCCAACTTTAGTCTTATTTGATTCAGGATGTACTTTCTCGTATATGTCTGCTTATTTATCTACGGGTTTGGATATGTTGTATCACTTACTTGATGTTCTTATATGTGTCTTTACTCATGTTGTTAATTTTGTGGTAGTGGATCGAGTCTATAGATCTTGTGTGGTTACTTTTATGGAGCATGATACTTGGGTGGATTAGGTTATTCTTGATACGGTGGATTTTGACATTATACTTGTCATGACCTGAATCCCGGGCCCGTGACTGGTGCCCTACCTGGACATCCTTATACCCACACATGACACATAACCAGCGGAAGCTTTAAGAAAACTCATAATCTCATAAAATAAAAACAGGCAAGTCGACAAGGCCGCCACTGTACATAGACATATCCAACTGAACTACAACTGTACATGTCCAACCCACACATGACTACAGACCTCTAAGAGTAAGACAATATCTATGATGGGACAAGGCCCCGCCGTACCCCTGAATATACACAAATCAAAATGGAAGACCTGTACCAAAATGACTAGGCTCCGGAACAATGGAGCTATCCTGTCACGACCCGACACCGAGCCCGCGACTGGTGCCCTACCTGGGCACCCTTACAGGTATACATCAGAGATAACCATCGGAATATAAATAAAGCTCATAGACATGCAGTAATGTGAAATAAGAACTAGGCTAGCCGATAAGGCCGCCTTTCTGCATATATATATAACAAATGGATACATCTTTTACAAGTCCAACCCACAAAACATGACTACAGACCTCTAGAAGTTTGAACCCTATCTATGACGGGACAAGGCCCCGCCATACCCCTGAATGTACATAAATCTACAACAGCAGGGATCCGTACCAAAAGATAAGCCTCCGGAGTAATGGAGCTTCTCAAAAGCTGAACAACGATCCTAAGAGTGAGGATCAGTAACCTGTTTACCTCTACCTGCGGCATGAACGCAACCCCCGAGGAAAGGGGGTCAGTACAAAACAAGTACCAAGTATATGAAACTGAAAGTACTGTAATAAAATCATATAGTAAAAAATAAAGCTGGAGATGTGTATGATAACCAAATTAACAGTACACTGTGCCTTACCAATAATGAGAGGAAATAAGATCTTACCGTTTAAAAATATGAAGCTTATGATCAAACTAGGGCCACCCGCCCGTAGTATCATTAGCAATCCTACTCCTGGGACTATTTCACCCGCATGAGTCTTGTGGACCCGCATGAGGCAAGTTGCTTGGGACAATTTCACCCGCATAGGACTATTTCTGTTATACCCCGTATTTCCAGAGTATGTACGTGTGGACGTACGTACGAATTTTTGAGCCTTAAGTTAGGCATGTTTCGAAATTTTGGGCACAAGTGCCGATTAGAGTCGTTTACGTGAAACGTTTCCACGACTTTCGTGAAAATTCCGGCTATTTCATTTATTATTTTTGCGTATTTTTCAGAGAGACGAAACATTTTGGACCAACGGGAGGGTGACATGTGTCACCCCAAAATTGGTAGCAAGTGGTGGGGACTTTTACGATTTGGCGTCAAAGATGGATCGGTTGGACTTGGCCGATTGGTCCCTTGAATTGTGCCTTGTTTTGGCCTTGTTTTGTGGAGTGTTTTGTGGAGTGTTTTGTGGAGTAGGGTTAGGGTGCACTTGGCTTGATCTTGGCCTTACACTTGCCTAACACATGGATTGATCTTGGCCATTGGTTGGCTTTGGCTTGACCTATAAATACCCCATTAGTTGATGAGTTCTGTCATCCACAAATTGCCTAAGTCTTGAAAACCCCTCTCCCTCCCTCTTGAGAATTCTCGTCCTAGCCTCCCTTTCCCCCTTGGCCGAGAGCCACCCCCCCTCCCCTTGGTGGTGTTTTGCCGTGGGGTACCCCCCCCCTAGCCTAGTTGTCTCGTATAAATACCCCTTGTTGTGGTATAGAAATACTCTCCTAGTATTATTGTTATGTCCAAATACCTTGGCCCAAATACCTTGTAGTATTCCCAAGGTTACACTTATACAAGCCCAGAAAATACCATTATACTTTCCTTTAGCCTCTAAACGAAACCCTAAGGAAATCTTCACAGTAGTTGAAGTTGTAAGTAGAAGTTGGTTAGAACTTCTAAGGGTTGTTTGGAGCGGAGTGGAGCACTCGGAGTAGGAGCTAAACCTTGCTCAGGCGCGACATTATACTCGGATAATTTTGGGCTTATCGAGGTAAACACTACTGTCCTTCTATTGTAATTGGAAATTACATGTTGTTAGAATATATAGTTGAAGTATACTATATATAGAACTATACTTAAGTACTGTGGCAATGTCTTTTGACTTAAGCCTGAAGAATTAAGAACTGAACTGAACTGTAATTACATAGGACTGTGTTACAGTAGACTTGTGTAGTAGTACCGTGGAGTAGAATTGTACCCGTTGGGGTTAGATGTATAACCCCCCCCCTGGTTGGCTTGATAGCCGGCCTCGACAGAGGAGGAGATTTACGCTGTGGCGGGGAGAGTCTTTGCAATTTTACGTAGATTATGGAACGTTGAGATCTAGATGTTAATAAGCGCCTTGTGGCCTTATAGGTTGAAGTACTACGTGTGGAGTGATCCACTTGGCTTAAGGAGTAGCCGGCGGTTTGAGGTACTTGGAGCGTTTTGCTATTAGTCGACAATCGTCGCGAGGTATGTGAACCTCTTCCTATCTCTTCTAGCATGATATGTGTGTAACTATGTAGTACGGTAGACGTACATGTGTTTAAAGTATTTGATTGGTTTGAAACATAAAGTGTTATAACGGCTTTATGGGAAGTTGGTTATAACAGCTTTATGTAGGTAAGAAAATACTTTGTGGTTTTAAAAGGTAACTGATGTGAATTATAACTGGCTTGTTATAATAAAGAACTTGATGTATTTCAAAAGATTTATAAATCGTTTTGAAGGGAAAGTAACACTTGGTTTTAAAGGTTTTAAAAAGAGTTATACTAGCTTTATGGGGAGTTAGGTATAATGTCTTAAGAGAGGTAAAGAAAATGGTTTACTGATGTTAGAAGTTAAGAGACTTGATCTTATAAAGATAAGAGACTTAACTTATTTGTTTTAATGTGGATGTTTGTGTGAAATCTCATTCGTGAGTAATGAGTACTTGGTTTATTTAAAAGAATAATGTCTTACTGATTTCGGAAATCAGAATGTGTACCGACAGACCACTGCAGCGTTAATAAAGGAAAATGTATAAAAAAAATGATGAATTGTATTAAAACCAGTAGAAACCTCCATCTGCATAGAAACTAAGATGAGACAAAATGATATACATTTTCTAGACCATGGCTGCTGTAATAAGAATGTTGTAAACAAGAATAACCTACTCTCACGTGAGACATATTGTTCTAAAAAGGAATCAAGTGATTAAGTTTATGAACTATGAAACCATTTGAAAATGAAAAGCTTGAGTAATTGAAACTAGGCAAACTGGAACATAGGAAAAGAATGTTGTTACTTGATTTTGAAAAGGAATGTGGGTTGGTCATTCTAATACTACGGGTATCGGGTGACTTTTATAAAAGTACTGGATCTCTTTTAAAAGAACTTAACGTATGTAGTACTTTGGGGTTAAAAACCCGGACTTTGGCATAAAATGAAAGTACTTTGAGTTGTGTGAAACTTGCCTATGCTTGTTGTTGTGAAACTTGCCTGTGCTTGTTGTTGTGAAACTTGCCTATGCTTGCGATGATAGCCTTTGTTGTGCAAGTGTGGTATTTCTGTGTTTCCGCGTCTCTCGATAGAGGGCCGGTTGACTTGTTGAGAACTTACTTGGATGTGCTGGCAGTGATGGAGAATTTCACGGGTATGTTTTCATTTTGATAACTGTCTTGTTGTTGATGTCACATGGACATGTCTACACCGATGCAGTATTCCGGGGGCATGTGGCCATGCGGCCTTGTTATTATTGTTGATGTCACATGGACATGTCTACACCGATGCAGTATTCCGGGGGCATGTGGCCATGCGGCAGGGTTGACCACCCAGTATATTGTTATTGAGGTTACATGGGCATGTCTACCGTCGCGATTCCGGGGGCATGTGGCCATGCGGCCTTGTTATTGTTGCATCATGGACATGTCTACACCGTCGCGATATTCGGGGCACGCGGCCATGATAACACACGATTGATGTTGTGGGCGTGAGACCATAGTTATATTTGAGTGATGACTTGAGGCGTGAGTCCTCGATCGACATGATCGCTTTTATGTTGAATCGTAGTTTGGTTTTCATACATGTCTCTGCTTTATATAGACTAGTATGATTTCATTTCTGATATTTCTGATTTCACATACTTGGTACTGTTGTCGACCTCCTTCGAAGTGAGCGTATAAAGAGGCCAGAGCCTCTCACTCGGGAACAAGCCCGAACCGTGGCTCTCCGTATGGCACATCCTGAGAAGGGCCGTTGGGCATGCCTCAGGGATCGCAGCCGGTACACTTTGTAGGTCGCTGAGAAGGCTAATGCCTCGAGCGGCTTCGCCTGATTACAAAAGTGGTATCGAGCGATTAATCCTCGGAAGGTGTCTACGGCCGTGTCTAGTAAGTCTTGATTATCGGTGTGTTGTGCACCACATCTATAATCGAGGAGGCTGCAGGCATTTAGGATTGGTTTCCATTCTTCTCATTCCGAGATCGTGCCTTAGAAGGTGTTGTAAGTTGGACCCTCGGCGTATTTCGTTTTCTGATTATGCCTCGCAAGGCGGCGGGCGAGAAGGCAAGGCTGCGAGGAGGCGCTAGTGTGGTTGAGAGAGTGCGAGCGCGAGCAGTCGATGCACGAGACAGTGCTTGACGGCGGGTTTTGCGGCGCCGCCCGACCAAGCGAGTTTAGAACCGCAGCGATGGCTGCTGAGACTCTGAGACTGAGCCTCAGTCCACGATGCAGGCGGGAGATGGGTCACGCGAGATGGCCCGATTATTGGCGAGTTGTGGCCGATATGAGATAGGCTGGACGCAGCTTGGCGATTCGATTCAGAAGACTGTAGTGCACCCGGCGAGGCGATTTGAGGCTACGGATTTCCTTAGTTGTAGCCCGCGAGTTCTGGTCGAGGCACGAGGATGATCCGCAGGAGTTCATCCGGCGATTCTGACGGATCATGAGAGTGATCAAGGCTTCGGAGACCGAGTCAGTGGTCCTAGGTTCGCATCGGCTGCGTGATACCGCAGTCGACTGGTTTGATTCGTGGGAGCTGTCCCGGGGAGAGAATGCACTTCCAGCCGTTTGGGACGAGTTTTCGGGGGCCTTCATGGCACATTTCGTGCCTCCACGCGGATGAGAGGGCTCGGGCGGCAATTTTTGATGTTGAGGCGAGCAGGCGTCTGATTCGGGAGTACAATGTGAGTTCGACTCATTGGCGGTATGTTCCGCATTAGTAGCTAGTATGGAGGATCGAGTGCACCGATATGTTACAGGGCTCGATGATTACCTAGCGAGAGAGTTGTTCAGTGTTTCTCTTGTAGGGCATGGACATTTCCGCATGCGAGCTCGTACGCAGGTGCGAGGCGCGCAGATCGACGGGTGGACCGCTTTCAGAAGAAGCCAAGGCCGGATATTTTGGCGACTTTCGAGGCGCACCGCCTCGGCCAGAACTAGTTATGTACCTCCGCCATTGCGAGTAGTCCTCCGCAGCCGGGACCCTTGGGATATTCAGGAGCGGTCGGGGCTCCTGTGTTCGAATGATCGGGGAGTAGGGTGTTGGCGGATCACGGTCACCCCACCGGTGTGGTCGATGTGGTAGACCGCATTTGAAGTGTCGTAGTACGAAGGAGCTTGTTATTCTTGCGGCCAACAGGGCCATATGACGAGAACTGTCCGACTGGGGTAGCGGTAGGATAGCCTGGACTCTTTGGGCGATTGCGGGTTCTTCACCTTCCATGGCCAGCAGAATGTTCGTACACCGTGAGCCGGTAAGTCGCGGTGGGAGTTCGATTCAAGCGGTCCTTTGAACCGCCTACTTTCAGGTATATCCTTAACCA
Source organism: Przewalskia tangutica (assembly GCA_029844215.1). NCBI lineage: Eukaryota > Viridiplantae > Streptophyta > Magnoliopsida > Solanales > Solanaceae > Przewalskia > Przewalskia tangutica. The sequence goes on from CM056733.1 coordinate 42,076,580, forward strand.
TCTAGAGTTTTGTATGTTATGATAATGTGTTAAGTGTTATGTTCGGATAGCTTTGTGCTAAAATGTGATTTAGAAGCATGCTTAGTGAAAGGGTAAGCCTGGGGTGAGAAAATGATGAACCTTAGAATATTACAGAGGAGACCTTAGATGTAAGGCCGTTTTGAGTACAAGTTTTTGCAAGTGACCCTTGTCGGAGTGCATTTTATGCCTAGAATGTATTGTGTGATAAGTCCCTGGGTTGAGTAAATGAAAGTGGTAGCTTTCATGATGTGATTTAGCAAGATTGTTCCGTGTCGAGGAGCAAGAGTTGGCGCGATAGTGGGTCGGGTTGGGGCCATGTTGCGGGCCAACCCGCGTCTCGTTTCGAGGAAGGGTCACTACGGGTGGTCGCCGGTGGCGGTGGTCACGAGGGTGCTAGGCCCAGTTTAAATGACCAGCGTATGAGTTCGTGGAGATGCGTTCGACCAGTAGATCGTGAAGGCCGGGAATGGCCTTAAGGAAGATTGAGGCGAGTAAGATGACCAAGTTTGGAGGTAGTGACTCCAAAGTTTTGGGAACTGAAATGATGACTGAAGTATGGTACGTATACTAGAACAGTTCAAGTGTTCGAGAAGGGTACGACGAGGTAAGGGAAAAGTGAACGTGTGTGATCGTTTCTTTTCGAGAAATGAAGGTGCGAAAAGATTATATTTTTAGACCTTGGTAGGGACTTTTGAGGTAAACAGAGGTGATTCCTCGTTGGCTTGGATTTGGGTTTTCGCGCGCATGTTATTTTTGTGGCCAGGTGTGGCATGTTTGGTTTCGTAAGTATAGTAGTGAAGGCTATACTGGCGCATGTTTGTGTTGAGACTTGAGAAGGAACATTCGGGACGAATGTTTCTAAGGAGGGGAGAATGTTATACCCCGTATTTCCAGAGTATGTACGTGTGGACGTACGTACGAATTTTGAGCCTTAAGTTAGGCATGTTTCGAAATTTTGGGCACAAGTGCCGATTAGAGTCGTTTTACGAAGCGTTTCCACGACTTTCGTAGAAAATTCGGCTATGTCATTTATTATTTTGCGGATTTTTCCGAGAGGCGAAACATTTTGGACCAACGGGAGGGTGACATGTCACCCCACATTGGTAGCAAGTGGAGGACTTGGGCGATTGGGCGTCAGAGGATCGGTTGGCCTTGGCCGATTGGTCCCTTGAATTGTGCCTTGTTTTGGCCTTGTTTTGTGGAGTGTTTTGTGGAGTGTTTTGTGGAGTAGGGTTAGGGTGCACTTGGCTTGATCTTGGCCTTACACTTGCCTAACACATGGATTGATCTTGGCCATTGGTTGGCTTTGGCTTGACCTATAAATACCCCATTAGTTGATGAGTTCTTTCATCCACAAATTGCCTAAGTCTTGAAAACCCCTCTCCCTCCCTCTTGAGAATTCTCGTCCTAGCCCTCCCTTTCCCCCCTTGGCCGAGAGCCACCCCCCCTCCCCTTGGTGGTGTTTTGCCGTGGGGTACCCCCCCCCTAGCCTAGTTGTCTCGTATAAATACCCCTTGTTGTGGTATAGAAATACTCTCCTAGTATTGTTGTTATGTCCAAATACCTTGGCCCAAATACCTTGTAGTATTCCCAAGGTTACACTTATACAAGCCCAGAAAATACCATTATACTTTCCTTTAGCCTCTAAACGAAACCCTAAGGAAATCTTCACCCGTAGTTGAAGTTGTAAGTAGAAGTTGGTTAGAACTTCTAAGGGTTGTTTGGAGCGGAGTGGAGCACTCGGAGTAGGAGCTAAACCTTGCTCAGGCGCGACATTATACTCGGATAATTTTGGGCTTATCGAGGTAAACACTACTGTCCTTCTATTGTAATTGGAAATTACATGTTGTTAGAATATATAGTTGAAGTATACTATATATAGAACTATACTTAAGTACTGTGGCAATGTCTTTTGACTTAAGCCTGAAGAATTAAGAACTGAATCTGTAATTACATAGGGCGTATTCTGAGACTTGTGTAGTAATGAGTGGAGTAGAATTGTACCCGTTGGGGTTAGATGTATAACCCCCCCCCTGGTTGGCTTGATAGCCGGCCTCGACAGAGGAGGAGATTTACGCTGTGGCGGGGGGGGGAGGTGCTGCCGAATTTTCTGTAGATTATGGAACGTTGAGATCTAGATGTTAATAAGCGCCTTGTGGCCTTATAGGTTGAAGTACTACGTGTGGAGTGATCCACTTGGCTTAAGGAGTAGCCGGCGGTTTGAGGTACTTGGAGCGTTTTGCTATTAGTCGACAATCGTCGCGAGGTATGTGAACCTCTTCCTATCTCTTCTAGCATGATATGTGTGTAACTATGTAGTGCGGTGAAGCGTGCATGTGTTTAAAGTATTTGATTGGTTTGAAACATAAAGTGTTATAACGGCTTTATGGGAAGTTGGTTATAACAGCTTTATGTAGGTAAGAAAATACTTTGTGGTTTTAAAAGGTAACTGATGTGAATTATAACTGGCTTGTTATAATAAAGAACTTGATGTATTTCAAAAGATTTATAAATCGTTTTGAAGGGAAAGTAACACTTGGTTTTAAAGGTTTTAAAAAGAGTTATACTAGCTTTATGGGGAGTTAGGTATAATGTCTTAAGAGAGGTAAAGAAAATGGTTTACTGATGTTAGAAGTTAAGAGACTTGATCTTATAAAGATAAGAGACTTAACTTATTTGTTTTAATGTGGATGTTTGTGTGAAATCTCATTCGTGAGTAATGAGTACTTGGTTTATTTAAAAGAATAATGTCTTCTTGATTTGAAATCGAGAATGTGTAAAACAGGACCACCTGCGTTAATAATAAAGGAAAATGTATAAAAAAAATGATGAATTGTATTAAAACCAGTAGAAACCTCCATCTGCATAGAAACTAAGATGAGACAAAATGATATACATTTTCTAGACCATGGCTGCTGTAATAAGAATGTTGTAAACAAGAATGACCTACTCTCACGTGAGACATATTGTTCTAAAAAGGAATCAAGTGATTAAGTTTATGAACTATGAAACCATTTGAAAATGAAAAGCTTGAGTAATTGAAACTAGGCAAACTGGAACATAGGAAAAGAATGTTGTTACTTGATTTTGAAAAGGAATGTGGGTTGGTCATTCTAATACTACGGGTATCGGGTGACTTTTATAAAAATCTTGGATCTCTTTTAAAAGAACTTAACGTATGTAGTACTTTGGGGTTAAAAACCGGACTTTGGCATAAAATGAAAGTACTTTGAGTTGTGTGAAACTTGCCTATGCTTGTTGTTGTGAAACTTACTGTGCTTGTTGTTGTGAAACTTGCCTATGCTTGTGATGATAGCCTTTGTTGTGCAAGTGTGGTATTTCGTGTTTCGCGTCTCGATAGAGGCGGTTGACTTGTTGAGAACTTACTTGGATGTCTTTGGCGGTGATGGAGAATTTCACGGGTATGTTTTCATTTTGATAAGCATCTTGTTGTTGATGTCACATGGACATGTCTACACCGTCTGATTCCAGGGGCATGTGGCCATGCGGCCTTGTTATTGTTGATGTCACATGGACATGTCTACCGTCGCGATATTCGGGGCATGTGGCCACGCGGCGGGGTTGACCACCAGATATATTGTTATTGAGGTTACATGGGCATGTCTACACCGTCACGATTCGGGGCATGTGGCCATGCGGCCTTGTTATTATTGTTGCATCATGGACATGTCTACACCGTCTGAGATTAGGGCATGCGGCCATGATGCGAACACGATTGATGTTGTGGGCGTGAGACCCATAGTTATATTTGAGTGATGACTTGAGGCGTGAGTCACAGTTCGACATGATCGCTTTTATGTTGAAGCGTAGTTTGGTTTCATACATGTCTCTGCTTTATATAGACTAGTATGATTTCATTTCTGATATTTCTGATTTCACATACTTGGTACTGTTATGCGACCTCCTTGAGGCTGCGTTCATCCGCGAGTAGAGGTACATCGGTCGTGGATCCTCGCTCTTAGGATCTCGATTGAGCGTTTTGGGAAGCTCCGTTTCTCGGAGGCTTATCTTTGGTATGTGTTCCACGAGTTGTAGGTTCTTGTACATTCAGGGGTATGGCGGAGCCCTGTCCGTCATAGTCGTTGTAAATCTTAAGTGCAGAACTGTTGTGGGCAGGGTTGTAAAAGGATTAAACTGTTCGGGTTTTATGTATATACTGAAGGCAACTGTTTGGTTGGCCTGTTTATTTATTATATCTCTTGTTTCATGACTTATGTTTTATGTTCCGCTGATTTTCTCTGATGTATGTATCACTAGGGTGCCCGGGGTAAGGCACCAGTAACGGGCCCGGGTTCGGGGCGTTACAATTTCACCCGCATGGACCCTGTGGGCCCGCAATAAGTATATACGCCATACTCACATCGTGGGTAGCAAATCCACGGAAATGCAAAATGCAAATGACCCGGGGATTGGCCCCGTAATAAATAATATATTACACTGGCACTAACGGCTATCATGAACAACATATGCAAGTTAGCAATCTTTAACTCTCATTAATTAAATTTAAGGCACCATCATGTAAAATCCAGGAATTTAACCCCAAAGTACTACGTATTTCTATTCCTTTAAAAAGAACCCTTTTCATATAAAATCCACAAGATACTAACACCCGTAGTATCAAGGCATGTCTATTTTTCAAATCAAGTTACTACACCTTTAGAAATCCATTTCAAGGCTTTGAAACCAAGTAACTTCTACTTTTCAAACTCAAGTAACCAATACCTTTAAATCAAGTTACTTATACTCTTTAAATCAAGTATCATATACTTTCAAAATCAAATAATTTATTCTCTTTTAAAATCATTCAAGTAAACCACTCTTTTACTTCCCATAAAGTCGTTATAACTAACTTCCCATAAATCCATTATAACACTTTATGTTTAGAGAAAAACTAAGGCATTTACATCCTTTAAAACCAAGTGAGTTTAACTTTCCATCTCAACTAAACCTGTACCTTTTTAAATCAAATCAATGGTACCAAAATGAAACCGAATTCATTTAAGACATGTACGTCAACCGTACTATACATTTATAAGATTCATGCTCAAGAAGATAGGGAAAGTTCCACATACCTCTTCGGCTTAATCCACCCGCTAAGTTGAATACGCCGCACGTAAAATGTCAACCTATAATGACCATAATACGTCTATCAACTTCTAGCTTTCTAAGGTAAAATAATACTAAGTATAAGGTCTCTTATTCTACGGAAAATTGGGCATCACTTCCCCTATTTCTACATACTTTTCCACATTTTCAAGGCCCGAAATCAATAACCAACACGCCACATTTAAGGCACAACCAATCAACAACAATACAACATATAGTCATTTTTCAATTCTTTAATCCAAGTCGTTACTCCAACATGTTATATACGTCATAACAATTATAACAACTAAATTTCCTTTCTTGTATAACATGTGACGATTATAACAATCAACCAAATTGATTAACAACTTCAATGGCAACATGCCATGTCTCGATTTTTAACCCTCAAATTATCTTAAAACTTATCAATCTTTATTCCTTATATCACAAGTTCATTTATCAACTACTATAACATGTAATTTTCAATTACATTAGTAAGACAAAGATCATTACCTCAATAAGCCCAAATATAATCCAAGACTAAAAGTCGATCCTTAGCAACTTTAGCTCCTTTCCTTCACGTTCCAACTCAAAATATGAAGAACACCTTAGGGTTTCAAGGTGCGACTAGCGGATTAACGTAGTATTTCTGGGATTTAAGAGGTTGTTTATGCTTAGTATACTACTAGGGACCTTAGATTTGAGTATGGGGATTTATCAACAACATTTGAAGAATGTGTACCTCCAGCAACAACAAGAATGGAACCATATGCTCCTATGCTGGGAGAATTTCGGGGTATAGGTCTAACCACCTCAACTCCCCGTTTCTGGCATGTGTGTTCTTGGAACCCTTGGCCGAGAGCCTCTCTAAATGCCAACAAGTTTTCTTGAAATTTTCTAAGTGTTGAAGTCTTGCACTAGTAGGTAGATATATAATGAAACAAAGGGTGAGAATTAAAACAATTGTGTGGCCAAGATTGAGATGAATAAATATCTTAGTCAACTTGGCCACTTTTCCAAGTCATTCTCGCCCAACATGGGCCATGTGGGGGGTGACACGTATTGTCACGACCCGATCCGGGCAGTGGATCGGTGCCTACCCGGCACCCAAGTAGTCATACATCAGTAATCGGAATATAAAAACAAGACATGAAACAATTATAGAATGAAACAGTTTATCCATGAAAATATCGCCTTTTCGGCGTGTATATATACATAAAACTTGAACGAAACGATTACATCCTTACAAACCACGCCCACGGTACTCTGCACCTCAAGAGTTTTTATACAACATGACGGGACAGGGGCCGCCATACCCCGAATGTACAAGTATCTCTGATGACGGACTATACTAAAGATAAGCCTCGGAGAAGCGGAGCTTCCCAATACACGAATCGTGATCCATGGCGAGGATCAACAATCGGTGTACCTCTACTGCGGCATGAACGGCCCGGAAGAGTCAAGATAAGTGCCAAGTATGTGGCCCGAAAATCACGTAAATGAAATCATAGTAGTCTATATAAAGCGGGAGACATGTATGATAACCAAACTACGATCCCACAATAAATAGCGATGTCAAGTCGGGGACTCACGCCTCAAGTCATCACTCAAATATAACTATGGGTCTCACGCCCACAACATCAATCATGCGTGGAATACATTCTCATCGCTGGCGATCTATGATATAATAACACCAAGGAGTACACATGAACACGAGTCCCACTGTGTCATAAAACCGTCTGAGGCAAGTCTGAAGGCTAACTACGGATACCAAAGCCGCATCATCAATCGGCCAGGGGCAATCTGAAAGCCAACTACGGATACCAAAGCCGTACTAATAATACTATACAACCAAACCACGGTTGAAATGGGGCAAGTCTGAAGCCAACTACGGATACCAAAGCGTGTCACGTGGTGGCCGGGGCAATCTGAGCTAACTACGGATACCAAAGCCGTAATCACGAGACTTCGCCACTAAAGCTGAGCGGGGCAATCGAAGGCTAACTACGGATACCAAAGCCGAATCAGCCACGACCACAGGCAAATCGAGAGCCAACTACGGATACCAAAGCGAATCGGTAAAACCTCGTGGAGAGCTAGTCCATGGAATAACACTATCAATGAAGCGTGCAGTGGAATCCTCGTCGCTGTTTGACGCCCAAGTAAGATCATAACAAATCAGCCGGCCCTCCATTGAGAGACGCGGTGGTATAGAAATACAATACTAGCATGACAAGGCTATCACACGCAAACATATACAAGTTACACACAACTCAAGGTACTTTCATTTTATGCCAAAGTCCAAGTTTTAATCCCAGTGCCGTGCGTTAAATTCTTTTTAAAGGATCTATTTCTTTTACAAAGGCCACCCGATACCCGTAGTATTAAAATAGAGGGACTAACATTTTTAAGTAAACCAACACACTTTCCTTTTATTAAAATCAAGTAACAACATTCTTTTCCAAAGTTCAAGTTGCCTAATTCCAAATACTCAATGTCTTTTAGTTTCGAAAGATTTCATAGTACATAGTCTTAATCAAATAACATAATCTTTTTTAAAACAATTGAATAACGTATGCCTTATGTGTGAGTAGGTTATTCTTGTTTATAACAATCTTATTAAAGCAGCCATGATCTAGGAAATGTAATACAATTTTGTCTTATCTTAGCTTCTATGCAGATGGAGGTTTCTACTGGTTTTAATATAATTACTTATTGTCAATACATTTTCCTTTATTAACGCTGCAGTGGTTCGTTCGATACTTATTCTCGTTTCCGAAATCAGTAAAACATTATTCTTTAAAAACCAAGTACTTATTACTCACGAGCGAGGTTTCACACTTTTTAACAAAATTCATATCAATTCAATTAAGTCAAGTCTCTTATCTTTTAAGATCAAGTCTCTTAACTTCTAAAATCAATAAACCATTCTTTTTATCTCTCTTAAGTCGTTATACCTAACTTCCCATAAATCTAGTATAACTCTTAAGCTTTCAAAACCAAGTATTACTCTTCTTTAAAAAACGATTCTTAATTCCTTTGAAATACTTCAAGATTCTTATTATTTAAAACTCAAGTCAAAAGACATCGAAGTAAAACCACGTTCAGTTAACACACGTACGTCTACCGTACTATATATATTCTTTTAAATTATCATGCTCAAGAGTATAGGAAGAATCACATACCTCGCGACGATTATCGACAATTAGCAAAACGCTCCAAAGTATTCTAACCTTGCTCGCCTTTTCCACCCTTTCAGTAGACCATGCTACTCGAAGAACTTCAACCTATAACGGTCATATAAGTCTATCAACGTCTAGACTACTCTGTAGAATAATTCTCGATACAAGATTCCTTATTCTACGGAAAATTGGGCAGCACTTCCCTACCCGTCAAATTACACAAGTCTACTGTAAATACAGTCCTATGTAAATCTGATTCAATTCTCTTCTTATATAACTTCCTTGTATATAACTTATACTCAATTCTACACTTCTACAATATGTAATCTCCAATTACAATAGAAGGACAAGCTTATTTACCTCGATAAGCCCAAAATTATCCAAGATATATGTCGATACTGAGCAAGGTTTAGCTCCTATTCTGAACGCTCCAATTCGCTCCAAGAAACCCTTAGAAGTTCTACACAACTTCTACTAATTACTTCAACCAACTATGAAGATTTTCCCCAGGGTTTCGTTTTGTGACTAATGGATATAAAGTAGTATTTCTGGGCTTTTAGTATAGAGGTGACTTTGGAATACTACAAGGTATTTGGGCCAAGGTATTTTGGAATAGTAACAATACTAGGGAATACTTTTCTACCAAGGGGTATTTCACGAGAACAACTAGGAAAGGGGGGGGTGTCTCGGCGAGAACACAAGGAGAGGGGGGGGGGAGTGTTGGACGAGAGCTTCAAAGGGAGGAGGGAGTTTTTGAGACTTGGAATTTGTTAAGTGGATGAAGAATAAGTCTTGCACTTGAGGGGTATTTATAGGCCAATCAATGGCCAAGATTAAGGCAAGTGGAGGGCAAGTGGAGGGTGTAGATTTGGACAAGTGTGTGTGGGTCCCACCTTATCCATCTACCACACAAAATATCTAGCCAAACATTGACCAAATGTTTAAGGCCTTTTACATTAAAAAAACGTGCCAAGAGACCCTCACCAAACCGTCCACTTGAGGGTGACAAGTGTCGCCCTCTCGTTGGTCCAAAATATTTCATCTCTCGGAAAAATCCGCAAAAAATATAAATGTCGCAACCGTAATTTTCCCTTCGCAAGGTCCGGAAAACGTTTCGTCGGAAAACAATTCTTTTCGCTAGTTGTGAACAAATTTCGTCCCTTTGCCTACTTAAGGCTTAAACTTTTGTACGTACGCCCTCACGTACATACTCTGGAAATACGGGGTATAACATGTATCACCCTCCTATTGGTCCAAAAATGTTTATCTCTCCAAAATTCTAATAAATTCTGTAAGTCCCAAATATCAAATTTGAGAACCAAAATCCAATTATTTAACCCTTTTCATTCACGAGGTCCTTATATACATGTCCTGGAACTACGGGATGTAACATATCCCAAAACTGTTACACCCCGTATTTCCAAGGCATTAATATGGGAATGTACGTAAGGAATTAATATTTGAATATTCGAAGGAAAGAATTATTACATTTTCTTAAGGAAATATTTTGGAAAAATGTGACGACGGAAAAATTATTAACTTGGAGTTTAATTCTCCTAATTTGATTTGTGAGATTAGTATTGGATTATGAAGTATCGGAATTGATAATATGGGGTCCACCGAAAATTTTACAATTTTGTGGGGCCCTTCGAAAAATTTAGATATTTTGGCTAAGTGTGAGATATTTTATTTGAAGAGAAGCTTTGGCCAATGGGAGGGTGACATGTGTCCCTCCCCACTTGTCTTGCAAGATTTACAATATATATAGATAAGGATGGAAAGACTTCTTGACACAAGAAAATAATATCATCTTCTACAAACCCTTTCCTCTCTTATTCCATAGCCCTTAAGTTTCGAATTTCATAGCAAGGTGAAGATCAAGATCACTTATTTTTCCAAGAATAAGCTTCCTAACTAAGTGTTAAACCTAGATATCTTTCCAAAAGATGGGTTGGCCGAAATCTTCCCAAAGGAACCCTAGGCTTGAGATAAACTTTTTGGAAGTGAAACAAGAAGGGAAGATGGTTACAAGCTTAAAGAGGATGCATGGGTGTTATTGGAGCTTGACGAAGTAGTGTGGAAGTGAAGGAGTTGGCCGAGAAAGTGTGGACTATTTTGGGCGAGATTTGAGGTAAAATTTCTCCTTCCTCTTGAAGTAATTGAATATTACATGTTGTTATAGTTGATAGATGAACGTGTATTAAGTGAAATGGAGAATAAGAAATGCATGAGACTATTTTTGGGTGTTGGCCGATTCTAGGCAGTTTTGGTGTTGTTGGATTTCGTTGGTTATTATTGTTGTTATTTACACTTGTCGCATGTTAAAATAAAATAATCTTGTTATTGATATGTGATATGGAGTATATATAAGTGTTGAAATGTGAATTGGATTATAAAGAATTATGGAAAAAGGACTTTGGATTGTTGGAGTTGTTGTGGCCGAAAACTGCCCAATGCCCAAATTTTCATAGAATAAGAGGACCATTACTTGGTATATGTCCTATACTAGTGAGTATGAAGTTGATAGAAGTGTTATTATCATTATAGGTTGAATTACTTTGAGACGTATCCTAAATTGTAGAGTTGGTTAACTCGTCAATAAGGTATGTGAACTATCCTTTCTTGTTTGGCATGATTTGATTTTATAAAGTGAGTGGATTTTAATCCTTATTGATATTTGATTTGATTTTATAAAGTGAATGGATTTTAATCCTTATTGATACTTGATTTGATTTTATAAAGTGAGTGGATTTTAATCCTTATTGATACTTGATTTGATTTTAGAAAGTGAGTGGATCCTAATCCATAACGATACTTGACTCGATCTTTATAGAGTTTTGTTGGAACCTAATATTTAGTTATATATCCTATTTATAGTACTTTGAGTTTCTAAAATGGAAGTTGTTTACCTATCCTATTGATAGTACTTTGAGTTTCTAAAATGAAAGTTCATTATATATGTATGGCACACGAGATGTTGGTACCTAGGTTTATCTAAAATAAAAGTTCATTATATGTGTATGGTACACGAGATGTTGGTACCTAGGTTTATCTAAAATAAAAGTACATTATATGTGTATGGTACATGAAATGTTGGTACCTAGGTTTATCTAAAATGAAAGTTCATTATATGTGTATGGTACACGAGATGTTGGTACCTAAGTTTATCTAAAATTAAAGATTTTATATGTTATTGGTACATGATGTTTTGGTACCTTGGCATAGCTAAATGGAAGATTTTATATGTGTTTGGTACATGATGTTTTGGTACCTTGGAATAGCTAAATGGAAGATTTTATATGTGTTTGGTACATGATGTTTTGATACCTTGGCATAGCTAAATGGAAGATTTTATATGTGTTTGGTACATGATGTTCTGGTACCTTGGCATAACTGAAATGAAAGTTTGTATATGTGATTTGTATATGAGATATTGGTACCTTGGTTTTTCTAAAAGGGAAGTTTGTTTTAATGGTCGGTACAAGAGATGTTGGTACACTGGTTTTATTCCTTTGAGAGTCAAAAGATGAGTTAAATTACACAAGGTTGCTATGATGCGATTATATGAAAAGGCATTCATGGTTTTAAAATGACTCTCATACTTGTGAAAGGTACAGTTGGCTCTATTTTATATGGCACGGTCGGATATGGTATTTGATTTTCATACTTGTCCCTGTCATATTTTGGCCTTTTATGATCTTATTTACAGTACTTTATGTTTACATATGTATAGGTACTCGGTTGGGTGATCCGCTAACTTTGGATCTCCATTCAGCTTCTATTGAGACAACTCCACTATTTCGGAGTCTTGTCATTTTGGTACGGAGTTTGTATTACAGTCTTATGTATATTCAGAGGTACGGCGGGACCTTGTCCCGCCATAGTTACTATCAAACTCTTAGACGTCTGTATTCATATGTGGGTTGGACTCGGGTAAAGTGTAGTTTCTTTTTGGTTTATATATATATAATGACGGCCTTGCCGGCTTTGCCTTTGCTTGTTACAAAAAAAAGAGTTTTATTTAGCTTCCGCGGGTTACTTGTGATGTATGGGTAGAAGGGTGCCCAGGTAGGGCAACAGTCGCGGGCCCGGGGTTCGGGTCGTGACAGAGTGGTATCAGAGCAGTTAGTCCTCGGAATGTCTACAGACCGTGTCTAGTAGAGTCTTGGTTATCGATGTGTTGTGCACCACACTTATAAACAGGAGGCTACAGGACATTTAGGATTAGTTTCAATACTTCATACTCTGAGATCTACCATAGAGCTATGTGTCACGACCCGAACCCGGGCCCGTGACTGGTGCCTTACCCCGGGCACCCTAGTGATACAACATCAGAGTAATCAGCGGAATATAAATAATAACATGAAATAACAAGAAGTATAAAACAATTATCTGTGAAAACTTGCCTTTCGGCATATATAAACAATCTTTTAAAGCGAACAGTTTAATCCTTTTTACAACCCTGCCCACATCAGTACTACAGACCTCTACGAATGAAATGACAACAACGACGGGACAGGGCCGTCATACCACGAATGTAGCACCTACAACAACAGGGACTATATCAAGATAAGCCTCGGAGAAACGGAGCTTTCCCAACGCTGTCGTGACCAAGAGCGAGGATCAACGGCGGTGTACCTTTTACTGCGGCATGACGCGGCCCAAGGAGGTCGATCAACAAGTGCCGAGTATGTGAAACGAAAATAAATCACGTAAATGAAATCATAGTAGACTATATAAAGCAGGAGACATGTATGATAACCAAACTACGCTTCTGATAAATAAGCGATCATGTCAAGTCGTGGACTCGCCTCAAGTCATCACTCAAACATAACAATGGGTCTCACGCCCACAACATCAATCGTGCCCGTGGAACACATTCCTCACTGCCGGCAGTCTATGATATAAAAGCACCAAGAGATACACATGAACACCAGGTCCCACCTGTGTCATAATAAAATCGTACGGGGTAAGTATGAAGGCATAGCCGACTACTAAAACCCACCGTACCAACAAGGTCATAAACTGTATCATGAAATCTGTCTAGACCGTCACATGATCAAAGCTGGCCACTCGCCCGCAGTATCTAATGTGCGCGTCTAGCCCTGGAACTTCCCGCAGCTCCGCATAGGCCACCCCAATGGCCCGCATGAGGTATTCCCCGCATCGAGGGTAGCTACTCCCCGGCATCCGCCTGGACTTCGCAGTCCGCATGGCCACGTAGACCGCATGCCCATAAAGGACGCAAACTAACCTGGAACTCTCGTAGCTCCGCATAGGCCCCTGGGACCCGCATGAGGTATTCTCGAATCATAGGTCACTAGACGCTTTGAGTCTACCCGCGACGGAGGCGCCTTAACCTCGGAATCGAGGTGAGTGGTACAATACCAACATAACGGCTGATAGTGAAACTATTTAAGCGCAATCGAGGGGAAACCCCTTTACACTAACATCACAAGATACTAACACACGTAGCATCCTAGCATGTTTACTTAACAAATCACAAGAAAATTTTACAAGGCAATCACAAACCAACATAATCAAGTTATATACACAAGGTACTTTCTACTATATGATTAACAAGATCGGGTTTTTATCCCCAAAGTACTTCATACATTAACTCTTTTAAAAGCTACGTTACTTTCACAAAAGTCACACAATACCCGTAGTATATAAAAATAGAGTGATTATCTTTTTAAGTAAACCAAAATACTTACCTTTGTAAAATCAAGTAACAACATTATTTTCCAAACGTCCAAGTTTGCCTAATTTCAAATGTTCACGTTTCTTATTTTAGAAAGGTTTCGTAGTTCATAGCCTTATTCATTTAAGAATATAATTCTCTTTTAAACCATCTAAGAAACATAAGCCTTATGTGTGAGTAGGATATTCTTGTTTATAACAATCTTATTACAGCAGCCATGATCTAGGAAATATCATTTTGTCTCATCTTAGCTTACATGCGGTGGAAGTTTCTCTGGTTTTATTAATACTTCATTAATCAAAACATTTCCCTTTATTAACGCCGAGTTGGTTTGTCGATACACATTCTGATTTCCGAAATCAGTAAAACATTATCCCTTTTAAAAATCAAGTACTCATTACTCACGAATGAGGTTTCACACAAAATTCATATAATTATTTAAGTTAAGTCTCTTATTTTACAAGATCAAGTCTCTTAACTTCTAAAATAAATAAATCATTCGTTTTATCTCTCTTAAGCCGTTATACCTAACCTCCCATAAAGTTAGTATAACTCTTAAGCTTTTAAAACCAAGTATTACTCTTCTTTTAAAAACAGTTCTTAATTCTCTTGAACTACTTCAAGATTATTATTATTATTCGGGCTTAAGTCAAAAGACATTGCCATATAACTACGTTCAATTAACACACGACGCTCACCGTACTACATAGTTACACACATATCATGCTGGAAGAGATAGGAAGAGGTTCACATACCTCGCGACGGTTATCGACTATTAGCAAATCGCTCCACGGCTATAACCCGGCTAGCCTGGTCCACCTTCTCAAGTAGCCCATGCTACTCGTAGAACATTCAACCTATACAGGTTATACAAGTCTATCAAAGTCTAGACTAATCGGTAGAATAAATCAAGATACAAGATCCTACGGAAATTGGGCAGCCCTTCCACCGCCAAACTACAAGCTCTGTAATATGTCTGATCTACGTAATTCTGATTCGATTCTCTTCTTTAAATTCAGCTTAAGTCCAAAGACATTGCCACAAAGCTATGTTCATTCTATATATAGTATACTTCAACTATATATTCCTATAACATGTAATTTCCAATTCTGATAGGGACAAGATAATTACCTCGATAAGCCCATAATTATCCAAGTATAGATGTCGATCTGGGCAACGTTTAGCTCCAACTCGTGCGCCCAACCCGCTCCAAACCACCCTTAGAAGTTCTAACCAACTTCTACTTTACACTCCAACTATCTATGGAGATTTTCCTTAGGGTTTCGGTTTTGTGACTGACGGGATGTATAATAGTATTTATGGGCTTTTCGTTTAGGTATAACCTTAGATTACTACAAGGTATCTGGCTAAGGTAATTTGGGTATAATAATACTTTTGAGTATTTCTACCAAGAGGGGGTATTTATACGAGACAACACCACAAGGGGGTGTATACCCTCGGCCTACCCCACTGGGGGTACTCTCGGCGAGGGGAGGGAGGACTCTCGGCAAGGCCTCACTGAGGGGAGGACGAGAACTCTAGAGGAGGAGAAGAGATTTCAAGACTTAGCACAATTTTTGGATGAAGAAGTTCATCAAAGGGGAGGGGTATTTATAGGTCAAGCCATGGCTAACCAATGGCCAAGATCAAGCCAAGTGTGGTGCAAGTGTAGGGTCAAGATCATGCCAAGTGTACCTTATCCAATTACCACAAAAATATCCTACCAACTCCATGACAAAATAGGCACACTTTCGGCCACATTACCGTCCAACCATCCTCCAATGAGAGGTGCCAAGTGTCGCCTCTCGTTGGTCCAAAATGTTTTCTCTCGGAAAAATCCGCAAAAATTAGAAATGACATAGCCGGAATTTTCCTACGAAAGTCGTGAAAACGTTTGTCGAAAACGACTCTAAGGTGTTGTGCACAAAGGAAATCGTCCAAGCCTATTTAAAAGTTCAAATTTTCTACGTCGCCCTACGCATACACCGGAAATACGGGGTATAACATTCTCCCCTCCTTAGAAACATTCGTCCCGAATGTTCCTTCTAAGTCTCAAAACAAACGTGCGCCAGTATAGTCTTCACTATTATGCTTACGAGAACAATCCTGCCACAAATGGCCACAGAAACAACTGCGCAAAAATACTTACATCCAAGTCCACGAGGAAACACCTCTAACATCACCAAAGTAATGATCACATCTATGCTCGTAATACATGCTCGCTTCTCCCTTTTACTCGTCGTACCCTTCTCGCACCCGCGAACTCTTACCACATTTCATTCGCTCAGCTTCCAAAACTCGGGGTTACTATCTCTAACGTGGTCATCATAACTGGGAACACTGATACCACTTTTGTCACTTTGCCGCGAGGTTCTAGTGTCACTCCGGCGACCCAACAAATGGTACCGGACTGCATGCGATCCCTGAGGCATGAACCATCTCAGGACGTGCCATACGGAGAGCCACGGTTCGGGTCTGTTCCCGTGGTAGAGGCTCTGGCCTCTTTATACGCTCAGCCCCCCGAACATAACAATACGAAAACCCGGACGTACTGCCTCCTAAGTCGGACGGCAAAAGCTAACATATAGGCAACCTGGCCTATTCTTCACATGAACTCAAAAGGCCCAAAGTAACTCGGGCTAAGTTCCTTCTGTTTCCAAAACTCGTCACACCCTGTCCGGGGTGGTACTTTCAAGAAGACCGACCGTCAACCTGAACTCTAAGCGTCGTCGCCGATTATCCGCACGATTCCTCTGAGCTGCTAGAACTTCTTCTAGACAAGCTTCTCACTATCCACAGTCTGCTGGAACAAGCCTGAACCAACTGTCTGAACCTTGCCAACATCGAACCAATCGACCGGCAACTTACACTTCCGCCCTTACAAGGCTTCATAAGGCGACATCCGAACACTGAAATGGTAGCTTAAACGCTCCCTCTACAGGAGACAACAATCCCCACAACTACCCCTGAAATCCACACACCGCCCGAGGCGGCGGTCTCGAGACTCACCGAGTTCCTAACCTGCTGGTAAAACTTCCGAGAAACAAAACAGCCGCACTGGCTCCACTGCGTCATAAGGTGAAGGTAGGCACCCCGTGCAACCTTACAACCTTTCTGATGTATCAATACTGCTGAGTACACGGTCCTGACCGAAGAACACGACGGGCTACCCCCATCGGCCCGACTACTGGTTGAACGCATCCACGAACCCGTACGCTGGTTAACTAAACTTGGGCCTAACACCCTCATGGCCCTACCTCAAGGCGGGACCACCACAACCAGACCCCACCACCAATCATGCCGCGGGTTGACCCGCAACGTGGCCTCAACCCGACCCGGCAAGGCGCAAAATACTATCTCCCCGAAGGAACAATCTCACTAAACACGTTACGAAAACCTAGCGGTCTTCTTAGCTCAACTACCCTCTTTCATTTCACACTACTTAGGGACCTATCCCAAACATAGCTCACGTGCACTATGCACTCCGATAAGGATCAAACATAACACTACACCTTTACTCGAGATGGCCTTACCTCTAAGGTCTCTACGTATAACACTCTAAGGCTCACACCTTCTCTATCCCCCAAAATCTTACTCGGTTAACCCACCATGATTTCTAATCACAACTAACACACTGCTCTCAGAACATAGCACTTAAGGTATACTCACCTTATCACACATACAATCTCTAGAGGGTTAAAGACATGCCTGAATTTATTGCTTCACTCCCCTTAGTCGTTCTAATCAAACCTGCCCCGTAGGGCGCATAGCTAAGGAAGGTGACGAACTACCCACCGACCCTGAAGGCTAAGTCCTCCTACTAGGACACTCTTTCGACAACAGACCCTGACGGTCATAGGTATAACAAGTACCAACTAACAGACGACATTCCCCGGGATGACGTCTGTCACACTGTGAACCGGAAGCCCTGGAGTTCCGACCAACTCCTGCATACCCCGAACGTCCTGAAATCCGTGGAAGACCACTCTGCCCTGGTGGATGTGCATAATCTAATCCGCTGGTGAGGTGACTCGCCTCGAAAGTTACCAAAGGACCTTGCTGCTCTGGCCCTCTTCTGTTGTCCTTCGTTAACCCGTCGATCTCTACGTTTCTCGGCCTGATGCGCATAAGCCCGTACACAGGCCATGCTCAAGCCTAACTGAAGAATTACTCTTGCACGACCCTCTCTTAGATAGCCATCAAGACTCGCGGTAAATCGGTATACTCTCTGGTAGCCAAATCCATAGCTAGTAACAGGGTCGCCTCTTTGTAATCCATATTCTCTGTTCCTGGTCGTGGAACTGAAGGTTCAAATATCATGGCCGTAGTAAGAACTGCTGCCGCCGTGCTAAACTCTGCTGGGGCTAGTGACGTCGCAAAACTCCCCGAATGAAGCACTTCCCTAGGTAAAGATTGGGCCTGCCCTCGTAACCCTCTGAACTCTACTCGCAGCTCCCTCGGTCGCTTGCCTCACGGGCGGGTTGCCTACGCGGAGGCATAACGGTAAGGAAAGAAATACGTTTAGAGGGTCCAACTTACAACACAGCTCTAAGGCACGATCTCAGAGTGAGAAGAATAGAAACCAATCCTAAATATCCTATAGCCTCCTGATTATTGGTGTGGTGCACAACACACCGATAATCAAGACTCTACTGGATCTGATGCGTAGACACTTTCCAGGATTAAGCGCTCGATACCACTTTTGTCACGACCGAACCGGGCCGTGATCGTGCCTACCGGGCACCTAGTGATACAACATCAGAGTAATCAGCGGAATATAAATAATAACATGAAATAACAAGAAGTATAAAACAATTATCTGTGAAAACTTGCCTTTCGGCATATATAAACAATCTTTTAAAGCGAACAGTTTAATCCTTTTTACAACCCTTGCGCCATTACTGAGACCTCTACGAATGAAATGATAACAACGACGGGACAGGGCCCCGTCATACCCCTGAATGTAAGCACCTACAACAACAGGGGACTATATCAAGATAAGCCTCCGGATAAACGGAGCTTTCCCAAACGCTGTGACCACTAAGAGCGAGGATCAACGGCGGTGTACCTTTTACTGCGGCATGAACGCGGCCCCGGGAGGTCGATAACAGTGCCGGTATGTGAAATCGAAAATAAATCGTAAATGAAATCATAGTAGTCTATATAAGGCGGGAGACATGTATGATAACCAAACTACGATTTCTGATAAATAGCGATCATGTCAAGTCGTGGACTCACGCCTCAAGTCATCACTCAAACATAACAATGGGTCTCACGCCACAACATCAATCGTGCGTGGAACACATTCCTCACCTTGGCGATGCATGATATAAAAGCACCAAGAGATACACATGAACACCAGGTCCCACCTGTGTCATAATAAAATCGTACGGGGTAAGTATGAAGGCATAGCCGACTACTAAAACCCACCGTACCAACAAGGTCATAAACTGTATCATGAAATCTGTCTAGACCGTCACATGATCAAAATCGCCACTCGCGCGAGATCTAATGTGCGCGTCTAGCCACGAACTTCCGCGACTCGCATAGGCCACCCCGATGGCCCGCATGAGGTATTCCGCGTCGAGGGTAGCTACTCCCGGATCCGCTGGACTTCGCGATCCGCATGGCCACGAGACCGCATGCCCATAAAGGCGCAAACTAACACGGAACTCGTAGCTCCGCATAGGCCCCTGGGACCCGCATGAGGTATTCTCGAATCATAGGTCACTAGACCCGCCTGAGTCTACCCCGCATCGGAGGGCAGCTTAACCTCCGGAACAGTCAGGGTGAGTGGTACAATACCAACATAACGACTGATAGTGAAACTATTTAAGCGCAATCGAGGGGAAACCCCTTTACACTAACATCACAAGATACTAACACACATAGCATCCTAGCATGTTTACTTAACAAATCACAAGAAATTTTTACAAGGCAATCACAAACCAACATAATCAAGTTATATACACAAGGTACTTTCTACTATATGATTAACAAGATCGGGTTTTTATCCCCAAAGTACTTCATACATTAACTCTTTTAAAAGCTACGTTACTTTCACAAAAGTCACACAATACCCGTAGTAGATAAAAATAGAGTGATTATCTTTTTAAGTAAACCAAAATACTTACCTTTGTAAAATCAAGTAACAACATTATTTTCCAAACGTCCAAGTTTGCCTAATTTCAAATGTTCACGTTTCTTATTTTAGAAAGGTTTCGTAGTTCATAGCCTTATTCATTTAAGAATATAATTCTCTTTTAAACCATCTAAGAAACATAAGCCTTATGTGTGAGTAGGATATTCTTGTTTATAACAATCTTATTACAGCAGCCATGATCTAGGAAATATCATTTTGTCTCATCTTAGCTTCTATGCAGGTGGAAGTTTCTACTGGTTTTATTAATACTTCATTAATCAAAACATTTCCCTTTATTAACGCTGCAGTGGTTTGTCGATACACATTCTGATTTCCGAAATCAGTAAAACATTATCCCTTTTAAAAATCAAGTACTCATTACTCACGAATGAGGTTTCACACAAAATTCATATAATTATTTAAGTTAAGTCTCTTATTTTACAAGATCAAGTCTCTTAACTTCTAAAATAAATAAATCATTCGTTTTATCTCTCTTAAGCCGTTATACCTAACCTCCCATAAAGTTAGTATAACTCTTAAGCTTTTAAAACCAAGTATTACTCTTCTTTTAAAAACAGTTCTTAATTCTCTTGAACTACTTCAAGATTATTATTATTATTCGGGCTTAAGTCAAAAGACATTGCTGTATAACTACGTTCAATTAACACACGTACGTCTACCGTACTACATAGTTACACACATATCATGCTGGAAGAGATAGGAAGAGGTTCACATATCTCGTGACGGTTATCGACTATTAGCAAATCGCTCCACGGCTATAACCCGGCTAGCCTGGTCCACCTTCTCAAGTAGCCCATGCTACTCGTAGAACATTCAAACTATACAGGTTATACAAGTCTATCAAAGTCTAGACTAATCGGTAGAATAAATCTAGATACAAGATCCTACGGGAAATTGGGCAGCCCTTCCCTACCCGTCAAACTACACAAGTCTCATGTCTGATCCCACGTAATTCTGATTCGATTCTCTTCTTTAAATTCAGGCTTAAGTCCAAAGACATTGCCACAAAGCTATGTTCAGTTCTATATATAGTATACTTCAACTATATATTCCTATAACATGTAATTTCCAATTACAATAGGGGGACAAGATAATTACCTCGATAAGCCCATAATTATCCAAGTATAGATGTCGATCCTGGGCAACGTTTAGCTCCAACTCCGTGCGCTCCAACCCGCTCCAAACCACCCTTAGAAGTTCTAACCAACTTCTACATAACACTCCAACTAACTATGGAGATTTTCCTTAGGGTTTCGGTTTTGTGACTGACGGGAAGTATAATAGTATTTCTGGGCTTTTCGTATAGGTATAACCTTAGAATACTACAAGGTATACGGCTAAGGTAATTTGGGTATAGTAACATTACTTTTGAGAGTATTTCTACCAAGAGGGGGGATATTTATACGAGACTACACCACAGGGGGTGTATACCCTCGGCCTACCCCACTGGGGGTACTCGGCCAAGGGGAGGGACTCTCGGCTAAGGCCTCACAAGGGGAGGGCGAGAACTCTAGAGGAGGAGAAGAGATTTCAAGACTTAGCACAATTTTTGGATGAAGAAGTTCATCAAAGGGGAGGGGTATTTATAGGTCAAGCCATGGCTAACCAATGGCCAAGATCAAGCCAAGTGTGGTGCAAGTGTAGGGTTAAGATCATGCCAAGTGCATCTTATCCAATTACCACAAAAATATCCTACCAACTCCATGACAAAATAGGCACACTTTCGGCCACATTACCGTCCAACCATCCTCCAATGAGAGGGTGCCAAGTGTCGCCCTCTCGTTGGTCCAAAATGTTTCGTCTCTCGGAAAAATCCACAAAAATTAGAAATTACATAGCCGGAATTTTCCCTACGAAAGCTGTGAAAACGTTTCGTCGAAAAACGACTCTAACCGGGTGTTGTGCACAAAGGGAAATCGTCCAAGCCTATTTAAAAGTTCAAATTTTCTACGTACGTCCTTACGTACATACACTGGAAATACGGGGTATAACACTATGATTAGGATAATCCCCTCTAACGTATTGTGGTGTTGCAGCTATGAGAATGCGACAGCGGCTCGAAGGGGAATATATGGGCTTGGTATACAGGTTGGTAAAAATTGTTGTATAGTTGGTATGTTGGTGACATGCATCTATTCGAACGTATTTATTAGGTCCATGTGTGTGATTCCTAAAATGATTATGGGTTATCATCATGTGGGTAAGCGTTAAAATTTCTTGAAAGGTATGAAACAGTTTAATGAATCCACATCAAGGATATATATGTGCTAATTTGGAATAATTAGGAGATGATGAGCTGTCGAAGAGGATGATGAACCCTTAAGAGATCATATTTAATTGACTTAATGGCATACCATTGTCACGACCCGACCCCGGGCTGCGACTGGTGCCCTACCTGGGCACCCTTACAGGTTTACATCAGAGATAATCAGCGGAACATACATGAAACTTATAAAATAAATCAACAAGAATTTAAACAACAGGTTAGCCGATAAGGCTACCTCCCTGGACACATATACATATACTTAAACAACCGCAGTTACATCCTTCTTCTTTACAAACCGACCCACAAGATATGACTACAGACCTCTAAGAATTACAACTGTGGCGGGACAGGGCCCCGCCATACCCCTGAATGTACATAATCTACAATATCAGGGAAACCGTACCCAAAAGATAAGCCTCCGGAGTGAATGGAGCTTCTTCCCAAAAACTGAACAGAGATCACCAACCTGTGTACCTAACACCTGCGGGCATGAACGCAGCCCCCCGAAGGGGGTCAGTACAACAGGTACCGAGTATGGAACAGAAATAAGGTACAATAACCAAATCATAACTGTATAAAAAAAATGACAGGGGCAAGTATAAAAATGAAATACCAGATCCTACCGTGCCATTTTAACTCCTGAAATCAATCGTATATTAACCGTTCTTTTCCTTCTTTCAATAAAAATTAACATCATATTCTTACATACTTACTTTAAGGATTTAGTCAAGTTTTTCCACATAACTTACATATCTTACATAACATAATCCGGCCCTTTATGGAGGGACCTCTTGTTTGGGAGCTTACTTTGATTATCCATACGTGATAACGTAATCCGGCCCATTTGCGGGACACGGTGTACTGATGAATCATGTGGCATAATCCGGCCCGCCTGTGGAGCTCGGTGTACTGTGGAATCATGTAGCATAATCCGGCCCGCCTGTGGAGCTCGGTGTACTGTGGAATCATGTAGCATAATCCGGCCCGCCTGTGGAGCTCGGTGTACTGTGGAATCATGTAGCATAATCCGGCCCGCCTGTGGAGCTCGGTGTAAGATGACGTAACCCGGCATATGTGTAGGCTCGGGGTAATATGGTTGTTATACCCCGTATTTCCAGAGTATGTACGTGAGGGCGTACGTACGAAAGTTCAGCCTTAAAGTTTAGGCATGGGACGTTTTTTTTGGGCACAACTCACTAAAAGAATCGTTTTCCGACGAAACGTTTTACAAGACTCGCGTAGGGTAAATTCCGGCTATGTCATTTCTAATTTTTGCGGATTTTTCCGAGAGACGTAACACTTTGGACCAACGAGAGGGCGACACTTGTCACCCTCTCATTGATGGATGTATGGGCGGTAGTGAGCCGAATTGGATGGCCTTCTTTGTCAAGTAGTTGGTAGGATATTTTGTGTGCAAGTTGGCTAAGGTACACTTGCCCAAATCTTGACCTTACACTTGCCTTGCACTTGGCATCATCTTGGCCATTGGTTGGCCACTTCTTGACCTATAAATACCCCCCTTAAGATGAAGAGTTCTTCATCCACAAATCTTTCTCCAAGTCTAAAATCCCTCCCTCTCCCTTGAGCATTTTCGTCCAACACCCTCTCCCCCCCTCTAGCCTAAGTGGCTTGGCCGAGAGCCTCCCCCCCCCCTCTAAAGAAGCCCTAGCCGAAACACCCCCCCTCCCTTGGTAGAAATGTTGTCTTCCAAGTGTAGTTACTATTCCTAAATACCCTAGCCCAAATCCCTTAGTACTTAGTAGAAGTTGTGAAGAACTTCTAAGGGTTCTTGGAGCTATCGGAGCGTACAAATTAGGAGCTAAACCTTGCTCAGGATCGACTTATATCTAGGATATTATTGGGCTTACGAGGTAAATAATCTTATCCTTCTTTTTGTAATTAGAGAATACATCTTTGTAGAAGTATAGAAATAAGTATTAAATACTTAGAAGGATATTCTGAGAATAGAATTGAACTGTTATCACGGTAGAAGGGTTTAAAAGAAGAATAATTGAACTATACTTACATAGAATTTGTTTTCCTGATGAACTTGAGTAGCTTGACGGGTAGGAAGTGCTGCCCAATTTTCCGTAGAATAGAGAACCCTCCGCTTAGCCCATTTACGAGAATAGTCTAGACGTTGATAGACGTATTTGACTATTATAGGCTGATTCTCTACGCGCGACATATTCGACTTGGCAGATGGATTTCGCCGAGAAGGTATGTGATTCTTCCTATACTCTTGAGCATGATATTTTAAATATATATATATAGTACGGTAGATGTACGAGTGTTAACTGAATAATAATTACGGCAATGTCTTTTGACTTAAGCCTGAATAATACTTACGGCAATGTCTTGTGACTTAAGCCTGAATAATAAAGATCTTGAAGCATTTCAAAAGAATACTGAATCATTTTTAACAGAAGAGAAACAGTTGGTTTTTAAACAAAAGCTTAAGAGTTATACTAGCTTTATGGGAAGTTAGGTATAACAACTTAAGAAAGATAAAAAAAACTGTTTACTTATTTGCTTATAAAAACTTTGTATTTATTTCTGATGATGCAGACTGGTTCTGGTAGCTATGCCTTCGTACTTGCCCCGTACGGTTTTTATGACTCAGGTGGGACCTGGTGTTCATGTGTACTCCTTGGTGTTGTTATATCATAGACTGTCGGCAGTGAGGAAGGTATTCCACGGGCATGATTGATGTTGTGGGCATGAGACCCATTGTTATATTTGAGTGATGACTTTGAGGGCGTGAGTCCCTGACTTGACATGACTGCTTATATGTTGTGTACTATAGTTTGGTTATCATACATGTCTCCTGCTTTATATAGACTATTATGATTGCATTCTGATATTTTCGATTTCACATACTTGGTACTGTTATGCGACCCGCCGGGGTGCGTTTGTTATACCCCGTATTTCCAGAGTATGTACGTGAGGGTGTACGTACAAAAGCTTAGCCTTAGTTAGGCATTATGGACGAAAATGTTTGTGCACAACTCACTTAAAGAATCGTTTTTCGACGAAACGTTTTACTAAACTCGCGTAGGGTAAATTACGGCTATGTCATTTCTAATTTTTGCGGTTTTTTCCGAGAGACGAAACATTTTGGACCAACGGGAGGGTGACACTTGTCACCCTCAATGGACGGCAAAATTGGGCCAAGGTTGCACGTTTTTTGTGCCTTTGCACAAGTCAAGGAGTTGGTAGGATATTTGTGTAGTAGATGGATAAGGACACTTGGGTGAATCTCCACCCTACACTTGCCTTGCACTTGGCTTCATCTTGGCCATTGGTTGGCCATTTCTTGACCTATAAATACCCCCCTTAAGATGAAGAGTTCTTCATCCACAAATCAAACTTTCCAAGTCTAAAATCCCTCCCTCTCCCTTGTGAGCTTCTCGTCCAAGAGCTGTTCTCCTCCCCCCCCCCCCCTCTAAAGGAGCCTTGGCCGAAACACCTTCCCCCCTAGCCCTAGCCGAAACACCCCTCCCTTGGTAGAAAGTTGTCTTCCAAGTATAGTCACTATTCCAAAATACCCTAGCCCAAATCCCTTATAGTATTTTAGTAGAAGTTGTGTAGAACTTCTAAGGGTTTCTTGGAGCTATCGGAGCGTACAAATTAGGTGCTAAACCTTGCTCAGGAGCGACTTTTAACTTGGATAATTTTGGGCTTATCGAGGTAAATACTCTTGTCCTTCTATTGTAATTGGATATTACATATAAGAATAGTTAAGACTTGAGTATAAGATATGAAAGAATATTAAAGAATAGAATTGAACTGTTATCACAGTAGAAGGGTATAAAAGAAGAATAATTGAATCAGATTACATAGATCGCTTTCACATGAGACTTGAGTAGCTTGGCGGGTAGGAAGTGCTGCCCAATTTTCCGTAGAATAGAGAACCCTCTACTTAGAATCGCTGTTTCAGAATAGTCTAGACGTTGATAGACGATTTGACTATTATAGTCGATTCTCTGCGCGCGACATATTCGACTTGGCGGTGGATTTCACGAGAAGGTATGTGATTCTTCCTATACTCTTGAGCATGATATTTTAAATATATATATAGTACGGTAGACGTACGTGTGTTAACTGAATAAAACTTACGGCAATGTCTTGCGACTTAAGCCTGAATAATACTTACGGCAATGTCTTGCGACTTAAGCCTGAATAATACTTACGGCAATGTCTTGCGACTTAAGCCTGAATAATACTTACGGCAATGTCTTGCGACTTAAGCCTGAATAATAAGGATCTTAAAGCATTTCAAAGAATCTCGAATCATTTTCAATGTAAGAGAAATGTTTGGTTTTAAACAAAAGCTTAAGAGTTATACTAGCTTTATGGGAAGTTAGGTATAACCACTTAAGAAAGATAAAAGGAATGTTTACTTATTTGTTTATAACAACCTTGTATTGATTGTAAGGTGTAGAAAGATGGTTTGAAAAGTAGACATAATATGATGCTATGTGTGTTAGTGTCTTGTAACGCTTGTATAAGAGAGTATTCTTGTCAGGCTTATGTTATTTAACGATAAGTTGTTATGTTAGTATAATATCACTCACCTCTTGACATGATACCGGGGTTAAGCCGCCTCCGACGCGGTAGACTCAGCGATGCAGGACCATGATTCGAGAATACCTCATGCGGTCCAGGGGACCTATGCGAGCTACGAGTTCCGTGTTAGTGTGCGGGGTTATACATCACGCGGTCTATGTGGCCATGCGACTACGAGTCCAGATTTACGCCGAGGAGTAGCTACCTCGATGCGGGTTATACCCTACGCGGCCATGTGAGTGGCCTATGGACTACGGAGTCGAGATTAGGCTTGCATAGTGATACTACAGCGATTGGCCTCGCTCGATCATTCGCACCTAGAAAAGACCTCAAGTTTACCTATTGTTGCTCTTGTTTATGATGTGGCACTATGCGCATTACATTGTTGTTTCGCGATATTTATAAAATTGGTTTTAAAATGATATGATTTCATTTAAGTACTTTACGATTTCACATACTTAGTAATTGTTAATCGACCTCTGGGCCATGCTCATGCCGCAGGGCAAGCAGTGCTAGATCCACATCCTAGGATCTTTGCTTTGGTGTCGAGCTCCATCTTCTCCGAGGCTCTACTTTTGGGTATGATCTCCCGTATTGTAGATAGTTTTTGTACATTCAGGTATGGCGGCCCCGTCCCGCCATAGTTGTTTACTTCCTTAGAGGTTCAGCTCTCATTATGCAGTTGGGATGTAACTGCAAAACTTGGGTTATATGTATATATGCCGAAAGGCGACTTTTCTCATATAAACTGTGTCTCAATTTTCATTGATTCATATCTTGTTTTATATTTCCGCTGATTTTCTCTGATGTATGACTGCTTGGGTGCCCGGGTAAGGCACCAGTCACGGGCCCCAGAACGGGTCGTGACAATGGCGTAATCCGGCCTATGTGTAGGCTCGGTGTATCTCATAACGTAATCAGGCATATTTGTAGGCTCGATGTATTTCATAACATAATCCGGCCTATTTGTAGGCTCGGTGTGTTTTTCCTTACATAACATTTTTAAACCATCTTTTCACTTCTTCTTAAGTCGTCATAACAACTTTCCATAAAACTATTATAACAACCTTTCATTTTAGAGAACTTAAGACACTTTTGTTGTTACAACATTAGGAAAACTAGACCCAAAAATACTACGTACATACATACTTAAAAAGAATCATAAAACTCCTTTCTTTTTAAAGCTCAAGTCACACACTCTTTTGGAAACCATCTTCTTAACTTTTGAAATAAATTAAGAAGCCATACTTTTTAAAGTTTAGTCATTTCCACTCATAAAATCAAGGCTTATAGTATTAACCCCTCGTAGCATACACTCTTTAAAATCACATCGCTTAAAACATCATAATCCTTAAAAGACAATCAAAGTTCATAGTCTTAAAACTTCATAACATACATTCTTTAAAGTCCATTTACTTATACTTATAAAATCATATCATCTACACTTTAGAAATCAAGTCCCATATAACCTTATGAGAGTTAGAGAGAAGTTTCTCTCACTAGGCGAAAATGCTCTCAACATTTCTCCCTAGTCGCTCTTCGCAATCCGCCTCATTCTTATGATTTCATCTTCGATTTCATACTCCTTAAATCTGATTTCATCTTACTTGAATTTGATACGAAGTTGTTGAGTTTATTACGGAAATTTTACACCTTATTTGAAGATTTTTCGAAAATTGTGGAAAGATTGTTCGAGTTTATCAACTTGTCCATAGATTGTTACGAAGATACTTCAACTTGATTAAATATTATTCAAGACTTGCATTATCTTCCTTCTAGCCATGAGAAATAATACAAAGATTTCAGCCAAAAGAATGAAAGAGATTATGTTGATTGTTCAAGATTACAAGATTCAAGATATGAATTTGAAGTTTGCATTTCCGGGGGGGCAGCCTCTGGCGGTGGCCAGTTTGCTTCTCGGAATATTGTGGAGTTTTCGGGACAGGCGGGTGATGCAGGGTTGTTAGCAGGACAGGAGGGTGATCTTGGTGTGCAAGAGGGTCATGATGGAGGTCTTGGGTTGAGGATTCAGCTCTTTGATTCTCCCAACCTTCCGGCAGGCACCTTGGACGTCGGAATTCCGGTAGGCACTCCTGACTCTGGGGAGTTTGCGGATCTTGATAGGGATCCCGGGTCGAAAGTGGGTATGGAGGGTAGATCCGGGTGGCAGGAGGGTGGTGTTGATATTCAGAACTTGTGGTTTGAACCTTTGGGTCTCCGACCATTGGCTTCAGAGTACAAAGAGGCTTTTCCGGCGGCCACTTTGGATGCCAAGGTGACAACGGGTCTCGAGGTTGGTCACGGGTCAGGTGGGTGGGCATGGGTCTTGGGGGAAGTCCATGGGTCACCAGCATTTGGTTGTTGAGTTCGACAATGTTTCTTTTCCAATTGGCCTTGGAAACGCTAAGGTTTTGGAAGCCGAGGGGTTTCTTATCCAAAAGAGGTCTAGGAATTTGTTGCATTCAATGGATGCGGAAGTCGAACAATCTTCCCTTCAAACGAGACTTAGTAAATTGGGGAATTTAATTGCTAAGAAAACCAAGGAAACATCTCATTCAATGGGACATCGAAAACTTAAAAGGATGGCTACGGAATTCGAAGGGTTTACTCTTCAAACAACTTTTGACACTGGATGGTCTACGGACCTTGATAGAGATCCCGGGTCAAAGGTGGGTATGGTGGGGGGTCCCGGGTTGCAAGAGGGTCGTGATAGTGGTCTTGGGTTGTGGATGGAATCCATGGGTCACGGTATAGAGGGTAATCTTATGAAGGATAATGGTGCGGCTTATAGTTGTTTTCCGAATGACAACATGGAGGTCAGAGATGGTACGGGTCATGTGGTTGATCCAGGGTCGATGGCGGGTCGGGTCGGTGGTCATGGGTCAGTGTTCATGTCCACGAGGCATCAGTCAAAGGTTGGTGAAGCTATTGGGACTTCTTTTCCCAAGGACATTGAGAATGCAATTGTTGCGGTTTCCGAAACCCCACCCCTTCTCGAGGGAATGACGGGTCGCATGGGTGAGCTTCGGTTGATGGAGGATCAAGAGGATGGTTGTGGGTCGAAGGAGGGTCAGATGGGTAGTCATGGGCTGCTGATTGGTCACGCAGGTGGTCGTGGGTCATGTCTGCAGCCTAAGAGTCTTTGGTTAAAGATTGTAGAGCCCGATATTGGTTCATTTCCCATGGTTCTCGGTAGTTCAAAACGTGTGGAAGTCGAACAACCTACCCTACAAATGAGACTTGGTAATTTGGGGCATTTAATGGCTGAAAGAACCAAGGAAACATCTCATTCAATGGGGCCTCGAAAATTGATAAGGGTGAGAACCGAAGAGTCACCTATCCTAACGAATTCAAATGTTGCGGAAAACATAGGGGCACCTCGTCAAAAGAGACTTGGAAAGTTGATGGCTACGGAATTCGAAGGGACTTCTCTTCAATCAAGTCTTGGAAGATCAACTTATGTGGAAATTGAATGGTCACTCCTTTCCAAATCGCCTAAGAACTCTCATTTGATCTCGGCCAATGGAGCATTTAATGCCAAAAGGCTTGAGCCATTTATGGCAACCTTTTCCAATAGTGCACTACTCTTGAATTCCCCAACAAATGCATCTAATGCACGTACTAAACGTGCAAGGAGTTTTAATTCAACATAGGAAACTTAGGCAGGAATCTTTACAAGTCCTTGTCTAGAACCAAAAGGACTTAAATCTATTATGATCTTATCCCCTCTTGTAATGGCACCTTTGAGTGACCACTGCTCCCCTCCCCCATTTCTTGTTTGCATAACGTTGAGGATTGAGAACCCTCAATGACTGATTGTAGCCATCCTTATTTCCGTTATTAGTAATAATATTTGCATTTACCTGGAAAAAAAAAATCAAGTCCCATAACTTAAAAAATAAAGTTTCATACACTTCCAAAACCAAGTAACTTATTCTCTTTAAAACCATATAACTTCCACTTTTAAAATGAATCCCCTTTTCACATATAAATTCAAGTCATTTATAAACATAAAATCAACTTGCTTACTTTAAATAAATCAAGACACATAGCTTTAAATCAAATCTCCTAACATCCTAACCATTCTTACCAACATCTCCCATAAGACTTGGTAAGGACTTAGGACAATTTAAACGTACTTTTAACTTAGAATCAACAACGTGAATACTTCTTAACTTCTAAGAGTAGAAGGAATCATGAAATACTATCACATGGCTATTTCATACGTAGGATCATGCCAAAGAAAGAAGAGGTTCACATACCTCGCGACGACTAGCGACAAGTTGCAAAATTCTCCCAAGTACTTTATTCTTGCTAGCTTTTCCACCCTTCAAGTAGAATATGCTACTCGTAGTACTTCAACCTATATTAATCATAACATGTCTATCAACTCTAGCTTTTTAACGTAGAATCATACTAAGTATACGGTCTCTTATTCTACGGAAATGAGCAACACTTCCTTTGTTTCTACATACTTTTCCACCTTTTTCAAGGCCCGAAAATCAATAACCAAACGCCACATTTAAGGATCAACAATTCAGCTAACCAAAGAGGATTACACGCCTTAACAGGACGTGTAAAATTCTGCCCCACAATAATACAAAAAAATCCAATAACCTTAGGCAATATTCGGCAATATCAAGGACAACAACAACATCTATTTCTTTCCAATTCCTTTCAATCCATAATGTCGTCCTAACATGTTATATAGTCGCAAACAATTCAAACAACTATAATCCTTTCTTTATATAACATGTGACGACTAAAACTAATAACTAAATTGAATTACAATCTTAGGGTTAATTATGTAACTTTCGGATTAGGGTTTCCAATATCCATAACACTTATCAAACTTCATAATATATACCTCATGCTTGCTAATATCCATAGCTACAACAATAAGTAATCTTAATTACTAAAACGACAAGATTTTTACCTTTATAAGCCCTTATAAATTCCAAGATTCAAAGTCGCTCCTTAGAAATTCTTAGCTCATTTCCTTTACGCTCCAATCCTATATTTGAAGCCTTTAGAAGTTCACAACCAACTTCCCTTCCACTTCCAATCAAAACCTATAAAAAAGACTTAGGTTTTCGCCTTGCGACTAACGTGAAAACGCCATTTTTCCGAGATCTTTCTATTGAGATATCCTTACAATACCCTTAGGGACTTTGGGTTAAAGTCTTGTGAATAATGGACCAAAATTGCAAATTTTTCTTGTGAGAAAAACACTAAAGCCGAGAGCACTCATAAGTGAAGAACAAGGTTTCTAATTTTTCTAAGTGTTGAAGACAAGTCTTGCACTAGTGTAGTGTATATATAACACAATGGAGGGCTTAGATTATAACAAATGTGAGGCTAGGATGAAAAGCATTAATTAATTAGCCAAGTGGACAAGTTGACTTGGTCAATTTTCTCAAGCTTTGAAGACTTGATCTTCCACATAGGTCAATGACCATTCTACCCTTGCCCAATTTCGTCCAAGACCATGGGGGGGTGCCACGTGTCACCCTCCCATTCATCCATAAAATTTCGTAATCCTCGTGAGCCCCACAAAACGTAAAATTTCTCAGGTGGGCCCCACGTGACCAAATCCGTAAAAATAAATTTCCATAATGATAATAAGTTCCATACTTTTCAAATAATGCATTTTGAGAATCCAATTCTTATCAACAAACATTTTTCCTTTCCGACGTTCGGAAGATTTTTCCGTCGGAAAAACAATTCTTCCTTTCGTACAAATTTTCAAGTCTTGATTCCTTACGTACATTCTCTTATACATGTCCTGGACTTACGGGGTGTAACATTCTTCCCCCCTTAGAAACATTCGTCCCCAAATGTTCTTTCGGAGCTCAATCTCTCATTTCTCGGCATAGTCTCATAAAACTGCACTTAGTGAAACCTAATTATACCACATATGGCCCTAATACACCGCACTTGAATATCCACCCATCATAAACCAAACGAGGAAACAAATCCAAAGTGTGCACCATCACTATTTACTCCCATTCATGGCCTAAAAGGATTATCTCTTCGTACTTCCAACTTACTTCTAGCATACATACATAATCTCAATATTATCCTTTCATGACACTTAAACATACAACAACCTTATCATGCATACAAATCTCTAAAGGGTCAAAGATATACCTGAAATCATAGAGGCGGTTCAAAGGACCGCTAAAACTGGGAACTTCCACCACGACCTGCGCGGCTGCCGTGTATGAACATTCTCGCCTAGCTATTGAAGGCGAAGAACCCAATCGATCCAAAGAAGTGCTATCCCACCAGTAACCCTCTACTAGGACAATCCTCAACATATGACCACGACGACTACAAGTAAAACAGCGCGATGGCGTGACGACATTCCCGTGGTGATGCCGGAACATCGTGAATGTCACGACCGACCCGGTTCGCATCGTGCCCTACCCGCACTTGTTCGGTATACATCAGAGAATAGCAGCGGAACATACACAACATAAACACATGTGTAATAATAAAACATCCTGTGCTAGCCGATAAGCGCGCTTCCAATATATAACATAATCAAAAGTGCAATCAGTAACATTAGTTCTTACGTGACCACATATGTGAATACGGACCTCACAGGAATAGCAACTGTGGCGGGACAGGGCCCCGCCATACCCCTGAATGTACATAAATCTACAACACCAGGGAAAAGACTGTACCAAAAGAGACAAGCCTCCGGATAAATGGTGCTTCTGACGTCTGATAAGTGATCCTAAGAATGAGGATCCACCACCTGCTTACCCTTTCTTGCGGCATGAACGCGGCCGAGAAGGGTCAGACACAATATGTACTAAATATGTAAAGCGGAAAATCAGTAATTACAACTTAAGTTTAAAACAAAGCCGAGACATGTATGATAACCAAATTACAAGATTGCGGTGCCTTACTAACAATGAGAGTAAATCAAGGAATACGCATAACATCACAATAGAGACTCGATCAAATCATGGGTAGCGAACCCAGAAACAGGTGGTATAACGTCTTAGGGTTCTTACCTCATTTATACTCTTACCACGGCGGTGGTATAACGTCTTGGGGTTTGCCCTCATTTATACTCTTACCCCGAGAAGGTAATAAAACAGGTGGTATAACGTCTTGGGGGTTTGCCCCTCATTTATACTCTTATCCTGGAGAAGGTGGTATAGCGTCTTGGGGGTTTACCCCTCACTTATACTCTTACCCTATCTCTACCGGCCGTCATACAATAAATAAGCAAGTTAGAAATCCCCCTAACTTCTTATTAGTCTTATTCGTCTACACTCTCATTTTAGTTTACTTAAGGCACTAATATGTTATAATAAATCCGGGAGTTTAACCCAAAGTACTACGTACTTCCAACCTTTTAAAAATGACTCATTTTCATATAGAACTTCCAAGATACTATAAACCGTAGTATCAAGTCAAAATTTCTTTTCAAGACAAGTCACAATACCTTTAAACATAAAGTTAGGTTTCTAAATCAAGTGACTCCTTTTATTATAAAACCTTAGGCAATTGATGCCTTAAAAACATCAAATTGCCTTTTCATTAAAATTTAGTCATTTTATCTTTCCATAAAGCAAACATAACCAACTCCTCATAAAGTCGTTACATTCGCTTTATACCTTAGCCATATACAATTTCCTATCCAAGGGACTTATACGTTTAAAACGGAACAAGTATCACATACTTTAAAACTCTTCAAGTCCCTTAACTTTACTAAAACATTAGACATCCTTAATACTTTCAAGAAGTGAGTTAATATACTAACTCACCCGGCTTGGCTATTCATAAAACTAGTAAAGGATATCAAGGTCATGACGCTACCGTCTATATACTATATCGCATAACTAGTCATGCTCAAAAGATAGGAAAAGTTCTACATACCTGCCGGTCAAACCACTTGCCAAGTACAAAGTCCCGCCCGTAGTATGTCAACCTATAATATTCACAATACGTCTATTAAAGCCTTTCTTCAAACGTAGAATATTATAAGTGTCAAGTCGCTAAATTCTACGGAAAATCGGACAGCACCTCCTTTGTTTTTACTAACTTTGCCACCTTTTTCAAGGCCGAATACAATAACCAAACACGCCCCATTTAAGGCACAAACAAAGCAATTAACCAATAGGGGATTACACGCCTACTAGACGTGTAAAATTCCGCCCCACAACCGATAACAAACTAATACAACTACTAGTCAAATTTTCGGCCATAATGAATACAACAATACCAATTCTTATCCAATTTCCATTTCAATCCAAATTGGTAGCATAACATGATATCAAGTCGCATTTGATTATAACTACCATAATCTTCAAGTAAGTGACATGCGACGATTTCTAATAAACGACCAATTAGTAATCCAATCTTCAAGTGGCTTGCATAACATTTCGGATTTAAGCTACAAGCAATCCATAATACTTATAAACTTCAACATATCAACTTCATGCTAGCAACATGTAAAGCTAACAACAACAATATAAATATATAATCTTGTAACACTTTTAAAAGACAAGATTATACCTCAATGAAACTTAATCCAACTCCAATACGAAGTCGCTCCTTAGTAGTTTAGAGCCTCTCCAAGACACTTCAATCCTCTTGTTGAGACCCTTAGAACAACACCAACAAATATCCTTCAAAACTCCAAACAAAACCTAGAAAGACAACTAGGTTTTCGTTTTGCGACTAACCCGTAAACTATCTTTTTCCAAGATTTTTCTATTGAGATATGTTTACAATACACTTAAGGACCTTGGTTTAAAGTGGGGAGCTAAATGGATCACAAACAAATATTTTTCCTTTTTTCTCAAGAGGAACCCGAGAGCTATGCTCTTTGTTCATCCAATTTTTTGTGATATTTGGCTAAGTGTTAAGATCTCTCTTGCTACTAGTAGTAATATATAGCACATTGTAGGGTCAAGATATAAACAAATGTGAGGCTTGGATGTAGTCTTATTAAATATCAAGACTAAAGTGGGTCCTTTGACTTAGTCAATTCTCTCATGCTACAAGTTGCAAGACTTAGTCATCCAAGACTATGGTCAATGACCATTTTGGCCATGCCTAATTCGACCAAGGCATCAATAAGGGGGTGACACGTGTCGCCCTCCCATTCGTCACAATAGTACATTTTCCGACAATTTCATAATTCCGATAATTTTTTTTTACAAGTCTCAAATCTTAACACTTGTGAGTTCTTACGTACGTTCATAAAACATGTCCTATAAATACGGGGTGTAACATTCTTCCCCCCTTAGAAACATTCGTCCCCGAATGTTCTTTCGGAGTCAAACTTATAATTAGCGACATAGTTTCCTTTCACAACCCCGACATACCAATACTGCCACACATGGCCACATAATAGCATTTAAGCAAAAGAAATACTTCAATTTAAAACCTGACAAGTAAGGGAAGATGAATTACCTGAAGGTATAGGAAATAAGTGAGGATACTTCCTCAACATGTCCTCCTCCGCTTCCCAAGTCATCTCCTCCCGGTTATAATTTCTCCACAGGACTTTGACGGAAGTTACATCCTTGGTCCGCAGTCGCCTGACCTGGCGATCGAGTATCGCTATGGGACTCTCCTCATACGATAACCCCTCTGCCACCTGGACCTCACTAGTAGGGAAAACTCTCGCTGGATCATCGATATA
Source organism: Przewalskia tangutica (assembly GCA_029844215.1). Classification (NCBI taxonomy): domain Eukaryota; kingdom Viridiplantae; phylum Streptophyta; class Magnoliopsida; order Solanales; family Solanaceae; genus Przewalskia; species Przewalskia tangutica. Next base: position 42,113,261 of record CM056733.1, read on the forward strand.
CTTCCGCAACATAGAAACATGGAAGACCGGATGTACCGCCTCTAACTCTGACGGCAGATCCAACTCGTAGGCAACCTTGCCCACTCTACGGACGATCTGGTAGGGCCCAATGTACCTCGGGCTGAGTTTCCCCTTCTTACCGAATCTCATCACACCCTTCATGGGTAACACCTTCAAGAAGACCCAATCGTCTACCTGAAACTCCAAATGCCGCCCGATTATCCGCATATGACTTCTCGCCGACTACGAAGCCGCTAATCTCTCCCGATAAGCTTTACTTTATCCACTGCTGAACCAAGTCCGCCAACTAATCGTACCTCGCCACGCCGAACCAACCAATCGACTGCATTTCCGCCATATAAAGCCTCGTATGGCGCCATCCGTATCTTGAAATGGTAGCTTGTTGTTGTAAGTAAACTCCACAAGAGGCAAATGATCCTCCCGGCTACCTCGAAATCAATCACGCAGCTCGCAACATATCCTCGTGTCGGATAGTACGCGCTCCGCTGCCGTCGACCGAGGATGAAATCTTTGTCGAGACTCACATGTGTCCCTAATCCCTTCGGAAAGACCTCGAAGTTAGCCAGAATCGGGCTCCCTATCGGATATAATCGACACCGACACCGTGCGACCTCACAATCTCTCGATGTACAATCGGCATAGTCCTCACCAAAACGCCGTCGATCTGAGGAAGGAAATGGGCTGATTTCATCACACAACAATAACCCAAATGGAGTCGCATTCCTCGAGTACGAGGTAACCTGTAACAAAGTCCATGTTGATCACCTCCCACTTCCAAGTCGGAATCTCAATAGATCGCAATAATCCATTGGGCCTCTAGTGCTCGACCTTGACTGCGGCGGCAATTAGGACATCAGGCAACAAAGCACGCCACGTCCTCTTCGTGCCATCCCACCAATACAAACATCGAGGTCGTGGTACATCTTGGTCGACCGGATGAATAGAATAACGAGCACCGTGCCTCTCCCGAATCTGCGGCGAAGTCGACACATCGGGAACACACAACCGACTCAAATCTCGGCACCATCGTGAGCTACTCGAATAGACTCTTCTCTTCCCGAAGAGCTGCATCTCGATACCGTACCAACACTGGGTCCTCAAACTGTCGCCTCTTCACCTCATCAACGATGGAAGACTCGGCAACCTCACGAACCCGTACCCCACTATCGTCGGTATCGATCAATCGAACCCCAAGGCTCGCTAACTGGTGGATCTGACGGACCATGTCCTGTCTCTCTGGCTGTACCTCTGACAGGCTCCCCATCGATCTACGACTCAAGGCATCAGCAACTACGTTGGCTTTCCCCGGATGGTATAGAATATCAACATCATAGTCTTTCAGCAACTCTAACCACCGTCTTTGTCTCAAGTTCAGCTCCCTCTGCCTGAAGATATACTGGAGGCTCTTGTGGTCTGTATAAATATCCACATGAACCCCATACAATTAATGTCTCCAAATCTTCAAGGCATGAATAACTGCGGCCAACTCTAAGTCATGGGTAGGGTAATTCCTCTCATCCTTCCGTAACTGCCGGGAAGCATAGGCTATAACCTTGCCGTGCTGCATCAAAACACACCCTAGCCCGATACCCGAGGCATCACAATAGATCACGTGCCGTCTAACCCGCCGGGAAGAGTCGAACCGAGTGTAGTCAACCTTTCCTTCAAAGAATCGAAACCCTTCGCAAGCCTCGTCGGCTCGGAACTTGGGCGCTTCCGAGTCACTAGTCAATGGTCTTGAAATCGAAGCAACCGCTCCACAAACCTATGATAATAACCCGCGATCTAAGAAACTGCGTACTCGGTCGGAGTAGTAGGTCTCGGCCAAGACTTCGCCTCAATCATTGCCGTATCCACGAACACCATCGCCCGATAATATGCCCGGGAATGCCATCGAGGCCAACCAAAACTCACACTTGGAGAACTTGGCGAATAGCTGCGGCCCGGAGGACCCAATCTGATCGCCAGTGATTTGCATGCTCCTGCTCTGTCCGCGAATAAACCAGGATGTCATCAATGAATACTATCACAAATGTATCCAAAAATGGCTTGAACACCCGGTTCATCAAATCCATAAATACCGCTGGCGCGTTGGTCAAACCGAAAGACATAACCCTAAACTCATAGTGCCCATACCGGGTCCTGAATGCAGTCTTTGGGATGTCTTCCTCTCGAACTCGAACCTGATGATAACCAGACCGCAGGTCTATCTTGGAGAAACACCTCGCACCCTTCAACTGGTCAAACAAATCATCAATCCTGGGGAGGGGGTACCTATTCTTAATGGTTACCTTATTCAGCTGCCTGTAATCAACACACATACACAGCGTCCCATCCTTCTTCTTCACGAACAACACCGGCGCTCCCCAGGGAGATACACTAGGCCTGATAAAGCCTTTTTCCAGCAAATCTTTCAGCTGGTCCTTCAGCTCTCTCAACTCAGCAGGTGCCATTCTGTATGGCGGAATGGAAATAGGTCGAGTGTCTGGCAATGTGTCAATACAAAACTCAATCTCCCTCTCAGGAGGGATACCTGGAAGATCATCTGGGAACACATCTGGAAACTCCCTAACCATCGGTGATCGAAGAATCGGCACCTCAGCCTCTGTATCAAATACCGAACCAGATGATAGATGTACCCCTTCTGCACCATCTTCCTAGCCTTGAGGTAAGAAATAAACCTACCACGCCGGCGTGTGTTGCCCTTCCACTCGATAACTGGCTCGCCAGGAAACTGGAACCGAACCAACCTGTACCTACAGTCAACGTTGGCATAACAAGAAGCCAACTAGTCCATACCCATAATGACATCAAAATCTGTCATCTCCAGCTCTATCAAGTCTGCAAGTCCGACGATCAGAATATAAACCGGACAACCTTCAGACACCCGCCTAACACCGATCTCCTATTGGCATAGCTACCTCAAAAGGCTCTATCGACTCGCTCTATCCCGATTCTACCCGCACAAGAGGGGACACATAGGACAAGGTAGAACTCGATCTATCAAAGCATAAACGCCACAAAGATGAAATCAATAATGTACTGACGACGGCGTGGAAGCCTCCCGATCTCGGGCGGCCGCTAATGAATATATGCGCTCGTGGACCGCTAGAATCGAACCACCACCATGACCTCTACCGCGCCACGGCCCGTGAGTACCACTCGCCCGGGCGCATAACCACAGAAGGAGAAGAAGACCCAGCAACAGATCCTGTCGGCTGCACCGTACCACCCATGACGCCTCTAGACGGACAATCTCTCCTCAAATGACCCTGCTGGCCACAAGTTAACAAGCTCCTGAAACTCTGCGACACTCGCCCTGGTAAAACCTACCGCATCGAGCACACTGAGGTGTGGGTGGTCCCGACGGTGACTTCTCGCCTCCTCAAATCTCAAGTCCCGAGCCACGACCGCCTCGAATGACTGGCCGATCGACCTCTTCCGTAAAACCCGTGAAGGAGCACTCGCGTCTGGCCGGAAAGTGGACTCGTTCGCCGAGGCCGCCCGCCTAAAATCGCCTGAGACCACGATGTCACGCCTCTTGGGCTAGCCTGAGCCAATCTGGTCCTCCTCTCTATCCTCTATCCTCGCGATAGGCTCGCATCCGGCGATGTCCATACCGGGCTGAAGAGCCACACCCAAGCATGCGGTAATCATATGACGGTCAAGCCCCATCACAAAATGATGAACCCTATCCGCCATGTCAGCTACAATAGTATGCGCATGTCTGGCCAATGAGTCAAACTCCAAGCTATATTCCACGATAGTCCTCCCGTTCTGCTGCAAGGTCAAGAATCTGTCTACCCGGGCTCTCCTCATCTCAGGAGGCAAAAAGTGATCCATGAAGGCCTCTGTAAACTCCTCCCAAATAGCTGGAAGAGCATCATCACCTCTCAAAAGCAACCACGACTCAAACCAGTTCAACGCAATATCGCGCAACCGGTAAGAGGCTAGCGTAATGCACTGGCCTCAAGCCCTAAGAACTGCATGGTCCGTCAGTCGCCGAATGAACTCCTCGCGATCTCGTCCACTCAACCATAAAACTCGTGGATGACAACCCGTAAAATCCCTAATCCACAAACCGCCGCAGGGTGGGCCGCTCGCTTCTCGCCGACGCCGGCTACTATATCGGTCAATAATCGGATCGCCTCGTAGTCTCTATACTCGCACCGGCCGCGAATCGAGGCTCGTACGGAACCTCGAGCTACCGCTCGCCTCTCTAATCCGCCGCATGGCGAACTCGCCGACCCGCCTACTACCTCAGGTATAGTCTGTGCCTGAGCCCGTGTAACCCTCTGAGTACCGCTATTATACCCCGTATTTCCAGAGTATGTACGAGAGGGCGACACTTGGCCCTCAAGTGGACGGCAAAGCCATGGGAGTCTTGTCACGTTTTTTTGTGTTGATTTTTGGTCAAGGGTTAGGTAGAATATTTTGTGTAGTAGATGGATAAGGACACATGGGTAAATCCTCACCCTACACTTGCACCACACTTGTCTTGATCTTGGCCATTGGTTGGCCTATAAATACCCCCTTAGTTGATGAACTTCTTCATCCACACTTAGACATTTCTAAGTCTTAAAATCCTTTCCTCCCCCTCTCTTGAGAGCTCTAGCCTAGAGCACCTCTCTCCCCTTCCTAGTTATGCTAGCCAAACCCCTCCCCTTGTGAGCCTTGGCCTAAACTACCCCCTTGCCTAGTTGTTTTCGTATAATACTCCCCCCCCCCCTTGGTAGAAAAATACTCTCCAAGTATTGTTACTATTCCCAAATACCTTGGCCCAAATACCTTGTAGTATTCCAAGGTTATACCTATACTAAAAGCCCAGAAATACTATTATACTTCCTTTAGCCACTAAACGAAACCCTAAGGAAAATCTTCATAGTCGGTTGAAGTGTTAGGTAGAAGTTGTGTAGAACTTCTAAGGGTTTCTGGGAGAGAATTGGAGCGTTCAGAATAGGAGCTAAACGTTGCTCAGGATCGACATTAAACTTGGATAATTTTGGGCTTATCGAGGTAAATACTATCCCTTCTATTGTAATTGGAAATTACATGCGTAGTAGTATAGAAATGAATATAAGATACATAGAAGGATAGTAAAGAAGAGATTTGAATTGATATCACATCAGAAGAATATTAAAGAAGAAGACTGAACTGTACTTACATAGGACTGTATTTACAGTAGACTTGTGTAGTTTGGTGGGTAGGGAAGTGCTGCCCAATTTTCCGTAGAATAAAGGAATCAGATCTAGAATTATTTCTGAGTAGTCTAGACGTTGATAGACTTGTATGACCATTATAGGGTGAAATCTGCGAGTAGTGTATTCTACTCGAAGAAGTGAAGAAGGCTAGCGGATTACGATTTTTGGAGCTATTTGCTAATAGTCGATAATCGTCGCGAGGTATGTGATTCTTCCTATCCTCTTGAGCATGATATTTTAAAAGAATATATATATATAATACGGTAGACGTACGTGTGTTAACTGAACGTAGTTCTACGGCAATGTCTTTGACTTAAGCCCAATAATAAGAATCTTGAAGTATTTCAAAAGAATTAAGAATCGTTTTGAAAAGAGTAATACTTGGTTTTGAAAGCTTAAGAGTTATACTAGCTTTATGGGAAGTTAGGTATAACGACTTAAGAGAGATAAAAGAATGGTTTATTGATTGTAGAAGATAAGAGACTTGACTTAATTGAATTAATATGAATTTTGTTAAAAGTGTAAAACCTCATTTCGTGAGAAATGAGTACTTGGTTTTAAAAGGAATATGTTTCTCGATTTCGAAATCGTAATAAGTATCGAACAAACCATCGGCGCTAATAAAGGGAAATGTATTGAATAATTAACTATTATTAAAACCAAGAGAAACCTCCATCTGCATAGAAGCTAAGATGAGACAAAATGATATTACATTTCCTAGATCATGTTCGCTTTAATAAGATTGTTATAAACAAGAACAACCTACTCACACATAAGGCATACATTACTCAATTGTTTAAAAGAGAGTACGTTATTTGATTAAGACTATGAGCTATGAAATCTTTCGAAACTAAAAGACTCGAGTATCCAAATTAGGCAAACGGAACTTTCGAAAAGAATGTCATTACTTGATTTTAAAACATGAACATATTTGGTACTACGGATAATAGTATCGAGTTGTTTTTACGTAAAAAAAGGTCTTTTTGAAAGGATAAATGTATGTAGTACTTTGGGGTTAAAACCCGGATTGGTTGTAATAAAATAAATGTCTGTGAGTATGATTAAACTTGCCTATGCTTGTGGTGATTAGCCTTTGTTGTGCAAGTGTTGTATTTACGCTATCGCGTCTCGTTGAGGTCATTATCTGATTGATTGATGGACATACTGACACGATGGGTGGCCCACGAGTATGCTTCCATTCTGATGGTTATCTTGTTATTTTCTTTTGGACATACTGACACGATGGGTGGCCCACGAGTATGCTTCCATTAGGAGAGTTATCTTGTTATCGGCTTGGACATACTGACACGATGGGTGGCCCACGAGTATGCTTCCATTCTGATGGTTATCTTGTTATTTCCTTTTGACATACGACACGATGGGTGGCCCACGTATGCTTCCATTAGGAGAGTTATCTTGTTATCGGCTTGGACATACTGACACGATGGGTGGCCCACGAGTATGCTTCCATTCTGATGGTTATCTTGTTATTTCCTTTTGGACATACTGACACGATGGGTGGCCCACGGTATGCTTCCATTAGGATGGTTCCATGGCCATGCTTATACCGAGGTAAGATGCCGAGGCATGCGCCGCCATGTGCGGTTATATTTGAGTGATGACTTTGAGGCGTGAGTCCCTAACTTGACATGATCGCTTATATTGTGAATCGTAGTTTTGTTATCATACATGTCTCTGCTTTGTTATAGACTACTATGATTTCATTTCTGATTTTCGGTTTCACATACTTGGTACTGTTGTATCGACTCCTTCGGGGCTGCGTTCATGCCGCAGTAGAGGTACATCGGCCGTCGATCCCCGCCTAGGATCACAAATCAGATTGGGAAGCTCCGCTTTCTCGAGGCTTATCTTTTGGTATGTTACCACAGTGCAGAGGTTCTTGTACATTCTGGGGTATGGCGGCCCCGTCCCGCCATAGTTGTCGTTACATTCTTAGAGGTCCGTAATGCGTGTGCAGGTGGTTTGTAAAAAGGATTAAACTGCTCAAACTTTGTATTTATATATATGCCGAAAGGCGACTTTCTCTCGTAAAATGTGTTTCATTTCTGCTTGTTTCATGTCTTGTTTTTATGTTCACTGACACGATGTATGACTACTGGGTGCCGGTAAGGCACGATCCACGCCCCGAACGGGTTGTGACAATCGCTAGCACCATGCCGCCGCTTTGCCCTTCAGGCCCCGGTCGCTTCCGTGGAGGCATATCTGTTTCATAAGACTAGGTCAGAGAGGATTCAACCTAATAAGACAGCTCTACTGCACGATGTCAGAGAGAGAAGAATGGAAACCAATCCTAAATGTCCTGCAGCCTCCTGATTATAGATGTGGTGCACAACACACCGATAATCAAGACTCTACTAGACACGGTCTGTAGACACTTTCCGAGGACTAACTGCTCTGATACCACTTTTGTCACGACCCGACCCGGGTGTCGCATCGTGCCCTACCCGGGCACCTGCCTGTATACATCAGAGAATAGCAGCGGAACATACACAACATAAACACATGTGTAATAATAAAACATCCCAGGCTAGCCGATAAGGCCGCCTTCCAATATATAACATAATCAAAAGTGCAATCAGATAACATCGCTTCTACAAATTCAACCACATATGTGAATACATACCTCTAGGAATAGCAACTGTGGCGGGACAGGGCCCCGCCATACCCCTGAATGTACATAAATCTACAACACCATGGAAAAGACTGTACCAAAAGAGACAAGCCTCCGGATAAATGGAGCTTCTGACGTCTGATAAGTGATCCTAAGAATGAGGATCCACCACCTGCTTACCCTTTCCTGCGACATGAACGCAGCCCCCGAGGAAGGGGGTCAGTACACAATATGTACTAAATATGTAAAGCGAAAGCATCAGAATTACAACATAAGTTTAAAACAAAGCCGAGACATGTATGATAACCAAATTACGATACGTTGTCTTACTAACAATGAGAGTAAATCAAGGGAATACGTACAACATCACAATAGGAGATTCCCGATCAAATCATGGGTAGCGATCCCATAGAAACAGGTGGTATAACGTCTTAGGGTTCTTACCCCTCATTTATACTCTTACCCTGAAGAAGGTGGTATAACGTCTTGGGGGTTTGCCCCTCATTTATACTCTTACCCTGGAGAAGGTAATAAAACAGGTGGTATAACGTCTTGGGGTTTGCCCTCATTTATACTCTTATCCCGAGAAGGTGGTATAGCGTCGGGGGTTTACCCTCACTTATACTCTTACCCTATCTCTACCGTCATACAATAAATAAGCAAGTTAGAAATCACTAACTTCTTATTAGTCTTATTAAATCTACACTCTCATTTTAGTTTACTTAAGGCACTAATATGTTATAATAAATCCGGGAGTTTAACCCAATGTACTACGTACTTCCAACCTTTTAAAAATGACTCATTTTCATATAGAACTTCCAAGATACTATAAACCGTAGTATCAAGTCAAAATTTCTTTTCAAGACAAGTCACAATACCTTTAAACATAAAGTTAGGTTTCTAAATCAAGTGACTCCTTTTATTATAAAACCTTAGGCAATTGATGCCTTAAAAACATCAAATTGCCTTTTCATTAAAATTTAGTCATTTTATCTTTCCATAAAGCAAACATAACCAACTCCTCATAAAGTCGTTACATTCACTTTATACCTTAGCCATATACAATTTCCTATCCAAGGGACTTATACGTTTAAAACGGAACAAGTATCACATACTTTAAAACTCTTCAAGTCCCTTAACTTTACTAAAACATTAGACATCGTTAATACTTTCAAGAAGTGAGTTAATCTACTAACTCACCCGACTTGGCTATTCATAAAACTAGTAAAGGATATCAAGGTCATGTACGTCTACCGTACTATATACGTACAACTAGTCATGCTCAAAAGATAGGAAAAGTTCTACATACCTCGTAGTCAAACCACTTGCCAAGTACAAAGTCCCGCCCGTAGTATGTCAACCTATAATATTCACAATACGTCTATTAAAGCCTTTCTTCAAACGTAGAATATTATAAGTGTCAAGTCGCTAAATTCTACGGAAAATCGGACAGCACCTCCTTTGTTTTTACTAACTTTGCCACCTTTTTCAAGGCCGAATACAATAACCAAACACGCCCCATTTAAGGCACAATCAAAGCAATTAACCAATAGGGGATTACACGCCTACTAGACGTGTAAAATTCCGCCCACAACCGATAACAAACTAATACAACTACTAGTCAAATTTTCGGCCATAATGAATACAACAATACCAATTCTTATCCAATTTCCATTTCAATCCAAATTGGTAGCATAACATGATATCAAGTCGCATTTGATTATAACTACCATAATCTTCAAGTAAGTGACATGCGACGATTTCTAATAAACGACCAATTAGTAATCCAATCTTCAAGTGGCTTGCATAACATTTCGGATTTAAGCTACAAGCAATCCATAATACTTATAAACTTCAACATATCAACTTCATGCTAGCAACATGTAAAGATAACAACAACAATATAAATATATAATCTTGTAACACTTTTAAAAGACAATATTATACCTCAATGAAACTTAATCCAACTCCAATCCGAAGTCGCTCCTTAGTAGTTTAGAGCCTCTCCAAGACACTTCAATCCGCTTGTTGAGACCCTTAGAATAACACCAACAAATATCCTTCAAAACTCCAAACAAAACCTAGAAAGACAACTAGGTTTTCGTTTTGCGACTAACCCGTAAACTATCTTTTTCCAAGATTTTTCTATTGAGATATGTTTACAATACACTTAAGGACCTTGGTTTAAAGTGGGGAGCTAAATGGATCACAAACAAAGATTTTTCCTTTTTTCTCAAGAGGAACCCGAGAGCTATGCTCTTTGTTCATCCAATTTTTTGTGATATTTGGCTAAGTGTTAAGCTCTCTCTTGCTACTAGTAGTAATATATAGCACATTGGAGGGTCAAGATATAAACAAATGTGAGGCTTGTATGTAGTCTTATTAAATATCAAGACTAAAGTGGGTCCTTTGACTTAGTCAATTCTCTCATGCTACAAGTTGCAAGACTTAGTCATCCAAGACTATGGTCAATGACCATTTTGGCCATGCCTAATTCGACCAAGGCATCAATAAGGGGGGTGACACGTGTCGCCCTCCCATTCGTCATAATAGTACGTTTTTCGACAATTTCATAATTCCGATAATTTTATTTTACAAGTCTCAAATCTTAACACTTGTGAGTTCTTACGTACGTTCATAAAACATGTCCTGTAAATACGGGGTGTAACAGTGAACACTGAGGGAAGAGTGGTCCCGACTGCCTAGAACCCATGTGCACGTGCGAATCCGAAACTCTGGAGCTCTGACCAGCTCCTGAATTACCGATGATCCAACATCACGCTGTAAAGCGAGAAGGAGCACTGCGTGCGGCTGAAATGTAGACCTAGCTCGCTGCGGTTTGTCGCCTCGAAAGTTACCCCAAGTTACGTCGTCACGGCCTCTTAGGCTGGCCTTGCTCTGGCTGGTCCTCTCTCTCCCTGTCCTCAATCCCCTGTGCATAGGTATGCATCCTGGCAATATCCATACCTGGATGAAGGGCCACTCCCAGGCAAACAGTGATCATATAGCGGTCTAGCCCCATAACATAGCGATGAACTCTATCAGCCATGTCAGCCACAATAGTGTGCGCATACCTGGCCAACGAGTCAAATTCCAGGTTGTACTCCCTGATGGTCCTCCCATTCTGCCTCAATGACAAGAACCTATCAACACGGGGTCTCCTCATCCCTGGAGGCAAAAAGTGATCAAGAAAGGCCTCTGTGAACTCATTCCAAACAGCTGGAGGAGCACCCACACCCCTAGACAGTTCCCATGACTCAAACCAGTTCAACGCAATATCGCGTAACCGGTAAGAAGCTAGCACCACTGACTCGGTCTCCGAGACCCTAAGCACCTGCATAGTCCGCTGTATCTGCCGAATAAACTCCTGAGGATCCTCCTCAGATCTCGAACCATAGAACTCGGGTGGACTACAACCCAGAAAATCCCGAATCCTCAAACTGTCGGCTATAGGGTTAGCTACCTGCTCCTGTCGACGTTGCCCTACCACTATGCTAGTCAATAACCTGATCTGCTCTCCATAATGTCTATACTCCACCACTGCAGGCTGGAGGCTCGGTATCGGAACCCGAGGCTGCGGTGCACTCGCTCTCTAATCTCGCCAGAATCGAACTCGCGCTGGACTACAACCTCGGGCATAGTCGAGCACGAGTCCTAGTAACCTCTGCGCACTAGCGACTCGATCTTGCCTTGCCCTTCTGGGCCCTGGTCGCCTTCCGTGGAGGCATAGCTGATTCATACACATAAGAATACGTCAGAGACGGATCAACCTAATAACACAACTCTATTGCACGATCTCAGAGTAAGAAGAATGGAAACCAATCCTAAATGTCCTGCAGCCTCCTGATTATAGATGTGGTGTACAACACACCGATAATCAAGACTCTACTAGACACGGTCTGTAGACACTTTCCGAGGACTAACTGCTCTGATACCACTTTTGTCACGACCCGACCCCGGGCCGCGACTGGTGCCCTACCTGGGCACCCTTACAGGTATACATCAGAGATAATCAGCGGAACATACATAAGACTTATAAAATGAATCAACAAGAATTTAAACAACAGGTTAGCTGATAAGGCTACCTCCATGAACATATATACATATACTTAAACAACCGCAGTTACATACTTCTTCTTTACAAATCGACCCACAAGATATGACTACAGACCTCTAAGAATTACAACTGTGGTGGGACAGGGCCCCGCCATACCCCTGAATGTACATAATCTACAATATCAGGGAAACCGTACCCAAAAGATAAGCCTCCAGAGTGAATGAAGCTTCTTCCCAAAATCAACAGAGATCACCAACTGTGTACCTAACACTGCGGGCATTTAACGCATCCCAGAAGTCGGTCTGACAACAGAATCTGAGTATGGAACATAAATAAGTCTGATAACCAAATCATAAGCGTATAAAAAAAAAAATGGCAAGTATAAAAATGAAATACGGATCCTAGTGCCATTTTAACTCCTGAAATCAATCGTATATTAACCGTTTTTTTCCTTCTTTCAATAAAAATTAACATCATATTCTTACATACTTACTTTAAGGATTTAGTCAAGTTTTTCCACATAACTTACATAACATAATCCGGCCCTTTATGGAGGGACCTCTTGTTTGGGAGCTTACTTTGATTATACATACGTGATAACGTAATCCGGCCCATTTGCGGGACACGGTGTACTGATGAATCATGTGGCATAATCCGGCCCGCCTGTGGAGCTCGGTGTACTGTGGAATCATGTAGCATAATCCGGCCCGCCTGTGGAGCTCGGTGTACTGTGGAATCATGTAGCATAATCCGGCCCGCCTGTGGAGCTCGGTGTAAGATGACGTAACCCGGCCTATGTGTAGGCTCGGGGTAATATGGCGTAATCCGGCCTATGTGTAGGCTCGGTGTATCTCATAACGTAATCCGGCCTATTTGTAGGCTCGGTGTATTTCATAACATAATCCGGCCTATTTGTAGGCTCGGTGTGTTTTTCCTTACATAACATTTTTAAACCATCTTTTCACTTCTTCTTAAGTCTTCATAACAACTTTCCATAAAGCTATTATAACAACCTTTCATTTTAGAGAACTTAAGACACTTTTGTTGTTACAACATTAGGAAAACTAGACCCAAAAATATTACGTACATACATACTTAAAAAGAATCATAAAACTCCTTTCTTTTTAAAGCTCAAGTCACACACTCTTTTGGAAACCATCTTCTTAACTTTTGAAATAAATTAAGAAGCCATACTTTTTAAAGTTTAGTCATTTCCACTCATAAAATCAAGGCTTATAGTATTAACCCCTCGTAGCATACACTCTTTAAAATCATATCGCTTAAAACTTCATAATCCTTAAAAGACAATCAAAGTTCATAGTCTTAAAACTTCATAACACACATTCTTTAAAGTCCATTTACTTATACTTATAAAATCATATCATCTACACTTTAGAAATCAAGTCCCATAACTTAAAAAATAAAGTTTCATACACTTCCAAAACCAAGTAACTTATTCTCTTTAAAACCATATAACTTCCACTTTTAAAATCAATCCCCTTTTCACATATAAATTCAAGTCATTTTTAAACATAAAATCAACTTGCTTACTTTAAATAAATCAAGACACATAGCTTTAAATCAAATCTCCTAACATCCTAACCATTCTTACCAACATCTCCCATAAGACTTGGTAACCAAACGGGATTACACGCCTTAACAGGACGTGTAAAATTCTGCCCCACAATAATACAAAACAATCCAATAACCTTAGGCAATATTCGGCAATATCAAGGACATCAACAACATCTATTTCTTTCCAATTCCTTTCAATCCATAATGTCGTCCTAACATGTTATATAGTCGCAAACAATTCAAACAACTACAATCCTTTCTTTATATAACATGCGACGACTAAAACTAATAACCAAATTGAATTACAATCTTAGGGTTAATCATGCAACTTTCGGAATAGGGTTTCCAATATCCATAACACTTATCAAACTTCATAATATATACCTCATGCTTGTTAATATCCATAGCTACAACAATAAGTAATCTTAATTACTAAAACGACAAGATTTTTACCTTTATAAGCCCTTATAAACCCCAAGATTCAAAGTCGCTCCTTAGCAATTCTTAGCTCCTTTCCTTTACGCTCCAATCCTATATTTGAAGCCTTTAGAAGTTCACAACCAACTTCCCTTCCATTTTGTTACACCCCGGAATTTGAGGATATGTTTCTAAGAACGTACGTAAGAACTCAAAAATGTTAAGGTTGAGACGAGTAAAAATTTATCGGAATTATGGAATTGTCGGAAAACGAAATATTGCGACGAACGGGAAGGCGACACGTATCACCCCCCTTTATGGACATGGACGAAATGTGAAAGGGTGGAATGGTCATTTGACCATAATTTATGATGAAGTCTTGCAAAGCTTAGAGCTTGACAACTTTGACCAAGTCAATGACCCCACATAGCTTGATATTTAGTGAATCTCATCCAAACCACACAAGTGTTCTAATATTAACCCTCCATTTGGTTATATATTCATCCTACTAGTGCAAGATGACTTCTACACTTAGAAAAATTTTGATAAAATTGTGTGTTCTTGAGAGGAGCTCTCGGGTTGCCCTCCATTGCAAGACAAAATTTTTCAATTGTTGTCCAATAATCTCCCCACTTTAAACCAAGGTTCCTAAGAGTATTGTAAGGTTATCTCAATAGAAATATCCCGGAAAAATGGAGTTTTCGTATTAGTCGCAAGGTGAAAACCTAGTTGCTTTCTAGGTTTTGTTTGGAAGTTTGAAGGAAATTGGTTGGTGTTGTTCTAAGGGTCTCAAGTGGCGGATTGAAGTGTCTTGAAGAGGCTCTAAGTTGCTAAGGAGCGACTTCAGATTTGGAGTTGGATTAAGATTCGTTGAGGTATAATCTTGTCTCTTAAAAATGTTACAAGATTATCTATTTTGTTGTTAGCTTTACATGTTGCTAGCATGAAGTATATGTGTTGAAGTTTATAAGTATTATGGGTTGCTTGTAGCCTTAAAATCCGAAATGTAATGTAAGCCATGTGAAGTTGGATTACAATTTGGTCGTTTACTAGAATTGCCGCATGTTACTTACTTGAAGATTATAGTAGTATAATCGATTGCGACTTGATATCATGTTATACTAACAACTTGGATTGAAATGGAAATTGGATTAGAATTGATGTTATAGTACTTCAAGTTTGCCGAATTGGCCTAGTAGTTGTACTAGTTTGATATCATTTGTGGGGCGGAATTTTACACGTCTAGTAGACGTGTAATCCCCTATTGTTGATTTCATTGATTGGGCCTTAAATGTGGCGTGTTTGGTTATTGTATTCGGCCTTGAAAAAGGTGGCAAGTGAGTAGAAACAAAGGAGGTGCTGTCCGATTTTCCGTAGAATTTAGAGACTTTACACTTATAATATTCTACGTTTGAAGTAAGATGTTAATAGACGTACTATGGTCATTATAGGTTGACATACTACATACGGCGAATTGGACTTAGCAGGTGGATTAAACCGAAGAGGTATGTGGAACTTTCTTATCCCTTGAGCATGAATATGTTGTAAATGTATAGTACGGTGAGCGTCAAGATTTTGACAATCTAGGTCCATTTGATATCCCGGGCTTATTTTAAGAATGTCCAAGTTGATTGAGTTAGGTAATTAACTCACTTGTTAAATATTAAGGATATCTTGGCTTTCAAAAGTTAAGAGACTTTAAGTATGTTGAAAAGTATTATTGATACTTGTTTTGTTGGAAAGTTTAAGTCTCTTGGTTATAAAGAAGTATGTAAGTTGCTAATGTATAAAGCTAGTATAACGGCTTTATGGGAAGTTGGTTATAATAGCTTTATGGATAGTTAAAAAGAGTGGTTTACTCTAAGTAATTTAAGTATGATAAATGACTTGTTTTACTGAAAGGCAATTTGATTTTAAGGCATCAATTGCCTAAGGTTTTATAAGAAAAGGGGTCACTTGATTTAGAAACCTAACCTTATTTATAAAGGTATTGTGACTTGTTTTGAAACGTAATTGCGACTTGATACTATGGTTAATAGTATCTTGGAAGTGTTATACTAAAAAGAGTCATTTGTTTTAAAGAGTAGAAGTATGTAGTACTTGGGTTAAATTCCCGGATCTTTATAAAAGACATGTTAGTGCCTTAAGTAAACTAAAATGAGAGTGTATGTGAACAAGAATAATAAGAAGTTAGGGGATTCTTAACTTGCTTATATATTGTGTGATAATCCGGTAGTGCTTATGTTATGTATGATAGCCAGTTTTGTGCTAGTGGTATATTATTCATTTCGGGGTCATTCCCCGGGTTTGTGGCATTTGCATATTCCGTGGATTTGCTACCCACGATACGAGGAATACCTCATGCGAGTCCGCAAGGGCTTATGCGGGTGAAATAGTCGTGCGGCGGATCTGACCTATGCGAGGAATACCTCATGCGAGTCCGTAAGGGCTTATGCGGGTGAAATAGTCCCATGCGAGGAATACCTCATGCGGGTCCACGCGACCTATGCGGGTGAAATAGTCTCAGGTGTAGGATTGCTTAATGATACTGCTGGCGGGTGGTCCTGCTTTGATCATGAGCTTCCTATTTTATATTGTAAGTATACTACTATTTACTCTCATTGTTAGTAAGGCACTGTGTACTGTTAATTGAGTTATCATACATGTCTCCAGTTTTATTTTAGACTTATGATTTCATTACAGTACTTTCAGTTTCACATATTTGGTACATGTTGTACTGACCTCCTTCGGGGGGCTGCGTTTATACCGCAGGTAGAGTACAGGTTGCTGATCCTCGCTCTTAGGATCACTGTTCAGCTGTTGAGAAACTCCTTTATTTCGGAGGCTTATCCCTGGTATTGTCGGTTGTTGTACATTCAGGGGTATGACGGGGCCCTGTCCCTTGAGTTGTTATTCTTAAGTGCAGTAGTCACATTGTGGTCTGGGTTGTAAAGAAGAGAATAATGTACTGTTTTATTTGTATAGCTTACGGAAGGTGGCCTTATCGGCTAGCCTGTTGTTATTTTATG
Organism: Przewalskia tangutica; assembly: GCA_029844215.1. NCBI lineage: Eukaryota > Viridiplantae > Streptophyta > Magnoliopsida > Solanales > Solanaceae > Przewalskia > Przewalskia tangutica. The sequence continues at coordinate 42,130,193 of CM056733.1, forward strand.
TTAAGCATTTTTATCAGTTGTGTATGTTCCGCTGCTATTCTCTGATGTATACGAGAGGGTGCCTGGTAGGGCACGATCGCGAGCTTGGTCGGGTCGTGACAAAAGTGGTATCAGAGCACTTAGTCCTCGGAAAGTGTCTACAGACCGTGTCTAGTAGAGTCTTGATTATCGGTGTGTTGTGTACCACATCTATAATCAGGAGGCTGCATGACATTTAGGATTGGTTTCCATTCTTCTCACTCTAAGATCGTGCGATAGAGAGGTATGGTTAGGGTCGTCTCTCCCTAACAAGTTATGATTGCTTGCAGCTACGAGAAAGGCAGCAGTGACCCAGGAAAGATTATGTGGATTGCGTATCCAGGTTGGTAATGTTTGTAGTTGGTATTGTGACATACAACTACATGGATTTATGTATGAGGGTCAGACACGTGTTGCCTAGAATGATTTTAGATTACCAGGATTTGGTAAGGACTAAATAAGTACCGGGAAGGTATGAAACAGTTTAATGAATTCTCATAAAAGTTTTACGTACTAATTTGAGATAATTAGGAAATGATGAGTCATGCGAGAAGGAAATGGACCCTTAAGAGGTTATAATTAAGGGAATTAATGGAAGACTATGTTAATAGATTGAGCTACGTAGTAGGATTTCGAGAATGGTACGGGTGAGGTCTGTATAGAGTAAGTATGGTTGTTGTGGTCAAGACAACACGATTATGGTATTACGATAAGTTTTGTACCCGTTTACGGGGGGACTGATAAGGTAGGCATGGAGCATGGGAATTGCGAGCCTAAGAATGTGATAACCACTGAGACCTTAGGTATATAAGGCCTTCTCGGGTAGTAAAAAGTTAAGACAGACCAAGGAAAAGAGTTAAATACGACGCCGAGTCGGGTTGGGAACCTATTAAGGGTCGCCTCATAGCTTGAAATGAAATGGGATCAGTTGTTAGTAGTCCCGCTACGTGACAGGGTCACGAGGGTGCAAGGCCCAAATCTAGTTAATCATTTTACGGGTTCGTGGACGCGTTCCACCGGAACCAGGTTGAGAAAGCCGGAATGAGCCTTATATTGTTTAATTTAGTAACTCTAAAGAGTGGAGGCCAGAATTAGTATGGAAATTTATGTACGTATGCTAGTATAAGTTTGGAAGTACGGAAAGAGTACGACAAGTGAAAAAAAAAAGAGCAACAAAGTGTAAAGAAATAAAGCCTGAATCTATGAGAACCTTTCGAGGAGACTACACCGTGAGTGTTGGGTGCTAGCTGAGCGGGTATATAATAGTTGTCGGTAACGATACAGTCGTTGGAACCTAGCAGACCTAGCAGAGCTGTTATGACAGACATTGAGGTCATTATGAGTACGGGCTAGTTGACCTCTTGATATGCCAACGTTGACTGCAGAGAGAGATTGACTCGATTCCAGTTTCCTGGTAAGCTGATTATCCAGTGTAAAGGAAGAGAAGTAGTAGTAACCAGTGAATTATCCTTCCTTCCTTGGCATCATTGTTTTTCTCTTTAAGTCTGTGTGACTTGTTCACTTGAGCTAAATTGACGCAGGTAGTAAGTAATAATTGAATTTGAAGGAATTTATGTTAAGTGCCCGTGGGGGTACTTGGAGTTGGTGTGGTGTGGCGGTCAGGGCCACGACCTTCCGGATAATTCAGGAAAAGGTACAAGGCAAGAATAAAATAAGTACGAGTGCTCCCGGCGGAAAGCTGAGGGCATCTTTGGTAGATTGGAAAATCTACACGAACTTAAAGGCGGTGCGTGATGATTAGAGAATTACTGGACCGCAAGAGGACCCTGTGTTTAGGGTTGTGACTCCAAGGAAAGTTTAAGAAAGGGAGATAAGTTCTCTCCCACGTAAGCAGTTTACGTATTATGTGTACCCATGTTGTTAGACGAAGGATAGGAGACGGTAAGGTCTTGATATCGTCGTGCCATAGGTTCTGATTGTGGGTAACCGGGGGAAAAGTGTTGTGTTGGGGTAATTAAGAACGACGTACGAATTGGTCGAGGAAGTATCGTAAAGATATAAATGCAGGTTGTACGCATGTATGAAACTGTACGATTATGAATCAAGATAGAAATACTTTTGCTAATAGTAAGCCTAAGGTAAGGTTCTGACCAGATCGATAAAAGAGAATACGACTATTGTTATGTATGTTGCACGAGATATGATGACCCCAGACTAGTGTAAAACCATTAGTAAATAATGGGCAGTAAGAACACCTTGAGGAGAGGTGGTAGCATCGGGTTACTACTTGACGAGATCAAGGAAAACCTCCCCCCACTAAATTGTGATTGACAGGAAGTCTTAGCCAGGAGGCAAGCAAAGGAATCAAATCTAAGTTTAGTGACCAAGTTTGGTTGAAACAGAGAAAGGGAAACAGAAACCATAAGTGAGATTAAGGATACCCGAATATTTCACAAGAATGAGAAAGGCTTCCAGTTATTGGAAGATAAGTTGACTTGACTACAGTTCTAAATCCTCCTGAAAGACTAGAGGGTTAGGTTATTATGATAGCACGTCGATTGTTGGGCTAGGTTGTGTGCCGACACAACCCGATATGGATAGAGCCAATGTTTTCCCGGTAGTTAGGGAAGCAGGAAAGGAAATTACGCCACTCACGATTTAGAGCTGGCGGCAGTTAAATCATGCCTTGAAGATTTGGGGGGCATGACGTGTATATAGACTTCATGTGGATATTTGGTGCAGACCACAAAAGCCTCTGGTATATCTGCAGACTGAGGAAGTAGAATTTGCGACAGCGATGGTGGATAGAGTTATTCAAGGATTGTGATATCGATATCCTATACCACCCAGGGAAGCCAAGACAATTAAAGATACTCTTAGTCGCGGATCTAAGGGTAGTCTGCTAGATGGGCAGCCAGATAGACTAGAAGTGGTCCGTGAGATTCTTCAGTTACCGAGCCTAGGGGTTCGATTATTTGTTTCCAAGGTTAATGAAGTTTAGATCCGAGAGGTTGCCGAGTCTTCCGTCGTTGAGGAGGTAAAAAGGCGACAGTATGAGGATCCAGTTATGATACGATATCGAGATACGGCTCTCAGGAGGAGAAGAGCACATTTGAGTAGCAGGATGAGTCTTTGTGATATGAGGATAGATTGTATGTACCCGGTGCTGCAGGACTAGTCAGCAGGTTTTAGGGGAGGCATACAGTGCTTATTGCTCAAATTGTTCGGGGTCGACTAAGTTGTTTCGTGACCTCAGATGTATGTATGGGTAAGATGACCGGAAAAGGGGCGTAGCATAGTTGTTGCTTAATATCCGAATTAGTAGCAGGTCATGGTTGAACACCAGAAGCCCAGTGGGCTATTACAGGCGATTTAGACCCCGACTTAGACATGTGAGGTAATTTAAATGGATCTTGCTACAGGGTGGCATCGTACTCAGAGGAAGTGCGACTCCCTGGGGGTCATGGTACTTAGGCTGACGAAGCCAGCCGTGTTCTTCCGGTTAGGACCACTTACTCGGCTGAGGTTCGTGCTAGCTTTTATAGCAGGGGGATTGTGAGACTGCACGGGGTTCCTACGTTTATGATGTCAGACAGATGAGCTCGATTACAGATAACTTCTGGAGGTTTTTCAGAAGGGTTTTAGGGACACAGGTGAGTCTCAGTGTTGCATTACACCCTCAGACCGACGGACAGGCAGAGCGTACTATCCAGGCACTTGAGGATAGGTTTGCGGGCCTGTGTTTTTTATTTCAGAAATAGCCGGGAAGGTTAATTGCCTCTTGTCGTGTTACGTACGATGCGAATACCCTTCCGCTTTTGGATGGCCCTGTATGAGGCCTTGTATGTAAGAAAGTGTAGATCGCCGGTTGGATGGTTCGACATAGGCGAGGTTCAGTTATTTGGTCCAGACTTGATTCAGCGGGCTGTGGATAAGGCGAAGCTTATCCGGGAAAGATTATTAGTAAGCTTAGAGTCAGCAGAAGCTTTATGCAGATAACCGACGTTGACACATGGGGTTCAGCTTGACATCTTTGTATGAGCATTGTTATGTGGCCACGTGTGGCATTATTGGTATGTAGGGGTTGTAAAAGAAGACTATGTCGCTATCTTTAAGTTTGACTCCCAAAGGAACATTCGGGGACGAATGTTTCTAAGGGGGGAAGAATGTTACACCCCGGAATTTCAGGATATGTTTCTAAGAACGTACGTAAGAACTCAAAAATGTTAAGGTTGAGACTAGTAAAAATTTATCGGAATTATGGAATTGTCGGGAAACGAAATATTGTGACGAACGGGAGGGCGACACGTGTCACCCCCCTTTATGGACATGGACGAAATGTGCAAGGGTGGAATGGTCATTTGACCTGTCACGACCCATTCCGGGGCCCGTGACTGGTGCCTTACCGGGGCACCCAAGTAGTCATACATCAGAGTAATCAGCGGAAATATAAAACAAGACATGAAACAGTTTATAAAATAAGACACAGTTTATGTGAGAAAACATCGCCTTTCGGCATATATATATAAACATGGTTTAGCATTTACATCCGATACTGTACAACATGACTACAGACCTCTAAGGAAATATACAACTATGGCGGGACAGGGCCCCGCCATACCACGATGACAAAACTATCTACAACGGGAGATCATACCCAAAGTAGAGCCTCGGAAAAGATGGAGCTCCGACACCAACGTAGAGATCCTAAGAACGTGGATCTAGCACTCTTGCCGCTTACCGTGGCATGAACGCAGCCAGAAGGAGGTCGATAACAGTACTAAGTAGATGAAAGCGTAAAATACTTAAATGAAAACATATCATTTTAAAATCAGTTTTGCAAGTATGTATGAAACAACGAGGGGACGCGCATAGTGCCACATCATAAACAAGAGCAACAATAGGTAAATCATGCAGGCCTTTTCTAGGTGCGAATGATCAAGCAGGGCCAATTGCCCGTAGTATCACCATGCAAGCCTAATCTCGACTCGTAGTCCGCATAGGCCACTCACATAGGCCCGCATAGGTACATAACCCGCATCGAGGGTAGCTCCTCGGCGTCGCCTGGACTCGTAGTCCGCATGGCCACATAGACCGCATGAGGTATAACCCGCATCACTAACTGGAACTCCGTAGCTCGCATAGGTCCCGGACCCGCATGAGGTATTCTCGAATCATGGTCCTGCATCGCGAGTCTACCCGCGACGGAGGCACTTTAACCCCCGGTAATATGTCAAGAGGTGAGTGATAGTACACTAACATAACAGCTTATCTTTAAACAACATAAGCACAACAAGAATACTCTCTTTTACAAACGTTACAAGACACTAACACACATAGCATCATATCATGTCTACTTTTCAAACCATCTTATTATTCTTTTCACAATTCAATATAAGTCTGTTATAAACACATAGGCAAACTGTTTCTTTTATCATTCTTAAGTGGTTATACTTAACTTCCCATAAAGCTAGTATAACTCTTAAGCACATTTTAAAACCAATTAGTTCTCTTACATTAAAAAATGATTCATATTCTTTTGAAATGCTTTGATTCTTTATTATTCAGCTTAAGCGTGAGGCATTCAGTAAGTGTTATCGAGCTTAAGCCGGGAGGCATTGCCGTAAGTATTATTCAGGCTTAAGTCAAAGACATTGCCGTAGTTATTATTCAGTTAACACATGTACGTTTACCGTACTATATATATATTGTAAAATATCATGCTTTAGGAAGAATCACATACCTTCTCAGCGAAAACCACCTGCCAAGTTGAATATGTCGCGCGCAGAGAATCAGCCTATAATAGTCGAACACGCCTATCAACGCTCGACTACTTTGTAAATGTGATTCTAAACAGAGGGTTCTATATCCTACGGAAAATTGGGCAGCACTTCCCTACGGTGAGCTACTCAAGTCTCATCTATGTAAGTACAATTTGATTAATCTTCTTTTAAACCCTTCTACGTGATAACAGTTCAATTCTATTCGTGATATTCTTCTAAGTATTTATACTCATTCTTATAATACTACAGTATGTATTCTCTAATTCAAAGAGGGTTAGGATTAGTTACCTCGGTAAGCCCAATAATATCCTAGATAAAGTCGCGCCTGAGCAAGGTTTAGCTCCTAAGTTGTACGCTCCGGTAGCTCCAAGAAACCTTAGAAGTTCTTCACAACTTCTACTAAGGACTAAGGGATTTGGGCTAGGGTATTTTGGGCATTATAACAATACTAGAAGACAACTTTTCTACCAAGGGAGGGGGGGTAGATTTCGGCTAGGCTAGGGGGAGGGGTTGCCTCGGCCAAGCTCACTAAAAAAAGGGGGGTGTTGGACGAAAAAGGCTACAAGGGAAAGGAGAGGATTTTCAAGACTTGGAAAGGAATTTGTGGATGAAGAACTCTTCATCTTAAGGGGGTATTTATAGGTCAAGACATGGCCAACCAAGGGCCAAGATTTAGCCAAGTGCTAGGCAAGTGTAAGGTCAATATTAGGGCAAGTGTCCTTGGCCAACTTGCACACAAAATATCCTACCTAATCCTTGACTTGTGCAAAGGCACAAAAAACGTGCACTTCATTGTCCAATTCGTCCAATGGACGATTTCAAGTCCACCAATTGGAGGGTGCCAAGTGTCGCCCTCCCGTTGGTCCAAAATGTTTCGTCTCTCGGAAAAATCCGCAAAAATTAGAAATGGCATAGCCGGAATTTGCCCTACGAAAGCTGTGGAAACGTTTCGTCGGAAAACTATTCGTTTTGTGAGTTGTGCCCAAGAAAAACGTTTTGTGCCTAAACTTTAAGGCTAGACTTTTGTACGTATTCCCTTACGTACATACTCTGGAAATACGGGGTATAACATTCTCCCCTCCTTAGAAACATTCGTCCCGAATGTTCCTTCCCAAGACAGTTAACGATAAGGTCCTTCATAACTTAAACAGTTTGCAAATGCCACACACGGCCACAAAACAACACTTAGGCATAAACGATAATGAAAATTTACAAGTAGGAAAGTGAATTACCTGGAGGTGTGGGGAATAGGTGAGGATACTTCTGCCTCATGTCCTCGCCGACTTCCCACGCCATCTCTCCCTCGAGCTCGTTCGCGCAAGACTTTGTGGAAGCCACGTCCTTCGTCATGAGACGCCTAACGACGATCGATTATCGCTATGGGAACCTCCTCATACGATAACCCCTGGCCACTGGACATCATCAATCGGGTGCACTAGATGGATCCCGATACATCTCCTCAAAGATAGATACGTGAAAATCGGATGCCGCCTCCAGATCGGACGGCAGATCCAACTCATAGCAACCTTGCCTACCTGCGGACAATGCGAAGCGGCCCAATGTACTTGGTGAGTTTCTTCTTCCGAATCTCATCACACCCATCATGGGTGACACCTTCAGAAAACCCAATCATCAATGCGAACTCGGATGCCGACGACGATGATCTGCGTCGACTACATCGACTCGAGTATCGATAGCCGCCTCGGATAAGCTTCACCTTATCCATCGCTGCGCCGCATCTGGTCCCACTAGCCGCACTCGCCCACATCGAACCAACCTATAGGCGATCTGCACTTCCTCCCATACAAGGTCTCATAAGGCGCCATCTGAATATTGGAGTGGTAGCTATTATTGTACACGAACTCAACTAGAGGCAAATGATCCTCGGCTACCCTCGGTCGATAACACAGGCTCGCGACATATCCTCGAAGTGCGGATAGTGCGCTCGGCTGTCGTCATGCGTGGATGGAATGCGATGCTCGTGCTCACTGCGTCCTAAACCTCTCGGAAAGACCTCCGGAAGTTAGCGTAACCGGGCTCCTGCATGCGATATGATCGAAATAGAGACTCCATGCAGTCTGACGACCTTTCGGATGTAAAGTCTGGCATAATCCTCAGCCGAAAAAGTCGTCCTGACGGGAAGAAAGTGGGCTGATTTCGTCAGCCTGTCGACGATAACCCATATAGAATCATGTCTCCTCTGAGTGCGAGGTAATCTAGTGATGAAGTCCATGTTGATCACCTCCCACTTCCAGGTCGGGATCTCTATCGCCTGCAACAAACCACCAGGCCTCTGGTGCTCTACCTTCACCTGCTGACAACATGGGCACTGAGCTACGAACTCTGCAACGTCCCTCTTCAAGCCATCCCACCAATACACAGATCTAAGGTCGTGGTACATCTTGGTCGACCCGGATGGATAGAGTAACGCTACCGTGTGCTTCCCAGAACTGCCGCGAAGTCACGAAATATCCGGAACACACACCGCCCTCAAACCTTAGCACCCCGGTGCTACCTCAAAGGACCGCTTGCCTCACGAAGAGTCGTATCACGATATCGAATCAAAGCGGATCTCGAGCTGTTGCCTCTTCACCTCGCCGATGATGGAAGACTCGGCAACTTCACGAACTCTAACCCCATCGCTATCGTAATCAATCAAACGGACACCAAGGCTCGCTAATCGATGCAAATCACGAACCATGTCCTCCTCTCTGCCGCATCCGATAGGCTCCCATCGACCTACGCCAAGAGCATACGCCACAACATTGGCCTTCCCGGGTGGTACAGGATATCAACATCGTAATCCTTAAGCAACTCTAACCACCGTCTCGCCGTAAGTTCAGCTCCTCCGGTGAAGATATCTTGGAGGCTCTTGTGGTGCGTAAAAATATCCACGTGAACCCCATACAAATAGTGCCTCGGATCTTCAAAGCGTGAATCACACCGCCAACTCCAAATCATGGGTGGGGTAGTTCCTCGTGTTTCTTGGTGTCGGGATGCATATGCTATAACCCCGCCATGCCGCATCAACACACATCCCAACCCGATGCCCGACGCATCACAATACGACATAACCATCCGGACCTCGGGAAGAGTAAGAACGGGCGGTCGTCGATCCTCCTTCAAAGAATCGAAACCCCGCCACAAGCATCGATCCATCAAACTTGGCCTTACGAGTCACCTAGTCAATGGTGCGAGATAGAAGCAAACTTCTCCACGAACCGATAATATCTCGCAAGGCCCGTAAAATCGCGAACCTCGCCGGAGTAGTAGGTCTAGGCCAAGTCCGATCGCCTCGATCTTGGCGTATCCACTCGAATGCCATCACCCGACAATATGCCCAAGAAACGCCATCAAGTCAACCAAAACTCACATTTGGAAAACTTGGCGCATAAGCTGCAGTCTCGAGAATCACAAGCCGCCTGATCGCAAATGCTCGCGTGCTCCGCCTGGCGAGAATAAACCAAGATATCATCAATGAACACTATCACAAGCGTGTCCAAAAATGGTTTGAACACTCGGTTCATCAAATCCATGAATACCGCGGAGCATTGGTCAACCTAAAAGACATGACCACGAACTCATAATGCCCGTCGGGTCACGAATGCGATCTAGGGACATCTACCTCTCTGACTCGCACCTGATGATAGCCCGACCGTAGATCAATCTTGGAGAAGCATCTCGCACTCGCACCGGTCGAACAAATCATCAATCCCGGGAAGGGGTATTCGTTCTTAATGGTCACCTTGTTCACCGCTCAGAATCAACACACATGCGCGGCGTCGCCCTTCTTTTTCACGAACAATACGCGCTCCCGAGGAGAAACACTAGGCACGATGAAGCCCTTCTCCAAAGAAATCTCTAAGCCGATCCTTCACTCTCTCAACTCGGCGGTGCCATTACGTATGGCGGAATGGAAATAGGCGAGTGTCCGCAATATGTCAATAAAAACTCAATCTCCTCTCGGGAGGATACGGAGGTCGTGCGGAAACACGTCGGGAACTCTCGACCACCTTTGGGACGGAAAATCTGGTACCGCAGCCTTGATATCAAACACGAACGAGATGGTAGATATACCCTTCGCACCATCTTCCTAGCCTTGAGGTAGGAAATAAACCTACCCGGCGATACCGTGCTCCTCCCACTCAACAACCGCTCAGAAACCGAACTGCACTACTCTCTCTGCGGTATACATTGGCGTAGCAAGAAGCTAGCCAATCCATCTCCATGATCACGTCGAAGTCAATCATCTCCAACTCTATCAAGTCGGCCAGGGTCGACGCGTAAATGGTCACAGACAAGCTCTATATACCCGCCGAGCTACCATCGAATCACCACGGGCGTAGCTACCTCGAAAGGGTCTATGGACTCGTGCTCTATCCCTATCCTACTAGCAACAAGGGAGATATATAGGGAGTAGAACCGGATCTATCAAAGCATACACATCAAACCAGCCCGATAAGGTACTGGCGACATCGTGAGGCCTCACGATCTGTCGGTGGACAAGGCATAAATGCGGTTCGAGGACCGCTAGAATCTGGACCGCGCCACGACCTGCCGCGACCTGCTGGTCCATGAGTACCTTGCCCTCCGTGGCGAAATGCTGTCGAGGATGAAGAAGACCGGCGAAAGAACTCGTGGTGACCCTACCATCAAGACGCCGCGGTGAGCGGTTCCTCGCATAGTGACCTCGGCCTGGCCACGAAACAAGCTCGTAGCACCACAACTCGAAGTGGGATCTGCCAGACGGCCACCGGCGAGGTGGTCCCGATCGCCGTAACCTCTGCGCCTGGATGTTCAAGTCACGGGGCCACGGTCCGCCTCGAATATCTCGGATGTCTTGAGGGCGGTGCAGAGTGCTCTGGTTGTGGTGCAAATCTAGACTGCTGCTGAGGCCGCCCACCACGATAGCCACCAAAAGACCCTGCCGTCCTGGTCTTCTTCTGCTGCTGCCTGTCAACCCGGCGGTCTCTACGCTCCTCACATCCAAGAGCATGAGCCTGCATGCGGGTAATGTCCATACCCGGCTGAAGAGAAACACCCGCACACGACTCGGCCATATAGTCATCTAGCCCGGTGACGTAGCGGTGCACCCTATCCTCCATATTAGCTACCAACGCTGGGACATATCGAGCCAATGAATCAAACTCGACATTGTACTCCCTGACAGTGCGTCCTCTCTGCCTCAGCAGTAAAAATCTATCAGCCCGCGCCCTCCTCATCTGTGGAGGCAAGAAGTGAGTGAGGAAAGCCTCTGAGAACTCATCCCAAGTAGCTGGGGACGCGTGCTCTCCCCGGGATAACTCCCATGAATCAAACCAATCGACTGCGGTATCACGCAGCCTATGCGAACCAAAGATCACGGACTCGGTCTCCGACGCCCTGATCACTCTCAGAATCCTCTGTAGCTGACGGATGAACTCCTGCGGATCATCCTCCGGCCTCGACAGTAAAACTCGGCGGGCTACAACTCGTGAAGTCTCGTAGCCTCAAACTCTCGCCTCGGGTGAACCACAGTGCAGTGGCTGGGGCTGAACTTGCCAGATCCGGCTGTCCTCGTGTCTGGCCACAATCCTAGCCAATAGCTGGGCCATCTCCTTGTACCCTATCTCCTCCGCCCCAGGCTGTGGGACAGGAGGTGCGGGTACTGTAGTCTCTGCTGGAACTGGCGGCGTCGTAGAACTCGCCGTCTCTGGTATAGACTGGGCCCGAGCCCTCGTGACTCTAGGTGTCCCACTAGCAGCTCCTATTGCGCTTGCCCTTCGGGCGGGTTGCCTTACGTGGAGGCATAACTGTTACAGAAAAAGGAATACGTTTAGAGGGGTCCAACTTTAACACAGCTCTAAAGCACGATCTCAGAGTGAGAAGAATGGAAACCAATCCTAAATACCCTATAGCCTCCTGATTATTGGTGTGGTGCACAACACACCGATAACCAAGACTCTACTGGATACGGTCTGTAGACACTTTCCGAGGATTAACTGCTCTGATACCACTTTTGTCACGACCCATTCCGGGGCCCGTGACTGGTGCCTTACCGGGGCACCCAAGTAGTCATACATCAGAGTAATCAGCGGAAATATAAAACAAGACATGAAACAGTTTATAAAATAAGACACAGTTTATGTGAGAAAACATCGCCTTTCGGCATATATATATAAACATGGTTTAGCAGTTACATCCGATACTGTACAACATGACTACAGACCTCTAAGGAAATATACAACTATGGCGGGACAGGGCCCCGCCATACCCTGACTGTACAAAACTATCTACAACAGGGAGATCATACCCAAAAGTAGAGCCTCCGGAAAAGATGGAGCTCCCGACACCAACGTAGAGATCCTAAGAATGTGGATCTAGCACCTGCTTGCCCTTACCTGTGGCATGAACGCAGCCCCCCGAAGGAGGTCAGTACAACAGGTACTAAGTAGATGAAACTGTAAAATACTTAAATGAAAACATATCATTTTAAAATCAGTTTTGCAAGTATGTATGAAACAACCAAGGGGACCGCACATAGTGCCACATCATAAACAAGAGCAACAATAGGTAAACTGTAACAGGCCTTTTCTAGGCTGCGAATGATCGAAGCAGGGCCAATTGCCCGTAGTATCACCATGCAAGCCTAATCCTGGACTCTCGTAGTCCGCATAGGCCACTCACATAGGCCCGCATAGGGTACATAACCCCGCATCGAGGGTAGCTACTCGGCATCGCCCCGGACTCGTAGTCCGCATGGCCACATAGACCGCATGAGGTATAACCCGCATCACTAACCTCGAACTCCGTAGCTCCGCATAGGTCCTTGGACCCGCATAGGTATTCTCGAATCATGGTCCTGCATCACCGAGTCTACCCCGTGACGGAGGCGCCTTAACCCCTGTAATATGTCAAGAGGTGAGTGATAGTACACTAACATAACAACTTATCTTTAAACAACATAAGCACAACAAGAATACTCTCTTATACAAACGTTACAAGACACTAACACACATAGCATCATATCATGTCTACTTATCAAACCATCTTATTATTCTTTTCACAATTCAATATAAGTCTGTTATAAACACATAGGCAAACTGTTTCTTTTATCAATCTTAAGTGGTTATACTTAACTTCCCATAAAGCTAGTATAACTCTTAAGCTTCTGTTTAAAAACCAATTAGTTCCCTTCTGTTAAAAATGATTCAGTATTCTTTTGAAATGCTTTCGATTCTTTATTATTCAGCTTAAGCGTGAGGCATTCCGTAAGTGTTATTCGAGCTTAAGCGGAGGCATTGACGTAAGTATTATTCAGCTTAAGTCAAAGACATTGCCGTAGTTATTATTCGATTAACACGTACGCGTCTACCGCACTACATATATATTGTAAAATATCATGCTTTAGGAAGAATCACATACCTTCTCAAAAAACCACCGCCAAGTTGAATATGTCACGCCAAGAGAATCACCTATAATAGTCGACACGTCTATCAACGCTCGGACTACTTTGTAAACGATTCTAAACAGAGGGTTCTATATCCTACGGAAAATTGGCGACTTCCTACCCGGTGAGCTACTCAAGTCTCGTGAAAACAGTCATGTAAGTACAATTTGATTAATCTTCTTTAAACCCTTCTACGTGATAACAGTTCAATTCTATTACGTGATATTCTTCTAAGTATTTATACTCATTCTTATACTACTACGGTATGTATTCTCTAATTCAAAGAGGTTAGGATTAGTTACCTCGGTAAGCCCAATAATATCCTTGATAAAGTCGCTGAGCAAGGTTTAGCTCCAAGTTATGCGCTCAGAGCTCTAAGAAACCTTAGATGTTCTTCACAACTTCTACTAAGGACTAAGGGATTTGGGCTAGGGTATTTTGGGCATTATAACAATACTAGAAGACAACTTTTCTACCAAGGGAGGGGGTAGATTTGCTAGGCTAGGGGAGGGTTGCCTCGGCCAAGCTCACTAAAAAGGGGGGGTGTTGGACGAAAAAGGCTACAAGGGAAAGGAGAGGATTTTCAAGACTTGGAAAGGAATTTGTGGATGAAGAACTCTTCATCTTAAGGGGGTATTTATAGGTCAAGACATGGCCAACCAAGGGCCAAGATTTAGCCAAGTGCTAGGCAAGTGTAAGGTCAAGATTAGGGCAAGTGTCCTTGGCCAACTTGCACACAAAATATCCTACCTAATACTTGACTTGTGCAAAGGCACAAAAAACGTGCACTTTATTGTCCAATTCGTCCAATGGACGATTTCAAGTCCACCAATTGGAGGGTGCCAAGTGTCGCCCTCCCGTTGGTCCAAAATGTTTCGTCTCTCGGAAAAATCCGCAAAAATTAGAAATGGCATAGCCGGAATTTGCCCTACGAAAGCTGTGGAAACGTTTCGTCGGAAAACTATTCGTTTTGTGAGTTGTGCCCAAGAAAAACGTTTTGTGCCTAAACTTTAAGGCTAGACTTTTGTACGTATTCCCTTACGTACATACTCTGGAAATACGGGGTATAACATGACCATAATTTATGATGAAGTCTTGCAAAGCTTAGAGCTTGACAACTTTGACCAAGTCAATGACCCCACATAGCTTGATATTTAGTGAATCTCATCCAAACCACACAAGTGTTCTAATCTTAACCCTCCATTTGGTTATATATTCATCCTACTAGTGCAAGATGACTTCTACACTTAGAAAAATTTTGAGAAAATTGTGTGTTCTTGAGAGGAGCTCTCGGGTTGCCCTCCATTGCAAGACAAATTTTTTCAATTGTTGTCCAATAATCTCCCCACTTTAAACCAAGGTTCCTAAGAGTATTGTAAGGTTATCTCAATAGAAAGATCCCGGAAAAATGGAGTTTTCGTATTAGTCGCAAGGTGAAAACCTAGTTGCTTTCTAGGTTTTGTTTGGAAGTTTGAAGGAAATTGGTTGGTGTTGTTCTAAGGGTCTCAAGTGGCGGATTGAAGTGTCTTGAAGAGGCTCTAAGTTGCTAAGGAGCGACTTCAGATTTGGAGTTGGATTAAGATTCGTTGAGGTATAATCTTGTCTCTTAAAAGTGTTACAAGATTATCTATTTTGTTGTTAGCTTTACATGTTGCTAGCATGAAGTATATGTGTTGAAGTTTATAAGTATTATGGGTTGCTTGTAGCCTTAAAATCCGAAATGTAATGTAAGCCATGTGAAGTTGGATTACAATTTGGTCGTTTACTAGAATTGTCGCATGTTACTTACTTGAAGATTATAGTAGTATAATCGATTGTGACTTGATATCATGTTATACTAACAACTTGGATTGAAATGGAAATTGGATTAGAATTGATGTTATAGTACTTCAAGTTTGCTGAATTGGCCTAGTAGTTGTACTAGTTTGATATCGTTTGTGGGGCGGAATTTTACACGTCTAGTAGGCGTGTAAATATATAATCTTGTAACACTTTTAAAAGACAATATTATACCTCAATGAAACTTAATCCAACTCCAATCCGAAGTCGCTCCTTAGTTGTTTAGAGCCTCTCCAAGACACTTCAATCCGCTTGTTGAGACCCTTAGAATAACACCAACAAATATCCTTCAAAACTCCAAACAAAACCTAGAAAGACAACTAGGTTTTCGTTTTGCGACTAACCCGTAAACTATCTTTTTCCAAGATTTTTCTATTGAGATATGTTTACAATACACTTAAGGACCTTGGTTTAAAGTGGGGAGCTAAATGGATCACAAACAAAGATTTTTCCTTTTTTCTCAAGAGGAACCCGAGAGCTATGCTCTTTGTTCATCCAATTTTTTGTGATATTTGGCTAAGTGTTAAGCTCTCTCTTGCTACTAGTAGTAATATATAGCACATTGGAGGGTCAAGATATAAACAAATGTGAGGCTTGGATGTAGTCTTATTAAATATCAAGACTAAAGTGGGTCCTTTGACTTAGTCAATTCTCTCATGCTACAAGTTGCAAGACTTAGTCATCCAAGACTATGGTCAATGACCATTTTGGCCATGCCTAATTCGACCAAGGCATCAATAAGGGGGGGGGGGTGACACGTGTCTCCCTCCCATTCGTCACAATAGTACGTTTTTCGACAATTTCATAATTCCGATAATATTTTTTTACAAGTCTCAAATCTTAACACTTGTGAGTTCTTACGTACGTTCATAAAACATGTCCTGTAAATACGGGGTGTAACAGTGAACACTGAGGGAAGAGTGGTCCCGACTGCCTAGAACCCATGTGCACGTGCGAATCCGAAACTCTGGAGCTCTGACCAGCTCCTGAATTACCCGGCTGATCCAACATCCTGCCAGAAAACTGAGAAGGAGCACTCTGTGCCGGCTGAAATGTAGACCTAGCCTGCTGCTGAGGCTGTCCACCTCGAAAGTTACCCTGAAGTTCTGTCGTCCTGGCCCTCTTAGGCTGGCCTTGCTCTGGCTGGTCCTCTCTCTCCCTGTCCTCAATCCCCCGTGCATAGGTATGCATCCTGGAAATATCCATACCTGGCTGAAGGGCCACTCCCAGGCAAGCAGTGATCATATAGCGATCTAGCCCCATAACATAGCGATGAACTCTATTAGCCATGTCAGCCACAATAGTGTGCGCATACCTGGCCAACGAGTCAAATTCCAGGTTGTACTCCCTGATGGTCCTCCCATTCTGCCTCAATGACAAAAACCTATCAACACGGGATCTCCTCATCCCTGGAGGCAAAAAGTAATCAAGAAAGGCCTCTGTGAACTCATTCCAAACAGCTGGAGGAGCACCCACACCCCTAGACAGTTCCCATGACTCAAACCAGTTCAACGCAATATCGCGTAACCGGTAAGAAGCTAGCACCACTGACTCGGTCTCCGAGACCCTAAGAACCTGCATAGTCCGCTATATCTGCCGAATAAACTCATGAGGATCCTCCTCAGATCTCGAACCATAGAACTTGGGTGGACTACAACCCAGAAAATCCTGAATCCTCAAACTGTCGGCTATAGGGTTAGCTACCTGCTCCTGTCGACGTTGCCCTACCACTATGCTAGTCAATAACCTGATTTGCTCTCCATAATGTATATACTCCGCCCCTGGCTGCGGAACTAGAGGCTCAGGTATCGGAACCCCTGGAGCTGCGGCTGCACTCTGCTCCTCTAATACTGCCAGCGTAACTGAACTCGCCGCCTGGACCACAACCTTAGGCATAGTCTGAGCCTGAGTCCTAGTAACCCTCTGTGCACCACTAGCAGCTCCTGATGCTGCCTTGACCTTTTGGGCCCTGGTCGCCTTCCGTTGAGGCATAGCTGATTCATACACATAAGAATACATCAGAGACGGATCAACCTAATAACACAACTCTATTGCACAATCTCAGAGTAAGAAGAATGAAAACCAATCCTAAATGTCCTGCAGCCTCCTGATTATAGATGTGGTGTACAACACACCGATAATCAAGACTCTACTAGACACGGTCTGTAGACACTTTTCGAGGACTAACTGCTCTAATACCACTTTTGTCACGACCCGACCCCGGGCCGCGACTGGTGCCCTACCTGGGCACCCTTACAGGTATACATCAGAGATAATCAGCGGAACATACATAAGACTTATAAAATGAATCAACAAGAATTTAAACAACAGGTTAGCCGATAAGTCTACCTCCATGAACATATATACATATACTTAAACAACCGCAGTTACATCCTTCTTCTTTACAAATCGACCCACAAGATATGACTACAGACCTCTAAGAATTACAACTGTGGTGGGACAGGGCCCCGCCATACCCCTGAATGTACATAATCTACAATATCAGGGAAACCGTACCCAAAAGATAAGCCTCCAGAGTGAATGAAGCTTCTTCCCAAAAACTGAACAGAGATCACCAACCTGTGTACCTAACACCTGCGGGCATGAACGCAGCCCCCCGAAGGGGGTCAGTACAACAGGTACCGAGTATGGAACAGAAATAAGGTACAGTAACCAAATCATAACTGTATAAAAAAAAATGACAGGGGCAAGTATAAAAATGAAATACCAGATCCTACCGTGCCATTTTAACTCCTGAAATCAATCGTATATTAACCGTTTTTTTCCTTCTTTCAATAAAAATTAACATCATATTCTTACATACTTACTTTAAGGATTTAGTCAAGTTTTTCCACATAACTTACATAACATAATCCGGCCCTTTATGGAGGGACCTCTTGTTTGGGAGCTTACTTTGATTATACATACGTGATAACGTAATCCGGCCCATTTGCAGGACACGGTGTACTGATGAATCATGTGGCATAATCCGGCCCGCCTGTGGAGCTCGGTGTACTGTGGAATCATGTAGCATAATCCGGCCCGCCTGTGGAGCTCGGTGTACTGTGGAATCATGTAGCATAATCCGGCCCGCCTGTGGAGCTCGGTGTACTATGGAATCATGTAGCATAATCCGGCCCGCCTGTGGAGCTCGGTGTAAGATGACGTAACCCGGCCTATGTGTAGGCTCGGGGTAATATGGCGTAATCCGACCTATGTGTAGGCTCGGTGTATCTCATAACGTAATCCGGCCTATTTGTAGGCTCGGTGTATTTCATAACATAATCCGGCCTATTTGTAGGCTCGGTGTGTTTTTCCTTACATAACATTTTTAAACCATCTTTTCACTTCTTCTTAAGTCTTCATAACAACTTTCCATAAAGCTATTATAACAACCTTTCATTTTAGACAACTTAAGACATTTTTGTTGTTACAACATTAGGAAAACTAGACCCAAAAATACTACGTACATACATACTTAAAAAGAATCATAAAACTCCTTTCTTTTTAAAGCTCAAGTCACACACTCTTTTGGAAACCATCTTCTTAACTTTTGAAATAAATTAAGAATCCATACTTTTTAAAGTTTAGTCATTTCCACTCATAAAATCAAGGCTTATAGTATTAACCCCTCGTAGCATACACTCTTTAAAATCATATCGCTTAAAACTTCATAATCCTTAAAAGACAATCAAAGTTCATAGTCTTAAAACTTCATAACATACATTCTTTAAAGTCCATTTACTTATACTTATAAAATCATATCATCTACACTTTAGAAATCAAGTCCCATAACTTAAAAAATAAAGTTTCATACACTTCCAAAACCAAGTAACTTATTCTCTTTAAAACCATATAACTTCCACTTTTAAAATCAATAATCTCCCCACTTTAAACCAAGGTTCCTAAGAGTATTGTAAGATTATCTAAATAGAAATATCCCGGAAAAATGGAGTTTTCGTATTAGTCGCAAGGTGAAAACCTAGTTGCTTTCTAGGTTTTGTTTGGAAGTTTGAAGGAAATTGGTTGGTGTTGTTCTAAGGGTCTCAAGTGGAGGATTGAAGTGTCTTGAAGAGGCTCTAAGTTGCTAAGGAGCGACTTCAGATTTGGAGTTGGATTAAGATTCGTTGAGGTATAATCTTGTCTCTTAAAAGTGTTACAAGATTATCTATTTTGTTGTTAGCTTTACATGTTGCTAGCATGAAGTATATGTGTTGAAGTTTATAAGTATTATGGGTTGCTTGTAGCCTTAAAATCCGAAATGTAATTTAAGCCATGTGAAGTTGGATTACAATTTGGTCGTTTACTAGAATTGTCGCATGTTACTTACTTGAAGATTATAGTAGTATAATCGATTGCGACTTGATATCATGTTATACTAACAACTTGGATTGAAATGGAAATTGGATTAGAATTGATGTTATAGTACTTCAAGTTTGCCGAATTGGCCTAGTAGTTGTACTAGTTTGATATCATTTGTGGGGCGGAATTTTACACGTCTAGTAGACGTGTAATCCCCTATTGTTGATTTCATTGATTGGGCCTTAAATGTGGCATGTTTGGTTATTGTATTCGGCCTTGAAAAAGGTGGCAAGTGAGTAGAAACAAAGGAGGTGCTGTCCGATTTTCCGTAGAATTTAGAGACTTTACACTTATAATATTCTACGTTTGAAGTAAGATGTTAATAGACGTACTATGGTCATTATAGGTTGACATACTACGTACGGCGAATTGGACTTAGCAGGTGGATTAAACCGAAGAGGTATGTGGAACTTTCTTATCCCTTGAGCATGAATATGTTGTAAATGTATAGTACGGTAGACGTACAAGATTTTGACAATCTAGGTCCATTTGATATCCCGGGCTTATTTTAAGAATGTCCAAGTTGATTGAGTTAGGTAATTAACTCACTTGTTAAATATTAAGGATATCTTGGCTTTCAAAAGTTAAGAGACTTTAAGTATGTTGAAAAGTATTATTGATACTTGTTTTGTTGGAAAGTTTAAGTCTCTTGGTTATAAAGAAGTATGTAAGTTGCTAATGTATAAAGCTAGTATAACGACTTTATGGGAAGTTGGTTATAATATCTTTATGGATAGTTAAAAAGAGTGGTTTACTCTAAGTAATTTAAGTATGATAAATGACTTGTTTTACTGAAAGTCAATTTGATTTTAAGGCATCAATTGCCTAAGGTTTTATAAGAAAATGGGTCACTTGATTTAGAAACCTAACTTTATTTCTAAAGGTATTGTGACTTGTTTTGAAACGTAATTGCGACTTGATACTATGGTTAATAGTATCTTGGAAGTGTTATACTAAAAAGAGTCATTTGTTTTAAAGAGTAGAAGTATGTAGTACTTGGGTTAAATTCCCGGATCATTATAAAAGACATGTTAGTGCCTTAAGTAAACTAAAATGAGAGTGTATGTTAACAAGAATAATAAGAAGTTAGGGGATTCTTAACTTGCTTATATATTGTGTGATAAGCCGGTAGTGCTTATGTTATGTATGATAGCCGGTTTTGTGCTAGTGGTTTATTATTCATTTCGGGGTCATTCCCCGGGTTTGTGGCATTTGCATATTCCGTGGATTTGCTACCCACGATGCGAGGAATTCCTCATGCGAGTCCGCAAGGGCTTATGCGGGTGAAATAGTCCCATGCGGCGGATCTGACCTATGCGAGGAATACCTCATGCGAGTCCGTAAGGGCTTATGCGGGTGAAATAGTCCCATGCGAGGAATACCTCATGCGGTTCCACGCGGCCTATGCGGGTGAAATAGTCCTAGGTGTAGGATTGCTTAATGATACTGCGGGCGGGTGGTCCTGCTTTGATCGTGAGCTTCCTATTTTATATTGTAAGTATACTACTATTTACTCTCATTGTTAGTAAGGCCTTTGTGTCTTTATTAATTGAGTTATCATACATGTCTCTGTTTTATTTTAGACTTATGATTTCATTCTGATTACTTTTAGTTTCACATATTTGGTACATGTTATCGACCTCCTTCGGGTGCGTTCATGCCGTGTAAGTGCAGAGTTGCGATCCTCGCTCTTAGGATCACTGTTCAGCTGTTGATAAGCTCCTTTATTTCGGAGGCTTATCCCTGGTATTGTCGGTTGTTGTACATTCAGGGGTATGGCGGGGCCCTGTCCCGCCAGAGTTGTTATTCTTAAAGGTCTGTAGTCACATTGTGGTTTGGGTTGTAAAGAAGAGAAAAATGTACTATTTTATTTGTATAGCTAACGGAAGCTGGCCTTATCGGCTAGCATGTTGTTATTTTATGTTAAGCATTTTTATCAGTTGTGTATGTTCATTGCTATTCTCGATGTATACGAGAGGGTGCCTGGTAGGGCACGATCGTGAGCCAGTCGTGACAAAAGTGGTATCAGAGCAGTTAGTCCTCGGAAAGTGTCTACAGACCGTGTCTAGTAGAGTCTTGATTATCGGTGTGTTGTGCACCACATCTATAATCAGGAAGCTGCAGGACATTTAGGATTGGTTTCCATTCTTCTCACTCTAAGATCGTGCGATAGAGCGGTATGGTTAGGGTCGTCTCTCCCTAACAAGTTATGATTATGCGACTACGAGAAAGCGTGATGACCGGGAAAGAGTATGTGGATTGCGTATCCAGGTTGGTAATGTTTGTAGTTGGTATTGTGACATACAACTACATGGATTTATGTATGAGGGTCAGACACGTGTTGCCTAGAATGATTTTAGATTACCAGGATTTGGTAAGGACTAAATAAGTACCGGGAAGGTATGAAACAGTTTAATGAATTCTCATAAAAGTTTTACGTACTAATTTGAGATAATTAGGAAATGATGAGCTGTCTGAGAAGGAAATGGACCCTTAAGAGGTTATAATTAAGGGAATTAATGGAAGACTATGTTAATAGATTGAGCTACGTAGTAGGATTTCGAGAATGGTACGGGTGAGGTCTGTATGGAGTAAGTATGGTTGTTGTGGTCAAGACAACACGATTATGGTATTACGATAAGTTTTGTACCCGTTCTGGGAGGTGATAAGGTAGGCATGGAGCATGGGAATTGCGAGCCTAAGAATGTGATAACCACCGAGACCTTAGGTATATAAGGCCTTCTCGGGTAGTAAAAAGTTAAGACAGACCAAGGAAAAGAGTTAAATACGACGCCGAGTCGGGTTGGGAACCTATTAAGGGTCGCCTCATAGTTTGAAATGAAATGGGATTAGTTGGTAGTAGTCCCGCTACGTGACAGGGTCACGAGGGTGCAAGGCCCAAATCTAGTTAATCATTTTACGGGTTCGTGGACGCGTTCCACCGGAACCAGGTTGAGAGAGCCGGAATGGGCCTTATATTGTTTAATTTAGTAACTCCAAAGAGTGGAGGCCAGAATTAGTATGGAAATTTATGTACGTATGCTAGTATAAGTTTGGAAGTACGGAAAGAGTACGACCAGTGAAAAAAAAAAAGAGAGCAACCAAGTGTAAAGAAATAAAGCCTGAATCTATGAGAACCTTTCGAGGAGACTACACCGTGAGTGTTGGGTGGTAGCTGAGCGGGTAGATAATAGTTGCCGGTAACGATACAGTCGTTGGAACCTAGTAGACCTAGCAGAGCTGTTATGACAGACATTGAGGTCATTATGAGTACGGGCTAGTTGACCTCTTGATATGCCAACGTTGACTGCAGAGAGAGATTGGCTCGATTCCAGTTTCCTGGTAAGCTGATTATCCAGTGTAAAGGAAGAGAAGTAGTAGTAACCAGTGAATTATCCTTCCTTCATTGGCATCATTGTTTTTCTCTTTAAGTCTGTGTGACTTGTTCACTTGAGGTAAATTGACGCAGGTAGTAAGTAATAATTGAATTTGAAGGAATTTATGTTAAGTGCCCGTGGGGGTACTTGGAGTTGGTGTGGTGTGGCGGTCAGGGCCACGACCTTCCGGATAATTTCAGGAAAAAGTACAAGGCAAGAATAAAATAAGTACGAGTGCTGCCGGCGGAAAGCTGAGGGCATCTTTGGTAGATTGGAAAATCTACACGAACTTAAAGGCGGTGCGTGATGATTAGAGAATTACTGGACCGCAAGAGGACCCTGTGTTTAGGGTTGTGACTCCAAGGAAAGTTTAAGAAAGGGAGATAAGTTCTCTCCCCGTATGAGACGTTTTACGTATTATGTGTACCCATGTTGTTAGGCGAAGGATAGGAGACCGTAAGGTCTTGATATCGTCATGCCATAGGATTCTGATTGTGGGTAACGGGGAAAAGTGTTGTGTTGGGGTAATTAAGAACGACGTCATTTAATTGGTCGGAAGTATCGTAAAGATATAAATGCGGGTTATGCGCGTATGAAGCATGCGATTATGAATCAAGATAGAAATACTTTTGCTAATAGTAAGCCTAAGGTAAGGTTCTGACCAGATCGATAAAAGAGAATACAACTATTGTTATGTATGTTGCACGAGATATGATGACCCCAGACTAGTGTAAGACCATTAGTAAATAATGGGCAGTAAGAACACCTTGAGGAGAGGTGGTAGCATCGGGTTACTACTTGACGAGATCAAGGAAAATCTCCCCCCACTAAATTGTGATTGACAGGAAGTCTTAGACAGGAGGCAAGCAAAGGAATCAAATCTAAGTTTAGTGACCAAGTTTTGTTGCAACAGAGAAAGGGAAACAGGAACCATAAGTGAGATTAAGGATACCCGAATATTTCACAGGAATGCGAAAGGCTTCCAGTTATTGGAAGATAAGTTGACTCGACTACAGTTCTAACTCATCCTGAAAGACTAGAGGGTTAGGTTATTATGATAGCACGTCGATTGTTGGGCTAGGTTGTGTGCTGACGCAACCCGATAAGGATAGAGCCTATGTTTTCCCGGTAGTTAGGGAAGCAGGAAAGGAAATTACGCCACTCACGATTTAGAGCTGGCGGCAGTTAAATCATGCCTTGAAGATTTGGAGGGCATGACGTGTATATAGACTTCATGTGGATATTTGGTGCAGACCACAAAAGCCTCTGGTATATCTGCAGACTGAGGCAGTAGAATTTGCGACAGCGATGGTGGTTAGAGTTATTCAAGGATTGTGATATCGATATCATATACCACCCAGGGAAGCCAAGACAGTTAAAGATACTCTTAGTCGCGGATCTAAGGGTAGTCTGCTAGATGGGCAGCCAGATAGACTGGACGTGGTCCGTGAGATTCTTCAGTTACCGAGCCTAGGGGTTCGATTATTTGTTTCCAAGGTTAATGAAGTTTAGATCCGAGAGGTTGCCGAGTCTTCCGTCGTTGAGGAGGTAAAAAGGCGACAGTATGAGGATCCAGTTATGATACGATATCGAGATACGGCTCTCCGAGAGGAGAAGAGCCTGTTTGAGTAGCACCGGATGAGGTGCTGTGATATGAGGATAGATTGTGTGTACCCGGTGCTGCAGGACTAGTCAGCAGGTTTTAGGGGAGGCATACAGTGCTTATTTCTCAAATTGTTCGGGGTCGACTAAGTTATGTCGTGACCTCAGATGTATGTATGGGTAAGATGACCGAAAAAGGGGCGTAACATAGTTGTTGCTTAATATCCGAATTAGTAGCAGGTCATGGTTGAACACCAGAAGCCCAGTGGGCTATTACATGCGATTTAGACCCCGACTTAGACATGTGAGGTAATTTAAATGGATCTTGCTACAGGGTGGCATCGTACTCAGAGGAAGTGCGACTCCCTGGGGGTCATGGTAATTAGGATGACGAAGCCAGCCGTGTTCTTCCGGTTAGGACCACTTACTCGGCTGAGGTTCGTGCTAGCTTTTATAGCAGGGGGATTGTGAGACTGCACGGGGTTCCTACGTTTATGATGTCAGACAGATGAGCTCGATTACAGATAACTTCTAGAGGTTTTTCAGAAGGGTTTTAGGGACACAGGTGAGTCTCAGTGTTGCATTACATCCTCAGACCGACGGACAGGCAGAGCGTACTATCCAGGCATTTGAGGATAGGTTGCGGGACTGTGTTTTTGATTTCAGAAATAGCCGGGAAGGTTAATTGCCTCTTGTCGTGTTACGTACGATATGAATACCCTTCCGCTTTTGGATGGCCCTGTATGAGGCCTTGTATGTAAGAAAGTGTAGATCGCCGGTTGGATGGTTCGACATAGGCGAGGTTCAGTTATTTGGTCCAGACTTGATTCAGCGTGCTATGGATAAGGCGAAGCTTATCCGGGAAAGATTATTAGTAAGCTTAGAGTCAGCAGAAGCTTTATGCAGATAACCGACGTTGACACATGGGGTTCAACTTGACATCTTTGTATGAGCATTGTTATGTGGCCACGTGTGGCATTATTGGTATGTAGGGGTTGTAAAAGGAGACTATGTCGCTATCTTTAAGTTTGACTCCCAAAGGAACATTCGGGGACGAATGTTTCTAAGGGGGGAAGAATGTTACACCCCGGAATTTCAGGATATGTTTCTAAGAACGTACGTAAGAACTCAAAAATGTTAAGGTTGAGACGAGTAAAAATTTATCGGAATTATGGAATTGTCGGAAAACGAAATATTGCGACGAACGGGAGGGCGACATGTGTCACCCCCCTTTATGGACATGGACGAAATGTGCAAGGGTGGAATGGTCATTTGACCATAATTTATGATGAAGTCTTGCAAAGCTTAGAGCTTGACAACTTTGACCAAGTCAATGACCCCACATAGCTTGATATTTAGTGAATCTCATCCAAACCACACAAGTGTTCTAATCTTAACCCTCCATTTGGTTATATATTCATCCTACTAGTGCAAGATGACTTCTACACTTAGAAAAATTTTGAGAAAATTGTGTGTTCTTGAGAGGAGCTCTCGGGTTGCCCTCCATTGCAAGACAAATTTTTTCAATTGTTGTCCAATAATCTCCCCACTTTAAACCAAGGTTCCTAAGAGTATTGTAAGGTTATCTCAATAGAAAGATCCCGGAAAAATGGAGTTTTCGTATTAGTCGCAAGGTGAAAACCTAATTGCTTTCTAGGTTTTGTTTGGAAGTTTGAAGGAAATTGGTTGGTGTTGTTCTAAGGGTCTCAAGTGGCGGATTGAAGTGTCTTGAAGAGGCTCTAAGTTGCTAAGGAGCGACTTCAGATTTGGAGTTGGATTAAGATTCGTTGAGGTATAATCTTGTCTCTTAAAAGTGTTACAAGATTATCTATTTTGTTGTTAGCTTTACATGTTGCTAGCATGAAGTATATGTGTTGAAGTTTATAAGTATTATGGGTTGCTTGTAGCCTTAAAATCCGAAATGTAATGTAAGCCATGTGAAGTTGGATTACAATTTGGTCGTTTACTAGAATTGTCGCATGTTACTTACTTGAATATTATAGTAGTATAATCGATTGCGACTTGATATCATGTTATACTAACAACTTGGATTGAAATGGAAATTGGATTAGAATTGATGTTATAGTACTTCAAGTTTGCCGAATTGGCCTAGTAGTTGTACTAGTTTGATATCGTTTGTGGGGCAGAATTTTACACGTCTAGTAGGCGTGTAATCCCCTATTGTTGATTTCATTGATTGGGCCTTAAATGTGGCGTGTTTGGTTATTGTATTCGGCCTTGAAAAAGGTGGCAAGTGAGTAGAAACAAAGGAGGTGCTGTCCGATTTTCCGTAGAATTTAGAGACTTTACACTTATAATATTCTACGTTTGAAGTAAGATGTTAATAGACGTACTATGGTCATTATAGGTTGACATACTATATGCGCTTAATTGGACTTAGCAGTGGATTAAACCGAAGAGGTATGTGGAACTTTCTTATCCCTTGAGCATGAATAAGTTGTAAATGTATAGTACGGTAGACGTACAAGATTTTGACAATCTAGGTCCATTTGATATCCCGGGCTTATTTTAAGAATGTCCAAGTTGATTGAGTTAGGGAATTAACTCACTTGTTAAATATTAAGGATATCTTGGCTTTCAAAAGTTAAGAGACTTTAAGTATGTTGAAAAGTATTATGGATACTTGTTTTGTTGGAAAGTTTAAGTCTCTTGGTTATAAAGAAGTATGTAAGTTGCTAATGTATAAAGCTAGTATAACGACTTTATGGGAAGTTGGTTATAATAGCTTTATGGATAGTTAAAAAGAGTGGTTTACTCTAAGTAATTTAAGTATGATAAATGACTTGTTTTACTGAAAGGCAATTTGATTTTAAGGCATCAATTGCCTAAGGTTTTATAAGAAAATGGGTCACTTGATTTAGAAACCTAACTTTATTTCTAAAGGTATTGTGACTTGTTTTGAAACGTAATTGCGACTTGATACTATGGTTAATAGTATCTTGGAAGTGTTATACTAAAAAGAGTCATTTGTTTTACAGAGTAGAAGTATGTAGTACTTGGGTTAAATTCCCGGATCTTTATAAAAGACATGTTAGTGCCTTAAGTAAACTAAAATGAGAGTGTATGTGAACAAGAATAATAAGAAGTTAGGGGATTCTTAACTTGCTTATATATTGTGTGATAAGCCGGTAGTGCTTATGTTATGTATGATAGCCGGTTTTGTGCTAGTGGTATATTATTAATTTCGGGGTCATTCCTCGGGTTTGTGGCATTTGCATATTTCGTGGATTTGCTACCCACGATGTGAGGAATACCTCATGCGAGTCCGCAAGGGCTTATGCGGGTGAAATAGTCCCATGCGGGCGGATACAGCCTATGCGAGAAATACCTCATGCGAGTCCGTAAGGGCTTATGCGGGTGAAATAGTCCCATGCGAGGAATACCTCATGCGGGTCCACGCGACCTATGCGGGTGAAATAGTCCCAGGTGTAGGATTGCTTAATAATACTGCGGGCGGGTGGTCCTGCTTTGATCATGAGCTTCCTATTTTATATTGTAAGTATACTACTATTTACTCTCATTGTTAGTAAGGCACTGTGTACTGTTAATTGAGTTATCATACACATCTCGATTTTATTTTAGACTTATGATTTCATTACGCTGATTTCGGGCCACATATTTGGTACATGTTGTACTGACCTCCTTCGGGGGGCTGCGTTCATGTTGCAGGTAGAGTATAGGTTGCTGATCCTCGCTCTTAGGATCACTGTTCAGCTGTTGAGAAGCTCTTTTATTTCGGAGGCTTATCCCTGGTATTGTCGGTTGTTGTACATTCAGGGGTATGGCGGGGCCCCATCACTTGAGTTGTTATTCTTAAGTGCAGAGTCACATTGTGGTTTGGGTTGTAAAGAAGAGAAAAATGTCTTTATTTTATTTGTATAGCTTACGGAAGGTGGCCTTATCGGCTAGCTTTGTTGTTATTTTATGTTAAGCATTTTTATCGATTGTGTATGTTCCGCTATTCTCGATGTATACGAGAGGGTGCCTGGGTAGGGCACGATCGCGAGCTTGGTCGGGTCGTGACACATTTCCAATCAAAACCTATGAAAACGACTTAGGTTTTCGCCTTGCGACTAACGTGAAAACGCCGTTTTTCCGAGATCTTTCTATTGAGATATCCTTACAATACCCTTAGGGACCTTGGGTTAAAGTCTTGTGAATAATGGACCAAAATTGCAAAATTTTCTTGGGAGAAAAACACTAAAGCCGAGAGCACTCATAAGTGAAGAACAAGGTTTCTAATTTTTCTAAGTGTTGAAGACAAGTATTGCACTAGTGTAGTGTATATATAACACAATGGAGGGCTTAGATTATAACAAATGTGAGGCTAGGATGAAGAACATTAATTAATTAGCCAAGTGGACAAGTTGACTTGGTCAATTTTCTCAAGCTTTGAAGACTTGATCTTCCACATAGGTCAATGACCATTCTACCCTTGCCCAATTTCGTCCAAGACCATGGGGGGGTGCCACGTGTCACCCTCCCATTCGTCCATAAAATTTCGCAACCCTCATGGGCCCCACAAAACGTAAAATTTCTCGGGTGGGCCCCACGTGACCAAATCCGTAAAAATAAATTTCCATAATGATAATAAGTTCCATACTCTTCAAATAATGCATTTTGATAATCCAATTCTTATCAACAAACATTTTTCCTTTCCGACGTTCGGAAGATTTTTCCGTCGGAAAAATAATTCTTCCTTTCGTACAAATTTTCAAGTCTTGATTCCTTACGCACATTCTCTTATACATGTCCTGGACTTACGGGGTGTAACAACCATATTGTTAGATTAAGTTGTGATGTATGCTTAAGTTGTTGTGGTTAAGACAACATGATTTGGAGATTATGAGAAGCTATACTACCCGTATACGGGGAGAGACAAAGTAAGCTTGGGACATGGAATATTTGAGGATCTTAGAATATTTTGGGATTATGAAGAGTACGACAAGTAAGAAAAGGAGCGAAGAAGTGTCAAAAGAGTTGAAGTTGTTTATAATTACGAGTAGTAAGAAGATATGAAAAATAAGAGTTAGATTTATTTCAGAACTTGAATGAGACTAGGTGTTATATTGTATCCATGCAAGGCATCTTTGGGTTTGTGGAGTATTGTTGGAACTTGAAGAATAAGAATAGATTAAGCGAAGTGCGTGCTGTGAATTTCAGGCACAGCACCGCGGTGCCGACAGCGGGCATGATCTTTGAAACTCGAAGAAGGCTGCGGGAGTTACTGGGACGCGATCTTTGAAGCGTTAGAGGAGTGACAGTAATTCAAGGCCGCGGTGTCGACTCTAACGAGTATAGGTTGGTAGGTATAGCTAAAGGAGACTATGTCGAAGTTTGTATAGCTTGAGACTTTTGATGAACATTCGAGGACGAATGTTTCTAAGAGGGTAGGATATTAAACCCCGTATTTCCAAGGCATTAATATGGGAACGTACGTAAGGAATTAAGATTTGAATATTCGAAGGAAAGAATTATTACATTTTCTAAAGGAAAAATTTCGGAAAAATGTGACGACAGAAAAAATTATTAACTTGGAGTTTAATTCTCCTAATTTTATTTATGGAATTAGTATTGGATTATGAAGTATCAGAATTGATAATATGGGGTCCACCGAAAATTTTACAATTTTGTGCGGCCCTTCAAAAAATTTAGATATTTTGACTAAGTGTGAGATATTTTATTTGAAGAGAAGATTTGGCCAATGGGAGGGTGACATGTGTCCCTCCCCACTTGTCTTGCAAGATATACAATATATATAGATAAGGATGTCAAGACTTCTTGACACAAGAAAATAATATCATCTTCTCCAAACCCTTTTCTCTCTTATTCCATAGCCCTTAACTTTCGAATTTCATAGCAAGGTGAAGATCAAGATCACTTATTTTTCCATAATTAAGCTTCCTAACTAAGTGTTAAACCTATATTTCTCTCCAAAAGATGGGTTGGCCGAAATCTCCCCAAAGGAACGCTAGGCTTAAGATAAATTTTTTGGAAGTGAAACAAGAAGGGAGGATGGTTACAAGCTTGTAGATGATGCATGAGTGTTATTGGAGCTTGAAGAAGTGGTGTGGAAGTGAAGGAGTTGACCGAGAAAGTGTGGACTATTTTGGGTGAGATTTGAGGTAAAATTTCTTCTTCCTCTTGAAGTAATTGGATATTACATGTTGTTATAGTTGATAGGTGAACGTGTATTAAGTGAAATGGAGAATAAGAAGTGCATGAGACTATTTTGGGTGTTGGGATTCCAAGCAGTTTTGGTGTGTTGGATTTCGTTGGTTATTATTGTTGTTATTTACACTTGTCGCATGTTAAAATAAAATAATCTTGTTATTGATATGCGATATGGAGTATATATAAGTGTTGAAATGTGAATTGGATTATAAAGAATTATGGAAAAAGGGCTTTGAATTGTTGGAGTTGTTGTGGCCGAGAAACTGCCCAAAACTGTTAGATGTTGTCGTGTCGTTTTATGGACTGTTTTGTATAGATTAGGGGGACGAATTTTATACGTCAAGTAGGCGTGTAATCCTCTTTGGTTGCTGTTTTTATTGTGCCTTAAATAGGGCTTGATTGTTGTTGAATTTGGGCCTTGAAAAAGGTAGAAAAGTACGTATAAACGGGGGAAGTGCTGCCCAAATTTTCGTAGAATAAGAGGACCATTACTTGGTATATGTCCTATACTAGTGAGTATGAAGTTGATAGACGTGTTATTGTCATTATAGGTTGAAGTACTTTGAGACGTATCCTAGATTGTAGAGTTGGTTAGCTCGTCAATAAGGTATGTGAACTATCCTTTCTTCTTTGGCATGATTTAATTTTATAAAGTGAGTGGATTTATTCCTTATTGATACTTGATTTTATTTTATAAAGTGAGTGGATTTTAATCCTTATTGATACTTGACTTGATTTTATAAAGTGAGTGGATTTTAATCCTTATTGATACTTGATTTGATTTTAGAAAGTGAGTGGATCCTAATCCATAACGATACTTGACTCGATCTTTATAGAGTTCTATTGAACCTAATCCTTAGTGATATATCCTATTGATAGTACTTTGAGTTTCTAAAATGGAAGTTGTTTACCTATCCTATTGATAGTACTTTGAGTTTCTAAAATGGAAGTTGTTTACCTATCTATTGATAGTACTTTGAGTTTCTAAAATGAAAGTTCATTATATGTGTATGGTACACGAGATGTTGGTACCTAGGTTTATCTAAAATGAAAGTTCATTAAATGTGTATGGTAAACGAGATGTTGGTACCTAGGTTTATCTAAAATGAAAGATTTTATATGTGATTGGTACATGATGTTTTGGTACCTTGACATAGCTAAATGGAAGATTTTATATGTGTTTGGTACATGATGTTTTGGTACCTTGGCATAGCTAAATGGAAGATTTTATATATGTTTGACACATGATGTTTTGGTACCTTGGCATAACTAAATGGAAGATTTTATATGTGTTTGGTAAATGATGTTCTGGTACCTTGGCATAA
The DNA here is from genome assembly GCA_029844215.1 of Przewalskia tangutica. NCBI lineage: Eukaryota > Viridiplantae > Streptophyta > Magnoliopsida > Solanales > Solanaceae > Przewalskia > Przewalskia tangutica. The sequence goes on from CM056733.1 coordinate 42,162,084, forward strand.
CTGAAATGACAGTTTGTATATGTGATTGGTACATGAGATGTTGGTACCTTGGTTTTTCTAAAATGGAAGTTCGTTTTAATGGTCGGTACAGGAGATGTTGTACCCTGGTTTTATTCCTTTGAGAGTCAAAAGATGAGTTAAATTACACAAGGTTTCTATGATGCGGGTATAGATACCCATAACAATATATTATTATATGAAAAGGCATTCATAATTTTAAAATGACTCTCATACTTGTGAAAGGTACAGTTGGCTCTATATTATATGGCATGGTCGGATCTGGTATTTGATTTTCATACTTGTCTGTGTCATCTTTTGGCCAGTTTTGATCGTATTTAATGTACTTTATGTTTACATACTTAGTACATTGTTGTACTGACCCCTTCTCCGGGGGGCTGCATTCATGCCCGCATGTATAGGTACTCGATTGTGTGATCCGCGAGCTTAGGATCTCCATTCAGCTTCTATTGAGACAACTCCACTATTCTGGAGTCTTGTTATTTTGGTACGGAGTTTGTATTACAGTCTTATGTATATTCAGAGGTACGGCGGGGTCTTGTCCCGCCATAGTTACTGTCAAACTCTTAGAGGTTTGTATTCATATGTGGGTTGGACTCGTATACAGTGTAGTTTCTTTTTGGTTTATATATATATAATGGAGGCCTTGCCGCCTTTGCCTTTGCTTGTTACAAAAAAAAAGAGTTTTATTTAGCTTCCGCGGGTTACTTGTGATGTATGGGTAGAAGGGTGCCCAGGTAAGGCACTAATCACTGGCCCGGGGTTCTGGTCGTGACAGAGTGGTATCAGAGCAGTTAGTCCTCGGAATGTCTACAGACCGTGTCTAGTAGAGTCTTGGTTATCGGTGTGTTGTGCACCACACCTATAAACATGAGGTCACAGGACATTTAGGATTGGTTTCTATTCTTCTTACTCTGAGATCGTCCCATAGAGCTATGATTAGGATAATCCCCTCTAACATATTGTGGTGTTGCAGCTATGAGAATGTGACAGCGGCCCGAAGGGGAATATATGGGCTTGGTATACAGGTTGGTAAAAATTGTTGTATAGTTGGTATGTTGATGACATACATCTATTCGAACGTATTTATTAGGGCCATGTGTGTGTTGCCCAAAATGATTATGTGTATCATGATGTGGGTAAGCGTTAAAATTGCTTGAAAGGTATGAAACAATTTAATGAATCCACATCAAGGATATATATGTGCTAATTTGGAATAATTAGGAGATGATGAGCTGTCCAAGAGGGTGATGAACCCTTAAGAGATCATGTTTAATTGACTTAGTGTCATACCATGTTGTTAGATTAAGTTGTGATGTATGCTTAAGTGATATGAATGAATAATATTTGTATGGAGTAGATAGGGTTGTTGTGGTTAAGACAACATGATTTGGAGGTTATGAGAAGCTATACTACCCGTATACGGGAAGAGATAATGTAAGCTTGGGACATGGAATATTTGAGAATCTTAGAATATTTTGCGATTATGAAGAGTAAGACAAGTAAGAAAAGGAGCGAATAAGTGTCAAAAGAGTTGAAGTTGTTTATAATTACGAGTAGTGAGAAAATATGAAAAATAAGAGGAAGATTTATTTTAGAAATTGAATGAGATGAGGTGTTATATTGTGGCCATGCAAGACATCTATGGGTTTGTGGAGTATGGTTGGAACTTGTAAAATAAGAAGAGATTAAGCGAAGTGCGTGCAGTGAATTTCAGGCACAGCACCGCGGTGCTAAAACTTCAGAGAAGCTGCAGGAGTTACGGGACCGCGGTGCTGAATCGTTAGAGGAGTGGCAGTAATTCAAGGTTGCGGTGTCGACTCTAACGAGTATAGGATCATAGGTATAGCTAAAGGAGACTATGCCGAAGTTTGTATAGCTTGAGACATTTGATGAACATTCGAGGACGAATGTTTCTAAGGGGGAAGAATGTTACACCCCGTATTTTCAAGACATTAATATGGGAACGTACGTAAGGAATTAAGATTTGAATATTCGAAGAAAAGAATTATTACATTTTCTTAAGAAAAAATTTGACGACGGAAAAAATTATGAAATTGGAGTTTAATTCTACATATATGATTTATGGGATTAGTATTGGATTATGAAGTATCGGAATTGATAATATGGGGTCCACAAAAAATTTCACAATTTTGTGGGGCTCTTCGAAAAATTTAGATATTTTGGCTAAGTGTGGGATATTTTATTTGAAGAGAAGATTTGGCCAATGGGAGGGTCACATGTGTCCCTCCCCACTTGTCTTGCAAGATATACAATATATATAGATAAGGATGGCCAGACTTCTTGACACAAGAAAATAATATCATATTCTCCAAACCCTTTTCTCTGTTATTCCATTGCCCTTAAGTTTCAAATTTCATAGCAAGGTGAAGATCAAGATCACTATTTTTCCAAGATTAAGCTTCCTAACTAAGTGTTAAACCTAGATTTCTCTCCAAAAGATGGGTTGACCGAAATCTGCCCAAAGGAACCCTAGGCTTGAGATAAACTTTTTGGAAGTGAAACAAGAAGGGAAGATGGTTACAAGCTTGTAGAGGATGCATGGGTGTTATTGGAGCTTGAAGAAGTGGTGTGGAAGTGAAGGAGTTGGCCGAGAAAGTGTGGACTGTTTTGGGCGAGATTTGAGGTAAAATTTATTCTTCCTCTTGAAGTAATTGAATATTACATGTTGTTATAGTTGATAGATGAACGTGTATCAAGTGAAATGGAGAATAAGAAGTGCATGAGACTATTTTTGGGTGTTGGCCGATTTTAGGCAGTTTTGGTGTTGTTGGATTTCGTTGGTTATTATTGTTGTTATTTACACTTGTCGCATGTTAAAATGAAATAATATTGTTATTGATATACGATATGGAGTATATATAAGTGTTGAAATGTGAATTGGATTATAAATAATTATGGAAAAAGGCTTTGGATTGTTGGAGTTGTTGTGGCCGAGAAACTGCCCAAAATTGTTATTAAAACCAAGTATTACTCTTCTTTCAAAAACGATTCATAATTCTTTTGAAATACTTCAAGATTCTTATTATTTAAAACTCAAGTCAAAAGACATCGAAGTAAAACCACGTTCAGTTAACACACGTACGTCTACCGTACTATATATATTTTAAAATATCATGCTCAAGAGGATAGGAAGAATCACGTACCTCATGAAATCCACCGCCAAGTCGAATATGTCGCGCAGAGTATCAACCTATAATAGTCAAATCGTCTATCAACGTCTAGACTACTCGTAGAATATTCTAAGCGAAGGTTCTTACTTCTACGGAAAATTGGCAGACTTCCCTACCCGTCAAACTACTCAAGTCTACTGTAAATACAGTCCTATGTAATTACAGTTCAATTCTCTTCTTTTATACCATCCTTCTATAAATTTTATACTTAATTCTAAACTACTAAGATATGTAATCTCCAATTACAATAGAAGGACAAAGATATTTACCTCGATAAGCCCAAAATTATCCAAGATTAAAGTCGATCCTGAGCAAGGTTTAGCTCCTATTCTGTACGCTCCAATTCGCTCCAAGAAACCCTTAGAAGTTCTATACAACTTCTACTTAATACTTCAACCAACAAAGAAGATTTTCCTAGGGTTTCGTTTTGTGACTAATGGATATAAAGTAGTATTTCTGGGCTTTTACTATAGAGGTAACTTTGGAATACTACAAGGTATTTGGCTAAGGTATTTTGGAATCGTAACAATAGTGGAGAATATTTTTCTACCAAGGGGAGGGGAGGGGGTGTGTTGCGGAAAGCTACTAAGAGGGGGGGAAGTTTGGACGAGAAGTTCAACTAAAGGGGGGAAGGATTTTAAGACTTGGAACTTGTTTTGTGGATGAAGAAGTCTTGCACAAGAGGGTATTTATAGAACCACGAGGGCGAGATTAAAACAAATGGAGGGTGAAGATTTGGATCCATGTGAAGAATGAGGTCTTCCAACCAAGTGTCCACCACAATGTTGGGACATATGTCCACCACAACCTTGGGACATATGTCCCCCACAACAATGAGCCATGTGGCCTTCCACTAGCACCAAAAAAACGTCCACTACCTACTCCCACTCACCCAAAGAAATATCTTCCAAGACTTGACCATTTGACTTGTCCACTAGCCCAACATTTTCGTCCAACCCATGCCAACTAAGGGTGACACATGTCGCCTTCCTATTGTTCCAAAATATTTCGTCTCTCGGAAAAATCCGTAATCGGTTAAAATATTAAAAACGTAGAATTTCCTTCACAAGGTTCGGAATCTTTTCCGTTGAAAGTTCACAATTTCATCCTTAACCTAATTAGGGTTTGTACAAATGTACGTACGTCCTCACATACATACTCTGGAAATACGGGGTATAACATTCTCCCCTCCTTAGAAACATTCGTCCCGAATGTTCCTTCTCAAGACAGATAACGATAAAGTTCCTCATAACTTAAACAGTTTGCAAATGCCACACATGGCCACAATACAACACGCGCAAATACTTAAATCCAAGTCCACAAGGAATCACCTCTAGCATCACAAAAGCTCCCACCCAAGGTCTAAAAGATATTCCCTTCGCACCTTTACTTCACAAAAGTAATGATCACTTCTATTCTCTTACTCGTCGTACCCTCCTCGTACACTCGAACACTTCCTAAATAAACATACCACCTTCCTGTTATTGCTTCAGTTTCCAAAATCTCGAGGTTACTATCTCCAACTTGGTCATCATTAACTGGGAACACTCTGGATGGATCTCCGATACTTTTCCGAACATAGAAACATGAAAGACCGGACGTACTGCCTCCTACGTCGGACATCAAAGCTAACTTATAGGCAACCTGGCCTATTCTCCAAATGATCTGAAAACGCTCAAAGTACCTCGGGCTAAGTTTCCACTGCTTTCCAAATATCGTCACGCCCTTCCGGGGTGGTACCTTCAAGAAAACCCACCGTCAACCTGAACTCCAAGTGTCGACGCTGATTATCCGCACGACTTCTGTTGACTCTGAGCTGCCAATAACCTCTCCTGGATAAGCTTCACCCTATCCACATCCTGCTGAATCAAGTATGAACCAACTATCTGAACCTTGCCAACATCGAACCAATCGACTGGCAACCTACCCTTACGCCCATACCCGGCTTCATAAGGCAACATCCGAATACTGAAATGGTAGCTATTATAATACTCACTCAACAAGAGGCGAATAATCCTTACAGCTACCTCTGAAATCAAAACCACCAGCCCGAGGGTGAATGCAATACTGAGACTCACCTGAGTTCCTAACCTTGCCTGGTAAAACCTCCATAAAAAGAAATAGCCATAAACTGGGCTCCACTGCCTGTCATAAAGTAAAAGTAGGAACCCCGTGCAGTCTTACAACCTTCCTGATATATAACATCTCGCATAACCTCTCTGAGTAAATGCGATTCTGAAAGACAAGATAGGCTGACCTCATCGGCCCGACTACTGGTCGAACGCATCCACGAACTCGTACGATGGACTAAACTTGGGCCTAACACCCTCGTGACCCTATCACAAAGTGGGACCACCACAATTTTTCCTTACTTCAAACCGGGCTGCGGGTTGACCCGCAATCTGGCCTCAACCCGACCTACTTATCGCGCCAAGCTCTTGTTTCCCGATCCGGAACAATCTCACCATCGAGTCACGAAAACCTAGTGGTCTTCTTAGCTCAACTACCCTCTTTCATTTCACACTACTCAGGGACTTATCACACAAACATATCTCACGTATACTATGCACTCCGATAAGGGTCAAACATAAAATTAAATCTTTTACTCAAGATGGCCTTGCCTCTAAGGTCTCCACGTATAAAACTCTAAGGCTCACACTTTCCCTATCCCCAATCTTACCCTTTTACCTAACCATGATTTTTAATCACAATTAACACAATGCTATCTGAACATAACACTTAAAATATACTCATCTTATCACACATACTAATCTCTAGAGGGTTAAGGATATACATGTATCTACTGCTTCACTCCCCTTTGTCGTTCTAATCAATCCTGCCCTGTTGGGCGCATAGCTAGGGAAGGTGATGAACTAGCCACGATCTGAAGGTGAGTCTCTACATCCGCGCCACTGGTCGGACAATTTCGCATAAAATGGCCTGCTGTCATAAGCATAACAATTTGTCGAAGAAGTACGACACTCCCACAATGACAACTACCACAACGACCACACAGGTGGGGTGGCCTCTACAGCTAACACCCTTCCTCTCCGAACCACCGAATCCATGGCCCGATCGGTAGGTGAGTCCTCACTTGCATCCCTCCTTGAACATTCTTTCGTCACATGTACGGCGGCGCAGTAAAACAAGCACCAACAAAAAGCGACATTCCACGGGATGGCGCCGCCCTGTGTGAACACGAGGAAAACCGATTCGGTGGTGGAACCTACGTGTATCTGTGAACCAGAAGCCCTGGAGCTCTGACCAACTCCTGCATACCCCGAACGTCCTGAACCCTGTGGAGGACCACTCTGCACTGGCGGAGGCGCATATCTAGTCTGCTGCTGAGGAGATTCATCTCGAAAGTTACCAAAGGACCCTGCCGATCTGACCCTCTTCTGCTGATCTTGGTTAACCCGTCGATCCCTACGTTTCTCGGCCTGCTGCGCATAAGCCCGTACGCAGGCCATGCTCAAGCCTGACTGAAGAGCTACTCTTGCACAACCCTTCTTTAGATAATCATCAAGGCCCGCGATAAATCGGTACATAATATACTCTCTGGTTGCTAAATCCCTAGCTAGTAACAGGGTCGTCTCTTTGCAATACATACTTTCTGCTCGGTCGTGGGCGAAGGTCCAGATATCATGGCGCAGATGGAATCGCTGCCGCTTTGCTAAACTTTGTTGGGCCGCGGCGTGCGTAACTCCCGAATGAAGCACCACCTCGGGTGATGATTGGGCTGTGCCTCGTAACCTCTGCTCTACTCGCAGCTCCGCCGTGCCTTGCCCATACGGGCGGGTTGCCTTGCGCGGAGGCATAACTGGTAAGGGAAATAAATACGTTAGAGGGGTCCAACTTATAACACAGCTCTAAGGCACGATCTCAGAGTGAGAAGAGTGGAAACCAATCCTAGATATCCTATAGCCTCCTGATTATTGGTGTGGTGCACAACACACCGATAATCAAGACTCTACTAGATACGGTCTGTAAACACTTTCGAGGATTAACTGCTCGATACCACTTTTGTCACGACCGAACCGGGCGTGGTCGTGCCTACGGGCACCCAGTAGACATACATCGAGTAACGGCGGAATATAAAACAAGACATGAAACAATATGAAGTGAAAGCAGTTTATTCGAGAAAAGTTGCCTTCGGCATATATATATAAAAACTTGAGCGATTACATCCCTTTTACAAACCACCTTAAGATTACAGGACCTCTAAGAATGTTATAACAACAATGGCGGGACGGGGCCCGCCATACCACGAATGTAAGTACCTACAACGGCGAGGACTATACGAAAGATAAGCCTCAGGAGACACGGAGCTTCACAAAAGTGAGCGTGACCACATGAGCGAGGATCAACAAGCGGTGTACCTACACTGCGGCATGAATGTAGCCCCGAAGGAGGTCGATACAACATGTACCAAGTATGTGGCTGAAAATCAGTAAATGAAATCATAATAGTCTATATAAAGCAGAAGACATATATGATAACCAATTTACGATCTGAGAATATGTAGCGTCATGTCAAGTCGAGGACTCACGCCTAAAGTCATCACTCAAATATAACCATGGGTCGTACCCACAATATCAATCATGCGTGGAATTCCTTCCTCACCGCGGCGATCCATGATATAAAATCACCCAGAATACACATGAACACGTGTCCCACGTGTCATAATAAAACCGTATGGGGTAAGTGCGAAGGCATAGCGACTACTAAAACCCACAGTACCAACAATGCTATAAAGCGTATCACGAGGTCTTTCTAGACCGCGCCACGTAATCGGTGGCCACTCGCCCTCGGTATCAATGTGCGCGTCTAATCTCGAACTTACCGCGACTCCGCATAGGCCACATAGGCGCGTGAGGTATTCTCGCATCGGGGTAGCTAATCCGCGGCATCCTCCCGGACCTCGAAGTCCGCATAGTCACGCACCGCATGAGACACTCGCCGCGTCGGGATAATACACGAATGATCAATCTCGGAACTCCGCGACTCGCATAGGTCACTGCACCGCATGGTATTCCTGCATCGAGCGGCTAACCCTCAGAATTTCAAGTCAGGGGTGTAAGTGATATAATAGCAGTACAACGGCTTATCGTTAAACAACATAAGCACAACAAGGGAACCCCCTTTACACAAACGTTACAAGATACTAACACACGTAGCATCATAACATGTTTACTTATCAAACCAACAAGAAAGTATTACAAGGCTATCACAAACCAACATAGTCAAGTTATTCACACAAGGTACTTTCTATTTTATGTCAACAAGTTCGGGTTTTTAATCCCCAAAGTACTTCATACATTAACTCTTTAAAAAGATCCGTTTCTTTCACAAAGGGCACACGATACCCGTAGTATCAAAAGTAGAGTGACTATATTTTTAAGTAAACCCAAACAACTTCCCTACCTTCTTTTTGAACCAACTTAAGACAAAAGCATGCCTTCATTTTTCAACGAAAACACTTCAAATTTTCAAGTCTTTGTCTTTTATAAATCAAGTCCTTAGTTTGAACTTTTTAAGAAAATCAAAACTTGTTTATTAATGATCTTATTAAAGCAGTCATGATCTAGGAAATGTAATACAATTTTGTCTTATCTTAGCTTCTATGCAAATGGGGGTTTCTACTGGTTTTAATAATACTTACTTAGTCGATACATTTTCCTTTATTAGCGCTGCAGTGGTTTGTTCGATACTTATTTCCCTTTTCCGAAATCAATACAAGGCTTTCATAAACAATTAAGTAAACCGTTCCTTTTATCTTTCTTAAGTCGTTATACCTAACTTCCCATAAAGCTAGCATAACTCTTAAGCTTTTAAAACCAAGTATTACTCTTCTTTAAAAAACGATTCATAATTCTTTTGAAATAATTCAAGATTCTTATTATTTAAAACTCAAGTCAAAAGACATCGAAGTAAAACCACGTTCAGTTAACACACGTACGTCTACCGTACTATATATATTTTAAAATATCATGCTCAAGAGGATAGGAAGAATCACATACCTCCTCGGCGAAATCCACCTGCCAAGTCGAATATGTCGCGCGCAGAGTATCAACCTATAATAGTCAAATACGTCTATCAACGTCTAGACTACTCGTAGAATATTCTAAGCGAAGGTTCTTACCTACGGAAAATTGGGCGACTTCCTACAGTCAAACTACTCAAGTCTCAGTAAATACGGTCTATGTAATTCTGATTCAATTCTCTTCTTTTATACCATCCTTCTATAAAATTTATACTTAATTCTAAACTACTACGATATGTAATCTCCAATTACAATAGAAGGACAAAGATATTTACCTCGATAAGCCCAAAATTATCCAAGATTAAAGTCGATCCTGAGCAAGGTTTAGCTCCTATGCATGCGCTCCAATTCGCTCCAAGAAACCCTTAGAAGTTCTATACAACTTCTACTTAATACTTCAACCAACAAAGAATATTTTCCTAGGGTTTCGTTTTGTGACTAATGGATATAAAGTAGTATTTCTGGGAATTTAGTATAGAGGTAACTTTGGAATACTACAAGGTATTTGGCTAAGGTATTTTGGAATAGTAACAATACTTGGAGAATATTTTTCTACCAAGGGGGGGGGGGGTGTTGCGGACGAAAGCTACTAAGAGGGGGGGGGGGAGTTTGGACGAGAACTTCAACTAAAGGGGGGAAGGATTTTAAGACTTGGAAATTGTTTTGTGGATGAAGAAGTCTTGCACAAGAGGGGGGTATTTATAGAACCACCAAGGGCCAAGATTAAAAGAAATGGAGGGTGAAGATTTGGATCCATGTGAAGAATGAGGTCTTCCAACCAAGTGTCCACCACAACCTTGGGACATATGTCCCCCACAACAATGAGCCATGTGGCCTTCCACTAGCACCAAAAAAAACGTCCACTACCTACTCCCACTCACCCAAAGAAATATCTTCCAAGACTTGACCATTTGACTTGTCCACTAGCCCAACATTTTCGTCCAACCCATGCCAACTAAGGGTGACACATGTCGCCCTCCTATTGGTCCAAAATATTTCGTCTCTCGGAAAAATCCATAATCGGTTAAAATATTAAAAACGTAGAATTTCCTTCACAAGGTTCGGAATCTTTTTCGTTGAAAGTTCACAATTTCATCATTAACCTAATTAGGGTTTGTACAAATGTACGTACGTCCTCACATACATACTCTGAAAATACGGGATATAACACCTTTACTACTGTACTTCGCATGTTCTATTTTTTCTTTTCCGTGTAATTAAGGTTCAGAAGTAAAAAAAAAGCAGCAACCAAAATCGTTATCTTAACTTGTTTTTTAGAAAGACCAAGGTGACTATTTTCAAAGAATAAGTGGCATTGGCAGAACAAAGAATAGGAGGATATATATACATATAAATGAAGGGATTAAAATCTTGCAACCTAAATGACTTAAGGCACTTAGTCATTTGGTGGTCTGTCCCCCTTATTACACGTAGTATTCCCTCCACCCCCGATTAATCAATTACACATATAATTAATTTTCGATCCTAATCACTTGTATCCTAAAAACTTATAAAATCTATATATACTCAATTTCATAATTTGTAATATGATTTTAGCCCATCACTTCTTTTGGGGATATACAACTATTATTATTAATCCCCATCGTCACACTTGTTACGTTCAAAATTATTTCGGGATCACGTTCCTTGTATACTAATCCATTTATTAGCATACGTAAACATAACATAAATTTTCCAACGCTCGAGTCTATTTACACACGCCTAGCGATCCAAACCGTGACTCAAAAATACAGAGTGTTACACCTTACCGATGTTACACCTTACCGAATGTCATGACGCCTTTCATAGGGGAAACTTTAGGAATACTTAATCACCATCTGAAAACTATAAATCTCATTGTCAAACATCTAAATAGGATTTCAGCCAACTCTGGGTAATCAATAAGCACTCATGTATTAATTTTACCTTCTCTAGTGGTTGCTGAACCAAATTGGAACCTAACAACTCAACTTTTTCCACCTCAAATGAACCAATCGGAGATCTACACTTTTCCCATACAAGGCTTTATACGGATCCACCTTGATTCTAGAATTATAGCTATTATTTTAACGAACTCAATAAGTGGCAAGTGATTGTCACAACTACCTTTGAATTTCAATACATAAGCCTGTAACTTGTACTCAAGCGTTGAATGGTGCGCTCGGCCTGACTGTCTGTCTGCAGGTGGAAGGTTGTGCTAAGGTTCACATGAGTGCCCAAACCTTTCTGAAAAGACTTCAAAAAATTAGCTATTAACTGGGTGCCTCTGTTGAATATAATGGAAACTGGAATACCAAGAAGTCGAACTATCTTCTTAATGTACATCTTGGCATAATCTTCAGCCAAATAAGTAGTTTGAATAGGTAGAAAATGTGCCGACTTCATAAGTCTATCAATAATAGTCCAAATAGAGTCAAACTTGCAATAGGAATGAGGGAAGCCTGTAATGAAATCCATATTAATCATCTCCTATTTCCACATCGAGATCCATCTATTTTGTATCAATTCCCTAGGCTTCTGATGTTCTATCTTAAATTGTTGACAATTCGAACACTAGGCTACAAACTCTGTAATGTTTCTTTTCATATTATTCCACCATGATATTTGTCGAAGGTCGTGATACATCTTTGTCGATTCAAGATGAATAGAATGCCTGGACTGGTGGATCTCTGCCAAAATTTACTCTCGGAGCCCCCCAACATCCGGTACACATAATCAACCTTGGTATCTAAGAATATCATCTTCTACAAGCTCTAACATTGGCTTCTTATGTATAAGAATTCCTTCTTTCTTTCTGACTAATTCGAGATTATCAAACTGCCTTGCTTTCACTTCTACTACTAAGGATGATTCTGCGGTATTCTGAACTATGGTGCTTCCATCACCCTTATCAAGCATTCACACATTTAGGTTGCCTAGCCAAAACAAATCTTTGGTCATCTCTAATTTGTTAGCTTTAACATGGCTCAAACTACCAATGAATTTACGGCTCAAGGCATCGGCCGCAACATTCTCCTTATCGGGATGATATAAGGTATCAATATCATAATTCTTCCACAACTCAAGCAATTTCCTCTGTCTTAGATTCAACTCCTTTTGTCATAATATATACCGCAACCGCTTATGGTCGGTAAACAAATAAACATGAATCCCATATAAATAATGACGTCATATATTCAAAGCAAATACAACGACCGCTAACTCAAGATCACAAGTCGAGTAGTTTAGCTCGTGTTTCCTCAACTGTCTCGAAGCATATACAATAACTTTACCATGATATATTAGAATACATCCTAGGCCAACTCTAAAGGCATCAAATATGCAACATATCTATATATACCTTCTGAATGTGCCAAAATAGGTGTTGATGTCAAACCATTGTTCAACTCTTAAAAACTTCTCTCGCACGTATCTGACCACTAAAACATTATCGTCTTGTGAGTGAGCTTAGTCATAGGTGAGGAATAGAAGAATAACTTCCATAAACCTTTGATAATAATCTGCCAAGCCCAAGAAACAATAAAATTTGTAGGAGTTGTGGGCCTAGGCTAATTCTTTACTGCCTCAATCTTTTGACTATCCACTTTGATACCTTTCGACGAAACTATATGGCCCAGAAAGGCAACCGAGTTCAAGAAAAACTCACATTTGGAGAACTTGTCATACAATGTATGATCTTGGAGAGTCTGCAACACCGCTCATAGATGATTCACATGATCGACCTCAGTCCGTGAATACCCCAAAATATGATCAATGAATACAATTACAAAGATAACCAAGAACTGCTTAAAGACCTGATTCATTAAGTCCATGAAGGTCGCTGGTCCATTAGTGAGCCCAAATGACATTACAAGAAACTCAATGTGATAATACTTGGTCCAGAAGGTTGTCTTCGGAATATCTTGCTCATTTACCCTTAACTGGTGATACTCAGATCTCAAATCAATCTTTGAGAAGTACTTAGCACCATGAAATTGATCAAATAGATTGTCGATCCTCATATGTGGATACTTGTTCTTGATAGTAACTTTATTCAGTTGTCTATAGCCAATGCACATCCTCTGAGAACTGTCCTTACAAACAAACAATACCAGTGCACCCCAAAATGACGTACTAGGCCTAATAATACCCTTCTCCAATAAATCCCGCAACTATTCTTTCAACTCCCTTATCTTAGCAAGAGCCATTCTGTAAGGAGGGATACATATTGTCACGACCCGAAACTGGGCCCGTGACTGGTGCCTTACCCCGGGCACCCTAGTGACACAACATCAGAGTAATCAGCGGAACATAAAACACATACATGAAATGATGTATACAAAACAAGAACTGAGGAAAACTCGCTTTCGGCATATATAAATAACAACATTACAAATGAGCAGTTTAATCCTTTTACAAACCCCGCCCACAGCGATTACTGCACTTAAGAATGATACGACAACAATGGCGGACGGGGCCCCGCCAAACCCCGAATGTAAACACCTATACGACGGGACTTTACCATCGATAAGCCTCCGAGAAACGGAGCTTTCCATACGTTGAATCGTGACTCGAGAGCTAGGATCAACGATCGGTGTACCTCAACTGCGGCATGAACGCAGCCTCGGGCGAGGTCGACAACAGTGCAGAGTATGTGAAACTAAAAATACGTAAATGAAATCATAATAGTCTATAAAGGGGAGACATGTATGATAAGCAAACTACGATCCACAACAAATAAGCAAATATGTCAAGTCGTGACTCACGCCTCAAAGTTATCACAATAAACCCGTGACGGGCAAGTGCGAAGGCATAGCCGACTACTAAGACCCACGCACCAAAAATACCACAAAGCGTATCCCGAGGTCTTTCTAGACCGCACCACATGATCGGCCGCCACCGCCCGCAATATCAATGCTGGCGTCTATTCTGGAACTCTCGCAGCAAGCATAGGTCACACACGGACCCGCATGAGGTATTCCTCGAATCATGGTCCTGCATCGCTCGAGGTATACCTCGCATCGGGCGACCAACCTCAGATTCGCCTAGGCTCCCGCAACCCGCATAGTCTCAAAAGACCGCATAGTCTCGATAGACCGCATAGGAATCCCCGCATCAAAGCTAAACACCGAATGATCAAATCACGGAGCTACCGCGACTCGCATAGTCACGAGGACCGCGTAGCCGAAAGACCGCATCGGGTGGCAAGCCCTCGGTATAATAAGTCGGGGTATGTGATACAATAATAGTACAACGGGCTTAACGTTTAACAACGTAAGCACAACAGGAGTGACCCCCTCACATAATAATCACAAGATACTAACACACGTAGCATCCTAACATGCTTACTTATCAAGTCAATCAAGAAAGTATTACAAGGCTATCACAAACCAATACAATCAAGTTATTCACACAAGGTACTTTCTACTAACAAGTTCGGGTACCTATCCCCAAAGTACTTCATACATTAAATCTTTAAAAGATACGTTACTTCCCAAAAAAACCACACAATACCCGTAGTATATGAACATAGAGTGATTATCTTTTTAAAGTAAATCAATTACTTCTCTTTGTAAAATCAAGTAGCAACATTCTTTTCCAATGTTCAAGTTTGCCTAATTTTAGAAAGGTTTCGTAGTTCATAGTCTTATTCATTTAAGAATATAATTCTCCTTTAAACAATCTGAGAAACCTAAGCCTTATATGTGAGTAGGATATTCTTGTTTATAACAATCTTATTACAGCAGCCATGATCTAGGAAATATCATTTTGTCTCATCTTAGTTTCTATGCAGATGGAAGTTTCTACTGGTTTTAATAATGCTTAATTAGTCAAAACATTTCCTTTTATTAACGCTGCAGTGGTTTGTCGATACACATTCTGATTTCCGAAATCAGTAAAACATTCTTAAGCCGTTATACCTAACTTCCCATAAAGCTAGTATAACTCTTAAGTTTTCAAAAACCAAATATTACTTCTTCTTTCAAAATGATTCAAAAATCTTTTGAAATACTTCAAGTTCTTTCTTTATTAACACATAACAAGCCAGTTATAGTTCAAATCAGTTACCTTTTTAAAACCACATGTATTTTCTAACCAACATAAAGCTGTTATAACCAACTTCCCATAAAGCCGTTATAACACTTTATGTTTACACCAATCAAATACATTTAGCACATGTACGTCTACCGTACTACATAGTTCACACATATCATGCTAGAAGAGATAGGAAGAGGTTCACATACCTCGCGACGAGTATCGACTAATAGCAAAACGCTCCAAGTACTTCCAACTGTCGGCTACTCCTTAAGCCACGTAGATCGCACCACACGTAGTACTTCAACCTATAAGGCCACAAGGCGCTTATTAACATTAGGTCTCTTCGTAGAACATTCTACAGAAAATTCGGCAAAGACCTCCCCGCAACAACAGAAATCTCTCCTCTCTATCGAGGCCGCTACCAAGCCAACCAGGGGGTTATATATCTAACCCAAACGGTACAATTCTACTCCACGGTACTACTACACAAGTCTATCGTAATACAACCCTATGTAATTACAACAAGATTTTCTTTAAATTCAGCTTAAGTCGCAAGACATTGCTGTAAGTATTATTCAGCTTAAGTCAAAAGACATTGCCGATAACTACGTTCAGTTCCATTATATAGTATACTTCAACTATATATTCACAATTATGTAATTTCCAATTACAATAGAGGACAAGATAATTACCTCGATAAGCCCATAATTATCCTAGCTTAAAGTCGATCCCGGCAATCGTTTAGCTCCAACTCCGAGCGCCCAACCCGCTCTAAACCACCCTTAGAAGTTCTAACCAACTTCTACACAATACTCCAACGGACTATGGAGATTTCCTAGGGTTTCGGTTTGTGGACCGACGGAAGTATAATAGTATTTCGGCTTTTTGTACAAGTATAACCTTAGAATACTACAAGGTATAGGCTAAGGTAATTTGGGCATTATAACAATACTTTTGAGAGTATTCTACCAAAAGAGTGGGTATTATACGAAAGCAACTAGCAGTGGGTACCCCACGGCCACACAACTAGGAGTGGGTGTACCCTCGGCCAAGGCCTCTAGGAGAGGAGGCCTCTGGCCGAACTCAACACAAAGGAGGAGAAGGAGAGCTTTCAAGACTTAGGCAAATTTGTGGATGAATAAGTTCATCAAAGGGTGGTATTTATAGGCCAAGTGAAAGCCAACCAATGGCCAAGATCAATCCATGTGTTAGGCAAGTGTAGGGCTAGGATTTACCAAACACAAATATCCTACCTACCCTTGACTTTGTCAAGGCAACAAAACGTGCCTTTGCTTATCCATTTCGCCCAAATGGACGATTGAAGTCCACCAATGAGAGGGTGCCAGTGGCGCCTCTTGTTGGTCCAACACGCTTCGCCTCGTAAAAATCCGCAAAAATTAGAAAGGACATAGCCGGAAATTCCCTACGAAAGCCGTGGAAAACGCTTTCACTAAAAACGACTCTAACCGGTGTTGTGCACAAAATTAAATCGCCAAGCCTATTTGAAGTTCAAAATTTCTACGCACGCCCTCGCGTACATACTCTGGAAATACGGGGTATAACATTCTCCCCTCCTTAGAAACATTCGTCCCGAATGTTCCTTCAAGTCTCAAAACAACCGCGCGCCAGTATAGTCTTTACTACCACACTTACGAACCAATCCCGCCACAATGGCCACGTAAACAATCGCAAAAATACTTACATCCAAGTCCACGAGGAATCACCTCTAACATCACCACAAACACCTCTCTCCGGGGTCTAAAATATACTCCGTCCACACTTTTTCCAAACAAAAGAAATGGTCACATCTATGCTCGCCATACATGCTCGCTTCTTCCCGACACCACTTTTGTCACCTTGCCGCGAGGTTCTAGTGTCACTCCGCGACCCAACAAATGGTGCCGGACTACACATGCGATCCCCGAGGTCGTCAGACACTCGAACTCTTACCACATTTCGACATCGCTTGCCTCCAAAACTCGGGTTATCATCTTCAACTTGGTCATCATTAATCGAATACTGATGGATTCTCCGATACTTTCCCGATCATAACAATACGAAGACCGGACGTCGCCTCCTAGGTCGGACGACAAATGCTAACATATAGGCAACCCGACCTATTCTTCACATGAACTCAAAGGGCCCAAAGTAACTCGCTAAGTTCCTCTCGTATTCCAAAACTCGTCACACCCACCCCGGTGGTACTTTCAAGAAGACCGACCACAACTCAACTCTAAGCGTCGCCGCGATTATCCGCACAATTCCTCCGAGCCGTAACTTCTTCTAGACAAGCCAGACTATCCACAATCCTGGAACAAGCTCAACCAACTATCCGAATCTTGCCAACATCGAACCAATCGACGGCGACTTACACTTCCGCCCCTACAAGGCTTCAAAAGGTGACGTCCGAACACTGAAATGGTAGATTAAACACTCCCTCCACAGGAGACAACAATCTCCACAACTACCCCTGAAATCCACACCGCCCGGCGGGCGAACGCGATTCGAGACTCACCCGAGTTCTTAACACATGCTTGGCAAAACCTCCAGAACAACAATTTCTACCTGGCTCCATCGTCATCATAAGGTGAAGGTAGGCACCCGTGCAGCCTTACAACCTTCTCGATAATTCAACACCGCCGAGTGAACGGTCCCGAACGAAGAACACGACGGGCTGCCCCATCGCCCGACCATCGGGTCGAACGTATCCACGAACTCAGACTGTTAACTCAAACTTGGGCCTAACACCCTCACAACCCTAACACAAGCGCGGACCACCACAACCTGACCCCACCACCAAATCTACCGCTGGTTGACCCGCAACGAGGCCTCAACCCGACCAAGAACGCGCACAATACTAGCTCCCGATCCGGAACAATCTCACTAATCATGTTTCAAAACCTAGCGGTCTTCTTAGCTCAACTACCCCTTTCATTCCACACTACTGGGACCTATCCCAAACATAACTCACGCACTATGCACTCCGATAAGTGGTCAAACATAACACTACACCTTTTCTCGAGATGGCCCCACCTCTAAGGTCTCAACGTAAACATTCTAAGGTTCACACCTTATCTATCCCCAAAATCTTACTCGGCTAAACAACCATGATCTCTAAACACAACTAACACACCGCTATCGAACATAGCACCTAAGGTATACTTCACCTTATCACACATACCGATCTCTGAGGTTAAAGATATATCTATACCCACCGCTTCACTCCCTTAGTCGTTCTAATCAAACTCGCCTGTAGGCGCATAGCTAGGGAAGATGACGAACTACCCACCGATCTGAAGGCTAAGTCCTCTTACGCGACACTCTATCGACATCGACCACGACGGTCGTAGTACAACAAGTACCAACTAAAAGACGACATTCCCGGATGACGCTCATTACATCGTGAACCGGAAGCCCCGAGTTCGACTAACTCCTGCATACTCCGAACGCCCCAACCCCGTGGAAGACCACTGCGACCGGGCGAGGTGCATATCAAATTGGCCGCGAGGCGACTCGCCTCGAAAGTTACTAAAGGACCTGCCGCTCGCCCTCTTCGCTGTCCTTCGTTAACCCGCCGATCTCTATGTTTTCTCGGCCGCGCATAAGCCCGCATACGTGCCATGCTCAAGCCCAATCAAGAATTACTCGCACAACCTCTTAGATAGTCCTCAAGATTCGCGGACATCCAGTATACTCTCCGTAGCCAAATCTATAGCTAGTAATGTGGTCGCTTGCAATCTAAATTCTCTTTCCTGGCCGTGGAACCGGCGTTCAAATGTCATGGCCGCAGAGGAATCGCCGCCGCCGTGCTAAACTCATGGGGCTAGTGATGTCGCAGAACTCCCGAATGAAGCACTACCCTAGGTAATGATTGGGCCTCGCTCGCCACCCTCCGAACTCTACTCGCAGCCTCACCGCTTTGCCCTCCCGGGCTCGGGTTGCCTACGCGAGGCATAACGATAAGTGGAAAGAATTTCGTCGAGGGTCCAACTTACAACACAAATTTCTAAGGCACGATCTCGAGTGAGAAGAATAGAAACCACTCCTAAATATCCTATAGCCTCCTCGATTATTGGTGTGGTGCACAACACACCGATAATCAAGACTTCATCGATACGGTCGTAGACACTTTCCGAGGATTAATCGCTCGATACCACTTTTGTCACGACCAAATCGGGCGTGGATCGTGCCTTACCGCACCCTAGTGACACAACATCGAGTAATCTGAACATAAAACACATACATGAAATGCATGTATACAAAACAAGAACTGAGGAAAACTCGCTTTCGGATATATAAATAACAACATTACAAATGAGCAGTTTAATCCTTTTTACAAACCCCGCCACAACAAGATATGCACTTCTAAGAATGATACGATAACAATGGCGGATGGGGCCCCGCCAAAACCCTCGAATGTAAACACCTATACGACGGGGACTTTACCATCGATAAGCCTCCGAGAAACGGAGCTTTCCATACGCTGAATCTGTGACCAGAGCTAGGATCAACGATGGTGTACCTCAACTCGCGGCATGAACGCAGCCCGAAGGAGGTCGACAAAAATGCAGAGTATGTGAAACTAAAAATATCGTAAATGAAATCATAATAGTCTATAAAGCAGAGACATGTATGATAAGCAAACTACACCACAACAAATAAGCAAATATGTCAAGTCGTGGACTCACGCCTCAAAGTTATCACAATAAACCCGCACGGCAAGTACGAAGGCATAGCCGACTACTAAGACCCACGCACCAAAAATACCACAAATCGTATCCCGAGGTCTTTCTAGACCGCACCACATGATCGGCCGCCACCGCCCGCAATATCAATGCGCGTCTATTCTCGAACTCTCGCAGCCCGCATAGGTCACACACGACCGCATGAGGTATTCTCGAATCATGGTCCTGCATCACCGAGGTATACTCGCATCGGGCGCAAACAACCTCGGTATTCGCCTAGGCTCCCGCAACCCGCATAGTCTCAAAAGACCGCATAGTCTCGATAGACCGCATAGGAATCCCCGCATCGGCTAAACACCGAATGATCAAATCTCGAGCTACCGTGACTCGCATAGTCACGAGGACCGCATAGCCGTAAAGACCCGCATCGGGTGGCAAGCCCTCGGTATAATAAGTCGGGGTATGTGATACAATAATAGTACAACGCTTAACGCTTAACAACGTAAGCACAACAGTGACCCTCACATAATAATCACAAGATACTAACACACGTAGCATCCTAACATGCTTACTTATCAAGTCAATCAAGAAAGTATTACAAGGCTATCACAAACCAATACAATCAAGTTATTCACACAAGGTACTTTCTACTAACAAGTTCGGGTACCTATCCCCAAAGTACTTCATACATTAAATCTTTAAAAGATACGTTACTTCCCAAAAAAACCACACAATACCCGTAGTATATGAACATAGAGTGATTATCTTTTTAAAGTAAATCAATTACTTCTCTTTGTAAAAACAAGTAGCAACATTCTTTCCAATGTTCAAGTTTGCCTAATTTTAGAAAGGTTGTAGTTCATAGTCTTATTCATTTAAGAATATAATTCTCCTTTAAACAACTGAGAAACCTAAGCCTTATATGTGAGTAGGATATTCTTGTTTATAACAATCTTATTACATAAGAAATGATCTAGGAAATATCATTTTGTCTCATCTTAGTTTCTATGCAGATGGAAGTTTCTACTGGTTTTAATAATGCTTAATTAGTCAAAACATTTCCTTTTATTAACGCTGCAGTGGTTTGTCGATACACATTCTGATTTCCGAATCAAGAAACATTCTTAAGCCGTTATACCTAACTTCCCATAAAGCTAGTATAACTCTTAAGTTTTCAAAACCAAATATTACTTCTTCTTTCAAAATGATTCAAAAATCTTTTGAAATACTTCAAGTTCTTTCTTTATTAACACATAACAAGCCGCTTATAGTTCAAATCGCTTACCTTTTAAAACCACATGTATTTTCTAACCAACATAAAGTCATATAACCAACTTCCCATAAAGCCGTTATAACACTTTATGTTTACACCAATCAAATACATTTAGCACATGTACGCTCACCGTACTACATAGTTCACATATCATGCTAGAAGAGATAGGAAGAGGTTCACATACCGCGACGAGTATCGACTAATAGCAAACGCCCAAGTACTTCCAACCGGCTGGCCACTCCTTAAGCCACGTAGATCGCACCACACGTAGTACTTCAACCTATAAGGCCACAAGGCGCTTATTAACATTAGGTCTCTTCGTAGAACATTCTACGTAAAAATTCGCAAAGACTCTCCCGCAACAACAGAAATCTCCTCCTCTATCGAGGCCGCCACCAAGCCAACCAGTGGGGTTATATATCTAACCCAAACGGGTACAATTCTACTCCACGGTACAACTACACAAGTCATCAGAATACAACCCTATGTAATTACGGTTCAAGATTTCTTTAAATTCAGCTTAAGTCGCAAGACATTGCCGTAAGTATTATTCAGCTTAAGTCAAAAGACATTGCCGATAACTACGTTCAGTTCCATTATATAGTATACTTCAACTATATATTCACAATTATGTAATTTCCAATTACAATAGAGGACAAGATAATTACCTCGATAAGCCCATAATTATCCTAGCTTAAAGTCGATCCCGGGCAATCGCTTAGCTCCAACTCCGAGCGCCCAACCCGCTTCTAAACCACCCTTAGAAGTTCTAACCCACTGATACACAATACTCCAACGGACTAAGTAGATGTCGCTAGTGTTTCTGTTTTGGGACTGACGGGAAGTATAATAGTCTTTATGCGCTTTTTGTACACGTATAACCTTAGAATACTACAAGGTATAGGCTAAGGTAATTTGGGCATTATAACAATACTTTGAGAGTATTCTACCAAAAGAGTGGGGTATTATCTAAAGCAACTAGCAGTGGGTACCCCACGGCCACACAACTAGGAGGGGGTGTACTTCTGGCCAAGGCCTCAGAGAGGGAGGCCTCTTGGCCGAACTCAACACAAAGGAGGGAGAAGGAGAGCTTTCAAGACTTAGGCAAATTTGTGGATGAATAAGTTCATCAAAGTGGGTATTTATAGCAAGTGAAAGCCAACCAATGGCCAAGATCAATCCATGTGTTAGGCAAGTGTAGGGCTAGGATTTACCAAACACAAATATCCTACCTACCTTGACTTTGTCAAGGCAACAAAACGTGCCTTGTTTATCCATTTCGTCCAAATGGACGATTGAAGTCCACCAATGAGAGGTGCCGTGGCGCCTCTTGTTGGTCCAACACGCTTCGCCTCTCGTAAAAATCCGCAAAAATTAGAAAGGACATAGCCGAAATTCCCTACGAAAGCCGTGGAAAACGCTTTCACAAAAACGACTCTAACCGGGTGTTGTGCACAAAATTAAATCGGCCAAGCCTATTTGAAGTTCAAAATTTCCTACGTACGTCCTCGCGTACATACTCTGGAAATACGGGGTATAACACATATAGGTTAAGTATCTTGAAGCACATCAATGGTGATGTCTTTTTGAGAGGAATGACCTGAACTTTTTCCGGAAACACATCTGGGAATTCATTCACAACAGGAACAGACTGAAGGGTTGGAGACTCTACATATTTATCTTTGACTCACACTAGATAATAGATATAGCCTTTAGAAGTCATAAACTTTCCCTTAGACATATCTGAGTTACCCTTCCATTCTAGGGTCGGCTCACTTAGAAAACTGAACATAACAACCTTCAATCGGTAATCGACATTGGCACAACATGATTCCAACCAATCCGTACACATAATAACATTAAAATCAACCATTGGCAACTCAGATATATCAACTAAAGTATGACGATTGCAAATTGTCACTATACAACCTCGGTAGACGCATCTAGCCATAATTGTCTCGTGGACTGGCGTAGCCACTTCATATTGCTTAGACAATAACTCTGGCTCAAATCCAAACTTACTAGAAACGAAGTACATAACAAAGTACAAAGTTTGGATTTTAGCCTAGATCTATCAATGCATAAACATCAAAGCGGAGATGGATAATATACATATGACAACATCTAGAGATCACACTAAGTCTTGTTGACTTGATAGTGCATATATGCAGTTCTGAACACTGTCTAAACTATACGTTCACCCTCTGCCTCTACCTCCACATGGTGTGGTATGTGGTCCATTACTAGGAGGACATACACTCAATGAGAAACTACAGTTGACCCTGTCGGTTGCGCCGGATCACCTCTACATCTTTGCTCGAACACTGATGCATGTAGTGGCCAGGGCGTCTATACTAATAACATGTATCTGAGCCCTGACAACACTACCCTGGATGTAGGGCTGTTAGCGATCCGGATACTCCCGATAATTACCCGAGAAATGGACCGGTAAACCCGGACCGATACTCGGACCGAAAAGTTAACGATCTAGATACGAGTACCAAAAAATTACCCGGACTGATAAGGAGTCGGACCGGTAAACCGATAAAATACCCGGTAACACCCCTCTCCCCCAGCCCCCCAACAAGCCCTAATTATATGTAATTGCAATATTCCCTAATGTTGGACTATTTTACATATTTTAAATATATATTATATAGACTTTATGTTCTAATTTGAAGCATTGAAATATAAAATATAGATAGGGAGAGAAGAAAGTAAAGTCGTTGTAAATTAGTGAAACTTTAAATTGTCATAACTCTGCACTCGGACGTCCGTTTGACATAATTTTTTTTATTTCACATATTTTTTCGAGACGGAGCTGGACAAAGGAGCCGCCAATTTCTCAAAAAACATCCGTCTTGACAATCAATTTCAATTTTTCCTCAAATTGTTACGTTTTTTCCCTTTTCAAATCTAAATATCTCGCGATATACAATAGATTTCAACGTTCAAATTTCGTAGAAATGTGTCCAAGAATGTCAATTTCAATATTGGAAAATTTTAAAAAAAATTAAAAAAACAATTCGGACCCTGGACCCGACCCGGAAAATATTACCGGTCCGGATTGTCACGACCCATTCCGGGGCCCGTGACTGGTGCCTTACCGGGGCACCCAAGTAGTCATACATCAGAGTAATCAGCGGAAATATAAAGCAAGATATGAAACAGTTTATAAAATAAGACACAGTTTATGTGAGAAAACATAGCCTTTCGACATATATATATAAACATGGTTTAGCAGTTACATCCGACACTGTACAACATGACTACAAACCTCTAAGGAAATATACAACTATGGCGGGACAGGGCCCCGCCATACCGATCAGACAAAACTATCTACAACAGTGAGATCATACCTAAAAGTAGAGCCTCCTAAAAAGATGGAGCTCCCGACACCAACGTAGATCCTAAGAATGTGGATCTAGCACTGCTTGCCTGCGGCATGAACGCAGCCTCAGAAGGGAAGACAACAGTACTAAGTATATGAAATCAGAAAATACTTAAATGAAACATATCATTTTAAAAAAACAGTTTGCAAGTATGTATGAAACAACCAAGGAAACCGCACATAGTGCACATCACAAACAAGAGCAAAGAATAGGTAAATCAGAATGTGTCTTTTCTAGGCTGCGAATGATCGAAGCAGGGCCAATTTCCCGTAGTATCACCATGCAAGCCTAATCCTGGACTCCCGTAGTCCGCATAGGCCAATCACATAGGCCCGCATAGGGTATATAACCCCGCATCGAGGGTAGCTACTCCGGCATCGCCCCGACTCATAGTCCGCATGGCCACATGCATCGCATGAGGTATAACCCCGCACACTAACACGAACTCCGTAGCTCCGCATAGGTCCCTTGGACCCGCATGAGGTATTCTCGAATCACGGTCCTGCATCACCTTGAGTCTACCCCGCATCGGAGGGCAGCTTAACCCCCGGTAATATGTCAAGAGGTGAGTGATGTTACACTAACCTAACAGCTTATCGTTAAACAACATAAGCACAACAAGAATACTCTTTTACACAAACGTTACAAGACACTAACACACATAGCATCATATCATGTCCACTTATCAAACCATTTTATTCCTTTCACCAATCAATATAAGTCTGTTGCAAACACATAGGTAAACTGTTCCTTTTATTAATCTTAAGTGGTTATACCTAACTTCCCATAAAGCTAGTATAACTTTTAAGCTTCTGTTTTAAAAACCAGTTAGTTCTCTCAAGTAAAATGATTCAAGATTCTTTTGAAAAGCTTTCATTCTTTATTATTCAGCTTAAGCAGTGAGGCATCACGTAAGTATTATTCAGGCTTAAGTCAAAGACATTGCCGTAGTTATTATTCAGTTAACACATGTACGTCTACCGTACTACATATATATTATAAAATATCATGCTTTAGGAAGAATCACATACCTTCTCAGCGAAAACCACCTGCCAAGTTGAATATGTCGCGCACAGAGTCACCATAATAGTCACCGACATCTATCAAAGACTACTCAAGGTCATTCTAAACAGAGGGTTCACAATTCTACGGAAAGTCGGGCAAAGACTTCC
The DNA here is from genome assembly GCA_029844215.1 of Przewalskia tangutica. Classification (NCBI taxonomy): domain Eukaryota; kingdom Viridiplantae; phylum Streptophyta; class Magnoliopsida; order Solanales; family Solanaceae; genus Przewalskia; species Przewalskia tangutica. The sequence continues at coordinate 42,187,879 of CM056733.1, forward strand.
CTACCGGTGAGCTATATAAGTTCACAAAGGAAACAGTCTATGTAAGTACAGCTTTGATTATTCATCTTTTAAACCCTTCATCGTGATAACTTCAATTCTATTCTGCAATATTCTTCTAAGTATTTAATACTTATTCTTATACTACTACAGTATGTATTCTCTAATTCAAAAGAGGGTTAGGATTAGTTACCTCGGTAAGCCCAATAATATCCTAGATAAAGTCGCGCCTGAGCAAGGTTTAGCTCCTAAGTTGTACGCTCCGGTAGCTCCAAGAAACCTTAGAAGTTCTTCACAACTTCTACTAAGTACTAAGGGATTTGGGCTAGGGTATTTTGGGCATTTTAACAATACTAGAAGACAACTTTTCTACCAAGGGAGGTAGATTTTGGCTAGGCTGGGGGCCTCGCCAAACTACTAGGCTAGAGGGGGTATTCGGCCAAGGGCCTCACAAGGAGGGGAGGTGTTGACCTAAAAGGCTACAAAGGAGAGGAGAGGATTTTCAAGACTTGAAAGATTTGTGGATGAAGAACTCTTCATCTCTAAGGGGTATTTATAGGTCAGTGGCCAACCAATGGCCAAGATTAAGACAAGTGCAAGGCAAGTGTAGGGTGAGGATTAACTATACACAAATATCCTACCAACTTCGACTTGTGCACAAGGCACAAAAACGTGCCAATGGTTCTTCAATTCGGCCCAATGGACGATTTCAAGTCCACAAATGGAGGTGCCAAGTGTCGCCTCCCGTTGGTCCAAAATGTTTCGCCTCTCGGAAAAATCCGCAAAAATTAGAAATGGCATAGCCGAATTTACCCTACGAAAGTCGTGGGAAACGTTTTCGCTTGAAAACGATTCTTTTAGTGAGTTGTGCACAAATAAAAACGCCCAAGGCTTATCTTTAAGCTAGACTTTCGACGTATTCCCTTACGCATATATTCGGAAATACGGTATAACATTCTCCTCCTTAGAAACATTCGTCCCGAATGTTCCTTCCCAAGACAGCTTAACGATAAGATTCTTCATAACTTAAACAGCTGCAAATACCACACACGCCACGTAACAACACTTAGGCGTAAACGATAACGAAAATTTACAAGTAGGAAAGTGAATTACCCGAGGTGGGAAGAGGTGAGGATACTTCGCCTCATGTCCTCCTCGCTTCCCACGCCATCTCCTCCCCGAGCTCGCTCCGCCACAAGACTTTGACGGCCACGCCCTGGTCCGCAGACGCCTAACTCGACGATCGACTATCGCGCATGGAATCTCTCATACGATAACCCCGTCACCGACATCGTCAATCGGTGTACTTAGATGGATCCCCGATACATCTCCTCAAAGATAGATACGTGAAAACCGGATGCACCGCCTCCAGATCGGACGGCAGATTCAACTCGTAGGCAACCTTGCCTACCTCGCGGACAACTAAACGCCCAATGTACCTAGGTTGAGTTTCTTCTTCCCGAATCTCATCACACCTTCATGGGTGACAATTTAGAAAACCCAATCATGAACCTCGAACTCAAGATGCCGACGACGATGACTCGTGATACGACTTCGCCGACTCGAGTCATTAATAGCCGCCTCGGATAAGCTTCACCTTATCCATCGTCACTGTATCAAATCTGGTCCCACTAGCCGCACATCGCCCACATCGAACCAACCTATAGGCGATCCGCACTTCCTCCCATACAAGGCCTCATAAGGCGCCATCCGAATACCGGAGTGGTAGCTATTATTATACGCGAACTCAACTAGAGGCAAATGATCCTCCCAACTACCATGAAGTCAATAACACAAAGCTCGCAGATATCCTCAAGAGTGCGGATAGTGCGCTCGCCTGCCTGTCTGCGTGGATGAAATGCGATCACTGTGCTCACTGCGCCCCTAAACCCTCTCGGAAGGACCTCCGAAGTTAGCCGTAAACCGGGCTCTCTGCGATATGATCAAGTAGGGACTCCATGCGATCGATGATCTCTGATGTAAAGTTCAGCATAATCCTCACCGAAAAAAGTCGCCCCGACGGAAGAAAGTGGGCTGATTTCGCCACCGTCGATTTATAACCCATATAGAATCATGTCTCCTCCGAGTGCGGGGTAATCCCGTGATGAAGTCCATGTTGATTACCTCCCACTTCCGTGTCGGGATCTCAATCGTCAGAATAAAACCACCGTGCCTCCGTGCTCTACCTTCACCGCCGACAACACGCATCGAGCTACGAACTCGCAACGCCCTCTTCAAGCCATCCCACCAATACGGATCTGGCGTCGTGGTACATCTTGGTCGACTTCGACGGATAGAGTAACGCGCTACCGCAGGCTTCCCAAGAACTCACGCCAAGCCTCAAACATCCGGAACACACAACTCGCCAAACCTTAGCACCCCATCGTGTGCTACTCAAAAGGACCCTTGCCTCACGAAGAGTCAGATCACGATATCGAATCAAAGCCGATCTCGAATTGCCTCTTCACCTCTCGATGATGGAAGACTCGCAACCTCACGAACTCTAACCCCATCGCTATCGACCAATCAAACGGACACCAAGGCTCGCTAATCGATGCAAATCACGAACCATGTCCTTCCTCTCTAGCCGCATTTGATAGGCTCCCCATCGACCTACGACTAAGAGCATACGCCACAACATTGGCCTTCCCGGTGGTACAGATATCAACATCGTAATCCTTAAGCAACTCTAACCACCGTCTCGCCGTAAGTTCGGCTCCTCGGTCAAGATATACCGAGGCTCTTGTGGTCCGTAAAAATATCCACGTGAACCCCATACAAATAGTGCCTCCAGATCTTCAAGGCGTGAATCACACCGCCAACTCCAAATCATGGGTGGGTAGTTTCCTGCTTTCTTCACCGTCGGACGATATGCTATAACCCCGCCATGCCGCATCAACACACATCCCAACCCGATGCCCGACGATCACAATACACGACATAACCATCCGACCCTCGAGGAGTAAGAACGGGGCGCTGCCGGGCCTCTTTTCAAAGAATCGAAACCCCGCCACAAGCATCACCATCAAACTTGGCCGCTTTCCGAGTCAGCCTAGTCAATGGTGCAGTAGATAAGCAAACTTCTACGAACCGGATAATATCTCGCAAGGCCCGTAAAATCGCGAACCTCTGCGGAGTAGTAGGTTCAGGCCAAGTCCCGATCGCTTCGATCTTGGCAGATCCACTCGAATGCCATCACCACAATATGCCCAAGAAACGCCATCAAGTCAACCAAAACTCACATTTGGAAAACTTGGCGCATAAATCGCTGGTCTGGAGAATCACAAGACGCCTCAAGTGTTCGCATGCTCCTCGCCTGGCGAGAATAAACCAAGATATCATCGATGAACACTATCACAAACGTGTTCAAAAATGGTTTGAACACTCGCTCATCAAATCCATGAATACCACGAGCATTGGTCAACCCAAAAGACATGACTCGAACTCATAATGCCCGCATGGTCCGAATGCGATCTAGGGACATCCACCTCTCGACTCGCACTGATGATAGCCCGATCGCAGATCAATCTTGAGAAACATCTCGCACTCGCAACCGGTCGAACAAATCATCAATCACGGAAGGGGGTATCTGTTTAATGGTCACCTTGTTCACCGCTCGTAATCAACACACACGCGCAGCGCCGCCCTTCTTCTTCACGAACAATATCGGCGCTCCCGGGGAGAAACACTAGGCCGATGAAGCCCTTCTCCAAAGAAATCTCTAAGCCGATCCTTCAACTCTCTCAACTCGGCAGTGCCATTCGTATGGCGGAATGGAAATAGCCGAGTGTCCGCAATATGTCAATACAAAACTCAATCTCCTCTCGGGAGGATACCCGGAGGTCGTCTGAAACACGCCCGGGAACTCTCTCACCATCGGAATCGGAAAATCTGGTACCGCAGCTTCAGTATCAAACACCAACGAGATGGTAGATATACCCTTCGCACCATCTTCCAAGCCTTGAGGTAGGAAATAAACCTACCTGGCGATACCGCGTTCTCCCACTCAACAACCGGCCTCAGAAATCGAACCGCATTACTTTCTCTGCAGCCTACATTGGCGTAGCAAGTTAGCCAATCCATCCCCATGATCACGTCAAGTCAATCATCTCTAACTCTATCAAGTCGCCAGGTCCGACGATCAGTAAATGGTCACAGGACAAGCTCTATATACCCGCCAAGCTACCATCGAATCACCCATCGCGTAGCTACCTCGAAAGGATCTATGGACTCGTGCTCATCCTCATCCTACTAGCAACAAGGGAGATATATAGGACAGAGTAGAACCCGATCTATCAAGGCATAAACATCAAACCAGTGAACCGATAAGGTACTGTGGCGACATCGGTGAGGCCTCACGATCCGCTTACCGGACAAAGCATAAATGCGGTTCTCGAGGACCGCTAGAATCGACCCGCGCCACGACCTGCGCGACTGCCGGCCCACGAGTACATTGCCCTCCGTGGCGAGTAATCGTCGGGGATGAAGAAGACGGCGAAAAGAACTCAGTAGCCGACTTTACCATCAAGACGCCTCGCCTGGACAAGCCGTGATAGTGACTTCGCTGCCACAATCAAACAAACTCCGTAGCACCACAACTCCCGGTGGGATCTACCGTGACGGCCACACCGGCGGGTGGTCTCGACGCCGCATTTCGCCGCCTGACGCTCAAGTCTCGGGCCCCGGTTCGCCTCGAATATCTCCGGGCCGTCTGAGGACGGCAGAGTGCTCGGGCCGGCTGTGGCGCAAATCTAGATCGCTGCCGAGGCCGCCACCACGATAGCTACCAAAAGACACTCGCCGCCCCTGCCTTCGCTGCCGTCACAACCCGGCGTTTTACGCTCACATCCAAGAGCATGAGCTCGCATGCGGTAATGTCCAAACGGCCAAGAGAAACACCGCATACGACTTCGCCATATAGTCGTCTCAGCCGGTGACATAGCACGCACTATCCTCCATATTCGCTACCAATGCTGGGACATATCGAGCCATCAATCAAACTCGACATTGTACTTCGACGGCGCCCTCTCTCGCCGTAGTAAAAATCTATCAGCCCGCGCCCTCCTCATCTGTGGAGGCAAGAAGTGAGTGAAGAAAGCCTCTAAGAACTCATCCCAAGTAGCTGGGGACGCGTGCTCTCCCCGGGATAACTCCCACGAATCAAACCAATCGACTGCGGTATCACGCAGCCGATGCGCGAACCGGCGTCACAGACTGTCTCGAGGCCTTGATCACCCGTGATGATCTCTTCAAGCCGACGGATGAACTCCTGCGATCATCCTCCGCCAACTCAGTAAAACTCACGGCTACAACTCAAGAAATCTCGTAGCCTCAAACTATTCGCCTCGTGTACCACGGTGCGGCCGTGGCGCTGAGCTGAATCGAATCGCCGATTCACTTATCTCAGATTCGCCACAACTCTAGCCAAAGTCGGGTTATCTCTCAGACCTTAACTCTCCGCCCCAGCCGTGGGATGCGAGGTGGGTACTGTGGTATCTCTGGGCCGGGCGGCGTCATAGAACTCGCTGCCTGCGTATAGATCGGGCTCGAGCCCTCGTGACTCTAGGTGTTCGATCGCGCCTCCGCCGCCTAGCCCTTCTCGGGCCCGGTTGCCTTACGTGGAGGCATAATCTGCATTAAAAGGAATACGTTAGAGGGTCCAACTTTAACATGCCTCTAAAGCACGATCTCGAGTAAGAAGAGTGGAAACCAATCCTAAATATCCTATAGCCTCTGATTATTGGTGTGGTGCACAACACACCGATAATCAAGACTTACTAGATACGGTCAGACACTTTCCGAGGATTAATCGCTCGATACCACTTTTGTCACGACCCATTCCGGTTCGTGGATCGTGCCTTACCGGCACCCAAGTAGTCATACATCGAGTAATCCGAAATATAAAGCAAGATATGAAACAGTTTATAAAATAAGACATACGCTTTATGTGAGAAAACATCGCTTTCGCATATATATATAAACATGGTTTAGCAGTTACATCCGACATCGCATAACATGACTACGCACCTCTAAGGAAATATACAACTATGGCGGACAGGCCCGCCATACCCTCGATCAGCATAAAACTATCTACAACGGGAGATCATACCCAAAAGTAGAGCCTCGGAAAAGATGGAGCTCGACACCAACGTAGAGATCCTAAGAATGTGGATCTAGCACTGGCCGCTTCTTACCATGCAGATGAACGCAGCCTCAAGGAGGTCAAGACAACAGTACTAAGTATATGAAATCAGAAATACTTAAATGAAACATATCATTTTAAAAACAGCTTTGCAAGTATGTATGAAACAACCAAGGAAACCGCATAGTGCACATCACAAACAAGAGCAAAGAATAGGTAAATCAGTAACAGTCTTTTCTAGGTGCGAATGATCAAGCAGGCCAATTGCCCATAGTATCACCATGCAAGCCTAATCACGGACTCCGTAGTCCGCATAGGCCAATCACATAGCCCGCATAGTATATAACCCCGCATCGAGGGTAGCTACTCCTCGGTATCGTCCTGGACTCGTAGTCCGCATGGCCACATAGACCGCATGAGGTATAACCCCGCACACTAACCTGGAACTCCCGTAGCTCCGCATAGGTCCCTTGGACCCGCATGAGGTATTCTCGAATCATGGTCCTGCATCACCGAGTCTACCCCCGTCGGAGGCGCCTAACCCCTGAATATGTCAAGAGGTGAGTGATGTTACACTAACCTAACATCTTATCGTTAAACAACATAAGCACAACAAGAATACTCTTTTACACAAACGTTACAAGACACTAACACACATAGCATCATATCATGTCCACTTATCAAACCATTTTATTCCTTTCACCAATCAATATAAGTCTGTTGCAAACACATAGGTAAACTGTTCCTTTTATTAATCTTAAGTGGTTATACCTAACTTCCCATAAAGCTAGTATAACTCATAAGCTTCTGTTTTAAAAACCAGTTAGTTCTCTTCTGTTAAAATGATTCAGTATTCTTTTGAAAAGCTTTCAGTTCTTTATTATTCAGGCTTAAGCCGTGAGGCATTGCCGTAAGTATTATTCAGGCTTAAGTCAAAGACATTGCCGTAGTTATTATTCAGTTAACACATGTACGTCTACCGTACTACATATATATTATAAAATATCATGCTTTAGGAAGAATCACATACCTTCTCAAATAAAACCACCGCCAAGTCAATATGTCGCGCATGAGAGTCACCTATAATAGTCACAGACATCTATCAAAGACTACTCGAAGGTCATTCTAAACAGAGGGTTCACAATTCTACGGGGAAGCACTTCCTACCCGGTGAGCTATATAAGTTCATGAAAAAATTCATGTAAGTACAGTTTGATTATTCATCTTTTAAACCCTTCTACTGTGATAACAGTTCAATTCTATTCTTCAATATTCTTCTAAGTATTTAATACTTATTCTTATACTACTACAGTATGTATTCTCTAATTCAAAAGAGGGTTAGGATTAGTTACCTCGGTAAGCCCAATAATATCCTAGATAAAGTCGCGCCTGAGCAAGGTTTAGCTCCTAAGTTGTACGCTCCGGTAGCTCCAAGAAACCTTAGAAGTTCTTCACAACTTCTACTAAGTACTAAGGGATTTGGGCTAGGGTATTTTGGGCATTTTAACAATACTAGAAGACAACTTTTCTACCAAGGGAGGGGGGGTAGATTTTTGGCTAGGCTAGGGGGGGGCCTCGGCCAAACTACTAGGCTAGAGGGGGGGTATTCGGCCAAGGGCCTTCACAAGGGGAGGGGGAGGTGTTGGACGAAAAGGCTACAAAGGGAGAGGAGAGGATTTTCAAGACTTGGAAAGATTTGTGGATGAAGAACTCTTCATCTCTAAGGGGGTATTTATAGGTCAAGAAGTGGCCAACCAATGGCCAAGATTAAGACAAGTGCAAGGCAAGTGTAGGGTGAGGATTAACTATACACAAATATCCTACCAACTCCTTGACTTGTGCACAAGGCACAAAAAACGTGCCAATGGTTCTTCAATTCGTCCAATGGACGATTTCAAGTCCACAAATTGGAGGGTGCCAAGTGTCGCCCTCCCGTTGGTCCAAAATGTTTCGTCTCTCGGAAAAATCCGCAAAAATTAGAAATGGCATAGCCGGAATTTACCCTACGAAAGCTGTGGAAACGTTTCGTCGGAAAACGATTCTTTTAGTGAGTTGTGCACAAATAAAAAACGTCCAAGGCTTATCTTTAAGGCTAGACTTTCGTACGTATTCCCTTACGTACATACTCTAGAAATATGGGGTATAACACGGATCAAGAACCGGACCGATAAGGTTTCGGTCCGGTCCCGGATCTCGTCCCAGGACCGAGACCTTATCGGTCCGGTCTCAGTTCGGGACCGATAACAGCCCTACCTGGATGTATCGTACCACACTGGCCACAAGGTGGTAACGGGGCCTCACCAGACTCGAACCTGTCTGCCCCTGAAAACAAAAAGTCCTCGAACTCTAACTTGGTCGAGACTGTGCATAGATATCATAAATAGGCCCCTGTAAATGATGTGGGGAACAACTAGAAAAAAAAGGTAGATGTCTAGTAAATAGTTTCTTGGAACCACCTGATGCCTCCCCGTATGACTCGACAAATCTAGGCCACTTACTCAATTCTCTCTCTGCATCTTAGTCAGCTCAAAACTGGGTTTTAGGATTCTCTACATTCTGAGAATATGCATGTATAAAGATATCCATAAAAAATAAGTTGTTGTACACTCTCCAATCAAATGAAGGTGAAGACTTTCTACAAATCGATGAACTCAAGCCTTCATCATACTCATAATAGTCGGAGCATACCTAGCCAATAAATTAAATTGAAGGACACTCATACCCCACTGGTTGAGGTTCAACAAATTCTCTACCATAGCCTCTGATGCCTCCAGTGGAAAGTAATGATCCATAAAAGCATCTGAGAATTCCTCACATACTGTTGTAGGTGTATCTGGACTGTTCCAAAGCCTCATACCATGGTCATATCTCATAGCTTGAAGGATGCCAGCTCTACTGTCTCAATCTTTGAAGCATGAATAACCCTAAAACCCTTTGTATATGATTAATAAAATCTTGAGGATCCGCATCTGGATCAATACCGGTATATAATTGGTAGGCTAAACCCAAGACTCTCAGACTCTAAAACTCCCTGCACTATCTAAAGCCCCAATGCCTATAGATTCTCTTATCTACCCTTGTTGTGAAGATACGATTTGTGTCAATAACTAAATGGAACTCACAACACCCTACTCAGTAGAATCTTGTGGAGGAACTGGGGGACTGGATTCTGAGGAGCTGGAGGTGTTGTATCCTGAGGAGTTCGGGGTACTGTTCCTCCTCTGATCTCCTCAAGTGGGGGTCGAGTAGGTGATATGTGAGAATGTGACTCACCTTCTACCTCAACTCTATTTACTGTCCAGGCGGGGCATTACTAGTACATTCGCCACTATCTGCACTAGCGCATCGACTAGTGATACTCTTTCTAGTAATCGACATTACTGAAAAGGGATAAAGTATGACTTAGACTCGAATTATTATAACTCAGCTCTATAGAACGATCTAGGAGATAAAATAATAGTTACCATCCCAAAATTCCCGGCAACCTCTTGCTTATAAATTTGGTGCACAACACATCTATAAATAAGACTCTACTAGACACGGCTTGTAGACTCCCTAGGAATGACATTCTATGATACAATATTTGTCACACCACAACATAGGGATGTGTGGATGTCACCCGATACCTCACTTGTCTGAGAGTACCACTCTGAAAGAATACTCTTGGACATGTAGAAATTTTTTCTGACAAGCCCTTACCAAAATGTAATCTGAATAGCATCATATTCAATACAAGAGATGGGCTGACAAGGCCACACTTTGTAAACATGAATACAATCTAGACATCTAAAACTGAATGAGGGAAACCAACCCAAAACATGTATACATAATATACAAGTCGACAAGGTTGTAGTACAAGATAACAATAAGGTCATACATCACCTCTAAAATAACCGACCAAGCCTACAAGCCTCTACGAATAACAGAACTATCATATGGTCGGGACAGGGCCCCGAACTACCCATAATCTGAATATATACATAAGGCACAACTCAAACACCTTACTCGAAATCTACGAAAGAAGTAAATCTTACCAACCAATAGTTGAGACTCAACAACTCCTATTGGGGAGGTCTATTTGGGCCTCAACTTGATCTTACATCATGAAATACAGTGGCCCCGAGCAAAAGGGATGTCTGTACGAATGAAATGTATCGGTATGTAAGGTATGAATGTAAAAATGAAAGTATAAACTATAAAATAGAACATAAGAAGCAACTTAATAACCTTCATGTTCCCTTTGAAAGGTATTTTCACGTTATAAGGTTATTCATATATATATATATGTACTATACTATACATCCTCTTCCTTAAGTTATAACACGGGTGTTATATACATACTTCCTCGCCCTCTGATTATAGACCGTGTGTTTATAATACATACTTGATTTCCCTCCGATTATAGGTCGGGGTGTTCATAATAGGTATACATACTTCCTTGTCGTCCGGTTATAGCCCGGGGTGTTCATAAACATACTTATATATCAATATCACTATTGGCTCTTCTTTTTTGGTTTTAAGACTAAATTTTTTTCATTCTAATAGATAATTCTTTTATACGTTATTTGTTGACAGTGTATGAAACACAAAGACACTCAAAATATAGCTGGCAACCCAACTCATACAAGATATGATTTCAAGACATGAAAGTACTCCCGAAAAGGGACAAATAACTCAAGAGTAGAGTACATATTTGGACATTATTTCCTTGGAAACCAATATATATGTCAGAATTCATGCTTCACAAGAAGGGTTAGACATTACATACCTCAATCGCCTTAGCTATGATGATCTCACAAGTTCCAGTCCACCTTACAGGTGATGATCTACATAACAAAATTAACGTGAATCATAATTGGATCAATAACCTAAGAATAAAATCACTACGACATTCTATCGAACACTTGGAGTGCACAATTCTCATGTTTTTCTTTCATGGCAACCAAAGTACTATTAACTAATCTTGATCTACTACAGCACAACCAATATTACAACCGTCACACTCCACAAATTCCATCCATAAACATCTTAAGAAACCAACCAAATAATTAAACAATCATAATACCTCCATCATGGAGTTTACTTAAATCTCACAAGTTATTTTTACCAATTCAACTAACTAATCAAAGATGAGCTATAAAACATTTAGGAGTGGCAATACCTTACCTTAAACAACCAAGATATCCTCCACAACAAGCTTTCGAAATCGAAGCTTTAGGAATATCCCAACTTCACTCAACAAGTTAAAGAGGATTTCAAGATGATCTAAGTCTCCCAAGGGAGATCACATTATAAACTGATGGAAATGTTCTTCAATGATGGAGAAATTTTTGGAGAGTGTTTGGGAGTGTTTGGGAGCTATTTAGGTCGAAAATTAAATAACAAATGGGATGGTCTCGAACTTGGTTTAAATAATACCCCTCCACTGCCTCATTTCTGTGGAAGGATCTGCAATGCAAATCCCCATCTGCAGTCGCATTTCCCACCACAGATGGTGCCAGTAAGGTAGTGAAATGGTGCCCCATCTACAGCCCTGATTTTCGATGTGAAATGGCTTTCGCAATATGTAACCCTTAGTGTATCGCGCTAACTTCATCGAACTGTATCGGTAAGTATATCTTTCAACCCAAATGACCTCTAACCTTCCATACACCTTCTTAGCAACACTTTAAGCCATATGTGACTCTAAAAAATGGTCTCGAGTTACAGGAACTCAAGTCAACTAACTACGCTCTCGCTCGCGTATAAAAGTACGGGGTGTAAGACAAATAGTAACTTCCAACTAAAAAATGGTGAAACCATCACCATACACCTATTTTATAAGTTATGGCCAATTACTACTTCATCATTACTCTATAATGTTGTCATCAATTTTCCATCCACTAAATCTAAAAAATTAGCAAGAACTGCACCCATAAATTGGTCTCATTGAGATCTAATTATGTCATCCCTCCTTTACATCATCATATCTTATCATTGGCATCATGATTGACTAACCATTAAATATTTAAGTAAACACCAAGAAAACAATGTAGATGAACTCACCTGATGCCTTTTGAAATTTTGGTCCACAAAGAAGAAATCCCTTCAGTTGTCGTCCATTGTTGTGTAAAGTGTTTCTCTTTTCTTTTTATTTTACTTGCCAAAAGTAATGTCTTATGTTGGAATCCTAAGTCACTACGATGTATAGGTCATAAGAAGTGGGTCCGATCCAATAACTCATCACAATAGTTTCCTAATTCACTTATTATTTTAACCACATGGTATACCAAAAAAAAAGTTTACCCATTCCGTCAAATACTTTAGTTACCTACTTATACCTTATATACGTGCAAATAATATTTCAAAAATTATCCATCCATTAAATAAGCATTCCACCCATTCCCGCAAGTCAAGAACACTATTTTAAAGCTATGAGAAAAGTATTTTTAAGGAAGATAGTCTGAATGTACAAAATGACTGAATGAACCATTATATCAGATACCAATTAACAAACGTTCGTCCTCGAACGAAAAAAAAAGGAAAGATACCTGAATCGATGAATAAATTGGGGTATCTACTCCGCATACTAGCCTTGGTCTAGCCTCTTCGACCAGATGATGCTTCCATTGGACCTTTACTGAAGCTATATATTTGGACCTCCACTTCTTAACTTTCCTGTCCAAGATTGCCAATGCTCTTCCTCAAACGACATATTATGATAAAAACCCACTGATTCTCATTAGATGATGTAGGACCCATCAAAATGGTACTTCTTCAACATAGAGACTTGAAATGCAGGAGGAATACACAACAAACCTAATGGTAAGGCTAACTTGTAGGCTACTTCACCAACTCGCTGAAGGATCTCGAAAGGACCAATAGACCTCGGGCTCAACTTGCCATTCTTCCTAAATATCATCACACCTTTCATGGATGAAACTTCAACAAAACCCGATCCCTAACCATAAACTCCATATCGCGAACCTTTCATTTCGCATACTCCTTCTGTCTACTATAAGTTGCGATGAGCTTCTCCTGAACCAACATCACTCTATCCAAGAAATCTCTCAACAAATTTGTGCCACACTGTCTTACGTCAAATGAATCGAACAAAACAATCAGAGATCAACACCTCCTACCATACAACGCCTCAAAAAATGCTATCTCAATACTCGAATGATAACTGTTGTAGTAGGCAAACTCCACTCAGGAAAAACTGGTCCCGATGACCACCAAAGTCGATCACACATGCCTGCCACATATCCTCTAGAACCTGAATAGTCCGCTTAGACTAACCATATGTCTACAGGTGAAATGTCATACTTAGATACATCTGAGTTCCGTTTCCTTCTGCAAGTTCCTCTAAAAATGAGAGGTGAATTGAGTGTCGCGGTCTAAAATGATATAGATGGGCACTTCATGTAACCTCACAATCTACATATTGCAGATCTTTTCTATCTTCTCCAAATCGTAGGTAGTCTAAACCGGAATGAAGTGCGCAGACTTAGTCAATTTGTCAATGATAGCCCAAATGGTATTAAACTTTCACAAAGTCTTAGGTAACCCTACCATAAAGTCCATAGCAATTCTCTCCCATTTTCACTCAGGTATAGGCATTCTTTGAGTTATACCTCCTAGTTTTTTATAATCATACTTAACCTGCTGACAATTCAAACACTAGATATGAACTCTACTATATCCATCTTCATCCTACATCACCAATAATGTTGTCTCAAATCACGATACATCTTCGTAGCACTAGGAGCACGAACTCTCCCCTTAATCCTCACAACTCCTTCATTATAAGGAATTGCTTCATTGGCCTCCCTCTTTTATACCTTATCTCGAATCTTGCATAACATTGCATCCTTAAACTATTGAGCCTTAATTTGCTCCAATAGTGACGACCTCACCTCTACATAATCTAGAACCTTGCTCGATTCAGAAATATAAAGTCTCAACATAATATTTTCCAAGGACTTAACCTTCATAGGCAAAGGACGCTCATCCACAGTCAAACGTGTCAAGCTACTATACTCACTGACTTTTGGTTCAACGCATCCGCTATCACATTAACCTTGCCCGAATGATAAAAATGGTAATGGCATAATCCTTGAGCAACTTCATCCACTTATGCCGCCTCGAATTCAAATCCCTTTGATTGAACATATGCTGAAGACTACGGTCTGTGAACACCTCACAATACATATAATGCATCCAAATCTTCAAGGGAAAGACTATCTCCGCCAACTTCAAATCATGAATGGGTAGTTCTTCTCATGCACCTTCAACTACCTTGAAGCATACGCTATCACATTTCCTTCTTGCATCAACACACACCCCAAACCAATCTATGAAGTATCACAATAATCGGAGATATCCTTGCCTTCTACTAACAAAACCAAAATCGGGGTTGAAGTTAAAAGAGACTGGAGCTTTTGAAATCTCTCCTCATACTCGTCCCACCACTGAAAAGGTACATTCTTTTTAGTCAACTTGGTTAAATGTGAAGCACTAGATGAAAACCCCTTCATGAACCGTCGATAATAACTCGTGAGACCTACAAAACTCTGAATCTCAATAACTGAAGTAGGCCTGGCCCAATCTTAAACTATCTCAATCTTCTTAGGATATACCATGATACCATCATTTGACACTACATGCCCCAAAAACTCCACCGAGCTCAGAACAAACCAAGCACGATTCTCAAATGCTTCTCATGATCCTTCTTACTATGAGAATAAACCAAAATATCATCGATGAATACAATGATGAAGGAATCCAAATAGGGCTTGAAACCCCTATTCATCAAATCCATGAGAGCTCCAGGGGCATTGGTAAGCCCAAAAGTGATAACCAAGAATCATAGTGACCATAGCAGGTCCTGAACGTTGTCTTTGGAATATACTCCGCTTTAATATTTGACTGACGATAACCCGATCTCAAGTCAATCATAGAAAATACGTATGCATCTTGAAGCTGACATAACAAGTCATCAATGCGGGATATTGGATACTTGTTCCTAATTGTAACCTTGTTCAATCGCTAATAATCAATACACATCCGCATAGATCCATCTGTCACAGCCCAACCTTGAGAGGGTGTCATTACACATCCGCATAGATCCATCTGTCACAGCCCAACCTTGAGAGGGTGTGGTTGGCACACGGCGCCAGGATGATCCGAGCATACCACCTATATACCATAACACGAATGTATAACCGTCTAGGTTGACAAGGCCTCAGAATGATAATCTCAAAAGGGAACTGAATAAAAAACAACATGTAGTAATAGGAAACTAACAAACATATACATAACAAGGACGACAAGGTCGTACATAATAATTGTGCATTGACCACTAGTTTGCAAGATTTTAAGAGTAATACAACATGTTCATATTGGGACATGGCCCCTGACATACCCATAGTACAAAATGACATATACATAACTCTGACTCGATATTACTCCAGAATGATGTGGAGCTCACCAATAAAAACTTATATCTAAAGGCAGCCTACTATGGAGGGCCCTCTCCTCGCCTACCTAAGCCTGCGTGGTATGAAATATAGTGTCCCAGCAAAAGGGGTGTCAGTGCAAATAATGTATGAATATGTAAGGTAGTAATAAAACATAATAATAAGAAATTATAAAAAAAAATACGAATCAATTTGAACCTCTGAAATACCCCCGAGGGGCAAGACAAGGACAATGATCATACCTATTCTATAATCTCATTCTATGAAACTACGTCGACATCGTAGCTCTAATCGTTCAACTACCCAACTGATCCGTGGTAATTTCCCAACCAATAGTAGTCCGACGTTGAGTACGTGTCTGCTCTACCGGTGGTAAATACATCACTTCCCAACCGAAATTCGTTTGGTGATGTTCATAATCTACTATAATAGTAATAGCATTTTTACTTCCTTATCTAGTAAGACTCTCCTCTTTCTTTAGAACGTCACTTGATCGGTTACATGAATAACTCTTTTCGACATACTTCTTCTAGGAGGTACATGAGAGATAAGAAATTTAGATAGCCCGCATACAAACCAACCTATATAAGATACAGTATGAAGAAAGAAAAGTATTTCCAACAAGGGACAAACAACCATATAGTTAAGATACTTCTTTAACCATTCATTTAGAAATCGATATATGTTTGAAAGTCATATTTTCGAAATGAGGGTTAGCCTTACATACACGTCGTCATCAAACTAACACAAACTGCAATATACACAAGTTGTATAGCACTTCAATCTATAACAAAACGACAATATAACCATTGTCAATCAAGGGAAACTAGCATACAATTTACTGAGCAACAAGCCCGTCTCATAACAACAATCAACATTTCTCTATTTCCTTCCCTTTCTTTACACCACCTCTACCACAACAAAAACAATATATTCAAGCTATTATTCAAAATTTTCAGCCATAAAAGGCCATAGATACACCCTCAAAATAGTACAATATACAACACAACTACGATTTCCGACCTTTACTTCACGGCTTTCAATCATACAAGCTAGATATAACTTCTACAAGCTCAAATACATGGAGAAGAGGATGAATCTTACCTCAAATAACAACAACAGCCTCTTAACCAACACTTCCTTCAACTTAAAGAAACCTTCGATCTGATATAATCCAAAGAACAATATGTGTTAGAATTACGTAATTGATGTGGGTATAACCTTTACGTCGTTCTCTATTTTGCTGATGCATAGAGATTTAATCTCTTAGGCGGAGTCAAGTTTTTTCCCCTTGAAGGGAATATTACGTTGCTGCAAAAATATGTTTATTGAGTACATCTTCAATTAAAAAAGATCTCAATATCTTATTCTTGCTTTTGGACCCAAGGGACCCACATCATTAGCCATTAAATGATTAGAGATTATTCTTATCCTCAAGATACAAATGCCACCGGAAGGCACCAAAAAAAGCCAAAGGAGTTAGAGAGATGTTTCTCTCACTAGGCGAAAATGCTCTCAACATTTTTTCCTAGTTGCTCTTCTACGTCTTCCTTCTTCTATGATTTTCATCAACTGATATACTACACGGATTGTTCTTTGATCTAATCCATCCTACATTGAAGTTTGTGTGTTCATTTCACGCTCACTCTAATTGATTTGTTATAGAGTAAGGTATCTTCCTTATAGCCATGAGAAAGAATACAAAGATTTCAGCCAAAAGAGTGAAAGAGATTATTTTGATTGTTCAAGATTACAAGATACAAGATATGAATTTGAAGTTTGCATTTCCGAGGGGGGCAGCTTCCGGCGGTGGCCAGTTTGCTTCGCTGAATTTTGCGGAGTATTCGGGACTGGCGGGTGTTACAGGGTTGTTAGCAGGTCAAGAGGGTGATCTTGGTGTGCAAGAGGGTCATGATGGTGGTCTTGGGTTGAGGACGCAGCTCTTGGTTTCTCCCAACTTTCCGGTGGCATCCTCAACTGGTGTTCCGATTGGACAACTTGACACTGGAAGGCTTACGGGCCTTGACGGATATCCCGGGTCATTTGCGGGTATGTTGGGTGGTCCCGCGTTGCAGGAGGGTCGTGATGGTGATAAGGGGTTGTGGTTGAAACCCATGGGTCATCGTTCTTTTGTGTTTAAGTCCAAAGTGGCTTTTCCGGCAGGCTTGGTAGTCGGAAAGGCAGCTGCGGTTCCGGTAGGCTCACTTGACTATGGGGGGATCGCGGATCTTGATAGGGATCCCGGGTCAAAAGTGGGTATGGAGGGTGGTCCCGGGTTGCAGGAGGGTCGTATTGATGTTCATGATTTGAGGTTTGAACCCTTGGTTCGCCGGTCCTTGATTTCTGAGTACAAAGAGGCTTTTCCGGCGGGCACTTTGGATGCCAAGGTGAAAGCGGGTCTCAAGGATGGTCTCGGGTTGATTGCGGGTCAGGTGGGTGGGCATGGGTCTTGGGTAAAGTCCATGGGCCACCAGTCTTTGGTTGTTGAGTCCGAAATAACTCCTTTTCCAATTGGCCTTGGATTTGCTACGGTTACGGAAGCCGAGGGGTTTTTTATCCAAAAGAGGTCTAGTAATTTGATGCATTCAATTGTTGCGGATGTCTATGGCACGCCTCATTCATTAGGTGCTCCAACCGAAGCTGCTTCTAATCCCATGGTTCTTGGGAGTGACAAGCCATCTCATTTAAGGCGACTTCGAAATTTGATTTCGGTGGGAACCGGTTTTGACAATAGCACGCCTCATTCAATGGGTGCTACAATCGAAATTGCTCCTATTCCAACGGATCTTGGTAAGGCAAAAGCTGCGGAAGCTGAGGGGTTTTCTCTCCAAAAGAAGCCTATTAACTCAACACTTTTAATTGGCATGGGGAATGTAGAGTCATCTCGTTTTAATGAACTTCATTACTCAATTTGGGGGGCAACCGGTACTGCCAAAACCGAGAGCCATAGGAACTCTAATGCATTAATTGATAATGTATTAATACAACATAAGACTTTTGGGACACCAATTCCCAATAATGCACACTTTTCGACTTCATTTGCGGGAACCAACACTTTTCTTGGTGGTCCCTATACGATTAGAAGTGCTATGGGTATCGTGAATACGCCGAGGGTGTACATGCAAACACCACTTTGTGCGGGTAATGATGAATGGCCAGAAGTTACTTCAAGGAAGAATTGTATCAAGTACAAAGCCAAGCAGCAATTTTGAAAAGTGAAAAGAGTATTTCAACTTTCCAAGATTGAGTTTATGATTTAATCCCCTCCTGTAACGTCACCTTTGTGTGAACGCCCCATCCCCCCGCTCTTTCATTTCGTGTTTATGCTTACGTTGAGGATTGAGAACCCTCAACGACTGATTGTAGCTCCCTGTTCTTTTCGTTTGTTTTTTTATAATATTTGCATTTACATAAAAAAAAAACAAATGCCACCGGATGCTTTATACTTTGGATAGTCACCTTCTTTCTATTTGGACATAGTTCCACATGTATATATGGTTGTGAACAGAATATAAATCCATTTGTCCTTATTTAATTCATTTGTCACCCGTGATACTTTAATAATTAATCAATTGCTCTTGTAATTAATTATTTCTCTCATTTTACTTAAATGCTAAATAACTTTTGACATACTTAATATACTCATTACCATGACCATGTGATATAGAATTAGTCCATATCCATATTTGCACACGCAAAATATTATTTTCAATCATCGTCGTTCCACTTGTTAAATAATATATAATTTTAAAACTTCATCTTTTTATATACTGAGCTCTTTATTTACATACTTGAATATGATTAAAATTCTCTAGGCATTGGTAAATTTTCTCATATTGGACGGTTCACTTTACTAGTAAAAAAATATGAGGTATTTTCTTCAATTCGTTTAACTTCTAATCCTCATAGCATGTTTGTACTATCATTCTAACTACCTATATAATTGGGGATAACCTCATTTTCCTCTACTTATGTCGTATAACTTGCACACTTTGTAACGCACGAAAATACGAGATATAATATCCTCCCTCCCTTAGGAACACTCATCTTTCAAATGTGGAGGTGTATAGGGAGGGTCAACTTATTAGGAAGCCTATGAAAATTTGGACATAGTCTCCCCTATAATTGGGCACTATCCAATAACTCCAAACAGTCAAAACCCACCATATGTGCTTCACTAAGCCAAAACAAATATCATATATATATATATATATATATATAAAGTG
Organism: Przewalskia tangutica; assembly: GCA_029844215.1. Lineage (NCBI taxonomy): Eukaryota > Viridiplantae > Streptophyta > Magnoliopsida > Solanales > Solanaceae > Przewalskia > Przewalskia tangutica. Next base: position 42,207,702 of record CM056733.1, read on the forward strand.
AGTTGTGGACCTACGATGATTACATTGGTATACGATGATCGTGTGAGGTTTGACATATATATATATATATATATATATATATATATATATATATATATATATATATATATATATATATGTCAAACCTCACACGATCATCGTATACCAATGTAATCATCGTAGGTCCACAACTCACTTTATGATATACTGGTTCGTGTCAAGTTGTGTTGTAATATTTCATCTTAAACCTCATATTTCTAGATATTATAGCTCACCCTTAGTGTAGCTACGTTGAAATACCTATTTCACAACTTAGATTGGCCATCCTATTAAAGTGTAATTATGGTTTTAGCTACTGTCGGGGCCAGATGTTCCACTCCTACCTCGACCTCTACTAGTCATTGTATGAGGCCCATTCTCTATGGGATGCATTGAAGATGATGAAGCCACTACTGATCTGATTAGATGAGACATATGTTACACCCCGTATTTACAGGACATGTTTTAAGAACGTACGTGAGAATCCCAAATGATAAGATTAGAGACTTGTAAAAATTTATCGGAATTATGGAATTGTCGGAAAATGTAATATTGTGACGAATGGGAGGGCGACACGTGTCACCCCCCTTATGGTGCCTTGGACGAAATTAGGCAAGGACAAAAGGGTCATTTGACCTTTGTTAGGATGACTAAGTCTTGCAACTTGAAGAGCTTGACAATGTTGACTTAGTCAATGGGACCACAAGTCTTGATATTTGAAGGAACTTCATCCAATCCACACATGTGTGTCACGACCCGATCCCGGGCCCGTGACTGGTGCCTTACTCCGGGCACCCTAGTGATACAACATCAGAGAAAAACCAGCGGAAATAAAAACTCATGAAAGAAAGCAGTGAAATAAGAAAACAGGCTAACCCAAACAGTTACCTTTTTGAACATAAATGAAAACTTGAACAGTTACATCCCTTACAAATCTGCCCACAACAGTGCTACAGACCTCTAAGAATTTTGAAACCATAATGACGGGACAGGGCCCCGCCATGCCCCTGAATATACAAAAGTCTACTACTTCAGGGAACCGTACCACAGGACAAGCTTCCGGAGATATGGAGCTTTCCAAGAACCGAACAGCGATCCTAAGAGTGTGGATCAGCAAGCTATGTACCTCAACCTGCGGCATGAACGCGGCCAAGGAGGTCAAGACAACAGTACCAAGTATGTGGCTGAAAATACTGTAAATGAAATCATAATAGTCTATATAAAAACAGGAGACATGTATGATAACCAAACTACAGTTCACAATATATATTAGCAGTCATGTCAAGATAGGGACTCATGCCCGTGAAATCATCACTCAAATACAACCCGGGAATTTAACCCGCACAATGGCCGCATGCCCCGGCATCTCACCTCGGTATAAGCATGGCCCTGGAACCGTCCCAGTGGGCCCATACCCGTGGACCATCCAACGTGTCGGTATGCCCAAAGGAGATAACAAGATAACAATCCCTGTGGAAGCATACCCGTGGGCCACCCAACGTGTCGGTATGTCCAAACCACTAACAAGATAACACTCACTATGGAAGCATACCCGTGGGCTACCCAACGTGTCAGTATGTCCAAACAAATACAAGATAATACTCACTGTGGACGCATAGTCGTGGGCTACCCAACGTGTCAGTATGTCCAACCAAATAACAAGATAATACTCCTAATGGAAGCATACTCGTGGGCTACCCAACGTGTCAGTATGTCCAAGAGGATCGATATAGTGGAAGCATACCCGTGGGCTACCCAACGTGTCAGTATGTCCATCAATCAACCAGATAGCCGGCCCTCCATCGAGAGACCCGGTAGCACACAATCAAACACTTGTACAACAAAGACTATCTCAACCAAGCATAGGCAAGTTACACACAACTCAAGGTACTTTAAACACTTCTTAACACAACGTCAAGTATACCAGTAAAACCCAAGTATCTAACCCCTTTAAGATCAAGGTACTCCTACCTTTTATAACCAAGCCACTTATGTTTTTCCATCACAAAGAGTTCAATATTTGAAAACAAGTTACTTCTCTTTTCCCAAAAATCAAGTTACCATTCTAAATCCAATAATGAATCCATTTCTTTATTTTCCATAAAGTCGTTATAACTAACTTCCCATAAAGCTATTATAACACTTTATGTTTTAAAACAATACAAGACAAAACCATGCCTTTCTTTTAAAACAAAACACTTCCAATTCTTAAGTCTCTTTTCTTTTAGAAATCGAATTCCTTACTTTGGAATTTTTAAGAAGATCAAAACTTGATTTCAATAATTCTTATTAGAGCAGCCATGATCTAGGAAATGTAATACCATTTTGTCTTATCTTAGCTTCTATGCAGATGGAGGTTTCTACTGGTTTTAACATGATAAATTGTCATTACTTCTTTCCTTTATTAACGCTGCATTGGCTTGTTCGATTCCTATTCCCATTTCCGAAATTTATGCAACATTATTCTTTTAACAACCAAGTACTCATTTCTCACGAATGAGGTTTCACACTTTTCAACACCATTTAGGTCAATTATACGTCGAGCCTCTTATCTTTTGAAATCAACAAACCATCCTTTTACCTACATAAAGTGGTTATAACAAACTTCCCATAAAGCCGTTATAACACTTTATGTTTTTAAACCAACCAATTACAACTATAAGCCCTTATGAGACCAATATGGCTTATTCTTTAACCACCGAGTACTTATTACTAACGAATAAGATTTTTCTACTCTTTCAAAAAATCAAGACCTTTACACTTCATATCAAGTCAAGGCACAACAAGGGAAATCAAATTTCTTTAACACACGTGCATCTACTGCACTATATATTTCACAAATAATCATGCTGAAGAGGATAGGAAGAATCACATACCTCGCGACGATTGTCGACAATAAGCAAAATGCTCCACAGTACTATCTCCCTTAAGTAGTATATGCTACTCGTAGTACTTCAATCCTATAAGGGTCATAAAACGTCTATCAATCTCTAGCTTCGAACGTAGAATAACTAAGTGCAAGGTCCCTACATTCTACGGAAAATTTGGACAGAACTTCCTTTGTTTCTACTTACTATGCCACCTCTTTCAAGGCCGAATTCAATAACCAAACGCCACACTTAAGGCTCAATTAATTCAGCAAATACAAGGGGATTACACGCCTAACAATACGTGTAAAATTCCGCCCCACAATAATACAGAAATAACCCAACACTTTCCATGCCATTCTTGGCCAACAATATAACCAATCCTAAATCTTTTCCAATTATCTTCTCAATCCAAGTTATTAGGTCTAACATGATATCTAGCCCTAGACATCTTCAACAACTACAATTTCCCCCTTTACAGCATGTGATGTCTAAATTAGAAATCCAATTGAAGTTACAATCTTAAGGCTAACATGCCCATTTTCGGTTTCAACAAGACAACAAGATCCAAATCTATTCTAATATAACAGCCTCAGGCTCAATTCTAAACTACTAAAATATAACAGCCTCAGGCTCATTTCTAAACTACTATAACAAGTATAACTCATATCCAAGAGAAGGGGAAACTTTTACCTTAAGGAATAGCCCACAAAAGCCCCTTTCTTCCACTTCTTTTCCGTCAAACTCGTCCACCAGCGCTCCCCACAAGTTTACCCACACTTTTCCTTCTTGCCGCCGCTCCAACAATTTCTCCTAAGCTAGGTTTTCTTCAAAAATCTAGAGAGAAGAGAGAGGATTTTCTTGGGAGGGTTTGAGAAGAAATGGCCAAGTCTTCCAAGACTTGGCCCTAAAATAGGCCCCTTTCCCGGTCAAAATGATGGGAGGGACACTTGTCACCCTCCCATAGGCTTTTAACAAAATATCCCCTGATTTTCGTCTTTTCCCGCAGAAAAATCCCGCCGCGGCGCTTCCACTTCCGAAAAGTTCCAGCATTCGGCGCGCGACCAGATTCCGCGCCACAAGACTGAACCCCGCGACTCCCAAGACAACCGCGCGCGCGCAGATCTCAGCGCCACGCTGCACTCGAACCGAAAACTGCTGCTAGCCTGACTGCGCACTAAACTTGAAACTTCCATAACTTTTGACTTCGATGTCCTATCGACGAACAGTTTGTTGCGTTGGGAACTAGATTTAACGGACTACACACTAGGCTTTTTAAACACCTTGAAATTCTTAACAACTGGGGTACAACACTCCACGGTAGACTCAAAATCCGTCCAACACATGTTTGTCCACTTATCTTTCCACTTTCAAATCTTATATTCCTTGGTATGTTCTTATCTTAACTTCTTTAATTTACGGGGTGTAACAATGTGTGCACATCTTGACCCTCCATTGAACTATATAGTAGTACTAGTAGCAAGACAAGCTCAACACTTAGCTAAAATTTTAAGAAAAATTGAAGAACACCAAGAGCAAGCTCTCGAGCTCACTTCCAAAGAAAAGAGAATTTTTTTGTTTGTTGTCCTTTAAGCTCCACACTTTAAACCAAGGTTCATGAGGGTATTGTAAGTGTATCTCAATAGAAAAATCCCGGAAAAAGATAGTTTTCGTATTAGTCGCAAGATGAAAACCTAGTTGCTTTTCTAGGTTTTGTTTGGAAGATTGAAGGAAAGTTGTTTGTGTTATTCTAAGGGTCTCAAGTGGCGGATTGAAGTGTCTATAAGAGGCTCTAAGTTGCTAAGGAGCGACTTCGGATTTGAAGTTGGACTAAGAATCGTTGAGGTAATAATCTTGTCTCTTAAGTGTTACAAGATTATATATTGTTGTTAGCCTTACATGTTTGCTAGCATGAAGTATATGTGTTGAAGTTTTATAAGTATTATGGATTGATTGTAGCCTTAAATCCGAAATGTCATATAAACCATTTGAAGTTGGATTACAAATTGGTCGTTAATTAGAATCGTCGCATGTTACATACTTGAAGATTATAGTAGTTATAATCGATTGCGACTTGATATCATGTTATGCTAACAACTTGGATTGAAATGGAAATTAGATAAGAATTGGTGTTATTGTATCTCAAGTTGCCGAATTGGCCTAGTAGTTTGTATTAGTTTGATATCGTTTGTGGGGCGGAATTTTACACGTCTAGTAGGCGTGTTGTAACGACTCGCCCGGCCCGCATCGGTGCCTTACCCGGGCACCCTAGTGACACAACATCGAGAAAACCACCTAAAATAAAACTTTAAACAAGAAACAAGATATATGATCATAAACAAAGCCAACCCAACGGTTGCCTTCCAATAACATATATAAATACAACTCTTTCAAAACGCAGCTTTAATCCTTTTTACAAACCCCGCCACAACAAGATTACTGCACTTAAGATTTACAACATCTATGACGGACAGGGCCCGCCATACCCGAATGTACAAGAACCTACAACTCGTGGAACACATACCAAAAGATAAGCCTCCGAGAAACGGAGCTTCCCAAAACGCTGAATCGAGATCCTAAGAGCGAGGATCCACGGCCGATGTACCTACCTGCGGCATGAACGCAGCCCGAAGGAGGTCGATAACAGTACCAAGTATGTGAAATCAGAAAATCAGAAATGAAATCATACTAGTCTATATAAAGCAGAGACATGTATGATAACCAAACTCTGATTCACAACATAAAAGCGATCATGTCGATCGGGGACTCACGCCTCAAGTCATCACTCAAATATAACTATGGGTCTCACGCCCACAACATCAATCATGTTCGCATCACGGCGCATGCCCCGGAGTCAGACGGTAGACATGTCCATGATGCAACAATAATACCAATGCCCCACGGCCACGCCCCGGACTCTGATCGGTGTAGACACGTCCATGTGACATCAACAATAATATACTGGGTGATCAACCCTGCCGCATGGCCACATGCCCCCGGAATTCTACCTCGGTGTAGACATGTCCATGTAGCCACAATAACAATATATCGGGTAATCAACCCTGCCGCATGGCCACATGCCCCCGGAATTCTGCCTCGGTGTAGACATGTCCATGTGACATCAACAACAAGACAGTAATCAAAATGGAAACATACCCGTGGAATTCTCCGTCACTGCCAGCACGTCCAAGTAAGTTCTCAACAAGTCAACCTACTTATCGAGACGCAGAATACGTAAATACAACACTTGTACAACAAAGGCTATCATCACAAGCATAGGCAAGTTTCATGTTACACCCCGTAAGTCCAGGACATGTAAAAGAGAATATACGAAAGGAAACAAGACTGGGAAATTAGTACGAAAGGAAGAATTGTTTTTCCGACGGAAAATCTTCCGGACATCGGAAAGGAAAAATGTTCGTTGTTGAGAATTGGATTCTCAAAATGTATTATTTGAAGAGTATGGAACCTATTGGCATTATGGAAATTTATTTATTACGGATTTGGTCACGTGGGGCCCACCCGAGGAATTTTACATTTTTGTGGGACCCACGAGGGTTACGGAATTTTATGGACGAATGAGAGGGCGACACGTGGAACCCCCACAAGTGGTCTTGGACGAAATTGGTAAGGGGCAAAATGGTCATTGACCACCTTGGAAGATTAGTCTTGCTAGCATGACATTGTTGACTTGTCAACTTGTCCACATAGGCTTAATCCAAGTGAAATTCATCTTAGCCACCCATTTGTTTAAGTCTAAGCCCTCCAATATGTGTTATATACTAAGTTAGTGCAAGACAAGCTCATTTTACACTTAGAAATTTTAGAGAACTTGAGCTTAGCCTTAAGAAGCTCTCGGCTTTGTCCAACTTTCCCACACAAAATTTTGTAGTTTTGATCCATTAGCCACAAGACTTTAACCCAATGTCCCCAAGGGTATTGTAAGGTTATCTCAATAGAAAGATTTCGGAAAAAACGCATTTTTACGTTAGTCGCAAGGCGGAAACTAAGTGAGTTCTTCAACCTTGAAGATGGAACTTGAAGATGGGTTCTTCATAGGCCTCTAAGGAGTGTTTGGAGCGGATTGGAACCTAAGGAAAGGAGCTAAGAATTGCTAAGGCGCGACTTTGGAATCTTGGAAATTTTAAGGGCTTATAAAGGTATAAATTTTGTCGTTTTAGTAGTTAAGACTTACTTATTGTTGTAGCTATGGATTTTAGCAAGCATGTGTTATATAGTATGAAGTTTGATATGTTTATTGGCAATTGGAACCCTAATCCAAAACTAGCATGTTTAGCCTTAAGATTTCAATTCAAGTCGACTTTTGGTCTAAGCGTCATGTTGTATAAAGAAGGAAATTGTAGTTGTGAAGTAGCTTATAACTATATAACATGTTAGACCTTGGAACTTGGAATTTGAAAAGGGTTGGAAAAGACTTAGTGTTGCTATGTAAGTTGGCCGAGAATTGGCTAGTGTGCATTAGACTACTTCATTATGAATTGTGGGCGGAATTTTACACGTGGTGTAAGGCGTGTAATCCCCTTTGTTTGGTTGTTGTTTGGAGCCTTAAAAGTGGCTTGTTGGTTATTGTATTCGGCCTTGAAAAAGGTGGCAAAGTGAGTAGAAACAAAGGAAGTGCTGCCCGATTTTCCGTAGAATTAGAGACCAAACACTTAGTATTATTCTACGTTGAGACTAGAAGTTGATAGTCTTGTTGTGACCATTATAGGTTGACACTTCTACGTACGGCGTATTCGGCTTAGCTTGTGGATTTTAGCCGAAAAGGTATGTGAACTATCTCCTCTAGCATGATTCCGTAAGATAAAGAAAGTAGGTTCTACTCCTAAAATGATCCATTCCTTGGTTGTATTTGGATTGCCTAAAATAGAATTTGTTCTATGTATTTCCTTGAGTGTACTTTGATGTTTGGATTGTAAGTTGTAGAATCCATTTTCTTGATGAAGTTTGGATTCTTAAAAGTGAAGGTATTTTTACTTAAAGTACATGTAGTCTTAAAAAGGAAGTGGTTTCCAAATCTTTTGGCTAGTGCCTTAGTTCTAAAACCTAAAGGTCATTATAGTGACTTTAGGGGAGTCAAATGAGTGATTTACTTATTTGATTTAAAAGAGGAGAAATGACATGATTTAAGAGAAGTAACTTGTGTTAAGGGTGAAGTTACTTGAGGTTTAAAAAGTAGAAGAAAACTTGTTTTCTAACTATTAAGAGACTTGGAGTATTTTTGAAAGTTAAGAACTTGATTTGTAAGTATGTGATACTTGGTTTTAATAGTATAAGTCTCTTGGTCATTGAAGGAATGAATATGTCTAAAATCATAAAGGGTTATAACGGCTTTATGGGAAGTTGGTTATAACGGCTTTATGAAAGATTTAGAAAGTTGTCTATTTTGATAAAAGGGCATAAGTTGCCTAGATTGTGAAAATTTGGAGTTACTTGATTTCAAGCTTTGAAATGAGTTTTCTAAAAGTGTAGTAACTTACTTTGAAAAATAGACACGCCTTGATACTACGGGTGTTAGTATCTTGGGGCTTTACATAGAAAGGAGTCTTTTATAAAAGAATGTACGTACGTAGTACTTTGGCTTGATAAATTGAGAATTTGTCTAAGTGTGCCTTGATAAGTACTTTGACTTGTTAAAAGAGAATTATTCTATGTATGCCTTGATTAGTACTTTGGCTTGATAAATTGAGAATTTTTCTATTTGTGCCCGGATAAGTACTTTGGCTTGTTAAATGAGAATTTATTCTATTTGTGCCCTGATAAGTACTTTGGCTTGTTAAATGAGAATTTATTCTATTTGTGCCCTGATAAGTACTTTGGCTTGTTAAATGAGAATTTATTCTAATTGTGCCCTGATAAGTACTTTGGCTTGTTAAATGAGAATTTATCCTATGTGTGCCTTGATAAGTACTTTGGCTTGGTTAATTGAGAACTTGCCTATATGTGCTGGTAATAGCCTTTGAGTGCAAGTATTATGTTTTATTAAGTTGCCGCGACTCTCGGTTGAAGGGTCGGCTGTCTTGTTGTAAGTTACTGGGACGTACCGACAGTGATGTGGGATTCCACGGGTATGCTTCCGTTACTTGTAGTACTTGGGTTAAATTCCCGGATTTTTATAGAAGACATGGTAGTGCTTATGTCTTGTTTGATGGTCGGTCGAGATAGGGTAAGAGTATAAGTGAGGGGTAAACCCCCAAGACGCTGTACCACCTTCTCCAGGGTAAGAGTATAAGTGAGGGGTAAACCCCCAAGACGCTGTACCACCTGCTTTATGTGTTGTTTGACGGCCGGTTGAGATAGGGTAAGAGTATAAATGAGGCAAGCCCCAAGACGTTATACCACCTTCTCCAGTGGTAAGAGTATAAATGAGGCAAGCCCCAAGACGTTATACCCCCTGCTTTACCACCTCCTTCAGGGTCAGAGTATAAATGAGGGGTAAACCCCAAGACGTTATACCACCTGTTCGTTTGCCTACTTGGCCCGTACAGTTTTTAGAACACAGGTGGGACTTGGTGTTCATGTATGCCTATTGGTGCTATGTTATATCATGGATCACGCATGAGGAAGGATTCCACGCATGATTGATATTATGGGCGTGAGACACATAGTTATATTTGAGTAGTGACTTTGAGGCTGCGTCCCGACTTGATATGACCGCTTATGTATTGTATCGTAGGTTGGCTATCATACATGTCTCTGCTTTGTTTAGATCGTTATGATTTTATTACGCATTTCATCGCTCACATACTTGGTACATTCTTCAGATCTTGACCTCCTTCGGGGCCGCGTTCATGCCGCAGTTTAGGTACGCTGTTTGGTGATCGGCAGTGTAGGATCCTCGCCGTGGTTTTGGATAGCTCCTCTGTCTGTGAGTTTATCTTTTGGTATATATCCTTCATGCATGTGCTTTGTACAGCTGGGTACGCGGCCTTGTCCGTCATATTTCGATTTAACTCCTAGAGGTGCTGTATTCATATGTGGATTGACTGTACATGCAGTGTAGTGTCTTTTGTTTATGTATATGATATGGCGGCCTAGTCGCTTTGCCTTTGTACGCACGTTGGTTTTAAAAGAAAAAAATATGAGTGTTATTAATTTCCGCAATATACTTAGTTGTTAAGGTAGCAGGTGCCTGGTAGGGCACGATCCACGCCCGGTTCGGTGTGACAGAGTGGTATCGAGCAATCACCCTCGGAATGTTTACAAACCGTGTCTAGTAGAGTCTTGATTATCGGTGTGTTGCGCCACACCCATAAACAGGAGGCTACAGGACATTTAGGAGTTGGTTTCTATTCTTCTCACTCTAAGATCGTGCCATAGAGCTGTGTTAGTAAGATAATTCCTCTCTGACGTATTTTTGTGCTACAACTATGCCTCGAGAGGGCAACAAATACCAGAGGGCAAAGGAGTAGCAGGAGCTACTAGTCGACTCAGAGTTGATAGGGCTTATGCCCAGGTTATACCGGATGTTGTTCCGCGATGGCGAAGTTCTTCTTCGCTGTTTTGAGAACACACGAGCCTGCAGCTTCTCGATTAGGGGCACTTTGTGGTCATGAAGGAAGCCATTATGTTATTGACCAAGATAGCAATGCTACAGTTTCCTCAGCAGGAGGTTATTCGCCGATGCATGTGTGTACAGAGGGTAGAGGCCGCCATGAGATCTGCGTAAGAGGGCTAGACCGGTTGGTTATCCCGGTGAGTTTTTGGACGAGCTGCCTCAGCAGCAAGTGATATATTCGTCCCAGCCTACCCAGTACATACCCCCGCAGCTCACAGGTGGGAGATTTGATCTCACAAGGTATTTAGGAGCCGGTCCAAGCTCCAGAGGTCGAGGTTCTCAGAGGAGCAGAGGATTTTCTCAGTCGAGGCCACTTATTCCTCAGTGTTTCCATTGTAGTAAGCGTCATTTGGGGAAATGTCGTCTTGGCACAGGTGTTTGTTATTATTGTGGCCGTCCGGGCCATATACTGAGGGTATGTCCTTTTAGAAGAGGCACCGGTGAGGTGGCTCAGCCTATGAGGCCGATGGTTGGTTCCCTTTCCTCCACAGCTGTGCGTCCCCCAGGGCAGGGTGTTCAGATGTCAGCCGGTCGTGGTAGAGGTCAGGGTGGAGTTTATAGTTCTGGCGGTCCTTCGAACCGCATAGATGACGTGACTACTGGGCAGGATCAGGAGGCGACATCGCACGGGGTTACAGGTATATTCGATTCTTTTGAATCATCGATGCGTTGATAGATTGATTTTACCACTAGCGTATATGTTTTCCCTTTATTCTTTGGAGTTGTAAAGTGATAGTACCCCAGAGGTAGGGATACCTTGATTAGTAAAGTGAAAAAGTTAAGAATATTGACAAGAATGATAAGTGAACTGAGACTATAGTTGTGTAGAGTTCACAAGTTGTATTTACCAGTAACGATGTAAGGCGAGTAGGGAAGGATGTCTGATAGAAATACTTTGACTTATGTGACGAACCTTTAGAGAATAGGGGGATAGGGTAAGAAGTACCTTGAGATAAGAGAGATTTATTTCGGACTAGGAGCGAGAAGTTAAGTGTGACGATGAGTCGGGTTGTAGACTCATTCCGGTCAACCGATTGTATGGAATCGGGTGATGTCGATTAGAAATGGTCTGCATTTATGTGGTAGGGTCCAGGGATGCCAGCCCAAGTTTAGTAAATCATTATACGAGTTTGTGGGCGCGTTCCACGAACTAGGTCGTAAGGACGAGAAAAGCCTTAACGGGAATGTAAGTAACAATATGGCCAAGTTTGGTTAGTAACTCTAAGGATTGGCGACGAAGCAGAATTTGAGATTTTGTGCGTGTACTAGATGAGTTTGAAAGTACGAGAAAGTATGACAAGTAAGGAAAGAAAGGAACCTCTAAGGATCCCGTGTTTGGGAAGACTGTAACCGGTGATTGTTGTGAGAAGGGACAACGGACGGAAGGTCCATCATTATGTTTACGTATGTTATGTGGTGGCCGTGTGTGGCATCGTTGGTCTTGTGCGTGTATTGGTATTAGGCATAGTATAGAGTTTATCTGGAGTTTGTATAGCGTGACAACGACTAAGAACATTCGGGGACGAATGTTTCTAAGGGGAAGAATGTTACACCGTAAGTCCGTGACATGTAAAGAGAATATACGAAAGGAAACAAGACGGGAAATTAGTACGAAAGGAAGAATTGTTTTCAAGCGGAAAATCTTAGGACATCGGAAAGGAAAAATGTTCGTTGTTGAGAATTGGATTCTCAAAATGTATTATTTGAAGAGTATGGAACCTATTGGCATTATGGAAATTTATTTATTACGGATTTGGTCACGTGGGGCCCACGAGGGTTACGGAATTTTATGGACGAATGAGAGGGCGACACGTGAAACCCCCACAAGTGGTCTTGGACGAAATTGGTAAGGGCAAAATGGTCATTGACCACCTTGGAAGATTAGTCTTGCTAGCATGACATTGTTGGCTTGTCAACTTGTCCACATAGGCTTAATCCAAGTGAAATTCATCTTAGCCACCCATTTGTTTAAGTCTAAGCCCTCAATATGTGTTATATACTAAGTTAGTGCAAGACAAGCTCATTTTACACTTAGAAATTTTAGAGAACTTGAGCTTAGCCTTAGAAGCTCTCGGCTTTGTCCAACTTTCCCACACAAAATTTTGTAGTTTTGATCCATTAGCCACAAGACTTTAACCCAATGTCCCCAAGGGTATTGTAAGGTTATCTCAATAGAAAGATTTGGAAAAACGCATTTTTACGTTAGTCGCATGGCGGAAACTAAGTGAGTTCTTCACCTTGAAGATGGAACTTGAAGATGGGTTCTTCATAGGCCTCTAGGAGTGCTTGAGCGGATTGGAACCTAAGGAAAGGAGCTAAGAATTGCTAAGGCGCGACTTTGGAATCTTGGAAATTTTAAGGGCTTATAAAGGTATAAATTTTGTCGTTTTAGTAGTTAAGACTTACTTATTGTTGTAGCTATGGATTTTAGCAAGCATGTGTTATATAGTATGAAGTTTGATATGTTTATTGGCAATTGGAACCTAATCTGAAAACTAGCATGTTTAGCCTTAAGATTTCAATTCAAGTCGACTTTTGGTCTAAGCGTCGCATGTTGTATAAAGAAGGAAATTGTAGTTGTGAAGTAGCTTATAACTATATAACATGTTAGACCTTGGAACTTGGAATTTGAAAAGGGTTGGAAAAGACTTAGTGTTGCTATGTAAGTTGGACGAGAATTGGCTAGTGTGCATTAGACTACTTCTTATGAATTGTGGGGCTGAATTTTACACGTATTGTAAGGCGTGTAATCCCCTGTTTGGTTGTTGTTTGGAGCCTTAAAAGTGGCTTGTTGGTTATTGTATTCGGCCTTGAAAAGGTGGCAAAGTGAGTAGAAACAAAGGAAGTGCTGCCCGATTTTCCGTAGAATTAGAGACCAAACACTTAGTATTATTCTACGTTGAGACTAGAAGTTGATAGTCTTGTTGTGACCATTATAGGTTGACACTTCTACGTACGGCGTATTCGGCTTAGCTTGTGGATTTTAGCCGAAAAGTATGTGAACTATCTCCTCTTCTAGCATGATTCCGTAAGATAAAGAAAGTAGGTTCTACTCCTAAAATGATCCATTCCTTGGTTGTATTTGGATTGCCTAAAATAGAATTTGTTCTATGTATTTCCTTGAGTGTACTTTGATGTTTGGATTGTAAGTTGTAGAATCCATTTTCTTGATGAAGTTTGGATTCTTAAAAGTGAAGGTATTTTTACTTAAAGTACATGTAGTCTTAAAAAGGAAGTGGTTTCCAAATCTTTTGGCTAGTGCCTTAGTTCTAAAACCTAAAGGTCATTATAGTGACTTTAGGGGAGTCAAATGAGTGATTTACTTATTTGATTTAAAAGAGGAGAAATGACATGATTTAAGAGAAGTAACTTGTGTTAAGGGTGAAGTTACTTGAGGTTTAAAAAGTAGAAGAAAACTTGTTTTCTAACTATTAAGAGACTTGGAGTATTTTTGAAAGTTAAGAACTTGATTTGTAAGTATGTGATACTTGGTTTTAATAGTATAAGTCTCTTGGTCATTGAAGGAATGAATATGTCTAAAATCATAAAGGGTTATAACGGCTTTATGGGAAGTTGGTTATAACGGCTTTATGAAAGATTTAGAAAGTTGTCTATTTTGATAAAAGGGCATAAGTTGCCTAGATTGTGAAAATTTGGAGTTACTTGATTTCAAGCTTTGAAATGAGTTTTCTAAAAGTGTAGTAACTTACTTTGAAAAATAGACACGCCTTGATACTACGGGTGTTAGTATCTTGGGGCTTTACATAGAAAGGAGTCTTTTATAAAAGAATGCACGTACGTAGTACTTTGGCTTGATAAATTGAGAATTTGTCTAAGTGTGCCTTGATAAGTACTTTGACTTGTTAAAAGAGAATTATTCTATGTATGCCTTGATTAGTACTTTGGCTTGATAAATTGAGAATTTTTCTATTTGTGCGGATAAGTACTTTGGCTTGTTAAATGAGAATTTATTCTATTTGTGCCGATAAGTACTTTGGCTTGTTAAATGAGAATTTATTCTATTTGTGCCCTGATAAGTACTTTGGCTTGTTAAATGAGAATTTATTCTAATTGTGCCCTGATAAGTACTTTGGCTTGTTAAATGAGAATTTATCCTATGTGTGCCTTGATAAGTACTTTGGCTTGGTTAATTGAGAACTTGCCTATATGTGCGGGTAATAGCCTTTGAGTGCAAGTATTATGTTTTATTAAGTTGCCGCGACTCTCGGTTGAAGGGTCGGCTGTCTTGTTGTAAGTTACTGGGACGTACCGACAGTGATGTGGGATTCCACGGGTATGCTTCCGTTACTTGTAGTACTTGGGTTAAATTCCCGGATTTTTATAGAAGACATGGTAGTGCTTATGTCTTGTTTGATGGTCGGTCGAGATAGGGTAAGAGTATAAGTGAGGGGCAAACCCCCAAGACGCTGTACCACCTTCTCCAGGGTAAGAGTATAAGTGAGGGGTAAACCCCCAAGACGCTGTACCACCTGCTTTATGTGTTGTTTGACGGCCGGTTGAGATAGGGTAAGAGTATAAATGAGGGGCAAGCCCCAAGACGTTATACCACCTTCTCCAGGGTAAGAGTATAAATGAGGGGCAAGCCCCAAGACGTTATACCCCGCTTACCACCTCCTTCGTGGTCGAGTATAAATGAGGGGTAAACCCCAAGACGTTATACCACCTGTTCGTTTGCCTACTTGGCCCGTACAGTTTTTAGAACACAGGTGAGACTTGGTGTTCATGTATGCCTATTGGTGCTATGTTATATCATGGATCGCGAAGTGAGGAAGGATTCCACGCATGATTGATATTATGGGCGTGAGACCCATAGTTATATTTGAGTAGTGACTTTGAGGGCTGCGCCCCGACTTGATATGATCGCTTATGTATCAGGTAATCGTAGGTTGGCTATCATACATGTCTCTGCTTTTGTTTAGATCTATGATTTTATTACGCATTTCATCGCTCACATACTTGGTACATTCTTCGATCGACCTCCTTGGCCGCGTTCATGCCGCAGGTTTAGGTACGCTGTTTGGTGATCGGCAGGTGTAGGATCCTGCTCAGGGTTTTTGGATAGCTCCCTCTGTCCAGGAGTTTATCTTTTTGGTATATATCCTTCAAGATGTGCTTTGTATAGTTTTAGTGCACGGGGCCTTGTCCGTCATATTTCGATTTAACTCCTGAGGTGCGTATTCATATGTGGATTGGACTCGTACAGCAAAGGTGTCTTTTGTTTATGTATATGATATGGCAGCCTAGTCGGCTTTGCCTTGTACGTACGTTGGTTTTAAAAGAAAAAAAAATATGAGCTGTTATTAATTTCCGCAATATACTTAGTTGTTAAGGTAGCAGGGTGCCCAGGTAGGGCACCAGTCACGGGCCCGGGGTTCGGGGTGTGACATTTCACACAACTCAAAGTACTTTCCCATAAGTCACACAATACCCGTAGTATAAAAATAGAGTGACTATCTTTTTAAGTAAACCAGACACTTCCCCTTTTGTAAAATCAAGTAACAACATTATTTTCCAAACGTTCAAGTTTGCCTAATTTCAAATGCTCAAGTCACTTATTTTAGAAAGGTTTCATAACTCATAGTCTTAATCTTTTTTAAAACAATTGAGTAACATATGTCATATGTGTGAGTAATTTATTCTTGTTTATAACGATCTTATTACAGCAGCCATGATCTAGAAAATGTAATATCATTTTGTCTCATCTTAGCTTCTATGCAGATGGAGGTTTCTACTGGTTTTAATACAACACATCATTATTCAATACATTTTCCTTTCTTAACGCTGCAGTTGGTGCTGTCGATACACATTACGATTCCAAATCGGTGAAACATTATCACTTTAAAACCAAGTACTCATTACTCACGAATGAGGTTTCACACAACATCCACATTAAAACAAATAAGTTAAGTCTCTTATCTTATAAGATCAAGTCTCTTAACTTCTAACATCAGTAAACCATTTTCTTACCTACATAAAGCTGTTATAACCAACTTCCCATAAAGCCGTTATAACACTTTATGTTTAAACCAAACAAATACACTTAGCACCTGTACGTCCACCGTACTACATAGTTACACACATATCATGCTAGAACAGATAGGAAGAGGTTCACATACCTCGCGACGAGTATCGACAATAAGCAAAATGCTCCAAGTACTACAACCTTGCTAGCCCTTTCCACTCCTCAAGTAGAATACGCTACTCTTAGTACTTTCACCTAAAAAGGTCACAAACGTCTATTAACTTTTAAACATACGGTTCCATTTCTCTACAGAAAATTCAGCGATTCCCCGCAACAGCGTAAATCTCCTCCTCTATCGAGGCCGGCCACCAAGCCAACCAGGGGGGGGGGGGTTTACACGTCTAACCGGACGTGTACAATTCTACTCAGTAATACTACACAAGTCTACTGCAATACAGTCCTATGTAAATACAGTTCAGTTCTTTTCTTTAAATTCAGGCTTAAGTCAAAAGACATTGCCGCACAATAATGTTCAGTACTATATATAGTATACTTCAACTATATATATTCCTACAACATGTAATCTCCAATTACAACTAGAGGGACAAGATAATTACCTCGATAAGCCCATAATTATCCAAGTTAAATGTCGATCCTTAGCAACGTTTAGCTCCAACTCCGGGTGCTCCATCCCGCTCCAAACAACCCTTAGAAGTTCTAACCAACTTCTACTTAAATACTTCAATCAATCAATGAAGATTTCCTTAGGGTTTCGGTTTGAGACTAAAGGGACAAAAGGTAGTATTTCCGGGCTCTACGTATAGAGGTATCTTTGGAATACTACAAGGTACAAGGCTAAGGTATTTTGGGCATTATAACAATACTTGGAAGACAACTTTCTACCAAGGGGGTAGGCTCGGCTAGCACAACTAGGCTAGGGGGAGGGGGTGTTCTCGGCCAAGGGCCTTTCTCTAAGGGGGAGAGGGGAGTTGGACGAGAGCAACAACAAGGGAGAGGGAGGGATTTCAAGACTTAGACAAAGTGAGGAGTGAATGAATAAGTCTTCACAAGGGAGGGGTATTTATAGGGAAACCAATGGCCTTGATCAAGCCAAGTGCAAGGCAAGTGTAAGGCCTTGATCAAGCCAAGTGCACCCTAACCCCTACACCACAAAACAAGGCACAAAACATGGCACCAAACAAGCCACAAAACAAGGCCAAAACAAGGAGCCAATTGGCCTCAAAACGTGACCAATCGCCCAAGGGTTGCGCCCTAGCTTCCAATGTGAGGGTGACACATGTCACCCTCCCGTTGGTCCAAAATGTTTCGTCTCTCGGAAAAATCCGCAAAAAATATAAATGACATAGCCGGAATTTTCCCAACGTAAGCTGTGGAAACGTTTCGTCGAAAAATGACTCCAATCGGCACTTGTGCCCAAAATTCGGTTCTTTGCCTAACTTAAGGCTCAAATTCTCTACGTACGTCCTTACGTACATACTCTGGAAATACGGGGTATAACATTCTCCCCTCCTTAGAAACATTCGTCCCGAATGTTCCTTCTCAAGTCTCAACACAAACATGCGCTAGTATAGCCTTCACTGCTATACGCACGAAAACAATCATGCCACACCTGGCCATAAAATAACAAACGCACCAATACTTAAACCCAAGTCAACGAGGAAACACCTCTAATCATCACAAAAAAACCCTTACCAGAGGTCTAAAATATACCCCCTTCACACCTTCATTTCACAAAAGAAACGATCACACACGTTCACTTTTCCCCCATCTTGTCACTTTCTCGAACACTCAAACTCTTTCTAGTATCCGTACCACACTTCCGTCAACGCTTCATACCAACCTCGAGTCACTACCTCCAAACTTGGTCATCTTGCTAACCTCGATCTTCTCTAAGGCCGTTCCCGGCCTCCACGATCCGCTTCTGGTCGAACATATCCACCAACTCATACGATGGTCATACAAACTTGGGCCTAGCATCCTCGTGACCCTACCACCTGGCGGGACCACCCAGAACTGACCCCACCTTAATCCGGGTTACGGGTTGACCCGTATCACGTCCTCAACCCGACCCACAATCGCGTCACGCCCTTGTTCCCCGACACGAACAATCTGCTAAATCACATCATGAAAGCTACCACTTCCATCTCACATTACCCATGGATCGATCACTCACATAAAAACCCACGTATACTACACACTCTGATAAAGGTCAAACATAAAATGAATCTTTTACTCAAGACGACCTTACCTCTAAGGTCTCAATCGTGACAGTCTAGGGCTCACACTTACCATGCCCCCATACTTATCCTCCCAACTAAGAATGTTTTCTAACTCACAATTAACCCAACGCGATTCGCATAGCACATAATAATGAGACCATCATAACAAGCATACCAAAACTCTAGAGGGTTAAGGATATACCTGAAGCTACCGCTCCACTCTAATCATAGGCACACTGCAGGCGCATAATCATGAAGGCGATGAACCAACCACCGATCCGGAGGTTGAGTCGTAACATCCGTGCTACCCTTGGTCGGACAGTTCCTCGCAAATGGCCTCGCTGGCCGCAAAAATAACAAGCTCCCCTGTCACCACGACACTTCCCGAAATGCGGTCTACCACATCGACCACACCGAGGTAGGGGTGACCGCATCTGGCCAACACCCTTACTTCCTCGAAACTCAACCGCGAGCCACGACCGCCCCGAATACTGGATGCTCTGAAGGTTGTGGAGGACCACTCTGACCGGGCGAGGTACAAAACTAGTATGCTGCTGAGGCGGTCATCCGCGAAACTCACCAAAGGACACTGTTGTTCTGGCCCTCTTCTCCTGATCTTGTTCATTCCGTCCACCTCTCCGTGCCTCACATCCCAGCATGAGCTCGCATACGGGCAATGTCCATGCCTACCAAGAGCTACTCCGAACATGCCTCGACATGTAATCATCGAGCCACAGAACGATCGTGCACTCGATCCTCCATACTAGCTACCAACGCTGGGACGTACCGGGCCAATGAGTCTAACTACACATTGTACTCCCGAACCGTACGCCCGCTCTGTCTAAGCATCAAAAATCTGTCGGCCCGTGCCCTCCTCATCTGCGGAGGCAAGAAGTGCGTGAGGAAAGCCCCCAAAAACTCATCCCATACTGCTGGAGGTGCATGCTCTCCCCGGGAAAGCTCCCATGAATCAAACCAATCGACTGCGGTATCACGCAGCCGATGCGAACCAAAGGTCACAGACTCGGTCTCTGAAGCCTTGATCACCCGCATGATCCGTCAGAATCGCCGATGAACTCTGCGGATCATCCTCGTGCCTCGACCCATAAAACTCGCGGCTACAACTCGAAAGTCCGTAGCCTCAAACTATTCGCCGGGTGAACCATCGGTGCTCGAATCGAATCGCCGTGATCCAACTTATCTCATATCTGCCACGACTCGCCAAGAATCGCCATCTCTTGTAACCCATCTCTCTCGCCTGCATGGGGATCGAGACTCAGTATCGCGGTCTCGGCAGCCCATTGCCGCGCTCTAACCTCTCGCTGGCGGCGTCACAAAACCCGCCGTCGAAGCACAACCTCAGTGTATGCAGGCTCGCGCTCGCACTCTCTCAGATCTCACTAGCGGTTCCCTCGCTGCCTTGCCCTTCGGGGCTCGTGTCACGACCGATCCGGCCCGTGATCGTGCCTTACCCGGCACCCTAATGATACAACATCGAGAAACCAATGAAATAAAAACTTAAACATGAACATGAGACAAGATAATAAACAAAGCCAACCAAGCGGTTACCTTCCAATAAAATATATATAAACAACTCTTTCAAAACGAGCAGTTTAATCCTTTTTACAAAACCCCGCCCACACAAAGCTGCTGCACTTAAGATTTACAACAACTATGACGACAGGGCCCGCCATACCACGAATGTACAAGAACCTACAACTCAGGGAACACATACCAAAAGATAAGCCTCGAAGGAACGGGCTTCCAATGCTGAAAGGTGATCCTAAGGCGGGATCGACAAATTAACGATTTCTACTGCGGATTGAACGCACTTCAAGGAGGTCGATAACAGTACCAAGTATGTGAAATCAGAATATCAGAATGAAATCATAATAGTCTATATAAAGCAGAGACATGTATGATGACCAAACTACGACATAACATATAACTAGTTACATCAAGTCGGGACTCACGCCCCAAATTATCACTCGTGCGTGGAATTTCTTCCTCACCGCTAGCTTTATGATATGACAATACCAAGGAGTATACATGAACACCGTGTCCCACTGTGTCATAAAACCGTATAGGACAAGTATAACTACCAGATCCGACCGTACCAATAATATAATGCAACCAAAACACGAAGCCGTCGGGGCAAGTGCGAGCCGACTCGGATACCAAGGCCGGCCACGAGTCGATCGGGCAAGTACGAGGGTGACCACGAGGACCAAGGTCAGATCACGAGACTTCACACTACACCGAACGCAAAGCGCGAGGGTCGACTCACCGGTACCAAGGCCGAATCACCAACAGACGGCAAGTACGCAGAGCCGACCACCGGGACCAAGGCCGAACAGTAAGAACCCTCATGGAGAGCTAGTCCATAAAAATAACAATTCTTGCACAACCAAGGCTATCACCACAAGCATAAGCAAGTTACGCAACAACAAGCATAGGCAAGTTACACAACACAAGCATAGGCAAGTTACACAACTCAAGTTACTTTCATTTTATGCCAAAGTCCGGGTTTTTAACCCTAAAGTACTACGTACGTTAAATTCCTTTTAAAGAGATCCATTCCTTTTATAAAAGTCACCCGATGTCCGTAGTATAAAAATAGAGTGACGAATATTGTTAAGTAAACAAAAATGCTTTCCTTTGTAAAAATCAAGTAACAACCTTATTTTCCAAACGTTCAAGTTTGCCTAATTTCAAATGCTCAAGTTTCTCATTTTTAGAAAAGGTCTCGTAGTTCATAGTTTTAATCCTTTAAAACATAATTCTCCTTTAATGATTTGAGAAACATATGCCTTATATGTGAGTAGGTTATTCTTGTTTATAATCGATCTTATTAAGCGACCATGATCAGGATATGTAATATCATTTTGTCTCATCTTAGCTTCATGCGGATGGAGGTTTCTACTGGTTTTAATACGATACATCATTATTCAATACATTTTCCTTTATTACGCCGCAGTTGGTCTGTCGATACACATTACGATTTTGAAATCAAGAAACATTATCCCTTTAAATAAAACCAAGTACTCATTACTCACGAATGAGGTTTCACACAAACATTCACATTAAACAAATAAGTTAAGTCTCTTATCTTATAAGATCAAGTCTCTTAACTTCTAACATCAAGAAACCATTTTCTTTACCTCTTAAGACATTATACCTAACTCCCATAAAGCTAGTATAACTCTTTTTAAAACCTTTAAAACCAAGTGTTACTCTCCCTTCAAAACGATTTATAAATCTTTTGAAATACATCAAGTTCTTTATTATAACTAGCCGATTATAATTCACATCGATTACCTTTTAAAACCACAAAGTATTTTCTTACCTACATAAAGTCATATAACCAACTTCCCATAAAGCCGTTATAACACTTTATGTTTTAAAACAATCAAACACAAGCACACGACGCTTCACCGTACTACATAGTTCACACATATCATGCTATAAGAGATAGAAGAGGTTCACATACCGTTATACCCGTAGTTGCGAGTATGTATGTGAGGACGTACGTACGAGAGTTCTGCAGAAAATTTTGAAATGAAAGTCAGATGTGAGTTTTCGACGGATAAGTTTCAGGTTATTTGTGAAGAAAAAGGTTCGTTAATGGGAATTGGATTCCCAGATTTGGTATTTGGACTTCATAGATTATATTAGAATTTTGAGATTTTATTTTCGGAAATGGTCACGTGGGCCCACGGAGAAATTTACTGGTTTTGGGCCCGCTTGTTTTTGAGATTTCGGTATTGTGGATTTTTTTGAAAGACGTTTTATGAGGGCAATAGGAGGGTGACACGTGTCACCCCGCCTAGTGGCTCGGGCCGGTTACATTTGTGCACAACACCTTGTTAGAGTCGCCGACGAAACGTTTTCGTAACTTGCGAAGGAAAATTCCGGCTATGTCGTTTTGTATTTTTGCGGATTTTTCCGAGAGACGAACATGTTGACCAACGGAGGGTGACATGTGTCACCTCACATCGGGAAGCGCGGCAACCGCGACGATGGTTCACGCCTTGGCCAATGGCTCCTTGTTTTGTGCCTTGTTTTGGCCTTGTTTGGTGCATTGTTTTGTGGCATGTTTGGTGGAGTAGGGGTTAGGTGCACTTGGCTTAATCTTGCCCTTACACTTGCTATACACTTGGAAGGATCTTGGCCCTCGTTGCCTTTGGTTTTGCTATAAATACCCCTAAGTGTGAAGACTTCATCCATTCCAAAACTTCCAAGTCTTGAAACCCTCTCCTCCCCTTTGTGAGCTCAGCCGAGAGCCTCCCCTCCCCTTTTCGTGGCCTTTGGCCGAGGGTTCCTCCCCTTTGTGGTGCTAAGTAGTGGGTACCCCTAGCCTAGTTGTTTTAGTATAATACCCTTTGTTGTGGTATAGAAATACTTCCTAGTATTGTTATAATGCCCAAAATACCTTAGCCTTGTACCTTGTAGTATTCCAAAGATACCTCTTTACGTAGAGTCAGAAATACTACCTTTGTCCTTTTAGTCTCAAACCGAAACCCTAAGGAAATCTTCATAGTTGGTTGAAGTATTTGAGTAGAAGTTAGTTAGAACTTCTAAGGGTTGTTTGGAGTGGTTTGAGCGCACTGAAATGAGCTAAACCTTGCTCAGATCGACATTATAACTTGGATAATTTTGGGCTTGTCGAGGTAATTATCTTGTCCTCTATTGTAATTGGAAATTACATGTTTGTTAGAATATATAGTTGAAGTATACTATATATGGAACTATACTTAGTATTCGCAATGTCTTTTGACTTAAGCTCAAGAATAAAGAATCGAATCGAATCAGTATTTACATAGATCAGACAAAGAGACTTGTGTAGAATTGTACACGCCCGTTAGACGTGTAAACCCCTGGTTGGCTTGGCCAGCCTCGATAGAGAGGAGATTTACGCTGCCATGTGGTGTGAGTCTTACGAATTTTCTATGGAAAGATAGAAACTTGTGTTTTGGAGTTAATAGACGTTTGTGACCTTTATAGGTGAAAGTACTAAGAGTAGCGTATTCTACTCGAGTGGAAAGGACTAGCGCGTTGTAGTACTTGAGCGTTTTGCTATTAATCGATACTCGCCGCGAGGTATGTGAACCTCTTCCTATCTTTTCTAGCATGATTGTTGTGAACTATAGTACGCAGACGCATACGTGCTAAGTGATTTGGTTGGTTTAAAACATAGGGTGTTATAATAGCTTTATGGGAAGTTAGTTATAACGACCTTATGTAAGTGAAAATGGTTTATCGATGTTAGAAGTTAAGAGACTTGATCTTATAAGATAAGAGACTTAACTTATTTGTTTTAATGTGGATGTTTGTGAAACCTCATTCGTGAGTAATGAGTACTTGGTTTTTAAAGGGATAATGTTTTACCGATTTGGAATCGAATGTCATCGACTGCACCACCGCGGCGTTAATAAAGGAAAATGTATTGAATAATGATGTGTTGTATTAAAACCAGTAGAAACCTCCATCTGCATAAGCTAAGATGAGACAAAATGATATTACATTTTCTAGATCATGGTCTTTGTAATAAGATCGTTATAAACAAGAATAAACTACTCACATATATGACATATGTTACTCAATTGTTCTAAAAAGGAATCAAGTGATTAAGTTTGGGAACTATGAAACCTTTTGAAAATGAGAAGTTGGAGTAATTGAAACTAGCAAACCGAACTTAGGAAAAGAATGTTGGTACTTGATTTTAAAAGGAAAGTGTTCAGTTTACTTAAAATGTGGGTTGGTCATTCTAATACTACGTATCGGGTGACTTTGATAAAAGTAATGGATCTCTTTACAAAATTTAACGACGTAGTACTTTAGGCTAAAACCGGACTTTGGTATAAAATGAAAGTACTTTGTGTTGTTGTGAAACTTGCCTCGCTTGTTGTTGTGAAGCTTGGCTATGCTTATTGTGATAACCTTTGTTGTGCAAAGCGTTGTATTTCGTGTTACCGCGTCTCTCGGAGGGTCGGTTGACTTGTTGAGAACTTACTTGACGCGTACAGCGACGTGGAGAAATTCCACGCACGCCTCGCTGATAGTATTATTGTTGTGCATCGCTATGGACATACCGACATGATGCGTAGCGCACGTATGCTTCCATTTAGATTACCGCCTTGTTGTTTCCCTTTGGACATACCGACACGATGCTTAGCGCGGGTACGCATGCCCATTTGAATCGCCCTATTGTTTCCTTGGACATATCGACACGATCGTAGCGCACGGGTATGCGTCCATTTGGAATGTTGTCTTATTGTTTCCCTTTGGACATACTGACACGATGCGTAGCGCACGGGTATGCTTCCATTTGGATTGCTGTCTTGTTGTTGAGGTCACATGGACATGTCTACACCGATGCAGAATTTCGGGGGCATGTGGCCATGGGACATTGGTATTATTGTTGCATCATGGACATGTCTACACCGATGCAGATTCCGGCACGCGCCATAATGCGAACTCGATTGATGTTGTGGGCGTGAGACCCATAGTTATATCGAGTGATGATCGCTTTATGTTGTGAATCGTAGTTTGGTTATCATACATGTCTCCCGCTTTATATAGACTAGTATGATTTCATTTACGATTGCATAGCTTCACATACTTGGTACTGTCAGATCGACCTCCTTCGGGCCGTTCACGCCGCAGTAGAGGTACATCGGCCGTGGATCCTCGCCATAGATCACCGCTCAACAGGAAGCTCCGTTTCTCCGAGGCTTATCTTTTAGTATGTGTTCCCCGAGTTGTAGGTTCTTGTACATTCGTGGTATGGCGGCCCCGTCCCGTCATAGTCGTTGTAAATCTTAGAGGTCCAGAGTACTGTTGTGGCGTGGTTGTAAAGGATTAAACTGTTCGTGTTTTATGTATATACCAAGGCAACCGTTTTGGTTGGCTGTTTATTTATTATATCTCTTGTTAAATAACTCATGTTTTATGTTCCGCTGATTTTCTCGATGTATGTATCACTAGGGTGCGGGGTAAGGCACGATGAACGCCCCGAACGGTCGTTACAAAAGTGGTATCGAGCGATTAATCCTCGGAAAGTGTCTACGCACGTGTCTAGTAGAGTCTTGATTATCGATGTGTTGCACCACATCTATAATCGTGAGGTCGCAGGACATTTAGGATCGGTTTCATTCTTCTCATTACGAGATCGTGCCTTAGAGTCGTGTTGTAAGTTGGACCCTCCGACGATCTCGCTTTTACCGCTTATGCCTCGCGCAAGGCAACCAGAGCCCGTGAGGGCAAGGCAGCCGAGGGTGCCGCTAGTGAGATACTGAGGAGCACGAGGCGCAGCCCGACAAGACTGAGGTCAGGCTTGACGGGCGGGTTTCAGGACGCCGCCCCAAAGAGAGTTTAGAGCCGCGGCCGTGGGCGATGAGACTACGAGACTGAGCCTCCACCCCACACCGGGGCAGGAGATGGGTTACGCGAGATGGCGATTCTTGGCCGCCGTGGTCGTGGCCGATATGAGGATAGGCCGATGCAGCAGCCGAGCCCAGAGCACCATGCCGTTCACCCCGAGCGTATAGTTTGAGGCTACGGACTTTACGAGTCAGAGCCCGCCAGAGTTTTACGGGTCGAGGCTCGAGGATGATCCGCAGGAGTTCATCCGGCGATTCTGCCGATCACGCGGTGATCAAGGCTTCGTAAACCGAGTTGTGACCTTTGTTCAGACGGCCGCGTGATACCGCAATCGATTGGTTTGATTCATGGAGCTTTCCGGGAGAGCATGCACTCCAGCAGTATGGGATGAGTTTTCGGGCTTTCTCACGCACTTCTTGCCTCCGCAGATGAGGAGGGCACGGGCCGGCTGATTTTTGTTATCGAGGCAGAGGCGACCGTCGTGGAGTACAATGTCGAGTTCGATTCTTTGGCTCGATATGTCCCTGCGCTTAGTTGCGGATATGGAGGATAGGTGCATCGCCACGCCACCGCTAGATGATTATATGGTGAGTCTTGCGCGGTGTTTCTCTTCACCGCATGGACATTGCCCGCACGCAGCTCATGCACTAGGATGCGAGGCACGGAGGGTCGACGAATGACTGGATCGCCAGAAGAGGCCAGACGGCAGGTCCTTGGTGGCTTTCGAGGCGGACCGCCTCAAAGAAGAGCTAGTTATATACCCCCACCGCATGCAGTGGTCCTCCACCGCCTTCGTGAGCAGTCGTGGCTCGAGGTTCAGATTTTCGCAGAGGGGTGTTAACCACCAAGCCACCCCTACCTCGTTGTGACCATTGTGGTAGACTCCATTTTGGAGAGTGTCGTGCTAGATTGGGAGTTTGTTTTGCATGCACAGCAGGCCATTTTGCGAGGAACTGTCCACCAAGGGTAGCACGGATGTTACGACTCACCACCGGATCGTGGCTGGTTCATCGCTTTCTACATGCGCACTGCAGGCGTGCCTATGATTAGAGTGGAGCGGTAGAGTTTGTATATCCTTAACCTCTAGAGTTTTGGTATGCTTGTTATGATGATCTCATTATTGTGTGCTATGTACGGATAGCATTGTGATATGTGTGAGTTAGAATACATGGTTAGTTGGAAGGTTACGATGGGCATGGTGGTAAGTGTGAACCTTAGACTATTTCACGATCGAGACCTTAGAGGTAAGGTCGTCTTGAGTATAAGATTCGTTTTATGTTTGACCTTTATAAGGGTGAGTAGTATACGTGGGATTTATTTGTGTGATAAGTCCGTGGGTAGTGTGAGATGGAAGTGGTAGCTTTCATGATGTGAATTAGTAAGATTGTTCGGATCGGGAACAAGAGTTCGCGCGTTGGGTCGGGTTTAGGACCATTTGCGGGTCAAACCGTAACCCGTTTGGTGGGGTCAGTTCTGGGTGGTCCCGCCAGTGGTAGGGTCACGGGGATGCTAGGCCCAAGTTTGTATGATCATCGTATGAGTTCGTGGACGCGTTCGACCGAGCGGTTCGTAAAGGCCGGAATGGCCTTGGAAGTTTGAGGTTGGTAAGATGACCAAGTTTGGAGGTAGTGACTCGCAGATTTCCGAAGCAAGTAATGACCAAGTATGGTACGTCTCGAGAGTTCAAGTGTTCGAGAAGGGCACGACGAGTAAGGAAAGAAGAGGACGTGTTATTTCGCGCTGCCATGGCGTTGACAACTTGTTAGAGGAACTTCATCGATATCCGTCTTGAGAAGGAACATTCGACGAATGTTTCTAAGGCGAGGGAGAATGTTATACCCGTAGTTGCAGGGTATGTATGTGAGGACGCACGCACGAGAGTACGCAGAAAATTTTGAAAAGAAAGAAAGATGTGAGTTTTCACGGAAAAGTTTCGGTTATTTGTGAAGAAAAAGGTTCGTTAATGGGAATTGGATTCCCAGATTTGGTATTTGACTTCATAGATTATATTAGAATTTTGAGATTTTATTTTGGAAATGGTCACGTGGGCCCACGGAGAAATTTACTGGCCAAGGGCCCGCTTTGTTTTTGAGATTTCGTATTGTGGATTTTTTTCGAAAGACGCTTTATGAGGGCCAATAGAGGGTGACACGTGTCACCCCGCCTGCGTGGCTTGGCCGGTTACATTTGTGCACAACACCTTGCCAGAGTCGTTTCGACGAAACGCTTACAGAACTGCGGCGGGAAAATTCCGCTATGTCGCTTTTGTATTTTTATGGATTTTTCCGAGAGACGAACATGTTGGACCAACGGAGGGTGACATGTGTCACCCTCACATCGGGAAGCGCGCGCAACCTCGACGATCGTTCACGCTTTCGCCAATCGCTCCTTGTTTTGTGCCTTGTTTTGGCCTTGTTTGGTGCATTGTTTTGTGGCATGTTTGGTGGAGTAGGGTTAGGGTGCACTTGGCTTAATCTTGCCCTTACACTTGCTATACACTGGAAGGATCTTGGCCTCGTGGCCTTTGGTTTTGCTATAAATACCCCCAAGTGTGAAGACTTCATCCATTCCAAAACTTCCAAGTCTCAAACCCTCTCCTCCCCTTTGTGAGCTCTTAGCCGAGAGCCTCCTCCCCTTTCGTGTGGCCTTTGGTCCCCTTTTAGGTGCTAGTAGTGGGTACCCCTAGCCTAGTTGTTTTAGTATAATACCCTTTGTGGTATTGAAATACTTTTCCTAGTATTGTTATAATGCCCAAAATACCTTAGCCTTGTACCTTGTAGTATTCCAAAGATACCTCTTTACGTATAGTCCGGAAATACTACCTTTTGTCCTTTTAGTCTCAAACCGAAACCCTAAGGACATCTTCATAGTGTCTTGAAGTATTTGAGTAGAAGTTGTTTAGAACTTCTGGGTTGTTTGGAGTGGTTTGGAGCGCACTGAGGTGAGCTAAACCTTGCTCAGATCGACATTATAACTTGGATAATTTTGGGCTTGTCGAGGTAATTATCTTGTCCCTCTATTGTAATTGGAAATTACAGGTTTGTTAGAATATATAGTTGAAGTATACTATATCTGGAACTATACTTAGTATTCGGCAATGGCTTTTGACTTAAGCCCAAGAATAAAGAATCGAATCAATCAGATTTACATAGGATCAGACAAAGAGACTTGTGTAGAATTGTACACGTCAGGTTAGGCGTAAACCCCTGGTTGGCTTGGTAGCCTACCGATAGAGAGGAGATTTACGCTGCCATGGGGAGGTGTCCGAATTTTCTATGGAAAGATAGAAACTTGTGTTTTGGAGTTAATAGACGTTTGTGACCTTTATAGGTGAAAGTACTAAGAGTAGCGTATTCTACTCGAGGAGTGGAAAGGACTAGCAAGGTTGTAGTACTTGGAGCGTTTTGCTATTAATCGATACTCGTCGCGAGGTATGTGAACCTCTTCCTATCTTTTCTAGCATGATTGTTGTGAACTATGTAGTACGGTAGACGTACATGTGCTAAGTGATTTGGTTGGTTTAAAACATAGGGTGTTATAATAGCTTTATGGGAAGTTAGTTATAACGACCTTATGTAAGTGAAAATGGTTTACTGATGTTAGAAGTTAAGAGACTTGATCTTATAAGATAAGAGACTTAACTTATTTGTTTTAATGTGGATGTTTGTGTGAAACCTCATTCGTGAGTAATGAGTACTTGGTTTTTAAAGGGATAATGTTTTACTGATTTCGAATCGAATGTATCGGCTGCACCACCGCGTTAATAAAGGAAAAACTAATGAATGATGATGTGTTGTATTAAAAACAGTAGAGAACCTCCATCCGCATAAGCTAAGATGAGACAATATGATATTACATTTTCTTGATCATTTCTGCTGTAATAAGATCGTTATAAACAAGAATAAACTACTCACATATATGACATATGTTACTCAATTGTTCTAAAAAGGAATCAAGTGATTAAGTTTGGGAACTATGAAACCTTTTGAAAATGAGAAGTTGGAGTAATTGAAACTAGGCAAACCGAACTTAGGAAAAGAATGTTGGTACTTGATTTTAAAAGGAAAGTGTTCGTTTACTTAAAATGCTGGGTTGGTCATTCTAATACTACGGTATCGGGTGACTTTGATAAAAGTAATGGATCTCTTTTACAAAATTTAACGTGAGTAATTTTTTGTGGCTAAAACCCGACTTTGGTATAAAATGAAAGTACTTTGTGTTGTTGTGAAACTTGCTCCGCTTGTTGTTGTGAAGCTTGGCTATGCTTATTGTGATAACCTTTGTTGTGCAAAGCGCTTTATTTCGTGTTACCGCGTCTCGATGGAGGGTCGGTTGACTTGTTGAGAACTTACTTGGACGCGTCACAGCGACGGAGAAATTCCACAGCACGCTCCTCGCTGATAGTATTATTGTTGTGCATCGCTATGGACATATCGACACGATGCGTAAGCGCACGTATGCTTCCATTTAGATTACCGCCTTGTTGTTTCCTTTGGACATACCGACACGACGCGTAGCGCACGGGTATCGTCCATTTGGAATCTGTCTCTATTGTTTCCTTGGACATATCGACACGATCGCGTAGCGCACGTATGCGTCCATTTGGAAAGTTGTCTTATTGTTTCCTCTTTGGACATACCGACACGACGCGTAGCGCACGGGTATGCTTCCATTTGGATTCTTTGTCTTGTTGTTGAGGTCACATGGACATGTCTACACCGGCGCATTCGGGCATGTGGCCATGGACATTGGTATTATTGTTGCATCATGGACATGTCTACACCGGCGCAGATTCCGGCATGCGCCATAATGCGAACTCGATTGATGTTGTGGCGCGAGACCCATAGTTATATCGAGTGATGATCGCTTTATGTTGTGAATCGTAGTTTGGTTATCATACATGTCTCTCGCTTTATATAGACTAGTATGATTTCATTTACTGATTGCATGCTTCACATACTTGGTACTGTTATCGACCTTCGGGGCCGCGTTACGCCGCAGTAGAGGTACATCGGCCGTGGATCCTCGCCATGGATCACCGCTCAACGACGGGAAGCTCCGCTTTCTCCGAGGCTTATCTTTTGGTATGTGTTCCCTGAGTTGTAGGTTCTTGTACATTCAGGGGTATGGCGGGGCCCTGTCCCGTTATAGTCGTTCTAAATATTAGAGTTCTGTAGTAATCGCAAGGTGGTGGTTGTAAAGGATTAAACTGTTCAGGTTTTATGTATATACTGAAGGCAACTGTTTTGGTTGGCCTGTTTATTTATTATATCTCTTGTTAAATGACTCATGTTTTATGTTCCGCTGATTTTCTCTGATGTATGTATCACTAGGGTGCCCGGGGTAAGGCACCAGTAACGGGCCCCGGAACGGGTCGTTACACATACCTCGCGACGAGTGCCGACTAATAGCAAAACGCTCCAAGTACTTCAAACCGTCGGCTACTCCTTAAGCCACGTAGATCGCACCACACGTAGTACTTCAACCTATAAGGCCACAAGGCGCTTATTAACATCGTTCCATATTCTACAGAAAATTCGGCAGCACCTCCCCCCCCCCCCGCAACAGCGTTAATCTCCTCCTTTACCGAGGCCGGCTACCAAGCCAACCAGGGGGGGGTTTGCACGTCTAACCGGACGTGTACAATTTACTCACAGAATACTACACAAGTCTACTGTAATACAGTCCTATGTAATTACAGTTCAGTTCTCTTATTTAAATTCAGGCTTAAGTCAAAAGACATTGCCGCACAGCTATGTTCAATTCTATATATAGTATTCTTTAACTATATACTCCTACAACATGTAATTTCCAATTACAACAGAAGGTCAAGAATGTTTACCTCGATAAACCCAAAATTATCCGAGTTTATATGTCGATCCTGAGCAAGGTTTAGCTCCAACTCCGAGTGCTCCAATCCGCTCCAAACAACCCTTAGAAGTTCTAACCAACTTCTACTTATAACTTCAACTACGGGTGAAGATTTACTTAGGGTTTCGTTTTAGCGACTGAGGGAAAGTATAAGTGTAACCTTGGGAATACTACAAGGTATTTGGGCCAAGGTATTTGGACATTATAACAATACTAGGAGAGTATTTCTATACCACTACAAGGGGTATTTATACGAGACAACTAGGCTAGTGGGTACCCACTACCAAACACCACAAAGAGGGGGCTCTCGCCAAAGGCCACTAGGAGGGGAGGGAGAGGCTTTGACGAGAACCACAAGAGGGAGGGAGTATTTTGAGACTTAGGTAGATTGCTCAATTTTTGGATGAAGAAAGTTCATCAACTAAGGGGGTATTTATAGGTCAAGTGAAGGCCAACCAATGGCCAAGATGAAGACAAGTGTGGTGCAAGTGTAGGGCTAGATTTCCACCATGTGTACCTTATCCATCTACCACACAACTTGCACAAAATATCCTACCAACTACACAAGACCCAATCGCCAAGCATTACGCCACTTTATCCAATGTGAGGGTGACACATGTCACCCTCCCGTTGGTCCAAAATGTTTCGCCTCTCTAAAAATCCGCAAAAATTATAAATGACATAGCCGGAATTTTCCCTACAAAAGTCGTGGAAACGCTTTAGTCGAAAACGACTCCTAACGGTAGTTGTGTACAAATTTCGAATCTATGCCTACTTTAAGGCTCAAATTGTATACGCACGCCTCACGCATATACTGGAAATACGGGTATAACACTGGTTGCTTTCGCGAGGCATAATCGTAAAAACGAGATACGCCGAGGGTCCAACTTACAACACGCCTCTAAGGCACGATCTCGTAATGAGAAGAATGGAAACTAATCCTAAATGTCTCGCAGCCTCGATTATAGATGTGGTGCACAACACATCGATAATCAAGACTCTACTAGACACGGTTCGTAGACACTTTCCGAGGATTAATCGCTCGATACCACTTTTGTAACGACTGCCCGGCCCGCATCGTGCCTTACCCCGCACCCTAGTGACACAACATCGAGAAAACCAATGGAAAATAAAACTTTAAACAAGAAACAAGATATATGATCATAAACAAAGCCAACCCAACTTGCCTTCCAATAACATATATAAATACAACTCTTTCAAAACGAAGCTTTAATCCTTTTTACAAACCCCGCCACAACAAAGATTACTGCACTTAAGATTTACAACAACTATGACGGGACAGTGGCCCGCCATACCCCGAATGTACAAGAACCTACAACTCAGTGGAACACATACTAAAAGATAAGCCTCCGAGAAACGGAGCTTCCCAAAACGCTGAATCGAGATCCTAAGAGCGAGGATCCACGATCGATGTACCTCTACCGCGGCATGAACGCAGCCCGGGCGAGGTCAAGACAACAGTACCAAGTATGTGAAATCAGAAAATATCAGAAATGAAATCATACTAGTCTATATAAAGCAGAGACATGTATGATAACCAAACTACGATCACAACATAAAAGCAACATGTCGGCTGTGACTCACGCCTCAAGTCATCACTCAAATATAACTATGGGTCTCACGCCCACAACATCAATCATGTTCGCATCATGGCCGCATGCCGAATTCTCAGACGGTGTAGACATGTCCATGATGCAACAATAATACCAATGCCCCATGGCCACATGCCCCCGAAATTCGTGACGGTGTAGATACGCCCATGTGACATCAACAATAATATCTGGTGATCAACTCGCCGCATGGCCACATGCCCCCGGAATTCTGCCTCGGTGTAGACATGTCCATGTAGCCACAATAACAATATATCGGGTAATCAACCCTGCCGCATGGCCACATGCTCTCGCCTGTGTATACGCCCATGTGACATCAACAACAAGACAAGAATCAAAATGGAAACATACCCGTGGAATTCTCCACACGCCAAAGACGCCCAAGTAAGTTCTCAACAAGTCAACCGCCTCTATCGAGAGACGCCAGAATACGTAAATACAACACTTGTACAACAAAGGCTATCATCACAAGCATAGGCAAGTTTCACACAACTCAAAGTACTTTCCCATAAGTCACACAATACGTAGTATAAAAATAGAGTGACTATCTTTTAAGTAAACTGCACACTTCCCCTTTGTAAAATCAAGTAACAACATTATTTTCCAAACGTTCAAGTTTGCCTAATTTCAAATGCTCAAGTCACTTATTTTAGAAAGGTTTCATAACTCATAGTCTTAATCTCTTTTAAAACAATTGAGTAACATATGTCATATGTGTGAGTAGTTTATTCTTGTTTATAACGATCTTATTACAACAGCCATGATCTAGAAAATGTAATATCATTTTGTCTCATCTTAGCTTCTATGCAGATGGAGGTTTCTACTGGTTTTAATACAACACATCATTATTCAATACATTTTCCTTTCTTAACGCTGCAGTGGTCTGTCGATACATATTCTGATTCCCGAAATCAGTGAAACATTATCCCTTTAAAAACCAAGTACTCATTACTCACGAATGAGGTTTCACACAACATCCATATTAAAACAAATAAGTTAAGTCTCTTATCTTATAAGATCAAGTCTCTTAACTTCTAACATCAGTAAACCATTTTCTTACCTACATAAAGCTGTTATAACCAACTTCCCATAAAGCCGTTATAACACTTTATGTTTAAACCAAACAAATACACTTAGCACCTGCACGTCCACCGTACTACATAGTTACACACATATCATGCTAGAACAGATAGGAAGAGGTTCACATACCTCGCGACGAGTATCGACAATAAGCAAAATGCTCCAAGTACTCCAACCTTGCTAGCCCTTTCCACTCCTCAAGTAGAATACGCTACTCTTAGTACTTTCACCTAAAAAGGTCACAAACGTCTATTAACTTTTAAACATACGGTTCCATTTCTCTACGTAAAATTAAGAAGACTCTCCCCGCAACAGAAATCTCCTCCTCTATCGAGGCCGCCACCAAGCCAACCAGTGGGGTTTACACGCCTAACCTGACGTGTACAATTCTACTCGAATACTACACAAGTTCACCGCAATACTGTCTATGTAAATACGTCAGCTTCTTTTCTTTAAATTCAGCTTAAGTCAAAAGACATTGCCGCACAATAATGTTCAGTACTATATATAGTATACTTCAACTATATATATTCCTACAACATGTAATCTCCAATTACAACTAGAGGGACAAGATAATTACCTCGATAAGCCCATAATTATCCAAGTTAAATGTCGATCCTTAGCAACGTTTAGCTCCAACTCCGGGTGCTCCATCCCGCTCCAAACAACCCTTAGAAGTTCTAACCAACTTCTACTTAAATACTTCAATCAATCAATGAAGATTTCCTTAGGGTTTCGGTTTGAGACTAAAGGGACAAAAGGTAGTATTTCCGGGCTCTACGTATAGAGGTATCTTTGGAATACTACAAGGTACAAGGCTAAGGTATTTTTGGGCATTATAACAATACTTGGAAGACAACTTTCTACCAAGGGGGAGGGTAGGCCTGGCTAGCACAACTAGGCTAGGAGGAGGGGGTGTTCTCGGCCAAGGGCCTTTCTCTAAGGGGGAGAGGGGAGTTGGACGAGAGCAACAACAAGGGAGAGGGAGGGATTTCAAGACTTAGACAAAGTGAGGAGTGAATGAATAAGTCTTCACAAGGGAGGGGTATTTATAGGGAAACCAATGGCCTTGATCAAGCCAAGTGCAAGGCAAGTGTAAGGCCTTGATCAAGCCAAGTGCACCCTAACCCCTACACCACAAAACAAGGCACAAAACATGGCACCAAACAAGCCACAAAACAAGGCCAAAACAAGGAGCCAATTGGCCTTGAAAACGTGACCAATTCGTCCAAGGGTTGCCGCCCCTAGCTTCCAATGTGAGGGTGACACATGTCACCCTCCCGTTGGTCCAAAATGTTTCGTCTCTCGGAAAAATCCGCAAAAAATATAAATGACATAGCCGGAATTTTCCCAACGTAAGCTGTGGAAACGTTTCGTCGAAAAATGACTCCAATTGGCACTTGTGCCCAAAATTCGGTTCTTTGCCTAACTTAAGGCTCAAATTCTCTACGTACGTCCTTACGTACATACTCTGGAAATACGGGGTATAACACGTGTAATCCCCTATTGATTTATTTGCATTGTTGGGCCTTAAATGTGGCGTGTTTGGTTATTGAATTCGGCCTTGAAAAATGTGGCAAAGTATGTAGAAACAAAGGAGGTGTTGTCCGATTTTCCGTAGAATTTAGTGACTTTGCACTTATAATATTCTACGTTTGAAGTAAGACGTTAATAGACGTATTGTGGACATTATAGGTTGACATACTACGGGCGGGATATTGTACTTGGCAAGTGGTTTGACCCGAAGAGGTATGTAGAACTTTCCTATCTTTTGAGCATGATTAGTTGCACGTATATAGTATGGTAGACGTACAAGACCTTGATATCCTTTACTTGTTTTAAGGATAGCCAAGTTGGGTGAGTTAGGAGATTAACTCACTTCTTTGAAAGTATTAAGGATGTCTTAAGTTTTTAAAGTTAAGGGACTTGAAGAGTTTTAAAGTATGTGATACTTGTTTCGTTTTAAACGTATAAGTCCCTTGGATAGGAAATTGTATTTGGCTAAGGTATAAAGTGAATATAACGACTTTATGGGAAGTTGGTTATATTAGCTTTATGGAAAGATAAATGAGGATAAATGACTTGATTTAATGAAAGACAATTTGATTTTAAGGCATCAATTGCCTAATGTTTTATAAGAAAAGGAGTCACTTGATTTAGAAACCTAACTTTATTTCTAAAGGTATTGTGACTTGTCTTGAAAAGTAATTTTGACTTGATACTACAGTTAATAGTATCTTGGAAGTTTTATATGAAAAAGAGTCATTTTTAAAAAGAGTGGAAGTATGTAGTACTTTGGGTTAAATTCCCGGATTTTTATAAAAGACATGTTAGTGCCTTAAGTAAACTAAAATGAGAGTGTATATGAACAAGAATAATAAGAAGTTAGGGGATTTCTTAACTTGCTTATATATTGTATGATAAGCCGGTAGTGCTTATGTTATGTATGATAGCCGGTTTGTGCTAGTGGTATATTATTCATTACGGGGTCATTCCCCGGGTTTGTGGCATTTGCATATTCCGTGGATTTGCTACCCACGATGCGAGGAATACCTCATGCGAGTCCGTAAGTGTTACACCCCGTAAGTCTAGGCATATATAAGAGAATGTACGTAAGGAAACAAGACTTGGAAATTGGTACGAAAGGAAGAATTGTTGTTCCGACGGAAAACCTTCCGAACGTCGGAAAGGAAAAATGTTCGTTGTTGAGAATTGAATTCTCAAAATGCATTATTTGAAGAGTATGGAACTTATTAACATTATGGAAATTTATTTTTACGGATTTGGTCATGTGGGGCGCACCCGAGGAATTTTACATTTTTGTGGGGCCCACGAGGGTTACGAAATTTTTATGGACGAATGAGAGGGCGACACGTGGCACCCCTACATATGGTCTTGGACGTTTTTAGTAAGGGTAAAATGGTCATTGACCATCAAGGAAGATAAGTCTTCAAAGCTTGAGATTGTTGACTTGTCAACTTGTCCACTTGGCTATTATCCATGTGTTCTTCATCCTAGCCACTCAAGTGTTGCAATCTAAGACCTCCATTGTGTTTTATATACCACACTAGTAGCAAGACAATGTCTTCCACACTTAGAGAAATTAGAGAAACTCTTGTGCACACTAGAGACCTCTCGGGTTTGACATCTCCCACACAAGAAAAATTTGTAGTTTTGATCCATTATTCACAAGACTTAAACCCAAGGTCCCTAAGGGTATTGTAAGGATATCTCAATAGAAAGATTTCGGAAAAACGACGTTTTCACGTTAGTCGCAAGGCGAAAACCTAAGTAGTTTTCCTAGTTTTGGATTGGAAATGGAAGAGAAGTTGGTTGTGAACTTCTAAGGGCTTCAAATAGCGGATTGGAGCGTAAAGGAAAGGAGCTAAGAATTGCTAAGGAGCGACTTTGAATCTTGGAATTTTTAAGGGCTTGTAAAGGTATAAATCTTGTCGTTTTAGCAATTAAAGTTTACTTATCATTGTAGTTATGGATATTAGCAAGCATGAGATTTATATTATGAAGTTTGATAAGTGTATTGGCTATTGG
Organism: Przewalskia tangutica; assembly: GCA_029844215.1. Classification (NCBI taxonomy): domain Eukaryota; kingdom Viridiplantae; phylum Streptophyta; class Magnoliopsida; order Solanales; family Solanaceae; genus Przewalskia; species Przewalskia tangutica. Next base: position 42,245,900 of record CM056733.1, read on the forward strand.
AACCCTAATCCTAAAACTAGCATGTTTAGCCTTAAGATTGCAATTCAAGTTGTTTATTAGTTTAAGTCGTCGCATGTTGTATAAGAAGGAAATTGTAGTTGTTGAAGTTGTTTATGACTATATAACATTTTAGACCTTAGAACTTGGAATTGGAAAAGAATTTGGAAAGGACTTGTGTTGTTGTATAAAGTTGGCCGAGAATGGCTTGGTTGTTAAACTACTTGGTATGAATTGTGGGGCGGAATTTTACATGTATTGTAAGGCGTGTAATCCCCTTTGGTTGGTTGTTGTTTTGAGCCTTAAATGTGGCATGTTTGGTTATTGTTTTCGGCCTTGAAAAAGGTGGCAAAGTATGTAGAAACAAAGGAAGTGCTGCCCGATTTTCCGTAGAATAAGAGACCGTATACTTAGTATTATTCTACGTTAGAAACTAGAAATTGATAGTCATGTTGTGACCATTATAGGTTGACAATTCTACGTACGGCATATTCGGCTTAGCTTGTGGATTTAGCCGAAAAGGTATGTGAACTATCTCCTCTTCTAGCATGATTCCTTAAGATAAAGAAAGTATGTCCTACTCCTTAAATGATCCATTCCTTGGTTGTACTTGGATTGCCTAAAATAGAATTTGTTCTATGTACTCCCTTGATTGTACTTTGATGTTTAAATTGTAAGTTGTAAAATCCATTTCCTTAGTGAAGTTTGGATTCTTAAAAGTGAAAGTATTTTACTTAAAGTACATAGAGTCTTGAAAAGGAAGTGGTTTCCAAACCTTTTGGCTAGTACCTTAGTTCCAAAACCTAAGGGTTGTTATAATGACTTTAGGAGAGTTAAAGGAGTGATTTACTTGAGGTTTAAAAGTAGAAGAAACTTGTTTTCTAAATATTAAGAGACTTGAAGTATTTTGAAAGTTAAGAACTTGATTTGTAAGTATGTGATACTTGGTTTTAAAAGTATAAGTCTCTTGGTTATAAAAGGAATGAATATGTCTAAAACCATAAAGGGTTATAACGGCTTTATGGGAAGTTGGTTATAACGGCTTTATGGAAGGTTAAGAAAGTTGTCTATTTTGATTAATGGGCATAAGTTGCCTAGATTGTGAAAAATTGAAGTTACTTGATTTCAAGCTTTGAAATGAGTTTTCTAAAAGTGTAGTAACTTACTTTGAAAAATAGACAAACCTTGATACTACGGGTGTTAGTATCTTGGGGTTTTACATAAAAATGAGTCTTTTGAAAAGAATGTACGTACGTAGTACTTTGGCTTGTTTAATTGAGAATTATTCTATTTGTGCCTTGATAAGTACTTTGGCTTGTTAAATGAGAATTATGCTATTTGTGCCTTGATAAGTACTTTGGCTTGTTAAATGAGGATTATTCTATGTGTGCCTTGATAAGTACTTTGGCTTGTTAAATGAGAATTAGTCTAAAGATTTTATGAACTTGCCTATGTGTGCTGGTGATAGCCTTTGAGTGCAAGTATTATATTTGTACGCTGCCGCGACTCTCGGTTGGAGGGCCGGCTGTCTTGTTGTAAGTTTACTTGGACGTACCGACGGTGATGTGGGATTCCACGGGTATGCTTCCATTAGTTGTATTACTCCTTGGACATGCTTATACGATGTGGGATTCCGGGGCATGTGACCAGGAGGCGGGTTAGATTCCCGGATTTGTTTGTATTACCCCATGGTCATGCTTATACGATGTGGGATTCCGGGGCATGCGACCACGAGGGATATTGTTATTCCATGGATTCGCCCTCCATGAGATTGAGTGACGCAGGCTGGATCTGGTAGATAGCTTTCGTACTTGCCCCCGTCAGTTGATGACGCAGGCTGGATCTGGTAGTTGGCTTTCGTACTTGCCCCCGTCAGTTCTATCACACAGTTTGGTACGGTAGGCTCCGGTAGATAGCTTTCGCACTTGCCCCGGTCATATTTCGTGATGCAGGCTGGATCTGGTAGTTAGCTTTCGTACTTGCCCCCGTCAGTTGTTGACGCAGGCTGGATCTGGTAGTTGGCTTTACTTTGCCCCGCCGCTTTTATGATGCAGTGGATCTCGTGGTTCATTTTCCTACTTGCCCGCATGCTTTTAGGACACAGGTGGGACTTGGTGTTCATGTATGCCTATTGGTGTTATATTATATCATGGACTGCCGGCAGTGAGGAAGGATTCCACGGGCATGATTGATATTATGGGCGTGAGACCCATGGTTATATTTTAGTAATGACTTTGAGGGCATGCGTCCCTGACTTGATATGACTGCTTATGTATTTTGTATTGTAGGTTGGTTATCATACATGTCTCTGCTTTGTTTAGATGTTATGATTTCATTACGATTTCATCGCTTCACATACTTGGTACATTCTTGTCTTGACCTCCTTGGCTGCATTCATCTGCGCGAGTTTAGGTCTGCAGCTTTGGTGATCTGCAGTGTAGGACCGCCGAGTTTTGGATAGCTCCTCTGTTCAGGAGTTTATCATTTTGGTATAGTTCCTTCAGTACAGGCTTTTGTACGGTTATGGGTACGGCGGGGCCTTGTCCCGTCATATTTCAGTAAAACTCTTAGAGGTCTGTATTCATATGTGGGATTGGACTCATGTACAGTGTAGGGTCTTTTGTTTATGTATATTATATGGCAGCCTTGTCGGCTTTGCCCTTGCACGTACGTTGGTTAAAAAAATGAGGTGTTATTTAAATTCCGCAGTTTACTTGTGTCAGTTAGGTAGAAGGGTGCCCAGGTAGGGCACCAGTCACGGGCCCGGGGTTCGGGGCGTGACAGAGTGGTATCAGAGCAGTCAGTCCTCGGAATGTCTACAGACCGTGTCTAGTAGAGTCTTGATTATCGGTGTGTTGCGCGCCACACCCATAAACAGGAGGCTACAGGACATTTAGGAGTTGGTTTCTATTCTTCTCACTCTAAGATCGTGCCATAGAGCTGTGTTAGTAAGATAATTCATCTCTGACGTATTATTATGTTGCAACTATGCCTCCAAGGAGGGCAACAGTCGCCCAGAAGGGCAAATGAGTAGCAGGAGCTTCTAGTCAGACTCAGAGAGTTGATAGGGCTTGTCACACCCCGAAAATCGGGCCCGTGACTGGTGCCTTACCCCGGGCACCCTAGCGATACATACATCAGAGAAAATCAGCGGAACATAAAACATGAGTCATTAAACAAGAGATATAATAAATAAACAGGCCAACCAAAGCGCTTGCCTTCGTATAAACATAAAACATAAACAGCTTTAATCCTTTTACAACCCCGCCCACAACAAGATTACTGCACTTAAGATTTACAACGACTATGACGACAGTGGCCCCGCCATACCCCGAATGTACAAGAACCTACAACTCGGGAACACATACCAAAAGATAAGCCTCGGAGAAACGGAGCTTCCAATGCGCTGAATCGTGATCCTAAGAGCGAGGATCCACGCCGATGTACCTCTACTGCGGCATGAACGCAGCCGAAGGAGGTCGATAACAGTACCAAGTATGTGAAATCGCATAATGTCAGTAAATGAAATCATAACAATCATACAAAGCGAGACATGTATGATATCCAAACTACAAAGACACCACATATAACAGTTATATCAAGTCAGGGTCTCACGCCCACAACATCAATCATGCCCGTGGAATACCTTCCTCACTGCCGGCAGTCGATGATATGATAACAACAAGACAGCAATCCAAATGGAAGCATACCCGTGCGCTACGCATCGTGTCGATGCCCAAAGGGAAACAATAAGACAACTTTCCAAATGGACGCATACCCGTGCGCTACGCATCGTGTCAGTATGTCCAAAGGGAAACAATAGGACAGCATTCCAAATGGACGCATACCCGTGCGCTACGCATCGTGTCAGTATGTCCAAAAGGAAATCACAAGGCGATAATCAAAATGGAAACATACCCGTGCGCTACGCATCGTGTCGAGATATCCAAAGCGACAACCACAAGACCTTAACCAAAATGGAAGCATACCTGCGCCACGATCGTGTCAAGATGTCCAAAGCGATTAACAACAATAATACTATCAACAGAACGCATGCGTGGAATTTCTCCACACGGTAAACGCGTCCAAGTAAGTTCTCAACCAGTCAACCGACCCTCTATCGAGAGACGCGGTAACACAGAAACACAACGATTGTACAATAAAGGCTATCATCACAAGCATAGGCAAGTTTCACAACAACAAGCATAGGCAAGTTTCACACAACTCAAAGTACTTTCATTTTATGCCAAAGTCCGGGTTTTTAACCCCAAAGTACTACATACGTTAAGTTCTTTTAAAAGAGATCCATTACTTTTATAAAAGTCACCCGATACCCGTAGTATTAGAATGACCAACCCACCTTCCTTTTCAAAATCAAGTAACAACATTCTTTCCTAAGTTCCAGTTTGCCTAGTTTCAATTACTCAAGCTTCTCATTTTCAAATGGTTTCATAGTTCCCAAACTTAATCACTTGATTCCTTTTTAGAACAATTGAGTAACATATGTCATATATGTGAGTAGTTTATTCTTGTTTATAACGATCTTATTACAACAGCCATGATCTAGAAAATGTAATATCATTTTGTCTCATCTTAGCTTCATGCAGATGGAGGTTTCTCTTGGTTTTAATACAACACATCATTATTCAATACATTTTCCTTTATTAACGCTGCAGTGGTCCTGTCGATACACATTCGATTCCCAAATCAAGAAACATTATCCCTTTAAAAACCAAGTACTCATTATCAGAACGACCTGCCGGGGCCATCGTGCCTTACCCCGGGCACCCTAGTGATACAACATCAGAGAAAAATCAGCGGAAATAAAACATGAACATGAAATAAGAGATAAGATAATAGAACAGGTCAACCAAACGGTTACCTTCCAATGATATATATATAAACAACTTTTTCAAAACGAACAGTTTAATCCCTTTTTACAAAACCCTGCCCACACAGTGCTACAGACCTCTAAGATTTACAACAACTATGACGGGACAGGGCCCCGCCATACCCCTGAATGTACAAGAACCTACAACTCAGGGAACACATACCAAAAGATAAGCCTCCGGAGAAACGGAGCTTCCCAACACGCTGAATGTGATCCTATAAGCGGGGATCGACAGTCGATGTACCTTTACCTGCGGCATGAACGCAGCCCCCCGAAGGAGGTCAGTACAACAGGTACCAAGTATGTGAAATCAGAAATATCAGAATCAAATCATAATAGTCTATATAAAGCAGGAGACATGTATGATAACCAAACTACAGTTCACAACATAAAAGCAGTCATGCCAAGTCGAGTGGAATACATTCCCGGATGAGCCGGTAGTCAAGTGAAACACATTCCCGGAATGAACCGGTAGTCAAGTGAAATACATTCCCGGGTGAACCGGTAATCAAGTGAGATACATTCCCGGATGAACCGGTCGTCAAGTGAAATACATTCCCGGGTGAACCGGTAATCAAGTGAGATACATTCCCGGATGAACCGGTCGTCAAGTGAAATACATTCCCGGGTGAACCGGTAATCAAGTGAACACAGTACTTGCACAACAAGGCTATCACCCGTAACATGGTCAAGTTTCACAACAACAAGCATAGGCAAGTTTCACAACAACAAGCATAGGCAAGTTTCACACAACTCAAAGTACTTTCATTTTATGCCAAAGTCCGGGTTTTTAACCCCAAAGTACTACATACGTTAAGTCCTTTTAAAAGAGATACATTCATTTTATAAATGTCACCCGATACCCGTAGTATAAAACTAGAGTGATTCACATTATTAAGTAAACCAGAACACTTTCTTTTTAAACTCAAGTACCAACATTCTTTTCCTAAAGTTCCGGTTTGCCTAATTACAAAGGCTCAAGTTCCTCGTTTTAGAAAAGGTTTCGTAGTTCATAGTTTTAATCCTTTAAAACATAATTCTCCTTTAAACGTTTTGAGAAACATATGTCTTATATGTGAGTATGTTATTCTTGTTTATAATCAATATTATTAAGCAGCCATGATCTAGGAAATGTAATATCATTTTGTCTCATCTTAGCTTCTATGCAGATGGAGGTTTCTACTGGTTTTAATATGATACATCATTATTCAATACATTTTCCTTTATTAACGCTGCAGTGGTTTGTCGATACACATTCTGATTTCCGAAATCAGTAAAACCTTATCCCTTTAAATAAAACCAAGTACTCATTACTCACGAATGAGGTTTCACATAAACATCCACATTAAAACAAATAAATTAAGTCTCTTATCTTATAAGATCAAGTCTCTTAACTTCTAACATCAGTAAACCATTTTCTTTACCTCTCTTAAGACATTATACCTAACTCCCCATAAAGCTAGTATAACTCTTTTTAAAACCTTTAAAACCAAGTGTTACTCTTTCTTTCAAAACGATTCACAAATCTTTTGAAATACTTCAACTTCTTCATTAACACATAACAAGCGGTTATAACCAAATCGCTTACCTTTTGAAAACCACAACCCATTTCTAACCTACATAAAGTCATTATAACCAACTTCCCATAAAGCCGTTATAACACTTTATGTTTTAAAACAATCAAACACAGCTTAACACGTACGCGTCTACCTTACTACATAGTTCACACATATCATGCTAGAAGAGATAGGAAGAGGTTCACATACCTCGCGACGAGTATCGACTATTAGCAAAATGCTCCAAGTACTTCAAACCGTCGGCTACTCCTTAAGCCACGTAGATCGCACCACGCATAGTACTTCCACCTATAGGGCCACAAGGCTTTATTAACAATTAGGTCTCTTCGTAGAACATTCTACGTAAAATTCGGAAGACTCCCGCAATGCGGCGTTAATCTCTCCTCTATCGAGGCCGCCATCAAGCCAACCAGGGGGTTATACATCTAACCCTAACGGTACAATTCTACTCGCTGTACTACTACACAAGTCTACTGTAATACAGCCCTATGTAATTACAGTTCAGTACTCTTCTTAAATTCAGGCTTAAGTCAAAAGACATTGCCGATAACTACGTTCAGTTCTATATATAGTATACAACAACTATATATTCAACACTTATGTAATTTCCAATTACAATAGGGGGACAAGATATTTACCTCGATAAGCCCATAATTATCCGAGTTTAATGTCGCTCCTGAGCAAGGTTTAGCTCCTCCTCCGAGTGCTCCAATCCGCTCCAACCAACCCTTAGAAGTTCTAACCAACTTCTCTTAAGTACTTCAAACAACAATGAAGATTTCCTTAGGGTTTCGTTTAGTGGCTAAAGGAAAGTATAATGGTATTTTCTGGGCTTTTATAAGTGTAACCTTGGGAATACTACAAGGTATTTGGGCCAAGGTATTTGGACATTATAACAATACTAGGAGAGTATTTCTATACCACAACAAGGGGTATTTATACGAGACAACTAGGCTAGTGGGGTACCCACTCAAAACACCACAAGGGGAGGGAGGCTCTCGGCCAAAGGCCTTAACAAAGGGGAGGGGTGTTGGACGATTTCAAGGTTGAGGGAGAGGGAGAGATTTCAAGACTTAGGCACATTTTTGGATGAAGAACTCTTCAAGCTTAGGGGGGTATTTATAGGTCAAGGAATGGCCAACCAATGGCCAAGATCCATCCAAGTGTATAGCAAGTGTAGGGCTAGGATTTACTACACAAAAATATCCTACCAACCCTTGACTTTAGCCAAGGCACCAAAAACGTGCAAAGGCTTAGCCAAATCGTCCCAATGGACGTTTCAAGTCCACCAATTGGAGGGTGCCAAGTGTCGCCCTCCCGTTGGTCCAAAATGTTTCGTCTCTCGGAAAAATCCGCAAAAAATATAAATGGCATAGCCGGAAATTCCCCTACGAAAGCTGTGGAAACGTTTCGTCGAAAAACGACTCTAAACGGGTGTTGTGAACAAATAATTTTCGGCCCTTCACTTTAAAGCACAAACTTTTCTACGTACGTCCTTGCGTACATACTCTGGAAATACGGGGTATAACATTCTCCCCTCCTTAGAAACATTCGTCCCGAATGTTCCTTCTCAAGGCGGATAAAGATGAAGTTCTTCTAACAAGTTTCCACTGCCACACATGGCCACAAACATAACACACGTCCTCTTCCTTCCTTACTCGTCGTGCCCTCCTCGATCACTTGAACTTTTCTAGTATACGCACCATACTCCAGTCATTGCTTTAGTTTCCAAAACTTTGGAGTCACCACCTCCAAACTTGGTCATCCACTAGCCTCAATCTTCCTTAAGGCCATTCCCGGCCTTCACGACCGCTCGGTCGAACATATCCACGAACTCATACGATGGTTACCAAAACTTGGGCCTAGCACCCTCGTGACCCTACCACCTGGCGGGACCACCCAGAGCTGACCCCACCTCGAAACAGGCTGCGGGTTGGCCCGCAACATGGCCCCAACCCGACCCACTGTCGCGCCAACTCTTGCTCCTCGACACGGAACAATCTTGCTAAATCGCATCATGAAAGATACCACTTTCATTTACCCAACCCAGGGACTTATCACACAATACTTTCTAGGCATAAAATGCACTCTGACAAGGATCACTCGCAAAATCTTGTACCCAAGACGGCCTTACATCTAAGGTCTCAACTGTAATATTCTAAGGTTCATCATTCCCTCACCCCCAGGCTTACCCTTTTTCCCCAACCAGGTTCCTAAATCACATTTTAGCACAAAGCTATCCGAACATAACACCTAACACATTAACATAACATCAAAACATACAAGCCTCTAGAGGGTTAAGGATATACCTGAAGCTACCGCTCCACTCTAATCGTAAGCTCGCCTGCGTATAATCGAAAGGCGATGAACTCGCCATCGATCCAGAGGTCGCGCTAAGCCGCATACCTCTCCTATAAGCACGATCTCGTCACATGGCCCCGACGCGGCCGGTGAAGCAAGCACCGATAAAGACGACATTCCCCGGGATGATGTTTGCCACATCGTGCACACTGAGGGGGACGTGAATCCTGTTGGCTAGAACCCATGTATATCTGTGAACTAAGCCCCGAGCTCGACCAGCCCCGAATACCCCGAACGCCCCGACGATCGCGGGGACCACTGCATCGTGGAGGTACATAACTAGACTGCTGCTGAGGCGGTCCGCCTCGAAAGTTACCAAAGGACCCTGCCGTCCTGGCCCTCTTCTGCTGATCTCGGTCATTCCGTCGATCTCTCCGTGCCTCACATCCTAGTGCATGAGCCTGCATGCGGGCAATGTCCATGCCCGGCTGAAGAGCTACACCCGAACAAGCCTCTGCCAAGTACTCATCCAGCCCGGTGACGTAGCGGTGTACTCTGTCCCCCATATCAGCTACTACAGCGGGAACATACCGAGCTAATGAGTCGAACTCCACATTGTACTCTCTAACCGTCCGCCCGTCCTGCCTCAACGTCAAAAACTCGCTTACCGAGCCCTTCTCATCCGTGGGGCAAGAAATGTGCAAGAAAAGCCCGAGAACTCGCCCCATATGGCCGAGGTGCATGCTCTTCCCGGGACAACTCCCACGAATCAAACTACCAATCTGCAGATTACGCGGTGATGCGAACCTAATACCACCGACTCGCCTCGAGGCTCGATCACTCTACGATCCGTAGCTGTCGGATAAACTCCCGGTCGTCCTCGGCTCTCGATCCATAGAACATCTGGCGGGCTACAACTCGTAAAGTCACGTAGCCTCAAATCGCTCGGGGTGAACTACGGTGCTCTGGCCGGAATCGCTGCGTCAACCGATCTCATATTCGGCCACGACCGCCGCGAATCGCCATCTCCTTGTACTTCTCATCCGCTTCCAGTGTGGGATGGAGGCTCAGTATCGTAGTCTCAGCAGCCACGCCGCGGCTCTAAACTCGCTGGTCTTGGCGGCGCCACGAAACCGCCGTCGGAAGCACTGCCTCATCGATCGGCTCGCGCCTCGCACTCTCAGTATCCACTAGCGCCTCCCTCGGCTGCCTTGCCCGTCTGGGTGCAGGTTTTACGCGAGGCATAATCGTAAAAATGAAATACGCCGGAGGGTCCAACTTATCACACCTTTCTAAGGCACGATCTCGTAATGAGAAGAATGGAAACCAATCCTAAATGTCCTATAGCCTCCTGATTATAGATGTGGTGCACAACACATCGATAATCAAGACTCTACTAGACACGGTCTGTAGACACTTTCCGAGGATTAACTGCTCTGATACCACTTTTGTAACGACCCGTTCCGGGGCCCGCTACTGGTGCCTTACCCCGGGCACCCTAGTGATACAACATCAGAGAAAAATCAGCGGAAATAAAACATGAACATGAAATAAGAGATAAGATAATAGAACAGGTCAACCAAACGGTTACCTTCCAATGATATATATATATAAACAACTTTTTCAAAACGAACAGTTTAATCCCTTTTTACAAAACCCTGCCCACACAAAGGCTGCACTTAAGATTTACAACAACTATGACGGGACAGGGCCCCGCCATACCCCTGAATGTACAAGAACCTACAACTCAGGGAACACATACCAAAAGATAAGCCTCCGGAGAAACGGAGCTTCCCAACACGCTGAATGTGATCCTATAAGCGGGGATCGACAGTCGATGTACCTTTACCTGCGGCATGAACGCAGCCGGGCGAGGTCAAGATAACAGTACCAAGTATGTGAAAATCAGAATATCAGAATCAAATCATAATAGTCTATATAAAGCAGGAGACATGTATGATAACCAAACTACAGTTCACAACATAAAAGCAGTCATGCCAAGTCGAGTAGAATACATTCCCGGATGAGCCGGTAGTCAAGTGAAACACATTCCCGGAATGAACCGGTAGTCAAGTGAAATACATTCCCGGGTGAACCGGTAATCAAGTGAGATACATTCCCGGATGAACCGGTCGTCAAGTGAAATACATTCCCGGGTGAACCGTAATCAAGTGAGATACATTCGGATGAACGGCCGTCAAGTGAAATACATTCGGGTGAACTGTAATCAAGTGAACACAGTACTTGCACAACAAGGCTATCACCCGTAACATGGTCAAGTTTCACAACAACAAGCATAGGCAAGTTTCACAACAACAAGCATAGGCAAGTTTCACACAACTCAAAGTACTTTCATTTTATGCCAAAGTCCGGGTTTTTAACCCCAAAGTACTACATACGTTAAGTCCTTTTAAAAGAGATACATTCATTTTATAAATGTCACCCGATACCCGTAGTATAAAACTAGAGTGATTCACATTATTAAGTAAACCAGAACACTTTCTTTTTAAACTCAAGTACCAACATTCTTTTCCTAAAGTTCCGGTTTGCCTAATTACAAAGGCTCAAGTTCCTCGTTTTAGAAAAGGTTTCGTAGTTCATAGTTTTAATCCTTTAAAACATAATTCTCCTTTAAACGTTTTGAGAAACATATGTCTTATATGTGAGTATGTTATTCTTGTTTATAATCAATATTATTAAGCAGCCATGATCTAGGAAATGTAATATCATTTTGTCTCATCTTAGCTTCTATGCAGATGGAGGTTTCTACTGGTTTTAATACGATACATCATTATTCAATACATTTTCCTTTATTAACGCTGCAGTGGTTTGTCGATACACATTCTGATTTCCGAAATCAGTAAAACCTTATCCCTTTAAATAAAACCAAGTACTCATTACTCACGAATGAGGTTTCACATAAACATCCACATTAAAACAAATAAATTAAGTCTCTTATCTTATAAGATCAAGTCTCTTAACTTCTAACATCAGTAAACCATTTTCTTTACCTCTCTTAAGACATTATACCTAACTCCCCATAAAGCTAGTATAACTCTTTTTAAAACCTTTAAAACCAAGTGTTACTCTTTCTTTCAAAACGATTCACAAATCTTTTGAAATACTTCAACTTCTTCATTAACACATAACAAGCCGGTTATAACCAAATCAGTTACCTTTTGAAAACCACAACCCATTTCCTAACCTACATAAAGCTGTTATAACCAACTTCCCATAAAGCCGTTATAACACTTTATGTTTTAAAACAATCAAACACAGTTAACACATGTACGTCTACCGTACTACATAGTTCATACATATCATGCTAGAAGAGATAGGAAGAGGTTCACATACCTCGCGACGAGTATCGACTATTAGCAAAATGCTCCAAGTACTTCAAACCGTCGGCTACTCCTTAAGCCACGTAGATCGCGCCACGCATAGTACTTCCACCTATAGGGCCACAAGGCGCTTATTAACAATTAGGTCTCTTCGTAGAACATTCTACAGAAAATTCGGCAGCACCTCCCCCCCCCGCAACAGCGTTAATCTCCTCCTCTATCGAGGCCGGCTATCAAGCCAACCAGGGGGGGGGTTATACATCTAACCCTAACGGGTACAATTCTACTCCACGGTACTACTACACAAGTCTACTGTAATACAGCCCTATGTAATTACAGTTCAGTACTCTTCTTAAATTCAGGCTTAAGTCAAAAGACATTGCCGATAACTACGTTCAGTTCTATATATAGTATACAACAACTATATATTCAACACTTATGTAATTTCCAATTACAATAGGGGGACAAGATATTTACCTCGATAAGCCCAAAAATTATCCGAGTTTAATGTCGCTCCTGAGCAAGGTTTAGCTCCTCCTCCGAGTGCTCCAATCCGCTCCAACCAACCCTTAGAAGTTCTAACCAACTTCTCTTAAGTACTTCAAACAACAATGAAGATTTCCTTAGGGTTTCGTTTAGTGGCTAAAGGAAAGTATAATGGTATTTTCTGGGCTTTTATAAGTGTAACCTTGGGAATACTACAAGGTATTTGGGCCAAGGTATTTGGACATTATAACAATACTAGGAGAGTATTTCTATACCACAACAAGGGGTATTTATACGAGACAACTAGGCTAGGGGGGGGGTACCCCACGGCAAAACACCACAAGGGGGAGGGGGGAGGCTCTCGGCCAAAGGCCTTAACAAAGGGGAGGGGTGTTGGACGATTTCAAGGTTGAGGAGAGGAGAGATTTCAAGACTTAGGCACATTTTGGATGAAGAACTCTTCAAGCTTAGGGGGGTATTTATAGGTCAAGGAATGGCCAACCAATGGCCAAGATCCATCCAAGTGTATAGCAAGTGTAGGGCTAGGATTTACTACACAAAAAAATATCCTACCAACCCTTGACTTTAGCCAAGGCACCAAAAACGTGCAAAGGCTTAGCCAAATCGTCCCAATGGACGTTTCAAGTCCACCAATTGGAGGGTGCCAAGTGTCGCCCTCCCGTTGGTCCAAAATGTTTCGTCTCTCGGAAAAATCCGCAAAAAATATAAATGGCATAGCCGGAAATTCCCCTACGAAAGCTGTGGAAACGTTTCGTCGAAAAACGACTCTAAACGGGTGTTGTGAACAAATAATTTTCGGCCCTTCACTTTAAAGCACAAACTTTTCTACGTACGTCCTTGCGTACATACTCTGGAAATACGGGGTATAACAATTACTCACGAATGAGGTTTCACACAAACATCCACATTAAAACAAATAAGTTAAGTCTCTTATCTTATAAGATCAAGTCTCTTAACTTCTAACATCAGTACCATTCTCACTTACATAAGGTCGTTATAACTAACTTCCCATAAAGCTATTATAACACCCTATGTTTTAAACCAACCAAATCACTTAGCACATGTACGTCTACCGTACTACATAGTTCACAACAATCATGCTAGAAAAGATAGGAAGAGGTTCACATACCTCGCGACGATTTATCGACAATAAGCAAAATGCTCCAAGTACTACAACCTTGCTAGCCCTTTCCACTCCTCGAGTAGAATACACTACTCTTAGTACTTTCACCTAAAAAGGCCACAACTTCTATTAACCTCAAAACACAAGGTTCCATTTCTCTACAGAAAATTCGCAAAGACTCTCCCGCAACAGCGTAAATCTCCTCCTCTATCGAGGCCGGCTACCAAGCCAACCAGGGGGGGGGGGTTTACACGTCTAACCGGACGTGTACAATTCTACTCAGTAATACTACACAAGTCTACTGCAATACAGTCCTATGTAAATACAGTTCAGTTCTTTTCTTTATTCTTCAGGCTTAAGTCAAAAGACATTGCCGCAGCACTAAGCTTAGTTCTATATATAGTATACTTCAACTATATATTCAACAACATGTAATTTCCAATTACAATAGAGGGACAAGATAATTACCTCGATAAGCCCATAATTATCCAAGTTATAATGTCGATCCTGAGCAAGGTTTAGCTCCACTCCGTGCGCTCCAAACCACTCCAAACAACCCTTAGAAGTTCTAACCAACTTCTACTCAAATACTTCAACCAACTATGAAGATTTCCTTAGGGTTTCGGTTTGAGACTAAAAGGACAAAAGGTAGTATTTCCGGGCTCTACGTAAAGAGGTATCTTTGGAATACTACAAGGTACAAGGCTAAGGTATTTTGGGCATTATAACAATACTTGGAAGACAACTTTCTACCAAGGGGGGGGAGGGGTACCTCACGAAAACACTCCAAGAAAGGGGTTTCTACCAAAGGGCCTTGACAAGGAGGAACTCTCGGCCAAGGCCTCACAAAGGTGGTGGGAGTTGGACGAGAGCCAACAAGAGGAGGAGAGGCTTTCAAGACTTAGACAAAGTGAGGAGTGAATGAATAAGTCTTCACAAGGAGGGTATTTATAGCAAAGCCAAAGGCCAACCAATGGCCAAGATCTAGCCAAGTGCTACACAAGTGTAAGGCCAAGATCAAGCCAAGTGAACCCTAGACCCTACTCCTTAAAACCCACACAAATATCTACACAAATATCTTTCCCAACCCTATCTCCCAAGCGTCAGATGGGCCGCCCACATTGCCCACCAATGAGAGGGTGCAAGTGCGCTCTCGTTGGTCCAAAATGTTCCGCCGCCGGAAAAATCCGCAAAAATACAAAACGACATAGCCGGAATTTTCCTTCGCAGTTACGCGAAAACGCTTCGTCGAAAAACGACTCAACCGGTGTTGTGCACAAAGGTAAAATCGCCAAGGGTGCCACACGGGGTGACACGTGTCGCCCCGATTCGCCTGAATATTTCGTCTTCGAAAATATCCAAAATACCGGAAATCTCAAAAACAAAGCTGGCCACAAAAGTAAATTTCTCCCGTGGGCCCCACGTGACCATTTCCGAAAATAAAATCTCAAAATTCTAATATAATCTATGAAGTCCAAATACCAAATCTGGGAATCCAATTCCCATTAACGAACCTTTTTCCTTACAAATAACCGGAAACTTTTCCGTCGAAAACTCACATCTTTCTTTCTTTTCAAAATTTCTGCCGTACTCTCGTACGTACGTCCTCACATACATACCCTGCAACTACGGGGTATAACATTCTCCCCTCCTTAGAAACATTCGTCCCGAATGTTCCTTCTCAAGTCGGATAACGAAGAAGCATCTTGCAACAAAATTGCCCACGCCACATCTTGGCCACGAAATAACACACGTTTTCCTCCTTCCTTACTCGTCGTGCCCTTCTCGAACACTTGAACTCTTCTAGTATACGTACCACACTTCAGTCATCGCTTCAGTTCCCAAAACCTTGGAGTCACCACCTCCAAACTTGGTCATCTTACTAGCCGTAATATCCCCTAAGGCCATTCCCGGCATTCACGAACGATTCTGGTCGAACACATCCACAAACTCATACGATGGTCGTCTAAACTCGGGCCTAGCACCCTCGTGACCCTACCACCTGGCGGGACCACCCAGAACCGACCCCACCCCAAACCGGGTTACGGGTTGACCCGCAAATGGTCCTCAACCCGACCCCCAACCGCGCCAAACTCTTGTTCCCCGATCCGGAACAATCTTACTAATTCACATCATGAAAGCTACCACTTCCATCTCACACTACCCATGGACTCATCACACAGATAAATCCCACGTATACTACTCACCCTTATAAAGGTCAAACATAAAACGAATCTTATACTCAAGACGACCTTACCTCTAAGGTCTCAGTCGTGAAATAGTCTAAGGTTCACACTTACCATGCCCCCATACGTAACCTTCCAACTAACCATGTATTCTAACTCACACATATCACAATGCTATCCGTACATAGCACACAATAATGAGATCATCATAACAAACATACCAAAACTCTAGAGGGTTAAGGATATACTCGGTTACCGCCCACTCTAATCATAGGCTGCCGCAGGCATGGTATAGAAGGTGATGAACCACCACAAATCCTCGGCGTCGAGTCGTAACATCCGCGCTTCCCTTGGTCGGACGCCTCGCAAAATGGCCCTGCTGGCCGCATGCAAAACAAACTCCCAATCTAGCACGACACTCTCCAAAATGGAGTCTACCACAACGGTCACAACGAGGTAGGGGTGGCTTCAGCTGGTTAACACCCCTGCTCTCCCGAAAATCTGAACCTCGAGCCCCGACCGCTCAAGACGCGGTGGAGGACCACTCAGATCTTGGTATATAACTAGCTCGCTGAGGCGGTCCGCCTCGAAAGTCACCAAAGGACCTGTCCCCGGCCTCTTCGCTGATCTGGTCATTCCTTCGACCCTCCGTGCCTCACATCCCAGTGCATGAGCTGCGCGGGCAATGTCCATGCTACCAAGAGAAACACCAAAGACAAGACTCAGCCATATAATCATCTAGCCCGGTGACGTAGCGATGCACCCTATCCTCCATATCTGCAACTAGCGCAGGGACATATCGAGCCAAAGAATCGAACTCGACATTGTACTCCCGACAGCGGCGCCTCTGTCTCAAGAACAAAAATCGTTTACCGGCGTGCCCTCATCCATGGAGGCAAGTGCGTGAGGAAAGCCCCAAAACTCATCCCATACCTGGAGGTGCATGCTCTCCCCGGGAAAGCTCACCCGAATCAAACCAATCGACTGCGGTATCACGCAGCCGATGCGAACCAAAGGTCACAGACTCGGTTTCTGAAGCCTTGATCACCCGCATGATCCGTCAGAATCGCCGGATGAACTCCTGCGGATCATCCTCGTGCCTCGACCCATAAAACTCGCGGGCTACAACTCGTAAAGTCCCGTAGCCTCAAACTATCTCGCCGGGGTGAACCATCGGTGCATCGAATCGAATCGCAGCCAAATTTATCCTCATATCTGCCACGACCACGGCGCCAAGAATCGCCATCTCTCTTGTAACCCATCTCCCGCTCCTGCATCGGGTGGAGGCTCGTATCAGAGTCTCGGCACCGCTGCTGCGCTTTAAACTCTTTGGTCTTTGGCGGCGCCGCGAAACTCGCCGTCGGGCACATCTCGTCTATCGACGGTCCTGCGCCTCGAACTCCTCAGATCTCACTAGCGCTCCGCCGCTGCCTTGCCCTTCGGGCTCTCGTTGCCTCGCGGAGGCATAATCGGTAAACGAGATACGTCGGAGGGTCCAACTTACAACACGACTCTAAGGCACGATCTCGGAATGAGAAGAATGGAAACTAATCCTAAATGTCTTATAGCCTCTCGATTATAGAGGTGGTGCACAACACACCGATAATCAAGACTACTAGACACGGTCAGTAGACACTTTCCGAGGATTAATCGCTCGATACCACTATGTCACACCCGAAAATCGGGCGTGGATCGTGCCTTACCCGGCACCTAGCGATACATACATCAGAGAAAATCAGCGGAACATAAAACATGAGTCATTAAACAAGAGATATAATAAATAAACAGGCCAACCAAAACAGTTGCCTTCAGTATAAACATAAAACTCAAGCAGTTTAATCCTTTTACAACCCCGCCACATGGCATTACATGCACTCTAAGATTTACAACGACTATGACGGACAGGCCCCGCCATACCTCGAATGTACAAGAACCTACAACTCTGGGAACACATACCAAAAGATAAGCCTCCGGAGAAACGGAGCTTCCCAATGCGCTGAACTGTGATCCTATGAGCGAGGATCCACGACCGATGTACCTCTACCTGCGGCATGAACGCAGCCCGAAGAAATCGCATAACAGTACCAAGTATGAATCGCATAATGTCAAATGAAATCATAACAGTCTATACAAAGCAGGAGACATGTATGATAGCCAAACTACAGCACACCACATATAACAGTTATATCAAGTCAGGGTCTCACGCCCACAACATCAATCATGCCCGTGGAATACCTTCCTCACTGCCGGCAGTCGATGATATGATAACAACAAGACAAAGAATCCAAATGGAAGCATACCTGCGCTACGATCGTGTCGGTGATGCCCAAAGGGAAACAATAAGACAACTTTCCAAATGGACGCATACCCGTGCGCTACGCATCGTGTCAGTATGTCCAAAGGGAAACAATAGGACAGCATTCCAAATGGACGCATACCCGTGCGCTACGCATCGTGTCAGTATGTCCAAACGGAAATAACAAGGCGATAATCAAAATGGACTCATACCCGTGCGCTACGCATCGTGTCAGTATATCCAAAGCGATTAACCACAAGACCTTAACCAAAATGGAAGCATACCCGCGCTACGATCGTGTCAGTATGTCCAAAGCGATTAACAACAATAATACTATCAGCGAACGCATCTGCGTGGAATTTCTCCGTCACGCACGCGTCCAAGTAAGTTCTCAACCAGTCAACCGACCTTCTATCGAGACGCGGTAACACAGAAACACAACGCTTGTACAATAAAGGCTATCATCACAAGCATAGGCAAGTTTCACAACAACAAGCATAGGCAAGTTTCACACAACTCAAAGTACTTTCATTTTATGCCAAAGTCCGGGTTTTTAACCCCAAAGTACTACATACGTTAAGTTCTTTTAAAAGAGATCCATTACTTTTATAAAAGTCACCCGATACCCGTAGTATTAGAATGACCAACCCACCTTCCTTTTCAAAATCAAGTAACAACATTCTTTTCCTAAGTTCCAGTTTGCCTAGTTTCAATTACTCAAGCTTCTCATTTTCAAATGGTTTCATAGTTCCCAAACTTAATCACTTGATTCCTTTTAGAACAATTGAGTAACATATGTCATATTTGTTCGTAGTTTATTCTTGTTTATATCGATCTTATTACATAATCCATTATATAGAAAATGTTATATCATTTTGTCTCATCTTAGCTTATATGCAGATGGAGGTTTCTACTGGTTTTATTACTACACATGATTATTCTATACATTTTCCTTTATTAACGCCGCAGTTGGTCCTGTCGATACACATTCCGATTCCCAAATCAAGAAACATTATCCCTTTAAAACCAAGTACTCATTACTCACGAATGAGGTTTCACACAAACATCCACATTAAAACAAATAAGTTAAGTCTCTTATCTTATAAGATCAAGTCTCTTAACTTCTAACATCAGTACCATTCTCACTTACATAAGGTCGTTATAACTAACTTCCCATAAAGCTATTATAACACCCTATGTTTTAAACCAACCAAATCACTTAGCACATGTACGTCTACCGTACTACATAGTTCACAACAATCATGCTAGAAAAGATAGGAAGAGGTTCACATACCTCGCGACGATTTATCGACAATAAGCAAAATGGTCCAAGTACTACAACCTTGCTAGCCCTTTCCACTCCTCGAGTAGAATACGCTACTCTTAGTACTTTCACCTAAAAAAGGCCACAACTTCTATTAACCTCAAAACACAAGGTTCCATTTCTCTGTAAAATTGGCAAAGACTCTCCCGCAACAGCGTAAATCTCCTCCTCTATCGAGGCCGACTACCAAGCCAACCAGGGGGGGGGGTTTACACGTCTAACCGGACGTGTACAATTCTACTCAGCAATACTACACAAGTCTACTGCAATACAGTCCTATGTAAATACAGTTCAGTTCTTTTCTTTATTCTTCAGGCTTAAGTCAAAAGACATTGCCACAAAGACTAAGCTTAGTTCTATATATAGTATACTTCAACTATATATTCAACAACATGTAATTTCCAATTACAATAGAGGACAAGATAATTACCTCGATAAGCCCATAATTATCCAAGTTATAATGTCGATCCCGAGCAAGGTTTAGCTCCACGTGCGCTCCAAACCACTCCAAACCACCCTTAGAAGTTCTAACAAACTTCTACTCAAATACTTCAACCAACTATGAAGATTTCCTTAGGGTTTCGGTTTGAGACTAAAAGGACAAAAGGTAGTATTTCCGGGCTCTACGAAAAGAGGTCTCTTTTGAATACTACAAGGTACAAGGCTCAGGTATGTTGGGCATTATAACAATACTTGGAAGACAACTTTCTACCATGGGGAGGGTACCTCACGAAAACACTCGAAAGTGTGGGGTTTCTACCAAAGGGCCTTGACAAGGGAGGAACTCTCGGCCAAGGCCTCACAAAGTGGTGGGAGTTGGACGAGAGCCAACAAGAGGAGGAGAGGCTTTCAAGACTTAGACAAAGTGAGGAGTGAATGAATAAGTCTTCACAAGGAGGGTATTTATAGCAAAGCCAAAGGCCAACCAATGGCCAAGATCTAGCCAAGTGCTACACAAGTGTAAGGCCAAGATCAAGCCAAGTGCACCCTAGACCCTAATCCTTAAAACCCTCACAAATATCTACACAAATATCTTGCCCAACCCTATCTCCCAATCGTCCCACGCGCGCCACCTTGCCCATGAGAGGGTGCAAGCGCGCCTCTCGTTGGTCCAAAATGTTCCGCTCGGAAAAATCCGCAAAAATACAAAACGACATAGCCGGAATTTTCCTTCGCATACGCAAAAACGCTTCGCCGAAAACGACTCAACCGGTGTTGTGCACAAAGGTAAAATCGGCCAAGGGTGCCACATGGGGGTGACACGTGTCGCCCCCCGATTCGCCCAGAATATTTCGTCTTCCGAAAATATCCAAAATACCGGAAATCTCAAAAACAAAGCGGGCCCCACAAAACCGTAAATTTCTCCCGTGGGCCCCACGTGACCATTTCCGAAAATAAAATCTCAAAATTCTAATATAATCTATGAAGTCCAAATACCAAATCTGGGAATCCAATTCTCATTAACGAACCTTTTTCCTTACAAATAACCGGAAACTTTTCCGTCGAAAACTCACATCTTTCTTTCTTTTCAAAATTTCTGTCGTACTCTCGTACGTACGTCCTCACATACATACCCTGCAACTACGGGGTATAACAGGGCTTATGCCCAGGGTATACCGGATGTTGTGCCGCTGTCGGCGAGTTCTTCTGCGCCAGGTTTTGAGACCCCAGCACTAGAGCCTCCAGTTTTGCAGTTAGGAGAAGACTATAGGGTCATGAGGGAATCAGTTATGTTATTGACCAAGATAGCGGTGCTACAGTTTCATCAGTAGGAGGTTATTCGGCCAGTACAGACAAGTGTACAGAGGGTAGAGGGCCAACGCGGAGACAGCGTAAGAGGGCTAGACCGGTTGGTTATCCCGGTGAGTTTTTGGACGAGCTACCTCAGCAGCGAGTGAGATATTTGTCCCAGTCTACCCAGTACATACCCCCGCAGCTCACAGGTGGGAGATTGGACTCCACAAGGTATTTAGGAGCCGGTCCAAGCTCCAGGGGTCGAAGTTCCCAGAGGAGCAGAGGATTTTCTCAGTCGAGGCCACTTTTTCCTCAGTGTTTCCAATGTAGTAAGCGTCATATGAGGAAATGCCGTTATGGAACAGGTGTTTGTTTTTATTGTGGCCGTCCGGGCCATGTACTGAGGGTGTGTCCTTTTAGAAAGAGCACCGGTGAGGTGGCTCAGCCTATGAGGCCGGTAGTTGGTTCCCTTTCCTCCACACCGGTATGCGTTCCCAGAGCGGTGTTCAGATGTCAGCCAGCCGTGGCAGAGGTCAGGGTGGAGTTTATAGTTCTGGCGGTCCTTCGAACCGCATAGATAACGTGACTACTGGGCAGGATCAGGAGGCGACATCGCATGGGGTTACAGGTATATCTCGATTCTTTTGAATCATACGTGCATTGATAGATTCAGATTTCGCCTTAGCATATATGTTTTCCCTTTGTTGCTAGCAGTTGTAAGTGATAGTACCCCCATAGGTAGGAATACTTTGATTAGTAAAGTGATAAGTTAAGAATGTTGACAAGAATGGTAAGTGAACTGAGACTATAGTTGTGTAGAGTTCACAAGTTGTAGTTACCCCATAATAAGTGTAAGACCAATAGGGAAGATTGTACAGTAGAAATACTTTGGCTTATGTGACGAACCTCTAGTGAATAGGGGGATAGGGTGAGAAGTACCTTGACATAAGAGAAAGATTTATTTCAGACTAAGAATGAGAAGTTAAGTGTGACGATGGGTCGGGTTATGGACTCATTTCGGGTCAACCGATAGTATGGAATGGGGTGATGTCAGTTGGATATGGTCCTGCGATATGATAGGGTCACGAGGATGCAAGACCCAAGTTTAGTTAATTGTTGTACGAGTTTGTGGACGCGTTCCCCCGGAATCAGGTCGTAAGGACCGAGAAGAGCCTTAGCGGAAATTCAGATAGCACGATGGCCAAGTTGGGATAGTAACTCCAAGGATCGGAGAACATAATCAATACGCGACATTTTGTACGTATGCTAAATAAGTTTAGAAGTACGAGAAAGTATGACAAGTAAGAAAATAAAGGAACCTCTAAGGATCCCGTGTTTGAGAAGACTGTAACCTTCGAGTTTTGTGAGAAGGGGTCGCGGACGGAAGGTCCATTGTTATGTCTACGTTTGTTATGTGGTGGCCATGTGTGGCATCGTTGGTCTTGTGGAATATTGATTGATAGGCTTGGTAAAGAGTTTATGCCGGAGTTTGTATAGATTGAAAACCGACTAAGAACATTCGGGGACGAATGTTTCTAAGGGGGGAAGAATGTTACACCCCGTAAGTCTAGGCATGTATAAGAGAATGTACGTAAGGAAACAAGACTTGGAAATTGGTACGAAAGGAATAATTGTTGTTCCGACGGAAAATCTTCCGAACGTCGGAAAGGAAAAATGTTCGTTGTTGAGAATTGAATTCTCAAAATGCATTATTTGAAGAGTATGAAACTTATTAACATTATGGAAATTTATTTTTACGGATTTGGTCATGTGGGGCCCACCCGAGGAATTTTACATTTTTGTGGGGCCCACGAGGGTTACGGAATTTTTATGGACGAATGAGAGGGCGACACGTGGCACCCCCACATATGGTCTTGGACGTTTTTAGTAAGGGTAAAATGGTCATTGAACATCAAGGAAGTTAAGTCTTCAAAGCTTGAGATTGTTGACTTGTCAACTTGGCTATTATCCATGTGTTCTTCATCCTATCCACTCAAGTGTTGCAATCTAAGCCCTCCATTGTGTTTTATATACCACACTAGTAGCAAGACAAGGTCTTCCACACTTAGAGAAATTAGAGAAACTCTTGTGCACACTAGAGACCTCTCGGGTTTGACATCTCCCACACAAGAAAATTTTGTAGTTTTGATCCATTATTCACAAGACTTAAACCCAAGGTCCCTAAGGGTATTGTAAGGATATCTCAATAGAAAGATTTTGGAAAAACGACGTTTTTACGTTAGTCGCAAGGCGAAAACCTAAGTAGTTTTCCTAGTTTTTGATTGGAAATGGAAGATAAGTTGGTTGTGAACTTCTAAGGGCTTCAAATAGCGGATTGGAGCGTAAAGGAAAGGAGCTAAGAATTGCTAAGGAGCGACTTTGAATCTTGGAATTTTTAAGGGCTTGTAAAGGTATAAATCTTGTCGTTTTAGCAATTAAAGTTTACTTATCATTGTAGTTACTTATACGTTTAAAACGGAACAAGTATCACATACTTTAAAACTCTTCAAGTCCCTTAACTTTAATAAAACATTAGACATCCTTAATACTTTCAAGAAGTGAGTTAATCTACTAACTCACCCGGCTTGGCTATTCATAAAACTAGTAAAGGATATCAAGGTCTTGTACGTCTACCGTACTATATACGTACAACTAGTCCTGCTCAAAAGATAGGAAAAGTTCTACATACCTTGCCGGGTCAACCACTTGCCAAGTACAAAGTCCCGCCCGTAGTATGTCAACCTATAATATTCACAATACGTCTATTAAAGCCTTACTTCAAACGTAGAATCTTATAAGTGTCAAGTCGCTAAATTCTACGGAAAATCAGACAGCACCTCCTTTGTTTTTACTATCTTTGCCACCTTTTTCAAGGCCGAATACAATAATCAAACACGCCACATTTAAGGCACAATCAAAGCAATTTATCAATAGGGGATTACACGCCTACTAGACGTGTAAAATTCCGCCCCACAAACGATAACAAACTAATACTACTACTAGTCCAATTTCGGCCATAATGAATACAACAATACCAATTCTTATCCAATTTCCATTTCAATCCAAATTGGTAGCATAACATGATATCAAGTCGCATTTGATTATAACTACCATAATCTTCAAGTAAGTAACATGCGACGATTTCTAATAAACGACCAATTAGTAATCCAATCTTCAAGTGTCTTGTATAACACTTCGGATTTAAGCTACAAGCAATCCATAATACTTATAAACTTCAACATATCAACTTCATGCTAGCAACATGTAAAGCTAACAACAACAATATAAATATATAATCTTGTAACACTTTAAAAGACAAGATTATACCTCAACGAATCTTAATCCAACTCCAAATACGAAGTCGCTCCTTAGTAGTTTAGAGCCTCTCCAAGACACTTCAATCCGCTCCTTGAGACCCTTCGAACAACACCAACAATTTTTCTTCAAACTTCTAAACAAAACCTAGAAAGACAACTAGGTTTTCGTTTTGCGACTAACCCGAAAACTATCTTTTTCCGAGATTTTTCTATTGAGATATGCTTACACTACCCTCAAGAACCTTGGTTTAAAGTGTGGAGTTAAATGGACAAGAAACAATTTTTTTTCCTTTTCAAAATGATGGAACCCGAGAGCTCTCTATGAGTTCTTCAAATTTTCAAGAAATATTTCTAAGTGTTAAGCTCACTCTTGCTACTAGTAGTATTAAATAGCACCTTGGAGGGTCAAGATGCAACCATTTGGGTGGCTAGGATAAGCTCTTATTAAATATCAAGACCTTGTGGGTCCTTTGACTTAGTCAAAATTATCAAGCTTGCTACTTGCAAGACTTAGTCATACAAGACTATGGTCAATGACCATCTTAGCCATGACATTTTCGTCCAAGGCATCACTAAGGGGGGGTGACACGTGTCGCCCTCCCATTCGTCACAACAATAAGTTTTCCGAAAATTTCATAATTCCGATAATTTCTTACAAGTCTCAAATCTTAACACTTGTGAGTTCTTACGTACATTCTTAAAACATGTCCTGTAAATACGGGGTGTAACATTCTTCCCCCCTTAGAAACATTCGTCCCCGAATGTTCTTTCAGAGTCAATTAGCAACATAGTTTCCTTTCACAACCCCGACATACCAAAAATGCCACACATGGCCACATAATAGCATTTAAGCAAAAGAAATACTTCAATTTAAAACCTGACAAGTAAGGGAAGATGAATTACCTGAAGGTATAGGAAATAAGTGAGGATACTTGTCACGACCCGACCCCGGGTCACGACTGGTGCCCTACCTGGGCACCCTGTTCAGGTATACATCAGAGAATAGCAGCGGAACGTACACAACATAAACCCATGTGTAAACAATCAAACATCACAGGCTAGCCGATAAGGCCGCCTTCCATAACATACACAAAAGTACAACTGTACTATCAGTTCTTACAGCCCAACCACAAATGTGAATACAGACCTCTAGGAATAATAATTGTGGCGGGACAAGGCCCCGCCATACCCCTGAATGTATATAAATCTACAACACCGGGGAAAAGACTGTACCAAAATGAGACAAGCCTCCGGATAAATGGAGCTTCTGACGTCTGATAAGTAATCCTAAGAATGTGGATCCGCCACCTGCTTACCCTTTCCTGCGGCATGAACGCAGCCCCCGAGGAAGGGTCGATACCATATGTACTAAGTATGTAAATCGAAAAATACTGTAATTACAACATAAGTTTAAAACAAAGCGGAGACATGTATTATAACAGTACGATACTACGATGCCTTACTAATCACACGACCAAGCTCGGGCGCGGTGC
This sequence comes from Przewalskia tangutica, assembly GCA_029844215.1. Lineage (NCBI taxonomy): Eukaryota > Viridiplantae > Streptophyta > Magnoliopsida > Solanales > Solanaceae > Przewalskia > Przewalskia tangutica. Next base: position 42,271,987 of record CM056733.1, read on the forward strand.
CCTACTGCACGGCACCTCTCGGTAAACATCAAAGAATAGCAGCGGAACATACACAACTAAAAAATTACTTAAACATAAATTAACAACAGGCTAGCCGATAAGGCCACCTTCCGTAAAAATATACTCAATCCAGAAATAGAACAGTACATTTTTTTTCTTTTCAACCCAATCCACAATGTGACTACAGACCTCTAAGAATAACAACTCTGGCGGGACAGGGCCCCGCCATACCCCTGAATGTACAATAACCGACAATACCAGGGATAAGCCTCCGGAATAAATGAGCTTCTCAACAGCTGAACAGTGATCCTAAGAGCGAGGATCAGCAACCTGTACTTTACCTGCGGCATGAACGCAGCCCCCCGAAGGAGGTCAGTACAACATGTACCAAATATGTGAAACTGAAAATCAGAATGAAATCATAAGTCTAAAATAAAACTGGAGACATGTATGATAACTCAATTAACAGTACACTGTGCCTTACTAATAATGAGAGTAAATAGGGGTATACTTACAATATAAAGTAGGAAATCTCACGATCAAAGGAGGACCACCCGCCCGCAGTGTCATTAAGCAATCCTATTCCCGGGACTATTTCACCCGCATAGATCCAGTGGACCCGCATGAGGTATTCCTCGCATGGGACTATTTCACCCGCATAAGCCCTTACGGACTCGCATGAGGTATTCCTCGCATAGGCTGGACGCCGCATGGGACTATTTCACCCGCATAAGCCCTACGGACTCGCATGAGGTATTCCTCGCATCGTGGGTAGCAAATCCACGGAAATATGCAATGCCACAAACCCGGGGAATGACCCCGCAATGAATAATATATTACTAGCACAAATCCGGCTATCACACATAACATAAGCACTACCGGCTTATCATACAATACATAAGCAAGTTAAGAAATCCCCTAACTTCTTATTATTCTTGTTATACATATATACACTCTCATTTTAGTTTACCTAAGGCACTATCATGTCTTTTATAAAAATCAGGGAATTTAACACAAAGTACTACGTCTATTCTTTTAAAATGACTCATTTCATTATAAACCTTCCAAGACACTAATAACCGTAGTATCAAGTTACAATTTCTTTTCAAGACAAGTCACAATACTCTTAGAAATAAAGTTAGGTTTCTAAATCAAGTGACTCCTTTTCTTATAAAACTTTAGACAATTGATGCCTTAAAATCGAATTGCCTTCCATTAAATCAAGCCATTTATCTTTCCATAAAGCCAATATAACCAACTCCTCATAAAGTCGTTATATTCACTTTATACCTTAGTCAAGTACAATTTTCTATCCAAGGGACTTATACGTTTAAAACGAAACAAGTATCACAATACTTTAAAACTCTTCAAGTCCCTTAACATACTTAAATTACTTAGAGTAAACCACTCTTTAAACTTTCCATAACAACAAGTATCAAGATACTTTCAACATACTTAAAGTCTCTTAGCTTTTGAAAACCAAGATATCCTTAATAATTAAACAAGTGAGTTAATTCCCTAACTCAAACAACTTGGGCATTCTTAAAATAAGCCAAGGATATCAAATAAACTAGATTGTCAAAATCTTGTACGTCTACCGTACTATACATTTACACTTGATCATGCTCAAGAGATAAGAAAGTTCCACATACCTCTTCGGTTTAATCCACTTACTAAGTCCAATCGCCGTACGTAGTATGTCAACCTATAATGACCATAGTACGTCTATTAACTTCTAGTTTCAAACGTAGAATATTCCAAGTGCAAGTCACTAAATTCTACGGAAAATCGGACATCACTTCCTTTGTTTCTACTCACTTTGCCACCTTTTTCAAGGCCGAATACAATAACCAAACACGCCACATTTAAGGCACAATCCAAGCAATTAATCAATAGGGGATTACACGCCTACTAGACGTGTAAAATTCCGCCCCACAAACGATAACAAACTAATACAACTACTAGTCCACTTTCGGCCACAATGTATATAACAATACCAATTCTTATTCAATTTCCAATTCAATCCAAATTGGTAGCATAATATGATATCAAGCCGCCATTAATTATAGCTACTACATTTTCCAAGTAGGTAACATGCGACAATTCAATTTATCGATCAAATTGGATTTCAATTTCAAATGGCTAAATATGTCATTTTCGGATTTTGAGCTTCCAATTCCATAACACTTATCAAACTTCATAACACATATCACATGACCACTTATAACTTATCATAACATGAAATCTTCAATTACAAAAGTAAAACAAAGATTATACCTCAATTAGCCCAAATATGATCCAAGAGTACAAGTCGATCTCTAGCACCTTTAGCTCCTCCTTTCGACATTCCAATCCACCCCAAGCCACCCTTAGAAGCTTATGAAAAACTCATCTTCAAGTTTCAACTTCAAAGTTGAATAACCCTTTAGGTTTTCGCCCTGCGACTAATACGAAAACTCTATTTTTCCGGAAACTTTCTATTGAGAAACACTTACAATACCCTTAGGTACCTTGGTTTAAAGTATGGGAATTATTGGACAAAAATTGCAAAATTTCTTCTTCAAACCCTAGCCTTGGCCGAGAGCCTCTCACATTTTCATCAAGTTTTCTTGAAAAATTTGCTAAGTGTTAAGCCTTGTCTTGCACTTAGTAAGCTTATATAAATAATTGGAGGGTCAAGATTAGAACAAATGGGTGGTTTGGATGCATCTCACAAGGATCAAGCCAAGTGGCATTGACTTAGTCAACAATGTCAAGCTAATTTGTCTTGCAAGACTTGGTCTTTTAAATTATGGTCAAATGACCATTTCCTCCATCACATTTTCGTCCAAGACCATTAAGGGGGGGTGACACGTGTCGCCGTCCCGTTCGTCGCAATATTTCGTTTTTCGACAAAATCCAAAATTCCGATAAGTTTTTACTCGTCTCAAACCTTAACATTGTTGAGTTCTTACGTACGTTCTTATAAACATATCCTGAAATTCCGGGGTGTAACATTCTTCCCCCCTTAGAAACATTCGTCCCCGAATGTTCTCCCGGGAGTCAAACTTAAGATAGCGACATAGTCTCCTTACAACCCCTACGTGCCAATAATGCCACACTTGGCCACATAACAATACTCATACCAAAATATCAAACTGAACCCCACGTGTCAACATCGGTTATCTGCATAAAGCTTCTGCGGACTCTAAGCTTACTACAATCTTCCCCGGATAAGCTTCGCCTTATCCATAGCCCGCTGAATCAAGTCTGGACCAAATAACTGAACCTCGCCTATGTCGAACCATCCGACCGGCGATCTCCACTTTCTTACACACAAGGCCTCGTACCAGGCCACCTGAAAACTGGAAGGGTATCTGTTATCGTACGTAACAAGACAAGAGGCATTTAACCTTCCCGGCTATTCTTGAAATAAAAAACACAGGCCCGCAACCTATCCTCAAGCGCCTGGATAGTACGCTCTGCCTGACCGTCGGTCTGAGGGTGTAATGCAACACTGAGACTCACCTGTGTCCCTAATCCTTTCTGAAAAACCTCCAGAAGTTATCCGCAATTGAGCTCATCTATCTGTAATCATAAACGTAGGAACCTCGTGCAGTCTCACAATCTCTCTGCTATACAAGCTAGTATAAACCTCAGCCGAGTAAGTGGTCCCAATCCGAAAGAATACAACTGGTTTCGCCAGCCTAATTACCATGACCCCCAGGGAGTCGCACTTCCTCCGAGTACGATGTCACCCTGTAACAAGATCCATATTAATTACCTCTCATATCTAGGTTGGGATTTCAATCGCCTGCAATAGCCCACTGGGCTTCTGGTACATAACCATGACCTGCTACTAACTCGGACACTAAGCAGTAAACTCCGCTATGTCTCTTTTCCGGTCGTCTCACCCATACATACATCTGAGGTCACGACACGACTTTGTCGGCCCCAAACAATTAGAGCAATAAGCACTGCGTGCCTCCCCTAAAACCTGCTGACTAGTCCTGCAGCACTGGGTACATGCAATCTATCCTCATCTCACAAAGACACCCGTGGTGCTACTCAAACAGGCTCTTCTCTCCTCGGAGAGTCGTATCTCGATACCGTATCATAACTGGATCCTCATACTGTCGCCTCTTTACTTCCTCAACGATGGAAGACTCGGCAACCTCTCGGATCAGAACTTCATTAACCTTGGAAACAAATAATCGAACCCCTAGGCTTGTGGCGAAGAATCTTACGGACTACATCCTCGCCTATCCGGCTGCCCATCCGCGCACTACCCTTAGGTCCACCACAAAGAGTATCTGTAACTGTCTTGGCTTTCCCCGGATGGTATAGGATATCAATATCACAATCCTTGAGTAACTCTAACCACCATCGGTGTCGCAAATTCTACTGCCTCAGTCTGCAGATATACCGGAGGCTTTTGTGGTCTGCACAAGTATCCACATGAAGTCTGTATACACGTCATGCCCCCAAATCTTCAAGGCATGATTTAACAGCCGCCAGCTCTAAATCTTGAGTGGCGCAATTTCCTTTCCTACTTCCCTAACTACCGGGAAAACATAGGTTCTATCCTTATCGGGTTGCGTCAGCACACAACCTAGCCCAATACCCAACGTGTTATCATAAAAACCTAACCCTCTAGTCTTTCAGGAGGAGTTAGAACTGTAGTCGTGGTCAACTTGTCTTCCAATAACTGAAAGTATTTCTCATTCCTGCGAAATATTCGGGTATCCTTAATCTCACTTATGGTTCCTGTTTCCCTTTTTGTTGCAACCAAACTTGGTCACTAAACTTTAGACTTAATTCCTTTGCTTGCCTCATGGCTTAAGACTTACTGTCAATCACAATTTAGGGGGGAGGTTTCCTTGATCTCGTCAAGTAGTAACCCGGTTTTCCTTTCCCAGTTTGTAGAGCCTATAACTAGGTGTTACCACATTTTCTTGAAATGTTCTTACTGCCCATTATCAACTAATGGTATTTACACTCGTCTGGGGTAATCATGACTCGTGCAACTTACATTTATATCTTTACGATACTTCCTCGACCAATTCGTACGTCGTTCTTTATTACCCCAACCCAACACTTTTTCCACGGTTATCCACAACTGTAATCTATGGCATGACGATACCGAAGACCTTACCAGTCTTATATCCTTCGTCTAACAACATGGGTACACGTAACCCCATAATACGCAAAACTGTCCTTTTACGTGGGGAAGAGAACTTATCTCCCTTACTTAAACTTTCCTTGGAGTCACAACCCTAATCACAGGTCCTCGCGGTCCAGTAATTATCTAATCATCACGCACCGCCTTAAAGTAGTGTAGATTTTCAAAACCTACCAAAGATGCCCTCGACTTTCGCGACACCTGCATTTATTTTTATTCTTGGCTTGTACATTCTCTGAAATCATCCGGAAGGTCGTGGCCCGACCACCAACCCAACTCCAAGTAACTCTAGGGCACTTAACATAACTTCCTCCAAATTCAATTATCACATACTTCTGCGTCAATTTACCCCAGTGAACAAGTCACATGACTTAAAAAGAAAACAACGATGCCAAGAAGGAAGGATAATTCATCGTTACTACCACTTCTCTCCTTTTCACCGAAAATCACTACGTAAAGCGGAATCGAGTCAATCTCTCTGCGATCGGCGTTGGCATAACAAGAGGCCAACTAGCCCGAACTCATAATGACCTCATATCATCATAATGACTCTGCTGGGTCCAACGACTTAATCATTACCGGCAATTATTATCTACCTGCTCAGCTACCACCCAACACTCACGGGTGTAGTCACCTCGAAAGGTTCTCATGGATTCAGGCTTTATTTCATTACACTTGGTTGCTCTCTTTTTCACTGGTCGTACTCTTTTCCGTATTCCCAAACTTATTCTGGCTTACATACATAAATTCCATACTAACTCTGGCCTCCACTCTTTGGAGTTACAAAATTAAACAACATAAGGCCAGTTCCGGCTCTCGCAACCTGGTTCCGGTGGAATGCGTCCACGAACCCGTAAAATGATTAACTAGACTTGGGCCTTACACCCTCGTGGCCCTGTCACGTGGCGGGACTACTACCAACTGATCCCATTTCATTTCGAGCTATGGGGCGACCCTTAATAGGTCCTCAACTCGACTCGGCGTCACACTTAACTCTTACCCTTGGTCTGACTTAACTTTACTACCCGAGAATGCCTTATATACCTAAGGTCTCGACGGTTATCACATTCTTAGGCTCGCAATTTCCATGCTCCAAGCCTAACTTATCAGCCCGTGCAAGGGTACAAAAACTTCTCGTAAAATCATAGTCGTGTTGTCTTGACCACAACAACCATACTTTCTTCGTCCGGATCTCGCCCGTAAAATTCCCTTAAGCATACCACGTAGCTTAAGTTGCTAACATAGTCTTCCACTTAGTCTCTTAATTAAATTCTTAAGGGTCCATTACATTCTCACACAACTCATCATCACCTAATTATCTCAAATTAGCGCGTAAAACCTTGATGAGAGTTCCTTAATCGCTCATACCTTCCGGTATTTATTTAGTCCTTACCCAATCACGGTAATCTAAAATCATCCTAGGCAACACACGTGTGACCCCAAACATAAATCCGTATAGTTGTATGTCACAATACCAACTATACTACAAACATTACCAACCCGGATACGCAATCCACATAATCCTTCCCGGTCATCACGCTTTCTCGTAGTCGCAAACAATCATAACTTGTTAGGGAGAGACGACCACTAACTATCAAACTCTATCGCACGATCTTGAGTGAGAAGAATGAAACAAATCCTAAATGTCCTGCAGCCTCACGATTATAGATGTGGTGCACAACACACCGATAATCAAGACTCTACTGAACCGCGGTGCGTAGACACTTTCCGAGGACTAATCGCTCGATACCACTTTTGTCACGACCGCCCGGGCGCGGATCGTGCCCTACACAGGCACACCTCTGTAAACATCAGAGAATAGCAGCGGAACATACACAACTAAAAAAGTACTTAAACATAAATTAACAACAGGCTAGCCGATAAGGCCACATTCCGTAAAAATATACTCAATCCAGAAATAGAACAGTACATTTTTTTTCTTTTCAACCCAATCCACAATGTGACTACAGACCTCTAAGAATAACAACTCTGGCGGGACAGGGCCCCGCCATACCCCTGAATGTACAATAACCGACAATACCAGGGATAAGCCTCCGGAATAAATGAGCTTCTCAACGGTGAACGGTGATCCTAAGAGCGAGGATCGACAGCATACTTTACTGCGGCGTGAACGCGGCCCGAAGGAGGTCAGTACAACATGTACCAAATATGTGAAACTGAAAGTACTGTAATGAAATCATAAGTCTAAAATAAAACTGGAGACATGTATGATAACTCAATTAACAGTACACTGTGCCTTACTAATAATGAGAGTAAATAGGGGTATACTTACAATATAAAGTAGGAAATCTCACGATCAAAGGAGGACCACCCGCGCGATGTCATTAAGCAATCCTATTCCCGGGACTATTTCACCCGCATAGATCCAGTGGACCCGCATGAGGTATTCCTCGCATGGGACTATTTCACCCGCATAAGCCCTTACGGACTCGCATGAGGTATTCCTCGCATAGGCTGGACCCGCCCGCATGGGACTATTTCACCCGCATAAGCCCTACGGACTCGCATGAGGTATTCCTCGCATCGTGGGTAGCAAATCCACGGAAATATGCAATGCCACAAACCCGGAATGACCATGATGAATAATATATTACTAGCACAAATCCGCTATCACACATAACATAAGCACTACTGGCTTATCATACAATACATAAGCAAGTTAAGAAATCCCTAACTTCTTATTATTCTTGTTATACATATATACACTCTCATTTTAGTTTACCTAAGGCACTATCATGTCTTTTATAAAAATCAGAATTTAACCCAAAGTACTACGACTTCTATTCTTTTAAAATGACTCATTTCATTATAAACCTTCCAAGACACTAATAACCGTAGTATCAAGTTACAATTTCTTTTCAAGACAAGTCACAATACTCTTAGAAATAAAGTTAGGTTTCTAAATCAAGTGACTCCTTTTCTTATAAAACTTTAGACAATTGATGCCTTAAAATCGAATTGCCTTCCATTAAATCAAGCCATTTATCTTTCCATAAAGCCAATATAACCAACTCCTCATAAAGTCGTTATATTCACTTTATACCTTAGTCAAGTACAATTTTCTATCCAAGGACTTATACGTTTAAAACGAAACAAGTATCACAATACTTTAAAACTCTTCAAGTCCTTAACATACTTAAATTACTTAGAGTAAACCAGTTCTTTAAACTTTCCATAACAACAAGTATCAAGATACTTTCAACATACTTAAAGTCTCTTAGCTTTTGAAAACCAAGATATCCTTAATAATTAAACAAGTGAGTTAATTCCCTAACTCAAACAACTTGGGCATTCTTAAAATAAGCCAAGGATATCAAATAAACTAGATTGTCAAAATCTTGTACGTCTACCGTACTATACATTTACACTTGATCATGCTCAAGAGATAAGAAAGTTCCACATACCTCTTCGGTTTAATCCACTTGCTAAGTCCAATCGCGCACGTAGTATGTCAACCTATAATGACCATAGTACGTCTATTAACTTCTAGTTTCAAACGTAGAATATTCCAAGTGCAAGTCACTAAATTCTACGGAAAATCGGACATCACTTCCTTTGTTTCTACTCACTTTGCCACCTTTTTTCAAGGCCGAATACAATAACCAAACACGCCACATTTAAGGCACAATCCAAGCAATTAATCAATAGGGGATTACACGCCTACTAGACGTGTAAAATTCCGCCCCACAAACGATAACAAACTAATACAACTACTAGTCCACTTTCGGCCACAATGTATATAACAATACCAATTCTTATTCAATTTCCAATTCAATCCAAATTGGTAGCATAATATGATATCAAGCCGCCATTAATTATAGCTACTACATTTTCCAAGTAGGTAACATGCGACAATTCAATTTATCGATCAAATTGGATTTCAATTTCAAATGGCTAAATATGTCATTTTCGGATTTTGAGCTTCCAATTCCATAACACTTATCAAACTTCATAACACATATCACATGACCACTTATAACTTATCATAACATGAAATCTTTAATTACAAAAGTAAAACGAAGATTATACCTCAATTAGCCCAAATATGATCCAAGAGTACAAGTCGATCTCTAGCACCTTTAGCTCCTCCTTTCGACATTCCAATCCACCCCAAGCCACCCTTAGAAGCTTATGAAAAACTCATCTTCAAGTTTCAACTTCAAAGTTGCATAACCCTTTAGGTTTTCGCCTTGCGACTAATACGAAAACACCATTTTTCCGGAATCTTTCTATTGAGAAACACTTACAATACCCTTAGGTACCTTGGTTTAAAGTATGGGAATTATTGGACAAAAATTGCAAAATTTCTTCTTCAAACCCTAGCCTTGGCCGAGAGCCTCTCACATTTTCATCAAGTTTTCTTGAAAAATTTGCTAAGTGTTAAGCCTTGTCTTGCACTTAGTAAGCTTATATAAATAATTGGAGGGTCAAGATTAGAACAAATGGGTGGTTTGGATGCATCTCACAAGGATCAAGCCAAGTGGCATTGACTTAGTCAACAATGTCAAGCTAATTTGTCTTGCAAGACTTGGTCTTTTAAATTATGGTCAAATGACCATTTCCTCCATCACATTTTCGTCCAAGACCATTAAGGGGGGGTGACACGTGTCGCCGTCCGCTAAATCGCAATATTTCGTTTTCCGACAAAATCCAAAATTCCGATAAGTTTTTACTCGTCTCAAACCTTAACATTGTTGAGTTCTTACGTACGTTCTTATAAACATATCCTGAAATTCCGGGGTGTAACACTAACAATGAGAGTAAATCAAGGGAATACGTACAACATCACAATAAGAGATTCCCGATCAAATCATGGGTAGCGAACCCATAGAAACAGGTGGTATAACGTCTTAGGGTTCTTACCCCTCATTTATACTCTTACCCTGAAGAAGGTGGTATAACGTCTTGGGGGTTTGCCCCTCATTTATACTCTTACCCTGGAAAAGGTAATAAAACAAGTGGTATAACGTCTTGGGGGTTTACCCCTCATTTATACTCTTATCCTGGAGAAGGTGGTATAGCGTCTTGGGGGTTTACCCCTCACTTATACTCTTACCCTATCTCAACCGGCCATCATACAATAAATAAGCAAGTTAGAAATCCCCCTAACTTCTTATTAGTCTTATTCGTCTACACTCTCATTTTAGTTTACTTAAGGCACTAACATGTCTTTTATAAAAATCCGGGAATTTAACCCAAAGTACTACGTACTTCAACCTTTTAAAAATGATTCATTGTTATATAGAACTTCCAAGATACTATAAACCGTAGTATCAAGTCAAAATTACTTTTCAAGACAAGTCACCATACCTTTAAACATAAAGTTAGGTTTCTAAAATCAAGTGACTCCTTTTATTATAAAACCTTAGGCAATTGATGCCTTAAAAATCAAATTGCCTTTTCATTAAAGTTAAGTCATTTATCTTTCCATAAAACAAATATAACCAACTCCCCATAAAGTCGTTACATTCGCTTTATACCTTAGCCATAAACAATTTCCGATCCAAGGGACTTATACGTTTAAAACGGAACAAATATCACATACTTTAAAACTCTTCAAGTCCCTTAACTTTAATAAAACATTAGACATCCTTAATACTTTCAAAGAAGTGAGTTAATCTCCTAACTCACCCAACTTGGCTATTCATAAAACTAGTAAAGGATATCAAGGTATTGTACGTCTACCGTACTATATACGTACAACTAGTCATGCTCAAAAGATAGGAAAAGTTCTACATACCTCGCCGGGTCAACCACTTTCCAAGTACAAAGTCCCGCCCGTAGTATGTCAACCTATAATATTCACAATACGTCTAATAAGGCCTTACTTCAAACGTAGAATATTATAAGTGTCAAGTCGCTAAATTCTACGGAAAATCGGACAGCACCTCCTTTGTTTTTACTAACTTGCCACCTTTTTCAAGGCCGAATACAATAACCAAACACGCCACATTTAAGGCACAATCAAAGCAATTAATCAATAGGGGATTACACGTCTACTAGACGTGTAAAATTCCGCCCCACAACCGATAACAAACTACAAGTCCAAAATCGGCCACATTGAGTTCAACAATACCAATTCTTATCCAATTTCCATTTCAATCCAAATTGGTAGCATGTTATACCCCGTATTTTCAGAGTATGTACGTAAGGACGTACGTAGAAAATTTGAACTTGAAGATTTGGCTTGGCCGATTTATTTTTGTGCACAACCCCCGATTAGAGTCGTTTTTAGACCCAACGTTTTAACAACATTAGTTGGGGAATTTGCCGCTATGTAAATTTTAATTTTTGCGGATTTTTCCGAGAGACGAAACATTTTGGACCAACAAGAGAGCGACACTTGTCACCCTCTCATTGGAACACCTTGGGCGGTCAAGGGTGGCCGAAAGTGAGCCTATTTTGTCATGGAGTTGGTAGGATATTTGTGTGTTAGTTGGTTAAGGGGCACTTGGCAAGATCTTGGCCCTACACTTGCCTTGCACTTGGCATGATCTTGGCCATTGGTTGGCCTTGGCTTATACTATAAATACCCCCCTTAGGATGACTTCTTCATCCATTCCAAATATTTCCTAAGTGTTAGAAATCCTCCCTCCCTTGAAAGAGTTGTTCTCGTCCCCCTCCCCCTTGTGAGGCCTTAGCCGAGAGTCCCCCCCTCCCTTGGCCGAGAGTTCCCCCCCCCTAGTGGGGTAGTAGAGGGTATACACCCCCTCTCTTGTGGTGCTAGCCGTGGGGTACCCCCCCCCCCCTAGCCTAGTTGTTTTCGTATAAATACCCCCCCTCTTGGTAGAAATACTCTCAAAAGTATTGTTATAATGCCCAAATTACCTTAGCCGTATACCTTGTAGTATTCTAAGGTTATACCTATACAAAAGCCCAGAAATACTATTATACTTTCCGTCAGTCACAAAACCGAAACCACAAGGAAAATCTCCATAGTTAGTTGGAGTAATAAGTAGAAGTTGGTTAGAACTTCTAAGGGTTGTTTGGAGGCGGTCGGAGCCTGAGTAGGAGCTAAACCTTGCTCAGGATCGACATTATAACTTGGATAATTATGGGCTTATCGAGGTAAATATTTTGTCCTCTGTAATTGGAAATTACATGATTGTTAGACTATATAGTTGAAGTATACTATATATAGAACTGAACGTTGTTATCGGCAATGTCTTTTGACTTAAGCTGAATAATAAGAAACCTTTTCGAAGAAGAGTCTTGGCTGTATTTACATAGGATGTATTCTGATAGACTTGTGTAGCGATGCAGTGGAGTAGAATTGTACCGTTAGGGTTAGATGTATAACCCCTGGTTGGCTTGATAGGCCTCGATAAGGAGGAGATTTACGCTGTTGCGGGAGGTCTTTGCGAATTTTACGTAGAATATTCTACGAAGAGACCTAACGTTAATAAGCGCCTTGTGGCCTTATAGGTGGAAGTACTATGCGTGGCGCGATCTACTTGGCTTAAGGAGTAGCGGCGGTTTGAGGTACTTGAGCGTTTTGCTATCGGTCGATACTCGTCGCGAGGTATGTGAACCTCTTCCTATCTCTTCTAGCATGATATGTGTGAACTATGTAGTACGGTGAGCGTCATGTGCTAAATGTATTTGATTGGTTTAAAACATAAAGTGTTATAACGGCTTTATGGGAAGTTGGTTATAACGACTTTATGTTGGTAGAAGATACTTGTGGTTTTTAAAAGGTAATGATTTGAACTATAAGCGGCTTGTTATGTGTTAATAAAGAACTTGAAGTATTTCAAAAGATTTTTGAATCATTTTGAAAGAAGTAATACTTGGTTTTGAAAACTTAAGAGTTATACTAGCTTTATGGGAAGTTAGGTATAACGGCTTAAGAATGTTTCTTGATTTGAATCGAGAATGTGTATCGACAAATCAACTGCGGCGTTAATAAAAGGAAATGTTTTGTGATTAAGTATTATTAAAACCGGTAGAAACTTCCATCTGCATAGAAGCTAAGATGAGACAAAATGATATTTCCTAGATCATGGTTCTGTAATAAGATTGTTATAAACAAGAATATCCTACTCATATAAGGCATATGTTTCTCAAATTGTTTAAAAGAGAATTATATTCTTAAATGAATAAAACTATGAACTACGAAACCCTTCTAAAATAAGAAACGTGAACATTTGAAATTAGGCAAACTTGGACGTTTGGAAAATAATGTCGTTACTTGATCTTACAAAGGTAAGTGTTTTGGTTTACTTAAAAGGATAATCACTCTATTTTCCTATAACTACGAGTATTGTGTGACTTTTGTGAAAGTAACGTATCTTTTAAAGAGTTAATGTATGAAGTACTTTGGGGATAAAAACCCGAACTTGTGGACATATAGTAGAAAGTACCTTGTGTGTATAACTTGATTGTGTTGGTTTGTGATAGCCTTGTAATACTTTCTTGTTGATTGATAAGTAAACATGCTAGGATGCTACGTATGTTAGTATCTTGTGATGTTAGTGTAAAGGGTTTCCCGATTTGTGCTTAAAGTTGTTTGACTATCGGTAGTTATGTTGGTATTGTACCACTCACCTTGACTTATTTCGGAGGTTAAGCCGCCTCCACGCGGGGTAGACTTCGGTGATGCAGGACCATGATTCGAGAATACCTCATGCGGGTCGAGGATCCATGCGGAACTACGGGAGTTCCGTGTTAGTGTGCGGCCTTTATGGTCACGCGGTCTATGTGGCCATGCGGTGCGAGTCGGGGCGATGCCGGGAGTAGCTACCCTCGATGCGGGGTTATACCTCATGCGGGCCTATGAGGTTGGCCTATGCGGAGTGCGGGAAGTTCGGGGCTAGACGCGCATTTGATCTTTGAGCGAGTGACCGGCTTTGATCATGTGACGGCCTAGATAGATATCATGATCTGATTTATGACCTTGTTAGTACTGTAGGTGTTAGTAGTCGGCTATGTCTTCGTACTTACCTGTCTTGTTTTATTTGGACACGGTGGGACACGGTGTTCATGTGTATTCCTTGGTGCTTTTCTATCATAGGCTGGCGGTGAGGAAAGGTATTCCACGGGCATGATTGATGTTATGGGCTTGAGACCCATAGTTATATTTGAGTGATGACTTGAGGCGTGAGTCACGACTTGACATATCGCTTATTTATTGTGAGCGTAGTTTGGTTATCATACATGTCTCCGCTTTATAGACTATTATGATTTCATTTACGATATTTTTAGTTTCACATACTAAATTCTGTTGTCTTGACCTCCTTGGCTGCGTTCATGCCGCAGGTTGAGGTACACCAGTCGTTGATCCTAGCTCTCAGGGTCACAGTTTCAGCGTTTGGGAAGCTCCGTTTCTCCGGAGGCTTATCAGTGGTATAGTCCCCTGTCGTCGTAAGTGTTTACATTCAGGGGTTTGGCGGGGCCCTGTCCCGCCATTGTTGTCGTATCATTCTTAGAGGTCTGTAGTACTGTTGTGGGCAGGGTTTGTAAAAAGGATTAAACTGTTCATGTTGAAAGAGTTGTTATTTATATATATATACTGAAGGTAACCGTTTTTGGTTAGCCTGTCTTCTTATTTCACTGTCTTATTACACTGGTTTCATGTATTGTCTTTATGTTCCGCTGATTACTCTGATGTATGTCTACTTGGGTGCCCGGGGTAAGGCACGATCCGCAGGCCGGTTGGTCGTGACAAAAGTGGTATCAGAGCGATTAATCCTCGGAAAGTGTCTACGCCAGTATCGATGAAGTCTTGATTATCGGTGTGTTGTGCACCACACCAATAATCAGGAGGCTATAGGATATTTAGGATTGGTTTCTATTCTTCTCACTCTGAGATCGTGCCTTAGAGCTGTGTTGTAAGTTGGACCCTCTAACGTATTTCTTTCCACTTACCGCTTATGCCTCGCGTGGCAACCGGGCCCGGGAGGGCAAAGCGGCGAGGAGGCTGCGAGTTGAGTTGAGAGGGTTACGTGGGCACATGCCCAATCATCACCGAGGTGGTGCTTCATTCGGGAGTTTTGCGGCGTCACTAGCCCAAGAGTTTAGCACGGCGGCGATTCCTCTGCGGCCATGTTATTTGAACGCCCGGTTCCACGGCCGGAGCAGAGAATATAGATTTCAGGCGACCACATTTACTAACTATGGATTTGACTACGAGAGTATACCGATGTACCGCGAGTCTTGATGACTATCTAAGAGAGGTTGTGCAAGAGTAATTCTTGATTGGGCTTGAGCATGGCACGTATGCGGGCTTATGCGCAGTGGCCAACGTAGAGATCGGCGGGTTAACGAAGGACAACGAAGAGGGCGAGCAGCAAGGTCCTTTAGTAACTTTGAGGCGAGTCGCCTCGCGTGATTAGATTATGCACATCCACGGTCTGGCGAGGTCCTCCACGAATTTGGGGCGCTCGGGGTATGCGGGAGTTGGTGAGCTCGGATCTTCGGTTCGCGGTGTGACGCCATCGGGAAATGTCGTCTTTTAGTTGGTACTTGTTGTACCTATGACCGTCAGGGTCTGATGTCGAAAGAGTGTCCTTGTAAGAGGACTTAGCCTTCAGGATCGATGGGTAGCCGTCACCTTCCTTAGCTATGCGCCCTACGGGGCAGGTTTGATTAGAACGACTTAAGGGAGTGGAGCAGTAGAGACAGGTTTATCCTTAACCCTCTAGAGATTAGTACGTGATAAGGTGAGTATACCTTAAGTGCTATGTTCGATAGCGATGAGTTAGTTGTGATTAGTAGTTATGGTGGATTAACCGAGTAAGATTTTGGGGGATAGAGAAGGTGTGAGCCTTAGAGTGTTATACGTAGAGACCTTAGAGGTAAGGCCATCTCGAGTAAAAGATGTATTGTTTATGGTTGACCCTTATCGGAGTGCATAGTGCACGTAAGCTATGTTTGTGGGATAAGTCCCTGAGTAGTGTGAAATGAAAGAGGGTAGTTGAGCTAAGAAGACCGCTAGGTTTTCGTAACGTGATTTGTGAAATTGTTCCGGATCGGGGAGCTAATGTTTTGCGTGTTGCCGGGCCGGGTTGAGGCCATGTTGCGGGTCAACCCGCGGCATGTTTGGTGGTGGGGTCAGTTTGTGGTGGTCACTTTGGAGGTAGGGTCATGAGGGTGTTAGGCCCGAGTTTAGTTAACCAACACGAGTTCGTGGACGTTCGACCGATGAGTCGGCCGAGGAGGTCGGCCTTGTCTTCTAGCAAAGACCGTTTACTCGGCGGTGTTGATTAATCGAAAGGTTGTAGGGCTGCGAGGTGCCTACCTACACCTTAAGACGACAGTGGAGCCAGTTCTGGCTTCTTTTTGGAGGTTTTACCGAGCAAGGTTAGGAACTCGGGTGAGTCTCGAGAATCGCGTTCGCCTCCGGGCGGTGTGTGTATTTGAGGTAGTTGTGGGGATTGTTGTCTCTGTGGAGGAGTGTTTAGGCTACCATTTGGTTTCGAATGTCGCCTTATGAGGCCTTGTAGGGGCGGAAGTGTAAGTTCTTGCGGTCGATTGGTTCGATGTTGGCAAGATTCGGATAGTTGGTTGAGCTTGTTCCGGTGATTTGTGGATAGGGTAAAGCTTGTCTAGAAGAGGTTACGGCAGCTCGGAGAAATCGTGCGGATAATCGGCGACGCTTTAGAGTTGAGTTGTGGTCGGTCTTCTTGAAGATACCACCGGTTTGGGTGTGACGAGTTTTGGAAAGCAGAGGAACTTAGCCCGAGTTACTTTGGGCCTTACAGATCTGGTGCGAGTAGGCGGGTTGCCTATATGTTAGCTTTGCCGTCCGACTTAGGAGGCGATGCGTCCGATCTTTCGTGTTGCTATATGCGAGAAAAGTATCGGAGATCCATTGAGTGTTCCCGCTTAATAATGACCCAATTGGAGATAGTAACCCGAGATTTGGAAGCGAAGCGATTTAAATGTGGTAAGAGTTCGAATGCACGACAACCTCGGGGATCGCGTCGCACCGGTACCATTTGTTAGGTCGCGGAGTGACACTAGAACCTCGCGGCAAAGTGACAAAAGTGGTATCACGGCGAGTAAAGGGAGAAGCGAGCATGTATTGCGGCGGAGATGTGACCATTTCTATTGTATGGAGAAAGTGCGAAGGAATTATATTTTAGACCACTTGGATGGGAGCGTTTGTGATGTTAGAGGTGTTTCCTCATGGACTTGGATGTAGTATTTTGTGGCCATGTGTGGCAAGGATTGTTCGTAAGTATATAGTAGTGAAGACTATCTTTGGCGCGCGTTAGTTTTGAGACTTAGAAGGAACATTCAGGACGTATGTTTCTTAGGAGGGGAGAATGTTATACCCCGTATTTTGAGTATGCGTGGGGCGTGCGTAGAAAATTTGAACTTGAAGATTTGGCTTGGCGATTTATTTTTGTGCACAACCCCGATTAGAGTCGTTTTTTGACGAAACGTTTTCCACGACTTTCGTAGGGAATTTCGGCTATGTCATTTTTAATTTTTGCGGATTTTTAGAGAGGCGAAACATTTTGGACCAACAAGAGCGACACTTGTCACCTCTCATTGGAACACCTTGGGCGGTCAAGGGTGGCGAAAGTGAGCCTATTTTGTCATGGAGTTGGTAGGATATTTGTGTGTTAGTTGGTTAAGGGGCACTTGGCAAGATCTTGGCCCTACACTTGCCTTGCACTTGGCATGATCTTGGCCATTGGTTGGCCTTGGCTTATACTATAAATACCACCCATGAGGAGGACTTCTTCATCCATTCCTAATATTTCCTATGTGTTAGAAATCCTCCTCCCTGAAAGAGTTGTTCTCGTCCCCCTCCCTTGTGAGGCCTTAGCGAGAGTCCCCCTTGGCGAGAGTTCCCCACAGTGGGGTAGGCCGAGGGTATACACCCTCTTATGGTGCTAGCAGGTAGGGGTACCCCCTAGCCTAGTTGTTTCGTATAAATACCCCCTCTTGGTAGAAATACTCTCAAAGTATTGTTATAATGCCCAAATTACCTTAGCCGTATACCTTGTAGTATTCTAAGGTTATACCTATACAAAAAGCCCAAAAATACTATTATACTTTCCGGTCCACAAAACCAAACCCTAAGGAAAATCTCCATAGTTAGTTGGAGTAATAAGTAGAAGTTGGTTAGAACTTCTAAGGGTTGTTTGGAGGCGGGTCGGAGCGCATGAGTGGGAGCTAAACCTTGCTCGGGATCGACATTATAACTTGGATAATTATGGGCTTATCGAGGTAAATATTTTGTCCTCTATTGTAATTGGAAATTACATGATTGTTAGACTATATAGTTGAAGTATACTATATATAGAATCGAGCGTTGTTATCGGCAATGTCTTTTGACTTAAGCCCGAATAATAAGAAACCTTTCGAAGAAATCTTGAATTGTATTTACATAGGGTGTATTACAGTAGACTTGTGTAGCGATGCAGTGGAGTAGAATTGTACAGTTAGGGTTAGATGTATAACCCCTGGTTGGCTTGATGGCGAGCCTCGATAAGGAGGAGATTTCTGTTGTTGCGGGGAGGTCTTTGCCGAATTTTATGTAGAATATTCTACGAAGAGACCTAACGTTAATAAGCGCCTTGTGGCCTTATAGGTGGAAGTACTATGCGTGGCGCGATCTACTTGGCTTAAGGAGTAGCGGCGGTTTGAGGTACTTGGGCGTTTTGCTATCGATCGATACTCGTCGCGAGGTATGTGAACCTCTTCCTATCTCTTCTAGCATGATATGTGTGAACTATGTAGTGCGGTGAGCGTCATGTGCTAAATGTATTTGATTGGTTTAAAACATAAAGTGTTATAACGGCTTTATGAAGTTGGTTATAACAACTTTATGTTGGTAGAAGATACTTGTGGTTTTAAAGGTAAGCGATTTGAACTATAATCGCTTGTTATGTGTTAATAAAGAACTTGAAGTATTTCAAAAGATTTTTGAATCATTTTGAAAGAAGAAGTAATACTTGGTTTTGAAAACTTAAGAGTTATACTAGCTTTATGGGAAGTTAGGTATAACGGCTTAAGAATGTTTCTTGATTTGGAAATCGAATGTGTATCGACAAACCACTGCGGCGTTAATAAAAGGAAATGTTTTGTGATTAAGTATTATTAAAACCAGTAGAAACTTCCATCTGCATAGAAGCTAAGATGAGACAAAATGATATTTCCTAGATCATGGCTGCTGTAATAAGATTGTTATAAACAAGAATATCCTACTCACATATAAGGCATATGTTTCTCAAATTGTTTAAAAGAGAATTATATTCTTAAATGAATAAAACTATGAACTACGAAACCCTTCTAAAATAAGAAACGTGAACATTTGAAATTAGGCAAACTTGGACGTTTGGAAAATAATGTCGTTACTTGATCTTACAAAGGTAAGTGTTTTGGTTTACTTAAAAGGATAATCACTCTATTTTCCTATAACTACGGGTATTGTGTGACTTTTGTGAAAGTAACGTATCTTTTAAAGAGTTAATGTATGAAGTACTTTGGGGATAAAAACCCGAACTTGTGGACATATAGTAGAAAGTACCTTGTGTGTATAACTTGATTGTGTTGGTTTGTGATAGCCTTGTAATACTTTCTTGTTGATTGATAAGTAAACATGCTAGGATGCTACGTATGTTAGTATCTTGTGATGTTAGTGTAAAGGGGTTTCCCCCTCGACTGTGCTTAAAGTTGTTTGACTATCAGCCGTTATGTTGGTATTGTACCACTCACCTTGACTTATTTCCGGAGGTTGTCGCCTCCGTCGCGGTAGACTTCGGTGATGCAGGACCATGATTCGAGAATACCTCATGCGGGTCCAGGGGATCCATGCGGAACTACGGGAGTTCCAGGTTAGTTGTCACGACCCGATTCCGGGCCCGTGACTGGTGCCTTACCCCGGGCACCCTAGTGATACAACATCAGAGTAATCAGCGGAACATAAAACAATACAAGACATATTATGAAATATGAAACAATAATCTGAGAAAAACTTGCCTTTCGGCATATATATAAATAACGACTTTTTCCAACATGAACAGTTTTAATCCTTTTTACAAACCACGCCACAGCGGTTACTCTGAGACCTCTAAGAAATGATACGACAACAATGGCGGGGCGGGGCCCGCCATACTTCGAATGTAAACACCTACAACAACGAGGACTATACGGCTGATAAGCCTCGGAGAAACGGAGCTTTCCACGTGACTCGTGACCCAAGAGCGAGGATCAATGGCGGTGTACCTTTACTGCGGCATGAACGCAGCCCGAAGGAGGTCGATCTGGCAGTACCAAGTATGTGAAATCGAAAATAAATCAGTAAATGAAATCATAGTAGTCTATACAAAGCGGGAGACATGTATGATAACCAAACTACGATTCACTATAAATAAGCGATCATGTCAAGTCGTGGACTCACGCCTCAGTCATCACTCAATTTTTACCAATGGGTCACACGCCCACAACATCAATCGTGCGTGGAATACCTTCCTCAGCTAGCGGTTTATGATACACAAACACCAAGGAATACACATGAACACGAGGTCCCACGTGTCCTAATAAAACGATGCAGGTAAATGCGAAGGCATGGCGACTACTAACACCTATGCACAACAAGGTCATAAAATGTGTCATGATATCTGTCTGCACGTCACATGATAAAAGGCGGTCACTCGCGCGAGATCAAATGTGCGCGTCTAGCCACGAACTCTCCGCACTCGCGCATAGGCCAACCTCATAGGCCGCATGAGGTATAACCCGCATCGAGGGTAGCTACTCGGCGTCGCCCTGGACTCGCGATCCGCGTAGCGCAAAGACCGCGTGACCACAAGGGCGTAAACTAACCCGGAACTCCGTAGTTCCGCATGGATCCTGGACCCGCGTAGGGTATCCTCGAATCATGGTCCTGCATCGCCGAGTCTACCCGCGTCGGAGGCGCCAACCTCCGGGACACAAGTCAAGGTGAGTGGTACAATACCAACATAACGGCTGATAGTCAAACAACTTTAAGCGTAGTCGAGGGGAAAACCCCTTTACACTAACATCACAAGATACTAACACACGTAGCATCCTAACATGTTTACTTCTCAAATCAACAAGAAAGTATTACAAGGCTATCACAAACCAATACAATCAAGTTATTCACACAAGGTGCTTTCTACTAACAAGTTCGGGTATCTAACCCCAAAGTACTTCACACATTAAATCTTTAAAAGATCTGTTTCTTTCACATAAGTCACACAATACCCGTAGTATAAAATAGAGTGACTGTCCTTTTAAGAAAACCAAAACTCTTACCTTTGTAAAATCAAGTAACAACATTATTTTCCAAACGTCCAAGTTTGCCTAATTTCAAATGTTCACGTTTCTTATTTTAGAAAGGTTTCGTGGTTCATAGCCTTATTCATTTAAGAATATAATTCTCTTTTAAACAATCTGAGAAACATAAGTCTTATGTGAGTAGGATATTCTTGTTTATAACAATCTTATTACAGCAGCCATGATCTAGGAAATATCATTTTGTCTCATCTTAGCTTCATGCGGATGGAAGTTTCTCTTGGTTTTAATAATACTTAATTATTCAAAACATTTCCTTTTAACGTATTGCAGTGGTTTGTCGATACACATCCTGATTTCCAAAATCAGTAAAACATTCTTAAGCCGTTATACCTAACTTCCCATAAAGCTAGTATAACTCTTAAGTTTTCAAAAGAAACCAAGTATCACTCTTCTTTCAAAACGATTTAGAAATCTTTTGAAATACTTCAAGTTCTTTATTATCACACATCAAGCCAGTTATAAACAAATCATTTACCTTTTAAAAACCACAAAGTATTTTCGGACCTACATAAAGCTGTTATAACACTTTATGTTTCAAACCAATCAAATACATTTAACACGTATGCGTCTACTACATAGTTCACACATATCATGCTAGAAGAGATAGGAGAGGTTCACATACCTCGCGACAGTATCGACTAATAGCAAAACGCCCAAGTACTTCCAACCGTCGGCTACTCCTTAAGCCAAGTAGATCGCGCCACGTAGTACTTCAACCTATAAGGCCACAAGGCGCTTATTAACATTTAGACCTTATCGCAGAACATTCTAGAAAATTCGTGCACCTCCCACGCAACGGCGTAAATCTCTTCGCTTTAACGAGGCCGCTACCAAGCCAACCAGAGGGGTTACATCTAACCCGACGGTACAATTCTACTCACGAAAAGCTACACAAGCTCATCAATACGATACCCTATGTAAAAACAGTTCGATTGATTCTTCAGCTTAAGTCCAAAGACATTGCCACAAGCTATGTTCGATTATATACATAGTATACTTCAACTATATATTCCTACAACATGTAATATCCAATTACAATAGGGGACAAGATAATTACCTCGATAAGCCCATAATTATCCGAGTTTAATGTCGCTCCCGAGCAAGGTTTAGCTCCACTCGGGCGCTCAACCGCTCCAAACCACCCTTAGAAGTTCTAACCAACTTCTACATAACACTCCAACTAACTATGGAGATTTTCCTAGGGTTTCGGTTTTGTGGATGACGGAAAGTATAATAGTATTTAGGGCTTAGATAGGTATAACCTTAGAATACTACAAGGTATCTGGCTAAGGTAATTTGGGCATTATAACAATACTTTTGAGAGTATTTCTACACCACAAAGGGGGTATTATACGAAAGCAACTAGGCTAGGGGTACACTCTCGGCTAGCACCACTAGGGGGTGCTCTCGGCCTGAGGGGAGGGACGAGAACCATAAGGAAGGGAGGAGGATTCTAACACTTAGGAAATATTTAGGATGAAGAAGTTCATCAAAGGAGAGGGTATTTATAGCACAAGCCAAGGCCAACCAATGGCGAATCTAGCCAAGTGTATAGCAAGTGTAAGGCCAAGATTCACCCAAGTGCCCCAGACCCTACTCGCCCAAAACCCTCACAAATATCTACACAAAAATATCTACCACTGACACCCCAAAGTCGCCAGTGCGCCCTTGCCACCAATGAGAGGGTGCCATGTGTCGCCCTCTCGTTGGTCAAAAATGTTCCGTCTCTCGGAAAAATCCGCAAAAATAACAAAAGACATAGCCGGAATTTTCCCCTCGAAAGTTATGTAAAACGTTTCGTCGAAAAACGACTCTAACCGGGTGTTGTGCACAAATGCCATTCGGCGAGCCACTAGGCGGGGTGACACGTGTCACCTCCTATCGCCCAAAATAAAACATCTTCCGAAAATATCCACAATGGCCAAAATCTCGAAAACAAAGTGGGCCCCACAAAACCGTAAATTTCTCCCGTGGGCCCACGTGACCATTTCCAAAAATAAAATTCCATAATTCTCTAATATTCCAGGAAGTCCGAATACCAAACGGGAATCCAATTCCCATTAACGAACCTTTTTCCTTCACAAAAACCGGAAACTTTTCCGTGGAAAAATCACCTCTTTCTTCCTTTCCAATCTTTCTGTCGTATTCTCGTACGTACGTCCTCGCATACATACCCAGGAACTACGGGGTATAACATTCTTCCCCCCTTAGAAACATTCGTCCCGAATGTTCCTTCTAAGTCTCAAAACATACGTGCGCCAGTATAGTCTTCACTTCTATACTTACGAAACAATCCTGCCATACCTGGCCACAGAAAATACCTGCGCAACATACTTATATCCAAGTCTACGAGGAAACACCTCTAACATCACCACAAATACACTTTTGTCACTTTGCCGCGAGCCTAGCTCCGACGACCCAACAAATGGTACCGGGCTGCTTGCGATCCCTGAGGCATGCCCTCACGGCCATCTTCTCGGGACGTGCCATACGGAGAGCCACGGTTCGGGTCTGTTCCCGTGGTAGAGGCTCTGGCCTCTTTATACGCTCAGCCCCCCGAACATAAATACGAAAGACCGGACGTACTGCCTCCTAAGTCGGACGGCAATTGCTAACATATAGGCAACCTGGCCTATTCTTCACATGAACTCAAAAGGCCCAAAGTAACTCGGGCTAAGTTCCTTCTGTTTCCACAACTCGTCACACCCTGTCCGGGGTGGTACTTTCAAGAAGACCGACCGTCAACCTGAACTCTAAGCGTCGTCGCCGATTATCCGCACGATTCCTCTGAGCTGCCAGAACTTCTTCTAGATGAGCTTTTCCCTATCCACAGTCTGCTGGAACAAGCCTGAACTATGCGAACCTTGCCAACATCGAACCAATCGACCGGCAACTTACACTTCCGCCCCTACAAGGCTTCCTAAGGCGACCTCCGAACACTGAAATGGTAGCTTAAACGCTCCCTCCACAGGAGACAACAATCCTCACAACTACCCCTGAAATCCACACACTGGCCCGAGGGCGAATGCGATTCTGAGACTCACCTGAGTCCTTAACCCTGCCTGGTAAAACTTCCAGAAACAAAAACAGCCGTAACCTGGGCTCCATGCGCCATAAGGTGCACGTAGGCACCCCGTGCAGCCTTACAACCTTTCTGATAAATCAACACTGCCGAGTGAACGGTCCTGACCGAAGAACACGATGAGCTGCCCCCATCGACCCGACCACCGGTCGAACGCATCCACGAACTCGTACGCTGGTTAACTAAACTTGGGCCTAACACCCTCGTGACCCTTCCACAAGGCGGGACCACCACAACCAGACCCCACCACCAAACATGCCGCGGGTTGACCCGCGGCGTGGCCTCAACCCGACAAGGCGCGCAAAATACTATCTCCCGAAGGAACAATTTTACTAAACATGTTACGAAATCCTAGCGGTATTCTTAGCTCAACTAATCTCTTTCATTTCATACTAATTATGGACCTATCCCAAACCTAGCTCACGTGCACTATGCACTCCTATTAGGATCAAACAGAACACTAAACCTTTACTCGAGATGGCCTTACCTCTAAGGTGCAGACGTATAACACTCTAAGGCTCACACCTTCTCTATCCCCAAAATCTTACTCGGTTAACCAGTGATTCTAATCACAACTACCAATCGCTATCGTAACATAGCACTTAAGGTATACTCACCTTGAAAGTTACGAAGGACCTCGCTCACGGCCTCTCCTGTCGCCCTTGGTTAACGTCGATCTCTACGTTTTCGGCTGCTGTACATAAGCCCGCATACGGGCCATGCTCAACCAATGAAGAATTACTCTTGCACAACCTCTCTTAGGTAGTCATCAAGACTCGTGATACATCGGTATACTCTCTGGTAGCCAAATCCATAGCTAATGTGGTCGCCTTTGCGATCCATATTCTCTGCTCTGGTCGTGGGCGAAGGTTCAAATATCATGGCGCAGTAGGAGCGCCGCCGCGTGCTAAACTTTGGGGCTAGTGGCGTCGCGAAATCCCCGAATGAAGCACCATCCAAGGTGATAATTGGGCTGTGCCACGTAACCCTCGAACTCTACTCGCAGCTCCTCGCCGCCTTGCCCTCTGGGCGGGTTGCCCAGCGGAGGCATATCGGTAAGAAAGAAATACGTTTAGAGGTCCAACTTTCAACACGGCTCTAAGGCACGATCTCGGAGTGAGAAGAATAGAAACTAATCCTAATTATCCTATAGCCTCACGATTATTGGTGTGGTGCACAACACCGATAATCAAGACTTCTTGGATACGATGCGTAGACACTTTCAGAGGATTAATCGCTCGATACCACTTTATGTCACGACGATTCGGGCGTGGTAGTGCCTTACCGGGCACCCTAGTGATACAACATCGAGTAATCAGTGGAACATAAAACAATACAAGACATATTATGAAATATGAAACAATAACTGAGAAAACTTGCCTTTGGCATATATATAAATAACGACTTTTTCCAACATGAGCAGTTTTAATCCTTTTACAAACCACCGCCACAATGATTACTGCACTTCTAGAAATGATACGACAACAATGGCGGACGGGGCCCCGCCATACCCCGAATGTAAACACCTACAACAACGAGGACTATACGGCGATAAGCCTCGGAGAAACGGAGCTTTCCCACGTAATGACCGTGACCCTAAGAGCGAGGATCGATGGCGGTGTACCTTTACTGCGGCATGAACGCAGCCCGAAGGAGGTCGATCTAACAGTACAGTATGTGGAATCGAAAATAAATCAGTAAATGAAATCATAGTAGTCTATACAAGCAGAGACATGTATGATAACCAAACTACGATTCACGTAAATAAGCGATCATGTCAAGTCGTGGACTCACGCCTCAAGTCATCACTCAATTTTTACCAATGGGTCTCACGCCCACAACATCAATCGTGCGTGGAATACCTTCCTCACTGCGGTTTATGATACACAAACACCAAGGAATACACATGAACACGGTGTCCCACTGTGTCCTAATAAAGCAAGATGCAGTAAATGCGAAGGCATAGCCGACTACTAACACCAGCGGTATCAACAAGGTCATAAAATGTGTCATGATATCTGTCTAGACCGTCACATGATAAAAGCGGTCACTCGCGCGATATCAAATGTGCGCGTCTAGCCACGAACTCTCCGCGACTCGCATAGGCCAACCTCATAGGCCCGCATGAGGTATAACCCGCATCGAGGGTAGCTACTCCCGGCATCGCCCCGGACTCGCGATCCGCGTGGCCACAAAGACCGCATGACCACAAGGCGTAAACTAACCCGGAACTCCGTAGTTCGCATGGATCCCCGGACCCGCGAGGTATCCTCGAATCATGGTCCTGCATCGCTGAGTCTACCTGCATCGGAGGCGACTTAACCTCGGACACAAGTCAAGGTGAGTGGTACAATACCAACATAACGGTGATAGTCAAACAACTTTAAGCGTAGTCGGGGAAAACCCCTTTACACTAACATCACCAGATACTAACACCCGTAGCATCCTAACATGTTTACTTCTCAAATCAACAAGAATGTATTACAAGGCTATCACAAACCAAGACAATCAAGTTATTCACACAAGGTGCTTTCTACTAACAAGTTCGTATCTAACCCCAAAGTACTTCACACATTAAATCTTTAAAAGATCTGTTTCTTTCACATAAGTCACACAATACGTAGTATAAAATAGAGTAGTTGTCCTTTTAAGAAAACTAAAACTCTTACCTTTGTAAAATCAAGTAACAACATTATTTTCCAAACGCCCAAGTTTGCCTAATTTCAAATGTTCACGTTTCTTATTTTAGAAAGGTTTAGTGTTCATAGCCTTATTCATTTAAGAATATAATTCTCTTTTAAACAATCGAGAAACATAAGTCTTATGTGAGTAGGATATTCTTGTTTATAACAATCTTATTACTGACCATGATCTAGGAAATATCATTTTGTCTCATCTTAGCTTACATGCAGATGGAAGTTTCTCTTGGTTTTAATAATACTTAATTATTCAAAACATTTCCTTTTAACGCCGCAGATGGTTTGTCGATACACATCCCGATTTCCAAAATCAAGAAAACATTCTTAAGCCGTTATACCTAACTTCCCATAAAGCTAGTATAACTCTTAAGTTTTCAAAAGAAACCAAGTATCACTCTTCTTTCAAAACGATTTAGAAATCTTTTGAAATACTTCAAGTTCTTTATTATCACACATCAAGCCGCTTATAAACAAATCATTTACCTTTTAAAAACCACAAAGTATTTTGGACCTACATAAAGTCATTATAACCAACTTCCCATAAAGCCGTTATAACACTTTATGTTTCAAACCAATCAAATACATTTAACACGTATGCGTCTGCACTACATAGTTCACACATATCATGCTAGAAGAGATAGGAGAGGTTCACATACCTCGCGGCAGTATCGACTAATAGCAAAACGCCCAGTACTTCCAACCGTCGGCTACTCCTTGCCAAGTAGATCGCGCCACGTAGTACTTCAACCTATAAGGCCACAGCGCTTTATTAACATTTAGACCTTATCGCAGAACATTCACGAAAATTCGGCAAAGACTCCCCACGCAGCGTAAATCTCCTCCTTTAACGAGGCGGCTACCAAGCCAACCGGGGGTTACACATCTAACCCGACGGGTACAATTCTACTCCGTAAAAGCTACACAAGCTTCATCTGATACACCCTATGTAAAACAGTTCGATTCGATTCTTGAGCTTAAGTCCAAAGACATTGCCACAAGCTATGTTCGATTATATACATAGTATACTTCAACTATATATTCCTACAACATGTAATATCCAATTACAATAGGGGGACAAGATAATTACCTCGATAAGCCCATAATTATCCGAGTTTAATGTCGCTCCTGAGCAAGGTTTAGCTCCAACTCCGGGCGCCCAACCCGCTCCAAACCACCCTTAGAAGTTCTAACCAACTTCTACATAACACTCCAACTAACTATGGAGATTTTCCTAGGGTTTCGGTTTTGTAGTGTGGAAAGTATAATAGTATTTAGGGCTTTTCAGATAGGTATAACCTTAGAATACTACAAGGTATCTGCTAAGGTAATTTGGGCATTATAACAATACTTTTGAGAGTATTTCTACACCCCCAAGGGGGGTATTATACGACAGCAACTAGGCGAGGGGGGGGTACACTCTCGGCTCGCTCCCCTAGAGGGGGCTCTCTCGCCCTGAGGAGGGACGAGAACCATAAGGAAGGGAGGGGAGGATTCGAACACTTAGGAAATATTTAGGATGAAGAAGTTCATCAAAGGAGAGGGGTATTTATAGCCTGAGCCAAGGCCAACCAATGGCCAAGATCTAGCCAAGTGTATAGCAAGTGTAAGGCCAAGATTCACCCAAGTGCCCCAGACCCTACTCCTTAAAACCCTCACAAATATCTACACAAAAATATCTACCACTGACACCCCAAAGTCGTCAGTCACGCCACCTTGCCCGATGAGAGGGTGCCAAGTGCCGCCTCTCGTTGGTCCAAAATGTTCGTCTCTCGGAAAAATCCATAAAAATAAGAAAAGACATAGCCGAATTTTCCTCGCAAGTTATGTAAAACGTTTAGTCGAAAAACGACTCTAGCAGGGTGTTGTGCACAAATGCCATTCGGCGAGCCACCTAGGCGGGGTGACACGTGTCACCCTCCTATTGGCCCAAAATAAAACATCTTAGAAAATATCCACAATGGCCAAAATCTCGAAAACAAAGTGGGCCCACAAAGCGTAAATTTCTCCGTGGGCCCCACGTGACCATTTCAAAAATAAAATTCCATAATTCTCTAATATTCCAGGAAGTCCGAATACCAAATCTGGGAATCCAATTCCCATTAACGAACCTTTTTCCTTCACAAAAACCGGAAACTTTTCCGTGGAAAAATCACCTCTTTCTTCCTTTCCAATATTTCTGTCGTATTCTCGTACGTACGTCCTCGCATACATACCCAGGAACTACGGGGTATAACATTAGTGTGCGGCCTTTATGGTCATGCGGTCTATGTGGCCATGCGGACTGCGAGTCGGGGCGATCTTACGCCGGAGTAGCTACCTCGACGCGGGGTTATACCTCATGCGGGCCTATGAGGTTGGCCTATCGCGAGTGCGGGAAGTTCGAGGCTAGACGCACATTTGATCTGCGAGCGAGTGACGGCTTTGATCATGTGACGGTCTAGATAGAGATCATGATACAGTTTATGACCTTGTTAGTACTGTGGGTGTTAGTAGTCGGCTATGTCTTCGTACTTACCCTGTACTGTTTTATTTGGACACAGGTGGGACCTGGTGTTCATGTGTATTCCTTGGTGCTTTTCTATCATAGACTGCCGGCAGTGAGGAAGGTATTCCACGGGCATGATTGATGTTATGGGCTTGAGACCCATAGTTATATTCGAGTGATGACTTGAGGGCGTGAGTCACGACTTGACACGATCGCTATTTATTGTGAATCGTAGTTTGGTTATCATACATGTCTCTGCTTTATAGACTATTATGATTTCATTCTGATATTTTTAGTTTCACATACTAAATTTGTTCCGACCTCCTTGGGCCGCGTTCATGCCGCGAGTTGAGGTACACGATCGTTGATCCTAACTCTCGGTCACGATTTAGCGTTTGGGAAGCTCCGTTTCTCGGAGGCTTATCGGTGGTATAGTCCTGTCGTAGTAAGTGTTTACATTCGGGGTTTGGCCCCGCCCCGCCATTGTTATCGTATCATTCTTAGAGGTGCAGTAAATGCTTGTTGTGGGAAGGGTTTGTAAAAAGGATTAAAGCGCTCATGTTGAAAGAGTTGTTATTTATATATATCCGAAGGTAACCGTTTTTGGTTGCTTTGTCTTCTTATTTCACTGTCTTATTACACTGGTTCCATGTATTGTCTTTATGTTCCGCTGATTACTCTGATGTATGTCTACTTGGGTGCCCGGGGTAAGGCACCAGTCACGGGCCCGGGTTCGGGTCGTGACATAGCATAACATGATATCAAGTCGCATTTGATTATAACAACCAAAATCTTCAAGTAAGTAACATGCGACGATTTCTAATAAACGACCAATTAGTAATCCAATTTTCAAGTGGCTTGTATAACATTTCGGATTTAAGCTACAAGCAATCCATAATACTTATAAACTTCAACATATCAACTTCATGTTAGCAACATGTAAAGCTAACAACAACAATATAAATATATAATCTTGTAACACTTTAAAGGACAAGATTATACCTCAACGAACTTAATCCAACTCCAATACGAAGTCGCTCCTTAGTTGTTTAGAGCCTCTCCAAGACACTTCAATCCGCTTGTTGAGACCCTTAGAACAACACCAACAAATATCCCTCAAATCTCCAAACAAAACCTAGAAAGACAACTAGGTTTTCGTTTTGCGACTAACCCGAAAACTCTCTTTTTCCAAGATTTTTCTATTGAGATATGCTTACACTACCCTCAAGAACCTTGGTTTAAAGTGTGGAATCAAGTGGACAAGAAACGAATTTTTTTCCTTCTTTCTTTAGGTGAACCCGAGACCTCTCCAATGAGTTCTTCAAAATTTTCAAGAAAAATTCTAAGTGTTAAGCTCACACTAGCACTACTAGTATTATATAGTGCAATGGATGGTCAAGATATAAAAAACTGTGAGGCTTGGATGTAGTCTTACAAAATATCAAGACTAATTGACCATTTGACTTAGTCAAACTTCTCATGCTCACAAGTTGCAAGACTTGTCTTGCAACAAATGTCCAATGACCTTCTTGCCCTTGCATAATTCGACCAAGGCATCATAAAAGGGGGTGACACGTGTCGCCCTCCCATTCGACACAATAGTATGTTTCCCGAAAATTTCATAATTTTGATAAATTTTTGCAAGTCTCAAATCTTAACACTTGTGAGTTCTTACGTACGTTCTTAAAACATGTCCTGTAATTACGGGGTGTAACATTTTTCCCCCCTTAGAAACATTCGTCCCCGAATGTTCTTTCGGAGTCAAACTTATAATTAGCGACATAGTTTCATATCACTACCCCGACATACCAAAAACGCTACACATGGACACATAATAACATTTAAGCAAAAGAGATACATCAATTAAAACTTGACAAGTAAGGGAAGATGAATTACCTGAAGGTATAGGAAATAAGTGAGGATACTTCCTTAACATGTCCTCCTCCGCTTCCCAAGTCATCTCCTCCCGGTTATCATTCCTCCACATGACTTTGACGGAAGCTACATCCTTGGTCCGCAGTCGCCTGACCTGACGATCAAGTATCGCTATGGGACTCTCCTCATACGATAACCCCTCTGTCACCTGGACCTCACTAGTAGGGAAAACTCTCGCTGGATCACTGATACACTTCCGCAACATAGAAACATGGAAGACCGGGTGTACCGCCTCTAACTCTGATGGCAGATCCAACTCGTAGGCAACCTTGCCCACTCTACGGACGATCTGGTAGGGCCCAATGTACCTTGGTGAGTTTCTTCTTACCGAATCTCATCACACCTTCATGGGTGACACCTAAGAAGACCCAATCTTCTACGAAACTCCAAATGCGCCGCCGATTATCCGCATATGACTTGCCGACTACGGGTCGCTATGATCACCACGGATAAGCTTCACCTTATCCGGCCTGTGTATCAAGTCCGGGCCAACTAATCGTACCTCGCCACATCGAACCAACCGATCGGCGACTGCATTTCCGCCATATAAAGCCTCGTATGGCGCCATCGTATCTTTGGAATGGTAGCTGTTATTATAAGTAAACTCCACGAGAGGCAAATGATCCTCCCAACTACCCCTGAAATCAATCACGCAGGCTCGCAGCATATCCTCGTGTATCGGATAGTACGCTCGCTGCCGTCGACCCGAGGATGAAATGTTGTCTCGAGACTCACTGTGTCCCCAAACCCTTCGAAAGACCTCCGAAGTTAGTAAACCGGGCTCCTATCGGATATAATCGACAGGGACACCGTGCGCCTCACAATCTCTCGATGTACAATCGGCATAGTCCTCGGTAAGCGCCGATCTGGCGGAAGGAAAAGCGCTGATTTCGTCAGCCTGTCAACAATAACCCAAATGGAGTCGTACTTCCTCAGAGTACGAGGTAACCCTGTAACGAAGTCCATGTTGATCACCTCCCACTTCCAAGTCGGAATCTCAATAGCCTGCAATAATCCACTGGGCCTCTGGTGCTCGACCTTGACCTATTGGCAATTAGGATACTGTGCAACAAAACCTGCCACGTCCCTCTTCAGGCCATCCCACCAATACAAACATCTGAGGTCATGGTACATCTTGGTCGACCCCGGATGAATAGAATAACGAGCACTGTGTGCCTCCCGAAATCTGTGAAGCCCTGACACATCGGGAACACACAACCGGCCCTCAAATCTCAGCACCCCATCAGGCGCTATCTCGAAAAGACTCTTCTCCTCCCGAAGAGCTACATCATGATACCGTACCAACACTGGGTCCTCAAATTGTCGCCTCTTCACCTCATCAACGATGGAAGACTCAGCAACCTCACGAACCCGTACTCCACTATCGTCGGTACCGATCAATCGAACCCCAAGGCTCGCTAACTGGTGGATCTGACGGACCATGTCCTGTCTCCGCCGTACCTGCAGCGGGCTCCCCATCGATCTACGACTCAAGGCATCAGCAACTACGTTGGCTTTCCCCGGATGGTATAGAATATCAATATCATAGTCTTTCAGCAACTCTAACCACCGTCTCTGTCTCAAGTTCAGCTCCCTCTGCCTGAAGATATACTGGAGGCTCTTGTGGTGTGTATATATATCCACATGAACCCCATACAAATAATGTCTCCAAATCTTCAAGGCATGTATAACTGCGGCCAACTCTAAGTCATGGGTAGGGTAATTCCTCTCATGCTTCTGTAACTGCCGGGAAGCATAGGCTATAACCTTGCCGTGCTGCATCAAAACACACCCTAGCCCGATACCCGAGGCATCATAATAGATCACGTACCCGTCTAACCCCTCAGGAAGAGTAAGAACTGGGGTTGTAGTCAACCTCTCTTCAAAGAATCGAAACCCCGCCGCAAGCCTCGTCGGCATGGAACTTGGCGCTTTCCGAGTCACTAGTCAATGGTCTTGAAATCAAGCAAATCGCCCCACAAACCTACGATAATAACCACGCCCTAAGAAATCTGCGACCTCGATCGGAGTAGTAGGTCTCGGCCAAGACTTGACTGCCTCAATCTTTGCCGTATCCACCTGAACACCATCAGCCCCAATAATATGCCCCAGGAAAGCCACTGAGGCCAACCAAAACTGTTATACCCCGTATTTTTAGAGTATGTACGTAAGGACGTATGTAGAAAATTTGAACTTGAAGATTTGGCTTGGCCGATTTATTTTTGTGCACAACCCCCGGTTAGAGTCGTTTTTCGACGAAACGTTTTCACAGCTTTCGTAGGGAAAATTACGGCGATGTCATTTATATTTTTTGCGGATTTTTGCGTGAGGCGAAACGGGTTGGACCAACAAGAGGGCGCCACTTGGCACCCTCTCATTGGTGGAGTGTGGGCGGTAAAGGTGGCCGAA
The DNA here is from genome assembly GCA_029844215.1 of Przewalskia tangutica. NCBI lineage: Eukaryota > Viridiplantae > Streptophyta > Magnoliopsida > Solanales > Solanaceae > Przewalskia > Przewalskia tangutica. The sequence goes on from CM056733.1 coordinate 42,306,057, forward strand.
AGTGAGGCCTTTGTGGTCAAGGGTTGGTAGGATATTTTGTGTGTTAGTTGGTTAGGGTGCACTTGGCAAGATCTTGGCCCTACACTTGCCTTGCACTTGGCAAGATCTTGGCCATTGGTTGGACTTGGCTTGTCCTATAAATACCCTCTCCCTTTGAAGACTTCTTCATCCAAAATTTCCTAAGTCTAAAATTCCTCCCTCCCTTGTAGTATAGTTCTCGTCCCCCTCCCCCTTGTGAGGCCTTGGCCGAGAGCCCTTCCCCCCTTGGCCGAGAGTACCCCTAGTGGGTAGTGGGAGGTATACACCCCCCCCTTGTGGTGTTGTCTCGTATAAATACCCCCCCTCTTGGTAGAAATACTCTCAAAAGTATTGTTGTAATGCCCAAATTACCTTAGCCATATACCTTGTAGTATTCTAAGGTTATACCTATACTAAAAACCCAGAAATACTATTATACTTCCGTCGGTCACAAAACCTAAACCCTAAGGAAAATCTACATATTTAGTTGGAGTAGTAGTAGAAGTTGGTTAGAACTTAAGGGTTGTTTGGAGCGGTCGGAGCATTGAGTAGGAGCTAAACCTTGCTCAGGATCGACATTTAAACTCGGATAATTATGGGCTTATCGAGGTAATTATCTTGTCCCCCTATTGTAATTGGAAATTACATGTTGTTAGAATATATAGTTGGAGTATACTATATATAGAACTGAACGTAGTCTGTCGGCAATGTCTTTTGACTTAAGCCTGAAGAATAAAGAACTGAACTGTAATTACATAGGACTGTATTACAGTAGACTTGTGTAGCATTACTGTGAAGTAGAATTGTACACGTCCGGTTAGATGTATAAACCCCCCCCGGTTGGCTTGATAGCCGGCCTCGATAGAGGAGGAGATTTACGCTGTGGCGGGAGGAGGTCGCGAATTTTACGTAGAATGTTCTACGATAAGATCTAGATGTTAATAAGCGCCTTGTGGCCTTATAGGTTGAAGTACTACGTGTGGCGCGATCTACTTGGCTTAGGAGTAGTGGCGGCTGAGGTACTTGGAGCGTTTTGCTATTAGTCGATACTCGTCGCGAGGTATGTGAACCTCTTCCTATCTCTTGTAGCATGATATGTGTGAACTATGTAGTACGGTGAGCGTCATGTGCTAAATGTATTTGATTGGTTTAAAACATAAAGTGTTATAACGGCTTTATGGGAAGTTGGTTATATGACTTTATGTTGGTAAGAAAATACTTGTGGTTTTTAAAAGGTAAGCGTTATACCCGTATTTCCAGGTATATGCGTGTGGACGTGCGTTTAATTTTGAGCCTTAAGTTAGGCATGTTTCGAAATTTTGGGCACAAGTGCCGATTAGAGTCGTTTTCTGACGGAACGTTTCCACAGCTTTCGTATAGAAAATTCCGGCTATGTCATTTATAATTTTTGCGGATTTTTCCGAGAGACGAAACATTTTGGACCAACGGGAGGGTGACATGTGTCACCCCCACATTGGTAGCAAGTGGAGGGGACTTGGACGATTGGGCGTCCAAGAGGGATCGGTTGGCCTTGGCCGATTGGTCCCTTGAATTGTGCCTTGTTTTGGCCTTGTTTTGTGGAGTGTTTTGTGGAGTGTTTTGTGGAGTAGGGTTAGGGTGCACTTGGCTTGATCTTGGCCATTGGTTGGCTTTTGGTTTTGCTATAAATACCCCCTAAGTGTGAAGACTTCATCCATTCCAAAAACTTCCAAGTCTTGAAACCCTCTCCTCCCTTCTTGTGCTAGTGAGAGCTTCCCCTCCCTCCCTCGTGAGGCCTTGTGGCGAGAGCACACCCTCCCCTTGTGGTACCTTGGCGTGGGGTACCCCACTGCTAGTTGTCTTCGTATAATACCCTTGTTGTGGTATAGAAATACTCTCCTAATATTGTTATAATGTCCAAATACCTTGGCCCAAATACCTTGTAGTATTCCCAAGGTTACACTTATACAAAAGCCCGTAAAATACGATTTTACTTCCTTTAGCCACAAAACGAAACACTAAGGAAATCTTCACCCATTGTTGAAGTTGTAAGTAGAAGTTGGTTAGAACTTCTAAGGGTAGTTGGAGGCGGGTTGGAGCGCGGAGTTGGAGCTAAACCTTGCTCGGGAGCGACTTTAAACTAGGATAATTTTGGGCTTATCGAGGTAATTATCTTGTCCTCTATTGTAATTGGAAATTACATAAGTGTTGAATATATAGTTGTTGTATACTATATATAGTCGAACGTAGTTATCGTGATGTCTTGCGACTTAAGCCTCAAGAATCGAGAATTTGTAATTACATAGGGTTGTATTACAGGTAGACTTATGTAGTAATCAGTGGAGTAGAATTGTACCGTTAGGGTTAGATGTATAACCCCCCGGTTGGCTTGGTAGCGGCCTCGTTAGAGGAGGAGATTTCTGTTGTTGCGGGAGAGTCTTGCCAATTTTGGTAGAATGTTCTACGATGAGATCTAAATGTTAATAAGCGCCTTGTGGCCTTATAGGTTGAAGTGCTACGTGTGACGTAATCTTCTGGACTAAGGAGTAGCCGGCGGTTTGAGGTACTTGGAGCGTTTTGCTATTAGTCGACAATCGTCGCGAGGTATGTGAACCTCTTCCTATCTCTTCTAGCATGATATGTGTGTAACTATGTGGTACGGTAGACGTACATGTGTTTAATGTATTTGATTGGTTTGAAACATAAAGTGTTATAACGGCTTTATGGGAAGTTGGTTATAACAGCTTTATGTAGGTAAGAAAATACTTTGTGGTTTTAAAAGGTAACTAATGTGAATTATAACTGGCTTGTTATAATAAAGAACTTGATGTATTTCAAAAGATTTCTAAATCGTTTTGAAGGGAGAGTAACACTTGGTTTTGAAGGTTTTAAAAAGAGTTATACTAGCTTGATGGGGAGTTAGGTATAATGTCTTAAGAGAGGTAAAGAAAATGGTTTACTGATGTTAGAAGTTAAGAGACTTGATCTTATAAGATAAGAGACTTAACTTATTTGTTTTAAATGTGAATGTTTGTGTGAAACCTCATTCGTGAGTAATGAGTACTTGGTTTTATTTAAAGGATAATGTTTTACTGATTTCGGAAATCAGAATGTGTATCGACAGACCACTGCAGCGTTAATAAAAGAAAATGTATTGAATAATGATGAATTGTATTAAAACCAGTAGAAACCTCCATCTGCATAGAAACTAAGATGAGACAAAATGATATTACATTTTCTAGATCATGGCTGCTGTAATAAGAATGTAGTAAACAAGAATAACCTACTCTCACGTGAGACATATATTACTCTATTGTTCTAAAAATAAATCAAGTGATTTAGTTTATGAACTATGAAACCATTGGAAAATGAGAAGCTTGAGTAATTGAAACTAGGCAAACTGGAACTTAGGAAAAGAATGTTGTTACTTGATTTTGAAAAGGAATGTGGGTTGGTCATTCTAATACTACGGGTATCGGGTGACTTTTATAAAAGTAATGGATCTCTGTTAAAAGAACTTAACGTATGTAGTACTTTGGGGTTACAAACCCGGACTTTGGCATAAAATGAAAGTACTTTGAGTTGTGTGAGACTTGCCTATGCTTGTTGTTGTGAAACTTGCCTATGTTTGTTGTTGTGAAACTTGCCTATGCTTGTTGTTGTGAAACTTGCCTATGCTTGTGATGATAGCCTTGGTTGTGCAAGTGTGGTATTTCTGTGTTACCGCGTCTCTCGGTAGAGGGCCGGTTGACTTGTTGAGAACTTACTTGGACGTGCTGGCAGTGATGGAGAATTCCACGGGTATGTTTCCATTTTGATTACTGTCTTGTTGTTGATGTCACATGGACATGTCTACACCGACGAGATTCGGGCACGCGGCCACGCGGCGGTTGATTACCGATATATGGTTATTAATGCAACATGGACGTGTCTACCGTCACGAGATTCAGGGGCATGTGGCGTGCGGCAGGTTGACCACCAGATATATTGTTATTGAGGTTACATGGGCATGTCTACACCGTCACGAGATTCAGGGCGTGTGGCCATACGCTTGTTATTATTGTTGCATCATGGACATGTCTACACCGGCGCATATTCGGGGCATGTGGCCATGATGCGAACATGATGGATGTGCGGCGTGAGACCCATAGTTATATTTGAGTGGTGACTTTGAGGCGTGAGTCACGACTTGATCGCTTTTATGTTGCGTCTTGTATTTTGGTTATCATACATGTCTCCGCTTTATTAGATCGTTATGATTTAATCGCAGATATTCTGATTTCACATACTTACTGTATTGCTGACCTCGCTTCGGGGCTGCGTTCACGCCGCAGTAGAGGTACATCGGCCGTGGATCCCCTCTTAGGATCTCACTTAGCGTGTCGGAAAGCTCCGTTCCTTGGAGGCTTATCTTTGGTATGTTTCCACGAGTTGTAGGTTCTTGTACATTCGGGGTATGGCGGCCCTGTCCGTCATAGTTGTTAATATATCTTAGAGTGCTGTAATCTTGTTGTGGCGGGGTTGTAAAAGGATTAAACTGCTCGTGTTTTATGTATATCGAAGGCAACTGTTTTGGTTGGCCTGTTTATTTACCATATCTCTTGTTTAGTGACTCATGTTTTATGTTCCGCTGATTTCCTCTGATGTATGTATCACTAGGGTGCCCGGGGTAAGGCACCGATGTGCCCGGAGTTTGGGCGTTAAGATGTGATTTGAACTATAACTGGCTTGTTATGTGTTAATAAAGCACTTGAAGTATATCAAAAGATTTTTGAATCATTTTGAAAGAAGGAGTAATACTTGGTTTTTGAAAACTTAAGAGTTATACTAGCTTTATGGAAAGTTAGGTATAACGGCTTAAGAATGTTTCTTGATTTGGAAATCAGAATGTGTATCGACAAACCACTGCGGCGTTAATAAAAGGAAATGTTTTGTGATTTAGTATTATTAAAACCGGTAGAAACTTCCATCCGCATAGAAGCTAAGATGAGACAAAATGATATTTCCTAGATCATGGCTGCTGTAATAAGATTGTTATAAACAAGAATATCCTACTCACACATAAGGCTTATGTTTCTCAGATAGTTTAAAAGAGAATTATATTCTTAAATGAATAAGACTATGAAATCTGAAACCTTTCTAAAATAAGAGCAGTGAACATTTTAAATTAGGCAAACTTGGACGTTTGGAAAATAATGTTGTTACTTGATTTTACAAAGGTAAGTGTTTTACTTCAAAAGATAATCACTCTATTTTCATATACTACGGGTATTGTGTGGTTTTTGTGAAGTAACATATCTCTAAGAGTTATTGTATAAAGTACTTTGGGGATAAAAACCCGATCTCGTTAATCATATAGTAGAAAGTACCTTATGTGTGAATAACTTGATTGTATTGGTTTGTGATAGCCTTGTAATACCTTCGTGTTGATTTGATAAGTAAACATGTTAGGATGCTACGTGCGTTAGTATCTTGTATGATCATGATGTAAGGGGGTCATTCTTGTTGTGCTTACGTTGTTAAACGTTAAGCCCGTTGTACTATTATTATATCACATACCCCTTTGACTTATTATACCGAGGGCTTGCCACCCTTGATGCGGTCTATACGGCTATGCGATCCTTGTGACTACGCGGAGCGCGGTAGCTCGTGATTGATCATTCGGGTGTTTAGCCCGACGCGGGGATTCCTATGCGGTCTGTTGAGACTATGCGGTCTTTTGAGACTATGCGGGTTGCGGAGCCTGGCGGATACCGAAGGTTGCCGCCGATGCGGGGTGTACCTCAGCGGTCTAGGACCATGATTCGAGGAATACCTTATGCGGTCATGTGTGACCTATGCGCGGGCTGCGAGAGTTCGAGGATAGACACGCACATTGATCTGCGGGCAAATGGCCGCCGATCATGTGGTGCGGTCTAGAAAGACCTCGTGATACGCTTTATGGCATTTGTGGTGCGAGGTCTTAGTAGTCGGCTATGCCTTCGCACTTACCGTGCGGTTTCTTGTGATGACTTTGAGGTGTGAGTCCCTAACTTGACATGATGCTTATTTATTGTGAATCGTAGTTTGGTTATCATACATGTCTCCGCTTTATATAGACTACTATGATTTCATTTCTGATTTATTTTGATTCACATACTAAATTTTTGTTATCGACCTCCGGGGCTGCGTTCATGCCGCAGGTAAAGGTACACCAGTCGTTGATCCTCGCTCTTAGGGTCACAATTCAGCGTTTGGGAAGCTCCGTTCCTCCGGAGGCTTATCTTGGTATAGTCCCCTGTTGTTGTAGGTGTTTACATTCAGGGGTATGACGGGGCCCTGTCCCGTCATTGTTGTCATATCATTCGTAGAAGTGCAGCAATCTTGTTGTGGCGGGGTTTGTAAAAAGGATTAAACTGTTCAGGTTGAAAGAGTTGTTGTTTCTATATATATGCCGTAAGGCAAGTTTTCACAGGTTATTGCTTATACTTATGTTATTGATTTATGTTCCGCTGATTTTCTCTGATATATGACTACTGGGGTGCCCGGGGTAAGGCACCAGTCACGGGCCCGGGTTCGGGATGTGACAAAAGTGGTATCAGAGCAGTTAATCCTCGGAAGGTGTCTACAGACCGTATCCAGTAGAGTCTTGATTATCGGTGTGTTGTGCACCACACCAATAATCAGGAGGCTATAGGGTATTTAGGATTGGTTTCTATTCTTCTCACTCTGAGATCGTGCCTTAGAGCTGTGTTGTAAGCTGGACCCTCTAACGTATTTCTTTCCCTTACCGTTATGCCTCCGCGTAGGGCAACCCGGGCCCACGTGAGGCAAAGCGGGCGAGAGCCGCGAGTAAATCTGAGGGTTACGTGGGCACAGGCCCAATCATCACCTGGGGTGGTGCTTCATTCGGGGAGTTTTGCGACGTCACTAGCCCCAGCAGAGTTTAGCACGGCGGCGGCAGTTCCTACTGCGGCCATGATATTTGAACCTTCAGTTCCACGACCGGGAACAGTGAATTTAGATTGCAAGAAGGCGACCCTGTTACTAGCTATGGATTTGGCTACCAGAGAGTATACCGATGTACCGCGAGTCTTGATGACTACCTAAGAGAGGGTTGTGCGAGAGTAATTCTTCAGTTAGGCTTGAGCATGGCCTGTGTACGGGCTTATGCAGTGGCGAGAAGGCGTAGAGATCGACGGGTTAACCAAGGACAGCAGAAGAAGGCCAGAGCAGCAAAGTCCTTTGGTAACTTTTGAGGCGAGTCACCTCACCAGCGGATTAGATTATGCACATCCACCAGTGCAGAAAGGTCCTCCACAGGGTTCAGGACGTTCGGGGTATGCAGGAGTTGGTCAGAGCTCCAGAGCTTCCGATTCACAGCTACATGTAGGTTCCAGCCAGCGGGATTCAGTGTTCCCTCGGTATTCACAGTGTGACAGACGTCATCCCGGGGAATGTCGTCTTTTAGTTGGTACTTGTTGTACCTACGACCGTCAGGGTCTGATGTCGAAAGAGTGTCCTTGTAGGAGGACTTAGCCTTCAGGATCGGTGGGTAGTTTGTCATCTTCCTTAGCTATGCGCCCTACGGGGCAGGTTTGTTTAGAACGACTAAGGGGAGTGAAGCAGTAGATACAGGCATATCCTTAACCCTCTAGAGATTAGTAGCGTATGATGAGATGAGTATATCTTAAGTGTTGTGTTCTGATAGCAGAGTGTATATTGTGATTAGAAATCTTGGTTAGTTAACCAAGTAAGATTTGGGGGATAGAGAAGGTGTGAGCCTTAGAGTTTTATACGTAGAGACCTTAGAGGTAAGGCCATCTCGAGTAAAAGACGTATGTTTATGTTTGACCCTTATAGGAGTGCATAGTGCACGTGAGCTATGTTTACGGGATAAGTCCCTGAGTAGTGTGGAATGAAAGAGGGTAGTTGAGCTAAGAAGACCGCTAGGTTTTCGTAACGTGAATTAGTGAGAGTTTTCCTTCGGAGAACTAGCGTTTAGCGCGTTGCCGGGTCGGGTTGAGGCCGCGTTGCGGGTCAACCCGCGGCATGTTTGGTGGTGGGGTCAGTTTGTGGTGGTCCCGCCTTGTGGTAGGGTCACGAGGGTGTTAGGCCCGAGTTTAGTTAACCAACGTACGAATTCGTGGATGCATTCGACCAGTAGTCGGGCCGAGGAGGTCAGCCGTCTTGTCTTCTAGCAAAGACCGTTTACTCGGCAGAGGGTTATGCGAGATGTTATATCAGAAAGGTTGTAAGGCTGCACGGGGTGCCTACCTTCACCTTATGTCAGACAGTGAAGCCCAGGTTGTGGCTATTTTCGTTTTCTAAAAGTTTTACCAGGCAGGATTGTTGTCTCCTGTGGAGGGAGTGTTTAAGCTACCGTTTCAGTGTTCGGATGTCGCCTTATGAAGCCTTGTAAGGGCGGATGTGTAAGTCGCCGGTCGATTGGTTCGATGTTGGCAAGATTCAGATAGTTGGTTCAGGCTTGTTCCAGCAGACTGTGGATAGGGTAAAGCTTGTCTAGAAGAGGTTCTGGCAGCTCAGAGAAATCGTGCGGATGATCGGCGACGACGCTTAGAGTTCAGGTTGACGATCGGTCTTCTTGAAGGTACAACCCCGGTTAGGGTGTGACGAGATTCGGAAAACAGAGGAAACTTAGCCCGTGTTACTTTGGGCCTTTTTGAGTTCATGTGGATAATAGGCCGGGTTGCCTATATGTTAGCAATTGCCGTCCGACTTAGGAGGCAGTACGTCCGGTCTTTCGTATTGTTAGGTTCGAGAAGGAGATCGGAGATCCATCCAGAGAGTTCCCTGTAATGATGACCACGTTAGAGATAGTAACCCCGAGTTTTGGAAACTGAAGCAGTATCAGAAATGTGGTAAGAGTTCGAGTGTACAAGAAGTGTACGACATCCTCAGGGATCGCATGTAGTCCGGTACCATTTGTTGGGTCGCCGGAGTGACACTAGAACCTCGCGGCAAAGTGACAAAAGTGGTATCGGGAAGAAGCAAGCATGTATGGCGAGCATTGATGTGATCATTTCTTTTGTAAAGAGAAGGTGCGAAGGAAGTATATTTTAGACCCCGGAGAGAGGTGTTTGTGGTGATGTTAGAGGTGTTTCCTCGTGGACTTGAATGTAAGTATTTTTGCGCAAGTTGTTTATGTGGCCATGTGGGGCAAGGATTGTTCGTAAGTATAGTAGTGAAGACTATACTGGCGCACGTTGGTTTTTGAGACTTAGAAGGAACATTCGGGACGAATGTTTCTAAGGAGGGGAGAATGTTATACCCCGTATTTTGAGTATATGCGTAAGGCGACGAGAAAATTTGAACTTGAAGATTTGGCTTGGCGATTTATTTTTGTGCACAACCCCGGTTAGAGTCGTTTGACGAAAGCGTTTTCCACGACTTTCGTAGGGAAAATTCGGCTATGTCATTTATATTTTTGCGGATTTTTCCGAGAGACGAAACGTGTTGGACCAACAAGAGGGCGCCACTTGGCACCCTCTCAGTGGTGGAGTGTGGGCGGTAAAGGTGGCCGAACGTGAGGCCTTTGTGGTCACGGGTTGGGAGGATATTTTGGGTGTTAGTTGGGTAGGGTGCACTTGGCAAGATCTTGGCCCTACACTTGCCTTGCACTTGGCAAGATCTTGGCCATTGGTTGGACTTGGCTTGTCCTATAAATACCCTCTCCCTTTGAAGACTTCTTCATCCAAAATTTCCTAAGTCTAAAATTCCTCCCTCCCTTGTAGTATAGTTCTCGTCCCCCTCCCCCTTGTGAGGCCTTGGCCGAGAGCCCTTCTCCCCCCCTTGGCCGAGAGTACCCCCCCTAGTGGGGTAGGCCGAGGGGTATACACCCCCCCCTTGTGGTGTTGTCTCGTATAAATACCCCCCCCTCTTGGTAGAAATACTCTCAAAAGTATTGTTGTAATGCCCAAATTACCTTAGCCATATACCTTGTAGTATTCTAAGGTTATACCTATACTAAAAACCCAGAAATACTATTATACTTCCCGTCAGTCACAAAACCGAAACCCTAAGGAAAATCTCCATAGTTAGTTGGAGTAGTAGTAGAAGTTGGTTAGAACTTCTAAGGGTTGTTTGGAGCGGGTCGGAGCGCACGGAGTAGGAGCTAAACCTTGCTCAGGATCGACATTTAAACTCGGATAATTATGGGCTTATCGAGGTAATTATCTTGTCCCCCTATTGTAATTGGAAATTACATGTTGTTAGAATATATAGTTGGAGTATACTATATATAGAACTGAACGTAGTCTGTCGGCAATGTCTTTTGACTTAAGCCTGAAGAATAAAGAACTGAACTGTAATTACATAGGACTGTATTACAGTAGACTTGTGTAGCATTACTGTGAAGTAGAATTGTACACGTCCGGTTAGATGTATAAACCCCCCCCGGTTGGCTTGATAGCCGGCCTCGATAGAGGAGATTTACGTGTGTGGGAGAGTCTTCGAATTTTACGTAGAATGTTATACCATAAGATCTAGATGTTAAAAAGCCCCTTGTGGCCGTATAGGTTGAAGTACAACGGGTGGCGCGATATACTGGGCTTAAGGAGTAGGCGGCTTGAGGTACTTGAGCGTTTTGCTATTAGTCGATACTCGTCGCGGTATGTGAACCTCTTCCTATCTCTTCTAGCATGATATGTGTGATCTATGTAGTACGGTCGACGTACATGTGCTAAATGTATTTGATTGGTTTAAAACATAAAGTGTTATAACGGCTTTATGGGAAGTTGGTTATAACAGCTTTATGTTGGTAAGAAAATACTTGTGGTTTTTAAAAGGTAACTGATTTGAACTATAACTGGCTTGTTATGTGTTAATAAAGCACTTGAAGTATATCAAAAGATTTTTGAATCATTTTGAAAGAAGGAGTAATACTTGGTTTTTGAAAACTTAAGAGTTATACTAGCTTTATGGAAAGTTAGGTATAACGGCTTAAGAATGTTTCTTGATTTGGAAATCGAATGTGTATCGACAAACCACTGCAGCGTTAATAAAAGGAAATGTTTTGACAGATTTAGTATTATTAAAACCAGTAGAAACTTCCATCTGCATAGAAGCTAAGATGAGACAAAATGATATTTCCTAGATCATGGGTGCTGTAATAAGATTGTTATAAACAAGAATATCCTACTCACACATAAGGCTTATGTTTCTCAGATAGTTTAAAAGAGAATTATATTCTTAAATGAATAAGACTATGAAATACGAAACCTTTCTAAAATAAGAACCGTGAACATTTTAAATTAGGCAAACTTGGACGTTTGGAAAATAATGTTGTTACTTGATTTTACAAAGGTAAGTGTTTTACTTCAAAAGATAATCACTCTATTTTCATATACTACGGGTATTGTGTGGTTTTTGTGAAGTAACATATCTCTAAAGAGTTATTGTATAAAGTACTTTGGGGATAAAAACCCGATCTCGTTAATCATATAGTAGAAAGTACCTTATGTGTGAATAACTTGATTGTATTGGTTTGTGATAGCCTTGTAATACCTTCGTGTTGATTTGATAAGTAAACATGTTAGGATGCTACGTGTGTTAGTATCTTGTATGATCATGATGTAAGGGGGTCATTCTTGTTGTGCTTACGTTGTTAAACGTTAAGCCCGTTGTACTATTATTATATCACATACCCCTTTGACTTATTATACCGAGGGCTTGCCACCCTTGATGCGGGTCTATACGGCCTATGCAGTCCTTGTGACTATGCGGAGTGCGGTAGCTCCAGGATTGATCATTCCGGGTGTTTAGCCTGATGCGGGGGATTCCCTATGCGGTCTGTTGAGACTATGCGGTCTTTTGAGACTATGCGGGTTGCGGGAGCCTAGGCGGATACCGAAGGTTAAGCTGCCTTCGATGCGGGGTGTACCTCAGGCGGTCTAGGACCATGATTCGAGGAATACCTTATGCGGGTCTGTGTGTGACCTATGCGGAGCTGCGAGAGTTCCAGGGATAGACACGCACATTGATACTGCGGGCAAATGGCCAGCTTCGATCATGTGGTGCGGTCTAGAAAGACCTCGTGATACAGTTTATGGCATTTGTGGTACTGAGGGTCTTAGTAGTCGGCTATGCGCCGCACTTACCGTGCGGTTTCTTGTGATGACTTTGAGGGCGTGAGTCCCTAACTTGACATGACTGCTTATTTATTGTGAACTGTAGTTTGGTTATCATACATGTCTCCTGCTTTATATAGACTACTATGATTTCATTTACAGTATTTATTTTCAGTTTCACATACTCGGTACCTGTTGTACTGACCTCCTTCGGGGGGCTGCGTTCATGCCGCAGGTAAAGGTACACCAGTCGTTGATCCTCGCTCTTAGGGTCACAGTTCAGCGTTTGGGAAGCTCCGTTCCTCCGGAGGCTTATCTTGGTATAGTCCCCTGTTGTTGTAGGTGTTTACATTCAGGGGTATGACGGGGCCCTGTCCCGTCGTTGTTGTCATATCATTCGTAGAGGTCTGTAGTACTGTTGTGGGCAGGGTTTGTAAAAAGGATTAAACTGTTCAGGTTGAAAGAGTTGCTGTTTCTATATATATGCCGTAAGGCAAGTTTTCACAGGTTATTGCTTATACTTATGTTATTGATTTATGTTCCGCTGATTTTCTCTGATATATGACTACTGGGGTGCCCGGGGTAAGGCACCAGTCACGGGCCCGGGTTCGGGTCGTGACAAAAACTCACACTTGGAGAACTTGGCGAATAACTGTCGGCTCCGGAGAACCCCAAGTACCGTCCTCAAGTGATCTGCATGCTCCTGCTCTGTCCGCGAATAAACCAGGATGTCATCGATGAATACTATCACAAATGTATCCAAAAATGGCTTGAACACCCGGTTCATCAAATCCATAAATACCGCTGGAGCGTTGGTCAAACCGAAAGACATAACCCTAAACTCATAGTGCCCATACCGGGTCCTGAATGCAGTCTTTGGGATGTCTGCCTCTCGAACTCGAACCTGATGATAACCAGACCGCAGGTCTATCTTTGAGAAACACCTCGCACCCTGCAACTGGTCAAACAAATCATCAATCCTGGGGAGGGGGTACCTATTCTTGATGGTTACCTTATTCAGCTGCCTGTAATCAACACACATACGCAGCGTCCCATCCTTCTTCTTCACGAACAAAACCGGCGCTCCCCAGGGAGATACACTAGGCCTGATAAAGCCTTTCTCCAGCAAATCTTTCAGCTGGTCCTTCAGCTCCCTCAACTCAGCAGGTGCCATCCTGTATGGCGGAATGGAAATAGGTCGAGTGTCTGGCAACGTGTCAATACAAAACTCAATCTCCCTCGTGAGGATACCCAAGATCATCCGAAACACATCCGAAACTCCTAACCATGGTATCGATCAAGAATCGCACCTCGGCCTGATCAAATATCCGAACGGATGATAGATGTACCCCTTCTGCACCATCTTCCTAGCCTTGAGGTAAGAAATAAACCTACCCCTCGGCGATGCTGTGTTGCCCCTCCACTCGATAACTGGCTCGCCAGGAAACTGGAACCGAACCAACCTGCCCCTACAGTCAACGTTGGCATAACAAGAAGCCAACCAGTCCATACCCATAATGACATCAAAATCTGTCATCTCCAGCTCTATCAAGTCTGCAAGGGTCTGACGACTGTAAATATAAACCGGACAACCTCTGTACACCCGCTCAGCTAACACCGAATCTCCCATAGGCGTAGCTACCTCAAAAGGCTCTATCGACTCCGGCTCTATCCCGATTCTACCCGCAATAAGAGGGGACACATAGGACAAGGTAGAACCTGGATCTATCAAAGCATAAACATCACAACCTGAAATCAGTAATGTACCTGTGACGACGTCAGGGGAAGCCTCCTGATCCTGGCGGCTGGCTAGAGAATATATGCGGTTCTGGGGACCGCTGATCGAACCACCACGACCTCTACCGCGGCCGCGCCGTCGTGAGTACCACGCCCGGTGCATAACCACGAAGGAGAAGACCCAAATCGATCCTGTCGGCTGCACCGTACCACCCATGCCGCCCCTAGACGGGCAATCTCTCCTCAAATGGCCCTGCTGGCCATACGAGTAACAAGCTCCCGAAGCTCTGCGACACTCGCCCTGGTGGAACCTACCGCATCGAGCACACTGAGGTGTGGATGGTCCGTCGGTGAGTTCGCCTCGCCCGAAATCCGAAGTCCTGAGCCACGACCGCTCCCGACCGACTGCTCGGACCTCTTGCCGAAAACGCGAAGGAGCACTCTGCCGGTGAAAAGTGGACTCGTTGCCACTGCGAGGCTCGCTAAAATCGCCCGAGACCCTGATGTCCTGGCCCTCTTGGGCTGGCCTGAGTCAATCTGGTCCTCCCTCTCTCTATCCTCTATCCCATGCGCATAGGCCTGCATACGGGCGATGTCCATATCGGGCTGAAGAGCCACACCCAAGCATGCGGTAATCATATGACGGTCAAGCCCCATCACATAACGATGAACCCTATCCGCCATGTCAGCTACAATAGTATGCGCATAACCGCCAAGGAGTCAAACTCAAGCTATACTCCCGATCTTCCGCTCGCCTCAAGGTCAAGAATCTGCAGGCTCTCTCATCTCGGGAGGCAAAGTGATCCATGAAGGCCTCTGTAAACTCCTCCCAAACAGCTGGAAGAGCATCATCACCCCTCGAAAGCAACCACGACTCAAACCAGTTCAACGCAATATCGCGCAACCGGTAAGAGGATAGCGTAATGCACTCGTCTCAAGCCCTAAGAACACCGCATGGTCCGTTGTAGCCGCCGAATGAACTCTGCGGATCCTCATCGGACCTCGAACCATAAAACTCGGTGGATGACATCCCGAGAAAATCCCTAATCCGCAAATCGGCTCACAGGGTGGTGCTGCTCGCGCTTACCAGCTACTTATCTTGGTCAATAACCGAACCGCTCCCGTAGTCTCTATACTCGCATGGTGGGAACTGGAGGGTGCAGTGCCGGAACCTCTGGAGCTACTGCCGCTCTCGGCTCCTCTAAAACTGCAGGCGTGGCTGAACTCGCCGACCGCCTTACCTCGGGCATAGTCTGTGCCTGAGCCCGTGTAACCCTCTGAGTACCGCTAGCAGCTCCTGCTGCTGCCTTGCCCTTCTGGGCTCTGGTCGTCTTCCGTGGAGGCATATCTGTTTCATAAGATTAGGTCAGAGAGGATTCAACCTAATAAGACAGCTCTACTGCACGATCTCAGAGAGAGAAGAATGGAAACCAATCCTAAATGTCCTGCAGCCTCCTGATTATAGATGTGGTGCACAACACACCGATAATCAAGACTCTACTAGACACGGTCTGTAGATACTTTCCGAGGACTAACTGCTCTGATACCACTTTTGTCACGACCCGACCCCGGGTCACGACTGGTGCCCTACCTGGGCACCCTGTTCAGGTATACATCAGAGAATAGCAGCGGAACGTACACAACATAAACCCATGTGTAAACAATCAAACATCACAGGCTAGCCGATAAGGCCGCCTTCCATAACATACACAAAAGTACAACTGTACTATCAGTTCTTACAGCCCAACCACAAATGTGAATACATACCTCTAGGAATAATAACTGTGGCGGGACAGGGCCCCGCCATACCCCTGAATGTATATAAATCTACAACACCGGGGAAAAGACTGTACCAAAATGAGACAAGCCTCCGGATAAATGGAGCTTCTGACGTCTGATAAGTGATCCTAAGAATGTGGATCTGCCACTCTTACCACTTTCTGCGGCATGAACGGCCCCAGGAAGAAGGTCGACACAATATGTACTAAGTATGTAAAGCGGAAATCGTAATTACAACATAAGTTTAAAACAAAGCAGAGACATGTATTATAACGAATTACGATCTGCGATTGCCTTACTAACAATGAGAGTAAATCAAGGGAATACGCATAACATCACAATAGGAGACTCCCGATCAAATCATGGGTAGCGAACCCATAGAAACAGGTGGTATAACGTCTTAGGGTTCTTACCCCTCATTTATACTCTTACCCTGAAACAGGTGGTATAACCTCTTGGGGGTTTGCCCCTCATTTATACTCTTACCGGAAAGGTAATAAAGCAGTGGTATAACGTCTTGGGGGTTTACCCCTCATTTATACACTTATCCTGGAGAAGGTTGTATAGCGTCTTGGGGGTTTACCACTCACTAATACTCTTACCCTATCTCAACCGGCCATCAAACAATAAATAAGCAAGTTAGAAATCCCCCTAACTTCTTATTAGTCTTATTAAATCTACACTCTCATTTTAGTTTACTTAAGGCACTAACATGTCTTTTATAAAAATCCGGGAATTTAACCCAAAGTACTACGTACTTCAACCTTTTAAAAATGATTCATTGTTATATAGAACTTCCAAGATACTATAAACCGTAGTATCAAGTCAAAATTACTTTTCAAGACAAGTCACCATACCTTTAAACATAAAGTTAGGTTTCTAAAATCAAGTGACTCATTTTATTATAAAACCTTAGGCAATTGATGCCTTAAAAATCAAATTGCCTTTTCATTAAAGTTAAGTCATTTATCTTTCCATAAAACAAATATAACCAACTCCCCATAAAGTCGTTACATTCGCTTTATACCTTAGCCATAAACAATTTCCGATCCAAGGGACTTATACGTTTAAAACGGAACAAGTATCACATACTTTAAAACTCTTCAAGTCCCTTAACTTTAATAAAACATTAGACATCCTTAATACTTTCAAAGAAGTGAGTTAATCTCCTAACTCACCCAACTTGGCTATTCATAAAACTAGTAAAGGATATCAAGGTATCAGACGTCTCTGGTACTATATCGCATAACTAGTCATGCTCAAAAGATAGGAAAAGTTCTACATACCTCGCCGGGTCAACCACTTGCCAAGTACAAAGTCCCGTCCGTAGTATGTCAACCTATAATATTCACAATACATCTAATAAGGCCTTACTTCAAACGTAGAATATTATAAGTGTCAAGTCGCTAAATTCTACGGAAAATCGGACAGCACCTCCTTTGTTTTTACTAACTTGCCACCTTTTTCAAGGCCGAATACAATAACCAAACACACCACATTTAAGGCACAATCAAAGCAATTAATCAATAGGGGATTACACGCCTACTAGACGTGTAAAATTCCGCCCCACAACCGATAACAAACTACAAGTCCAAAATCGGCCACATTGAGTTCAACAATACCAATTCTTATCCAATTTCCATTTCAATCCAAATTGGTAGCATAACATGATATCAAGTCGCATTTGATTATAACAACCAAAATCTTCAAGTAAGTAACATGCGACGATTTCTAATAAACGACCAATTAGTAATCCAATTTTCAAGTGGCTTGTATAACATTTCGGATTTAAGCTACAAGCAATCCATAATACTTATAAACTTCAACATATCAACTTCATGCTAGCAACATGTAAAGCTAACAACAACAATATAAATATATAATCTTGTAACACTTTAAAGGACAAGATTATACCTCAACGAACTTAATCCAACTCCAATCCGAAGTTGCTCCTTAGTAGTTTAGAGCCTCTCCAAGACACTTCAATCCGCTTGTTGAGACCCTTAGAACAACACCAACAAATATCCCTCAAATCTCCAAACAAAACCTAGAAAGACAACTAGGTTTTCGTTTTGCGACTAACCCGAAAACTCTCTTTTTCCAAGATTTTTCTATTGAGATATGCTTACACTACCCTCAAGAACCTTGGTTTAAAGTGTGGAATCAAGTGGACAAGAAACGAAAAATTTTCCTTCTTTCTTTAGGTGAACCCGAGACCTCTCCAATGAGTTCTTCAAAATTTTCAAGAAAAATTCTAAGTGTTAAGCTCACACTAGCACTACTAGTATTATATAGTGCAATGGATGGTCAAGATATAAACAAATGTGAGGCTTGGATGTAGTCTTACAAAATATCAAGACTAATTGACCATTTGACTTAGTCAAACTTCTCATGCTCACAAGTTGCAAGACTTGTCTTGCAACAAAGGTCCAATGACCTTCTTGCCCTTGCATAATTCGACCAAGGCATCATAAAAGGGGGGTGACACGTGTCGCCCTCCCATTCGACACAATAGTACGTTTCCCGAAAATTTCATAATTCCGATAAATTTTTGCAAGTCTCAAACCTTAACACTTGTGAGTTCTTACGTACGTTCTTAAAACATGTCCTGTAATTACGGGGTGTAACAATACTTCCTCAACATGTCCTCCTCCGCTTCCCAAGTCATCTCCTCCCGGTTATCATTCCTCCACAGGACTTTGACGGAAGCTACATCCTTGGTCCGCAGTCGCCTGACCTGGCGATCAAGTATCGCTATGGGACTCTCCTCATACGATAACCCCTCTGTCACCTGGACCTCACTAGTAGGGAAAACTCTCGCTGGATCACCGATACACTTCCGCAACATAGAAACATGGAAGACCGGATGTACCGCCTCTAACTCTGATGGCAGATCCAACTCGTAGGCAACCTTGCCCACTCTACGGACGATCTGGTAGGGCCCAATGTACCTTGGGCTGAGTTTCCCCTTCTTACCGAATCTCATCACACGCTTCATGGGTGACACCTTCAAGAAGACCCAATCGCCTCACCGAAACTCCAAATACCGACGCCGATTATCCGCGTATGACTTCGCGACTCGAGCCGCTACGGTTTCTCTGGATAAGCTTTACTTTATCCACACCTTTGAACCAAGTCCGGGCCAACTAATCGCACCTCACCCACGCCGAACCAACCAATCGGCGACTGCATTTCGCCCATATAAAGCCTCGTATGGCGCCATCTCAGATATCGGAATGGTAGTTGTTGTTGTAAGCAAACTCCACAAGAGGCAAATGATCCTCCCTACCTCGAAATTAATCACGCAGCTCGCAGATATCCTCGAAGTGTCTTGATAGTACGCTCTGCTGCCGTCGATCGATGATGGAATCTCAGTCGAGACTCACGTGTCCCTAAACCCTTCCGGAAAGACCTCGAATTTAGTCAGAACCGGGCTCCTATCGGATATAATCGACACCGACACCGTGCGGCCTCACAATCTCTCGATGTACAATCTGGCATAGTCCTCACCAAACGTCGATCTTTTGGAAGGAAATGGGTTGATTTTCGGCCAACAATAACCCAAATGGATTCGTACTTCCTCGATGCGAGGTAACCTGTAACAAAGTCCATGTTGATCACCTCCCACTTCCAATTCGGAATCTCAATAGGCGATAATCCATTGGGCCTCGGTGCTCGACCTTGACTGCCGGCAATTAGGACATCGTGCAAAAACTCGCCACGTCCTCTTCGTGCCATCCCACCAATACAAACATCCGAGGTCATGGTACATCTTGGTCGACCGGATGAATAGAATAACGAGCACCGTGTGCCTCCCGAGAATCTGCGTGAAGTCTGACACATCGGGAACACACAACCGACCCTCAAATCTCGGACCCATCAGCGCTACTCGAATAGACTCTTCTCCTCCCGAAGAGCTGCGTCTCGATCTGCGTACCAACACCGGGTCCTCAGCGTCGCCTCTTCACCTCATCAACGATGGAAGACTAGGCAACCTCACGAACCGCACCCCACTATCGTCGGTATCGATCAATCGAACCCCAGGCTCGCTAATCGGTGGATCTCGACGGACCATGTCTGTCTCTGCGTTGTACCTCGGCGGTGCTCCCCATCGATCTACGATTCAAGGCATCAAGAACTACGTTGGCTTTCCCGGATGGTATAGAATATCAACATCATAGTCTTTCAGCAACTCTAACCACCGTCTCTGTCTCAAGTTCAACTCCCTCTGCCTGAAGATATACTGGAGGCTCTTATGGTCTGTATAAATATCCACATGAACCCCATATAAATAATGTCTCCAAATCTTCAAGGCATGTACAACTGCGGCCAACTCTAAGTCATGGGTAGGGTAATTCCTCTCATGCTTCCGAATCGCCGGAAGCATAGGCTATAACCTTGCCGTCCGCATCAAAACACCCTAGCCCGATACCCGAGGCATTACAATAGATCACGTACCCGTCTAACCCCTCAGGAAGAGTAAGAACTGGAGATGTAGTCAACCTTTCCTTCAGCAACTGGAAACCCTTCTCGCAAGCGTTTGTCCACTAGAACTTGGTGCGCTCGAGTCACCCTAGTCAATCTTTGAAATCGAAGCAACCGCTCCACAAACCTACGATAATAACGTCAGTCTAAGAAAGCTGCGTACTTCGGTCGGAGTAGTAGGTCTCGCCAAGACTGATCGCTCAATCTTTGTCGTATCCACGAACACCATCAGCCCGATAATATGCCCGGGAATGCCATCGAGGCCAACCAAAACTCACACTTGGAGAACTTGGCGAATAGCTGCGGCCCGGAGGACCCAATCTGCCGTCGCCAGTGATCTGCATACTCCTGCTCTGTCCGCGAATAAACCAGAATGTCATCAATGAATACTATCACAAATGTATCCAAAAATGGCTTGAACACCCGGTTCATCAAATCCATAAATACCGTTGGAGCGTTGGTCAAACCGAAAGACATAACCCTAAACTCATAGTGCCCATACCGGGTGTCACGACCCGACCCCGGGGCCGCGACTGGTGCCCTATCGGGGCACCCTGTCAGGTACACATCAGAGAAATAGCAGCGGAACATACATAACACATAACTTATAAAAAGGTAAACATCGTTGGCCGGCCGATAAGGCTGCCTTCCATAAAAAAACATACTTAATCAGAAGTACAACTTATTCTTACAGCCCCAAACCACAAACGTGACTACAGACCTCTAGGAATAACAATCGTGGGACAGGGCCCGCCATACCCCGAATGTACAAAAGTCTATAACCTCGGGAATCATACCAAAAGACAAAGCCTCGGAGAGATGGAGCTTTCAAGAAATGAACAGTGATCCTAAGAGTGCGGATCGCCAGCTACGTATCTCGACTGCGGCATGTAACGCAGCCCGAAGGAGGTCGATACAACAGTACCAAGTATGTGAAGCGAAAATCAGTAATGAAATCATAATAGAATATATAAAGCAGAGACATGTATGACGGCCAAACTACGATGATACAACATATACGCAGCCATGTCAAGTCGTGGACTCACTCCTCTAAGTCATCACTCAAATATAACCATAGGTCGTACGTAATATCAATCATGCGTGGAATTCCTTCCTCACTGCCGGCAGTCTATGATATAACAACACTAAGGAGCACACATGAACACTAGATCCCACCTGCGTCATCAGAACCGTACGAGGAAAGTACGAAGACATATCTACCAGATCCACCTGCGTCCTCAACCGATCGGGCAAGTACGGCCGGCTACGGATCCACCGTGCCAACAATACTATACGAATCACGAAGGCGGCGGGCAAGTGCGATAGCCTCTACCAGATCCACCCTGCGTCACATCGCTGACGGTGGGCAGAGACGCAGCTAACCACCGATCCACCTGCATCACACCACCGCCTAACCCCGGCGGGGCACGAAAGCCAACTACCAGATCCACCCTGCATCACGTCTCTGACCGGGGCAAGTACGAGGGCTAACTACTAGATCCACCCTGCATCAGTAGACCTCATGGAGAGCTAATCCATGGAATAATACTGTCAACAGGGAAACGAACCCTCATCATGGCCGCATACCCGTGGAATCCTCCATCACTGACGGTACGCCCAATATAAACTCATAACTGCATGCTTTTAATTCGAATTGCAATACCATGTCCTTACATAAACCAAAACAATTACCATGCCTTCCTTTCACATAAACCAAGACAATCCTTATTTAAGCAAGCCAACGTAATTATCACGGCACACATAGAATAATTCTCAATTAAATAAGCCAAAGTACTATCAAGGCACAAATAGAATAATTCTCAATTAAACAAGCCAAGGTACTATCAAGGCGTGTCTATTTTTCAAAGTAAGCTACTACACCTTTAGAAAACTCATTTCAAAGCTTGAAACCAAGTAACTTCAATTTTTCACAATCTAGGCAACTTATGCTCATAAATCGAATTAGACAACCTTCTTAACCTTCCATAAAGTTATTATAACCAACTTCCCATAAAGCCGTTATACTAACTTTATGCTTTAGAAATTAAGACATTCTTATCCTTTTATAAGGCCGTTATAACTAACTTCCCATAAAGCCGTTATAACTCCTTATAAACCATTTCGTTCTTTTACTAACCAAGAGACTTATACTTCAAACAAATTCATACAATTTTCAAAATACTTCAAGCCTCTTATCCTTTAGAAAACAAGTTTCTTACCTCAAAAAAATTAAGTCTCTTATCTTTTAGAATAATTCAATACTCAATACTTTCACACCAAGTACTCTATACTTCATTATGTCAAGAAATCCTTGTCTACCTTATTTAGGATAAACCACTCCTTAAGAACAAGCGGGTTAACTTCTTAACCCAACCAACTTAGACATTTTCTTAAAACAAGTCAAGTATAACAAAAGGATTTACTTCATTCAAAACACGTACGTCTACCGTACTATATAATTATAACTACTCATGCTCAAGAGATAAGAAAGTTTTCACATACCTCTTCGGTCAATCCACTTGCTCTCAAACTACCGCAAGTAATATGCCAACCTATAATAACCACATTTAAGGCTCAACAATCCAAACATTTCAAAGGGGATTACACACCTAAACTTGAGTGTGTAAAATTCTGCCCCACAAGGTAAAACAACTAACTTAACAAGTCTAAGGTAGTTTTTAGGCTACAACATGCTCACATAATCTTCTTAACCAATTCTTTCATATCCAACCCATATTTCTTACATGAAATGAATCTAAGAACACTATTTACTACTACAAATCCCTCCTTCTTCACATGCAACACAATAACTAGCTACAAGAGAAGAAATGTTACCTTTAGAGCTTTAGCCAAAATTATTCCAACAACTTTGCTAGCCTCCTTTCCAAGAACACCACCACCACAACTCCTACAAGCTAGCCACAAGCTTCCTTCTTGTCCTTAACTTTTCAGATTTTTCTTAGGCTTTGAATTACCCTTGGAATTTTAGAGAGAAGTGAGAGCTAATTTAGAGAGAGAGAGAGAGGTTTGAAAGATGACCAAGTCTTCAAGACTTGGTCAATATAAGGCATGCAAGAAAAATCAGATGGGGGGGGGGACACTTGTCACCCTCCCATGGCCTTTTTAAAAGAGAAAATCAGATTTTCCTAAGTTTTTCCGCCCAAAAATCCCGCCTCGGCGCCGCGGCGCTGAAACCTCCGCAGCTTCTCTGAACTTCCGGCGCCGCGGCCCTGCTGTCCTGGCGCCGCGGCGCTGCAACTTCAGCGACCCCTCAGTACTTCCGGCGCCGCGGCCCTGCATCCGGCGCCGCGGCCCTGTTGCCTTTGCCTGAAACGCATTTATGTCCGTCTGCGCACTGAACTTGTAACTCCCATAACTTTCTACTCCGACGTCCTATCGACGAACGGTTGGTTGCGTTGGAATCTAGACTCAACGAACTACGCCCTGGGCCTTTGAAACACTTAGGAACTCTCAATGTACCGGGTCATAACCCGCCTCAAAGTTGACTAAAACCCATCCGGAACAATCCGTCAACCTATCTTTTGAAAATTTTAAGTCTTACATGCTTTCGTACGCTCTCATGCGCATGACCTGAACTACGGGGTGTAACATTCTCCCCCCCTTAGAAACATTCGTCCCCGAATGTTCTTTTGGAGCCAATCTACTATTCCTCGGTACCTCCTCGTACTATATACTAATGGAACTTCATTATGCCACCTATGACCCTAAGATATCGCACACGCATACCCATTCACCGTAAGTCAAACAGAAAACGAACCCAAAATATGAATCATTACTACTTACCCTCGCTCACAGCCTAACAGAATTGTCCGTTCGTATTTACCACTCATTATATCACATGTACACAGTCTCAATATCCTCTGTTCATAACACTAAATCATACAACAATCCTATCATGCATACTAATCTCTAAAGGGTCAAAGATATACCTGTAACTATTGCTTCACATTCCCCTTGTCGTTCTAATCATGATCCTGCCCTGCACGGCGCATAACAAAAGAAGGCGATGAACCAGCCACTGATCCCGGCGTGAATCTCTACATCCGTGCTATCTGCGGTCGGACAATTCCTCGCATAATGGCCTGCGCCGCATGTATAGCAATTACCCAAACTAGCACGACACTCCCATAACGGGTGTTACCACATCGGCTACCGAGGTAGAGGTGGCTTCCTCAGACTAACACCCCTACTCTCCCGAAAACCTGAACCCTTGGAGCCCTGTCCTGCTCCCGAATCTCCCGAACGTCCTGAAGACTGTGGTGGAGTACTCCGTACTGGCTGAGGCGCATAACTAGCCTGCTGCTGAGGCGGTCCGCCTCAGCGCCCGAGATCTCGCTATCTCGGCCTCTTGGGCTGGCCTGAGTCAAGCCGACCCTCCCTTTCTCTGTCCTCTATCCCCTGCGCATATGCCTGCATCCTGGCGATATCCATACCTGGCTGAAGAGCCACTCCCAAGCACGCAGTAATCATATGACGGTCTAGCCCCATCACATAGCGATGAACTCTGTCTGCCATGTCGGCTACAATAGTGTGCGCATACCTGGCCAAAGAGTCAAACTCCAGGCTGTACTCTCTGATGGTCCTCCCATTCTGCCTCAAGGTCAAGAATCTATCCACGCGGGCTCTCCTCAACTCAGGAGGCAAGAAGTGATCCAGGAAGGCCTCTGTGAACTCCTCCCAAACCGCTGGAAGAGCACCCTCCCCTCTAGACAATTCCCATGACTCAAACCAGTTCAACGCAATATCGCGTAACCGGTAAGAAGCTAACACAACGGACTCCGTCTCCGAGGCCCTAAGCACCTGCGTAGTCCGCCGCACCTGTCGAATAAACTCCTGAGGATCCTCCTCAGACCTCGAACCATAGAACTCGGGTGGATTACAACTCAGAAAGTCCCGAATCCTTAAACTGTCGGCCCTAGGGTTAGCCACCGGCCCCTGGCGGTGCTGCCCTGCCACGATGCTAGTCAACAACCTGATCTGCTCTCCGTAATCCCTATACCCTGCCCCTGGCTGCGGAACTGGAGGCTCGGGTACCGAAACCTCTGGAGCTACTGCCGCTCCCGGCTCCTCTAATACTGCCGGCGTAGCTGAACTCGCCGACCCGCCTACTCCCTCAGGCATAGTCTGTGCCCGAGTCCTGGTAACTCTCTGCGTACCACTAGCAGCTCCTGCTGCTGCCTTGCCCTTATGGGCTCTGGTAGCCTTCCGTGGAGGCATAACTGATACATAAAGGAAAACATCAGAGGAGGTTCAACCTATAACTCAGCTCTATTGCACGATCTTAGAGTGAAAGAATGGAAACCAATCCTAAATGTCCCGCAGCCTCCTGATTATAGATGTGGTGCACAACACACCGATAATCAAGACTCTACTAGACACGGTCTGTAGACACTTTCCGAGGACTAATCGCTCGATACCACTTTTGTCACGACCGAGCCGGGCGCTGCGGTGTGCCTATCGGGGCACCATCAGTACATCAGAGAAATAGCAGCGGAACATACATAACACATAACTTATAAAAAGGTAAACATCGCTGGCCGGCTGATAAGGCTGCCTTCCATAAAAAAACATACTTAATCAGAAGTACAACTTATTCTTACAGCCCCAAACCACAAACGTGACTATAGACCTCTGGGAATAACAACTGTGACGGGACAGGGCCCCTCCATACCCCCTGAATGTACAAAAGTCTATAACCTCAGGGAATCTGTTATACCCCGTATTTCCAGAGTTTGTACGTGAGGACGTACGTAGAGAAGTTTGAGCCTTAAAGATAGGCAAGGTTCGAAATTTTGTTCACAACCCCTGAAAAGAATCGTTTTTCGACGAAACGTTTTACAAGACTTGCGAAGGGAAAATTACGGCTATGTCATTTCAAATTTTTGCGGATTTTTCCGAGAGATGAAACATTTTGGACCAACGGGAGGGTGACATGTGTCACCCTCATATTGGACATTGTTGTGGGCGTCAAATGGGACGATTTGAAGTCTTGGGTTAGGTAGGATATTTGTGATAGTTGGTGTGGTAGATGGATAAGGTACACATGGGTAAATCCTCACCCTACACATGCCTACCACTTGGCTTGATCTTGGCCCTTGGTTGTCCTATAAATACCCCCCTGTCACGACCCATTCCGGGGCCCGTGACTGGTGCCTTACCGGGGCACCCAAGTAGTCATACATCAGAGTAATCAGCGGAAATATAAAACAAGACATGAAACAGTTTATAAAATAAGACACAGTTTATGTGAGAAAACGTCGCCTTTCGGCATATATATATATAAACATGGTTTAGCAGTTACATCCGATACTGTACAACATGACTACAGACCTCTAAGGAAATATACAACTATGGCGGGACAGGGCCCCGCCATACCTCGATGCATAAAACTATCTACAACAGGGAGATCATACCCAAAAGTAGAGCCTCCGGAAAAGATGGAGCTCCCGACACCAACGTAGAGATCCTAAGAATGTGGATCTAGCACCTGCTTGCCCTTACCTGCGGCATGAACGCAGCCCCCCGAAGGAGGTCAGTACAACAGGTACTAAGTATATGAAACTGTAAAATACTTAAATGAAAACATATCATTTTAAAATCAGTTTTGCAAGTATGTATGAAACAACCAAGGGGACCGCACATAGTGCCACATCATAAACAAGAGCAACAATAGGTAAAGGTCTTTTCTAGGCTGCGAATGATCGAAGCAGGGCCAATTTCCCGTAGTATCACCATGCAAGCCTAATCTCGACTCCGTAGTCGCATAGGCCACTCACATAGGCGCGTAGGGTACATAACCCCGCATCGAGGGTAGCTACTCCTCGGCATCGCCCCGACTCGTAGTCCGCATGGCCACATAGACGCATGAGGTATAACCCGCATCACTAACACGGAACTCCGTAGCTCGCATAGGTCCTCGGACCCGCATGAGGTATTCTCGAATCACGGTCCTGCATCGCTGAGTCTACCCGCATCGGAGGCGCAACCCCTGTAATATGTCAAGAGGTGAGTGATATTACCCTAACATAACAACTTATCGCTAAACAACATAGGCACAACAAGAATACTCTTTTATACAAACGTTACAAGACACTAACACACATAGCATCATATCATGTCTACTTATCAAACCATCTTATTATTCTTTTCACAATTAAATATAATACTTTTAAAACACATAGGAAAACTGATTCTTTTATCATTCTAAAGTGGTTATAATTAACTTCAAATAAAGCTAGTATAACTCTTAAGCTTCATTTAAAACCAATTAGTTCTCTTACATTAAAAATGATTCATAATCTTTTGAAATGCTTTGATTCTTTATTATTCAGCTTAAGCGTGAGGCATTGCCGTAAGTATTATTCGAGCTTAAGCGTGAGGCATTCCGTAAGTTATTATTCGCTTAACACGTATGCGTCTACCGTACTACATATATATTGTAAAATATCATGCTTTAGGAAGAATCACATACCTTCTCGTAAAACCACCGCCAAGTTGAATATGTCGCGTGCGAAGAATCACTATAATAGCGAACACGCCTATCAACGCTCGACTACTTTGTAAACAGTTCTAAACAGAGGGTTCTATATCCTACGGAAAATTGGGCGACTTCCCTACGGTGAGCTACTCAAGTCTCATCAGAAAACAATTCTATGTAAGTACAATTTGATTATTCTTCTTTAAACCCTTCTATTGTGATAACAGTTCAATTCTATTCGTGATATTCTTCTAAGTATTTTATACTTATTCTTATACTACTACAGATGTATTCTCTAATTCAAAAGAGGGTTAGGATGATTTACCTCGGTCAGCCCCAGAATATCCTAGTAAACGTCGCGCCTGAGCAAGGTTTAGCTCTAAGTTGTATGCGCTCAGAGCTCTAAGAAACCTTAGAAGTTCTTCACAACTTCTACTAAGGACTAAGGGATTTGGGCTAGGGTATTTTGGGCATTATAACAATACAAGAAGGCAACTTTTCTACCAAGGGAGGGTAGGTTTGCTAGGCTAGGGGAGGGTTGCCTCGGCCAAGCTTCAAAAGGGGAGGGTGGGTAGGAGGCTTTGGACGAAAAGCTTTAGAGAGAGGGGGAGGGATTTTTCAAGACTTGGAAATTGATTTGTGGATGAAGAACTCTTCATCTAAAGGGGGGTATTTATAGGTCAAGAAGTGGCCAACCAATGGCCAAGATTAAGCCAAGTGCTAGGCAAGTGTAAGGCCAAGATTAGGGCAAGTGTCCTTATCCATCTACTACACAAAATATCCTACCTAATCCTTGACTTGTGCAAAGGCACAAAAAACGTGGAACTCTATGCCCAATTCGTCCAATGGACGATTTCAAGTCCACCAATTGGAGGGTGCCAAGTGTCGCCCTCCCGTTGGTCCAAAATGTTTCGTCTCTCGGAAAAATCCGCAAAAATACTAAATGACATAGCCGGAATTTTCCTACGAAGTCGTGAAACGTTTCGTCGGAAAACGATTCTTTTAGTGAGTTGTGCACAAATAAAAACGTCCAAGGCTTAAACTTTTAAGGCCAAACTTTCGTACGTACGCCCTTACGTACATACTCCGGAAATACGGGGTATAACATTCTCCCCCCCTTAGAAACATTCGTCCCGAATGTTCCTTCCCAAGACAGTTAACGATAAGATTCTTCATAACTTAAACAGTTGCAAATGCCACACACGGCCACAGAACAACACTTAGGCATAAACGATAATGAAGATTTACAAGTAGGAAAGTGAATTACCTGGAGGTGTGGGGAATAGGTGAGGATACTTCTGCCTCATGTCTTCCTCGGCTTCCCAAGTCATCTCCTCCCTGAGCTCGTTCCGCCACAAGACTTTGACGGAAGCCACGTCCTTGGTCCGCAGACGCCTAACCTGACGATCGATTATCGCTATGGGAACCTCCTCATACGATAACCCCTCGGTCACCTGGACATCGTCAATCGGGTGTACCCTAGATGGATCCCCGATACATCTCCTCAGCATAGATACGTGAAACACCGGATGCACTGCCTCCAGATCGGACGGCAGATCCAACTCATAGGCAACCTTGCCTACCCTGCGGACAATCTGAAACGGCCCAATGTACCTTGGGCTGAGTTTCCCCTTCTTCCCGAATCTCATCACACCCTTCATGGGTGACACCTTCAGGAAAACCCAATCATCAATGGCGAACTCCAGATGCCGACGACGATGATCTGCATACGACTTCCGACTCGGTATCAATAGCCGCCTCGGATAAGCTTTACCTTATCCATCGCTGCCGCGCAAATCGTCCCAGCCGCACCTCGCCCACATCGAACCAACCTATAGGCGACCGCACTTCCTCCCATACAAGGCCTCATAAGGCGCCATCGAATCCGGAGTGGTAGCTATTATTGTACGCGAACTCAACTAGAGGCAAATGATCCTCGGCTACCCACGGTCGATAACACATGCTCGCATCATATCCTCGAGTCCGGATAGTGCGCTCGGCTGTCCGTGCATGCGTGGATGGAATGCGATGCTCGTGCTCACCGCGTCCTAAACCTCTCTGGAAAGACCTCCGTAAGTTAGCCGTAAACGGGCTCCCTGCATCGATATGATCGAAGTAGGGACTCCAGGCCGTCGGACGATCTCTCGGATGTAAAGTCTGGCATAATCCTCAGCCGAAAAAGTCGTCCTGACGGGAAGAAAGTGGGCTGATTTCGTCAGCCTGTCGACGATAACCCATATAGAATCATGTCTCCTCTGAGTGTGAGGTAATCCTGTGATGAAGTCCATGTTGATTACCTCCCACTTCCAGGTCGGGATCTCTATCGCCTGCAATAAACCACCAGGCCTCTGGTGCTCTACCTTTACCTGCTGACAACACGGGCACTGAGCTACGAACTCTGCAACGTCCCTCTTCAAGCCATCCCACCAATACACAGATCTAAGGTCGTGGTACATCTTGGTCGATCCTGGATGGATAGAGTAACGCGCGCTGTGTGCTTCCCCAAGAACCTGCTGCCGAAGTCCTGAAACATCTGGAACACACAACCTGCCCTCAAACCTTAGCACCCCATCAGGTGCTACCTCAAAAGGACCCTTGCCCTCACGAAGAGTTGTATCACGATAACGTGTCAAAACTGGATCCTCGAACTGTTGCCTCTTCACCTCCTCGACGATGGAAGACTCGGCAACCTCACGAACTCGAACCCCACTGCTATCAGAATCAATCAAACGGACACCAAGGCTCGCTAACTGATGCAAATCACGAACCATGTCCCTCCTCTCTAGCTGCACATCTGATAGGCTCCCCATCGACCTACGACTAAGAGCATCTGCCACAACATTGGCCTTTCCCGGGTGGTACAGGATATCAACATCGTAATCCTTAAGCAACTCTAACCACCGTCTCGCCGTAAGTTCGGCTCCTCTGGTGAAGATATCTTGGAGGCTCTTGTGGTGCGTATAAATATCCACGTGAACCCCATACAAATAGTGCCTCCGATCTTCAAAGCGTGAATCATACACGGTAACTCCAAATCATGGGTGGGGTAGTTCCTCGTGTTTCTTCACTGTCGGGATGCATATGTTATAACCCCGCCATGCTGCATCAACACATCCCAACCCGATGCCCGACGATCACAATACACGACATAACCGTGCGGACCTCCGGAAGAGTAAGAACGGGGCGGCCGTCGATCTCTCTTTCAAAGAATCGAAACCCCGCCACAAGCATCACCATCAAACTTGGCGCCACGAGTCGGCCTAGTCAATGGTGCGTAGATAAAGCAAACTTCTCCACGAACCGCCGATAATATCCTCGCAAGGCCCGTAAAATGCGAACCTCTGCCGGAGTAGTAGGTCTAGGCCAAGTCTCGATCGCCTCGATCTTGTCCGTATCAACTCGGATGCCATCAGCCCGGACTATATGCCCTAGAAAAGACACCGAAGTCAACCAAACCTCACATTGTGAAACCTTGGCGTACAATCTGCTGTCTCGAGAATCACGGCCTGATCTCAAATGCTCGCATGCTCCGCTCTGGCGAGAATAAGCCAAGATATCATCAATGAACACTATCACAAACGTGTCCAAAATGGTTTGAACACTCGGTTCATCAAATCCATGAATACCGCGAGCATTGGTCAACCCAAAGACATGACCACGAACTCATAATGCCCGTCTGGGTCCGAATGCGATCTAGGGACATCCACCTCTCGACTCGCACTGATGATAGCCCGATCGCAGATCAATCTTGGAGAAACATCTCGCACCGCTGGCTGGTCGAACAAATCATCAATCTCGGGAAGGGTATCGTTCTTAATGGTCACCTTGTTCAGCTGCCTGTAATCAAAACACATGCGCAGCGTCCCGTCTTTCTTCTTTACGAACAATACCGGCGCTCCCGGGGAGAAACACTAGGCGATGAAGCCGCTTCTCCAAAGAAATCCCTAAGCCGATCCTTCAACTCTCTCAACTCGGCGGGTGCTATTCGTATGGCGGAATGGAAATAGGCGAGTGTCCGCAATATGTCTATACAAAACTCAATCTCCTCTCGGGAGGATACCCGGAAGGTCGTGCTGAAATACGTGCGGGAACTCTCGACCATCGGCCCGACGGAAAATCTGGTACCGCAGCTTGATTATCAAACACCGAACGAGATGGTAGATATACCGCCGCACCATCTTCCTAGCCTTGAGGTAGGAAATAAACCTACCGCCGGCGTACCGTGCTCCTCCACTCAACAACCGGCTCTCCGAAATGGAACCGCACTACTCTCTCTGCGGTCTACATTGGCGTAGCAAGAAGCTAGCCAATCCATCCCCATGATCACGTCGGTCAATCATCTCCAACTCTATCAAGTCGGCTGGTCCGACGATCGTAAATGGTCACAGGACAAGCTCTATATACCCGCCGAGCTACCGAATCACCATCGCGTAGCTACCTCGAAAGTGGTCTATGGACTCGTGCTCTATCCCTATCCTACTAGCAACAAGGGAGATATATGGGGAGTAGAACCGGATCTATCAAGGCATAAACATCAAACCCGAACCGATAAGGTACTGTGGCGACATCGGTGAGGCCTCCGATCTGTCGGTGGACAAAGCATAAATGCGGTTCGAGGACCGCTAGAATCGACCCGCGCCACGACCTCTGCGCGACCTGCTGGTCGTCCATGAGTACCTTGCCCTCCAGGCGAGTAGCTGTCGGGGATGAAGACGGCGAAAGAACTCGTGGTTGACCCCTACCATCAGCACTGCCCTTGGTCGGACAGTTCCTCGCATAGTGACCCTGCTGGCCACAACTGAAACAAGCTCCCGTAGCACCACAACTCCCGAAGTGGGATCTACCGCATCGGCCACACTGAGGGGGGGGTGGTCCCGATCGGCCAGTACCTCTGCTGCTCTGGACGTCTGAAGTCCTGGGGCCCTGGTCTGCCCTCGAATATCCTGGCCTTGAGGGCGGTGCAGAGTGCTCTGGTGGTGTGGTGCAAATCTAGATCGCTGCGAGGCCGCCACCACGATAGCCACCAAAAGACCTCGCCGTCTGGTCTTCCTGCTGCTTTGTCAACCCGTCGGTCTCGCGCCTCACATCCAAGAGCATGAGCTGCATGCGGGTAATGTCCATACGGTGAAGAGAAACACCCGCATGACTCGACCATATAATCATCTAGCCGGTGACGTGGCGGTGCACCTATCCTCCATATCTGCTAACGCCGGGACATATCGAGCCAATGAATCAAACTCGACATTGTACTCCCGACGGTCGTCCTCTCGCCTCGGCAGTAAAAATCTATCGGCCGCGCCCTCATCCGTGGAGGCAAGAAGTGAGTGAGGAAAGCCTCGAGAACTCATCCCAGTAGGCGGGGACGCGTGCTCTCCCGGATAACTCCCATGAATCAAACCAATCGATCGCGGTATCACGCGGCCTATGTGAACCAAAGATCACGGACTCGGTCTCCGACGCTCGATCACTCTCGTAATCCTCAGTGGCGGCGGATGAACTCCTGCGGATCATCCTCGGCCTCGACAGTAAAACTCTGGCGGGCTACAACTCGGGAAGTCTCGTAGCCTCAAACTCTCGCCTCGGGTGAACCACGGTACGGTGGGGCCAGGCTGAACTGCATCGGTGTCCTCGTATGCGCCACGATCCCGCGATGAGTGGGGCCATCTCCTTGTACTCCTAACTCCTCCGCCCGGTGTGGGGCGGGAGGTGTGGGTGTGGTCTCGCTTTGGGCCGGGCGTCGTAGAACTCGCCGCCTTTGGTATAGGCGGGCCCGAGCCTCGTGACTCTAGGTGTCCCACTAGCGCCTCCTCGTTTGCCTTGCCCTACGGGCGGGTTGCCTTACGTGGAGGCATAAGCTGAGTAAAAGGAATACGTTAGAGGTCCAACTTTAACACAACTCTAAAGCACGATCTCGAGTGAGAAGAATGGAAACCAATCCTAAATATCCTATAGCCTCACGATTATTGGTGTGGTGCACAACACACCGATAATCAAGACTTACTAGATACGGTGCAGACACTTTCAGAAGATTAATCGCTCGATACCACTTTTGTCACGACCCATTCCGGGCGTGGTCGTGCCTCTGGGGCACCCAGTAGTCATACATCGAGTAATCGGAAATATAAATCAAGACATGAAACAGTTTATAAAATAAGACACGCTTTATGTGAGAAAACGTCGTCTTCGGCATATATATATATAAACATGGTTTAGCGATTTACATCCGATCTTGCATAACATGACTGAGACCTCTGAAATATACAACTATGGCGGGACAGGGCCGCCATACCGACTGCACAAAACTATCTACAACAGGAGATCATACCCAAAAGTAGAGCCTCGGAAAAGATGGAGCTCAGACACCAACGTAGAGATCCTAAGAATATGGATCTAGCACTGCTTGCCACTGCGGCATGAACGCAGCCCCCCGAAGGAGGTCAGTACAACAGGTACTAAGTATATGAAACTGTAAAATACTTAAATGAAAACATATCATTTTAAAATCAGTTTTGCAAGTATGTATGAAACAACCAAGGGGACCGCACATAGTGCCACATCATAAACAAGAGCAACAATAGGTAAACTGTAACAGGTCTTTTCTAGGCTGCGAATGATCGAAGCAGGGCTAATTGCCCGTAGTATCACCATGCAAGCCTAATCCTGGACTCCCGTAGTCCGCATAGGCCACTCACATAGGCCCGCATAGGGTATATAACCCCGCATCGAGGGTAGCTACTCCTCGGCATCGTCCTGGACTCG
Organism: Przewalskia tangutica; assembly: GCA_029844215.1. Taxonomy (NCBI): domain Eukaryota; kingdom Viridiplantae; phylum Streptophyta; class Magnoliopsida; order Solanales; family Solanaceae; genus Przewalskia; species Przewalskia tangutica. The sequence continues at coordinate 42,340,380 of CM056733.1, forward strand.
TAGTCCGCATGGCCACATAGACCGCATGAGGTATAACCCCGCATCACTAACCTGGAACTCCCGTAGCTCCGCATAGGTCCCCTGGACCCGCATGAGGTATTCTCGAATCATGGTCCCAGACCGCCTGAGTCTACCCCGCATCGGAGGGCAGCTTAACCCCCGGTAATATGTCAAGAGGTGAGTGATATTACACTAACATAACAGCTTATCGCTAAACAACATAGGCACAACAAGAATACTCTTTTATACAAACGTTACAAGACACTAACACACATAGCATCATATCATGTCTACTTATCAAACCATCTTATTATTCTTTTCACAATTCAATATAAGTCTGTTATAAACACATAGGCAAACTGTTTCTTTTATCATTCTTAAGTGGTTATACTTAACTTCCCATAAAGCTAGTATAACTCTTAAGCTTCTGTTTTAAAAACCAATTAGTTCTCTTCTGTTAAAAATGATTCAGTAATCTTTTGAAATGCTTTCAGTTCTTTATTATTCAGGCTTAAGCCGTGAGGCATTGCCGTAAGTATTATTCAGGCTTAAGCCGTGAGGCATTGCCGTAAGTTATTATTCGATTAACACGTATGCGTCTACGTACTACATATATATTGTAAAATATCATGCTTTAGGAAGAATCACATACCTTCTCGTGAAAACCACCGCCAAGTTGAATATGTCGCGTGAAGAATCACCTATAATAGCGAACACGCCTATCAACGCTGACTACTTTGTGATTCTAAACAGAGGGTTCTATATCCTACGGAAAATTGGGCGTGCTTCCCTACCCGGTGAGCTACTCAAGTCTCTGTGAAACGATCACATGTAAGTACAATTTGATTATTCTTCTTTAAACCCTTCTACCGTGATAATGATTCAATTCTATTCGTGATATTCTTCTAAGTATTTTATACTTATTCTTATACTACTACAGTATGTATTCTCTAATTCAAAAGAGGTTAGGATTATTTACCTCTGTAAGCCCAATAATATCCTAGAAAAGTCGCCTTTGAGCAAGGTTTAGCTCTAAGTCATGCGCTCAGGTAGCTAAGAAACCTTAGAAGTTCTTCACAACTTCTACTAAGGACTAAGGGATTTGGGCTAGGGTATTTTGGGCATTATAACAATACAAGAAGGCAACTTTTCTACCAAGGGAGGGGGGGTAGGTTTCGGCTAGGCTAGGGGAGGGTTGCCTCGGCAAGCTTCAGGGAGGGGGTAGGAGGCTTTGGACGAAAAGATTTAGAGAGAGGGAGGATTTTTCAAGACTTGGAAATTGATTTGTGGATGAAGAACTCTTCATCTAAAGGGGGGTATTTATAGGTCAAGAAGTGGCCAACCAATGGCCAAGATTAAGCCAAGTGCTAGGCAAGTGTAAGGCCAAGATTAGGGCAAGTGTCCTTATCCATCTACTACACAAAATATCCTACCTAATCCTTGACTTGTGCAAAGGCACAAAAAACGTGCAACTCCATGCCCAATTCGTCCAATGGACGATTTCAAGTCCACCAATTGGAGGGTGCCAAGTGTCGCCCTCCCGTTGGTCCAAAATGTTTCGTCTCTCGGAAAAATCCGCAAAAATACTAAATGACATAGCCGGAATTTTCCCTACGAAAGTTGTGGAAACGTTTCGTCGGAAAACGATTCTTTTAGTGAGTTGTCCACAAATAAAAACGTCCAAGGCTTAAACTTTTAAGGCCAAACTTTCGTCGCATGCAGCGTACATACTCGGAAATCTGGTATAACACCCCCTTAGTTGAAGACTTCTTCATCCTAAAATAATTTCTAAGTCTTGAAAGCCCTCTCCCCCTTAGTGTAGTGTTTTCGTCCAAGCCTACCCCTCCCCCTTTGTGAGGCCCTTGCCGAGAGAGCCCCCTCATGGCGAAAGTATCCCCCCCCTTGCCTAGTTGTTCTCATAGAATACACCCCCCCCTTGGTAGAAAAGTATTCTCCAAGTATTGTTACTATTCCAAAATACCTTGGCCCAAATACTTTGTAGTATTCCAAGGTTACACCTATACTGAAAGCCCAGAAATACTATTATACTTCCCTTCACAAAAACGAAACCCTAAGGAAAATCTTCATAGCCGGTTGAAGTATTAAGAAGAAGTTGCGTAGAACTTCTAAGGGTTGTTTGGAGCGGGTTGGAGCGCCCAGAGTAGGAGCTAAACGTTGCTCAGGATCGACATTAGAACTTGGATAATTTTGGGCTTATCGAGGTAAATACTCTTGTCCTTATATTGTAATTGGAAATTACATACTGTAGTAGTATAGAAATGTATATAAGATACATAGAAGAGAATTGAACTGTAATGGAAGGATATTCTGAGAGAATTGGTGAAATCACATCGGAAGAATATTAGAGAAGAAGATTAAACGTACTTACATAGGATTTGTATTTGCGATGAACTTGTGTAGATTAACGGGTAGGGAAGTCTGCGAATTTCCGTAGAATAAAGAACCTACTGCTTAAAATATTCTTCAGAGTAGTCTAGACGTTGATAGACGTATATGGCCATTATAGGTTGAAGTACTGCGAGTAGCGTGTTCTACTTGAAAGGTGGACAAGGCTAGCCGGGTTATAGTCGTGGAGCGTTTTGCTAATAGTCGATAATCGTCGCGAGGTATGTGATTCTTCCTATCCTCTTGAGCATGATATTTTAGAAGAATATATATATAGTACGGTAGACGTACGTGTGTTAACTGAACGTAGTTTTACGGCAATGTCTTTTGACTTAAGCCTGAATAATAAGAATCTTGAAGTATTTCAAAAGAATTAAGAAACCTTTTTGAAAGAAGAGTAATACTTGGTTTAAAAAGCTTAAGAGTTATACTAGCTTTATGGGAAGTTAGGTATGACAACTTAAGAGAGATAAAAGGAACGGTTTACTTAATTATTTATGAAAGCCTTATATTGATTTCGGAAATGAGAATAAGTATCGAACAAACCACAACAGCGCTAATAAAGGGAAATGTATTGACTAATAAAGTATTATTAAAACCAGTAGAAACCTCCATCTGCATAGAAGCTAAGATGAGACAAAATGATATTACATTTCCTAGATCATGGCTGCTTTAATAAGATTGTTATAAACAAGAATAACCTACTCACACATAAGGCATATGTTTCTCAAATGGTTTTAAAAGAGAATTATATTATTAAGTGATTAAGGCTATGAACTACGAAACCTTTCGAAAATGATAAACTTGAGCATTTGAAATTAGGCAAACTTGAACGTTTGGAAAATAATGTTGTTACTTGATTTTACAAAGAGAAGTGTTTTGGTTTGCTTAAAAAAAGAAGAAGATAGTCACTCTATTTTTATACTACGGGTATTGTGTGACTTTTGTGAAAGAAACGGATCTTTTAAAGAGTTAATGTATAAAGTACCTTGTGTGATTAACTTGATTGTGTTGGTTTGTGATAGCCTTGTAATACTTTCTTGTTGATTTGATAAGTAAACATGTTAGGATGCTACGTGTGTTAGTATCTCGTGATGTTGTGTAAGGGGGTTATTCTTGTTGTGCTTACGTTGTTAAACGTTAAGCCCGTTGTACTGTTATTATATCACATACCCCCTTGACTTGTTATACCGAGGGCTTGCCACCCTTGATGCGGGTCTATACGGCCTATGCGGTCTGCGTGACTATGCGGAGCAGCGGTATGCTCCAGGATTGATCATTCCGGGTGTTTTATCCGTCACGGGGATGCCTATGCGATGCGTGTGACTACGCGGTCTATGAGACTATGCGGTGCGCGGAGTCGAGGAGAGTCCGGGGTTAGCTGCCCCGTCGCGAGAATACCTCATGCGGGCCTATGTGTGGCTTTATGCGGAGCGGCGGTATGCACCAGGACTAGACGCGCATTGATCACGAGGCGAGTGGCGGCCGATCATGTGGTGCGGTCTAGAAAGACCTCGTGATACGATTTATGGTATTGTTGGTCGTGGGTCTTAGTAGTCGGCTATGCCTTCGCACTTACCGTCTGATTCTATTATGACACAGTGGGCGTGAGACCCATAGTTATATTTGAGTGATGACTTTGAGGCGTGAGTCACGACTTGACATGATTGCTTATTTATTGTGATCGTAGTTTGGTTATCATACATGTCTCTACTTTATATAGACTACTATGATTTCATTCTGATATTTTGATTTCACATACTTGGTACTGTTGTCTTGACCTCGCCCGAAGCTGCGTTCATCTGCGGTAGAAGTACACCAGTCGTCGATCCTCGCTCTTAGGATCATAGTTCAGCGTTTTGGGAAGCTCCGTTTCTCCGGAGGCTTATCAGTGGTACAGTCCCCTGTCGTTGTAGGTATTTACATTCAGGGGTATGGCGGGGCTGTCACGACCCGTTCCGGGGCCCGTGACTGGTGCCTTACCCGGGCACCCAAGTAGTCATACATCAGAGAAATCAGCGGAAAATAAAACAACCAAGATATGAAACAATATAAATTGAGACACAGCTATCTGAAGCAAAGTTGCCTTTCGGCGATACATATATAATTACCCAAAATGAACAGTTACATCCCAACCTTACAACAGGTCTACAGACCTCTAAGAGTTTTAAAACAACAATGGCGGGACAGGGCCCCGCCATACCCCTGAATGCAAATATCTACAACGACAGGGGACCATACCAAATGCTAAGCCTCGAGAAGCGGAGCTTTTCCGACACAAACGGTGATCCTAAGAACGGGGATCAGCGGTAGGAGTACCTTTACTGCGGCATGAACGCGGCCCCGAAGGAGGTCAAGACAACAGTACCAAGTATGTGGCGAAAATCGTAAATGAAATCATAGTAGTCTATATAAAGCGGGAGACATGTATGATAACCAAAACTACGATTCACAATAAATAAACGATATGTCAAGTCGTGGACTCACGCCTCAAAGTCATCATAAAACGTGCGGGTAAGTACGAGGGCATATCCGACTACTAAAAACCCCCAGTACAACAAGGACGTAAACTGTATCATGAGATCTGTCTAGACCGTCACATGATCAAAGCTGGCCACTCGCCCGCAGTATCTAATGTGCGCGTCTAGCCCTGGAACTTTCCGTAGCTCCGCATGGGCCATTCTAATGGCCCGCATGAGGTTGTAACGACCCGTTCCGGGGCCCGTTACTGGTGCCTTATCCCGGGCACCCTAGTGACACAACATCAGAGAAAACCAGCGGAAAATAAAACTTTAAACAAGAAACAAGATATATGAACATAAAACAGGTCAACCCAACGGTTACCTTCCAATAACATAAATAAATACAACTCTTTCAAAACGAACAGTTTAATCCTTTTTACAAACCCTGCCCACAACAGTACTACAGACCTCTAAGATTTACAACAACTATGACGGACGGGGCCGCCATACCACGAATGTACAAGAACCTACAACTCGGGAACACATACAAAGATAAGCCTCGGAGAAACGGAGCTTCCCAACTTGGCGAGATCCTAAGAGCGAGGATCCACGGCCGATGTACCTACTGCGGCATGAACGCAGCCCCGAAGGAGGTCGATCTAACAGTACCAAGTATGTGAAGCGTAAATATCGTAAATGAAATCATACTAGTCTATATAAAGCGGGAGACATGTATGATAACCAAACTCTGATTCACGATATAAGCGATCATGTCGATCGAGGACTCGCCTCAAGTCATCACTCAAATATAACTATGGGTCTCACGCCCACAACATAATCATGTTCGCATCACGGCGCATGCCGGAATTCTGCATCGGTGTAGACATGTCCATGATGCAACAATAATACCAATGCCCGGCCCACATGCCGACTCTGCGACGGTGTAGACACGTCCATGTGACATCAACAATAATATCTTTGGGTGATCAACCCCGCGCGTAGCCACGTGCCCGAATTCTACCTCGGTGTAGACATGTCCATGTAACCACAATAACAATATATCGGGTAATCAACCTGCGCGTGGCCCACATGCCCCGGAATTATACTCGGTGTAGACATGTCCATGTGACATCAACAACAATACGATAATCAAAATGGAAACATACGTGGAATTCTCGTCACCGCCAAGACGCGTCCAAGTAAGTTCTCAACAAGTCAACCGGCCTCTATCGAGACGCGGTAACCGTAATACAACACTTGCAACAAAGGCTATCATCACAAGCATAGGCAAGTTTCAGACCACTCTCACTACTTTCCCATAAGTCACACAATAACCGTATTATAAAAATAGAGTGACTATCTTTTTAAGTAAACCAAAATACTTCCCTTTGCAAAAATCAAGTAACCACATTATTTCCAAACGTTCAAGTTTGCCTAATTTCAAGTGCTCAAGTTTCTCATTTTAGAAAGGTTTTATAACTCATAGTCTTAATCCATTTTAAAACAATTGAGTAACATATGTCATACATGTGAGTAGTTTATTCTTGTTTATAACATCTTATTACAGCAGCCATGATCTAGAAAATGTAATATCATTTTGTCTCATCTTAGCTTCATGCGGATGGAGGTTTCTCTTGGTTTTAATACAACACATCATTATTCAATACATTTTCCTTTTTAACGCTGCGGTGGTGCTGTCGATACATTACGATTTCGAAATCAGTAAAACATTATCCCTTTAAAAACCAAGTACTCATTACTCACGAATGAGGTTTCACACAAACATCCACATTAAAACAAATAAGTTAAGTCTCTTATCTTATTAGATCAAGTCTCTTAACTTCTAACATCAGTAAACCATCCGAATCCGGGCCCGTGACTGGTGCCTTACCCCGGGCACCCTAGTGATACAACATCAGAGAAAACCAGCGGAAATAAAAACTTTACACATGAAACGAGAGACATAATAAATAAACAGGCCAACCCAACAGTTGCCTTCAGTATATATACATAAAACCCGAACAGTTATCCTTTTTACAAACCCTGCCCACAAAGCGATTGCACTCTAAGATTTACAACAACTATGATGGGACGTGGCCGCCATACCACGAATGTACAAGAACCTACAACTCGTGGAACACATACCAAAAGATAAGCCTCGAGAAACGGAGCTTCCCAAACGCTGGCGAGATCCTAAGAGCGAGGATCCACGGCCGATGTACCTCTACTGCGGCGTGAACGCGGCCACGAGGTCGATCTGCAGTACAGTATGTGAAATCGTAAAATCGTAAATGAAATCATAGCGATCTATATAAGCGAGACATGAATGATAACCAAACTACGATCTGCATATATCGCTTATATCAAGTCGGTCTCACGCCTCCATCATTCATGCGTGGAATGCCTTCGCCAGCTTGGCGATCTATGATATGATAACACCAAAGTACACGGCGCACCAAGTCCTACGATGCCAAAGTGTATTAACAATTCAAATGGAAGCATACCCGTGCGCTACGATCGTGTCGGTATGTCCAAAAGGGAACCACAAGCGGCAATCAAAATGGAAGCATACCCGTGCGCTGATCGTGGTCGGTATGTCCAAAAGGAACCATAAGACAAAGATTCCAAATGGAAACATACGTGCGCTACGCGATCGTGTCGGTATGCCCAAAGGAAACAATAAGCGATATCAACATGGAAGCATACCCGTCGCTACGCATCGTGTCGGTATGTCCAAAGCGATTAGCAAAAGTAACACAATCAGCGAACGTGCGTGGAATTTCTCCATCAACTGTAGGCGTGTCCAAGTAAGTTCTCAACGGTCAACCGACCTCTATCGAGAGCGGTAACACGTAAATACAACACTTGTACAACAAAGTCTATCATCACAAGCATGCAAGTTTCACACAACTCAAAGTACTTTCACATAAGCCACACAATACCAGTAGTATAAAAATCGTGACTATCTTTTTAAGTAAACAAGACACTTCCCTTTTGTAAAATCAAGTAACAACATTATTTTCCAAACGCTCAAATTTGCCTAATTTCAAATGCTCAAGTCACTTATTTTAGAAAGGTTTCATAACTCATAGTCTTAATCTCTTTTAAAACAATTGAGTAACATATGTCATATATGTGAGTAGTTTATTCTTGTTTATAACGATCTTATTACAATGACCATGATCTAGAAAATGTAATATCATTTTGTCTCATCTTAGCTTACATGCGGATGGAGGTTTCTTGGTTTTAATACAACACATCATTATTCAATACATTTTCCTTTATTAACGCTGCGGTGGTGCTGTCGATACACATTACGATTTCGAAATCGGTAAAACATTATCCCTTTAAAACCAAGTACTCATTACTCACGAATGAGGTTTCACACAACATCCACATTAACAAATAAGTTAAGTCTCTTATCTTATAAGATCAAGTCTCTTAACTTCTAACATCGATAAACCATTTTCACTACATAAGGTCGTTATAACTAACTTCCCATAAAGCTATTATAACACCATGTTTTAAACCAACCAAATCACTTAGCACGTATGCGTTTACGTACTACATAGTTCACAACAATCATGCTAGAAAAGATAGGAAGAGGTTCACATACCTCGCGACGATTATCGACAAAATAAGCGCTCCACGATCTTGTAACGGCTAGCCTTTTCCACTCTTCAGTAGAATACGCTACTCGTAGTACTTCCACCTATAAGGCCACAAACGTCTATTAAATCTTAAACACAAGTTTCCATCTTTCTACGAGAAAATTCGGCGACCTCCCCACTTGCAGCGTAAATCTCCTCTCTATCGAGGCTACCAAGCCAACCAGGGGTTTATACGCCTAACCTGACGTGTACAATTCTACTACACAGTAATGCTACACAAGACTCATGTCTGATACGTCCTATGTAATTACTGATTCGATTCTCTTCTTTAAATTGGGCTTAAGTCAAAAGACATTGCACATGGCTATGTTGATTCTATATATAGTATACTTCAACTATATAATCCTACAACATGTAAACTCCAATTACAATAAGGGACAAGAATATTTACCTCGACAAGCCCAAAATTATCCAAGTTATAATGTCGATCACGAGCAAGGTTTAGCTCGCTCAGTGCGCTCAAACCACTCCAAACAACCCTTAGAAGTTCTAACCAACTTCTACTCAAATACTTCACCAACTATGAAGATTTCCTTAGGGTTTCGGTTTGAGACTAAAAGGACAAAAGGTAGTATTTTCTGCTCTACGTATAGAGGTAACTTTTGAAATACTACTAGGTAAAGGCTAAGGTATTTTGGGCATTATAACAATACTAGGAGAGTATTTCTATACCACAAAAGGGGGTATTTATCTGAAAACAACTAGGCTAGTGGGTACCCCACTGCGCACATCGAGGGGAGGAGGCTCTCGGCCACAAGGCCACTGAAGGGGAGGAAGGCTTGGGGCGAGAACACTCAAGAGGGGAGGAGAGTTTTCAAGGCTTAGACAAAGTGAGGAGTGGATGAATAAGTTCATCACTAAGGGGTATTTATAGCCTGAGCCAAGTGCCAACCAATGGCCAAGCTCATGCCAAGTGCAAGGCAAGTGTAGGGCCAAGATTAAGCCAAGTGCACCCTAACCCCGACTCCACAAAACATGCCACAAAACAATGCACCAAACAAGGCCAAAACAAGGCCAAAACAAGGAGGAAGACGTCCCCGCACTGCAAACCGTCACACGAGGGTGACAAGTGTCACCTCTCGTTGGCCCAAAGATGTTCGTCGCTCGGAAAAATCCGCAAAAATACAAAGCGACATAGTCGAATTTTCCTCGCAAGTTATGCAAAGCGTTTCGTCAAAAACGACTCTGTCGGGTGTTGTGCACAAAGGTAAATTCGGCCAAAGGGTGCCACATGGGGTGACACGTGTCGCCCCGATTCCAGAATATTTCGTCTTAGAAAATATCCAAAATAGAAATCTCAAAAACAAAGCGGGCCCACAAAGCGTAAATTTCTCCAGTGGGCCCACGTGACCATTCAGAAAATAAAATCTCAAAATTCTAATATAATTTAAGAAGCCCATATACCAAATCTGGAATCAATTCTCATTAACGAACCTTTTTCTTCACAAATTACAGGAAACTTTTAGTGAAAACTCACATCTTTCTTTCTTTTCAAAATTTCTGCACTCAAACGTGACGTCCTCACATACATACCTGCAACTACGGTATAACATTCTCCCTCGCAGAAACATTCGTCCCGAATGTTCCTTCTCAATCGGATAACGATAAAGTTCCTCTAACAAGTTCTGCGCGCCGCGACAACGCGAACTAACACACGTTCTCTTCTCCCTAACTCGTTGTACCGCTTCTCGAACACTCGAAATCTTTCTAGTTTCCGTAACACACTTCTGTCAAAGCTTACATTTCCAACCTTTGGAGTTACTACCTCGAAACTTGGTCATCTTACTAACGATCTCCGGCCATTCCGGCCTTCACGAACCGATTACGGTAGAGCGTATCCACGAACTCATACGATGGTCACCTAAAGCGGGGCCTAGCATCCTTGTGACCCTACCACTGGCGGAACCACCTCGAGCCCGACCACAAACCGGGCCGCGGGTTGACCCTCAAATGATCCTCAACCCGACCCACGCGCGCCACATTCTTGTTCCCGATCTGGAACAATCCCAACAACCTGCGTCATGAAAGCTAACACTTCCATCTCGCACTACCCGTGGACTTATCACACAAATAAATCCCACGTATACTCGCACTCGATAAAGGTCAAACATAAAATAAATCTTTTACTCATGTGACCCTACCTCTAAGGTCTCAATCGTGAAATAGTCTAAGGTTCACACTTCCATGCCCCAGCTTACCGCCTACACTCACGGGTTTCAATCACATATTAGCACAAAGCTATCCGAACATAACACTTAACATTATCATAACATCAATACATACAAGTCTCAGAGGTTAAGGATATACGAAAATAGGCGGTTCAAGGACCGCTAAGGATAGGAACTTCCACCGCGACCTCTCAGTGGCCGGTGTATGAACATCTGCTAGGTGGAAGGTGAAGAACCATGGCGATCTCGTGCTTTGTGCTATCCTACCGGTGCTACCCACTGGTGGACAGTTTCTCCCAAAATGGCCATCTGGCGCATGTAAAACAAACTCCCGGACTAGCACGACACTCACCGTGGAGTCTACCACGGCCAGTCACAACGAGGTAGGGTGGCTTGGTTGGCTAACACACCGCTCTCCGAAAATCTGAACCCTTGGAGCCACGACTGCTCCCCGAATACTCGGATGCCTTGAAGATTGTGGAGGACCACTATGCCTGGCGGAGGCGCATAACTAGTCTGCTGGCGGCGATGCGCCTCGAAAGTCACCAAAGGACCTGCGGTTCGACCTCTTTTCTTGACCACGGTCATTCCGTCGATCTCTCCGTGCCTCACATCCCGGTGCATGAGCTCGCATGCGGGCAATGTCCATGCGGTGAAGAGCTACCGAACAAGCCTCTGTCAAGTAATCATCTAGCGGTGGCGTAGCGGTGCACTCTATCCTCCATGGTTGCCACTAAAGCGGGGACATACCGAGCCAACGAGTCAAACTCCACGTTGTACTCGAATGCGCGTTACGCCTCGGCATCATAAATCGCCGGCGTGCCCTCGCCATCTGCGGAGGCAAGAAGTGAGTGAGGAATGCCTCGAGAACTCGTCCCATACTACTGAGCGCATGCTCTCCCGGGACAACTCGCGAATCAAACGGTCATTGCGGTATCACGCGGCCGATGCGAACCTAAGACCACCGACTCGGTCTCGAAGCCTTGATCACTCTCGCGACCAGTAGCTGCCGGATGAACTCCTGCGGATCATCCTCGTGCCTCGACCCATAAAACTCGGCGGGCTCTGACTCGGAAAGTCCGTAGCCTCAAACTATACGCTCGGGGTGAGCCACGGTGCTCTTTGGGCTGGGCTGCTGCGTCAACCTATCTCATGCAGCCACGACCGGCCAGCAAGCTGGGCCCATCTCCTTGTACCCGTCTCATCTGCTCCGGTGTGAGGCGGAGGCTCAGTCTTGTGGTCTCAGCGACCAGCTGCTGACTCTAAGCTTCTTTGAAATTTGTGGCGTCGCAAAACTCGTCGTCTGAAGAACAATCTCAGTCTGAGGCCGGGCTGCGCTTCGTACTCCTCTGTATCTCACTAGCGACTCCTCGGCGCCTTGCCCTTCAGGCTCTGGTTGCCTTGCGGAGGCATAGCGGTAAAAACGAGATACGTCGGAGGGTCCAACTTACAACACGACTCTAAGGCCGCGACCTCGGAATGAGAAGAATGGAAACCAATCCTAAATGTCCTATAGCCTCACGATTATAGATGTGGTGCACAACACACGATAATCAAGACTTACTGACACGGTGCGTAGACACTTTCAGGATTAGCGCTCGATACCACTTTTGTCACGACCGAATCCGGGCGTGGTCGTGCCTACCGGGCACCCTAGTGATACAACATCGAGAAAACCGGCGGAAATAAAAACTTTACACATGAAACGAGAGACATAATAAATAAGCAGGCCAACCCAGCGATTTGCCTTGGTATATATACATAAAACCCGACAGTTATCCTTTTTACAAACCACCGCCACAACTCTGAGACCTTAAGATTTACAACAACTATGACGGACGGGGCCGCCATACCACGAATGTACAAGAACCTACAACTCGAGAACACATGCAAAGATAAGCCTCCGAGAAGCGGAGCTTCCCAAGCTGGCCCGAGATCCTAAGGCGAGGATCCACGGCCGATGTACCTCTACTGCGGCATGAGCGCGGCCCCGAAGGAGGTCGATAACAGTACAGTATGTGAAAGCGTAAAATCGTAAATAAAATCATAGCGATCTATATAAGCGGGAGACATGAATGATAACCAAACTACGATGCACATATATCGATTATATCAAGTCGAGTCTCACGCCTCCACATCATTCATGCGTGGAATGCCTTCCTCATCGCCGTGATCATGATATGATAACACGAAAGTACACCAGACACCAAGTCCTACGATGCCAAAGTGTATTAACAATTCAAATGGAAGCATACGTGCGCTACGCATCGTGTCGGTATGTCCAAAGGAACCACAAGATGCAATCAAAATGGAAGCATACGTGCGCTACGCATCGTGTCGGTATGTCCAAAGGAACCATAAGACGGATTCCAAATGGAAACATACCCGTGCGCTACGCGTCGTGTCGATATGCCCAAAGGAAACAATAAAGCGATATCAACATGGAAGCATGCGTGCGCTACGCGTCGTGTCGGTATGCCCAGGGAAACAATAAAGCGATATCAACATGGAAGCATACGATGCGCTACGCGTCGTGTCGGTATGTCCAAAGCGATTAGCAAAAGTAACACAATCAGCGAGGCGTGCGTGGAATTTCTCCATCAACTGTGGCATGTCGAAGTAAGTTCTCAACGGTCAACCGACCTCTATCGAGAGGCGGTAACACGTAAATACAACACTTGTACAACAAAGGCTATCATCACAAGCATAGGCAAGTTTCACACAACTCAAAGTACTTTCACATAAGCCACACAATACGTAGTATAAAAATCGTGACTATCTTTTAAGTAAACAAGACACTTCCCTTTGTAAAATCAAGTAACAACATTATTTTCCAAACGCTCAAATTTGCCTAATTTCAAATGCTCAAGTCACTTATTTTAGAAAGGTTTCATAACTCATAGTCTTAATCTCTTTTAAAACAATTGAGTAACATATGTCATATATGTGAGTAGTTTATTCTTGTTTATAACGATCTTATTACAGCAGCCATGATCTAGAAAATGTAATATCATTTTGTCTCATCTTAGCTTCTATGCAGATGGAGGTTTCTCTTGGTTTTAATACAACACATCATTATTCAATACATTTTCCTTTATTAACGCTGCGGTGGTGCTGTCGATACGTTCGATTTCCGAAATCAGTAAAACATTATCCCTTTAAAAACCAAGTACTCATTACTCACGAATGAGGTTTCACACAACATCCACATTAACAAATAAGTTAAGTCTCTTATCTTATAAGATCAAGTCTCTTAACTTCTAACATCAGTAAACCATTTTCACCTACATAAGGTCGTTATAACTAACTTCCCATAAAGCTATTATAACACCCTATGTTTTAAACCAACCAAATCACTTAGCACATGTATGCGTCACCGCACTACATAGTTCACAACAATCATGCTAGAAAAGATAGGAAGAGGTTCACATACCTCGCGACGATTATCGACAAGAAGCAAACGCTCGCGATCAGTAACGGCTAGCCTTTTCCACTCTTCAAGTAGAATACGCTACTCGTAGTACTTCCACCTATAAGGCCACAAACGTCTATTAAATCTTAAACACAAGTTTCCATATTTCTACAGAAAATTCGGCAGCACCTCCCCCCCCCGTCACAACGTAAATCTCCTCCTCTATCGAGGCCGGCTACCAAGCCAACCAGGGGGGGGGGGGTTTATACGTCTAACCAGACGTGTACAATTCTACTACGAGAATGCTACACAAGACTCATCAGATCTATGTAATTCTGATTCGATTCTCTTCTTTAAATTCAGGCTTAAGTCAAAAGACATTGCATGGCTATGTTCAGTTCTATATATAGTATACTTTAACTATATAATCCTACAACATGTAAACTCCAATTACAATAAGGGGACAAGAATATTTACCTCGACAAGCCCAAAATTATCCAAGTTATAATGTCGATCCTGAGCAAGGTTTAGCTCTACTCCGTGCGCTCCAAACCACTCCAAACAACCCTTAGAAGTTCTAACCAACTTCTACTCAAATACTTCAACCAACTATGAAGATTTCCTTAGGGTTTCGGTTTGAGACAAAAAGGACAAAAGGTAGTATTTCCGGGCTCTACGTATAGAGGTAACTTTTGAAATACTACTAGGTAAAGGCTAAGGTATTTTGGGCATTATAACAATACTTGGAGAGTATTTCTATACCACAAAAAGGGGGTATTTATACGAGACAACTAGGCTGGGGTACCCACGGCTAGCACATCGAGGGGAGGGAGGCTCTCGGCCTGAGGCCACTCAAAGGGGAGGGGAAGGCTTAGGACGAGAACACTCAAGAGGAGGGAGAGTTTTCAAGGCTTAGACAAAGTGAGGAGTGGATGAATAAGTTCATCACTAAGGGGGGGTATTTATAGCACAAGCCAAGGCGACCAATGGCCAAGATCATGCCAAGTGCAAGGCAAGTGTAGGGCCAGATTAAGCCAAGTGCACCCTAACCCTACTCCACAAAACATGCCACAAAACAATGCACCAAACAAGGCCAAAACAAGGCACAAACAAGGAGGAAGACGTCCCCGCTGCCCAAACCGTCACTTGAGGGTGACAAGTGTCACCTCTCGTTGGCCCAAAGATGTTCGTCGCTCGGAAAAATCCGCAAAAATACAAAGCGACATAGTCGAATTTTCCCCTAAGTTATGCAAAACGTTTCGTCGAAAAACGACTCTGTCGGGTGTTGTGCACAAAGGTAAATTCGGCCAGGGTGCCACGTAGGGGTGACACGTGTCGCCCCGATTCGCCAGAATATTTCGTCTTAGAAAATATCCAAAATCGGAAATCTCAAAAACAAAGCGGGCCCACAAAACAGTAAATTTCTCCGTGGGCCCACGTGACCATTTCAGAAAATAAAATCTCAAAATTCTAATATAATTTAAGAAGCCCATATACCAAATCTGGGAATCCAATTCTCATTAACAAACCTTTTCTTCACAAATTACGAAACTTTTCATTTAAAACTCACATCTTTCTTTCTTTTCAAAATTTCTGTAGTACTCGCACGTGCGTCCTCACATACATACCACAACTACTGGGTATAACATATACTGAAACAACTAGGCTGGGGTACCCCGGCTAGCTCCTGAGGGGAGGAAGCCTGCCGACCAAAGCCAGCGAAAAGGGGAGGGGAAGGCTCTCGGCTAGAGCTCACTAAGGGGGATGAGAGGGTTTCAAGACTTGGATGTTTTTGGATGAATGAAGTCTTCAAGCTTAGGGGGGTATTTATAGCAAAACCAAAAGCCAACCAATGGCCAAGATCAAGCCATGTGCAAGGCAAGTGTAAGGCCTTGATCAAGCCAAGTGTACCCTAGCCCTACTCCACCAAACATGGCACAAAACAAGCCACAAAACAAGCCACAAAACAAGGCCAAGAATAAGGGACCAATCGGCCAAGGCCAACCACCCTTGACCGCCCGTCCAATGAGGGTGACAAGTGTCACCCTCCCGTTGGTCCAAAAATGTTTCGTCTCTCAGAAAAATCCGCAAAAAATATAAATGACATAGCCGGAATTTTCCCTACGAAAGCTGTGGAAACGTTTCGTCGAAAAACGACTCTAATCGGCACTTGTGCCCAAAATTGATCCTTTGCCTAACTTAAGGCTCAAATTCTCACGTCGTCCCACGTACATACTGGAAATACGGGTATAACATTCTCCTCGCCAGAAACATTCGTCCGAATGTTCCTTCTCAAGTCTCAACCCAAACATGCGCTAGTATAGCCTTCATCGCTATACGCGAAAACAATCATGCCACGCTGGCCATAAAAAATAACAAACGCACCAATACTTAAACCCAGTCAGCGAGGAAACACCTCTAATCATCACAAAACCCGCACGAGGTCTAAAATATACTCCTTCACACCCGTTTCACAAAGAAACGATCACACGTTCACTTTTCCCCATCTTGTTGTACCGCTTCTCGAAAACTCAAACTCTTTCTAGTATCCGTACCACACTTAGTCAACGCTTCGCTTTCCAACCGCGAGTCACTACCTCCAAACTTGGTCATCTTACTAACCTCGATCTTCTCTAAGGCCGTTCGGCCTCGCGATCCGCTTCACGGTCGAACATATCCACCAACTCATACGATGGTCATACAAACTTGGGCCTAGCATCCTCGTGACCCTACCACTGGCGGGACCACCCAGAACTGCCCACCTTAAACCGGGCACGGGTTGACCCGTATCACGTCCTCAACTGACCACGTCGCGTCACGCCGCGTTTCCCCGACGGAACAATCCGCTAAATCACATCATGAAAGCTACCACTTCCATCTCACATTACCCATGGATGATCACTCATAAAACCCACGTATACTACGCACTCGATAAAGGTCAAACATAAGCGAATCTTTTACTCAAGACGACCTTACCTCTAAGGTCTCAATCGTGGCGATCTAGGGTTCACACTTACGCCCCATACTTATCCTCCCAACTAAGCATGTTTTCTAACTCACAATTAACACAACGCCATTCGTACATAGCACATAATAATGAGACCATCATAACAAGCATACCAAAACTCTAGAGGTTAAGGATATACGAAGCTACCGCTCACTCTAATCATAGGCACGCCTGCGGTATCGCTATGAAGCGATGAACCAGCCAGCGATCCGGTGGGTGAGTCGTAACATCCGTGCTACCCTTGGTGGACAGATTCCTCGCAAAATGGCCTGCCGCAAAAATAACAAGCTCCTGGCACCACGACACTCCCGAAATGCGGTCTACCACATCGACCACAGAGGTAGGGGTGACGCATCCGCCAACACCCTTACTTCCGGAAACGAACCGCGGAGCCACGACTGCTCCGAATACTCTGGATGCTCGAGAAGGTTGTGGAGGACCACTGCAGACTGGCGGAGGTACAAAACTAGTATCTCGAGGCGGTCCGCCTCGAAAGTCACCAAAGGACCTCATTGTTCGCCCTCTTCTCGCGATCTTCGTCATTCCGTCGACCTCTCCGTGCCTCACATCCGGTCGCATGATCTGCGTGCGGGCAATGTCCATGCGGTGAAGAGCTACTCTGAACATGCCTCGACATGTAATCATCGAGCCACTGTAACATATCGGTGCACTCGATCCTCCATACTAGCTACCAACGTGGGGCGTCACGCCAATGAGTCGAACTCACATTGTACTCGAACCGCACGCGCGCTCTGTCTAAGCATCAAAAATCATCGGCCCGTGCCTCCTCATCTGCGGAGGCAAGAAGTGCGTGAGAAAGCCCCGAAAACTCATCCCATCTGCTGGAGTGCATGCTCTCCCGGAAAGCTCCATGAATCAAACCACTCGACTGCGGTATCACGCAGCCGATGCGAACCAAAGGTCACAGACTCGGTCTCTGAAGCCTTGATCACCCGCATGATCCGCTGTAACTGCCGGATTAACTCCTGCGGATCATCCTCAGGCATCGACCCATAAAACTCTGGCGGGCTACAACTCAGAAAGTCACGTAGCCTCAAACTATCGCTCGGGGTGAACGGCTGGTGCATCGAGGCCAGGCTGCTGCGTCGGCTATCCTCATATTCGCCACGACCGGCGGCAATCGGGCCATCTCTTGTAACCCATCTCCTCGCCTGCATGTGGGGTGGAGGCTCAGTGCTGCGGTCTCGGCGGCCATTCTTTGCGCTCTAACCTCTCTTGGGCGGCGTCCGCAAAACCCGCCGTCAAGCCTGACCTCGGTCTTATGCGGGCTGCGCCCTCGTACTCCTCTGTATCTCACTAGCGGTTCCCTCGGCTGCCTTGCCCTTCAGGGCTCTGGTTGCCTTGCGCGGAGGCATAACTGGTAAAAACGAGATACGTCAGGGGGGTCCAACTTACAACACAGCTCTAAGGCACGATCTCAGAATGAGAAGAATGGAAACCAATCCTAAATGTCCTGCAGCCTCCTGATTATAGATGTGGTGCACAACACATCGATAATCAAGACTCTACTAGACACGGTCTGTAGACACTTTCCGAGGATTAATCGCTCGATACCACTTTGTAACGACCCGTTCGGGCGATTCGTGCCTTATCCCGGGCACCCTAGTGACACAACATCAGAGAAAACCAGCGGAAAATAAAACTTTAAACAAGAAACAAGATATATGAACATAAAACAGGCCAACCCAACGGTTACCTTCCAATAACATAAATAAATACAACTCTTTCAAAACGAACAGTTTAATCCTTTTTACAAACCACACTTGCAGTACTACTGGACCTCTAAGATTTACAACTATGACGGGACGGGGCCCGCCATACCACAGATGTACAAGAACCTACAACTCGGGAACACATACAAAAGATAAGCCTCGAGAAAGCGGAGCTTCCCAAAACTGGCCCGAGATCCTAGGCGAGGATCCACGGCCGATGTACCTCTACTGCGGCATGACGCGGCCCGAAGGAGGTCGATGCAATGTACCAAGTATGTGGCGTAAAATCAGTAAATGAAATCATACTAGTCTATATAAAGCGTGAGACATGTATGATAACCAAACTACGATTCACAACATAAAGCGATCATGTCGATCGGGGACTCACGCCTCAAGTCATCACTCAAATATAACTATGGGTCTCACGCCCACAACATCAATCATGTTCGCATCACGGCGCATGCCCCCGGAATTCTGCATCGGTGTAGACATGTCCATGATGCAACAATAATACCAATGCCCCATGGCCACATGCCGGAGTGCGCCGGTGTAGACACGTCCATGTGACATCAACAATAATATCTTGGGTGATCAACCTGCCGCGCGCACGGCCACGCCCCGAATTCTACCTCGGTGTAGACATGTCCATGTAACCACAATAACAATATATCGGGTAATCAACCCTGCCGCATGGCCACATGCCCCCGGAATTCTACCTCGGTGTAGACATGTCCATGTGACATCAACAACAAGACAGTAATCAAAAATGGAAACATACCCGTGGAATTCTCGTCACGCCCGACGTCCAAGTAAGTTCTCAACAAGTCAACCGGCCCTCTATCGAGAGACGCGGTAACACAGAAATACAACACTTGTACAACAAAGGCTATCATCACAAGCATAGGCAAGTTTCACACAACTCAAAGTACTTTCCCATAAGTCACACAATACCCGTAGTATAAAAATAGAGTGACTATCTTTTTAAGTAAACCAAAATACTTCCCTTTGCAAAAATCAAGTAACCACATTATTTCCAAACGTTCAAGTTTGCCTAATTTCAAGTGCTCAAGTTTCTCATTTTAGAAAGGTTTTATAACTCATAGTCTTAATCCCTTTTAAAACAATTGAGTAACATATGTCATACATGTGAGTAGTTTATTCTTGTTTATAACATCTTATTACAGCAGCCATGATCTAGAAAATGTAATATCATTTTGTCTCATCTTAGCTTCTATGCAGATGGAGGTTTCTGGTTTTAATACAACACATCATTATTCAATACATTTTCCTTTTTAACTTGCGGTGGTGCTGTCGATACACATTACGATTTCGAAATCGGTAAAACATTATCCCTTTAAAACCAAGTACTCATTACTCCCGAAGGAGGTTTCACACAAACATCCACATTAAAACAAATAAGTTAAGTCTCTTATCTTATTAGATCAAGTCTCTTAACTTCTAACATCAGTAAACCATTTTCTTACCTACATAAAGTCGTTATAACCATCTTCCCATAAAGCCGTTATAACACTTTATGTTTAAACAAAAAATACACTTAGCACTGTCGTCCACGTCTTACATAGTTACACACATATCATGCTAGAACAGATAGGAAGAGGTTCACATACCTCGCGACGAGTATCGACAATAAGCAAAATGCTCCAAGTACTACAACCTTGCTAGCCCTTTCCACTCCTCAGTAGAATACGCTACTCTAGTACTTTCACCTAAAAAGGTCACAAACGTCTATTAACTTTTAAACATACGGTTCCATTTCTCTCTGAAAATTAGCGACCTCCCCACATGACAGCGTAAATCTCCTCCTCTATCGAGGCCGGCCACCAAGCCAACCAGGGGGGGGGGGTTTACACGTCTAACCGGACGTGTACAATTCTACTCAGTAATACTACACAAGTCTACTGCAATACAGTCCTATGTAAATACAGTTCAGTTCTTTTCTTTAAATTCAGGCTTAAGTCAAAAGACATTGCCGCACAATAATGTTCAGTACTATATATAGTATACTTCAACTATATATTCCTACAACATGTAATCTCCAATTACAACTAGAGGGACAAGATAATTACCTCGATAAGCCCATAATTATCCAAGTTAAATGTCGATCCTTAGCAACGTTTAGCTCGACTCCGGTGCTCCCTCCCGCTCCACACAACCCTTAGAAGTACTACCCAACTTCTACCTAACTACTTCACTCAATCAATGAAGATTTCCTTAGGGATTCGGTTTGAGACTAAAGGGACAAACGGTAGTATTTAGACTCTACGTATAGAGGTATCTTTGGAATACTACAAGGTACAAGGCTAAGGTAGTTTGGGAATTATAACAATACTTGGAGAGTAGTTCTACCCAGAGGGGGTGTATTATACTGAAACAACTAGGCAGGGGTACCCACGGCTAGCTCATGAAAGGGGAGGAAGCCTCTGCCAAAGCCCACACGAAAAGGGGGAGGGGGAAGGCTCTCGGCTAGAGCTCACAAAGGGGGAGGAGAGGGTTTCAAGACTTGGAAGTTTTTGGATGAATGAAGTCTTCAAGCCTAGGGGGGTATTTATAGCAAAACCAAAAGCCAACCAATGGCCAAGATCAAGCCATGTGCAAGGCAAGTATAAGGCCTTGATCAAGCCAAGTGCACCTAGCCCTACTCCACCAAACATGGCACAAAACAAGCCACAAACAAGCCACAAAACAAGGCCAGAATAAAGGGACCAATCGGCCAAGGCCAACCACCCATGACCGCCCCCCTAAACCGTCAATGAGGGTGACAAGTGTCACCCTCCCGTTGGTCCAAAAATGTTTCGTCTCTCGGAAAAATCCGCAAAAAATATAAATGACATAGCCGGAATTTTCCCTACGAAAGCTGTGGAAACGTTTCGTCGAAAAACGACTCCAATCGGCACTTGTGCCCAAAATTCGGTCCTTTGCCTAACTTAAGGCTCAAATTCTCTACGTCGCCCTACGTACATACTGCGGAAATAGGGTATAACGGTATTCCCGCGTCGGTAGCTACTCCCGGCGTCACGGACTCACGTCGCGTGGCCATAAAGACCGCATGACCCGCGAGGCGCACACTAACACGGAACTCCGTAGCTCGCGTAGGCCATCTGGACTGCATAAGGTATTCTCGAATCATAGGTCACTAGACACTTTGAGTCTACCCGCGTGGAGGCAGCTTAACCCCCGGAGTTATGAGTGATATGATATCAACATAACCGCTTATCGCTAAACAACATAAGCACAACAAGGGATAACCCCTTTACACAAACATCACAAGACACTAACTCACGTAGCATCCTAACATGCTTACTTATCAAGTCAACAAGAAAGTATTACAAGACTATCACAAATCAATACAATCAAGTTATTCACACAAGGTACTTTCTACATTATGCTAACAAGTTCGGGTTTTTAGCCCAGGTACTTAATGTATTACTCTTTTAAAAGATCCGTTTCTTTCACAAAATCACACAATACGTAGTATAATAAATAGAGTGATTATCTTTTGAAGTAAATCAACACATTTCTCTTTGTAAAATCAAGTAACAACATTCTTTTCCCAACGCTTAAGTTTGCCTAATTTCAATTACTCAAGTTTCTCATTTTCGAAAGGTTTCGTAGTTCATAGCTTTAATCCTTTAAAACAATTTGAGAAACATATAACCTAAGTGTGAGTAGGTTATTATTATTCGTATCAATCTTATTACGTGCCATGATCTAGTAAATGTAATATCATTTTGTCTCATCTTAGCTCTATCACGGATGGAAGTTTCTCTTGGTTTTAATAATACTTTATTAGTCAAAATAATTCCCTTTATTAGTATTCGTGGTTTGTTCGACATTTATTACGATCGGTAAAACATCATTCCTTTTGAAAACCAAAAATACTATTTACTCACAAATGAGGTTTCACACTTTTAACAAAATTCATATTAGTATAATAAGTCAAGTCTCTTATTTCCTTAAATCAATAAATCGTTCTTTTATCACTCTTGCCGTTATACCTAACTTCCCATAAAGCTAGTATAACTCTTAGCTTTAAAACCAAGTGTTACTCTTACGTTAAAAATGATTCATATTCTTTTGAAATGTTTTTAGTTCTTTATTATTCAGCTTAAGCGTGAGGCATTCTTAGTAAGTATTATTCGGGCTTAAGCGGTGGGCATTCTTAGTAAGTATTATTCGTTAACACGTACGCGTCTACCGTACTACATATATATTATAAAATATCATGCTTTAGGAAGAATCACATACCTTCTGGCGAAAACCACCGCGAGTTGAATATGTCGCGCAGAGTATCGACCTATATCACCAAATACGCCTATCAACGTCTAGGTATCTTGTATAAAGCTCTAGCAGAGGTTCGCTATTCTACGAACATTTGGGCAGCACTTCCCTACGGTGAGCTACTCAAGTCTCTTGTGAAAGCAGTCCATGTAAGTACATTTCTATTATTCTTCTTTTAAGCCCTACTTTGTGATATGATTCAATTTATTCTGCAATATCCTTCTAAGTATTAATACTTATTCCTATACTTCTACGGTATATATATTCTAATTACAAAGGAGGATAAGGTTAATTACCTCGGTAAGCCCAATAATATCCTAGATAAAAGTCGCGCTGAGCAAGGTTTAGCTCTAAGTTGTGCGCTCAGAGCTCCAAGAAAACCACAGAAGTTCTTCACACTTCTACTAAGGACTAAGGTATTTGGGCTAGGGTAGTTTGGGCATTATAACAATACTAGAAGGCAACTTTTCTACCAATGGAGGGGGGTAGGTTTCGGCTAGGCTAGGGGGGGGGGGTTGCCTCGGCCAAGGGCCACTTAGGCTAGAGGGGGAGAGGGTGTTTGGACGAAAACTTAACAAGAGAGGGGAGGGAATTTCAAGACTTGGAAAGCTTGTTTGTGGATGAAGAACTCTTCATCTTAAGGGGGTATTTATAGGTCAAGACATGACCAACCAAGGGCCAAGATGGTGCCAAGTGCAAGGCAAATGTAGGGTGAGGATTTAGGCAAGTGTCCTTGGCCAACTTGCACACAAAATATCCTACCAACTACTTGACAAAAATTGTCATCCAATTGGCCTCAATGCCGTGTAACATCCATCAATGAGAGGGTGACACGTGTCGCCCTCTGGTTGGTCAAAAATTTTTCGTCTCTCGGAAAATTTCGAAAAAATTAGAAATGACATAGCGGTATTTTATCCTACGGTTGTTGTTTAAAAGGTTTCGTCGAAAAACGACTCTAATCGGGTGTTGTGCACAAAGTGAAATCGTCCAAGCCAACTAGGGGGGGGGAGTGACACGTGTCGCCCTCCTATACGTCCAAAATATTTCAACATTCGAAAATATCCACAATGGCCAAAATCTCGAAAACAAAGTGGGCCCCACAAAATCGTAAATTTCCCCCGTGGGCCCCACGTGACCATTTCCGAAAATAAAATTCCATAATTCTCTAATATTCCAAGAAGTCCGAATACCAAATCTGGGAATCCAATTCCCATTAACGAACCTTTTTCCTTCACAAAAACCGGAAACTTTTCCGTGGAAAAATCACCTCTTACTTCCTTTCCAATCTCAATGTCGTATTCTCGTACGTACGTCCTCGCATACATACCCTGGAACTACGGGATATAACATTCTCCCCTCCTTAGAAACATTCGTCCCGAATGTTCCTTCTAGGTCTCAAAACAGACAGGCGACAGTGTAGTCCTTAATGCTATACTTACGGAAACAACCATGTCACACCTGGCCACAACACAACAAGCGCACATACTTATCTCAAAGTCCACGAGGAATCACCTCAATCCCAAAAGCTCCTTCTCGAGGTCTAAAAAGATACTCCCTTCGCACCTACTCTTTACAAACGAAATAATCACACCTATGCCTGTAATACATGTTCGCTTCTTTCCATACCACTTTTGTCACTTTGCCTTACTCGTCGTAACCTTCTCGTACACTCGAACTCTTCCTTATCACTTACCATGTTTCTGATCGCTTCCACCGACTACGAGCTGCGATAACCTCTTACGGATAAGCTCCACCCTATCCACGCCTGCTTGAACAAGTACGAACCAACCGTCGCACGCTGCACATCGAATCGGTCGATCGAAATCTTACACTAGTCTTATAAAAGGCTCCAACGGCGACACGAATACTGAAATGGTAGCTATAATATATACTCAACAAGAGGCGAAGAGTCCTTACGGCTACTCGAAATCCAATCACTTGCCAGGGTGAATGCGACACCGTGATTCACCTCGAGTTCCTAACCTTGCTGGTAACTCTTCCGAGAAAAAAGCAGTAGTAACTTGGACTCCATCGGCCATAAGATGAAGGTAGGCACCGTGCGACCTTACAACCTTCGAAATAATCATCTCGCAACTTACTACCGAGTACGGTTTGACTAAAAGATAAGGCGGTGACCTCATCGGCCTGACTATTGGTCGAACACATCCACAAACTCGTACAATGGTTAACTAAACCTGGGCCTAACACCCTCGTGACCCTAACACAAAACGGGACCACCACAAACTGACCCCATCACCAAACAGGGCGTGGGTCGACCCGCAACACGGCCTCAACCCGACCTGGAAACGCGCAAAACACTAGCTCCACTTTTGTCACTTTATCGCGAGTCCCACTCCGAGGACCCAACAAATGGTACCGGGCTGCTTGCGATCCCTGAGGCATGCCCTCACGGCCATCTTCTCGGGACGTGCCATACGGAGAGCCACGGTTCGGGTCTGTTCCCGTGGTAGAGGCTCTGGCCTCTTTATACGCTCAGCCCCCCGAAGGGACAATCTTACTAATCACGTTACGAAAACCTAGCGGTCTTCTAAGCTCACTACCCTCTTTCATTTCACAATACCCAGGGATTTCCCACAAAAATATCTCACGAATACTATGCACCTCGATAAGGGTTAAACACGAAATAATTCTTTTACCAAAGATGGCCTCGCCTCTAAGGTCTCTACGTATAATATTCTAAGGCTCCCACTCTCTCTATCCCCCAATCTTACCAGGTTAACTAAAAAAAATAATTCTAATCACACTAACACCATGTTAACCGAAAACAATACTTTAAGATATCCACATCTTACTATACATATAAATCTCTAAAGGGTTAAGGATATACCTGTATCTACGCGGCACTTTCCCTAGGTCGTCTAGTCAATCCCGCCCTGCTGGGCGCATAGCTGGGGAAGGTGATGAACTATCCTTGACCAGAAATTTGAGTCCCTACATCCCCGCCAACTACGGTTGGACAATTTCATAAAATGGCCTGCTGGCGCAAACATAACAAGGTCGACGCGAAGCACGACACTCCCGCGATGACATCGACCCTGGCGGCACAGAGGTGGGGGTGGCGTTTTCTTGCTAACACCCCCTCCTCTCCGAACCACTGCATCCACAACTGATCTGGTAGGCTGAGTCCTCCTACTTGCCTCCTTCCTCATAGAACATTCCTTTGTCATATGGCCCTGACGGCCGCAAGAAAAACAAGCACCAGTAAAAAGACGGCATTTCCCGGGATGACGCACGCCTGTGAACGAGGAAAAAGCGAACCCCGTAGAGGACACTGCTGCGCGGGCGCATGTCTGCTGTTGAGGCGGTTCGCCTTGAGAGTTACCAAATGATCCTGCCAATCGGGCCCTCTTCTGCTGCTCTCGGTTACTCTGTCGATCTCTACATCTCTCAGCCCACGCATAATCTGACGCCTTGGCCCGATTCTCGACGGGCTACTTCTTCACAACCCTTCTTAAGATAATCATCCATATCCTTGGTATACCGGTACATAAAATACTCCCTGGCTGCCAAATCCCTTGCTAGTAACAGGGCCGTCTCCTTCCAATCCATATTTTCTGCTCCAAGTCGTGGAACTGAAGGTCCAGATGTCATGGCCGCAGTAGGAACTGCTGCCGCTGTGCCAAACTCTGCTGCTGCTGGCAACGTCTCAGAACTCCCCGCATGAAGCATCACCCCAGGTGATGATTGGGCCTGTGCCCTTCTAAATCTCTGTACACTACTCGCAGCTCCTTCGGCTGCCTTGCCCTTCTGGGCCCGAGTTGCCTGGCGTGGAGGCATAACTGGTAAAGGAAAGGAATACGTTAGAGGGGTCCAACTTATAACACAGCTCTAAAGCACGATCTCAGAGTGAGAAGAATGGAAACCAATCCTAAATATCCTATAGCCTCACGATTATTGGTGTGGTGCAACACACCGATAATCAAGAACTACTAGATACGATGCTGTAGACACTTTCCGAGATTAAGCGCTCGATACCACTTTTGTCACGACTGTTCGGGGCGTGGATGGTGCATTACCCGGGCACCCAAGTAGTCCTACATCAGATAAAACAGCGTAAAATAAAACCACCAAGATATGAAATAATATAAATTGAGACACAGTATTCGAAGCAAAGTTGCCTTTTCGATACATATATAATTACCCAAAATGAGCAGTTACATCCCAACCTTACAGTGGTCTACAGACCTCTAAGAGTTTTAAACAACAATGGCGGGGCGGGGCCGCCATACCCTGAATGCAAATATCTACAACGACGAGGGGACCGTACCAAATGCTAAGCCTCCGGAGAAGCGGAGCTTTTTCCGGAAAGCGGTGATCCTAAGAACGAGGATCAACGGTAGGAGTACCTTTACTGCGGCATGAACGGCCCGAAGAGGTCGATCTGACAACAGTACAGTATGTGGCGAAAATCGTAAATGAAATCATAGTAGTCTATATAAAGCGGGAGACATGTATGATAACCAAAACTACGATTCTGATAAATAAACGATCGTATCAAGTCGAGGACTCACGCCTCAAAGTCATCATAAAACCGTGCGGGGTAAATGCGAGGCATAGCCGACTACTAAAACCCCGATACAACAGGGCGTAAAGCGTATCATGAGATCTGTCAGGCCGTCACATGATCAAAGCCGCCACTCGCGCGATATCTAATGTGCGCGTAGCCCGGAACTTTCGTAGCTCGCACGGGCCATTCTAATGGCCGCATGAGTATTCCCGCATCGTGGTAGCTACTCCCGGCGTCCTGGACTCGCGTCGCATGGCCATAAAGACGCGTGACCACAAGGGCGCGACTAACACGGAACTCCGTAGCTCGCATAGGCCATCTGACTGCGTAAGGTATTCTCGAATCATAGGTCACTAGACCACTGAGTCTACCCCGCGTGGGCGGCTTAACCCGGAGTTATGGTGATATGATATCAACATAACCGCTTATCGCTAAGCAACATAAGCCTGACAAGGGATAACCCTTTACACAAACATCACAAGACACTAACTCACGTAGCATCCTAACATGCTTACTTATCAAGTCAACAAGAAAGTATTACAAGACTATCACAAATCAATACAATCAAGTTATTCACACAAGGTACTTTCTACATGATGCTAACAAGTTCGGGTTTTTAGCCCCAGGTACTTAATGTATTACTCTTTTAAAAGATCCGTTTCTTCACAAAAATCACACAATACAGTAGTATAAAAATAGAGTGATTATCTTTTGAAGTAAATCAACACATTTCTCTTTGTAAAATCAAGTAACAACATTCTTTTCCCAACGCTTAAGTTTGCCTAATTTCAATTACTCAAGTTTCTCATTTTGAAAGGTTTAGTAGTTCATAGCTTTAATCCTTTAAAACAATTTGAGAAACATATACCCTAAGTGTGAGTAGGTTATTATTATTCGTAACAATCTTATTACAATGCCATGATCTAGTAAATGTAATATCATTTTGTCTCATCTTAGCTCCTATGCAGGATGGAAGTTTCTCTTGGTTTTAATAATACTTTATTAGTCAAAATAATTCCCTTTATTAGCTACTTTGTGGTTTGTTCGACATTTATTACGATCGGTAAAACATCATTCCTTTTGAAAACCAAAAATACTATTTACTCACAAATGAGGTTTCACACTTTTAACAAAATTCATATTAGTATAATAAGTCAAGTCTCTTATTTCCTTAAATCAATAAATCGTTCTTTTTATCACTCTTAGCCGTTATACCTAACTTCCCATAAAGCTAGTATAACTCTTAAGCTTTTAAAACCAAGTGTTACTCTTCTGTTAAAAAATGATTCAGTATTCTTTTGAAATGTTTTCAGTTCTTTATTATTCAGGATTAAGCCGTGGCATTCGTAAGTATTATTGAGCTTAAGCGGTGGCATTCCGTAAGTATTATTCGATTAACACGTACGCGTCTAGTACTACATATATATTATAAAATATCATGCTTTAGGAAGAATCACATACCTTACCGTGAAAACCACCGCCAAGTTGAATATGTCGCGCAGTATCGACTATATCGACCAAATCGCCATCAACGCTCAGGCATCTTCGTATAAAGCTCTAAACAGAGGATTCGCTATTCTACGAACATTTGGGCAGCACTTCCCTACCCGGTGAGCTACTCAAGTCTACTGTGAAAGCGATCCATGTAAATCTGATTCTATTATTCTTCTTTTAAGCCGCCTACTGTGATATGATTCAATTTATTCTGCAATATCCTTCTAAGTATTAATACTTATTCCTATACTTCTACAGTATATATATTCTAATTACAAAAGGAGGATAAGGTTAATTACCTCGGTAAGCCCAATAATATCCTAGATAAAAGTCGCGCCTGAGCAAGGTTTAGCTCCTAAGTTGTGCGCTCCGGTAGCTCCAAGAAAACCCTAGAAGTTCTTCACAACTTCTACTAAGGACTAAGGGATTTGGGCTAGGGTAATTTGGGCATTATAACAATACTAGAAGGCAACTTTTCTACCAAGGGAGGGGGGTAGGTTTCGGCTAGGCTCGGGGGGGACGGGGTTGCCTCGGCCAAGGGCCACTTAGGCGAGAGGGGGAGAGGGTGGTTGGAATGAAAACTTAACAAGAGAAGGGAGGAAATTTCAAGACTTGGAAAGCTTGTTTGTGGATGAAGAACTCTTCATCTTAAGGGGGTATTTATAGGTCAAGACATGGCCAACCAAGGGCCAAGATGGTGCCAAGTGCAAGGCAAGTGTAGGGTGAGGATTTAGGCAAGTGTCCTTGGCCAACTTGCACACAAAATATCCTACCAACTACTTGACAAAAATTGTCATCCAATTGGCCTCAATGCCGTGTAACATCCATCAATGAGAGGGTGACAAGTGTCGCCCTCTCGTTGGTCCAAAATGTTTCGTCTCTCGGAAAAATTCGCAAAAATTAGAAATGACATAGCCGGAATTTATCCTACGCGAGTTGTGTAAAACGTTTCGTCGAAAAACGACTCTAATCGGGTGTTGTGCACAAAGTGAAATCGTCCAAGCCAACTAGGGGGGGGGGAGTGACACGTGTCGCCCTCCTATACGTCCAAAATATTTCAACTTCCGAAAATATCCACAATGGCCAAAATCTCGAAAACAAAGTGGGCCCCACAAAATCGTAAATTTCCCCCGTGGGCCCCACGTGACCATTTCCGAAAATAAAATTCCATAATTCTCTAATATTCCAAGAAGTCCGAATACCAAATCTGGGAATCCAATTCCCATTAACGAACCTTTTTCCTTCACAAAAACCGGAAACTTTTCCGTGGAAAAATCACCTCTTACTTCCTTTCCAATCTCAATGTCGTATTCTCGTACGTACGTCCTCGCATACATACCCTGGAACTACGGGATATAACAGGGGCCCTGTCCCGCCATTGTTGTTATCATTCTTAGAGGTCTGTAGTACTGTTGTGGGCAGAGTTGTAAAAAGGGATGTAACTGTTCTAGTTGTTATTTATATATATGCCGAAAGGAAAGTTTTCTCATATGAACTGTTTCATATTTCATATTATGTCATGTATTGTTTTATATTCCGTTGATTACTCTGAGGTTGTATCACTAGGGTGCCCGGGGTAAGGCACCAGTCACGGGCCCGGGTTCGGGTCGCGACAAAAGTGGTATCAGAGCAGTTAATCCTCGGAAAGTGTCTACAGACCGTATCTAGTAGAGTCTTGATTATCGGTGTGTTGTGTACCACACCAATAATCAGGAGGCTATAGGATATTTAGGATTGGTTTCCATTCTTCTCACTCTGAGATCGTGCCTTAGAGCTGTGTTATAAGTTGGACCCCTCTAACGTATTTCTTTCCCTTACCGTTATGCCTCCGTGTAAGGCAACCCGCCCGAAGGGCAAAGCGTAGGAGGCGCGAGTAAATCTGAGGGTTACGAGGGCACAGCCCAATCATCACGAGGTGGCGCTTCATTCGGGAGTTACACGTCGCCACCCAGTGAGTTTAGCACGGCAACAGTTCCTCTGCGGCCATGATATATGAGCCTTGATTCGCGGCCAGGAACAAAGAATATGGATTACAAAGGAATGGACCTGTTACTAGCTAGGATTTTAGCAACCAGAGAATATAGAGTGCACCGATATATCACGGGTCTTGATGACTATCTAAGAGAGGGTTGTGCAAGAGTAGATCTTCAGTCAGGCTTGAGCATGGCCTGTGTACGGGCTTATGCACAGCAGGCCGAGAAACGTAGAGATCGACGGATTAACCAAGATCCGCAGAAGAGGGCCAGAACAACAGGGTCCTTTGGTAACTTTCGAGGCGAATCGCCTCAGCAGCAGAATGAATATGCGCCTCCGCTAGTGTAGAGTGGTCCTCCACAGGGTTCAGGACATTCGGGGTATGCCAGAGTTGGCCAGAGCTCCAGGGCTTCTGGTTCACAGCTATATGTAGGTTCTAGCCAGCCGGATTTAGTGGTTCAAAGAGGAAGGGGTGTTAGCCAGAGGAGGCCACCCCCACCTCGGTGTGGCCGTTGTGGTAAGTGTCATTGTGGAGAGTGTTGTACTTCTTCGGCAGCTTGTTTTACTTGCGGCCAGCAGGGCCATTTTTGCGAGAAATTTATCCGACCAGAGGTGGCGCGGATATAGTGTCACGACCCGAACCCGGGCCTGTGACTGGTGCCTTACCCGGGCACCCAAGTAGACATACATCAGAGTAATCAGCGGAATATAAAACAAGACATGACATAATATGAAATATGAAACAGTTCATCTGAGAAAACTTGCCTTTCGGCATAAATATATATAACAACTAGAACAGTTACATCCCTTTTTATAACTCTGCCCACAACAGTGTTACAGACCTCTAAGAATGATATGACAACAATGACGGGACAGGGCCCCACCATACCCCTGAATGTAAGTACCTACAACGACAGGGGACTATACCACTGATAAGCCTTCGAAGAAACGGAGCTTCCCAAACGCTGAACTGTGACCCTAAGTGCGAGGATCAACGACTGGTGTACCTCTACCTGCGGCATGAACGCAGCCCCCCGAAGGAGGTCAGTACAACAGGTACCAAGTATGTGAAACTGTAAAGTACTTACAATGAAATCAAGTATTTAAAACCATTTGCAAATACAATTAGTTCAATTTGCACATAGTGCCATATCACAAACAAGAGCAATAATAGGTAAATCAGAATGTGTCTTTCCTAGGCCGCGAATGATCGAAGCAAGGCCAATCACCCATAGTATCATTATGCATGCCTAACCCTGGACTCCCACAGTCCGCATAGGTCACACATAGACCCGCATGAGGTATTCCTCGCATCGGGGGTAGCTAACCCCCGGTACCCTCCTGGACTCCGCGATCGCATAGTCTCAATAGACCGCATAGTCACTTGCCGCGCATAGGGCATCCGCGTCGGGATAAAACACCGGAATGATCAACCTGGAACTCCGCGACTCGCATAGTCACGCAGACCGCATAGGCCGTATAGACCCGCATCAAGGGTGGCAAGCCCTCGGTATAACAAGTCAAGGGGGTAGGTGATATAATAACATAACATCTTATCGTTAAACAACATAAGCACAACAAGGGGAACCCCTTTACACAATCATCACCAGATACTAACACACGTAGCATCCTAACATGTTTACTTATCTAATCAACAAGAAAGTATTACAAGGCTATCACAAACCAACACAATCAAGTTATTCACACAAGGTACTTTCTACTTTATGTTAACTGTTATACCCCGTATTTCCAGAGTATGTACGTAGGGACGTACGTAGAAAAGTTTGAACTTTAAAGTTGGCTTGGCCGATTTTTATTTGTGCACAACACCCGATTAGAGTCGTTTTTCGACGAAATGTTTCCAAGCTTTCGTAGGGAAAATTCCGGCTATGTCATTTTTAATTTTTTCGGATTTTTCCGAGAGACGTAACATTTTGGACCAACGAGAGGGTGACATGTGTCACCCTCAAGTGGGCGAGTTGGTGGACGGTTTTAGCTAGCACGTTTTTGGCATTTTTGTTGCCAAAAATGTTTGGTCAATGTTGTGTAGATATTTTGTGTGGTAGATGGGAAAGTGGGACCCACAAGACACTTGTCCAAATCCACACCCTACACTTGCCTAGTACATGGCTTCATCTTGGCCATTGGTTGGCCAAGGGTTGGCCTATAAATACTTCCCTTGCTTGAAGGTTTTATTCATCCACCATATTTTCCAAAGTCTTAGAAATCCTCCCCCTCCCTTGTTGGTGTTCTCGTCCCTCCCCCTTTGAGAAGGCCTCTTGGCCGAGAGCTCTCCCCCCCTTGGCCGAGAGTACCCCCCCCTAGTGGGGTAGGCCGAGGGGTATATACCCCCCCTCTTGTTAGAAATACTCTCAAAAGTATTGTTATAATGCCCAAATTACCTTAGCCGTATACCTTGTTGTATTCTAAGGTTATACCTATACGAAAAGCCCAGAAAATACTATTATACTTCCGTCAGTCACAAAACCGAAACCCTAAGGAAAATCTTCACCCGTAGTTGAAGTCATAAGTAGAAGTTGGTTAGAACTTCTAAGGGTTGTTTGGAGCGGGTCGGAGCGCACGGAGTAGGAGCTAAACCTTGCTCAGGATCGACATTTAAACTAGGATAATTATGGGCTTATCGAGGTAATTATCTCGTCCCTCTATTGTGATTGAAAATTACATATTGTTAGAATATATAGTTGAAGTATACTATATATAGAACTGAACGTAGTTATCGGCAATGTCTTGCGACTTAAGCCTGAATTTAAAGAAGAATACTGAACTGTAATTACATAGGGCTGTATTACAGTAGACTTGTGTAGTAGTACCGTGGAGTAGAATTGTACCCGTTAGGGTTAGACGTATAACCCCGGTTGGCTTGGTCGCCGGCCTCGGTAGAGGAGAGATTTCTGTTGTTGCGGGGAGGTGCTGCCGAATTTTCTGTAGAATGTTCTACGAAGGGATCTAAATGTTAATAAGCGCCTTGTGGCCTTATAGGTTGAAGTACTACGTGTGGCGCGATCTACTTGGCTTAAAGGAGTAGCCGACAGTTGGAAGTACTTGGAGCGTTTTGCTATTAGTCGATAATCGTCGCGAGGTATGTGAACCTCTTCCTATCTCTTCTAGCATGATATGTGTGAACTATGTAGTACGGTAGACGTACATGTGCTAAATGTATTTGATTGGTTTAAAACATAAAGTGTTATAACGGCTTTATGGGAAGTTGGTTATAACAGCTTTATGTTGGTAAGAAAATACTTGTGGCTTTTAAAAGGTAACTGATTTGAACTATAACTGGCTTGTTGTGATAATAAAGAACTTGAGGTATTTCAAAAGATTTTTGAATCATTTTGAAAGAGGAGGTAGTACTTGATTTTTTTTAGAAAACTTAAGAGTTATACTAGCTTTATGGAAAGTTAGGTATAACGGCTTAAGAATGTTTTACTGATTTTGGAAATCAGAATGTGTATCGACAAACCAACTGCGGCGTTAATAAAGGAAATGTTTTTAATAATTAAGTATTATTAAAACCAGAGAAACTTCCATCTGCATAGAAGCTAAGATGAGACAAAATGATATTTCCTAGATCATGGCTGTTGTAATAAGATTGTTATAAACCAGAATATCCTACTCACATATAAGGCCTATGTTCTCAGATGGTTTAAAGGAGAATTATATTCTTAAATGAATAAGACTATGAACTACGAAACCTTTCTAAAAAGGCAAACTTGAACATTGGAAACTAGGCAAACTTGAACATGGGAAATTAGGCAAACTTGAACATTGGAAAAGAATGTGGCTACTTGATTTTACAAAGAGAAGTAATTGATTTACTCTAAAAAGATAATCACTCTATTTTCATATACCATGTGTATTGTGTGGTTTTTGTGAAGTAACGTATCTTTTAAAGATTTAATGTATGAAGTACTTTGGGGATAGGTACCCGAACTTGTTAGTAGAAAGTACCTTGTGTGAATAACTTGATTGTATTGGTTTGTGATAGCCTTGTAATACTTTCTTGTTGATTTGATAAGTAAGCATGTTAGGATGCTACGTGTGTTAGTATCTTGTGATTATTGTGTAAGGTGGTCACTCTTGTTGTGCTTACGTTGTCAAACGTTAAGCCCGTTGTACTGTTATTGCATCACATACCCTCGACTTATTATACAGGGCTTGCCACCCTGATGCGGTGTATACGGCCTATGCGATCCTTGTGACTATGCGAGTGCGGTAGCTCGGGATTGATCATTCGGGTGTTTAGCCCGATGCGGGGATTCTATGCGGTCTGTTGAGACTATGCGGTCTTTTGAGACTATGCGGTGCGGGAGCCTAGGCGGATACCGAGGTTAGCGCCGATGCGGGGTATACCTCAGCGATGCAGGACCATGATTCGAGGAATACCTCACGCGGGTCCGTGGGTGACCTATGCGAGTGCGAGAGTTCGAGGATAGACGCGCACATTGATATTGCGGGCGAGTGGCGGCCGATCATGTGGTGCGGTGCAGAAAGACCTCGGGATACGCTTTGTGGTATTTTTGGTGCGTGGGTCTTAGTAGTCGGCTATGCCTTCGCATTTGCCCCGTCACGGTTTTATTGTGATAACTTTGAGGCGTGAGTCACGACTTGACATATTCGCTTATTTGTTGTGAATCGTAGTTTGCTTATCATACATGTCTCTCGCTTTATAGACTATTATGATTTCATTTACGTATTTTTAGTTTCACATACTTTCGTTGTTATCGACCTCCTTGGGGCTGCGTTCATGCCGCAGTTGAGGTACACCGGATCGTTGATCCTAGCTCTCGGTCACGATTTGGCGTTTGGGAAGCTCCGTTTCTCCGGAGGCTTATCAGGGGTATAGTCCCCTGTCGTAGTAAGTGTTTACATTCAGGGGTTTGGCGGGGCCCTGTCCCGCCAGTGTTGTCCTATCATTCTTAGAGTGCAGTAAATCTTGTTGTGGGCAGGGTTTGTAAAAAGGATTAAACTGTTCATGTTAAAAAAGTTGTTATTTACATATATGCCGAAAGGCAAGTTTTTCTCAGATTATTGTTTCATATTTCATAATATGTCTTGTATCGTTTTATGTTCCGCTGATTACTCTGATGTTGTATCACTAGGGTGCCCGGGGTAAGGCACCAGTCACGGGCCCGGAATCGGGTCGTGACATTAACAATTTCGGGTTTTTATCCCCAAAGTACTTCATACATTAACTCTTTTAAAAGGTCCGTTTCTTTCAAAAAGTCACACAATACCCGTAGTAGTATAAAAATAGAGTGACTATCCTTTTAAGTGAACCAAAACACTTCCCTTTGTAAATCAAGTAACAACATTATTTTCCAAACGTTCAAGTTTGCCTAATTTCAAATGCTCAGTTTCTCATTTTCGAAAGGTTTCGTAGTTCATAGTTTTAATCACTTAATGATATAATTCTCCTTTAAAACAATTTGAGATACATATGCCTTATATGTGAGTAGGTTATTCTTGTTCATAATCAATCTTATTTAAGCAGCCATGATCTAGGAAATGTAATATCATTTTGTCTCATCTTAGCTTCTATGCAGATGGAGGTTTCTACTGGTTTTAATAATACTTAATTATTCAATACATTTCCCTTTATTAGCGCTGCAGTGGTTTGTTCGATACTTATTCTGATTTCCGAAATCAGTAAAACATTATTCCTTTTAAAAACCAAGTACTCATTACTCACGAATGAGGTTTCACACTTTTTAACAAAATTCATATTAATTCAATTAAGTCAAGTCTCTTATCTTTTAAGATCAAGTCTCTTAACTTCTTAAAATCAATAAACCATTCTTTTTATCTCTCTTAAGTCGTTATACCTAACTTCCCATAAAGCTAGTATAACTCTTAAGCTTTCAAACCAAGTATTATTCTTCTTTCAAAAAGGATTCTTAATTCTTTTGAAATACTTCAAGATTCTTATTATTCAGGCTTAAGTCAAAAGACATTGCCGTAAAACTACATTCAGTTAACACACGTACGTCTACCGTACTATATATATATTCTTTTAAAATACTTCCAGATTCTTATTATTCAGGCTTAAGTCAAAAGACATTGCCGTAAAATTACATTCAGTTAACACACGTACGTCTACCGTACTATATTTATTTTAAAATATCATGCTCAAGAGTATAGGAAGAATCACATATCTCGCGACGATTATCGACTATTAGCAAAACGCTCCATGGCTATCACCCGGCTAGCCTTGTCTACCCTTCAAGTAGTACATGCTACTCGCAGAACATTCAACCTATGAAGGTTATATAAGTCTATCAACTTCTACATTAATATTCTACTGATGCGATTTCAGTTCAAGTCTTTTCTGTAATATCCTTCTATTACAGTTCAATTCTCTTCTATGAATCTTATATTCATTTCTAAACAACTACAGTATGTAATTTCCAATTACAATAGAAGGATAGGATTATTTACCTCGGTAAGCCCAAAATTATCCAAGTTTAATGTCGATCCTGAGCAACGTTTAGCTCCTACTCCGGGTGCTCCAACCCGCTCCAAATAACCCTTAGAAGTTCTACGAAACTTCTTCCTAATACTTCAACCAACTGTGAAGATTTTCCTTAGGGTTTCGTTTAGTGACTGAAGGGAAGTATAATAGTATTTCTGGGCTTTTCGTATAGGTGTAACCTTGGAATACTACAAGGTATTTGGGACAAGGTATTTTGGAATAGTAACTATACTTGGAGAGTATTTCTACCAAGAGGGGGGTGTATTTTACGAAAACAACTCAAGGTAGGGGGTACTCTCGGCCAAGGCCACTAGGATGGGGGTGTACTTCTACCAAAGGCCTACTCAAAGGGGGAGGGGGATGGCTTGGACGAACCATAGAGAGGGAGGGAGAGGGTTTTCAAGACTTAGGGATTTTTGTGGATGAAGAAGTGTTCACAAAGGGGGGGTATTTATAGGCCAACCAATGGCCAAGATCAAGACAAGTGGTAGGCAAGTGTAAGGTCATGATTTGGACAAGTGTTTGTGGGTCCCACTTGCTCAACAACTAAACAAAATATCCTACCAACTCCCACTCTCCAATTCGTCCAATAGACGCCCACACATCCACCAATTAGAGGGTGACAAGTGTCGCCCTCTTGTTGGTCCAAAATATTTCGTCTCTCGGAAAAATCCGCAAAAAATATAAATGACATAGCCGGAATTTTCCCTTCGCAAGCTTTGGAAGACGTTTCGTCGGAAAACGATTCTTTTCGTGTGGTGTGCACAAAATTTCGGTCCTAGCCTAACTTTAAGGCTTAAATTTTTATACGTACGCCCTCACGTACATACTCTGGAAATACGGGGTATAACATTCTCCCCTCCTTAGAAACATTCGTCCCGAATGTTCCTTCTAAGTCTCAAAACAAACATGCGCCAGAATAGTCTTCACTGCTATATTTACGAAAAACAATCATGCCACACCTGGCCACAAATAACATACGCGCAAATACTTACATCCCAGTCCACGAGGATTCACCTCTAACATCATAAACACTCCCACCCAAGGGCTAAAAGGTACTCCCTTCGCACCTTCACTTTACAAACGAAATGATCACTTCTATGTCCTTAACACATGCTCGCTTCTTCTCTTACTCGTCGTACCCTTCTCGTACACTCGAACTCTTTCTCATAACTTACCACATT
The DNA here is from genome assembly GCA_029844215.1 of Przewalskia tangutica. Taxonomy (NCBI): domain Eukaryota; kingdom Viridiplantae; phylum Streptophyta; class Magnoliopsida; order Solanales; family Solanaceae; genus Przewalskia; species Przewalskia tangutica. The sequence continues at coordinate 42,379,208 of CM056733.1, forward strand.
TACATTCGCTTGGTTCCAAAATCTCTGGGTTACTACCTCCAACTTGGTCATCATTAACTGGGAACACTCTGGATGGATCTCCGATATTTTCTGATCATAACAACATGAATGACCGGACGTACTGCCTCCTACGTCGGACGGCAATGCTAACCATAGGCAACTTGGTCTATTCTTCACATGACCTGAAAAGGCCCCAAGTAACTCGGGCTAAGTTTCCTCTGTTTTCCAAAACTCGTCACACCCTTCCGGGGTGGTACCTTCAAGAAGACCCTCCGTCAACCTGAACTCCAAGCGTCGTCGTCGATTATCCGCACGACTTCTGTTGACTCTGAGCTGCCAATAACCTCTTCTGGATAAGCTTCACCCTATCCATATCCTGCCGAGACAAGTATGAACCAACTATCTGAACTTTGCCAACATCGAACCAATCGACCGGCAACTTGCACTTCCGCCCCCTACAAGGCTTCGTAAGGCGATATCCGAATACTGAAATGGTGGTTATAAAAACACTCCCTTAACCGGAGGCAACAATCCTTACAGCTACCCCTGAAATCCAAACACTGGCCCGAGGGCGAATGCGCTACTGAGACTCACCTGAGCTCCTAACCCTGCCTGGTAAAACTTCCAGAAAACGAAATAGCCACCACCTAGGCTTCACTGTCTGTCATAAGGTGAAAGTAGGCACCCCGTGCAGCCTTACAACCTTCCTGATAAAAACATCTCGCATAACTCTCTGTCGAGTAAACAGTCCTGACTGAAGGACAAGATGGGCTGACCTCATCGGCCCGACTACTGGTCGAACACATCTACGAACTCGTACGATAGTTAACTAAACTTGGGCCTAACACCCTCGTGACCCTACCACCTGGCGGGACCACCCCGAACTGACCCCACCACAAAACAGGTCGCGGGTTGACCCGCGATTGGTCCTCAACCCGACCCGCTATCGCGCAAAAACTCTTGTTCCCCGATCCGGAACAATCTCACTAAGCAAGTCACGAAAAACCTAGTGGTCTTCTTAGCTCAACTACCCTCTTTCATATCATACCCCTCAGGGACTTACCACACAAATATATCTCACGTGCACTATGCACACCGATAAGGGTCAAACATAAAAATACATCTTTTACTCGAGATGGCCTTACCTCTAAGGTCTCCACGTATACAACTCTAAGGCTCCCACTTTCTCAATCCCCCAATCTTACCCGGTTATCTAACCATGATTTCTAATCAAAATTAACACAATGCTATGTGAACATAATATTTAAGGTATACTCATCTTATCATACGTACTAATCTCTAGAGGGTTAAAGATCTACATGTATCTACTGCTTCACTACCCTCTGTCGTTTCAATCAATCCTGCCCTGCTGGGCGCAAGCATAACAAGTTGTCGAAGAAATGCGACATTCCCCATAATGACACTTACCACAACGGCCACACCGAGGTGGGGGTGTCCTCCTCTGGCTAACGCCCCTTCTTCTCCGAACTACTGCATCCGCAACTGATCTGGTAGGCTGAGTCCTCCTACTTGCATTCCTCCTATTTGGACATCCTTTCGACACATGGCCCTGACGGCCGCAGGTAAAACAAGCATCAACAAAAGATGACATTCCCCGGGATGACGCCTGCCACGCTGTGAATACTGAGGAAACAACTGAATCCGGTCGGCTGGAAGCTACGTGTATCTGTGAACCAGAAGCCCTGGAGCTCTGACCAACTCCGGCATACTCTGAACGTCCTGAACCCTGTGGAGGACCACTCTGCACCGGCGGAGGTGCATATCTAATCTGCTGCTGAGGCGGTTCGCCTTGAAAGTTACCAAAGGACCCTGCTGTTCTGGCCCTCTTCTGCTGATCTTGGTTAACCCGTCGATCCCTACGTTTCTTGGCCTGCTGCGCATAAGCCCGTACGCAGGCCATGCTCATGCCTGACTGAAGAGATATTCTTACACAAACTTCTCTTAGATATTCATCAAGGCCCGCGATAAATCGGTACATCATATACCCTCTGGTAGCTTAAATCCCTAGCTAATGCAGTCGTCTCTTTGCGATCTATATTCTCTCGCTCCCGTCGTGGGCGAAGGTGTAAATGTCATGGTCGCGATGAGGCTGCTGCCGCCGTGCTAAACTCATTGGGCGGCGTCGCAGAACTCCCGAATGAAGTACCACCCGGTGATGATTGGGCACGTGCCCTAGTAACCCTCTGTGCTATACTCGCAGCTCCCTCGGCTGCCTTGCCCTTCTGGGCCCGGGTTGCCTTACGCGGAGGCATAACTGGTACGGGAAAGGAATACGTTAGAGAGGTCTAACCTATAACACGACTCTAAGAACGATCTCAGAGTGAGAAGAATGGAAACCAATCCTAAATATCCTATAGCCTCCTGATTATTGGTGTGGTGCACAACACACCGATAATCAAGATTCTACTAGATACGGTCTGTAGACACTTTCCGAGGATTAATCGCTTCGATACCACTTTTGTCACGACCGAACCGGGCGTGATCGTGCCTACCCGGCACCCAAGTAGACATACATCGAGTAATCAATAATATAAAACAAGACATGACATAATATGAAATAAACAGTTTCATCCGAGAAAACTTGTCTTTCGGCATACATATATATAACAACTAGAAACGATTACATCCCTTTTACAACTCGCGCTTAGCGATGTTCTGACCTCTAGAATGATATGACAACAATGACGGGACAGGGCCCCGCCATACCCCTGAATGTAAGTACCTACAACGATAGGGGACTATACCACTGATAAGCCTCCGAAGAAACGGAGCTTCCCAAACGCTGAACTGTGACCCTAAGAGCGAGGATCAACGACTGGTGTATCTCTACCTGCGGCATGAACGCAGCCGAAGAGGTCGATAACTGCCAGTACAGTATGTGAAACTATAAAGTACTTACAATGAAATCAAGTATTTAAAACCATTTACAAATACAATTAGTTCAATTTGCACATAGTGCCATATCACAAACAAGAGCAATAATAGGTAAATCAGAATGTGTCTTTCCTAGGCCGCGAATGATCGAAGCAAGGCCAATCGCCCATAGTATCATTATGCATGCCTAACCCCGACTCCGCATCGCGCATAGTCACACATAGACCCGCATGAGGTATTCCTCGCATCGAGGGTAGCTAACCCCCAGTACCCTCCTGGACTCCCGCAGTCCGCATAGTCTCAATAGACCGCATAGTCACACAGACCGCATAGGGCATCCCCCGCATCGGGATAAAACACCCGGAATGATCAACTCGAACTCCGCACTCGCATAGTCACGCAGACCGCATAGCCGTATAGACCGCATCGGGTGGCAAGCCCTCGGTATAACAAGTCAAGGGGGTAGGTGATATAATAACATAACATCTTATCGTTAAACAACATAAGCACAACAAGGGGAACCCCTTTACACAAACATCACCAGATACTAACACACGTAGAATCCTAACATGTTTACTTATCAAATCAACAAGAAAGTATTACAAGGCTATCACAAACCAACACAATCAAGTTATTCACACAAGGTACTTTCTACTTTATGTTAACAATTTCGGGTTTTTATCCCCAAAGTACTTCATACATTAACTCTTTTAAAAGGTCCGTTTCTTTCAAAAAGTCACACAATACCCGTAGTAGTATAAAATAGAGTAACTATCCTTTTAAGTGAAAAAAAACACTTCACTTTGTAAATCAAGTAACAACATTATTTTCCAAACGTTCAAGTTTGCCTAATTTCAAATGCTCAGTTTCTCATTTTCGAAAGGTTTCGTAGTTCATAGTTTTAATCACTTAATGATATAATTCTCCTTTAAAACAATTTGAGATACATATGCCTTATATATGAGTAGGTTATTCTTGTTCATAATCAATCTTATTTAAGCAGCCATGATCTAGGAAATGTAATATCATTTTGTCTCATCTTAGCTTCTATGCAGATGGAGGTTTCTACTGGTTTTAATTGTCACGACCCGAACCCGGGCCCTGACTGGTGCCTAACCCCGGGCACCCTAGTGATACAACATCAGAGAAAAACCAGCGGAAATAAAAACTTAAACATTTAAATAGACATGGATCAAGATAAAGAAAATAGGCCAACCAAAACGATTGCCTTTCAACATATATATATATATATATATATAGACATTTGAACAGTTACAATCCTTACAACCCTGCCCACAACAGTGCTACAGACCTCTAAGATTTATACAACAACTATGACGGGACAGGGCCCCGCCATACCCCTGAATGTACAAGAACCTGCTGACTCGTGGTAACATGCAAAGATAAGCCTCAGAAGGAACGGAGCTTCCAACACGCTGAAATGTGATCCTAAACGCGGATCGACAACGATGTACCTCACTGCGGCATGAACGCAGCCCCGAAGAGGTCAAGACGAGTGTACCAAGTATGTGAAAGCGTAAAATCAGAAATGAAATCATAGCGATCTATATAAAGCGGAGACATATATGATAACCAAACTACAAGACACCACATATAAATAAATATATCAAGTCGTGGACTCACGCTCCAAATCATCACTCGTGCGTGGAATTTCTTCCTCGCCGTGATGCTATGATATAACAACACCAAGGAGTATATGTGAACACCGTGTCCTACGTGTCAATAAAACCGTCTGAGGCAAGTATAACTACCAGATCCGACCATACCAACAATCGCATAACCATATCATGAAGGCGACACGTGGCAAGTCAATAGCCTCCACTCACCGCGCCCACGTAGGCGGCGGGCAAGTGAATCGACACGCACAGATCACAACCGTAAGTCACGGCTCCATCCAAACACCGACTCGCGGCTAACACGCGGCAAGTACACTAACCTCCACCAGATCCACTGCGCCACGTAGGCGGCGAAGCGTGAATCGGCAGGCACCGATCACAACCGTAAGTCACGATACTTCGCCGAAGGCGACACGTGGCGGTGCAATAACCTATACCAGATCCACCGCGCCACGTGGCGGCGGGGCAAGTAAACAGCTACGCGACCGATCACAACCCTAATTCACGATAATTCGCCATAAATAACCATAATGGTCACATGTCCACATCATGGTGTAGACATGCCCATGTAATAATAATAACAGGCGTGCGTGGAATCTTCCGTCACGCCAGACGCCCAAGTAAGTTCTCAACAAGTCAACCGGCCCTCTATCGAGAGACGCGGTAGAATAGAAACACAATTCTTGCACAACAAGGACTATCTCAATAAGCATAGGCAAACTACCCAACAAACAGCATAGGCAAGCTACACAACAACAAGCATAGGCAAGTTACACAACTCAAAGTACTTTCATTTTAAGTCAAAATCCGGGTGTTAACCCTAAAGTACTACGTACGTTAAATTCCTTTTTTAAAAAGATCCATTCCTTTTATAAAAGTCACCCGATACTCGTAGTATAAAATAGAGTGACTCACATTTTTAGGTAAACCAAAACACTTTCCTTTTTAACCACATTCCCTTCCCTAAGGTTCCAGTTTGCCTAATTTCAATTACTCAAGGCTCTTTATTTTAGAAAAGTTTCATAGTTCAATGTCTTAATCTCTTTTAAAACATTTGAGTAACATATGCCTTATATGAGTGTAGGTTATTCTTATTCATAATCAATCTTTTTAAGCAGTCATGATCTAGGAAATGTAATATCATTTTGTCTCATCTTAGTTTCTATGCAGATGGAGGTTTCTACTGGTTTTAATAATACTTCATTATTCATTACATTTTCCTTTATTAACGCCGCCGTGGTTTGTCGATACTCATTCTGATTTCCGAAATCAGTAAAACGTTATTCCTTTTAAAACCAAGTACCCATTACTCACGAATGAGGTTTTACATTGTTAACAAACTTCATATTAATACAATTAAGTCAAGTCTCTTATGTTTTAAGATCAAGTCTCTTAACTTTCAAAAAAATCAGTAAACCATTTCTTTTTACCATTCTTAAGACGTTATACCTAACTTCCCATAAAGCTAGCATAACTCTTATGTTTTCAAAACCAAGTACTACTCTTCTTTTCAAAAAGGTTCTTAATTCTTTTGAAATACTTCAAGATTCTTATTATCACACATCAAGTCAGTTGTAAGTCAAATCAGTTACCTTTTAAAATCCACAAAGCATATCTTACTTACATAAAGCTGTTATAACCAACTTCCCATAAAGCCGTTATAACACTTTATGTTCTAAACAAATCAAATACATTTAACACATGTACGTCTACCGTACTATATAGTTATACACATATCATGCTAGAAAAGATAGGAAGAGGTTCACATACCTCGCGACGATTATCGACTAATAGCAAAACGCTCCAAGTACCTCAAACCGTCGGCTACTCCTTAAGCCAAGTAGATCACTCCACACGTAGTACTTCAACCTATAGAGGCCACAAGGCGCCTATTAACATCTAGATCTTATCGTAGAATATTCTCTGAGAAAATTGGCAAGACCTCCCACATGTGGCGTAAATCTCCTCCTCTATCGAGGTCGGCTACCAAGCCAACCAGGGGGGGGGGGTTTACACGTCTAACCGGACGTGTACAATTCTACTACACAGTAATGCTACACAAGTCTACTGTAATACAGTCCTATGTAATTACAGTTCAGTTCTCTTCTTTAAATTCAGGCTTAAGTCAAAAGACATTGCCGCTCAATTATGCTCAGTTCTATATATAGTATACTTTAACTATATATTCCTACAACATGTAATTTCCAATTACAATAGAAGGTCAAGAGTGTTTACCTCGATAAGCCCAAAATTATCCAAGTATAAATGTCGATCCTGAGCAAGGTTTAGCTCCTACTCCGTGCGCTCCAACCCGCTCCAAACAACCCTTAGAAGTTCTAACCAACTTCTACTTAACACTTCAACCGACTATGAAGGTTTTCCTTAGGGTTTCGTTTTGTGACTGAGGGAAAGTATAATAGTATTTCTGGGCTTTTAGTATAGGTATAACCTTGGAATACTACAAGGTATAAGGGCCAAGGTATTTGGGTATTAACAATACTTGGAGAGTATTTCTATACCACAAAAGGGGGTATTATACGAAAACAACTAGGCTAGGGGGGGTACCCCACGGCCAAGCCTCTACAAAGGGGGAGGGGGAGGCCCTCTCGGCCAAAGCTTCACAAGGGAGGGGGAAGGGGCTTTGGACGAAGCAAACAAGAGGGAGGGAGTAGTGTGAGACTTAGAAAGATTGCTCAAGTTTTGGATGAAGAAAGTCTTCAACTTAGAGGGGTATTTATAGGTCAAGTAAAGGCCAACCAATGGACAAGATGAAGACAAGTGTGGTGCAAGTGTAGGGCAAGATTTCAACCATGTGGACCTTATCCATATACCACAACAACTTGCACAAATATCCTACCTAACCCAAGGCACAAAAAACGTGCCAAAGCCTTGCCTTTGCCGTCCACTTGCTTCCAATGTGAGGGTGACACATGTCACCCTCCCGTTGGTCCAAAATGTTTCGTCTCTCGGAAAAATCCGCAAAAATTATAAATTACATAGCCGTATTTTTCCTTTCGTAAGTTTAGTAAAACGTTTCGTCGAAAAACGATTCCTTTCGGCACTTGTGCCCAATTTCGAACCTTTGCCAACTTTAAGGCTTAAATTATAATACGTACGCCCTTACGTACATACTCTGGAAATACGGGGTATAACATTCTCCCCTCCTTAGAAACATTCGTCCCGAATGTTCCTTCTCAAGACGGATAACGATAAAGTTCCTCCAGCAAGTTGTCAACGCCACGCCTGGCCACGAAACAACACACGTCCTCTTCCTTCCTTACTCGTCGTGCCCTTCTCGAACACTTGAACTCTTTTAGTATACGCACCACACTTTAGTCATCGCTTTAGTTTCCAAAACTTTGGAGTCACCACCTCCAAACTTGGTCATCTTACTAGCTTCACTTTCCTCTAAGGCCATTCCCGGCCCTCACGAACCGATTCTGGTCGAACGCATCCACGAACTCATACGATGGTCATCTAAACTTGGGCCTAGCACCCTTGTGACCCTACCACCTGGCGGGACCACCCAGAGCTGACCCCACCTCGAAACAGGCCGCGGGTTGGCCCTCAACATGGCCCCAACCCGACCCACTTAACGCATCAAGCTCTTGTTCCCCGATCCGGAACAATCTTACCTATACAGGTCATGAAAAGCTACCACTTCCATTTTACACAAAACATTCTAGGCACAAAATGCACTCTGACAAGGATCACTTGCAAAATTTTGTACTCAAGACGGCCTTACATCTAAGGCCTCAACTGTAATATTCTAAGGTTCATCATTTCTCACCCCCCAGGCTTCCCCTTTCTCACTAACCAGGTTTCTAAATCACATTTTAGCACAAAGCTATCCGAACATAACATAAAACACATCATCAATACATACAAAACTCTAGAGGGTTAAGGATATACCTGAAAATAGGCGGTTCAAAGGACCACTAAAACTGGGAACCTCCACCGCGACCTCTACCGTGGCCTGCCGGTGTATGAACATCCTGCCTAACTATGGAAGGTGAAGAACCCGCAACTGATCTAGTAGTTTGTGCTATCCCACCAGTGCTACCCTTGGTCGGACAGTCTCCCGTCAAATGGCCCTGTCGGCCGCAAGTATAGCAATCTCCCAAACCGACGACATTCCCCATGGGCTTTACCACATGGTCACACCGAGATCTGGTGGCCTCATCCGGCGAGCACTCCTACTCCCGAAAATCTGAAACACAGGAGCCACGACCGCTCCCGAATATCCCGAAGGTCCCGGCGTGGAGGACCACTGCATGCAGCGGAGGTACATAACTAGTCTGCTTGGCGGTCCGCCTCGAAAGTCATCAAAGGACCTGTGCTCGACCCTCTTCTGCGATCTTGGTCATTCCGCCGATTTCTCGCCTCACATCCAAGTGCATAAGCTGCATGCGGGCAATGTCCATGCGGTGAAGAGCTACACCCAAACAACTCTGCTAGGTAATCATCGAGCCTGTAACATATCGGTGCACTCGATCCTCCATACTAGCTACTAACGCGGGGGCGTGTCGAGCCAATGAGTCGAACTCACATTGTACTCTGAATCGTGCGCGGATCGCCTCAACACCAAAAATCTGTCGGCCCGAGCCCTCTCATGCGTGGAGGCAAGAAATGTGCAAGAAATGCCTCGAGAACTCGTCCCATAAAGTGGAAGTGCATTCTCTCTCCCGGGACAGCTCCACGAATCAAACGATCGGCTGCGGTATCACGCGCGGTGATGCGAACTTAAGACCACCGACTCGGTCTCGATGCCTTGATCACTCTCATGATCCGCAGAATCGCTTCGGATGAACTCCTGCGGATCATCCTCGTGCCTCGACCCATAAAACTCTGGCGTTACATCTCGAGAAAATCCGTAGCCTCAAACTATCGATCTGGGTGAACCATCGGTGCTCGGGCTGCTGCGTCGGCCTATCCTCATATCTCGGCCTGACCTCGCCAATAATCGCCCACTCGCGTAACCCATCTCTGCTGCTCGGTGCGGGATGGAGGCTCAGTCTTGTGGTCTCGTAGAGGCCGCCATTGCTCTACTCGCTCTCGCTACCTTGCCCTTCGGGCGGGTTGCCTTTCGCGGAGGCATAACTGGTAAAAACGAAGTATGTCAGAGGGGTCCAATCTTATCACACAGCTCTAAGGCACGATCTCAGAATGAGAAGAATGGAAACCAATCCTAAATGTCCTGCAGCCTCCTGATCATAGATGTGGTGCACAACACCGATAATCAAGACTCTACTGACACGGTCTGTAGACACTTTCCGAGGACTAACTGCTCTGATACCACTTTTGTCACGACCCGAACCCGGGCCCGTGACTGGTGCATAACCCCGGGCACCCTAGTGACACAACATCAGAGAAAAACCAGCGGAAATAAAAACTTAAACATTTAAATAGACATGGATCAAGATAAAGAAAATAGGCCAACCAAAACGATTGCCTTTCAACATATATATATATATATATAGACATTTGAACGATTATAATCCTTACACCGCCACACAATGCTACTGGACTTAAGATTTATATAACAACTATGACGGACGGGGCCCGCCATACCCCGAATGTACAAGAACCTGCTGACTCGGGTAACATACCAAAGATAAGCCTCGAAGGAACAGAGCTTCCAACACGCTGAAATGTGATCCTAAACGGGGATCGGCGGTAGATGTACCTCTACTGCGGCATGAACGCGGCCCGAAGGAGGTCGATTCGGCCAGTACCAAGTATGTGGCGTAAAATCAGTAAATGAAATCATAGCGATCTATATAAAGCGAGACATGTATGATAACGAAACTACTGACACCACATATAAACATCATATCAAGTCGTGGACTCGCCCTCAAATCATCACTCGTGCGTGGAATTCCTTCCTCACCGCGTGATCATGATATAACAACACGAGGTATATGTGAACACCGTGTCCTACCGTGTCAATAAAACCGTGAGGCAAGTATAACTACCAGATCCGACCGCACAACAATATCGTACAACCATATCATGAAGTTGACACGTGGCAAGTGCAATAGCCTCCACTTCCACCGCGCCACGTGGTGGCGGGGCAAGTGAATCGGCTACGCACCAGATCACAACCGTAAGTCACGAAGCTCCATCCAAACACTGACTCGCGAAGCTGACACGTGGCAAGTATACTAACCTCCACCAGATCCACCTGCGTCACGTAGCTGACGGGGGCAAGTGAATCGGCCAGGCACCCGATCACAACCGTAAGTCACGATACTTCGCCACGAAGCTGACACGTGGCAGGTGCAATAACCTATACCAGATCCACCTGCGTCACGTAGCTGACGGGGGCAAGTAAACAGGCTACGCACCCGATCACAACCGTAAATCACGATACTTCGCCATAAATAACCATAATGGTCACATGTCCACATCATCGGTGTAGACATGCCCATGTAATAATAATAGCGGGCGTGCGTGGAATCTTCCGTCACGCCAGACGCCCAAGTAAGTTCTCAACAAGTCAACCGGCCCTCCATCGAGAGACGCGGTAGAATAGAAACACAATTCTTGCACAACAAGGACTATCTCAATAAGCATAGGCAAGCTACCCAACAACCAGCATAGGCAAGCTACACAACAACAAGCATAGGCAAGTTACACAACTCAAAGTACTTTCATTTTAAGTCAAAATCCGGGTGTTAACCCTAAAAATTACTCGTCGTTAAATTCCTTTTTAAAAGATCCATTCCTTTTATAAAAGTCACCCGATACCGTAGTATAAAATAGAGTGACTCACATTTTTAGGTAAACCAAAACACTTTCCTTTTAACCACATTCCCTTCCTAAGGTTCCAGTTTGCCTAATTTCAATTACTCAAGGCTCTTTATTTTAGAAAAGTTTCATAGTTCAATGTCTTAATCTCTTTTAAAACATTTGAGTAACATATGCCTTATATGAGTGTAGGTTATTCTTATTCATAATCAATCTTTTTAAGCAGCCATGATCTAGTAAATGTAATATCATTTTGTCTCATCTTAGTTTCTATGCAGATGGAGGTTTCTACTGGTTTTAATAATACTTCATTATTCATTACATTTTCCTTTATTAACGCCGCCGTGGTTTGTCGATACTCATTCTGATTTCCGAAATCAGTAAAACGTTATTCCTTTTAAAACCAAGTACCCATTACTCACGAATGAGGTTTTACATTGTTAACAAACTTCATATTAATACAATTAAGTCAAGTCTCTTATCTTTTAAGATCAAGTCTCTTAACTTTCAAAAAAATCAGTAAACCATTTCTTTTTACCATTCTTAAGGCGTTATACCTAACTTCCCATAAAGCTAGCATAACTCTTATGTTTTCAAAACCAAGTACTACTCTTCTTTTCAAAAAGGTTCTTAATTCTTTTGAAATACTTCAAGATTCTTATTATCACACATCAAGTCAGTTATAAGTCAAATCAGTTACCTTTTAAAATCCACAAAGCATATCTTACTTACATAAAGCTGTTATAACCAACTTCCCATAAAGCCGTTATAACACTTTATGTTCTAAACCAATCAAATACATTTAACACATGTACGTCTACCGTACTATATAGTTATACACATATCATGCTAGAAAAGATAGGAAGAGGTTCACATACCTCGCGACGATTATCGACTAATAGCAAAACGCTCCAAGTACCTCAAACCGTCGGCTACTCCTTAAGCCAAGTAGATCACGCCACACGTAGTACTTCAACCTATAGAGGCCACAAGGCGCCTATTAACATCTAGATCTTATCGTAGAATATTCTACAGAAAATTCGGCACTCTCACATGGCAGCGTAAATCTCTCCTCTATCGAGGCGGCTACCAAGCCAACCACGGGGTTTACACGCCTAACCGGGCGTACAATTCTACTACACGATGCTACACAAGTCTCATGTCTGATCCTATATAATTACAATTCAGTTCTCTTCTTTAAATTCAGGCTTAAGTCAAAAGACATTGCCGCTCAATTATGCTCAGTTCTATATATAGTATACTTTAACTATATATTCCTACAACATGTAATTTCCAATTACAATAGAAGGTCAAGAGTGTTTACCTCGATAAGCCCAAAATTATCCAAGTAGAAATGTCGATCCTGAGCAAGGTTTAGCTCCTACTCCGTGCGCTCCAACCCGCTCCAAACAACTCTTAGAAGTTCTAACCAACTTCTACTTAACACTTCAACCGACTATGAAGGTTTTCCTTAGGGTTTCGTTTTGTGACTGAGGGAAAGTATAATAGTATTTCTGGGCTTTTAGTATAGGTATAACTTTGGAATACTACAAGGTATAAGTGCCAAGGTATTTGGGTATTAACAATACTTGTAGAGAATTTCTATACCACTAAAGGGGTATTATACGAAACAACTAGGCTAGGGGTACCCCAATGCCAAGCCTCTACAAAGGGGAGGGAGGCCTCTCGGCCAAAGCTTCACAAGGGAGGGGAAGGGGCTTTGGGCCAGAAGCAAACAAGAGGGAGGGAGTAGTGTGAGACTTAGAAAGATTGCTCAAGTTTTGGATGAAGAAAGTCTTCAACTTAGAGGGGTATTTATAGGTCAAGTAAAGGCCAACCAATGGACAAGATGAAGACAAGTGTGGTGCAAGTGTAGGGCTAGATTTCAACCATGTGGACCTTATCCATCTACCACAACAACTTGCACAAATATCCTACCTAACCCAAGGCACAAAAAACGTGCCAAAGCCTTGCCTTTGCCGTCCACTTGCTTCCAATGTGAGGGTGACACATGTCACCCTCCCGTTGGTCCAAAATGTTTCGTCTCTCGGAAAAATCCGCAAAAATTATAAATGACATAGCCGTATTTTTCCTTTCGTAAGTTTAGTAAAACGTTTCGTCGAAAAACGATTCCTTTCGGCACTTGTGCCCAATTTCGAACCTTTGCCTACTTTAAGGCTTAAATTATAATATGTACGCCCTTACGTACATACTCTGGAAATACGGGGTATAACATTAATAATACTTAATTATTCAATACATTTCCCTTTATTAGCGCTGCAGTGGTTTGTTCGATACTTATTCTGATTTCCGAAATCAGTAAAACATTATTCCTTTTAAAAACCAAGTACTCATTACTCACGAATGAGGTTTCACACTTTTTAACAAAATTCATATTAATTCAATTAAGTCAAGTCTCTTATCTTTTAAGATCAAGTCTCTTAACTTCTTAAAATCAATAAACCATTCTTTTTATCTCTCTTAAGTCGTTATACCTAACTTCCCATAAAGCTAGTATAACTCTTAAACTTTCAAACCAAGTATTATTCTTCTTTCAAAAAGGATTCTTAATTCTTTTGAAATACTTCAAGATTCTTATTATTCAGGCTTAAGTCAAAAGACATTGCCGTAAAACTACATTCAGTTAACACACGTACGTCTACCGTACTATATATATATTCTTTTAAAATACTTCCAGATTCTTATTATTCAGGCTTAAGTCAAAAGATATTGCCGTAAAATTACATTCAGTTAACACACGTACGTCTACCGTACTATATTTATTTTAAAATATCATGCTCAAGAGTATAGGAAGAATCACATACCTCGCGACGATTATCGACTATTAGCAAAACGCTCCATGGCTATCACCCGGCTAGCCTTGTCTACCCTTCAAGTAGTACATGCTACTCGCAAAACATTCAACCTATGAAGGTTATATAAGTCTATCAACTTCTACATTAATATTCTACTGATGCGATTTCAGTTCAAGTCTTTTTTGTAATATCCTTCTATTACAGTTCAATTCTCTTCTATGAATCTTATATTCATTTCTAAACAACTACAGTATGTAATTTCCAATTACAATAGAAGGATAGGATTATTTACCTGGGTAAGCCCAAAATTATCCAAGTTTAATGTCGATCCTGAGCAACGTTTAGCTCCTACTCCGGGTGCTCCAACCCGCTCCAAATAACCCTTAGAAGTTCTACGAAACTTCTTCCTAATACTTCAACCAACTGTGAAGATTTTCCTTAGGGTTTCGTTTAGTAGTGAAGGAAGTATAATAGTATTTCTGGGCTTTTCGTATAGGTGTAACCTTGGAATACTACAAGGTATTTGGGCCAAGGTATTTTGGAATAGTAACTATACTTGGAGAGTATTTCTACCAAGAGGGGGGTGTATTTTACGAAAACAACTCAAGGTAGGAGGGTACTCTCGGCCAAGGCTACTAGGAGGGGGGGGGGGTGTACCCCTAGGCCAAAGGCCTACTCAAAGGGGGAGGGGTATGGCTTGGACGAACCATAGAGATGGAGGGAGAGGGTTTTCAAGACTTAGGGATTTTTGTGGATGAAGAAGTCTTCACAAAGGGGGGGTATTTATAGGCCAACCAATGGCCAAGATCAAGACAAGTGGTAGGCAAGTGTAAGGTCAAGATTTGGACAAGTGTTTGTGGGTCCCACTTGCTCAACAACTAAACAAAATATCCTACCAACTCCCACTCTCCAATTCGTCCAATAGACGCCCACACATCCACCAATTAGAGGGTGACAAGTGTCGCCCTCTTGTTGGTCCAAAATATTTCGTCTCTCGGAAAAATCCGCAAAAAATATAAATGACATAGCCGGAATTTTCCCTTCGCAAGCTTTGGAAGACGTTTCGTCGGAAAACGATTCTTTTCGTGTGGTGTGCACAAAATTTCGGTCCTAGCCTAACTTTAAGGCTTAAATTTTTATATGTACGCCCTCACGTACATACTCTGGAAATACGGGGTATAACATATAGAGATTCAGCCTTCAGGATCAGTGGCTAGTTCGTCACCTTCCTTAGCTATGCGCCCAACAGGGCAAGATTGATTAGAACGACAAAAGGGGAGTGAAGCTGTAGATACAGGTAGATCCTTAACCCTCTAGAGATTTGTACGTATGATAAGAAGAGTATGCCTTAAAAGTTATGTTAATTGTGATTAGAAATCATGGTTAGTTAACTGGGTAAGATTGGGGATAAGGAAAGTGTGAGCCTTAGAGTTTTATACGTGGAGACCTTAGAGGCAAGGCCATCTCGAGTAAGAGATCTATATTTTTATGTTTGACCCTTATCAGAGTGCATAGTATAAGTGGGATATATTTGTGTAATAAGTCTCTGGGTAGTGTGAAATGAAAGAGGGTAGTTGATCTAAGAAGACCACTAGGTTTTCGTGACTTGATTGTGGGATTGTTCCGGAATCGGGAAGCAAGTGTTTGACGCGATAGTGGGTCGGGTTGCGGACCGATTGCGGGTCAACCCGCGGCCTGTATGGTGGTGGGGTCAGTTTGGGGTGGTCCCGCTTTGTGTTAGGGTCACGAGGGTGTTAGGCCCAAGTTTAGTTAACCATCGTACGAATTCGTGGATGCGTTCGACCAGTAGTCGGGCCGATGAGGTCAGTCCCTCTTGTCTTTCAGTCAAGATCGTTTACTCGGTAGAGGGTTATGCGTGATGTTATGTCAGAAAGGTTGTAAGGCTGCACGAGGTGCCTACTTTCACCCTATGACAGGCAGTGGAGCCCAGGTTACGACTATTTCTTTTTCTGGAAGTTTTACCAGGCTGGGTTAGGATCTCAGGTGAGTCTCAGTATCGCATTCGCCCTCGGGCCAGTGTTTGGATTTCAGGGGTAGCTGTGAGGATGGTTGCCTCCTGTTGAGGGAGTGTTTTAATAGCTACCATTTCAGTATTCGAATGTCTCTTTATGACGCCTTGTAGGGGCGGAAGTGTAAGTTGCCGGTCGATTGGTTCGATGTCGGCATGGTTCAGATAGTTGGTTCATACTTGTTTCGGCAGGATGGGGATAGGGTGAAGCTTATCCAGAAGAGGTTATTGGCAGCTCAGAGTCAACAGAAGTCGTGCGGATAATCTGCGACAACACTTGGAGTTCAGGTTGACGGTGGGTCTTCTTGAAGGTACCACCCCGGAAAGGGTGTGACGAGTTTTGGAAAATAGAGGAAACTTAGCCCGAGGTACTTTGGGCCCTTTCAGATCATTTGAAGAGTAGGCCAGGTCGCCTATAGGTTAGCATTGCCATCCGACTTAGGAGGCAGTACGTCCGGTCTTTCATGTTGTTATGTTCGGAAAAGTATCAGAGATCCATCCAAAGTGATCCCATTTAATGATGACCTTGTTGGAGATAGTAACCCAGGAAACTGAAGCAGTAACAGAAATGTGGTAAGTTATGAGAAAGAGTTCGAGTGTACGAGAAGGGTACGACGAGTAAGGGAAGAAGCGAGCATGTGTTAAGAACATAAAAGTGATCATTTCGTTTGTAAAGAAAAGGTGCGAAGGGAGTATCTTTTAGCCCTTGGGTGGGAGATTTTGTAGTGATGGAGGTGGTTCCTCGTGGACTTGGATTAAGTATTTGCGCGGGTGTTTTCTGTGGCCAGGTGTGGCATGATTGTTTTCGTAAGTATAGCAGTGAAGACTATACTGGCGCATGTTTGTTTTGAGAATTAGAAGGAACATTCGGGACGAATGTTTCTAAGGATGGGAGAATGTTATACCCCATATTTCCAGAGTTTGTACGTGAGGACGTACGTAGAGAAGTTTGAGCCTTAAAGATAGGCAAGGTTCGAAATTTTGTTCACAACCCCCGAAAAGAATCGTTTTTCGACTAAACGTTTTACAAGACTTGCGAAGGGAAAATTACGGCTATGTCATTTCAAATTTTTGCGGATTTTTTTGAGAGATGAAACATTTTGGACCAACGGGAGGGTGACATGTGTCACCCTCATATTGGACGTTGTTGTGGGCGTTAAATGGGACGATTTGAAGTCTTGGGTTAGGTAGGATATTTGTGATAGTTGGTGTGGAAGATGGATAAGGTACACATGGGTAAATCCTCACCCTACACTTGCCTACCACTTGGCTTGATCTTGGCCCTTGGTTGTCCTATAAATACCCCCCCCCCCCCCCTTAGTTGAAGACTTCTTCATCCTAAAATAATTTCTAAGTCTTGAAAGCCCTCTCCCCCTTTGTGTAGTGTTTTCGCCCAAGCCTACCCTCCCCTGTGAGGCCCTCGCCGAGAGCACCCTCCCCTCGAAAGTATCCCCTTTGCCTAGTTGTTCTCGTAGAATACACCCCCTCTTGGTAGAAAAGTATTCTCCAAGTATTGTTACTATTCCAAAATACCTTGGCCCCAAATACTTTGTAGTATTCCAAGGTTACACCTATACCGAAAGCCAGAAATACTATTATACTTCCTTGATCCACAAAAATGAAACTCTAAGGAAAATCTTCATAGCCGGTTGAAGTATTAAGAAGAAGTTGCGTAGAACTTCTAAGGGTTGTTTGGAGCGGGTTGGAGCGCCCAGAGTAGGAGCTAAACGTTGCTCAGGATCGACATTAGAACTTGGATAATTTTGGGCTTATCGAGGTAAATACTCTTGTCCTTATATTGTAATTGGAAATTACATACTGTAGTAGTATAGAAATGTATATAAGATACATAGAAGAGAATTGAATCAGAATGGAAGGATATTACAGAAGAGAATTGAACTGAAATCACATCAGAAGAATATTAGAGAAGAAGATTAAACTGTACTTACATAGGACTGTATTTGCAGTAGACTTGTGTAGATTATCGGGTAGGGAAGTGCTGCCCGAATTTCCGTAGAATAAAGAACCTACTGCTTAAAATATTCTTCAGAGTAGTCTAGACGTTGATAGACGTATATGGCCATTATAGGTTGAAGTACTGCGAGTAGCGTGTTCTACTTGAAAGGTGGACAAGGCTAGCCGGGTTATAGCCGTGGAGCGTTTTGCTAATAGTCGATAATCATCGCGAGGTATGTGATTCTTCCTATCCTCTTGAGCATGATATTTTAGAAGAATATATATATAGTACGGTAGACGTACGTGTGTTAACTGAACGTAGTTTTACGGCAATGTCTTTTGACTTAAGCCTGAATAATAAGAATCTTGAAGTATTTCAAAAGAATTAAGAAACCTTTTTGAAAGAAGAGTAATACTTGGTTTAAAAAGCTTAAGAGTTATACTAGCTTTATGGGAAGTTAGGTATGCCAACTTAAGAGAGATAAAAGGAACGGTTTACTTAATTATTTATGAAAGCCTTATATTGATTTCGGAAATGAGAATAAGTATCGAACAAACCACATCAGCGCTAATAAAGGGAAATGTATTGACTAATAAAGTATTATTAAAACCAGTAGAAACCTCCATCTGCATAGAAGCTAAGATGAGACAAAATGATATTACATTTCCTAGATCATGGCTGCTTTAATAAGATTGTTATAAACAAGAATAACCTACTCACACATAAGGCATATGTTTCTCAAATGGTTTTAAAAGAGAATTATATTATTAAGTGATTAAGGCTATGAACTACGAAACCTTTCGAAAATGATAAACTTGAGCATTTGAAATTAGGCAAACTTGAACGTTTGGAAAATAATGTTGTTACTTGATTTTACAAAGAGAAGTGTTTTGGTTTGCTTAAAAAAAAAGATAGTCACTCTATTTTTATACTACGGGTATTGTGTGACTTTTGTGAAAGAAACGGATCTTTTAAAGAGTTAATGTATAAAGTACCTTGTGTGATTAACTTGATTGTGTTGGTTTGTGATAGCCTTGTAATACTTTCTTGTTGATTTGATAAGTAAACATGTTAGGATGCTACGTGTGTTAGTATCTCGTGATGTTGTGTAAGGGGGTTATTCTTGTTGTGCTTACGTTGTTAAACGTTAAGCCCAGTATCTTGTTATTATATCACATACCCTGACTTGTTATACCGATGGCTTGCCACCCGATGCGGGTTTATACGGCTATGCGGTCTGCGTGACTATGCGAGCAGCGGTATGCTCGTGATTGATCATTCGGTGTTTTATCCCGTCTTTGGGATGCCATGCGATGCGTGTGACTATGCGGTCTATGAGACTATGCGGACTGCGGGAGTCCAGGAGGGTACCGGGGTTAGCTGCCCCCGATGCGAGGAATACCTCATGCGGGCCTATGTGTGGCCTATGCGGAGCAGCGATATGCTCCAGGACTAGACGCGCACATTGATACTGAGGGCGAGTGGCCAGCTTCGATCATGTGGTGCGGTCTAGAAAGACCTCGTTATACAGTTTATGGCATTGTTGGTACTGTGGGTCTTAATAGTCGGCTATGCCTTCGTACTTACCCCGTACGGTTCTATTATGACACAGGTGGGCGTGAGACCCATAGTTATATGTTACACCCCGTAATTGCAGGATATGTTTTAAGAACGTACGTAAGAACTCGCAAGTGTTAAATTTGAGACTTGTAAAAAAAATTAACGGAATTATGGAATTGTCGGAAAACGTATTATTGTGACGAATGGGAGGGCGACACGTGTCACCCCCCCTTATAGATGCCTTGGACGAAATTGGCATGGCCAATATGGTCATTGACCATAGTCCTAGATGGCAAGTCTTGCAAGTTGATTAGCTTGAGAAGTTTGACTAAGTCAAGGTCCCACAAGTCTTGATATTTGTTAAGAGATCATCCAAACCACCCAATTGTTCCTATCTTAACCCTTGATTATGTTATATATGTATACTAGTAGTGAAACTAGTCCCACACTTAGCCAAAAATTTCAAGAGAATTGGATGAACAACAAAAGGAGCTCTCGGGTTCTAGCTCTCAAAGAAGGAATTTTTTTTTGTTTCTTGTCCATTTAGCCCCACATTTTAAACCAAGGTTCATGAGTGTTATGTAAGTGTATCTCAATGGAGAAATCATGGAAAAAAATAGTTTACGGGTAAGTCGCAAAACGAAAACCTAAGGGTCTTTCTAGGTTTTGGATTGGAAGTTGAAGGAAAGTTGTTGGTATGGTTCTAAGGGTCTCAACGAGCAGATTGAAGTGTCATGGAGAGGTTCTAAACTACTAGGAGCGACTTCGGATTGGAATCGGATTAAGATTCGTTGAGGTATAATTTTGTCCTTTAATGTGTTACAAGATTATATATTTATATTGTTGTTGTTAGCTTTACGTGTTGCTAGCATGAAGTTGATATGTAGAAGTTTATAAGGATTGTGGATTGATTGTAGCATTGGAAATCCGGAATGTAATGTAAGCCATGTTAAGTTGGATTTCAATTTAGTCGTTATTAGAATCGCCGCATGTTATTGATTTGAAGATTGTGGTAGTTTTAACCAAATGCGACTTGATATCATGTTATGATTAACAAATTGGATTGAAATGGAAATTTGATAAGTATTGGTATGGTTGAACTCTAGGTGGTCGAATTTGGACTACTTTCTAAATTGTGAGCCAATTGGGGCTGTTTAGTTATTCATTTGTATCGACTATCTTCTTTATTGTTGTGAGCCAATTGGGGCTGTTTGGTTATTGTATTTCGGCCTTGAAAAGGTGGCAAAGTGAGTAGAAACAAAGGAGGTGATGTCCGATTTTCCGTAGAATTTAGCGACTTAGCACTTAGAATATTCTACGTTTGAATTAAGAGGTTAATGGACGTATTGTGGCCATTATAGGTTGAAGTACTTTGGAGCCTTTTGCAACTTGTCGCTAGTCGTCGCGAGGTATGTGAACCTCTTCTTTCTTTGGCATGATCCTACGTATGAAATCTCCATGTGATAGTATTTCAAGATTTCTTCTACTCTTAGAAGTTAAGAAGTATTTACATTGTTGAATCTAAGTTAAGAGTATGTTTAAATTGTCCTAAGTCCTTACTAGGTCATATGGGACGCGTTAGTAGAACGGTTAGGAAGTTATGAGATTTGATTTAAAGGCTATGTGTCTTGATTTGTTTAAAGTAAGTAAGTGGATTTTATGTTCGAAAATGACTTGAATTTATATGTGAAAAGGGGATTGATTTTAAAAGTGGAAGTTATATGATTTTAAGGGAATGAATTACTTGGTTTTGGGAAGGTATGGAACTTTATATGTTTTTGTATAAGTAATTGGGCTTTAAAGGAAGTATGTTATGAAGTTTGAAGACTAAGAACTTTGATTGTCTTTTAAGGATTATGAAGTTTTAAGCGATACGATTCTTTTTAAGTATGTATGTACGTAGTATCTTTGGATCCCGTTTTCCTAAATGTTTAAGAATAAAAGTGACATAAGTTCTCTAAAATGAATGGTTGTTATAATAGCTTTATGGGAAGTTGTTATGACGACTTAAGAAGAAGTGAAAAGATGGTTTAAAAATGTTATGTAAGGAAAATACACCGAGCCTACGAATAGGCCGGATTACGTTATGAAATACATCGAGCCTACAAATAGGCCGGATTACGTTATGAAATACACCGAGCCTACGAATAGGCCGGATTACGTTATGAAATACACCGAGCCTACACATAGGCCGGATTACGCCATATTACCCCGAGCCTTCACATAGGCCGGGTTACGTCATCTTACAAGCCCCACAGCGGGCGGATTATGCTACATGATTCCACGAGACACCGAGCCCCACAGCGGGCGGATTATGCTACATGATTCCACGATGCACCGAGCCCACAGCGGGCGGATTATGCCACATGATTTATGAGTACACCGTGTCCCGCAAATGGGCGGATTACGTTATCACGTATGGATAATCAAAGTAAGCTCCCAAATAAGAAGTCCTCTATAATGGGTGGATTATGTTATGTAAGATATGTAAGTTATGTGAAAAAGACTGAATTAAACTCTTAAGTATGTATGTATGAATATGTCGTTAATTTTATTGAAAGAAGGAAAGGAACGGTTAATATATGATTGATTTCAGGAGTTAAAGGACATTCTTTTATACGAATACGATTTGGTTATTGCATTTTATTTACATTCCATACTAAATTTTTGTTATCGACCACGCCGAAGTGCGTTCATGCCCGCAGGTTATAGGTACCAGGTTGGTGATCCTTGCTCTTAGGATCTCTGTTCAGTTTTTGGAAAGAAGCTCCTTTCACTCCGGAGGCTTATCTTTTAGTACGATTTCCGATATGGTAGACTTATGTACATTCAGGGTATGGCGGCCCTGTCCGCAGATTGTAATTCTTAAGTGCGTAGTCACATTTTGTGGGTCGGTTTGTAAAGGAAAGGAGGCAAGCGCCGTTTATGTATGACGTTCGGGAAGGTAGCCACATCGGCTAACTTTGTTGTTTTATTCTTGTTGTTTTATTTTATAAGTTTCATGTATGTTCGCTGATTTTCTCTCGATGTATACTGTAAGTGCGGGTAGGGCACGATCGCGAGCTTGGTCGTGACAAAAGTGGTATCGAGCGATTAGTCCTCGGAAAGTGTCTGACCGTGTCTAGTAGAGTCTTGATTATCGGTGTGTTGTGCACCACATCTATAATCGTGAGGCTACAAGACATTTAGGATTGGTTTCCATTCTTCTCACTCGAGATCGTGCGATGAAATTGTATTAATAGGTTGATCCGTCTCGGCGTATTCTTATGTATGTGAATCGGCTATGCCTCGCGGAGCGACGAGGGCCCGAAGGGCAAAGCGGCGGCGAGGCGCGGTGGTCGCAGAGTTACCGTGAGTCGGGCACAGAATATGCACGAGTAGTAGGCGGGTCGGCGAGTTCAGCCACGCGCGATATTAGAGGCGAGGCGGCGGTAGCTCGCAGGTTCCTGCACTGAGCCTCGATTCGCGTGGCCGAGTATAGATACTACGAGGCAGATCCGATTATTGACCAAGTATAGTAGTCGGGCGGCAAGCGGGAGCAGCGACCCACCCTGAGCCGCGGTTTGCGGATTAGGGATTTTCTAGGATGTCATCCACCGAAGTTTTATGGTTCGAGTGCGATGAGGATCCGGGAGTTCATTCGGCTCTACGGACCACGCGAGTTCTTAGGGCTTCAGAGGCAGTGCATTACGCTAGCCTCCACCGGATTACGCGATATCGCGTTGAACGGTTTGAGTCGTGGTTGCTTTCAAGAGGTGATGATGCTCTTCCGGTGTTTGGGAGGAGTTTGAAAGCCTTCATGGATCACTTTTGCCTCCCGAGATGAGAGAGCCGGGTAGACAGATTCTTGACCTTGAGGCGAGCGGGAGGACTATCGAGTATAGCTTGAGTTTGACTCCTTGGCGGTACGCGCATACTATTGTGGCTAACATGGCTGATAGAGTTCATCGCTATGTTATGGGGCTAGACCGTTATATGATCACTGCTTGCCTGGGAGTAGCCATTCAGCCAGGAATGGATATTGCCAGGATACAGACTTATGCCGAGGATCGAGGCGAGGAGAGAGGGCGACCAGGCGAGCCCGGCCAAGAGGCGGGGCAGCGAGTTCAGGTGATTTTCAAGGCGGAGAGCCTCATTAGCGAGCTAGGTCTGATTCGGCCGGCGAGTGCTCCTTCGATTTCGGCGGAGGTTAGATCAGCCGGGTAATCCGGGAGCCGGTCGAGCTCGAGGCTTGGTCGTATACACACATGGGTTACAAACGATCGGGGCCTCTTCCTCGATGTTCCGCAGTATGGCGCCATCACCATGGGAATGTCGTCGTGCTCAGTGGTATTTTGCTGTGGCCGTCGGGGCCATATGTTGAGGATTGTCCTAGTAGGAGAGTTGCGAAGGATAGAAAAGTCTACGGATCGATTGCGGGTTCTTCGCCTTCAGTAGCTAGGCAGGCTGTTCATCCACCGGCAGGCCGTGGCAGGGGTCGTGGTGGAAGTTTCCCTTTGTAGCGGTCCTTTGAACCGCCTATATGAATTCAGGTATATCTTCGGCCCTTTACAGATCTGTATGCATGATAAGGTTATTTTATGTTTAAGTATTAAGAACGGATAATATTGAAGTTATGTATGTATGTTAGAAGGAGTTGGAAGTACGAAAAGGTAACCTCGTTTGGGCTTATGATGGACAGATATGCGTGTGCGAGGTATTAGGGCCATGTGTGGCATTGTTGGTATGTCGGGGTTGTGAAAGGAAACTATGTCGCTAATTATAAGTTTGACTCCGAAAGAACATTCGAGGACGAATGTTTCTAAGGGGGGAAGAATGTTACACCCCGTAATTGCAGGACATGTTTTAAGAACGTACGTAAGAACTCGCAAGTGTTAAATTTGAGACTTGTAAAAAAATTTAACGGAATTATGGAATTGTCGGAAAACGTATTATTGTGACGAATGGGAGGGCGACACGTGTCACCCCCCCTTATAGATGCCTTGGACGAAATTGGCATGGCCAATATGGTCATTGACCATAGTCCTAGATGGCAAGTCTTGCAAGTTGATTAGCTTGAGAAGTTTGACTAAGTCAAGGTCCCACAAGTCTTGATATTTGTTAAGAGATCATCCAAACCACCCAATTGTTCCTATCTTAACCCTCCATTATGTTATATATGTATACTAGTAGTGAAACTAGTCCCACACTTAGCCAAAAATTTCAAGAGAATTGGATGAACAACAAAAGGAGCTCTCGGGTTCTAGCTCTCAAAGAAGGAATTTTTTTGTTTCTTGTCCATTTAGCCCCACATTTTAAACCAAGGTTCATGAGTGTTATGTAAGTGTATCTCAATAGAGAAATCTTGGAAAAAAATAGTTTACGGGTAAGTCGCAAAACGAAAACCTAAGGGTCTTTTTAGGTTTTGGATTGGAAGTTGAAGGAAAGTTGTTGGTATGGTTCTAAGGGTCTCAACGAGCGGATTGAAGTGTCATGGAGAGGTTCTAAACTACTAGGAGCGACTTCGGATTGGAATCGGATTAAGATTCGTTGAGGTATAATTTTGTCCTTTAATGTGTTACAAGATTATATATTTATATTGTTGTTGTTAGCTTTACGTGTTGCTAGCATGAAGTTGATATGTAGAAGTTTATAAGGATTGTGGATTGATTGTAGCATTGGAAATCCGGAATGTAATGTAAGCCATGTTAAGTTGGATTTCAATTTAGTCGTTATTAGAATCGCCACATGTTATTGATTTGAAGATTGTGGTAGTTTTAACCAAATGCGACTTGATATCATGTTATGATTTACAAATTGGATTGAAATGGAAATTTGATAAGTATTGGTATGGTTGAACTCTAGGTGGTCGAATTTGGACTACTTTCTAAATTGTGAGCCAATTGGGGTTGTTTAGTTATTCATTTGTATTGGACTACCTTCTTTATTGTTGTGAGCCAATTGGGGCTGTTTGGTTATTGTATTTCGGCCTTGAAAAAGGTGGCAAAGTGAGTAGAAACAAAGGAGGTCTTTGTCAGATTTTCCGTAGAATTTAGCGACTTAGCACTTAGAATATTCTACGTTTGAATTAAGAGGTTAATGGACGTGCTGTGGCCATTTTAGGTTGAAGTACTTTGGAGCCTTTTTGCAACTTGTCGCTAGTCGTCGCGAGGTATGTGAACCTCTTCTTTCTTTGGCATGATCCTACGTATGAAATCTCCATGTGATAGTATTTCAAGATTTCTTCTACTCTTAGAAGTTAAGAAGTATTTACATTGTTGAATCTAAGTTAAGAGTATGTTTAAATTGTCCTAAGTCCTTACTAGGTCTTATGGGAGGCGTTGGTAAACGGTTAGGAAGTTATGAGATTTGATTTAAAGGCTATGTGTCTTGATTTGTTTAAAGTAAGTAAGTGGATTTTATGTTGAAAATGACTTGAATTTATATGTGAAAAGGGGATTGATTTTAAAAGTGGAAGTTATATGATTTTAAGGAATGAATTACTTGGTTTTGGGAAGGTATGAAACTTTATATGTTTTTGTATAAGTAATTGGGCTTTAAAGGAAGTATGTTATGAAGTTTGAAGACTAAGAACTTTGATTGTCTTTTAAGGATTATGAAGTTTTAAGCGTCTGATTCTTTTTAAGTATGTATCACGTAGTATCTTTGGATCCCGCTTTCCTAAATGTTGTAAGAATAAAAGTGACATAAGTTCTCTAAAATGAATGGTTGTTATAATAGCTTTATGGGAAGTTGTTATGACGACTTAAGAAGAAGTGAAAAGATGGTTTAAAAATGTTATGTAAGGAAAATACACCGAGCCTACGAATAGGCGGATTCGTTATGAAATACAGGAGCCTACAAATAGGCGGATTACGTTATGAAATACATCGAGCCTACGAATAGGCGGATTACGTTATGAAATACACCGAGCCTACACATAGGCGGATTACGCCATATTACCCGAGCCTTCACATAGGGTTACGTCATCTTACCGAGCCCGGGCGGGCGGATTATGCTACATGATTCCACAAGACACCGAGGCCCACAGCGGGCGGATTATGCTACATGATTCCACAAGACACCGAGGCCCACAGCGGGCGGATTATGCCACATGATTTATGAGTACACCGTGTCCATGAATGGGCGGATTACGTTATCACGTATGAATAATCAAAGTAAGCTCCCAAATAAGAAGTCCTCCATAATGGGTGGATTATGTTATGTAAGATATGTAAGTTATGTGAAAAAGACTGAATTAAACTCTTAAGTATGCATGTATGAATATGTCGTTAATTTTATTGAAAGAAGGAAAGGAACGGTTAATATATGATTGATTTCAGGAGTTAAAATGACATTCTTTTATACGAATCTGATTTGGTTATTGCATTTTATTTACATTTCCATACTAAATTTTTGTTATGCGACCCGGGATTTGCGTTCATGCCCGCAGGTTCTAGGTACCCAGGTTGGTGATCCTTGCTCTTAGGATCTCTGTTCAGTTTTTGGAAAGAAGCTCCTTTCACTCCGGAGGCTTATCTTTTGGTACGGTTTCCCTGATATGGTAGACTTATGTACATTCAGGGTATGGCGGGCCTGTCCCTTGTGATTGTAATTCTTAAGTGCGTAGTCACATTTTGTGGTCAGTTGTAAAGGAAAGGAGGCAACCGCCGTTTATGTATGCGTTCGGGAAGGTAGCCACTGTCGGCTAACTTTGTTGTTTTATTACTGTTGTTTTATTTTATAAGTTTCATGTATGTTCCGCTGATTTTCTCTGATGTATACCTGTAAGGGTGCCCAGGTAGGGCACCAGTCGCGGGCCCGGGGTCGGGTCGTGACATTATATTTGAGTGATGACTTTGAGGGCGTGAGTCCCTGACTTGACATGACTGCTTATTTATTGTGAACTGTAGTTTGGTTATCATACATGTCTCCTACTTTATATAGACTACTGTGATTTTATTTACAGTATTTTTCAGTTTCACATACTTGGTACCTGTTATCGACCTCCTCGGGCTGCGTTCATGCCGCAGGTAGAAGTACACCAGTCGTCGATCCTCGCTCTTAGGATCCCAGTTCAGCGTTTTGGGAAGCTCCGTTTCTCGGAGGCTTATCGATGTCTGATCCCTGTCGTTGTAGGTATTTACATTCAGGTATGGCGGCCCTGTCCCGCCATTGTTATTATCATTCTTAGAAGTGCAGAAATCTTGTTGTGGCGAGTTGTAAAAGGGGATGTAACTGTTCTAGTTGTTATTTATATATATGCCGAAAGGCAAGTTTTCTCATATGAACTGTTTCATATTTCATACTATGTCATGTATTGTTTTATATTCCGCTGATTACTCTGAGGTTGTATCACTAGGGTGCCCGGGTTAAGGCACCAGTCACGGGCCCGGGTTCGGGTCGTGACAGAATCATACCAAAAAGACAAAGCCTCCGGAGAGATGGAGCTTTCTAAGAAATGAACAGTGATCCTAAGAGTGCGGATCAGCAAGCTATGTATCTCGACCTGCGGCATGAACGGCCGAAGGAGGTCGACAACAGTACCAAGTATGTGGCCCGAAAATACGTAATGAAATCATAATAGCATATATAAGCGGGAGACATGTATGATGACAAACTATAGTATACAACATATACGCGACCATGTCAAGTCGTGGACTCACGCCTCTAAGTCATCACTCAAACATAACCATAGGTCTCATACGTAATATCAATCATGCGTGGAATTCCTTCCTCACTTGGCAAGATATGATATAACAACACTAAGGAGCACACATGAACACTAGATCCCACGTGTCATCGAGCAAATGCGAGGCAAGTGCGAAGGCATAGCTACGAGATCCACTGCGTCCTCAACCGATCGGGGCAGTACGGCAAGCTACCGATCCACGTACCAACAATACTATACGAATCACGGTCGGCCGAGGCAAGTGCGATAGCCTCTACCAGATCCACCTGCGTCCACATCGATGGCCGGGCAAATCTGTGAGCTAACCACCGATCCACCTGCATCACACCACTTCGCCGCCTAACCCCAGGCCGGCAAGTACGAAAGCCAACTACGGATCCACCTGCATCACGTCTCGGCGGGGCAAGTACGAGGGCTAACTACTAGATCCACCTGCATCGAGACCTCATGGAGAGCTAATCCATGGAATAATAACATCAGGAAAGCGAACCCTCATCATGGCGCATACGTGGAATCCTCCATCACCGACAGTGCATGATATAGACTCATAACTACACGCTTTTAATTCGGTGCAATACCATGTCCTTACATAAACCAAAACAATTACCATGCCTTCCTTTCATAAACCAAGACACTTCTTATTTAAGCAAGCCAACGTAATTATCACGGCACATAGAATAATTCTCAATTAAATAAGCCAAAGTACTATCAAGGCACAAATAGAATAATTCTCAATTAAACAAGACAAGGTACTATCAAGGCGTGTCTATTTTTCAAAGTAAGCTACTACACCTTTAGAAAACTCATTTCAAAGCTTGAAACCAAGTAACTTCAATTTTTCACAATCTAGGCAACTTATGCTCATAAATCGAATTAGACAACCTTCTTAACCTTCCATAAAGTTATTATAACCAACTTCCCATAAAGCCGTTATACTAACTTTATGCTTTAGAAATTAAGACATTATTATCCTTTTATAAGGCCGTTATAACTAACTTCCCATAAAGCCGTTATAACTCCTTATAAACCATTTAGTTCTTTTACTAACCAAGAGACTTATACTTCAAACAAATTCATACAATTTTCAAAATACTTCAAGCCTCTTATCCTTTAGAAAACAAGTTTCTTACCTCAAAAAAATTAAGTCTCTTATCTTTTAGAATAATTCAATACTCAATACTTTCACACCAAGTACTCTATACTTCATTATGTCAAGAAATCCTTGTCTACCTTATTTAGGATAAACCACTCCTTAAGAACAAGCGGGTTAACTTCTTAACCCAACCAACTTAGACATTTTCTTAAAACAAGTCAAGTATAACAAAAGGATTTACTTCATTCAAAACACGTACGTCTACCGTACTATATAATTATAACTACTCATGCTCAAGAGATAAGAAAGTTTCCACATACCTCTTCGGTCAATCCACTTGCTCTCAAACTACCGCAAGTAATATGCCAACCTATAATAACCATGATACGCTTATTAACCTCTAATTTCAATGTAGAAATAATCTAAGTTCAAAGTCACTAAATTCTATGGAAAATTGGGCAGCATTTCCTTTATTTCTACATACTTTGCCACCTTTCTCAAGGCTGAATTCAACATCCAAATGCCACATTTAAGGCTCAACAATCCAAACATTTCAAAGGGGATTACACACCTAAACTTGGATGTGTAAAATTCTACCCCACAAGGTAAAACAACTAACTTAACAAGTCTAAGGTAGTTTTTAGGCTACAACATGCTCACATAATCTTCTTAACCAATTCTTTCATATCCAACCCATATTTCTTACATGCAATGAATCTAAGAACACTATTTACTACTACAAATCCCTCCTTCTTCACATGCAACACAATAACTAGCTACAAGAGAAGAAATGTTACCTTTAGAGCTTTAGCCAAAATTATTCCAACAACTTTGCTAGCCTCCTTTCCAAGAACACCACCACCACAACTCCTACAAGCTAGCCAGCTTCCTTCGTGTCCTTAACTTTTGATTTTCTTAGGCTTTGAATTACCCTTGGAATTTTAGAGAAGTGAGAGCTAATTTAGAGAGAGAGGTTTGAAAGATGACCAAGTCTTCAAGACTTGGTCAATATAAAACAAGCAAGAAAAATCAGATGGGGGTGGGGACACTTGTCACCCTCATGGCCTTTTAAAAGAGAAAATCAGATTTTCCTAAGTTTTTCGCCCAAAATCCGCCTCGGCTGAAACCTCCGCAGCCTTCTCACGAACTTCCGTGCGCGCCTCGCATCTGGCGCGCGTCTTTGAAACTTTAGCGACCCCTCGACGTCCGCGCCGTGGTCTCGCATCCGTGGCGCGGCCTCGTGCTTTGCCTGAAACACATTTCTGTCCGTCTGCGCACTGAACTTGTAACTCCCATAACTTTCTACTACGACGTCCTATCGATGAACGGTTGGTTGCGTTGGAATCTAGACTCAACGAACTACGCCCCGGGCCTTTGAAACACTTAGGAACTCTCAATGTACCGGGTCATAACCCGCCTCAAAGTTGACTAAAACCCATCCGGAACAATCCGTCAACCTATCTTTTGAAAATTTTAAGTCTTACATGCTTTCGTACGCTCTCATGCGCATGACCTGAACTACGGGGTGTAACACCGGGTCCTGAATGCAGTCTTTGGGATATCTGCCTCTCGAACTCTAACCTGATGATAACCAGACCGCAGGTCTATCTTGGAGAAACACCTCGCACCCTGCAACTGGTCAAACAAATCATCAATCCTGGGGAGGGGGTACCTATTCTTAATGGTTACCTTATTCACCGCTGTAATCAACACATACGCAATGGCGTCCCATCCTTCTTCTTCACGAACAACACCGCGCTCCCTGGGAGATACACTAGGCTCGATAAAGCCTTTTTCCGGAAATCTTTGATTGGTCCTTCACTCCTCAACTTCGGCGGGTGCCATTACGTATGGCGGAATGGAAATAGGTCGAGTGTCCGCAACGTGTCAATACAAAACTCAATCTCCTCTCGGGAGGATACGGAAGATCATCCGGGAACACATGGAAACTCCCAACCACTGTATCGATCAAGAAGCGCACCTCACCTCTGTATCAAATACGAACCGGATGATATATGTACCGCTACGCACCATCTTCCTAGCCTTGAGGTAAGAAATAAACCTACCGCCGGCGTGTTGTGTTGCCGCTTCCACTCGATAAGCGGCTCGCCAGAAACTGAACCGAACGACTGTCCCTTACAATCAACGTTGGCATAACAAGAAGCCAACCGGTCCATACCCATAATGACATCAAAATATGTCATCTCGGCTCTATCAAGTCTGCAAGGTCGACGATGTAAATATAAACCTGACAACCTCAGACACCCGCCGGCTAACACCGATCTCCCATGGCGTAGCTACCTCAAAAGGCTCTATCGACTCGGCTCTATCACGATTCTACCCGATAAGAGGACACATAGGACAAGGTAGAACACGGATCTATCAAAGCATAAACGTCACAAAGATGAAATCAATAATGTACCGTGGCGGCGTCGAGGAAGCCTCCCGATCCCGGTGGTGGCTAATGAATATACGCGGTTACGTGGACCGCTAGAATCGAACCACCACGACCTCTGCGGCTGCGTCTGTGAGTGTTATACCGTAGTTGCGGGGTATGTATGTGAGGACGTCGTGCGAGAGTCTGACGAAAATGTTGAAAAGAAAGAAAGATGTGAGTTTTCACGGAAAAGTTTCGGTTATTTGTGAAGAAAAGGTTCGTTAATGGGAATTGGATTCCCAGTTTGGTATTTGGACTTCATAGATTATATTAGAATTTTGAGATTTTATTTTGGAAATGGTCACGTGGGGCCCACGGGAGAAATTCTGATTTTGTGGGGCCGCTTTGTTTTGCGATTTCCGGTATTTTGGATATTTTGGAAGACGGGATATTCAGGCAAATCGGGGCGACACGTGTCACCCCGTGGCACCCTTGGCGATTTTACAATTGTGCGCGGCACTTTGGGTTAAGTCGTTTTTAAGCGAAGCGTTTTCGCGTAGCTGCGAAGGAAAATTCGGCTATGTCGTTTTGTATTTTTGCGGATTTTTCCGAGAGGCGAAACATTGGACCAACGGGAGGGTGACATGTGTCACCTCACGATGGAAGGCATGTGGGCGTGACTTGGCGAATTGAGGCAAGTTGTGGTAGATATTTGTGTAGATATTTGTGAGGGTTTTAAGGAGTAGGGTCTAGGGTGCACTTGGCTTGATCTTGGCCTTACACTTGCCTTGCACATGGCTTGAGCTTGGCCCGTGGTTGGCTGGTGGTTTTGCTATAAATACCATGGCGAAGACTTCATTCATCAAAATGTTCCAAGTCTTGCTATCCTTCCCTCTCCTCTTGTTTGACTCGTCCAAGAGCCCCACTCCTAGTTAAGGCCTTTGGCGAGAGTCCTCCCCTTTGTGGTGCTAGCAGTGGGGTACCACCTGCCTAGTTGTTTTCGTATAATACCCCTTGTTGTGGTATAGAAATACTCCTAGTATTGTTATAATGCCCAAAATACCTTAGCCTTGTACCTTGTAGTATTCCAAAGATACCTCTTTACGTAGAGTCCGGAAATACTACCTTTTGTCCTTTTAGTCTCAAACCGAAACCCTAAGGAAATCTTCATAGTTGGTTGAAGTATTTGTGTAGAAGTTGGTTAGAACTTCTAAGGGTTGTTTGGAGTGGTTTGGAGCGCACGGAGTGGAGCTAAACCTTGCTCAGGATCGACATTATAACTTGGATAATTTTGGGCTTGTCGAGGTAATTATCTTGTCCCTCTATTGTAATTGGAAATTACATGTTTGTTGAATATATAGTTGAAGTATACTATATATGGAACTATACTTAGTATTCGGAAATGTCTTTTGACTTAAGCCTGAAGAATAAAGAACTGAACTGAACTGTATTTACATAGGACTGTATTGCAGTAGACTTGTGTAGAATTGTACACGTCCGGTTAGACGTGTAAACCCCCCCTGGTTGGCTTGGTAGCCGGCCTCGATAGAGGAGGAGATTTCTGCCATTGCGAGAAGTCTGCCGAATTTTCTATAGAATGATAGAAACTTGTGTTTTGGGGTTAATAGAAGTTTGTGACCTTTATAGGTGAAAGTACTAAGAGTAGCGTATTCTACTCGAGGAGTGGAAAGGGCTAGCAAGGTTGTAGTACTTGGAGCATTTTTCTTATTGTCGATAAATCGTCGCGAGGTATGTGAACCTCTTCCTATCTTTTCTAGCATGATTGTTGTGAACTATGTAGTACGGTAGACGTACATGTGCTAAGTGATTTGGTTGGTTTAAAACATAGGGTGTTATAATAGCTTTATGGGAAGTTAGTTATAACGACCTTATGTAGGTGAAAATGGTTTACTGATGTTAGAAGTTAAGAGACTTGATCTTATAAGATAAGAGACTTAACTTATTTGTTTTAATGTGGATGTTGTGTGAAACCTCATTCGTGAGTAATGAGTACTTGGTTTTTAAAGGGATAATGTTTTACTGATTTCGGGAATCGGAATGTGTATCGACAGACCATTGCAACGTTAATAAAGGAAAATGTATTGAATAATGATGTGTTGTATTAAAACCAGTAGAAACCTCCATCTGCATAGAAGCTAAGATGAGACAAAATGATATTACATTTTCTAGATCATGGTCTTTGTAATAAGATCGTTATAAACAAGAATAAACTACTCACATATATGACATATGTTACTCAATTGTTTTAAAAGAGATTAAGACTATGAGTTATGAAACCTTTCTAAAATAAGTGACTTGAGCATTTGAAATTAGGCAAATTTGAACGTTTGGAAAATAATGTTGTTACTTGATTTTACAAAAGGGGAAGTGTCTTGTTTACTTAAAAAGATAGTCACGATTTTTATACTACGGATATTGTGTGGCTTATGTGAAAGTACTTTGAGTTGTGTGAAACTTGCCTATGCTTGTGATGATAGCCTTTGTTGTACAAGTGTTGTATTTACGTATTCCGGCGTCTCGATAGAGGTCGGTTGACTTGTTGAGAACTTACTTGGACATGCGGCGATGATGGAGAAATTCCGCAGATGCGTTCGCTGTTGATTGTGTTACTTTTGCTAATCGCTTTGGACATCGACACGATCGTAGCGCGGGTATGCTTCCATGTTTATCTCGCCTTATTGTTTCCCTTTGGGCATACCGACACGATCGTAAGCGCGCGGGTATGTTTCCATTTGGAATGCTGTCCTATTGTTTCCTTTTGGACATCACGACACGATCATGCTTGCGGGTATGCTTCCATTTTTATTACTGTCTTGTGGTTCCCTTTTGGACATCCTGACACGATGCGTAGCGCACGGGTATGCTTCCATTTGGAATTGTTAATCCAGCGTTGGCCTCAGGTAGGACTTGGTGTCTTTGGTGTACTTCTTGGTGTTATCATATCATAGGCTGGCGGTGAGGAAGGCATTCCACGGGCATGATTGATGTGGAGGCGTGAGACCACGACTTGATATATCGATATATGTGTATCGTAGTTTGGTTATCATTCATGTCTCCCCTTTATATAGATCGCTATGATTTCATTTCTGATATTCTGATTTCACATACTTAGTACTGTTATCGACCTCGCCCGAAGCTGCGTTCATCTGCGGTAGAGTACATCGATGCGTGGATCCTCGCTCTTAGGATCTCGATTCGGCGTTTTAGGAAGCTCCGTTTCTCGGAGGCTTATCTTTCGGTATGTGTTCCACGAGTTGTAGGTTCTTGTACATTCGGGGTATGGCGGGGCCCTGTCCGTCATAGTTGTTGTAAATCTTAAGTCCGTAGTACTATTGTGGCGGGGTTGTAAAAAGGATTAAAGCATTCGTTTTGAAAGAAGTTGTATTTATTTATGTTATTGGAAGGTAACAGTTGGGTTGGCCTTTGTTTATGTTCATATATCTTGTTTCTTGTTAAAGTTTTATTTTCCGCTGGTTTTCTCGATGATTGTATCACTAGGGTGCCGGATAAGGCACGATGCGGGCCGGGCAGTCGTTACAAAAGTGGTATCGAAGCGATTAATCCTCGGAAAGTGTCTGAGACCGTGTCTAGTAGAGTCTTGATTATCGATGTGTTGTGCACCACATCTATAATCGTGAGGCTATAGGACATTTAGGATTGGTTTCCATTCTTCTCATTACGAGATCGTGCCTTAGAGTTGTGTTGTAAGTTGGACCCTCCGCGTATCTCGTTTTTACGATTATGCCTCCGCAAGGCGACCGGTGCGAAGGGCAAGTCTGCGAGAGTGCTGCTAGTGAGATCTGAGAGAGAGTCTGGCGCAGTCGGACGGCGCCGAGTTGTGCTTGAGAGCCCGGGTTTTGTAGCGCGCCCGGCCAGCAGAGTTTAGAGCGCGGCGATGGGCTGCTGAGACCACGATACACTGAGCCTCGGTCCGCGGCACCGAGCAGATGAGATGGGGCAAGAGATGGCGATTATTGGCGAGGTTGTGGCGAATATGAGGGCAGTTTGGATCACGATTCGATTCGATGCACGATGGATTCACCCCGGCGAGATAGTTTGAGGCTACGGGACTTTACGAGTTAGCCGCGAGTTTTATGGGTCGAGGCACGAGGATGATCGCAGGAGTTCATCCGGCGATTCTGGTCGTGAGTGATCGAGCTTGGAGACCGAGTCGGTGGTCTTAGGTTCGCATCGGTGCGTGATACCGCGATCGGTAGTTTGATTCGTGGGAGTTGTCGGGAGAGCATGCGCTTCCAGATATGGGACGAGTTCTCGAGGCATTCTCACTCACTTCTTGCCTCCGCAGATGAGGAGGGCGGGCCGACAGATTTATGATCTTTGGCGAGCGGGCGTCTGATTCGAGTACAACGTGGAGTTTGACTCGTTGGCTCGGTATGTCCCGCTTTAGTGGCAACCATGGAGGATAGAGTGCACCGCCACGTCACGGGCTAGATGATTACTTAGCGAGGCTTGTTGGTGTAGCTCTTGGTGGGCATGGACATTGCCCGCATGCGAGCTCATGCTGGGATGTGAGGCACGGAGAGATCGACGGAATGATCGAGTCGTGCAAAAGAGGCGAACAGCGAGGTCCTTTGGTGACTTCGAGGCGCACCGCCTCGGCGACAAACTAGTTATGCGCCTCGCCCGGTGCATAGTGGTCCTCCACAATCTTCAAGGCATCCAGTATTCGGGAGCGGTCGGGGCTCGAGGTTCAGATTTTCGGGAGAAGCGGGGTGTTAGCCCAAGCCACCTACCTCGTTGTGACGGCTGTGGTAGACTCGCGTGGGAGTGTCGTGCTAGTCCGAGTTTGTTTTACATGCGGCCAGCGAGGCCATTTAGGGAGAAACTGTCCACTGTGGTAGCGGTAGGATAGCACAGGCTACGAGATCAGTTGCGCGGGTTCTTCACCTTCCACAGCTAGGCAGGATGTTCATACACCGGCGGGCCACGGTAGAGGTCGCGGTGGAAGTTCCCAGTTTTAGCGGTCCTTGAACCGCCTAGTTTCAGGTATATCCTTAACCCTTTAGATACTTGTATGTATTGATGTTAATGATGTGTTAAGTGTTATGTTCGGATAGCGTTGTGTTAATTGTGAGTTAGAAAACATGCTTAGTTGGGAGGATACGTATGGGGGCATGGTAAGTGTGAACCTTAGACTATGTCACGACTGAGACCTTAGGGGTAAGGTCGTCTTGAGTTAAAGATTTATTTTTGACCCTTATCAGAGTAGTAGTACGTGGGATGTATTTGTGTGATAAGTCCGTGGGTAGTGTGAGATGGAAGTGGTAGCTTTCATGATGTGAATTAGTAAGATTGTTAGGATCGGGAACAAGAGTTTGGCGCGGTTGTGGGTCGGGTTGAGGGCGTGATACGGGTCAACCCGTGGCGGATTAAGGTGGGGTCAGTTCGGGTGGTCCCGGTGGTAGGTCACGGGGATGCTAGGCCCAGTTTGTATGATCATCGTATGAGTTCGTGGACGCGTTCGACGAAGCGGTTCGTAAAGGCGGGAATGGCCTTAAGGAAGTTTGAGGTTAGTAAGATGACCAAGTTTGGAGGTAGTGACTCAGATTTTGAGAGCGGAAGTAATGGTGAAGTATGGTGCGTCTTGGGAGAGTTCAAGCGTTCGAGAAGGGCACGACGAGTAAGGAAAGAAGAGGGCGTATGTCGTTTCGTGGCGTTTGTGGCATTGGCAACTTGTTAGAGGAACTTCATCGATATCCGTCTTGAGAAGGAACATTCGGGACGAATGTTTCTAAGGAAGGAGAATGTTATACCCGTAGTTGCGGGGGTATGTATGTGAGGACGCACGTGCGAGTACTGTGAAAATGTTGAAAAGAAAGAAAGATGTGAGTTTTACGGAAAAGTTTCGGTTATTTGTGAAGAAAAAGGTTCGTTAATGGGAATTGGATTCCCAGTTTGGTATTTGGACTTCATAGATTATATTAGAATTTTGAGATTTTATTTTGGAAATGGTCACGTGGGGCCCACGGGAGAAATTCTGGTATTGTGAAGCTTTGTTTTTGAGATTTCCGGTATTTTGGATATTTTGGAAGACGGGATATTCGGGCAAATCGGGGCGACACGTGTCACCCCATGTGGCACCCTTGGCCGATTTACAATTGTGCACAACTTTGGTTAAGTCGTTTTTGGCGAAGCGTTTTCGCGTAGCTGCGAAGGAAAATTCGGCTATGTCGTTTTGTATTTTGCGGATTTTTAGAGAGACGAAACATTCGGACCAACGGGAGGGTGGCGTGTCACCTCACAATGGAAGCGCATGTGGGCGTGACTTGGCGGATTGAGGGCAAGTTGTGGTAGATATTTGTGTAGATATTTGTGAGGGTTTTAAGGAGTAGGGTCTAGGGTGCACTTGGCTTGATCTTGGCCTTACACTTGCCTTGCACATGGCTTGATCTTGGCCATTGGTTGGCTGTTGGTTTTGCTATAAATACCCTTGGCAAGACTTCATTCATCCAAAAATGTTCCAAGTCTTGCTATCCTTCCTCTCCTCTTGTTTGACTCGTCCAAGAGCCCTCCCTAGTTAAGGCCTTTGGCCGAGAGTCCCCTCCCCTTTGTGGTGCTAGCCGTGGGGTACCACTGCTAGTTGTTTTCGTATAATACCCCTTGTTGTGGTATAGAAATACTCCCCTAGTATTGTTATAATGCCCAAAATACCTTAGCCTTGTACCTTGTAGTATTCCAAAGATACCTCTTTACGTAGAGTCCGGAAATACTACCTTTTGTCCTTTTAGTCTCAAAACGAAACCCTAAGGAAATCTTCATAGTTGGTTGAAGTATTTGTGTAGAAGTTGGTTAGAACTTCTAAGGGTTGTTTGGAGTGGTTTGGAGCGCACGGAGTGGAGCTAAACCTTGCTCAGGATCGACATTATAACTTGGATAATTTTGGGCTTGTCGAGGTAATTATCTTGTCCCTCTATTGTAATTGGAAATTACATGTTTGTTGAATATATAGTTGAAGTATACTATATATGGAACTATACTTAGTATTCGGAAATGTCTTTTGACTTAAGCCTGAAGAATAAAGAACTGAACTGAACTGTATTTACATAGGACTGTATTGCAGTAGACTTGTGTAGTATTGTACGTCAGGTTAGGCGTGTAAACCCACTGGTTGGCTTGGTAGCCGGCCTCGATAGAGAGGAGATTTCTGTCATTGCGGGAGAGTCTTCGAATTTTCTATAGAATGATAGAAACTTGTGTTTTGGGGTTAATAGAAGTTTGTGACCTTTATAGGTGAAAGTACTAAGAGTAGCGTATTCTACTCGAGGAGTGGAAAGGGCTAGCAAGGTTGTAGTACTTGGAGCATTTTTCTTATTGTCGATAAATCGTCGCGAGGTATGTGAACCTCTTCCTATCCTTTCTAGCATGATTGTTGTGAACTATGTAGTACGGTGAGCGTACGTGTGCTAAGTGATTTGGTTGGTTTAAAACATAGGGTGTTATAATAGCTTTATGGGAAGTTAGTTATAACGACCTTATGTAGGTGAAAATGGTTTACTGATGTTAGAAGTTAAGAGACTTGATCTTATAAGATAAGAGACTTAACTTATTTGTTTTAATGTGGATGTTGTGTGAAACCTCATTCGTGAGTAATGAGTACTTGGTTTTTAAAGGGATAATGTTTCTTGATTTGGGAATCAGAATGTGTATCGACAGACCATTGCAGCGTTAATAAAGGAAAATGTATTGAATAATGATGTGTTGTATTAAAACCAGTAGAAACCTCCATCTGCATAGAAGCTAAGATGAGACAAAATGATATTACATTTTCTAGATCATGGCTGCTGTAATAAGATCGTTATAAACAAGAATAAACTACTCACATATATGACATATGTTACTCAATTGTTTTAAAAGAGATTAAGACTATGAGTTATGAAACCTTTCTAAAATAAGTGACTTGAGCATTTGAAATTAGGCAAATTTGAACGTTTGGAAAATAATGTTGTTACTTGATTTTAAAAAGGGGAAGTGTCTTGTTTACTTAAAAAGATAGTCACGATTTTTATACTACGGGTATTGTGTGGCTTATGTGAAAGTACTTTGAGTTGTGTGAAACTTGCCTATGCTTGTGATGATAGCCTTTGTTGTACAAGTGTTGTATTTATGTATTCTGGCGTCTCGATAGAGTCGATTGACTTGTTGAGAACTTACTTGGACATGCGGCGGTGATGGAGAAATTCCGCAGATGCGTTCGTTGATTGTGTTACTTTTGCTAATCGCTTTGGACATCGACACGATCGTAGCGCGGGTATGCTTCCATGTTGATCTCGCCTTATTGTTTCCCTTTGGGCATCTCGACCGCGATCGTAGCGCGCGGGTATGTATCCATTTGGAATGATGTCCTATTGTTTCCTTTTGGACATACCGACACGATCGTAGCGCGGGTATGCTTCCATTTTATTCTTGTCTTGTGGTTCCCTTTTGGACATCACGACACGATGTGTAGCGCGCGGGTATGCTTCCATTTGGAATTGTTATCTGACTTTGGCCTCGGTAGGACTTGGTGTCTGGTGTACTTCTTGGTGTTATCATATCATGCAGAAGGCGATGAGGAAGGCATTCCACGGGCATGATTGATGTGGAGGCGTGAGACCACGACTTGATATATCGATATATGTGTGTCTTGTAGTTTGGTTATCATTCATGTCTCTGCTTTATATATCGCTATGATTTCATTTGAGTATTCTGATTTCACATACTTGTTATGCGACCTCGCCTTGGGCTGCGTTCATCCGCAGTAGAGGTACATCGGTCGTGGATCCTCGCTCTTAGGATCTCGATTCGGCGTTTTGGGAAGCTCCGTTTCTCGGAGGCTTATCTTTCGGTATGTGTTCCACGAGTTGTAGGTTCTTGTACATTCGAGGGTATGGCGGGGCCTGTCCGTCATAGTTGTTGTAAATCTTAAGTCTGTAGTACTATTGTGGCGGGGTTGTAAAAAGTTAAACTGCTCGTTTTGAAAGAAGTTGTATTTATTTATGTTATTGGAAGGTAGCAGTTGGGTTGGCTTTGTTTATGTTCATATATCTTGTTTCTTGTTAAAGTTTTATTTTCCGCTGGTTTTCTCACGATGATTGTATCACTAGGGTGCGGGATAAGGCACGATGCGGGCCGGGCGTGTCGTTACAAAAGTGGTATCGAGCGATTAATCCTCGGAAAGTGTCTGACCGTGTCTAGTAGAGTCTTGATTATCGATGTGTTGTGCACCACATCTATAATCCGGAGGCTATAGGACATTTAGGATTGGTTTCCCTTCTTCTCCTTCTGAGATCGTGCCTTAGAGTTGTGGTGGAAGTTGGACCCTCCGACGTATCTCGTTTTACGATTATGCCTCGCATGAGCGACGGTGCCCAGAAGGGCAAGTCCGCCGAGAGTCTGCTAGTGAGATCTGAGAGAGTGCGAGGCGCAGTCGGACAGCGCTGAGGTTGTGCTTGAGCAGCGGGTTTTGTGACGCCGCCCGGCCCAGCGAGTTTAGAGCGCGGCGATGGCTGCTGAGACCACGATACTGAGCCTCGGTCCGCGGCTGGAGCAGATGAGATAAGTACAAGGAGATGGCCCGATTATTGGCGAGGTTGTGGCGAGATATGAGGACAGTGGATCTGGCGATTCAGTTCCAGAGCACGAGTGGTTCACCGGCGAATAGTTTGAGGCTACGGGACTTTACGAGTCAGCCGCCAGAGTTTTATGGGTCGAGGCACGAGGATGATCCGAGGAGTTCATCCGGCGATTCTGGTCATGAGTGATCAAGGCTTGGAGACCGAGTCGGTGGTCTTAGGTTCGCATCGGCCGCGTGATACCGCGATCGTGGTTTGATCGTGGGAGTTGTCGGGAGAGCATGCGCTTCCAGCGATATGGGACGAGTTCTCGAGGCATTCTCACTCACTTCTTGCCTCGCGGATGAGAGACGCGGGCAACAATTTATGATCTTTGGCGAGCAGGCGTCTGATTGGAGTACAACGTGGAGTTTGACTCGTTGGCTCGGTATGTCCCGCTTTAGTGGCAACCATGGAGGATAGAGTGCACCGCCACGTCACGGGCTAGATGATTACTTGGAGAGCTTGTTGGTGTAGCTCTTCACCGGGCATGGACATTGCCGCATGCGAGCTCATGCACGGGATGTGAGCGCGGAGATCGGCGGAATGATCGAGTCGTCAAAGAGGCGAGCAGCGGGGTCCTTTGGTGACTTTGAGCGAACCGCCTGGCGTGAGACTAGTTATGCGCCTCCGCGGTGCATAGTGGTCCTCCACAATCTTCAAGGCATCGAGTATTCGAGAGCGGTCGGGGCTCGAGGTTCAGATTTTCGGGAGAAGCGGGTGTTAGCCAAGCCACCCTACCTCGTTGTGGCCGTGTAGTAGACTCCACGGTGGGAGTGTCGTGCTAGTCCGGAGTTTGTTTTACATGCGGCCAGCGAGGTATTTAGAGAAACTGTCGACCGGGGTAGCTGGTAGGATAGCACAGCTCTGAGATCGATTGCGGGTTCTTCACCTTCCACAGCTAGCCAGGATTTTCATACACCGGAGGGCCACGGTAGAGGTCGCGGTGGAAGTTCACAGTTTTAGCGGTCCTTGAACCGCCTAGTTTCAGGTATATCCTTAACCCTTTAGATACTTGTATGTATTGATGTTAATGATGTGTTAAGTGTTATGTTCGGATAGCGTTGTGTTAATTGTGAGTTAGAAAACATGCTTAGTTGGGAGGATACGTATGGGGGCATGGTAAGTGTGAACCTTAGACTATGTCACGACTGAGACCTTAGGGGTAAGGTCGTCTTGAGTTAAATATTTATTTTTGACCCTTATCAGAGTAGTAGTATACGTGGGATTTATTTGTGTGATAAGTCCGTGGGTAGTGTGAGATGGAAGTGGTAGCTTTCATGATGTGAATTAGTAAGATTGTTAGGATCGGGAACAAGAGTTTGGCGCGGTTGTGGGTCGGGTTGAGGATGTGATACGGGTCAACCCGTGCTTGGATTAAGGTGGGTCAGTTCTGGGTGGTCCCGGTGGTAGGTCACGGGATGCTAGGCCCAGTTTGTATGATCATCGTATGAGTTCGTGGACGCGTTCGACGAGCGGTTCGTAAAGGCGGGAATGGCCTTAAGGAAGTTTGAGGTTAGTAAGATGACCAAGTTTGGAGGTAGTGACTCAGAGATTTTGAGAACGGTAGTAATGACTGAAGTATGGTACGTACTGGGAGAGTTCAAGCGTTCGAGAAGGGCACGACGAGTAAGGAAAGAAGAGGACGTATGTCATTTCGTGGCCAAGCTGTGGCATTGGCAACATGTTAGAGGAACTTCATCGATATCCGTCTTGAGAAGGAACATTCGGGACGAATGTTTCTAAGGAGGGGAGAATGTTATACCCCGTAGTTGCAGGGTATGTATGTGAGGACGACGCACGAGTACGCGAGAAAATGTTGAAAAGAAAGAAAGATGTGAGTTTTACGGAAAAGTTTCCGGTTATTTGTGAAGAAAAAGGTTCGTTAATGGGAATTGGATTCCCAGTTTGGTATTGGACTTCATAGATTATATTAGAATTTTGAGATTTTATTTTGGAAATGGT
Source organism: Przewalskia tangutica (assembly GCA_029844215.1). Taxonomy (NCBI): domain Eukaryota; kingdom Viridiplantae; phylum Streptophyta; class Magnoliopsida; order Solanales; family Solanaceae; genus Przewalskia; species Przewalskia tangutica. The sequence goes on from CM056733.1 coordinate 42,422,590, forward strand.
CACGTGGGGCCACGGGAGAAATTCTGATATTGTGGCCCGCTTTGTTTTTGAGATTTGGTATTTTGGATATTTTCTAAGACGGGATATTCGGCAAATCGGGGCGACACGTGTCACCCCATGTGGCACCTTGGCGATTTTACAATTGTGCACAACACCGGTTAAGTCGTTTTGACGAAACGTTTTGCGTAACTGCGAAGGAAAATTCGGCTATGTCGTTTTGTATTTTTGCGGATTTTTCCGAGAGGCGAAACATTCGGACCAACGGGAGGGTGACGTGTGTCACCTCCGCGATGGAGGCATGTGGGCGGCGGCCGATGCGGGGCAAGTGGTAGATATTTGTGTAGATATTTGTGAGGTTTTAAGGAGTAGGGTCTAGGGTGCACTTGGCTTGATCTTGGCCTTACACTTGCCTTGCACATGGCTTGATCTTGGCCATTGGTTGGCTTTTGGTTTTGCTATAAATACCCCTTGGCAGAAGACTTCATTCATCCAAAATGTTCCAAGTCTTGCTATCCTTCCTCTCCTCTTGTTTGACTCTCGTCCAAGAGCCCTCCTAGTTAAGGCCTTTGGCGAGAGTCCCTCCTCCTTTGTGGTGCTAGTAGGGTACCACTGCCTAGTTGTTTTCGTATAATACCCTTGTTGTGGTATAGAACTACTCCCCGAGTAGTGTTATAATGCCCAAAATACCTTAGCCTTGTACCTTGTAGTATTCCAAAGATACATCTTTACGTAGAGTCCGGAAATACTACCTTTTGTCCTATTTAGTCTAAAACCTAAACCCTAAGGAAATCATCATAGTTGGTTGAAGTATTTGAGTAGAAGTTGGTTAGAACTTCTAAGGGTTGTTTGGAGTGGTTTGGGCGCGGAGTGAGAGCTAAACCTTGCTCAGGATCGACATTATAACTTGGATAATTTGGGGCTTATCGAGGTAATTATCTTGTCCCTCTATTGTAATTGGAAATTACATTTTTGTTAGAATATATAGTTGAAGTATACTATATATGGAACTATACTTAGTATTCGGAAATGTCTTTTGACTTAAGCTGAAGAATAAAGAATCGAATCAGATGTATTTACATAGGATCAGTGCAGTGAGACTTGTGTAGAATTGTACACGTCAGGTTAGGCGTGTAAACCCCGTTGGCTTGGTAGCGGCCTCGATAGAGGAGGAGATTTACGTTGTTGGGGAGAGTCGCCAATTTTCTATAGAATGATAGAAACTTGTGTTTTGGGGTTAATAGAAGTTTGTGACCTTTATAGGTGAAAGTACTAAGAGTAGCGTATTCTACTCGAGGAGTGGAAAGGGCTAGCAAGGTTGTAGTACTTGGAGCATTTTTCTTATTGTCGATAAATCGTCTACAGGTATGTGAACCTCTTCCTATCTTTTCTAGCATGATTGTTGTGAACTATGTAGTGCGGTGAGACGCATGTGCTAAGTGATTTGGTTGGTTTAAAACATAGGGTGTTATAATAGCTTTATGGGAAGTTAGTTATAACGACCTTATGTAGGTGAAAATGGTTTACTGATGTTAGAAGTTAAGAGACTTGATCTTATAAGATAAGAGACTTAACTTATTTGTTTTAATGTGGATGTTGTGTGAAACCTCATTCGTGAGTAATGAGTACTTGGTTTTTAAAGGGATAATGTTTTACTGATTTCGGGAATCAGAATGTGTATCGACAGACCATTGCAGCGTTAATAAAGGAAAATGTATTGAATAATGATGTGTTGTATTAAAACTAGTAGAAACCTCCATCTGCATAGAAGCTAAGATGAGACAAAATGATATTACATTTTCTAGATCATGGTTCTTTGTAATAAGATCGTTATAAACAAGAATAAACTACTCACATATATGACATATGTTACTCAATTGTTTTAAAAGAGATTAAGACTATGAGTTATGAAACCTTTCTAAAATAAGTGACTTGAGCATTTGAAATTAGGCAAATTTGAACGTTTGGAAAATAATGTTGTTACTTGATTTTACAAAGGGAAGTGTCTTGTTTACTTAAAAAGATAGTCACGATTTTTATACTACGTATTGTGTGGCTTATGTGAAAGTACTTTGAGTTGTGTGAAACTTGCCTATGCTTGTGATGATAGCCTTTGTTGTACAAGTGTTGTATTTACGTGTTCTGGCGTCTCTCGACAGAGGTCGGTTGACTTGTTGAGAACTTACTTGGACATGCGGCGGTGATGGAGAAATTCCACGCACGTTCCGCTGATTGTGTTACTTTGCTAATCGCTTTGGACATACCGACACGACGCGTAAGCGCTGCGGGTATGCTTCCATGTTGATCTCGCCTTATTGTTTCCCTTTGGGCATCGCGACACGATGCGTAGCGCTGCGGGTATGTTTCCATTTGGAATGCTGTCTATTGTTTCCTTTTGGACATACCGACACGATCGTGGCGCGCGGGTATGCTTCCATTTTATTATTATCTTGTGGTTCCCTTTTGGACATCGACACGATCGTAGCGCGGGTATGCTTCCATTTGGAATTGTTAATCTGACTTTGGCCTCGGTAGGACTTGGTGTCTGGTGTACTTCTTGGTGTTATCATATCATGATCGCCGTGATGAGGAAGGCATTCCACGGGCATGATTGATGTGGAGGCGTGAGACCACGACTTGATATATCGATATATGTGTATCTTGTAGTTTGGTTATCATTCATGTCTCCGCTTTATATAGCGCTATGATTTCATTTACGATATTCTCTGATTTCACATACTTGGTACTGTTATCGACCTCGCCCGGGGGCTGCGTTCATGCCGCGAGTAGAGTACATCGATCGTGGATCCTCGCTCTTAGGATCTCGATTCAGCGTTTTGGGAAGCTCCGTTTCTCGGAGGCTTATCTTTCGGTATGTGTTCCACGAGTTGTAGGTTCTTGTACATTCGGGGTATGGCGGCCCTGTCCGTCATAGTTGTTGTAAATCTTAAGTGCGTAGTACTATTGTGGGCGGGGTTGTAAAAAGGATTAAAGCTATTCGTTTTGAAAGAAGTTGTATTTATTTATGTTATTGGAAGGTAACCTTTGGGTTGTCCTGGTTTATGTTCATATAACTTGTTTCTTGTTAAAGTTTTATTTTACGCTGGTTTTATCTGATGATTGTATCAATAGGGTGCGGGATAAGGCACGATGCGGGCCCGGGCGGGTCGTTCTGATGAGTACCACTGCCTCCGGCGCATAACCAAAGAAGGAGAAGAAGAACCAGCAGCAGATCCTGTCGGTTGCACCGTACCACCAATACCGCCTCTAGACGGACAATCTCTCCTCAAATGGCCTGCGTCCACACGAGTAACAAGCTCCGGCTCTGCGACACTCGCCAGTGAAACCTACCGTCGAGCACACCGAGGTGTGGGTGGTCCCGTCGGTGGCGGTTCGCCTCGCGAAATCTCGAAGTCCGGAGCCACGACCGCTCTGAATGACTGGTGATCGGACCTCTTTCAGAAAACCGTAAAGGAGCACTCTGTGCTGGCTGGAAAGTGGACCTGGTCTGCTGCTGAGGTTGTCCGCCTCGAAAAATGCCCTGAGACCACGATGTCACGCCTCTTGGGTGGCTCGAGTCAATCGGTCCTCCTCTCTCTATCCTCTATCCCTGCGCATAGGCTGCATCAGGCGATGTCCATACTGTGAAGAGCCACACCCAAGCATCACGCGGTAATCATATGACGGCCAAGCCCCATCACATAACGATGAACCCTATCCGCCATGTCATTACAATAGTATGCGCGTATGCGGCCAAAGAGTCAAACTCGAGCTATACTCCCTGATAGTCCTCCCGTTCTGCCTCAAGGTAAAAAATCTGTCTACCCGGGCTCTCCTCATCTCAGGAGGCAAAAAGTGATCCATGAAGGCCTCTGTAAACTCCTCCCAAATAGCTGGAAGAGCATCATCACCTCTCGAAAGTAACCACGACTCAAACCAGTTCAACGCAATATCGCGTAACCGGTAAGAGGCTAGTGTAACAGACTTTGTCTCTGAAGCCCTAAAAACCTGCATGGTCATTGTGTGCCGAATGAACTCCTGCGGATCCTCCTCGGACCTCGAACCATAAAACTTCGGGTGGATGACAACCCGAGAAAATCCCTAATCCGCAAAGCCGGCTCTGGGGTGGGGCTGCCGCTCATCGGCGTTGCTCGACTACTATCTTGGTCAATAATCGGACCGCTCCCGTAGTCTCTATACTCGGCACCGGTGCGGGCTGGAGGCTCAGTGCAGGAACCTCTGGAGCTACCGCGCTCTCGGCTCCTCTAATCTGTAGGCGTGGTGAACTCGCCGACCGCTTACTACCCTGGCATAGCACGTGCCCGTCCGTGTAACCTTCGAGTACCAGCAGCCTCTCGCTGCTTTGCCCTTGCCTCGGGCCACAGTCCGCCAAGTGGGCATATCATTTCATAAGACTAGGTCGGAGAGGATTCAACCTAATAAGACGACTCTACCGCACGATCTCGAGAGAGAAGAATGAAACCAATCCTAAATGTCCTGCGACCTCACGATTATAGATGTGGTGCACAACACACCGATAATCAAGACTCTACTAGACACGGTCTGTAGACACTTTCCGAGGACTAACTGCTCTGATACCACTTTTGTCACGACCCGACCCCGGGTCCGCGACTGGTGCCCTACCTGGGCACCCTGTTCAGGTATACATCAGAGAATAGCAGCGGAACATACACAACATAAACACATGTGTAACAATAAAACATCCCAGGCTAGCCGATAAGGCCGCCTTCCATAATATAACATAATCAAAAGTACAACTGTACAACATCAGTTCTTACAGCCCAACCACATATGTGAATACAGACCTCTAGGAATAACAACTGTGGCGGGACAGGGCCCCGCCATACCCCTGAATGTACATAAATCTACAACATCAGGGAAAGACTGTACCAAAAGAGACAAGCCTCCGGAGAAATGGAGCTTCTGACGTCTGATAAGTGATCCTAAGTATGAGGATCCACCACCTGCTTACCCTTTCCTGCGGCATGAACGCAGCCCCCGAGGAAGGGGGTCAGTACACAATATGTACTAAGTATGTAAAACTGGAAAGTACTGTAATTACAACATAAGTTTAAAACAAAGCCGGAGACATGTATGATAACAAAATTACAGTACACAGTGCCTTACTAACAATGAGAGTAAATCAAGGGAATACGTGCAACATCACAATAGGAGACTCCCGATCAAATCATGGGTAGCGAACCCATAGAAACAGGTGGTATAACGTCTTAGGGTTCTTACCCCTCATTTATACTCTTACCCTGAAGCAGGTGGTATAACGTCTTGGGGGTTTGCCCCTCATTTATACTCTTACCCTGGAGAAGGTAATAAAGCAGGTGGTATAATGTCTTGGGGGCTTACCCCTCACTTATACTCTTATCCTGGAGAAGGTGGTATAGCGTCTTGGGGGTCTGCCCCTCACTTATACTCTTACCCTATCTCAAACCGGCCGTCATACAATAAATAAGCAAGTTAGAAATCCCCCTAACTTCTTATTAGTCTTATTCATCTACACTCTCATTTTAGTTTACTTAAGGCACTAATATGTTATAATAAATCCGGGAGTTTAACCCAAAGTACTACGTACTTTCAACCTTTTAAAAATGACTCATTTTTATATAGAACTTCCAAGATACTATAAACCGTAGTATCAAGTCAAAATTACTTTTCAAGACAAGTCACAATACCTTTAAACATAAAGTTAGGTTTCTAAATCAAGTGACTCCTTTTATTATAAAACCTTAGGCAATTGAGGCCTTAAAAACATCAAATTGCCTTTTGTTTAAAATTAAGTCATTTATCTTTCCATAAAGCAAACATAACCAACTCCCCATAAAGTCGTTACATTCGCTTTATACCTTAGCCATATACAATTTCCTATCCAAGGGACTTATACGTTTAAAACGGAACAAGTATCACATACTTTAAAACTCTTCAAGTCCCTTAACTTTAATAAAACATTAGACATCCTTAATACTTTCAAGAAGTGAGTTAATCTACTAACTCACCCGGCTTGGCTATTCATAAAACTAGTAAAGGATATCAAGGTCTTGTACGTCTACCGTACTATATACGTACAACTAGTCATGCTCAAAAGATAGGAAAAGTTCTACATACCTTGCCGGGTCAACCACTTGCCAAGTACAAAGTCCCGCCCGTAGTATGTCAACCTATAATATTCACAATACGTCTATTAAAGCCTTACTTCAAACGTAGAATCTTATAAGTGTCAAGTCGCTAAATTCTACGGAAAATCGGACAGCACCTCCTTTGTTTTTACTATCTTTGCCACCTTTTTCAAGGCCGAATACAATAACCAAACACGCCACATTTAAGGCACAATCAAAGCAATTTATCAATAGGGGATTACACGCCTACTAGACGTGTAAAATTCCGCCCATGACGATAACAAACTAATACAACTACTAGTCCAATTTCGGCCATAATGAATACAACAATACCAATTCTTATCCAATTTCCATTTCAATCCAAATTGGTAGCATAACATGATATCAAGTCGCATTTGATTATAACTACCATAATCTTCAAGTAAGTAACATGCGACGATTTCTAATAAACGACCAATTAGTAATCCAATCTTCAAGTGGCTTGTATAACACTTTGGATTTAAGCTACAAGCAATCCATAATACTTATAAACTTCAACATATCAACTTCATGCTAGCAACATGTAAAGCTAACAATAACAATATAAATATATAATCTTGTAACACTTTAAAAGACAAGATTATACCTCAACGAATCTTAATCCAACTCCAAATACGAAGTCGCTCCTTAGTAGTTTAGAGCCTCTCCAAGACACTTCAATCCGCTCCTTGAGACCCTTAGAACAACACCAACAATTTTTCTTCAAACTTCTAAACAAAATCTAGAAAGACAACTAGGTTTTCGTTTTGCGACTAACCCGAAAACTATCTTTTTCCGAGATTTTTCTATTGAGATATGCTTACACTACCCTCAAGAACCTTGGTTTAAAGTGTGGAGTTAAATGAACAAGAAACAAATTTTTTTCCTTTTCAAAATGATGGAACCCGAGAGCTCTCTATGAGTTCTTCAAATTTTCAAGAAATTTTTCTAAGTGTTAAGCTCACTCTTGCTACTAGTAGTATTAAATAGCACCTTGGAGGGTCAAGATGCAACCATTTGGGTGGCTACGATAAGCTCTTATTAAATATCAAGACCTTGTGGGTCCTTTGACTTAGTCAAAATTATCAAGCTTGCTACTTGCAAGACTTAGTCATACAAGACTATGGTCAATGACCATCTTAGCCATGACATTTTCGTCCAAGGCATCACTAAGGGGGGGGGGGTGACACGTGTCGCCATCCCATTCGTCACAACAATACGTTTTTCGAAAATTTCATAATTCCGATAATTTCTTACAAGTCTCAAATCTTAACACTTGTGAGTTCTTACGTACGTTCTTAAAACATGTCCTGTAAATACGGGGTGTAACAGTTAAGTACATATGCCTTATGTGTGTGAGTAGATTATACTTGTTTATAACAATCTTATTAAAGCAGCTATGATCTAGAAAATGTAATACAATTTTGTCTTATCTTAGCTTCTATGCAGATGGAGAATTCTACTCATTTTAATATTATCAATTGTCATTACATTTTCCTTTATTAACGCTGCAATGGCTTGTTCGATACTTATTCTCATTCGTGCCGTAAATTAGCCAAGTCAACTTGGCTCCAAAATACCTCCTAACGACTCTTACCAACATCCCCCATAAGACTCGGTAAGGACTTAGGATAACTTAGACATAACCTTTACATAGAGTAAATCACAAACATACCTCTTAACTTCTAAGAGTAGAAGGAAACATGAAATAATACCACATGTATATTCCATACATAGAATCATGCCAAAGGAAGGAAGAGGTTCACATACCTCGCGACGATTGTCGACAAGTAGCAAAATGCTCCAAAGTACTTCAACCTTGAGCTATTCCATCCTTCAAGTAGGATACGCTATACTTAGTACTTCAACCTATAATGGCCATGTCGTCCATTAACCTCTTACTTCAAACGTAGAATATTCTAAGTGCTAAGTCACTAAATTCTACGGAAAATCGGACAGCACTTCCTTTGTTTCTACATACTTTGCCACCTTTTTCAATGTCGAATTCAATAACCAAACACGCCACATTTAAGGATCAATCATTGTAGTTAACAATAGGGGATTACTGTAACGACCCGTTCCGGGGCCCGTTACTGGTGCCTTATCCAGGGCACCCTAGTGATACAATCATCAGAGAAAACCAGCGGAAAATAAAACTTAAACAAGAAACAGATATATGAACATAAAACAGGCCAACCCAACGGTTACCTTCCAATAACATAATAAATACAACTCTTTCAAAACGAACAGTTTAATCCCTTTACAAACCACACTTGCGGTACTACTGGACCTCTAAGATTTACAACAACTATGACGGACGGGGCCGCCATACCACGAATGTACAAGAACCTACAACTCGTGAACACATACCAAAAGATAAGCCTCGGAGAAACGGAGCTTCCCAAAACGCTGAATCGAGATCCTAAGGCGAGGATCCACGGCCGATGTACCTCTACTGCGGCATGACGCAGCCCCGAAGGAGGTCGATCAACAGTACCAAGTATGTGAAGCGTAAAAATCAGTAATGAAATCATACTAGTCTATATAAAGCAGAGACATGTATGATAACCAAACTACGATTCACAACATAAAAGCGATCATGTCGATCGGGGACTCGCCTCAAGTCATCACTCAAATATAACTATGGGTCTTACGCCCACAACATCAATCATGTTCGCATCATGGCGCGTGCCGGACTCTGCATCGGTGTAGACATGTCCATGATGCAACAATAATACCAATGCCCCATGGCCACGTGCCGGAATTCTACCTCGGTGTAGACACGCCCATGTGACATCAATAATAATATCTTGGGTGATCAACCTGCCGCACGGCCACGTGCCCGAATTCTACCTCGGTGTAGACATGTCCATGTAACCACAATAACAATATATCGGTAATCAACCCGCGCGTGGCGCGTGCCCGAATCTGCATCGGTGTAGACGCCCATGTGACATCAACAACAAGACGATAATCAAAATGGAAACATACCCGTGGAATTCTCCATCACCGCCAAGACGTCCAAGTAAGTTCTCAACAAGTCGTAGGCCTCTATCGAGAGGCAGCGGTAACACGTAAATACCACACTTGCACAACAAAGGCTATCATCACAAGCATAGGCAAGTTTCACAACAACAAGCATAGGCAAGTTTCACAACAACAAGCATAGGCAAGTTTCACACAACTCAAAGTACTTTCATTTTATGCCAAAGTCGGGTTTTAACCCCAAAGTACTACATACGTTAAGTTCTTTAAAAGAGATCCATTACTTTTATAAAAGTCACCCTATACCCATAGTATTAGAATGACCAACCCACATTCCTTTTCAAAATCAAGTAACAACATTCTTTTCCTAAGTTCGGTTTGCCTAGTTTCAATTACTCAAACTTCTCATTTTGGATGCTCAGTCACTTATTTTAGAAAGGTTTCATAACTCATAGTCTTAATCTCTTTTAAAACAATTGAGTAACATATGTCATATATGTGAGTAGTTTATTCTTTGTTTATAACGATCTTATTACTGACCATGATCTAGAAAATGTAATATCATTTTGTCTCATCTTAGCTTCTATGCGGATGGAGGTTTCTACCGGTTTTAATACAACACATCATTATTCAATACATTTTCCTTTATTAACGCTGCAATGGTCTGTCGATACACATTCGATTCGAAATCAAGAAATATTATCCTTTAAAAACCAAGTACTCATTACTCACGAATGAGGTTTCACAAACATCCACATTAAAACAAATAAGTTAAGTCTCTTATCTTATAAGATCAAGTCTCTTAACTTCTAACATCAAGAAACCATTTTCACTACATAAGGTCGTTATAACTAACTTCCCATAAAGCTATTATAACACCCTATGTTTTAAACCAACCAAATCACTTAGCACGTACGTCTACCGTACTACATAGTTCACAACAATCATGCTAGAAAAGATAGGAAGAGGTTCACATACCTCGCGACGATTTATCGACAATAAGCAAAACGCTCAAGTACTTCAACGTCGGCTACTCCTTAAGCCAAGTAGATCACGCCACACGTAGTACTCCACTCCTAAAATGGTCATGGTACTCCTATCAAACCTTTCTTATCATTGAAGACTTATACCAATAAAAAGCCCTCAAAATCTACGGAAATTTCGGCAGCACTTCCCCCGTTTATACTCACTTTTCCATCTTTTACCAAGGCCCGAATAACCGTAATATATATACCATATATATATATAAGGCGTAATAATTAAACAACATAAAGAAGGGGATTACACGCCCAAACGGTAACGCGGTTTACTATCACGCCTCCATAACAACAATAAGTAAAAGAAGGGGATTACGCGGCCAACCGGTAACGCGGTTTACTATCACGCCTTCATAACAATACAATAATTAAAAAGGGGATCACACGCCCAAACGGAACGCGATTGAAAAATCTTCCCCTTAACAGAAATGTAAATACAGTCCAATGTAAATACAGTCCAAAGTAAATACGGTCCAAAGTAAATACGGTCCAAAGTAAATACAGTCCAAAGTAAATACAGTCCTTAAGTTGGGGTCCTTGGCCAACTTTGTCCATTTTACTTATCCAATTTACTCATTAGTCATCCAACTTATATTTCCATTCTTAATATAAGTTATAGTTACTTTGTTATTAGCTTCTTAGCAAGTAAGATACGTTTTTACCATTTTAATGGCAAACGGCCAATCCTTTCTTTTAACAAGTTAACAAGATCCAACTCTTCCAAACTTACTCCATATATTATATAATCCATAATATACTTATAATATATGTATAACAACCAATTCACAAAGAGGTTTAAGTTCCACTACCTCAAATAGCCCAAAAATATCCAAGTTCTTAAAGTCGCTCCAAGCAAGTCTTAGCTCCAAATCTTTACGTTCCAATCCGCTACAAGCAACCCATAGAAGCTCCTAACCAACTTCTCTTCAAGATTCAACTCCAAAAAGTGAAGAACACTTAGGGTTTCAAGATGACAACTTTCGGCCAAGGCATCCCTTCAAGGCTAGGGGTGTGAAATCTTTTCCAACTCTTGGTACACAATCTTCCTAACACCTTAGGGAAGAACACTTGAGAGTTTAAGAATTGTTGGACAAATTTTGCTCAAGAAATGGGGCAAAACCGAGAGCTCAGGTCAAGGGAGAAGGGAGGGTTTTTCAAGTCTTCAAATGTCTAAGTGTGGAAGATTTCATCAACTAAGGGTGCATATATAGGACAACCAGGGATAGGATGAAGGCAAGTGTGTGGTTGAGATTGGGGACAAGTGTGGGTGGGACCCACAAGCCACTTGTCCACACAAAATATCTAGCAAGACTCGCCACTTGTCTTGCCACTTGTCTAGCTAATTTCGGCCAAGGGCCACCTGAGGTGACACGTGTCGCCTCACTGCTAAATCAAAATATTTCATCTCGAAAATATCCATAATGGCCAAAATCTCAAAAACTAAGCGGGCCCACAAAACCGTAAATTTCACCCGTGGCCCCACGTGACCATTTCGGAAATAAAATTCCATAATTCTCAAATATTCTAAGAAGTCCGAATACCAAACTGGGAATCCAATTCCCATTAACGAACCTTTTTCTTCACAAAACCGGAAACTTTTCCGTCGAAAAATCACATCTTTCTTTCTTTCCAAAATTTACGCCGTAATCTCGCACGCATCCTCACCTATATACCACGGAACTACGGGGTATAACATTCTTCCCCTTAGAAACATTCGTCGAATGTTCATTCTAAGTCTCCAAACGTACTTGTGTCGGTATAGTCTTCACTACTATACTTACAAAACCGATCATGCCACCAATGGCGAGAATATAACATGTGCAAAACTCAAATCCAAGGCAACGAGGAATCATTTCTAATCTTACAACAGCTCACTAGCGATTTACTCTAAGGCCATTCCCGCCTTCACGATCCGACTGGTTGAACGCGTCCACGAACTCGCACGATGGTTACCTAAACTTGGGCCTAGCACCCTCGTGACCCTACCACTGGCGGGACCACCTCGAACGACCCACCTCAATATGGGCTGCGGGTTGACCCGCAAATGGCCCTCAACCCGACCCTGCGCGCCAACTCTTGTTCCCGATCCGAACAATCTTACTAATTCACGCCATGAAAGTTACCACTTCCATCTCACACTACCCATGTAATTATCCCACAATATTTCCCGCATACCAAGTACATCGGCAAAGACCAACCGTAAAATCACCCACTCAAGACGGCCTCGCCTCTAAGGTCTCCACGTATAAAACTCTAAGGTTCACACTTTCCATGCCCCACACTTATCCTTCCAACTAACCATGTTTTCTAACTTACAAACAACACAACGCTATCCGCATATAGCACACAATAATAAGATCATCATATCGCGCAAACCAAACTCTAGAGGGTTAAGGATATACCAAGCTACCGCTCCACTCTAATCATAGGCACGCCTGCAGGCATGCTATAGAAGCGATGAACCAGCCACCGATCCGTAGGTGAGTCGTAACATCCGTGCTACCCAGTCGGACAGTTCCTCGCAAAATGGCCTCGCTGGCAAAAATAACAAGCTCCTCGCACCACGACACTCCCGAAATGCGGTCTACCATCGACCACCGAGGTAGGGGTGACCGCATCCGCCAACACCCTTACTTCCTCGAAACTCGAACCTCGAGCCACGACTGCTCCGAATACTCGAAGGTTGTGGAGGACCACTCTGCATGGCGGAGGTACAAAACTAGTATCTTCTGAGGCGGTCCGCCTCGAAAGTCACCAAAGGACCTGTTGTTCGGCCTCTTCTGCGATCTTGGTCATTCGTCGACCTCTCGTGCCTCACATCCCGGTCGTGAGCTGCGTGCGGGCAATGTCCATGCCCGATCAAGAGCTACTCTGAACATGCCTCGACATGTAATCATCGAGCCAGAACATATCGGTGCACTCGATCCTCCATACTAGCTACCAACGCCGACGTCACGCCAATGAGTCGAACTCACATTGTACTCCCAACCGTCGCGCTCTGTCTAAGCATCAAAAATCTGTCGGCCCGTGCCCTCCTCATCTGCGGAGGCAAGAAGTGCGTGAGGAAAAGCGCCCGAAAACTCATCCCATACTGCTGGAGGTGCATGCTCTCCCCGGGAAAGCTCCATGAATCAAACCAATCGACTGAGGTATCACGCACCGATGCGAACAAAGGTCCAGACTCGGTCTCTGAAGCCTTGATCACCGCGTGATCATTCAGAATCGCCGGATGAACTCCTGCGGATCATCCTCAGGCCTCGACCCATAAAACTCTGGCGGGCTACAACTCAGAAAGTCCCGTAGCCTCAAACTATCTGCTCGGGGGTGAACCACTGGTGCTACTGGAACTGGAACTGCTGCATCCAGCCTATCCTCATATCTGGCCACGACCCTGGCCAGCAACTGGGCCATCTCCTTATAACCCATCTCCTGCGCCGGTGTGGGATGGAGGCTCAGTGCTGCGGTCTCGGCAGCCATTCTTTGCGGCTCTAACCTCTCTTTGGTGGCGGCGTCGAGAAACCCGACGTCTGAAGCACAACCTCAGTCATGCGGGCTGCGCGCTCGTACTCCTCAGATCTCACTAGCGGTTCCCTCTGTCTTGCCGCCGTGGCTCTGGTTGCCTTGCGCGGAGGCATAACTGGTAAAAACGAGATACGTCAGAGGGGTCCAACTTACAACACAGCTCTAAGGCACGATCTCAGAATGAGAAGAATGGAAACCAATCCTAAATGTCCTGCAGCCTCCTGATTATAGATGTGGTGCACAACACATCGATAATCAAGACTCTACTAGACACGGTCTGTAGACACTTTCCGAGGATTAATCGCTCCGATACCACTTTTGTAACGACCGTTCGGGGCGTTCTTGGTGCCTTATCCCGGCACCCTAGTGATACAATCATCGAGAAAACCGGAAAATAAAACTTAAACAAGAAGCAGATATATGTACATAAAACAGGCCAACCAAGGTTACCTTCCAATAACATAATAAATACAACTCTTTCAAAGCGAGCAGTTTAATCCTTTTACAAACCCGCCCACAACAAGATTACTGCACTCTAAGATTTACAACAACTATGACGGACATGGCGCCATACCCCGAATGTACAAGAACCTACAACTCGTGGAACACATACCAAAAGATAAGCCTCGAGAAACGGAGCTTCCCAAACGCTGACCGAGATCCTAAGGCGAGGATCCACGACCGATGTACCTCTACTGCGGCATGAACGCAGCCCCGAAGGAGGTCGATCTAACAGGTACCAAGTATGTGGCTGTAAAAATCAGAATGAAATCATACTAGTCTATATAAAGCGTGAGACATGTATGATAACCAAACTACGATTCACAACATAAAAGCGATCATGTCGATCGAGGACTCACGCCTCAAGTCATCACTCAAATATAACTATGGGTCTTACGCCCACAACATCAATCATGTTCGCATCATGGCGCATGCCGGAATCTGCATCGGTGTAGACATGTCCATGATGCAACAATAATACCAATGCCCGGCCACATGCCCGAATTCTACCTCGGTGTAGACACGCCCATGTGACATCAACAATAATATCTGGGTGATCAACCCCGCCGTAGCCACATGCCCCGAATTCTACCTCGGTGTAGACATGTCCATGTAACCACAATAACAATATATCGGTAATCAACGGCCGCGTGGCCGCGTGCCGGAATCTGCGACGGTGTAGACATGTCCATGTGACATAAACAACATCACTGTAATCAAAATGGAAACATACCCGTGGAATTCTCCATCACTGCCAGCACGTCCAATTAAGTTCTCATCAAGTCGACAGGACCTCTATCGAGATACGCGGTAATACGTAAATACCACTTGCACAACAAGGCTATCATCACAAGCATAGGCAAGTTTCACAACAACAAGCATAGGCAAGTTTCACAACAACAAGCATAGGCAAGTTTCACACAACTCAAAGTACTTTCATTTTATGCCAAAGTCCGGGTTTTTAACCCCAAAGTACTACATACGTTAAGTTCTTTAAAAAGAGATCCATTACTTTTATAAAAGTCACCCTATACCCATAGTATTAGAATGACCAACCCACATTCCTTTTCAAAATCAAGTAACAACATTCTTTTCCTAAGTTCCAGTTTGCCTAGTTTCAATTACTCAAACTTCTCATTTTCAGATGCTCAAGTCACTTATTTTAGAAAGGTTTCATAACTCATAGTCTTAATCTCTTTTAAAACAATTGAGTAACATATGTCATATATGTGAGTAGTTTATTCTTTGTTTATAACGATCTTATTACAGCAGCCATGATCTAGAAAATGTAATATCATTTTGTCTCATCTTAGCTTCTATGCAGATGGAGGTTTCTACTGGTTTTAATACAACACATCATTATTCAATACATTTTCCTTTATTAACGCTGCAATGGTCTGTCGATACACATTCTGATTCCCGAAATCAGTAAAACATTATCCCTTTAAAAACCAAGTACTCATTACTCACGAATGAGGTTTCACACAAACATCCACATTAAAACAAATAAGTTAAGTCTCTTATCTTATAAGATCAAGTCTCTTAACTTCTAACATCAGTAAACCATTTTCACCTACATAAGGTCGTTATAACTAACTTCCCATAAAGCTATTATAACACCCTATGTTTTAAACCAACCAAATCACTTAGCACGTACGCGTCACCGTACTACATAGTTCACAACAATCATGCTAGAAAAGATAGGAAGAGGTTCACATACCTCGCGACGATTTATCGACAATAAGCAAAACGCTCAAGTACTTCAACCCGTCGGCTACTCCTTAAGCCAAGTAGATCACGCCATACGTAGTACTCCACTCCTAAAATGGTCATGGTACTCTATCAAACCTTTCTTATCATTGAAGACTTATACCAATAAAAGCCCTCAAAATCTACGGAAATTTCACAAAGACTTCCGCTTATACTCACTTTTCCATCTTTTACCAAGGTCGAATAACCGTAATATATATACCATATATATATATAAGGCGTAATAATTAAACAACATAAAGAAGGGGATTACACGCTCAAACGGTAACGCGGTTTACTATCACGCCTCCATAACAACAATAAGTAAAAGAAGGGGATTACGCGCCAACCGTGCGCGGTTTACTATCACGCCTTCATAACAATACAATAATTAAAAAGGGGATCACACGCCCAAACTAACGCGATTGAAAAATCTTCCTTAATGAAATGTAAATACGATCAATGTAAATACGGTCCAAAGTAAATACGGTCCAAAGTAAATCTGATCCAAAGTAAATACAGTCCAAAGTAAATACAGTCCTTAAGTTGGGGTCCTTGGCCAACTTTGTCCATTTTACTTATCCAATTTACTCATTAGTCATCCAACTTATATTTCCATTCTTAATATAAGTTATAGTTACTTTGTTATTAGCTTCTTAGCAAGTAAGATACGTTTTACCATTTTAATGGCAAACGGCCAATCCTTTCTTTTAACAAGTTAACAAGATCCAACTCTTCCAAACTTACTCCATATATTATATAATCCATAATATACTTATAATATATGTATAACAACCAATTCACAAAGAGGTTTAAGTTCCACTACCTCAAATAGCCCAAAAATATCCAAGTTCTTAAAGTCGCTCCAAGCAAGTCTTAGCTCCAAATCTTTACGTTCCAATCCGCTACAAGCAACCCATATAAGCTCCTAACCAACTTCTCTTCAAGATTCAACTCCAAAAGTGAAGAACACTTAGGGTTTCAAGATGACAACTTTCGGCCAAGGCATCCCTTCAAGGCTAGGGGTGTGAAATCTTTTCCAACTCTTGGTACACAATCTTCCTAACACCTTAGGGAAGAACACTTGAGAGTTTAAGAATTGTTGGACAAATTTTGCTCAAGAAATGGGTGCAAAACCGAGAGCTCTAGGTCAAGGGAGAAGGGAGGGTTTTTCAAGTCTTCAAATGTCTAAGTGTGGAAGATTTCATCAACTAAGGGTGCATATAGGACAACCAAGGGATAGGATGAAGGCAAGTGTGTGGTTGAGATTGGGGACAAGTGTGGGTGGGACCCACAAGCCACTTGTCCACACAAAATATCTAGCAAGACTTGGCCACTTGTCTTGCCACTTGTCTAGCTAATTTCGGCCAAGGGCCACCTAGGGGGGTGACACGTGTCGCCCTCCTACTCGTCCAAAATATTTCATCTCCCGAAAATATCCATAATGGCCAAAATCTCAAAAACTAAGCGGGCCCCACAAAACCGTAAATTTCACCCGTGGGCCCCACGTGACCATTTCCGGAAATAAAATTCCATAATTCTCAAATATTCTAAGAAGTCCGAATACCAAATCTGGGAATCCAATTCCCATTAACGAACCTTTTTCTTCACAAAAACCGGAAACTTTTCCGTCGAAAAATCACATCTTTCTTTCTTTCCAAAATTTCTGTCGTAATCTCGCACGTACATCCTCACCTATATACCCTGGAACTACGGGGTATAACAATTACACGCTTATAAGACGTGTAAAATTCCGCCCACAATTGATATCAAACTAGTACAAACTACTAGGCCAATTCGGCAACTTGAGATACAATAACACCAATTCTTATCCAATTTCCTTTTCAATCCAAGTTGTTTAGTATAACATGATATCGAGTCGCAATCGATTATAACTACTACAATCTTCAAGTAAGTAACATGCGACGATTCTAATTAACGACCAAATTGTAATTCAACTTCAAATGGCTTATATGGCATTTCGGATTTAAGGCTATAACAATCCATAACACTTATCAAACTTCATTACATATACTTCATGCTAGTAAAATGTAAGGCTAACAACAATATGTAATCTTGTAACCCTTTAAGAGAACAAGATTGTTACCTCAACGAGTCTTAATCCAACTTCAAATCCAAAGTCGCTCCCTAGCAACTTAGAGCCTTTTATTGACACTTCAATCCGCCACTTGAGACCCTTAGAATATCACAAACAACTTTCTTTTAATCTTTCAATCAAAACCTAGGATGGCAACTAGGTTTTCACCTTGCGACTAATACGAAAACAATCTTTTTCCGGGATCTTTCTATTGAGATACCCTTACAATACCCTCATGAACCTTGGTTTAAAGTGTGGAGCTTATTGGACAACAAACAAATTTTTTTCTTTCTTTTGGACCTTGAACCCGAGAGCCCTATAGTGTGTTCTTCAAATTTTTCTTGAAATTTAGCTAAGTGTGGAGCTTGTCTTGCTACTAGTACTACTATATAGTAACATGGAGGGTTGAGATTAGCACAAATGTGTGGCTTAGATGCAAATCTTTTAAATATCAAGCCATGTGGCCCCATTGACCAAGTCAATAATATCAAGCTCTACTACTTGCAAGACTTTGTCATCTTAATAATGGTCAAATGACCCTTTTTTCCATGCCAAAATCGTCCAAGACCAATCTAGGGGTGACACGTGTCGCCCTCCCATTCGTCGCAACATTTCGTTTTCCGACAATTCCATAATTCCGACAAATTTTTACTAGACTCAAATCTTAACATTTTTGAGTTCTTACGTACGTTCTTATAACCATGTCCTGAAAATTCGGGGTGTAAAAATTTACTTCACTAGAGTAAACCATTCTTTTCACCTTCCATAAAGTTATTATAACCAACTTCTCATAAAGCCGTTATACTAACTTTATGCTTTAGACACTTTCATTCTTTTTTATAACCAAGAGACTTATACTTTCAAAACCAAGTATCATATACTTTTAAAATACTTCAAGTCTCTTAATCTTTAGTAATCAAGTTTCTTAACCTTAGAATAGCTCAACGAACCAATACTTTCCAAATCAAGTATTCTATACATTTTCAAGTCAAGAAGTCATTGTTTACCTTATTAGAATAAACCATTCTTTTTTACTTTCCATAAAGTTATTAACCAACTTTATGCTTTTGAAACCAAGGCATTTCTATCCTTTAAAAATAAGTGAGTTAATTCTCTAACTCAACCAACTTGGACATCCTTAAAACAAGTCAAGGATATCAAATGAAACTAAATTCATTTAAATCTCGTATGTCTACCGTACTATACATTTACAACTACTCATGCTCAAGAGATAGGAAAGTTTCACATACCTCTTCGGTTCAATCCACTTGCTAAGTCCAATATGTCGTACGTAGTATGTCAACCTATAATGACCATAATACGTCTATTAACTTCTAACTTAAAACGTAGAATATTCTAAGTGCAAAGTCACTAAATTTTACGGAAAATCGGACAACACTTTCTTTGTTTCTACATACTTTCCCACCTTTTTCAAGGCCCAAATTCAATAACCAAACATGCCACATTTAAGGCTCAACAATGTAGTTAACAATAGGGGATTACACGCCTAATAGGACGTGTAAAATTCTGCCCCACAATTGATATCAAACTAGTCCAAAAAGGCAATGCCATTCACGGCCAATAGGTGTAACAACATATCATCCTTTCCAATTCCTTTTCAATTCAAGTTGTTTAGTATAACATGTTATAAAGCCGTAATCGATTATAACAACTACAATCTTCAAGTAGATGACATGCGACGATTCTAATTATCGACCAAATTGTATTTCAATTTCAAATGGCTCACAATGTCATTTCGGATTTAGGCTTCCACTATCCATATCACTTATCAATCTTCAATACATATACTTCATGCTAGTTAAAATGTAAGGCTACAACAATATGAAATCTTATAACACCTGAGAAACAAGATTGTTACCTTGACGAGCCTTAATCCAACTTCAAGATCTGAAGTCGCTCCCTAGCAACTTAGAGCCTCTCCTTGACACTCCAATCCGCCACTTGAAGCCCTTAGAAGATCACAAACAACTTTCCTTCAATTTTCAATCCAAACCTAGGAAAGTGACTTAGGTTTTCACTTTGCGACTAACGCAAAAATGACACTTTTCCGGGATCTTTCTTGTCACGACCCGTTCCCGGGCCCGTGACTGGTGCCTTACCCGGGCACCCAAGTAGACATACATCAGAGTAATCAGCGGAATATAAACTTGCAAACATGAAACAATGTAAAATAAGAACAGTCTAGCCAAGGAAAAGTTGCCTTTCGGCATGTATCTAAATACCCAAAAGTGAACAGTTACATCCCAACTTAACAACAGGAGTACAGACCTTTAAGAAGATGTAAACACTATGACGGGACAGGTCCCCGT
Source organism: Przewalskia tangutica (assembly GCA_029844215.1). Lineage (NCBI taxonomy): Eukaryota > Viridiplantae > Streptophyta > Magnoliopsida > Solanales > Solanaceae > Przewalskia > Przewalskia tangutica. The sequence continues at coordinate 42,442,976 of CM056733.1, forward strand.
CATACCCCTGAATGTACAAAACATCTACAACACCAGGGAGAGCCATACCAAAAGTCGAGCCTCCGGAGAAATGGAACTCCTGACACCAGAGTAAAGATCCTAAGAATGAGGATTTACCATGTCACGACCCGAACCCGGGCCCGTGACTGGTGCCTTACCCGGGCACCCAAGTAGCCATATATCAGAGTAATCATCGGAACATAAAACAATAACATGAAATAACATGAAGTATGAAATAATAATCTGAGAAAATTTGCCTTTCGGCATAATATATAAAACTTGAATCCGAACAGTTACATCCCACTTACATATCTGCCCACAACAGTACTACAGACCTCTAAGAGTGACATGACAACAATGGCGGGACAGGGCCCCGCCATACCCCTGAATGTAAGCACCTACTACGACAGGGGACTATACCACTGATAAGCCTCTGGAGAAACGGAGCTTCCCAAACGTTGAACTGTGACCCTGAGAGCTAGGATCAACGACTGGTGTACCTCAACCTGCGGCATGACGCGGCCAAGGAGGTCGATAACAGTACCAAGTATGTGAATCAAAATATCGTAAATGAAATCATAGTAGTCTATATAAAGCGGGAGACATGTATGATAACCAACTACGATTCACAATAAATAGCGATCATGTCAAGTCGTGGACTCACGCCTCAAAGTCATCACTTAAATATAACAATGGGTCTCACGCCCACAACATCAATCATGCGTGGAATACCTTCCTCACGCCGCGATCTATGATATAAAAGCACCAAGGAATACACATAAACACCGTGTCCCACTGTGTCATCATAAAACCGTGCGGGGTAAGTGCGAAGGCATAGCCGACTACTAAAACCCGCATACAAACAAGGTCATAAATCGTATCATGAGATCTGTCTGCATCGTCACATGATCAAAGCCGCCACTCGCGCGATATCTAATGTGCGCGTCTAGCCACGAACTTCCCGACTCCGCATAGGCCACTCGATGGCCCGCATGAGGTATTCCCGCATCGAGGGTAGCTACTCCCGGCATCCGCCTCGCGATCCGCATGGCCACATAGACCGCATGACCATATAGGCCGCACTAACACGGAACTCGTAGCTCGCATAGGTCCCCGGACCCGCATGAGGTATTCTCGAATCATGGTCCTGCATCGCCGAGTCTACCCGCGTCGGAGGCGCCTTAACCTCCGGAAACATGTCAAGGTGAGTGGTACAATACCAACATAACGGTTGATAGTTAAACAACTTAAGCGCAGTCGAGGGAAAACCCCTTTACACAAACATCACCAGATACTAACACACGTAGCATCCTAGCATGTTTACTTATCAAATCAACAAGAAAGTATTACAAGGCTATCACAAACTAACTGTTATACCCCGTATTTTGGTAGTATGCGTGGGGCGCACGTGAAAAATTTGAAGTTTAAAGTTGGCTTGGCGAAAATTATTTTGTTCACAACACCCGTTTAGAGTCGTTTTTCGAAAGCGTTTTCACGACTTCGTAGGAAAATTCCGGCTATGTCATTTTTAATTTTTGCGGATTTTTCCGAGAGACGAAACATTTTGGACCAACAAGAGGGCGCCACTTGGCACCCTCTCATTGGAGCACGTTTGGGGCGGTAAAGGGGTGGACGAATGGCCATTGTTTGGTCAAGGGTTGGTAGGATATTTTGTGGTAGATGGATAAGGTGCACTTGGCAAGATCTTGGCCCTACACTTGTCTTGCACTTGGCAAGATCTTGGCCATTGGTTGGCCTTTGCTAGACCTATAAATACCCCCCTCTTTGATGACTTCTTCATCCATTCTACAAATCTCTAAGTGTTAAAAATCCTCCCCCTCTCTTAGTAGTGTTCTCATCCAACACCATCCCCCTCCCCCTTGGCCGAGAGCCCTCCCCCCCTCCTAGTAGTGTGGCCGTGGGGTACTCCACCCTAGTTGTTTCGTATAATGCCCCCCCTCTTGTTAGAAATACTCTCAAAAGTATTGTTATAATGCCCAAATTACCTTAGCCATATACCTTGTAGTATTCTAAGGTTATACCTTTACAAAGCCCAGAAATACTATTATACTTCCCTTCAGTCACAAAACCGAAACCCTAAGTAAATCTTCACCCGTAGTTGAAGTTATAAGTAGAAGTTGGTTAGAACTTCTAAGGGTTGTTTGGAGCGGGTCGGAGCGCACGGAGTAGGAGCTAAACCTTGCTCAGGATCGACATTTAAACTCGGATAATTATGGGCTTATCGAGGTAAATATCTTATCCCTCTATTGTAATTGGAGATTACATGATTGTTAGACTATATAGTTGAAGTATACTATATATAGAACTGAACGTTGTTATCGGCAATGTCTTTTGACTTAAGCCTGGATAATAAGAAACCTTTTCGAAAGAAGAGTAATCGAATCGTATTTACATAGGATTGTATTCTGATGAGACTTGTGTAGCTTTTCTGTGAGGTAGAATTGTGCACGTCCGGATTAGACGTATAACCCCCCCTGGTTGGCTTGGTAGCGGCCCGATAGAGAGAGGAGATTTACTGTTGCGGAGAGTCGCCGATTTTTACGTAGAATGTTCTCTGAAGGGATCTAAATGTTAATGAGCGCCTTGTGGCCTTATAGGTTGATGTACACGTGTGGCGCGATCTACTTGGCTTAAAGGAGTAGCAAGCGGTTGGAAGTACTTGGGCGTTTTGCTATTAGTCGATACTGTCGCGAGGTATGTGAACCTCTTCCTATCTCTTCTAGCATGATATGTGTGAACTATGTAGTACGGTAGACGTACATGTGCTAAATGTATTTGATTGGTTTAAAACATAAAGTGTTATAACGGCTTTATGGGAAGTTGGTTATAACAGCTTTATGTTGGTAAGAAAATACTTGTGGTTTTTAAAAGGTAACTGATTTGAACTATAACTGGCTTGTTATGTGTTAATAAATAACTTGAAGTATTTCAAAAGATTTTTGAATCATTTTGAAAGAAGAGGTAATACTTGGTTTTTTAGAAAACTTAAGAGTTATACTAGCCTTATGGAAAGTTAGGTATAACGGCTTAAGAATGTTTCTTGATTTTGGAAATCGAGAATGTATCGACAAACCACCGCAGCGTTAATAAAGGAAATGTTTTTAATAATTAAGTATTATTAAAACCAGAGAAACTTCCATCTGCATAGAAGCTAAGATGAGACAAAATGATAATTCCTAGATCATGGTCTTTGTAATAAGATTGTTATAAACAAGAATATCCTACTCACTTGTAAGGCTTATGTTTCTCAGATTGTTTAAAGGAGAATTATATTCTTAAATGAATAAGACTATGAACTACGAAACCTTTCTAAAATGAGAAACTTGAACATGGGAAATTAGGCAAACTTGAACATTGGAAATTAGGCAAACTTGAACGTTTGGGAAATAATGTTGTTACTTGATTTTACAAAGAGAAGTAATTGATTTACTTTAAAAGATAATCACTCTATTTTCATATACTATGTATTGTGTGGTTTTGTGAAGTAACGTATCTTTTAAAGATTTAATGTATGAAGTACTTTGGGGATAGGTACCCGAACTTGTTAGTAGAAAGTACCTTGTGTGAATAACTTGATTGTATTGGTTTGTGATAGCCTTGTAATACTTTCTTGTTGATTTGATAAGTAAGCATGTTAGGATGCTACGTGTGTTAGTATCTTGTGATTATTGTGTAAGGGGTCACTCTTGTTGTGCTTACGTTGTCAAACGTTAAGCGGTTATCTTGTTATTGTATCACATACCCCGACTTATTATACAGGGCTTGCCACCCTTGATGCGGGTCTATACGGCCTATGCGATCCTTGTGACTACGCGAGTGCGGTAGCTCGGGATTGATCATTCCGGTGTTTAGCCCGACGCGGGGATTCTATGCGGTCCGCTGAGACTACGGTCTTTTGAGACTATGCGGGTGCGGGAGCCTAGGCGGATACCGAGGTTAGCGCCCGACGCGGGGTATACCTCGGTGATGCAGGACCATGATTCGAGGAATACCTCATGCGGGTCCATGGGTGACCTATGCGGAGCTGCGAGAGTTCCAGGGATAGACGCGCACATTGATATTGCGGGCGAGTGGCCAGCTTCGATCATGTGGTGCGGTCTAGAAAGACCTCGGGATACAGTTTGTGGTATTTTTGGTACTGTGGGTCTTAGTAGTCGGCTATGCCTTCGTACTTGCCCCGTACGGTTTTATTGTGATAACTTTGAGGGCGTGAGTCACGACTTGACATGATCGCTATTTATTGTGAACGTAGTTTGGTTATCATACATGTCTCGCTTTATATAGACTACTATGATTTCATTTCTGATATTTATTTTGATTTCACATACTTGGTACTGTTATCGACCTCCTTGGGCTGCGTTCATCCGCAGTAAAGGTACACGATCGTTGATCCTCGCTCTTAGGGTCACGATTCAGCGTTTGGGAAAGCTCCGTTTCTCGGAGGCTTATCAGGTATAGTCCTGTCGTTGTAGGTATTTACATTCGTGGTATGGAGGGCCTGTCCCCGCCATTGTTGTCGTATCATTTCGTAGGTGCAGTAATCTTGTTGTGGGCGGGGTTGTAAAAAGGATTAAACTGTTCATTTGTAGGAGTTGTTATTTATATATACGAAAGGCAAGTTTTCCTCGACATCGTTTTGTACTTCATTTGTTTCATGTATGTGTTTTATGTTCCTGATTACTCGATGTTGTATCACCAGGGTGCCCGGGGTAAGGCACGATCCAGCCCGCATTCGGTCGTGACAAAAGTGGTATCGTGAGCGATTAATCCTCGGAAAGTGTCTGAGACCGTATCAGATCAGAAGTCTTGATTATCGGTGTGTTGTGCACCACACCAATAATCAGGAGGCTATAGGATATTTAGGATTGGTTTCTATTTCTTCTCACTCTGAGATCGTGCCTTAGAGCTGTGTTGTAAGTTGGACCCTCTAACGTATTTCTTTCCCTTACCGTTATGCCTCCGCATAGGGCAACTCGAGCCCCGGAGGACAAGCGGCGAGGAGCTGCGAGTAGAGTCTGAGAGGGTTACGTGGCACAGGCCCAATTATCACCTTGGGTGGTGCTTCATTCGGGGAGTTCTGCGACGTCATTAGCCCCAGCAGAGTTTAGCACGCCGGCGGCAGTTCCTACTGCGGCCATGATGTTTGAACCTTCAGTTCCACGACCGGGAACAGAGAATATAGATTTCCAGGAGGCGACCCTGTTAATAACTATGGATTTGACTACCAGAGAGTATACCGATGTACCGCGAGTCTTGATGAATATCAACGAGAAGGTTGTGCAAGAGTAATTCTTGATTGGGCTTGAGCACGGCACGTATGCGGGCTTATGCGCGTGAGCCAAGCGTAGAGATCGACGGGTTAACGAAGGACAACGAGAAGAGGCGAGCGTAGAGTCCTTTAGTAACTTTCGAGGTAGTCGCCTCACCAAATAGATTATGCGCATCCACCAAGATGCGAAAGGTCCTCCACGGGGTTCGGGGCGCTCGGGTATGCGAAGTTAGTCGAGCTCGAGCTTCCGGTTCACCATCACACGAAGGTTCGGCCATCCGATTCGCTTTTCGGTGTTCGCGATGTGCGGCGCCATCCTGGAATGTCGTCTTTTAGTTGGTACTTATTGTACCTATGACCGTCAGGGTCTGATGTCGAAAGAGTGTCCTTGCGGGAGGACTTAGCCTTCAGGATCGGTGGGTAGTTCGTCATCTTCCTTAGCTATGCGCCCTACGGGGCAGGTTTGATTAGAACGACTAAGGGGAGTGAAGCAATAGATCTGAGATAGATTTTTAACCTCTAGGGTTTAGTATGTGTGATAAGGTGAGTATACCTTAAGTGTTATATTCTGATAGCATTGTGTAAATGGTGATTAGAAATCTTGGTTAGTTAACCAAGTAAGATTTGGGGGATAGAGAAAGTGTGAGCCTTAGAGTGTTATACGTAGAGACCTTAGAGGTAAGGCCATCTCGAGTAAAAGATGTATTGTTTATGTTTGACCCTTATAGGAGTGCATAGTGCACGTGAGTTATGTTTGTGGGATTAGTCCCTGAGTAGTGTGGAATGAAAGAGGGTAGTTGAGCTAAGAAGACCGCTAGGTTTTCGTAACGTGATTAGTGAGAGTTTTCCTTCAGGGAGCTAGCGTTTTGCGCGTTGCCGGGTCGGGTTGAGGCCACGTTGCGGGTCAACCCGCGGCATGTATGGTGGTGGGGTCAGTTTGTGGTGGTCCCGCCTTGTGGTAGGGCCACGAGGGTGTTAGGCCCAAGTTTAGTTAACCAACGTACGAATTCGTGGATGCATTCGACCAGTAGTCGGGCCGAGGAGGTCAGCCGTCTTGTCTTCTAGCAAAGACCGTTTACTCGGCAGAGGGTTATGCGAGATGATATATCAGAAAGGTTGTAAGGCTGCACGAGGTGCCTACCTTCACCTTATGGCAGACAGTGGAGCCCAGGGTACGGCTGTTTTTGGTTTCTGGAAGTTTTACCAAGCAGGGTTAAGAACTCAGGTGAGTCTCAAAATCGCATTCGCCCTCGGGCCAGTGTGTGTATTTCAGAGGTAGTTGTGGGGATTGTTGTCTCCTGTGGAGGGAGTGTTTAAGCTACCATTTCAGTTTTCGAATGTCGCCTTATGAGGCCTTGTAGGGGCGGAAGTGTAAGTTTGTCACACCCCGAAATTCGGGCCCGTGACTGGTGCCTTACCCCGGGCACCCTAGTGATACAACATCAGAGAAAAACCAGCGGAAATAAAAACTTAGACATGCAACAATCGATATAATAATAAACAGGCCAACCAAAACAGTTGCCTTCAGTATATACATAAAACCTGAACAGTTTAATCCTTTTTACAACCCTGCCCACAACAGTACTACAGACCTCTAAGATTTACAACGACTATGACGGGACAGGGCCCCGCCATACCCCTGAATGTACAAGAACCTACAACTCAGGGAACACATACCAAAAGATAAGCCTCCGGAGAAACGGAGCTTCCCAAAACGCTGAACTGAGATCCTAAAAGCGAGGATCCACGACCGATGTACCTCTACCTGCGGCATGAACGCAGCCCCCCGAAGGAGGTCGATAACAGTACAAGTATGTGAAATCAGAATATCGGCTTAAATCATAACGATCATATAAAGCAGGAGACATGTATGATAACCAAAATACAGTACGCAACATAAAAGCAGTCAAGTCAGGGACTCACGCCCTCAAAGTCACCACTCAAATATAACTATGGGTATCACGCCCACCACATCCATCATGTTCGCATCATGGCCACATGCCCCCGGAATACTGCATCGGTGTAGACATGTCCATGAGACAACACAATATGCCGCGCGTGGCCACGTACCGAATCGTGACGGTGTAGACATGCCCATGTAACCTCAATAACAATATCTCGGGTGGTCAACCACGCGTGGCCACACGTGCCGGAATCTGCAGACGGTGTAGACACGTCCATGTTGTAGTAATAACCATATATCGGGTAATCAACCCGGCCGCATGGCCGCATGCCCCCGGAATACTGTATCGGTGTAGACATGTCCATGTGACCTCAACAACAAGACAGTAATCAAAATGGAAACATACCCGTGGAATTCTCCCATCGCCAAGACGCGTCCAAGAAAGTTCTCAACAAGTCAACCGCTCTATCGAGACGAGGTAACACGGAAAATACCACACTTGCACAACAAAGGCTATCATCACAAGCGTAGGCAAGTTTCACAACAACAAGCATAGGCAAGTTTCACAACAACAAGCATAGGCAAGTTTCACAACAACAAGCATAGGCAAGTTTCACAACAACAAGCATAGGCAAGTTTCACACAACTCAAAGTACTTTCATTTTATGCCAAAGTCGGGTTTTAACCCCAAAGTACTACATCGTTAAGTTCTTTTTAAAAGAGATCCATTACTTATAAAAGTCACCCGATACGTAGTATTAGAATGACCAACCCACATTCCTTTTCAAAATCAAGTAACAACATTCTTTTCCTAAGTTCGGTTTGCCTAGTTTCAATTACTCAAGCTTCTAATTTTCAAATGGTTTCATAGTTCCCAAACTTAATCACTTGATTCCTTTTTTTGAACAATTGAGTAATATATGTCTCACGTGAGAGTAGGTTATTCTTGTTTACAAGATTATTATTACAAATGACCATGATCTAGAAAATGTAATATCATTTTGTCTCATCTTAGTTTCTATGCAGATGGAGGTTTCTACCGGTTTTAATACGATACATCATTATTCAATACATTTTCCTTTATTAACGCTGCGATGGTGCTGTCGATACACATTCTGATTTCCGAAATCAGTAAAACATTATCCCTGTAAATAAAACCAAGTACTCATTACTCACGAATGAGGTTTCACACAAACATTCACATTAAAACAAATAAGTTAAGTCTCTTATCTTATAAGATCAAGTCACTTAACTTCTAACATCAAGAAACCATTTTCTTTACCTCTCTTAAGACATTATACCTAACTCCCATAAAGCTAGTATAACTCTTTTTAAAACCACAAAGTATTTTCTTACCTACATAAAGTCATTATAACCAACTTCCCATAAAGCCGTTATAACACTTTATGTTTTAAGAACAATCAAACACGATTAACACGTATGCGTCTACCGTACTACATAGTTCACACATATCATGCTAGAAGAGATAGGAAGAGGTTCACATACCTCGCGATGATTTAACGACAATAAGCAAAATGCTCCAAGTACTACAACTCATAGCCCTTTCCACTCCTCGGTAGAATACGCTACTCTTAGTACTTCCACCTATAAAGGTCACAAACGTCTATTAACCCCAAAACACAAGTTTCTATCTTTCTACGTAAAATTCGGCACCTCCCCACATGGCGTAAATCTCCTCCTCTATCGAGGCTACCAAGCCAACCGGGGTTTACACGCCTAACCTGGACGTGTACAATTCTACTCAAGAATACTACACAAGTCTCGCAATACGATCCATGTAAATCTGATTCGATTCTTTCTTTACATTCGTGCTTAAGTCAAAAGACATTGTCGCACAATAATGTTGATTCATATATAGTATACTTCAACTATATATTCTAACATGTAATTTCCAATTACAAAAGGGGACAAGATTATTTACCTCGACAAGCCCAAAATTATCCAAGTTATAATGTCGATCCCGAGCAAGGTTTAGCTCACTCAGTGCGCCCAAACCACTCCAAACAACCCTTAGAAGTTCTAACCAACTTCTACTCAAATACTTCAACCAACTATGAAGATTTCCCTAGGGTTTCGGTTTTGAGACTAAAAGGACAAAAGGTAGTATTTCCGGGCTCTACGTAAAGAGGTAACTTTTAAAATACTACTAGGTAAAGGCTAAGGTATTTTGGGCATTATAACAATACTAGGAGAGTATTTCTATACCACAAAAAGGGGGGTATTATACGAAAACAACTAGGCTAGGAGGGGTACCCCACGGCTAGCACCACAAAGGGGGGAGGGGGAGGCTCTCGGCCACAAAGGCCACTCAAAGGGGAGGGAAGGCTTAGGACGAGAACAACTAGAAGAGGGGAGGGATATTTCAAGACTTAGAATGAAATGAGGGATGAAGAACAACCTTCAAGCAAGGGGGTATTTATAGGGACACCAACGGACAAGATCAAGACATGTGGGGGGGCAAGTGGAGGGCCAAGATGTGCCCAAGTGCCCCTAGTCCCTACTCCACAAAACAAGCCACAAACATTGACAAAACAAGGCCAAAACAAGGCGTAATTCGCCCCACTTGAGCTTCACTTTACAGTCCACTTGAGGGTGACAAGTGTCACCTCTCGTTGGTCCAAAATGTTTCGTCTCTCGGAAAAATCCGCAAAAATACAAAACGACATAGCGAATTTTCCTCGCAAGTTACTGAAAGCGTTTCGTCGAAAACGACTCTAGGGTGTTGTGCACAAATGTCATTCGGCCAAGCCACCTAGGCGGGGGTGACACGTGTCACCCTCCTAATGGCCCTCATAAAACGTCTTCCGAAAAATATCCACAATGGCCAAAATCTCGAAAACAAAGTGGGCCCCACAAAACCGTAAATTTCTCCCGTGGGCCCCACGTGACCATTTCCGAAAATAAAATCTCAAAATTCTAATATAATCTATGAAGTCCAAATACCAAATCTGGGAATCCAATTCCCATTAACGAACCTTTTTCTTCACAAATAACCGGAAACTTTTCCGTCGAAAACTCACATCTTTCTTTCTTTCCAAATTTTTTCTGTCGTGCTCTCGTACGTACGTCCTCGCATACATACCCTGAGAATACGGGGTATAACAAAGTTGTCGGTCGATTGGTTCGATGTTGGCAAGATTCAAATAGTTGGTTCAGGCTTGTTCCAGCAGACTGTGGATAGAGTAAAGCTTGTCTAGAAGAGGTTCTGGCAGCTCAGAGAAATCGTGCGGATAATCGACGGCGCTTAGAGTTCGAGTTGACGGTCGGTCTTCTTGAAGGTACCACCCGGTTTGGGTGTGAGTTTTGGAAACAGAGGAACTTAGCGAGTTACTTTGGGCCGCACGAGTTCATGTGAAGAATAGGCGGGTTGCCTATATGTTAGCGATTCTTGCGTCCGACTTAGGAGGCGACGTCCGTCTTCGTATTGTTATGTTCGGGAAGTATCGAAGATCCATCCAGAGTGTTCCCAGTTAATGATGACCACGTTAGGGATAGTAACCTCGAGTTTTGGATACTGAAGCATTATCAGAAATGTGGTAAGAGTTCGAATGTACGACAGCTTCAGTGATCGCATGCAGCCCGGTACCAATTGTTGGGTCGCCTGAGAAGGTTAATGCCTCAGGCAAAGTGACAAAAGTGGTATATCATTTTGGTGATGTTAGAGGTGTTTCCTCGTGGACTTGGATGTAAGCATTTTGCGCAAGTTGTTTCTGTGGCCAGGTGTGGCAGGATTGATTCTCGTAAGTATAGTAGTGAAGACTATCTTGGCGCACGCGTTTGTTTTGAGACTTAGAAGGAACATTCGGACGAATGTTTCTAAGGAGGAGAATGTTATACCGTATTTTGGTATATGCGTAAGGCGTGCGTAGAAAAATTTGAAGTTTAAAGTTGGCTTGGCGAAAATTATTTTGTTCACAACACGTTTAGAGTCGTTTTTCGAAACGTTTTCCACGACTTCGTAGGAAAATTCCGGCTATGTCATTTTTAATTTTTGCGGATTTTTAGAGAGGCGAAACATTTTGGACCAACAAGAGGCGCCACTTGGCACCCTCTCATTGGAGCACGTTTGGGGCGGTAAAGGGGTGGACGAATGGCCATTGTTTGGTCAAGGGTTGGTAGGATATTTTGTGGTAGATGGATAAGGTGCACTTGGCAAGATCTTGGCCTACACTTGCCTTGCACTTGGCAAGATCTTGGCCATTGGTTGGCCTTTGCTAGACCTATAAATACCCTCTTTGATGACTTCTTCATCCATTCTACAAATCTCTAAGTGTTAAAAATCCTCCCTCTCTTAGTAGTGTTCTCGCCCAACACCATCCTCCCTTGGCGAGAGCCCTCCCCTCCTAGTAGTGTGGTAGTGGGGTACTCCCACCCTAGTTGTTTCGTATAATGCCCCTCTTGTTAGAAATACTCTCAAAGTATTGTTATAATGCCCAAATTACCTTAGCCATATACCTTTTAGTATTCTAAGGTTATACCTTTACAATAAGCCCAGAAATACTATTATTCTTCCATTCAGTCGCAATACCGAAACCCTAAGTTAATCTTCACCCGTATTTGAAGTAGTAAGTATAAGTTTGTTAGAACTTCTAAGGGTTGTTTGGAGCGGTCGGGCGCTGCGGAGTAGGAGCTAAACCTTGCTCAGGATCGACATTTAAACTCGGATAATTATGGGCTTATCGAGGTAAATATCTTATCCCTCTATTGTAATTGGAGATTACATGATTGTTAGACTATATAGTTGAAGTATACTATATATAGAATCAACGTTGTTATCGCAATGTCTTTTGACTTAAGCACGGATAATAAGAAACCTTTCGAAGAAGAATCTTGTGTATTTACATAGTGTATTAGATAGACTTGTGTAGCTTTTACGTGAGGTAGAATTGTACGTCCGATTAACGTATAACCCCCCCCCTGGTTGGCTTGGTAGCCGGCCCCGATAGAGGAGGAGATTTACGCTGTTGCGGGGGGGGGAGGTGCTGCCGATTTTTCTGTAGAATGTTCTACGAAGGGATCTAAATGTTAATGATAGCCTTGTGGCCTTATAGGTTGATGTACTACGTGTGGCGCGATCTACTTGGCTTAAAGGAGTAGCTGACAGTTGGAAGTACTTGGAGCGTTTTGCTATTAGTCGATACTCGTCGCGAGGTATGTGAACCTCTTCCTATCTCTTCTAGCATGATATGTGTGAACTATGTAGTACGGTAGACGTACATGTGCTAAATGTATTTGATTGGTTTAAAACATAAAGTGTTATAACGGCTTTATGGGAAGTTGGTTATAACAGCTTTATGTTGGTAAGAAAATACTTGTGGTTTTAAAAGGTAATCGATTTGAACTATAAGCGGCTTGTTATGTGTTAATAAAGAACTTGAAGTATTTCAAAAGATTTTGAATCATTTTGAAAGAAGAGTAATACTTGATTTTTTAGAAAACTTAAGAGTTATACTAGCCTTATGGAAAGTTAGGTATAACGGCTTAAGAATGTTTCTTGATTTTGGAAATCGAATGTGTATCGACAAACCATCGTAGCGTTAATAAAAGGAAATGTTTTTAATAATTAAGTATTATTAAAACCAAGAGAAACTTCCATCTGCATAGAAGCTAAGATGAGACAAAATGATAATTCCTAGATCATGGTCATGCTTTGTAATAAGATTGTTATAAACAAGAATATCCTACTCACTTATAAGGCTTATGTTTCTCAGTTGTTTAAAGGAGAATTATATTCTTAAATGAATAAGACTATGAACTACGAAACCTTTCTAAAATGAGAAACTTGAACATGGGAAATTAGGCAAACTTGAACATTGGAAATTAGGCAAACTTGAACATTGGAAAGAATGTTGCTACTTGATTTTACAAAGAGAAGTAATTGATTTACTTTAAAAGATAATCACTCTATTTTCATATACTACGTGTATTGTGTGGTTTTGTGAAGTAACGATCTTTTAAAGATTTAATGTATGAAGTACTTTGGGGATAGGTGCGAACTTGTTAGTAGAAAGTACCTTGTGTGAATAACTTGATTGTATTGGTTTGTGATAGCCTTGTAATACTTTCTTGTTGATTTGATAAGTAAGCATGTTAGGATGCTACGTGTGTTAGTATCTTGTGATTATTGTGTAAGGGGTCACTCTTGTTGTGCTTACGTTGTCAAACGTTAAGCCCGTTATCTTGTTATTGTATCACATACCCCGACTTATTATACCGGGCTTGCCACCCGATGCGGGTCTATACGGCTATCACGATCCTTGTGACTACGCGAGCGCGGTAGCTCGGATTGATCATTCCGGTGTTTAGCACGATGCGGGGATTCTATGCGTGCTGTGAGACTATGCGGTCTTTTGAGACTATGCGGTGCGGGAGCCTAGGCGGATACCGAGGTTAGCCGCCCGACGCGGGGTATACCTCGGTGATGCAGGACCATGATTCGAGAATACCTCATGCGGTGCTGGGTGACCTATGCGGGTGCGAGAGTTCGAGGATAGACGCGCCACATTGATATTGCGGCGAGTGGCGGCCGATCATGTGGTGCGGTCTAGAAAGACCTCGGGATACGGATTTGTGGTATTTTTGGTGCTGTGGGTCTTAGTAGTCGGCTATGCGCCGTACTTGCCGTCGGTTTTATTGTGATAACTTTGAGGCGTGAGTCACGACTTAACATATTCGCTTATTTATTGTGAGCGTAGTTTGGTTATCATACATGTCTCTGCTTTATATATCGCTATGATTTCATTTCTGATATTTATTTTCGATTTCACATACTTGGTGTTATACCGTATTTCCGCAGTATGTACGTGAGAATACGTCTGAAAAGTCTAGCCTTAAAGTTTAGGCAACACGTTTTTGGTGGGCACAACTCGCAAAACGAATAGTTTTCCGACGAAACGTTTCCACAACTTTCGTAGGGTAAATTCCGGCTATGCCATTTCTAATTTTTGCGGATTTTTCCGAGAGACGAAACATTTTGGACCAACGGGAGGGATTTGCTGGAGAAGGGCTTCATCAGGCCTAGTGTTTCTCCCTGGGGAGCGCCGGTATTGTTCGTAAAGAAGAAGGACGGGACGCTGCGCATGTGTGTTGATTATAGGCAGCTGAACAAGGTGACCATTAAACGAATACCCCTTCCGATTGATGATTTGTTCGACGATTGCAGTGCGAGATGTTTCTCAAGATTGATCTGCGATCGGGCTATCATCAGTGTGAGTCGAGAGAGGTGGATGTCCCTAGGATGCATTCGTGACGTGCGGGCATTATGAGTTCAGGTCATGTCTTTTAGGTTGACGAATGCTCGGCGGTATTCATGGATTTGATGAACCGAGTGTTCAAACCATTTTGGGCAGCGTTTGTGATAGTGTTCATTGATGATATCTTGGTTTATTCTCGCCGGAGCGAGCACGCGGATCATTTGAGGCGTCTTGTGATTCTCGGGACCAGCGATTGTACGCCAAGTTTTCCAAATGTGAGTTTTGGTTGACTTGATGGCGTTTCTTGGGCATATCGTCGGGTGATGGCATTAGTGAATCTGGCGAATCGAAGCGATCGGGACTTGGCCTGACCTACTACTCCGAGAGGTTCGCGATTTCGGGCCTTGCGAGGATATTATCGGCGGTTCGTAGAAGTTTGCTTCTATCTACGCACCATTGACTAGGTGACTCGGAAAAGCGTGCCAAGTTTGATGGTGATGCTTGTGGCGGGGTTTCGATTCTTTGAAGAAGAGACCGGCGCCCCGTTCTTACTCTTCCGGAGGGTCGGATGGTTATGTCGTGTATTGTGATCGTCGGGCATCGGGTTGGGATGTGTGTTGATGCGGCATGGAAGGGTTATAGCATATGCGTCCGCAATTTGAAGAAACACGGAGGAACTACCCCACGTGATTTGGAGTTGGCGGTAGTGATTCACGCTTTGAAGATCTGGAGGCACTATTTGTATGGGGTTCACGTGGATATTTATACGGACCACAAGAGCCTCGGTATATCTTGACGGAGGCTGAACTTACGGCGAGGCGGTGGTTAGAGTTGCTTAAGGATTACGATGTTGATATCTGTACCACGGGAAGGCGATGTTGTGGCGAGATGCTCTTAGTCGAGGTCGATGGGAGCCTATCGGATGTGCGGCTAGAGAGGAGGACATGGTTCGTGATTTGCATCGGTTAGCGAGCCTTGGTGTCCGTTTGATTGATTACGATAGCGATGGGGTTAGAGTTCGTGAGGTTGCGAGTCTTCCATCGTCGAGGAGGTGAAGAAAGCGGCGATTTGAGATCGGCTTTGATTCGATATCGTGATCTGACTCTTCGTGAGGCAAGGGTCCTTTTGAGGTAGCACGATGGGGTGCTAAGGTTTGAGGCGGTTGTGTGTTCGGATGTTTGAGGACTTGGCGGAGTTCTTGGGGAAGCCTGCGGTAGCGTTACTCTATCCATCGGTCGACCAAGATGTACCACGACCTTAGATCTGTATTGGTGGGATGGCTTGAAGAGGGCGTTGCGAGTTCGTAGCTCGGTGCCGTGTTGTCGGCGGTGAAGGTAGAGCACGAGGCTGCTGGTTTTATTCTGACGATTGAGATCCGACACGGAAGTGGGAGGTAATCAACATGGACTTCATTCTGGATTACCTCGCACTCGGAGGAGACATGATTCTATATGGGTTATCGTCGACGGTGGCGAAATCAGCCCACTTTCTTCCGTCGGGGCGACGCACCGGCGAGATTATGCGGACTTTACATCAGAGATCGTCGGTGCATGGAGTCCCTACCCGATCATATCGCGAGAGCCGGTTTGGCTAACACGGAGGTCCTTCCAGAGGTTTAGGGGCGAGTGAGCACGATCGCATTTCATCCGCAGCGAGCGGACGGCGAGCGCACTATCGGACTGCGAGGATATCTGCGAGCTGTGTTATTGACTTGATGGTAGTTGGGAGGATCATTTGCCTCTAGTTGAGTTCGCGTATAATAGCTACCACTCAAGTATTCAGATGGCGCCTTATGAGGCCTTGTATGGGAGGAAGTGCGGATCGCCTATAGGTTGGTTCGATGTGGGCGAGAGTGCGGCTAGTGGGACGGTTGATACGTGACGATGGATAAGTGAAGCTTATCAAAGGCGGCTATTAATGACTCGAGTCGGCCAGTTGTATCACGAGATCATCGTCGTCGGCATCTTGAGTTCGAGTTCATGATTGGGTTTTCCTAAAGGTGTCACCCATGAAGGGTGTGATGAGATTCGGGAAGAAGGAGCTTCGGCCCAGGTACATTGGGCGTTTGATTATCCGCGAGGTAGGCAAGGTTGCCTATGAGTTGGGTCTGTCGTCCGTCGGAGGCGGTCGTCGGTTTTTCACGTATCTATCTTTGAGAGATGTATCGGGGATCCATCTAGGGTACACCCGATTGGCGATGTCGGTGACCAGGGGTTATCGTATGAGGAGATTCCCATGGCGATAGTCGATCGTCGGAGTTAGGCGTCTGCGGACCAGGCGTGGCTTCGTCAGTCTTGTGGCGGAGCGAGCTCGAGGAGGAGATGACATGGGAGGCGAGGAGGACATGAGGCGAAGTATCCTCACTTATTTCCCACACCTCGGGTAATTCACTTTCTACTTGTAAATTTCGTTATCGTTTACGCCTAAGTGTTGTTACGTGGCCTTGTGTGGCATTTGCTGTTTTAGTTATGAAGAATCTTATCGTTAGCGTCTTGGGAAGGAACATTCGGACGAATGTTTCTAAGGAGGAGAATGTTATACCGTATTTCCGAGTATATGCGTAAGGAATACGTCTAAAAAGTCTAGCCTTAAAGTTTAGGCAAAACGTTTTTTTGGGCACAACTTCGAAAGCGAATAGTTTTCGGCGAAGCGTTTCCACGACTTCGTAGGGTAAATTCGGCTATGCCATTTCGTAGATGATTGACGGCGTGATTATGGGGATGGATTGGCTAGCTTCTTGCTACGCCAATGTAGCTGCGAGAGAGAAGTGCAGTTCCGATTTCAGGAGCGGTTGTTGTGTGGGAGGGAACGCGGTATCGAGGGTAGGTTTATTTCCTACCTCAAAGCTAGGAAGATGGTGCGAAGGGTATATCTACCATCTCGTTCGGGTGTTTGATCTGAAGGCTGCGGTACAGTTTTGATCGATTCGATGGTCACGAGTTCCTAGGCGTGTTTCGGATGACCTCGGGTATCCTCACGAGAGGAGATCGAGTTTTGTATAGATGTGTTGCGGATACTCGGCCTATTTCCATTCCGCCATACGAATGGCACTGCCCGAGTTGAGAGAGTTGAAGGACGGTGAGGATTTCTTGGAGAAGGGCTTCATCGGGCCTAGTGTTTCTCCTGAGGCGCGGTATTGTTCGTAAAGAAGAAGGGCGAGGCAGCTGCGCGTGTGTTGATTATAAGCGGTGAACAAGGTGACCATTAAACGAATACCCTTCCCGGGATTGATGATTTGTTCGACCGGTTGCGAGTGCGAGATGTTTCTCAAGATTGATCTGCGATCGGGCTATCATCAGTGTGAGTCGAGAGGTGGATGTCCACAGGATTGCATTCGGGACGTCACGGGCATTATGAGTTCGTGGTCATGTCTTTTAGGTTGACGATGCTCGTGGTATTCATGGATTTGATGAACCGAGTGTTCAAACCATTTTTGGGCGCGTTTGTGATAGTGTTCATTGATGATATCTTGGTTTATTCGCTCGGGCGGGAGCATGCGGATCATTTGAGGCTTGTCTTGTGATTCTCGGGACCAGCGATTATACGCCAAGTTTTCCAAATGTGAGTTTTGGTTGACTTGATGGCGTTTCTTGGGCATATCGTCGGGTGATGGCATTCAGTGGATCTGGCGAATCGAAGCGATCGAGGACTTGGCCTGAACTACTACTCCGTGAGGTTCGCGATTTTGGGCCTTGCGAGGATATTATCGGCGGTTCGTAGAAGTTTGCTTCATCTACGCACCATTGACTAGGTGACTCGGAAAGCGGCCAAGTTTGATGGTGATGCTTGTGGCGGGGTTTCGATTCTTGAAAGAGGCGGCGGCGCCCCGTTCTTACTCTTCGGAGGGTCGGATGGTTATGTCGTGTATTGTGATCGTCGGGCATCGGGTTGGGATGTGTGTTGATGCGGCATGGCGGGGTTATAGCATATGCATCAGACGGTGAAGAAACACGAGAGAACTACCCGCGTGATTTGGAGTTAGCGGTAGTGATTCACGCTTTGAAGATCGGAGGCACTATTTGTATGGGGTTCACGTGGATATTTATCTGAGACCACAAGAGCCTCGGTATATCTTGACGGAGGAGGTGAACTTACAGCGAGCGGTGGTTAGAGTTGCTTAAGGATTACGATGTTGATATCTGTACCACGGGGAAGGCGATGTTGTGGCGGATGCTCTTAGTCGTAGGTCGATGGGAGCCTATCGGATGTGCGACTAGAGAGGAGGACATGGTTCGTGATTTGCATCGATTAGCGAGCCTTGGTGTCCGTTTGATTGATTACGATAGCGATGGGGTTAGAGTTCGTGAGGTTGCGAGTCTTCCATCGTCGAGAGGTGAAGAGCAGCGATTCGAGATCGGCTTTGATTCGATATCGTGATCTGACTCTTCGTGAGGCAAGGGTCCTTTTGAGGTAGCACTGATGGGGTGCTAAGGTTTGAAGCGGTATGTGTGTTCGGATGTTTGAGACTTGGCGAGTTCTTGGGGAAGCACGCGGCGCGCGTTACTCTATCCATCCGGTCGACCAAGATGTACCACGACCTTAGATCTGTGTATTGGTGGGATGGCTTGAAGAGGGCGTTGCGAGTTCGTAGCTCGGTGCGTGTTGTCGGCGGTGAAGGTAGAGCACGAGGCTGCTTTGGTTTATTCTGAGCGATTGAGATCCCGACACGGAAGTGGGAGGTAATCAACATGGACTTCATTCTGAGATTACCTGCGCTCGGAGGAGACATGATTCTATATGGGTTATCGTCGGCGGTGGCGAAATCAGCCCACTTTCTTCCGTCGGGGCGACGCACCGGTGAGGATTATGCGGACTTTACATCAGAGATCGTCGGTGCATGGAGTCCCTACTGCGATCATATCGGGCAGAGCCCAATTTACGGCTAACCGGAGGTCCTTCCAGAGGGTTTAGGGGCCGAGTGAGCACAGTCGCATTTCATCCACGAGCAGCGGACGAGCGAGCGCACTATCGGACTCTTGAGGATATCTGCGAGCTGTGTTATTGACCAGTGGTAGTTGGGAGGATCATTTGCCTCTGGTTGAGATCGCGTATAATAATAGCTACCACTCCGGTATTCAGATGGCGCCTTATGAGGCCTTGTATGGGAGGAAGTGCGGATCGCCTATAGGTTGGTTCGATGTGGGCGAGTGCGGCTAGTGGGACGGATTTGGTACAGTGACGATGGATAAGGTGAAGCTTATCAAGGCGTATTAATGCTCGAGTCGGCCAGTTGTATGCAGATCATCGTCGTCGACATCTGGAGTTCGCAGTTGATGATTGGGTTTTCCTGAAGGTGTCACCCATGAAGGGTGTGATGAGATTCGGGAAGAAGAAACTGGCCACAGGTACGTTGGGCGTTTGATTATCGCGAGGTAGGCAAGGTTGCCTATGAGTTGTGTCTGTCGTCCGTCCGGAGCGGTGCATCCGGTTTTCACGTATCTATCTTTGAGGAGATGTATCGGGGATCCATCTAAGGTACACCCGATTGGCGATGTCGGTGGCGAGGGTTATCGTATGAGAAGATTCCCATAGCGATAGTCGATCGTCGGGTTAGGCGTCTGCGGACGGGGCGTGGCTTCGTCAGGTCTTGTGGCGGAGCGAGCTCGGGGAGGAGATGACATGGGAAGCGAGGAGGACATGAGGCGAAGTATCCTCACTTATTTCCACACCTCGGGTAATTCACTTTCCTACTTGTAAATTTTCGTTATCGTTTACGCTAAGTGTTGTTACGTGGCCTTGTGTGGCATTTGCATGTTTTAGTTATGAAGAATCTTATCGTTAAGCGTCTTGGGAAGGAACATTGGGACGAATGTTTCTAAGGAGGGAGAATGTTATACCGTATTTCCAGTATATGCGTAAGGGAATACGTCTGAAAATCTAGCCTTAAAGTTTAGGCAAAACATTTTTTTGGGCACTGACTCATGAAAGCGAATAGTTTTCAGGCGAAAGCGTTTCCACGACTTTCGTAGGGTAAATTCGGCTATGCCATTTCTAATTTTGCGGATTTTTAGAGAGGCGAAACATTTTGGACCAGCGGGAGGCGACACTTGGCACCTCGATTGGTGGACTTCAAATCGTTCATTTGGGCGAATTGGACTATGATAGCGCGTTTTTGTGCCTTGTGCACAAGTCGAGAGTTGGTAGGATATTTGCGTATAGTTAATCCTCACTTTACACTTGCCTTGCACTTGTCTTAATCTTGGCCATTGGTTGGCCACTTCTTGACCTATAAATACCCCCAAGATGAAGAGTTCTTCATCCACAAAGCTTTCAAGTCTTGAAAATCCTCTCCTCTCCCTTAAGCCTTTTAGTCCAACACCTCCCTCCCTTGTGAAGTTTGGCGAGGGCCTACACTAGCCTGGCGAAATCTACCCCCTCCTTGGTAGAAAAGTTGCCTTCTTGTATTGTTATAATGCCCAAAATACCCTAGCCCAAATACCTTAGTACTTAGTAGAAGTTGTGAAGAACTTCTAAGGTTTCCTTGGAGCATACAACTTAGGAGCAAAACCTTGCTCAGGCGCGACTTTTTCTAGGATATTATTGGGCTTACCGAGGTAACTAATCCTAACCCTCTTTTGAATTAGAGAATATATATTGTTGTAGTATAAGAATAAGTATTAATACTTAGAAGAATATCACAGAATAGAATTGAGTGTTACCACGAGAAGGGTTTAAAGAAGAATAATCAAACTGTACTTACATAGAATTTGTTTTCCTGATGAACTTATATAGCTCACGGGTAGGAAGTGCTGCCCGACTTTCCGTAGAATTGTGAACCCTCTGTTTAGAATGACCTTGAGTAGTCTTTGATAGGTATCGTGACTATTATGGTGACTCTCTGCGTGACATATTGACTTGGCGGTGGTTTTATTTGAGAAGGTATGTGATTCTTCCTAAAGCATGATATTTTACAATATATATGAATGCGGTAGGCGTACATGTGTTAACTAAAATATAACTACGGCAATGTCTTTGACTTAAGCTGAATAATACTTACGGCAATGCCTCGGCTTAAGCACGAATAACACTACTGCAGCGATGCCTCACGGCTTAAGCACGAATAATAAAGATGCGAAAGCATTTCAAAAGAATCTTGAATCATCTTTCTGAGAAGAGAACTAATTGGTTTTAAGCGAAGCTTAAGAGTTATACTAGCCTTATGGGAAGTTAAGTATAACCACTTAAGATTGATAAAAGAAACATTTGCCTATGTGTTTATAACGGACTTATATTGAATTGTGAAAGAATAATAAGATGGTTTGATAAGTAGACATGATATGATGCTATGTGTGTTAGTGTCTTGTAACGTTTGTGAAAAAGTATTCTTGTTGTGCTTATGTTGTTTAACGATAATTTGTTAGGTTAGTGTAGCATCGCTCGCTCTTGACATATTGCAGGGGTTAAGGCGCCTCCGATGCGGGGTAGACTCGGTGATGCAGGACCGTGATTCGAGAATACCTCATGCGGGTCCAAGGACCTATGCGAACTACGGGAGTTCGAGGTTAGTGTGCGGGGTTATACCTCATGCGGTCTATGTGGCGTGCGGACGGCGAGTCGGGGCGATGCCGAGGAGTAGCTACCTCGATGCGGGGTTATGTACCTATGCGGGCCTATGTGATTGGCCTATGCGGACTACGAGTCGAGATTAGGCTTGCATGGTGATACTACGGGCAATTGGCCTGCCGATCATTCGCGGCCTAGAAAAGACACATTACGATTTACCTATTCTTGCTCTTGTTTGTGATGTACATATGCGGTTTCCTTGGTTGTTTTATACATACTTGCAAAGCTGTTTTTAAAATGATATGTTTCATTTAAGTATTTCTGATTTCATATACTTAGTACTGTTATCGACCTCCTTGAGGCTGCGTTCATCTGCGAGTAAGAGCGGCAGTGCTAGATCCACATTCTTAGGATCTACGTTGGTGTCGTGAGCTCCATCTTTTAGGAGGCTCTACTTTTGGGTATGATCTCCTGTTGTAGATAGTTTTATGCAGATCGAGGGTATGGCGGGGCCTGTCCGTCATAGTTGTATATTTCCTTAAGTGCAGTAGTCATGTTGTATAGTGTCGGATGTAGCGCTAAACCCTATTTATATATATATGCCGAAAGCGATGTTTTCACATAAAGCGTATGTCTTATTTTATAAAGCTGTTTCATGTCTTGCTTTATATTTCGATTACTCGATGTATGACTACTTGGGTGCCGGCAAGCACGATCCACGGGCCGGGCAGTCGTGACAAAAGTGGTATCGAGCGATTAATCCTCGGAAAGTGTCTACGAACCGTATCTAGTAAGTCTTGATTATCGGTGTGTTGTGCACCACGATAATCGAGGCTATAAGATATTTAGGATTGGTTTCCATTCTTCTCATTACGAGATCGTGCTTTAGAGGCGTGTTATAGGTTGGACCCCTCTAACGTATTCCTTTCTATATGATTATGCCTCGCGTAAAGCGGCCGGGCGAGAAGGGCAAAGCGGCCGAGGCGCTAGCGAGACACCCAGTCACGAGGCTCAGGCCCAGTCTATACCGAGCGGCGAGTTCTATGGCGCCGCCCGGCCCAGCGAGACCACGGTACCACACCTCGTCCCACGGCTGGGCGGAGAGTTAGGGTCTGAGAGATGGCCCGACTTTTGGCTAAAGTTGTGGCCCGTCTGAGAGAGGCCGATCTGGCGATTCAGTTCAGCTCAGCGCCGGTCGCACCGTGGTACACCGAGGCGAGATAGTTTGAGGCTACGAGATTTCTTGAGTTGTAGCCCGCGAGTTTTCTGGTGGCGGAGGATGATCGCGAGGAGTTCATCCGTCGACTTGAGAGGATCGTGAGGTGATCAAGGCCTCAGAGACAGAGTCTGTGACCTTCGGTTCGCATCGGCTGCGCGATACCGCAGTCGATTTGTTTGATTAATGTGAGTTATAACGGGGAGAGCACGCGTACCCAGCTACTTGGGATGAGTTCTCGGAGGCTTTCCTCGCTCACTTCTTGCCTCGCGGATGAGGAGGCGCGGTGATAGATTTTACTCACGAGCGAGAAGGGCGCCTTGTCGGGAGTACAATGTCGAGTTTGATTCATTGGCTCGATATGTCCCGGCATTGGTAGCGAATATGGAGGATAGGGTGCACCGCTATGTCACCGGGCTGAGCGACTATATGGGCGAGTCGTATGCGGGTGTTTCTCTCGGCCGGGTATGGACATTACCGCGTGCGAGCTCATGCTCTTGGATGTGAGGCGTAGAGACCGCCGGGTTGTGACGGCGAGAAGAGGCGGGGCGGGGTCTTTTGGTGGCTATCGTGGTGGCGGCCTCGGCGATCTAGATTTGCACCACGGCCAGCCCGAGCACTCTGCGCCGTCCTCGGCCCAGCGAGATATTCGAGGCAAGCGGGGCCCAGGACTTGAGCGTCAGGCGGCGAAGTGCGGCGTCGAGACCACCCGCCGGTGTGGCCGTCACGGTAGATCCCACCGGGAGTTGTGGTGCTACGGGAGTTTGTTTGATTGTGGCGGCAGGTCACTATGCGAGCTGTCAGGCTAAGGCGATCTTGATGGTAAGTCGACCCTACGAGTTCTTTCGAGTCTTCTTCATCCCAAGCGATTACTCGCCACGGAGGCAAGGTACTCGTGGACCGGCGGTCGGCGAGGTCGTGGCGCGGGTCGATTCTAGCGGTCCTCGAACGCATTTATGCTTTGTCGGTAAGCGGGATCGGGAGGCCTCACCGATGTCGCGGTACCTTATCGATTTACGGGTTTGATGTTTATGCCTTGATAGATCGGGTTCTACTCTGTCTATATATCTCCCACTTGTTGCTAGTAGGATAGGGATAGAGCACGAGTCCATAGATCCTTTCGAGGTAGCTACGTCGATAGGTGATTCGATGGTAGCTCGGCGGGTATATAGAGCTTGTCTGTGACCATTCTGATCGTCGGACCCCAGCCGACTTGATAGAGTTGGAGATGATTGACCGGCGTGATTATGGGGATGGATTGGCTAGTTTCTTGCTACGCAAATGTAGGCTGAGAGAGAAGTAAATGCAGTTCCGGTTCGGAAGGCCGGTTGTTGTGTGGGAGAGCACGGTATCAGAGGTAGGTTTATTTCTACCTCAAAGCTAGGAAGATGGTGCGAGAAGGGTATATCTACCATCTCGTTCGGGTGTTTGATCTGAAGGCTGCGGTACCAGATTTTGATCGATTCGATGGTCGAGTTCCCAGACGTGTTTCGGATGACCTCGGGTATCCCTCCCGAGAGGAGATCGAGTTTGTATAGATGTGTTGCGGATACTCGGCTATTTCCATTCCGCCATACGAATGGCACTGCCGAGTTGAGAGAGTTGAAGGACCGGTGAGGATTTCTTTGGAGAAGCGGCTTCATCGGGCCTAGTGTTTCTCCTGAGGCGCGGTATTGTTCGTAAAGAAGAAGGGCGGGGCCGCGCATGTGTGTTGATTATAGGCGGTGAACAAGGTGACCATTAAACGAATACCCTTCCCGGGATTGATGATTTGTTCGACGATTGCGAAGTGCGAGATGTTTCTCAAGATTGATCTGCGATCGGGCTATCATCAGTGTGAGTCGAGAGAGGTGGATGTCCACAGGATGCATTCGGGACGTGCGGGCATTATGAGTTCAGTCATGTCTTTTGGGTTGACGAATGCTCGTGGTATTCATGGATTTGATGAACCAGTGTTCAAACCATTTTGGGCAGCGTTTGTGATAGTGTTCATTGATGATATCTTGGTTTATTCGCTCGAGCGGGAGCATGCGGATCATTTGAGGTGTCTTGTGATTCTCGGGACAGCGATTATGCGCCAAGTTTTCCAAATGTGAGTTTTGGTTGACTTGATGGCGTTTCTTGGGCATATCGTCGGGTGATGGCATTCAGTGGATACGGCGAATCGAAGCGATCGAGACTTGGCCTGACCTCTTACTCAGCAGGTTCGCGATTTTACGGGCCTTGCGAGGATATTATCGGCGGTTCGTAGAAGTTTGCTTCTATCTACGCACCATTGACTAGGTGACTCGAAGCGGCCAAGTTTGATGGTGATGCTTGTGGCGAGGTTTCGATTGTTGAAAGAGGCGGCAGCCCCGTTCTTACTCTTCGGAGGGTCGGATGGTTATGTCGTGTATTGTGATCGTCGGACATCGGGTTGGGATGTGTGTTGATGCGGCATGGCGGGGTTATAGCATATCGTCCCGCGGTGAAGAAACACGAGAGGAACTACCCACCGTGATTTGGAGTTAGCGGTAGTGATTCACGCTTTGAAGATCTGGAGGCACTATTTGTATGGGGTTCACGTGGATATTTATACTGCACCACAAGAGCCTCGGTATATCTTCACGGAGGAGTGAACTTACGGCGAGCGGTGGTTAGAGTTGCTTAAGGATTACAATGTTGATATCTGTACCACGGGAAGGCGATGTTGTGGCGGATGCTCTTAGTCGTAGGTCGATGGGAGCCTATCGGATGTGCGGCTAGAGAGGAGGACATGGTTCGTGATTTGCATCGATTAGCGAGCCTTGGTGTCCGTTTGATTGATTACGATAGCGATGGGGTTAGAGTTCGTGAGGTTGCCGAGTCTTCCATCGTCGAGGAGGTGAAGAGCGGCGATTCGAGATCGGCTTTGATTCGATATCGTGATCTGACTCTTCGTGAGGGCAAGGTCCTTTTGAGTAGCACGATGGGGTGCTAAGGTTTGAGGCGGTTGTGTGTTCGGATGTTTGAGACTTGGCGAGTTCTTGGGAAGCACCGGCGCGGCGTTACTCTATCGTCGGGTCGACCAAGATGTACCACGACCTTAGATCCGTGTATTGGAGGATGGCTTGAAGAGGGCGTTGCGAGTTCGTAGCTCGGTGCGTGTTGTCGGCGGTGAAGGTAGAGCACCGAGGCCTGCTTTGGTTTTATTCTGACGATTGAGATCGACACGGAAGTGGGAGGTAATCAACATGGACTTCATTATAGGATTACCTCGCACTCGGAGGAGACATGATTCTATATGGGTTATCGTCGGCGGTGACGAAATCAGCCCACTTTCTTCCGTCGGGGCGACCTTTCGGTGAGGATTATGCGGACTTTACATCAGAGATCGTCGGTGCATGGAGTCCCTACCGATCATATCGAGCGAGAGCGGTTTACGGCTAACTCGGAGGTCCTTCCAGAGGGTTTAGGGGCCTTGGTGAGCACGAAATCGCATTTCATCCACAGCACGGACGACGAGCGCACTATCGGACTGCGAGGATATCTTTGCGAGCCCGTGTTATTGACCGATGGTAGTTGGGAGGATCATTTGCCTCTAGTTGAGTTCGCGTATAATAATAGCTACCACTCAGATTCGATGGCGCCTTATGAGGCCTTGTATGGGAGGAAGTGCAGATCGCCTATAGGTTGGTTCGATGTGGGCGAGTGCGGCTAGTGGGACCAGATTTGGTACGAGCGATGGATAAGGTGAAGCTTATCCGAGGCGGCTATTGACGACTCGAGTCAGCGAAGTTGTATCACGGATCATCGTCGTCGGCATCTTGAGTTCG
Organism: Przewalskia tangutica; assembly: GCA_029844215.1. Taxonomy (NCBI): domain Eukaryota; kingdom Viridiplantae; phylum Streptophyta; class Magnoliopsida; order Solanales; family Solanaceae; genus Przewalskia; species Przewalskia tangutica. The sequence continues at coordinate 42,469,896 of CM056733.1, forward strand.
AGGTTCATGATTGGGTTTTCCTAAAGGTGTCACCCATGAAGGGTGTGATGAGATTCGGGAAGAAGGAAACTTCGGCCCTAGGTACATTGGGCGTTTGATTATCGCGAGGTAGGCAAGGTTGCCTATGAGTTGGGTCTGCCGTCCGTCTGGAGGCGGTCGTCCGGTTTTTCACGTATCTATGCTGAGGAGATGTATCGGGGATCCATCTAGGGTACACCCGATTGGCGATGTCCAGGTGACCGAGGGGTTATCGTATGAGGAGATTCCCATAGCGATAGTCGATCGTCAGGTTAGGCGTCTGCGGACCAAGGACGTGGCTTCCGTCAAGGTCTTGTGGCGGAACGAGCTCAGGGAGGAGATGACATGGGAAGCCGAGGAGGACATGAGGCAGAAGTATCCTCACTTATTTCCCACACCTCCAGGTAATTCACTTTCCTACTTGTAAATTTTCGTTATCGTTTCTGCCTAAGTGTTGTTCTGTGGCCTTGTGTGGCATTTGCAACTGTTTTAGTTATGAAGAATCTTATCGTTAATCGTCTTGGGAAGGAACATTCGGACGAATGTTTCTAAGGAGAGAATGTTATACCGTATTTCGGAGTATATGCGTGAGGGAATACGACAAAAGTCTAGCCTTAAAGTTTAGGCAAAGCGTTTTTTTGGGCACAACTCGCGAAAGCGAATAGTTTTCCGGCGAAACGTTTCCACGACTTCGTAGGGTAAATTCGGCTATGCCATTTCTAATTTTGCGGATTTTTAGAGGCGAAACATTTTGGACCAGCGGGAGGCGACACTTGGCACCTCCATTGGTGGACTTCAAATCGTCCATTTGGGCGAATTGGACTAGCAATGGCACGCGTTTTTGTGCCTTGTGCACAAGTCAAGGAGTTGGTAGGATATTTGTGTATAGTTAATCCTCACTTACACTTGCCTTGCACTTGTCTTAATCTTGGCCATTGGTTGGCCACTTCCGACCTATAAATACCCTTAAGATGAAGAGTTCTTCATCCACAAAGCTTTTCAAGTCTTGAAAATCCTCTCCTCTCCCTTAAGCCTTTTCGTCCAACCCCTCCCCTCCTTGTGAAGTTTGGCCGAGGCCTACCCCCTATCCTATCCGAAATCTAACCCCCCTCCCTTTGTAGAAAAGTTGCCTTCGTGTTTTGTTATAATGCCCAAAATACCATAGCCCAAATACCGTAGTACTTAGTATAAGTTGTGAAGAACTTCGAAGGTTTCATGAGCATACAACTTAGGAGCAAAACCTTGCTCGGTGCGACTTTTCTAGGATATTATTGGGCTTACCGAGGTAACTAATCCTAACCCTCTTTTGAATTAGAGAATATATACTGTTGTAGTATAAGAATAAGTATAAATACTTAGAAGAATATCACAGAATAGAATTGAACCGTTACCACAGTAGAAGGGTTTAAAAGAAGAATAATCAAACTGTACTTACATGGAATTTGTTTTCTGATGAACTTATATAGCTCACGGGTAGGAAGTGCTGCCCGACTTTCCGTAGAATTGTGAACCCTCTGTTTAGAATGACCTTGAGTAGTCTTTGATAGGTATCTGTGACTATTATAGGTGACTCTCTGCGACATATTGACTTGGCGGTGGTTTTATTTGAGAAGGTATGTGATTCTTCCTAAAGCATGATATTTTACAATATATATAGTACGGTGACGTACATGTGTTAACTAAAATATAACTACGGCAATGTCTTTGACTTAAGCTGAATAATACTTACGTGATGCCTCAGGCTTAAGCTGAATAACAACTACGTGATGCCTGCGCTTAAGCACGAATAATAAAGATCTGAAAGCATTTCAAAAGAATCTTGAATCATCTTTCTGAGAAGAGAACTAATTGGTTTTAAGCGAAGCTTAAGAGTTATACTAGCCTTATGGGAAGTTAAGTATAACCACTTAAGATTGATAAAAGAAACAGTTTGCCTATGTGTTTATAATGACTTATATTGAATTGTGAAAAGAATAATAAGATGGTTTGATAAGTAGACATGATATGATGCTATGTGTGTTAGTGTCTTGTAACGTTTGTGAAAAGAGTATTCTTGTTGTGCTTATGTTGTTTAACGATAAGTTGTTAGGTTAGTGTAGCATCACTCACCTCTTGACATATTACAGGGGTTAAGCGCCCTCCGTGCGGGGTAGACTCGGTGATGCAGGACCATGATTCGAGAATACCTCATGCGGGTCCAGGGACCTATGCGAGCTACGGGAGTTCCGGTTAGTGTGCGGGGTTATACCTCATGCGATCTATGTGGCCATGCGCGGACGGCGAGTCGGGGCGATGCAGAGGATTAGCTACCCTCGATGCGGTGTTATGTACACTAAGAGGGCCTATGTGATTGTCCTATGCGGACTACGAGTCGAGATTAGGCTTGCATGGTGATACTACGCAATTGTCCTGCTTGATCATTCGCACCTAGAAAAGACACATTCTGATTTACCTATTCTGCTCTTGTTTGTGATGTGGCACTATATGCGGTTTCCTTGGTTGTTTTATACATACTTGCAAACCATTTTTAAAATGATATGTTTCATTTAAGTATTTCTGATTTCATATACTTAGTACTGTCTTGACCTCCTTGGGCTGCGTTCATGCCGCGGTAAGAGCGGCAGTGCTAGATCCACATTCTTAGGATCTACGTTGGTGTCGGGAGCTCCATCTTTTAGGAGGCTCTTCTTTTGGGTATGATCTCCCTGTTGTAGATAGTTTTGAACAGTCAGGGTATGGCGTGGCCCTGTCCCGTCATAGTTGTATATTTCCTTAGAGGTATGTAGTCATGTTGTACAGTGTCGGATGTAACTGCTAAACCCTGTTGATATATATATGCCGAAAGCGATGTTTTCTCACATAAGCGTGTCTTATTTTATAAACTGTTTCATGTCTTGCTTTATATTTCCGATTACTCGATGTATGACTACTTGGGTGCCGGCGTACGATCCACGGGCCGAACGGTCGTGACACTTGTTATCTTGACCTCGCCCGGGCTGCGTTCATGCCGCGTAAAGGTACACGATCGTTTATCCTCGCTCTTAGGGTCACGATTCGGCGTTTGGGAAAGCTCCGTTTCTCGGAGGCTTATCGGTATAGTCCTGTCGTTGTAGGTATTTACATTCAGGGTATGGCGGGGCCCCGCCATTGTTGTCGTATCATTTCGTAAGTGCAGTAATCTTGTTGTGGCGGGGTTGTAAAAGGATTAAACTGTTCATTTGTAGGAGTTGTTATTTATATATATCTTTGAAAGGCAAGTTTTCCTCGATTCTTGTTTTGTACTTCATTTGTTTCATGTATGTGTTTTATGTTCACTGATTACTCGATGTTGTATCACTAGGGTGCCCGGGTAAGGCACGATCCAGGCATTCGGGTCGTGACAAAAGTGGTATCGAGCGATTAATCCTCGGAAAGTGTCTGACCGTATCGATGAAAGTCTTGATTATCGGTGTGTTGTGCACCACACCAATAATCAGGAGGCTATAGGATATTTAGGATTGGTTTCTATTTCTTCTCACTCTGAGATCGTGCCTTAGAGCTGTGTTGTAAGTTGGACCCTCTAACGTATTTCTTTCCCTTACCGTTATGCCTCCGCATAGGGCAACTCGAGCCCCGGAGGACAAGGCAGCCGAGGGAGCTGCGAGTAGAGTACAGAGGGTTACGTGGGCACAGGCCCAATTATCACCTTGGGTGGTGCTTCATTCGGGGAGTTCTGCGACGTCATTAGCCCCAGCAGAGTTTAGCACGGCGGCGGCAGTTCCTACTGCGGCCAAACTATGTTCAATTCTATATATAGTATACTTCAACTATATATTCCTACAACATGTAATTTCCAATTACAATAGGAGGACAGTAGTATTTACCTCGATAAGCCCAAAATTATTCAAGTTTAAATGTCGATCCTGAGCAACGTTTAGCTCCTCCTCCGGGTGCTCCAACCCGCTCCGAACAACCTTTAGAAGTTCTACGCAACTTCTACTTAATACTTCAACCAAGTATGAAGATTTTCCTTAGGGTTTCGTTTAGTGACTGAAGGGAAGTATAATAGTATTTCTGGGCTTTTCGTATAAGTGTAACCTTGGAATACTACAAGGTATTTGGGCCAAGGTATTTTGGTATAGTAACAATACTATGGAGAGTATTTCTACCAAGAGGGGGGTGTATTTATACGAGACAACACCACAAGGGGGGGTGTATACCCCTCGGCCAACCCCACTAGGAGGGGGGGTACTCTCGGCCAACGGGGGAGGGGCTCTCGGCCAAGGGGCCGCACCACGGGGTGGAAGGGGGAGGCTAGGTCGAGACACTACACTAAGGGGGAGGAAGAGAGCTTTCAAGACTTAGCACAATTTTTGGATGAAGAAGTTCATCAAAGGGGAGGGGTATTTATAGGTCAAGCCATGGCCAACCAATGGCCAAGATCATGCCAAGTGCAAGGCAAGTGTAGGGCTAGGATTCACCCAAGTGTACCTTATCCATCTACCCACAAAATATCCTACCAACTACTTGACAAACAAGGCCACACTTTCGGCCACTTTACCGCCCAACATCCTCCAATTAGAGGGTGACAAGTGTCGCCCTCTCGTTGGTCCAAAACATTTCGTCTCTCGGAAAAATCCGCAAAAATTAAAAATGACATAGCCGGAATTTTCCCTTCGCAAGCTTTGTAAAACGTTTCGTCGAAAAACGACTCTAATCGGGGGTTGTGCACAAAATAAAATCGGCCAAGCCTACTTTAAAGTCCAAACTTTTCTACGTACGTCCTTACGTACATACTCTGGAAATACGAGGTATAACATACCACCTGCTTTCCTTTACCTGCGGCATGAACGCAGGCCCAGGAAGTCGATCTAATTACCAAGTATGTGAAGCGTAAAAATCTTGATATATACATATATAACTATAACATTTTAAAATCAATTCACAAATATGTACGAAACAACCAAGTTAACCGCACCTAGTGCCACATCACAAACAATAGCAATAATAGATATAATGTAACTGGTCTTTTCTAGGCCGTGAATGATCGAAGCAAGGCCAATCGCCCATAGTATCATTATGCGTGCCTAATCCTGGACTCCGCGATCCGCATAGGCCACCTAGGCGCGTGAGGTATTCCTCGCATCGGGTAGCTAATCCTCGGCATCGCCCCGGACTCCGTAGTCGCGTGGCCACATAGCGCGTGAGGTATTCCTCGCACACAATCCTGGAACTCCCGCAGCTCCGCATAGGTCCCAAGGACCCGCATGAGGTATTCCTCGCATCGGGGGGCAACTTAACCCCCGGTATCATGTCAAGAGGTGAGTGGTATAATACTAACACAATGGCTTATCGTTAAACAACATAAGCACAACAAGAATAACCTCCTTACACAAACATCACAAGATACTAACACACGTAGCATCACAACATGTTTATCAAACCAACTTACCATACCTTCAAACATCATTTCAAGCATTTGATAAACAAACAATTAAACCGTTTTTCTTATCTTTCTTAAGTCGTTATAGCTAACTTCCCATAAAGCTAGTATGACACTTAAACTGTTTATGAAAACCAAGTATTACTTTTCTTCCAAAAATGATTCATAACTCTTGTTGAAATATTTAAGATTCTTATTATTTAGAACTCAAGTCAAAGACATCGAAGTAAAGCCAAATTTAGTTTAACATACGTACGTCTACCGTACTATATATATTTCACAAATATCATGCTCAAAGAGATAGGAAGGATCACATACCTCCTCGGCTAAATCCACTTGCCAAGTCAGATATGTCGCGCGCAGAGTGTCAACCTATAATAGTCAAAACACGCCTATCAACTTCTAGTTTTTCGTGGGATTCTTCTAAGTAAGATTTCTCTTAGTCTACGAAAAATTGGGCAGCACCTCCCCCGTTTCTACTCAATTCTCCACCTTTTTCAAGGCCCGATAATAGTAACCAACATGGCATAAATAAGGCGTAATAATTCCGATAATTAAAGAAGGGGATAACACGCCCAAACGGAACGCGATTAACAATCTCTCCTTCATAATAACAATAAGTAAAGAAGGGGATAACACGCCCAAACGGAACGCGATTAACAATCTCTCCTTCATAATAACAATAAGTAAAGAAGGGGATAACACGCCCAAACGGAACGCGATTAACAATCTCTCCTTCATAATAATAATAAGTAAAGAAGGGGATAACACGCCCAAACGGAACGCGATTAACAATCTCTCCTTCATAACAACAATAAGTAAAGAAGGTCCAAAGTAAATATAGTCCAAAGTAGATACAGTCCAAAGTACATACGGTCCAAAGTAGATACGGTCCTTAAGTTGGGGTCCTTGGCCAACTTTTACAATTTTACTTATCCAATTACTTCATTAGTCCTTCAACTTATATTCCAATCTTTATATAAGTTATAGTTTCTTTGTTGTTAACTTCTTAGCAAGTAATGGATACATTTTTACCATTTTAATGGCTAACATGCCAATTTCTCCTTTTAACATCTTAACAAGATCCCAATCTTTCTTTATATCTTATAGTCCATAATATACTTCCAATATATGTATAATATCCATATATACATAATAATCAACTTCACAAAGAGGTTAAGATTCATTACCTCAATAATAGCACAACAATTTCCAAGAACTTAAAGTCGTTCCAAAGCAAGTATTAGCTCCAAATCTTTGTGCTTTAACTCCAAATCTTTGTGCTCCAAATCACCACAAGTCACCCTTAGAAGTTCCTAACCAACTTCTATTCAAGAATTAACTCCAAAAAGTGAAGAACACTTGGGCTTCAAAACTGCCCACTCTCGGCTTTTGTGATGTTTTTGAGGCTAGGGGTGTGAAATATTGTCTAACTCTTGGTTAATAATCTTCCTAACACATTAAGGAATAACACTTATAAGTTTAAGAATTTTTGGACAACATTTGGTTAGGGAAAGGGGCAATAGACGAGAGCAACTCTAGAAGGAGGAAGAGGGAAATATTTTCAAGTCTTGAAATATACTAAGTGTGGAAGATTTTTATAAACTAAAGGGGTTTATATAGTACAACCAAGGGTTAGGATTGAAACATGTGTATGGTAGATATTGTTTGTGTAGGTTCCCTTCTACACTTGTCCTACAAAAGCCATGCAAGACTTTGACCATTTGACTTGCCCACTAAATGCCCCAAAACCGTCCACCACCATGCAATACCATGCAAGACTTTTGGCCACTTGTCTTGCCCACTTGTCCACTCAATTTCGTCCAACATGGCCCAATCTAGGGGTGACACTTGTCGTCCTCCTATTGGTCCAAAATATTTATCTCTCGGAAAATTCCATAATCGTAAAAATATTGAAAACGTAAAATTTCCTTCACAAGGATCGGAATATTTTCCATCGGCAAACAATTCTTTCGTTCTTACCCTAATTAGGGTTTATACATTCGTACGTACGTCCTTACATACATACTCCAGAACTACGGGGTATAACATTCTCCCCCCCTTAGAAACATTCGTCCCGAATGTTCCTTCAAGATTCAATTAACACGGATAACAGCATAGTCCCTCGTAGCTTGAACAATTTGCAAAATGCCACACATGACCATAATAGATGTTATACCCCGTATTTCCAGAGTATGTACGCGAGGACGTACGTAGGAAATTTTGAACTTCAAATAGGCTTGGCCGATTTAATTTTGTGCACAACACCCGGTGAGAGTCGTTTTTAGTAAAGCGTTTTCCACGACTTTCGTAGGGAATTTCGGCTATGTCCTTTCTAATTTTTGCGGATTTTTCCGAGAGGCGAAGCGTGTTGGACCAACAAGAGGCGCCACGGCGCACCTCTCATTGGTGGACTTGATCGTCCATTTGGGCGAAATGGATGAAGCAAAGGCGTTTTGTTGCCTTGACAAAGTCAAGCGGTAGGTAGGATATTTGTGTTTGGTAAATCCTAGCCCTACACTTGCCTAACACATGGATTGATCTTGGCCATTGGTTGGCTTTCACTTGGCCTATAAATACCACCCTTTGATGAACTTATTCATCCACAAATTTGCCTAAGTCTTGAAAGCTCTCCTTCTCCCTCCCTTTGTGTTGAGTTCGGCCAAGAGGCCTCCCCTCTCTAGAGGCCTTGGCCGAGGGTACACCTCCTAGTTGTGCGGCCGTGGGGGACCCCCCCCTAGCCTCGTTGCTTTCGGATAATAACCCCCGCGTTTGTTCGAAGACTCTCCAAAGTATTGTTATACGGCCCCAATTACCTTAGCCTATACCTTGTAGTATTCTAAGGTTATACTTGTACAAAAAGCCCGAAATACTATTATACTTCCGTCGGTCCACAAAACCGAAACCCTAGGGAAATCTCCATAGTCCGTTGGAGTATTGTGTGGAAGTTGGTAAGAACTTCTAAGGGTGGTTTAGAGCGGGTTGGGCGCTCGGAGTTGAGCTAAACGATTGCCGGGATCGACTTTAAGCTAGGATAATTATGGGCTTATCGAGGTAATTATCTTGTCCTCTATTGTAATTGGAAATTACATAATTGCTTGAATATATAGTTGAAGTATACTATATAATGGACGAACGTAGTTATCGGCAATGTCTTTTGACTTAAGCTGAATAATACTTACGGCAATGTCTTGCGACTTAAGCTGAATTTAAAGAAAATCTTGAGCGTAATTACATAGGGTTGTATTAGTGAGACTTGTGTAGTAGTACAGTGGAGTAGAATTGTACGTTTGGGTTAGATATATAACCCCCTGGTTGGCTTGGTGGCGGCCTCGATAGAGGAGGAGATTTCTGTTGTTGCGGGGAGTCTTTGCGAATTTTCTCGTAGAATGTTCTCTGAAGAGACCTAATGTTAATAAAGCGCCTTGTGGCCTTATAGGTTGAAGTACTACGTGTGGTGCGATCTACGTGGCTTAAGGAGTAGCCGACAGTTGGAAGTACTTGGAGCGTTTTGCTATTAGTCGATACTCGTCGCGAGGTATGTGGACCTCTTCCTATCTCTTCTAGCATGATATGTGTGAACTATGTAGTACGGTAGACGACATGTGCTAAATGTATTTGATTGGTGTAAACATAAAGTGTTATAACGGCTTTATGGGAAGTGGTTATAACGACTTTATGTTGGTTAGAAAATACATGTGGTTTTAAAAGGTAATCGATTTGAACTATAAGCGGCTTGTTATGTGTTAATAAAGAACTTGAAGTATTTCAAAAGATTTTTGAATCATTTTGAAAGAAGAAGTAATATTTGGTTTTTGAAAACTTAAGAGTTATACTAGCTTTATGGGAAGTTAGGTATAACGGCTTAAGAATGTTTCTTGATTTCGAAATCAGAATGTGTATCGACAAACCAACTGCGGCGTTAATAAAAGGAAATGTTTTGACTAATTAAGCATTATTAAAACCGGAGAAACTTCCATCTGCATAGAAACTAAGATGAGACAAAATGACATTTCCTAGATCATGGCTGCTGTAATAAGATTGTTATAAACAAGAATATCCTACTCACATATAAGGCTTAGGTTTCTCAGATTGTTTAAAGGAGAATTATATTCTTAAATGAATAAGACTATGAACTACGAAACCTTTCTAAAATGAGAAACTTGAACATTGGAAATTAGGCAAACTTGAACATTGGAAAAGAATGTTGCTACTTGATTTTACAAAGAGAAGTAATTGATTTACTTTAAAAAGATAATCACTCTATGTTCATATACTACGGGTATTGTGTGGTTTTTTTTGGGAAGTAACGTATCTTTTAAAGATTTAATGTATGAAGTACTTTGGGGATAGGTACCCGAACTTGTTAGTAGAAAGTACCTTGTGTGAATAACTTGATTGTATTGGTTTGTGATAGCCTTGTAATACTTTCTTGTTGACTTGATAAGTAAGCATGTTAGGATGCTACGTGTGTTAGTATCTTGTGATTATTATGTGAGGGGGTCACTCCTGTTGTGCTTACGTTGTTAAACGTTAAGCCCGTTGTACTGTTATTGTATCACATACCCCCTTGACTTATTATACCGAGGGCTTGCCACCCTTGATGCGGGTCTTTACGGCCTATGCGGTCCTCGTGACTACGCGAGCACGGTAGCTCCGTGGATTTGATCATTCGGGTGTTTAGCCCGATGCGGGGATTCTATGCGCGGTCTGTTGAGACTATGCGGTCTTTTGAGACTATGCGGGTTGCGGAGCCTGCGGATACCGAGGGTTGTTGCGCCGATGCGGGTATACCTCAGCGATGCAGGGACCATGATTCGAGAATACCTCATGCGGTCCGTGTGTGACCTATGCGGAGTGCGAGTTCCAGAATAGACGCCAAGACATTGATATTGCGGGCGGTGGCCGCCTTCGATCATGTGCGGTCTAGAAAGACCTCGGATACGGGTGTGGTATTTTTGGTCGTGGGTCTTAGTAGCGGCTATGCCTTCGTACTTGCCCCGCACGGTTTATTGTGATAACTTTGAGGCGTGAGTCACGACTTGACATGATCGCTATTTGTTGTGGATCGTAGCTTGCTTATCATACATGTCTCTGCTTTATAGACTATTATGATTTCATTTACGATTTTTAGTTTCACATACTCTGCACTGCATCGACCTCTTCGGCCGCGTTCACGCCGCAGTCGAGGTACACCATCGTTGATCCTAGCTCTCGTGGTCACGATCAACGTATGGAAAGCTCCGTTTCTCGAGGCTTATCGATGGTAAAGTCCCCGTCGTATAGGTGTTTACATTCGGGGTTTGGCGGGCCCCGTCCCGCCATTGTTGTCGTATCATTCTTAAGTGCAGTAGTATTGTTGCGGTGGTTTGTAAAAAGGATTAAACTGTTCATTTGTAATGTTGTTATTTATATGCCGAAGGCGAGTTTTCCTCGACATCTTGTTTTGTATACCATTTCATGTATGTGTTTTATGTTCCCTGATTACTCGATGTTGTGTCACTAGGGTGCCCGGTAAGGCACGACCACGCCCGCCGGGTCGTGACAAAAGTGGTATCGAGCGATTAATCCTCGGAAAGTGTCTACGCATCGTATCCAGAGTCTTGATTATCGGTGTGTTGTGCACCACACCAATAATCAGGAGGCTATAGGATATTTAGGAGTGGTTTCTATTCTTCTCACTCTGAGATCGTGCCTTAGAGCTGTGTTGTAAGTTGGACCCTCTGACGAAATTCTTTCCCTTATCGTTATGCCTCCGCGTAGGGCAACCCGAGCCCGGAGAGGCAAGGCGGCCGAGGAGCCGCGAGTAGAGTTCGAGGTGGCGAGGCCTGTGCCCAATCTTTACCTAGGGTAGTGCTTCATTCGGGGAGTTTTGCGACGTCACTAGCCCCAGCAGAGTTTGGCACGGCAGCGGCAGTTCCCACTGCGGCCATGATATTTGAACCTTCAGTTCCACGACCGGGAACAGAGAATTTAGATTGCAAAGAGGGTTGTGCAAGAGTAATTCTTCAGTTGGGCTTGAGCATGGCCTGTGTACGGGCTTATGCGCAGCAGGCCGAGAAGCGTAGAGATCGACGGGTTAACGGGCGACAACGTAAGAGGCCGAGCGGAAGGTCCTTTAGTAACTTTCGAGGCGAGTCGCCTCACCGAGATTTGATATGCACCTCCGCCAGCAGCAGTGGTCTTCCACGGTTCGGGACGTTCGAGTATGCAGGAGTTGGTCGAACTCCGTGGCTTCCTGCTCATTGCGATGCACGTCATCCCGGGAATGTCGTCTTTAGTTGGTACTTGTTGTACTACGACCGCCGTGGTCCGATGTCGATAGAGTGTCCTTGCAGGAGGACTTAGTCTTGAGATCGGTGGGTAGTTCGTCATCTTCCCTAGCGCTCTACGGGCGTTTGATTAGAACGACTAAGGGAGTGAAGCGGTGGGTATAGATATATCTTTAACCCTCTGAGATCGGTATGTGTGATAAGGTGAGTATACCTTAGGTGCTATGTTCGATAGCGGTGTTAGTTGTGTTTAGAAATCTTGGTTGTTTAACCGAGTAAGATTTTGGGGGATAGATAAGGTGTGAACCTTAGAATGTTTTACGTTGAGACCTTAGAGGTGAGGCCATCTCGAGAAAAGGTGTAGTGTTATGTTTGACCCTTATCGGAAGTGCATAGTGCACGTGAGTTATGTTTGGGATAGGTCCCTAGTAGTGTGGAATGAAAGGGGGTAGTTGAGCTAAGAAGACCGCTAGGTTTTCGAAACATGATTAGTGAGATTGTTCCGGATCGGGGAGCTAGTATTGTGCGGCCGGTCGGGTTGAGGCCTCGCGGGTCAACCCGCGTAGATTTGGGTGGTGGGGTCAGGTTGTGGTGGTCCCGCCTTGTGTTAGGGTTGTGAGGGTGTTAGGCCCAAGTTTAGTTAACCAGCGTACGAGTTCGTGGATACGTTCGACCAGTGGTCGGGCCGATGGGGGCAGCCCATCGTGTTCTTCGTTCGACCGCTCACTCGGCGGTGTTGAATTATCGAAGGTTGTAAGGCTGCACGGGTGCCTACCTTCACCTTATGACAGATGTGGAGCCTGTAGGTGGCTGTTGTTGTTTATGGAGGTTTTGCCAAGCATGTGTTAAGAACTCGTGAGTCTCGACCGCATTCGCCTCGCCGGGCGCTGGATTTCGGGGTAGTTGTGGAGATTGTTGTCTCCTGTGGAGGGAGTGTTTAAGCTACCATTTCAGTGTTCGGACGTCACCTTTGAAGCCTTGTAGGGGCGGAAGTGTAAGTCGCGGTCGATTGGTTCGATGTTGGCAAGGTTCAGTTAGTTGGTTCAGGCTTGTTCCAGCAGACTGTGGATAGTGCGAAGCTTGTCTAGAAGAAGTTCTGGCAGCTCAGAGGAATTGTGCGGATAATCGGCGACGACGCTTAGAGTTCAGGTTGACGGTCGGTCTTCTTGAAGGTACCACCCCGGAAGGGTGTGACGAGTTTGGGAAACAGAGGAACTTAGCCCGAGTTACTTTGGGGCCCGCTTGAGTTCATGTGAAGAATAGGTCGTTGCCTATATGTTAGCATTTGCCGTCCGACCTAGGAGGCAGTACGTCCGGTCTTTCGTATTGTTATGATCGGGAAAGTATCGGAGAATCCATCCAGAGTATTCCCAGTTAATGATGACCAAGTTGAAGATGATAACCCCGAGTTTTGAGATCGGCGATGTCGGAAATGTGGTAAGAGTTCGAGTGTACGACCTCGTGGATCGCATGTAGTCCGGTACCATTTGTTGGGTCGCCGGAGTGACACTAGAACCTCGCGGCAAGGTGACAAAAGTGGTGTCGGGAAGAAGCGAGCATGTATGGCGAGCATAGATGTGACCATTTCTTTTGTTTGGAAAAAGTGTGAGGAGTATATTTTAGACCCGGAGAGAGTGTTTGTGGTGATGTTAGAGGTGATTCTCGTGGACTTGGATGTAAGTATTTTTGCAGATTGTTTCGTGGGCCATCAGGCGTGATTGTTTCGTAAGTGTGGTAGTAAAGACTATACTGGCGCGGTTGTTTTGAGACTTGAAGGAACATTCGGGACGAATGTTTCTAAGGAGGGGAGAATGTTATACCCCGTATTTCCAGAGTATGTACGCGAGGACGTACGTAGGAAATTTTGAACTTCAAATAGGCTTGGCCGATTTAATTTTGTGCACAACACCCGGTTAGAGTCGTTTTTCGGCGAAACGTTTTCTGACTTTCGTAGGGGAATTTCCGGCTATGTCCTTTCTAAATTTTGCGGATTTTTCCGAGAGACGAAACGTGTTGGACCAACAAGAGGGCGCCACTTGGCACCCTCTCATTGGTGGACTTCAATCGTCCATTTGGACGAAATGGATAGGCAAAGGCACGTTTTTGTTGCCTTGACAAAGTCAAGGGTAGGTAGGATATTTGTGTTTGGTAAATCCTAGCCCTACACTTGCCTAACACATGGATTGATCTTGGCCATTGGTTGGCTTTCACTTGGCCTATAAATACCCACCCCTTTGATGAACTTATTCATCCACAAATTTGCCTAAGTCTTGAAAGCTCTCCTTCTCCTCCCTTCAGGTTGAGTTCGCCAAGAGGCCTCCCTCTCCTAGAGGCCTTGGCCTGGTGGGTACACCCCTCCTAGTTGTGTGGCCGTGGGTACCCCAGCCTAGTTGCTGTGATAATACCCCCTCTTTGGTAGAATACTCTCAAAAGTATTGTTATAATGCCCAAATTACCTTAGCCTATACCTTGTAGTATTCTAAGGTTATACTTGTACAAAAAGCCAAATACTATTATACTTCCCGTCACCACAAACCGAAACCCTAGGAAATCTCCATAGTCCGTTGAGTATTGTGGAAGTTGGTAAGAACTTCTAAGGGTGGTTTAGAGCGGTCGAGCGCTGAGTCGAGCTAAACGATTGCCCAGGATCGACTTTAAGCTAGGATAATTATGGGCTTATCGAGGTAATTATCTTGTCCCTCTATTGTAATTGGAAATTACATAATTGCTTGAATATATAGTTGAAGTATACTATATAATGGAACTGAACGTAGTTATCGGCAATGTCTTTTGACTTAAGCCTGAATAATACTTACGGCAATGTCTTGCGACTTAAGCCTGAATTTAAAGAAGAGTCGAATCGTAATTACATAGGGTTGTATTACAAAGAGACTTGTGTAGTAGTACCGTGAGTAGAATTGTACCCGTTGGGTTAGATATATAACCCCCCGGTTGCTTGGTAGCCTACCGATAGAGAGGAGATTTACGCTGCCATGTGGGAGGTGTCGAATTTTCTGTAGAATGTTCTACGAAGAGACCTAATGTTAATAAGCGCCTTGTGGCCTTATAGGTTGAAGTACTACGTGTGGTGCGATCTACGTGGCTTAAGGAGTAGCCGACAGTTGGAAGTACTTGGAGCGTTTTGCTATTAGTCGATACTCGTCGCGAGGTATGTGGACCTCTTCCTATCTCTTCTAGCATGATATGTGTGAACTATGTAGTACGGTAGACGCATACGTGCTAAATGTATTTGATTGGTGTAAACATAAAGTGTTATAACGGCTTTATGGGAAGTGGTTATAACAGCTTTATGTTGGTTAGAAAATACATGTGGTTTTTAAAAGGTAACTGATTTGAACTATAACTGGCTTGTTATGTGTTAATAAAGAACTTGAAGTATTTCAAAAGATTTTTGAATCATTTTGAAAGAAGAAGTAATATTTGGTTTTTGAAAACTTAAGAGTTATACTAGCTTTATGGGAAGTTAGGTATAACGGCTTAAGAATGTTTTACTGATTTGAAATCGAATGTATCGACAAACCATCGCAAATACGTTAAAAGGAAATGTTTTGACTAATTAAGCATTATTAAAACCAGAGAAACTTCCATCTGCATAGAAACTAAGATGAGACAAAATGACATTTCCTAGATCATGGCTGCTGTAATAAGATTGTTATAAACAAGAATATCCTACTCACATATAAGGCTTAGGTTTCTCAGATTGTTTAAAGGAGAATTATATTCTTAAATGAATAAGACTATGAACTACGAAACCTTTCTAAAATGAGAAACTTGAACATTGGAAATTAGGCAAACTTGAACATTGGAAAAGAATGTTGCTACTTGATTTTACAAAGAGAAGTAATTGATTTACTTTAAAAAGATAATCACTCTCTGTTCATATACTACGTATCAGGTGGTTTTTTTTGGGAAGTAACGATCTTTTAAAGATTTAATGTATGAAGTACTTTGGGGATAGAATTCGAACTTGTTAGTAGAAAGTACCTTGTGTGAATAACTTGATTGTATTGGTTTGTGATAGCCTTGTAATACTTTCTTGTTGACTTGATAAGTAAGCATGTTAGGATGCTACGTGTGTTAGTATCTTGTGATTATTATGTGAGGGGGTCACTCCTGTTGTGCTTACGTTGTTAAACGTTAAGCCCGTTGTACTATTATTGTATCACATACCCCCTTGACTTATTATACCGAGGGCTTGCCACCCTTAACGCGGTCTTTACGGCCTATGCGGTCCTCGTGACTACGCGAGCGCGGTAGCTCCAGTGATTTGATCATTCCGGTGTTTAGCCCGACGCGGGATTCCTATGCGGTCTGCTGAGACTATGCGGTCTTTTGAGACTATGCGGGTCGGGAGCCTAGGCAATACCGAGGTTGGTCGCCTTCGATGCGGGTATACCTCAAAGTGATGCAGGGACCATGATTCGAGGAATACCTCACGCGGTCCGTGTGTGACCTATGCGGAGCCGCGAGAGTTCCAGAATAGACGCCGACATTGATATTGCGGGCGGTGGCCGCCTTCGATTATGTGGTGCGGTCTAGAAAGACCTCGGGATACGGTGTGGTATTTTTGGTGCTGTGGGTCTTAGTAGCCGGCTATGCCTTCGTACTTGCCCCGTACGGGTTTATTGTGATAACTTTGAGGCGTGAGTCCCTGACTTGACATGACTGCTTATTTGTTGTGGACTGTAGCTTGCTTATCATACATGTCTCGCTTTATAGACTATTATGATTTCATTTACGATTTTTAGTTTCACATACTCGCACTGTTATCGACCTCCTTGGGCCGCGTTCACGCCGCAGTTGAGGTACACCGCCGTTGATCCTAGCTCGTGGTCACAGTCAACAGATGGAAAGCTCCGCTTCTCCGAGGCTTATCGATGGTAAAGTCCCCGTCGTATAGGTGTTTACATTCGGGGTTTGGCGGGCCCCGTCCCGCCATTGTTGTCGTATTCTTAGAGGTGCAGAGTACCGTTGTAAGCGTGGTTTGTAAAAGGATTAAACTGCTCATTTGTAATGTTGTTATTTATATGCCGAAAGGCGAAGTTTTCCTCGACATCGCTTTGTACTTCGCTCATTTCATGTATGTGTTTTATGTTCCGCTGATTACTCTGATGTTGTGTCACTAGGGTGCCCGGGGTAAGGCACCAGTCACGGGCCCAGTTTCGGGTCGTGACAATAGAACACTTAAGTACATATGACAATAAAGAAAAAATAATCAGTAGGAAAGTGAGTTACCTTGAGGTGTGGGGAATAAGTGAGGATACTTCTGCCTCATGTCCTCCTCTGCTTCCCACGTCATCTCCTCTCTGTTCTCGTTCCGCCGTAAGACCTTGACGGAAGCCACATCCTTTGTCCGCAGTCGCCTAACCTGACGATCGAGTATCGCTATGGGAATCTCCTCATATGATAACCCCTCTATCACCTGGACATCATCAATCGGGTGAACTCTAGACGGATCTCCGATACATCTCCTCAGCATAGAAACATGGAAAACTGGATGTACTACCTCCAGATCGGACGGCAGATCCAACTCATAGGCAACCTTGCCTACCCTACGGACAATCTGATAAGGCCCAATGTACCTTGGGCTGAGCTTCCCTTTCTTACCAAACCTCATCACCCCCTTCATGGGGGACACCTTTAGGAAAACCCAATCATCAACCTCAAACTCCAAATGTCGACGCCGATGATCTGCATACGACTTGGCCGACTCGAAGTGTCAATAACCGCTCGGATAAGCTTCACCTTATCCACCGCCTGAACCAAGTCCGCCCGACTAATCGCACTCTCACCCACATCAAACCAGCCTATCGGTGACCGCACTTCCTCCCATATAAGGCCTCATGGCGCCATCCGATACCGGAGGGGTAGCCGTTGTTATACGCAAACTCTACTAGCGCAAATGATCCTCCCACTACCTCTGAAATCAATAACACAGCTCGCAGCATATCCTCGTTGTCCGGATAGTACGCTCGCCCGCCGTCGGCCCGAGGATGGAATGCGATCGAGGCTCACTCGGCCCCTAATCCCTTTCCGAAAGACCTCCGGAAGTTAGTCAGAACCGAGCTCCTGTCCGATATGATAGAAATAGGGACCCCATGTAGTCTCACGATCTCTGATGTAAAGTCCGGCGTAATCCTCGGCCGAAAAGTCATCCCGACGGAAGAAAATGGGCTGATTTCACACCGCCGACGATAACCCGGATAGAATCACGCTTCCTCCGAGTGTGAGGTAATCCGTAATAAAGTCCATATTGATCACCTCCCACTTCCATGTCGGAATCTCTATAGCCGCAACAACCCACTGTGCCTCCGTGCTCCACCTGACTCCGACAACTCGCACCGAGCAACAAACTCTACAACGCCCTCTTCGTGCCATCCCACCAATACACAGATCCGAGGTCGTGGTACATCTTTGTCGACCGGATGGATAGAGTAACGCACGCCGCGTGTGCTTCCCTAGAACTCGCCGCCAAGTCCTGCAATATCTGGAACACACAACCTGCCCTTAAACCTTAGCACCCCATCAGGTGCTACCTCAAATGGACCATTCCCCTCACGAAGAGCCGTATCACGATACCGTGTCATAATCGGATCCTCATACTGTCGCCTCTTCACCTCCTCGATGATGGAAGACTCGGCAACCTCTCAAACCCGAACCCCACTACTATCATAATCACTCAATCGGACACCAAGGCTCGCTAGCTGATATAACTCGCGGACCATGCCCCTCCTATCTGGCTGCACATCTGATAGACTACCCCTCGACCTACGACTAAGGGCATCTGCCACTACATTGGCCTTCCCTGGGCGGTATAGGATATCGACATCATAATCCTTGAGTAGCTCTAACCACCGTCTCTGTCGCAAGTTAAGCTCCTCCGTCAAGATATACCGAGGCTCTTGTGGTGCTGTAAATATCCACACAAACTCCATACAAATAATGTCTCCATTTTCAAGGCGTGAATCATCACGCCAACTCTAAGTCATGTGGGGTAGTTCTTCTCATGCTTCGAGCCGCCGAGACGCGTAAGCTATAACCTTGCCCCGCTGCATCAACACACATCCAAGCCCGATGCCCGACGCATCACAATAAACCACATAGCCGTCGGACCTCCGGAAGAGTAAGAATCGCGCCGTCAACTTCTCCTTTAGTAACCGAAAGCCCTTCGCAAACATCCGTCCACCGAAACTTAGCCGCTACGAGTCGGCTTGGTCAAAGGTCTGAAATAGAAGCAAACTTTTCCACAAACCTCCCAGAGTAACCTGCAAGGCCCAAAGTTGCGCACTGCCGGTAGTAGATCTAGGCCAACTCTTGACTGCCTCGATCTTCGCCGTATCCACCCGAATACCATCGGCCCCGACAATGTGCCCCAAAAATGCCACCGAAGCCAACCAAAACTCACACTTCGAAAACTTGGCATACAACTGCTGGTCCCGGAGAACTCTCAGCACCGTCCTCAAATGCTCCGCATGCTCCTGCTCCGAGCGAGAATAAATCAAGATGTCATCAATGAATACTATCACAAACGTATCCAAAAATGGCTTGAACACTCGGTTCATCAAATCCATAAATACCGTCGGAGCATTGGTCAAGCCGAAAGACATGACCCTGAACTCATAGTGCCCGTACCGGGTCCTGAATGCAGTCCTAGGGATATCCGTCTCCCTAACTCGCACCTGATGGTAACCAGATCGCAGGTCTATCTTGGAGAAACACCTCGCGCCCTGCAACTGGTCGAACAAATCATCAATCCTGGGAAGGGGGTATCTGTTCTTAATAGTCACCTTGTTCAGCTGCCTGTAATCAACACACATACGCAGCGTCCCATCCTTCTTCCTCACGAACAACATCGGCGCTCCCCAGGGAGAAACACTAGGCCTGATGAAGCCCTTCTCCAGCAAATCTCTCAGCTGGTCCTTCAACTCTCTCAACTCGGCAGGTGCCATTCTGTATGGCAGAATGGATATAGGTCGAGTGTCTGGCAGAATATCAATGCAAAACTCTATCTCCCTCTCCGGAGGGATACCCGGGAGATCGTCTGGGAAAACATCTAGGAACTCTCTGACTACTGGAACTGACTGAAGGTCTGGTGTCACAGCCTCCGTATCAAATACCCGAACGAGATGGTAGATATACCCCTTCTGAACCATCTTCCTGGCCTTGAGGTAAGAAATAAACTTACCCCTCGGCGACACAGTGTTCCCCTCCCACTCGAGCAACCGACTCCAGAAACCGAACTGCACCAACCTCTTCCTACAGTCTACATTGGCGTAGCAAGAAGCTAACCAATCCATACCTATGATCATATCAAAATCGGTCATATCCAACTCTATCAAGTCGGCTAGGGTCTGACGACTGCATATAGTCACTGGACAAGCCCTATATACCCGCTCAGCTACCACCGAATCCCCCACTGGCGTAGCTACCTCAAAAGGGTCTATGGACTCAGGCTCTATCCCTATCCTACTAGCAATAAGGGGAGATATATAGGACAAGGTAGAACCTGGATCTATCAAGGCATATACGTCACAACAAGAAACTGATAAAGTACCTGTGATGACATCTGGTGACGCCCCGTCCCGGGCGGCCGGACATGGCATATATGCGATTCGAGGACCGCCGAACTAGCACCCTTGCCACGACCTCTGCCGCGACCTGGCCGCCCATGAGCACCCCGCGCCCGGGCGAGTAATCAGGAGATGAAGACCCGCGAAAGACCTCGTAGGTCGAACCCTACTATTCGCGCGCCTCGGCTCTGATGGGCCGCAAAGTGACCCTGCTGGCCGCAAGTGAAACAAACTCCCGCAATAGTACCACAATTCCCGTAATGGGATCTACCACATCGAACACACTGAGAGGAAGGTGGTCTCGATTGGTTAGCACCTTTGCTACCCTGGAAGTCCGAAGTCCTGGGGCCCTGACCTGCCCAGAATACCCCGTCGCTCAAGATGGTGTAGGAGTGCTCTGAGCTGGCTGAGGTACAAATCTAGTCCGCTGCTGAGATCGTCCACCCCGAGAACTACCAAAATACCCTGTCGTCCTGGCCCTCTTCTGCTGATATCTGTCAACCCGTCGGCCTCTACGCTCCTCACACCCAAGTGCATAAGCCTGCATGCGGGCAATGTCCATGCCCAGCTGAAGATCTACACCCGAGCAAGCCTCTGCCAAGTAGTCATCAAGCCCTGTGACGTAGCGGTGCACTCTGTCCTCCATATCTGCCACTAATGCGGGGACATACCGAGCCAACGAGTCGAACTCCACGTTGTACTCCCGAACCGTGCGCCCTCTATGCCTCAGCGTCAAAAATTTGTCGGCTCGTGCTCTCCTCATCTGCGGAGGCAAGAAGTGCGTGAGAAACGCCTCTGAGAACTCGTCCCAAACAGCCGAGGCGCCGCTCCTGCATGCCTCCCATGAATCAAACCAATGATCGATATCACGCAGCCGATGTGAACCCAAGACCACTGACTCGGTCTCCGAAGCCTTGATCACTCTCATGATCCGCTGTAACTATCGGATGAACTCCTGCAGATCATCCTCAGGCCTCGACCCATAGAACTCGCGGCCGCAACTCGTAAAGTCCCAAGTCTCAAACTATCCGACCTCGGTGAACCACGGGTACCATCGAATCGAAGGCCAGATCCAAATTTATCCTCGTGTCTTGCCACGACCCTGGCTAATAACTGGGCCATCTCCTTGTAACCCATCTCCTCTGCTCTAGGCTGTGGGGCTGGAGGCTCCGGTGTTGTGGCCTCAGTAGCCACTGCTGCGACTCTAAACCCTGCTGGGGCCGGCGACGTCGTGGAACTCGCCGTCTGGGGTATCACCTCGGGTAAAGGTTGGGCCTGGGCCCTCATGACCCTCTGTGTACTACTAGCAGCTCCCTCGGCTGCCTTGCCCTTCTGGGCCCGGGTTGCCTTACGTGGAGGCATAACTTGTAAGAAAAAGAAATTCGTCAGAGGGGTCTAACTTATAACACAGCTCTTAGGAACGATCTCATAGTGAGAAGAATGGAAACCAATCCTAAATATCCTGCAGCCTCCTGATTATTGGTGTGGTGCACGACACACCGATAATCAAGACTCTACTAGATACGGTCTGTAGACACTTTCCGAGGATTAACCGCTCTGATACCACTTTTTTTACGACCCGTTCCCGGGCCCGTGACTGGTGCCTTACCCGGGCACCCAAGTAGACATACATCAGAGTAATCAGTGGAATATAAACTTGCAAACATGAAACAGTGTAAAATAAGAACAATCTAGCCAAGGAAAAGTTGTCTTTCGGCATGTATCTAAATACCCAAAAGTGATCAGTTACATCCCAACTTAACAACAGGACTACAGACCTCTAAGAAGATGTAAACACTATGACGGGACAGGGCCCCGTCATACCCCTGAATGTACAAAACATCTACAACACCAGGGAGAACCATACCAAAAGTCGAGCCTCCGGAGAAATGAAGCTCCTGACACCAGAGTAAAGATCCTAAGAATGAGGATCTACCACCTGCTTTCCTTTACCTGAGGCATGAACGCATCAAGGAGGTCGACAACAGTACCAAGTATGTGAAATCAGAAAGTCTCGATATATACATATATAACTATAACATTTTAAAACCAATTCACAAATATGTACGAAACAACCAAGTTAACCACACCTTGTGCCACATCACAAACAAGAGCAATAATATATATAATGTAACTGGTCTTTTCTAGGCCGCGAATGATCGAAGCAAGGCCAATCGCCCATAGTATCATTATGCGTGCCTAATCCTGGACTCCCGCAGTCCGCATAGGCCACCTAGGCCCGCATAAGGTATTCCTCGCATCGAGGGTAGCTAATCCTCGACATCGCCCCGACTCGTGAGTCCGCATGGCCACATAGACCGCATGAGGTATTCCTCGCACACAATCCTGGAACTCCCGCAGCTCCGCATAGGTCCCATGGACCCGCATGAGGTATTCCTCGCATCGGGGGGCAGCTTAACCCCGGGTATCATGTCAAGAGGTGAGTGGTATAATACTAACACAATGGCTTATCGTTAAACAACATAAGCACAACAAGAATAACCTCCTTACACAAACATCACAAGATACTAACACACGTAGCATCACAACATGTTTATCAAACCAACTTACCATACCTTCAAACATCATGTTACACCCCGTATTTACAGGACATGTTTTAAGAACGTACGTAAGAACTCACAAGTGTTAAGATTTGAGACTTGTAAAAATTTATCGGAATTATGAAATTGTCGGAAAACGTAATATTGTGACGAATGGGAGGGAGACACGTGTCACCCCCCCTTATGGTGCCTTGGATGAAATTAGGCAAGGTAAAAAGGGTCATTTGACCTTTGCTAGGATTACTAAGTCTTACAACTTGAAGAGCTTGAGATAATTGACTTGGTCAATGGGACCACAAGACTTGATATTTAGTAGAAACTCATCCAAACCTCACAAGTGTTCTACTCCTAACCCTACATTTTGTTATATAGTCATCCTAAGTAGCAAGACAAGGCATTTACACTTAGAAAAATTTGAAGAACTCTTGTTCTTGCTAAGCTAGGCTCTCGAGTTTGGGTGCTTCAAGGGAGAAATTTTTTTTGTTTCTTGTCCATTAAGCTCCACACTTTAAACCAAGGATCATGAGTGTATTGTAAGAGTATCTCAATAGAAAAATCTCGGAAAAAGATAGTTTTCGTATTAGTCGCAAGGTGAAAACCTAGTTGCTTTTCTAGGTTTTGTTTGGAAGATTGAAGGAAATTGGTTGGTATTGTTCTAAGGGTCTCAAGTAGCGGATTGAAGTGTCTTGAAGAGGCTCTAAGTTGCTAAGGAGCGAGTTTGGATTTGGAGTTGGATTAAGATTCGTTGAGCTATAATCTTGTCTCTTAAAAGTGTTACAAGATTATATATATTGTTTGTTGTTAGCTTTACATGTTGCTAGCATGAAGTTTATATGTTAAAGTTTGATAAGTATTATGGATTGATTGTAGCCTTAAATCTGAAATGTCATTTAAGCCATGTGAAGTTGGATTACAATTTGGTCGTTATTAGAATCGTCGCATATTACTTACTTGAAGATTATAGTAGTTATAATCGATTGCGACTTGATATCATGTTATGCTAACAACTTGGATTGAAATGGAAATCAGATAAGAATTGGTATTGTTGCATCTCAATGTGGCCGAATTGGACTAGTAGTTTGTATTATTTTGATATCGTTTGTGGGGCGGAATTTTACACGTATAGTAGGCGTGTAATCCCTTATTGTTAATTGCATTGTCGGGCCTTAAATGTGGCGTGTTTGGTTATTGAATTCGGCCTTGAAAAAGGTGGCAAAGTATGTAGAAACAAAGGAAGTGTTGTCCATTTTTCGTAGAATTTAGAGACTTAGCACCTAGAATATTCTACGTTTGAGGTAAGAAGTTAATAGACGTATTATGGCCATTATAGGTTGAAGTACTAAGTATAGCGTATTCTACTTGAAGGATGGAATAGCTATCAAGGTGGAAGTACTTTGGAGCATTTTGCTACTTGTCGATAATCGTCGCGAGGTATGTGAACATCTTCCTTCTTTTGGCATGATTCTATGTATGGAATATACATGTAGTAATATTTCATGTTCCCTTCTACTCTTAGAAGTTAAGAGGTAGGTATGTGATTTACTCTATGTAAAGGTTTTTCTAGGTTATCCTAAGTTCTTGTCAAGTCTTATGGGGGATGTTGGTAAGAGTCGTTAGGAGGTATTTGGAGTCAAGTTGACTCGGCTAAGTTACGGCACAAATGAGAATAAGTATCGAACAAGCCACTGCAGCGTTAATAAAGGAAAATGTAATGACAATCTATTATATTAAAATTAGTAGAGTTCTCCATCTGCATAGAAACTAAGATAAGACAAAATTGTATTACATTTTCTAGATCATGGCTACTTGAATAAGATCGTTATAAATAAGTATAACTTATTCACAACGCACCAAAGTATATGTTACTTAACTTATAATAATTTACGTATGAAGTTTTAAGGCTATGGATCTCAAATTCTTAAAAGTTAAGAGACTTTATTTTTTCAAGTTATGGGACTTGATTCTTAAAGGAAGAAATGAATTGATTTACAAGTATAGAATACTCGATTTGGAAAGACTTGATTTCTAAAGTTAAGAAACTTGTTTTCTTAAAAGTTAAGAGACTTGAAGTATTTTGAAAGCTATGTGATTTGATTTGAAATAAAGAAGGGCAAATTGTTTTAAAGGTACCAATGACTTAAGGTTTTTAAGAAAAAGTCACTTGATTTAGAAGCCGGTAAATGTATTTCTAAAAAGGTATTGTGACTTGTCTTGAAAGGTAGATATGACTTGATACTATAATTGTTAGTATCTGGGAAGTTTTATTTGAAAAAGAGTCTTTCTAAAGGAGTAGAGGTGCGTAGTACGTTGGGTTAAATTCCCGGATTTTATATGACATTATCGCGTCCCAGAAATGGGCCGGGAAGTATACCTTTATGGGCAGACTATATGACATTATCGCGTCCCAGAAATGGGCCGGGCAGTATACCTTTATGGGCAGACTATATGACATTATCGCGTCCCAGAAATGGGCCGGGCAGTATACCTTTATGGGCAGATTATGTGACTTTATCGCGTCCCAGATTGGGCCGGGAAGTATAGGCGTCCCTCCATAAAGGGCCGGATTATGTTATGTAAGGTAAGTGACTATAACTTTTATTGAAAAAAATGGGAAAAGATAATAAGGTACGATTAAGTTCACGAGATGGTAACGACATGGTAGGTTAAGGTATTTACCTTTTTTATACTTACCCCTGTCATGCTTTTATATATGTTTTGTTTACAGTACCTTATTTCCGTTCCATATTCGGTACCTATTGTACTGACCCCCTTCGGGGGCCTGCGTTCATGCCCGCAGGTATTAGGTGCACATGTTGGTGATCCTTGCTCTTAGGATCTCGGTTCAGTTTTTGGGAAAAAGCTCCATTTGCTCCGGAGGCTTATCTCTTGGTACGGTTTCCCCTGAGGTTGTAGATTCATGTGTATTCAGGGGTATGGCGGGGCCCTGTCCCGCCACTGTTGTTATGTAAAAACTCTTAGAGGTCTGTAGTCACATATTGTGGGTCAGTTTGTAAAGGAAATGAGGCGACTGCTTCGGTTGTATATGTATGTCCAGGAAGGTAGCCTCATCGGCTAACATGTTGTTTTATTTCTATTGTGTTATTTTATAAATTTCATGTATGTTCCACTAATTATCTCTGATGTATACCTGTAAGGGTGCCTGTGTAGTGGCACCGCCATGCCCGGTCGGGTCGTGACAAAAGTGGTATCGAGCGATTAGTCTCGGAAAGTGTCTACAAACCGTGTCTAGTAGAGTCTTGGTTATCGATGTGTTGTGCACCACATCTATAATCAGGAGGATGCAGGACATTTAGGATTGGTTTCCATTCTTCTCTCTCTGAGATCGTGCAGTAGAGCTGCCTTATTAGGTTGAATCCTCTCTGACCTATTCTTATGAAACAGTTATGCCTCCACGGAAGCGACTGTGGCCCGAGAAGGGCAAAGCAGCAGAGTCGCTAGTGCTACTCGAGAGGGTTACACAAACTCAGCACGCAACTATGCCCGAGGTAGTAAGAGGTCGGCGAGTTCATCCACGCCAAGCATTAGAGGCCGAGAGCGCGGTAGCTCAGAGGTTCAGCACTGCAGCCTCCGGTCCCACAGCCAGGAGCTGAGTATAGAGACTACGGAGAGCAGATCAGGCTATTGACTAGCATAGTGGTAGGGCAGCGCCGACATGAGCAGATAGCTAACCCTAGAGCTGGAAGATTGCGGATTCGGGATTTTCTGGGTTGTCATCCGCCCGAGTTTTATGGTTCGAGGTCTGAGGAGGATCCGCAGGAGTTCATTCGACAGCTACAGCAGACTATGCAGGTTCTTAGGGCTTCGGAGACAGAGTCTGTTATGCTAGCCTCTTACCGGTTACGCGATATTGCGTTGAACTGGTTTGAGTCATGGGAGCTGTCGAGAGGTGAGGATGCTCTTCCAGCTGTTTGGGAGGAGTTCACAGAGGCCTTTATGGATCACTTTTTGCCTCCTGAGATGAGGAGAGCCCGTGTAGATAGATTCTTGACCTTGAGGCAGAATGGGAGGACTATCAGGGAGTACAGCCTGGAGTTTGACTCCTTGGCCAGGCATGCGCACACCATTGTAGCTGACATGGCGGATAGAGTTCATCGTTATGTGATGGGGCTAGACCGTCATATGATTACTGCATGCTTGGGGGTGGCTCTTCAGCCCAGTATGGACATTGCTAGGATGCAGGCCTATGCGCAGGGGATAGAGGATAGAGAGGAGGATCGATTGACTCAGCGGCCAAGAGGCCAGACAACAGGTCTCAGGCGCTGAGGCGGACAGCCTGCAGACTAGGTCTACATTGCAGCCACCGAGTACTCCTCCACGCTTTTCCGTGGGGTTTTACAACCCCGGGAATGCAGGGGCCGGTCAGGTCTCTAGAGCTTCAGAGTCTTAGGGAGATGGGGTTCCAGTCAGTCGAGGCCATCTTTGCCTCAATGCGCCCAGTGTGGTAGGTTACATTCTGGGGTATGTTGCGCCGGTACGGGTGCTTGTTTTTCTTGTGGTCATCTAGGCAATATGTTAAGAGAGTGTCCTTATAGAGGGGGTCCTGGTGGGACAACACCGCTTCGGATCGGGCCATGGTTCTTCGCCTTCAATACTAGGCAAGAGGTTCATGCAACCGACAGTGTCGCGCAGAGGTCGTGGTGGGAGTTCCCAGTTTTAGCGGTCCTTTGAACCACCTATATGATTTCAGGTATGTCTTTGGCCCTTTAGAAACTTGTATGCATGATAAAGTTGTGGTATGTTTAAATGTCATGAACAGATTATATTGAGACTATGTATATGCTAGAAAGAGTTGGAAGTACGAAAAGATAATCTCTTTTGGGCTTATGATGGACGGATATGCGTGTGCGAGGTATTAGGGCCATGTGTGGCATTATTGGTATGTCGGGGTTGTGAAAGGAAACTATGTCGCTAATTATAAGTTTGACTCCGAAAGAACATTCGGGGACGAATGTTTCTAAGGGGGGAAGAATGTTACACCCCGTATTTACAGGACATGTTTTAAGAACGTACGTAAGAACTCACAAGTGTTAAGATTTGAGACTTGTAAAAATTTATCGGAATTATGAAATTGTCGGAAAATGTAATATTGTGACGAATGGGAGGGCGACACGTGTCACCCCCCTTATGGTGCCTTGGACTAAATTAGGCAAGGTCAAAAGGGTCATTTGACCTTTGCTAGGATGACTAAGTCTTGCAACTTGAAGAGCTTGAGATAATTGACTTGGTCAATGGGACCACAAGACTTGATATTTAGTAGAAACTCATCCAAACCTCACAAGTGTTCTAATCCTAACCCTCCATGTTGTTATATAGTCATCCTAAGTAGCAAGACAAGGCATTTACACTTAGAAAAATTTGAAGAACTCTTGTTCTTGCTAAGCTAGGCTCTCGGGTTTGGGTGCTTCAAGGGAGAAAAAAAATTTGTTTCTTGTCCATTAAGCTCCACACTTTAAACCAAGGTTCATGAGTGTATTGTAAGTGTATCTCAATAGAAAAATCTCGGAAAAAGATAGTTTTCGTATTAGTCGCAAGGTGAAAACCTAATTGCTTTTCTAGGTTTTGTTTTGAAGATTGAAGGAAATTGGTTGGTATTGTTCTAAGGGTCTCAAGTAGCGGATTGAAGTGTCTTGAAGAGGCTCTAAGTTGCTAAGGAGCGACTTCAGATTTGGAGTTGGATTAAGATTCGTTGAGGTATAATCTTGTCTCTTAAAAGTGTTACAAGATTATATATATTGTTTGTTGTTAGCTTTACATGTTGCTAGCATGAAGTTTATATGTTGAAGTTTGATAAGTATTATGTATTGATTGTAGCCTTAAATCCGAAATGTCATTTAAGTCATGTGAAGTTGGATTACAATTTGGTCGTTATTAGAATCGTCGCATGTTACTTATGTTACACCCCGGAATTTCAGGATATGTTTATAAGAACGTACGTAAGAACTCAACAATGTTAAGGTTTGAGACGAGTAAAAACTTATCGGAATTTTGGAATTTGTCGGAAAACGAAATATTGCGACGAACGGGAGGGCGACACGTGTCACCCCCCCTTAATGGTCTTGGATGAAAATGTGATGGAGGAAATAGTCATTTGACCATAATTTAAAAGACCAAGTCTTGCAAGACAAATTAGCTTGACATTATTGACTAAGTCAATGCCACTTGGCTTGATCCTTGTGAGATGCATCCAAACCACCCATTTGTTCTAATCTTGACCCTCCAATTATTTATATAAGCTTACTAAGTGCAAGATAAGGCTTAACACTTAGCAAATTTTTCAAGAAAACTTGATGAAAATGTGAGAGGCTCTCGGCCAAGGCTAGGGTTTGAAGAAGAAATTTTGCAATTTTTGTCCAATAATTCCCATACTTTAAACCAAGGTACCTAAGGGTATTGTAAGTGTTTCTCAATAGAAAGATTCCGGAAAAATGGTGTTTTCGTATTAGTCGCAAGGCGAAAACCTAAAGGGTTATTCAACTTTGAAGTTGAAACTTGAAGATGAGTTTTTCATAAGCTTCTAAGGGTGGCTTGGGGTGGATTGGAATGTCGAAAGGAGGAGCTAAAGGTGCTAGAGATCGACTTGTACTCTTGGATCATATTTGGGCTAATTGAGGTATAATCTTCGTTTTACTTTTGTAATTGAAGATTTCATGTTATGATAAGTTATAAGTGGTCATGTGATATGTGTTATGAAGTTTGATAAGTGTTATGGAATTGGAAGCTCAAAATCCGAAAATGACATATTTAGCCATTTGAAATTGAAATCCAATTTGATCGATAAATTGAATTGTCGCATGTTACCTACTTGGAAAATGTAGTAGCTATAATTAATGGCGGCTTGATATCATATTATGCTACCAATTTGGATTGAATTGGAAATTGAATAAGAATTGGTATTGTTATATACATTGTGGCCGAAATTGGACTAGTAGTTGTATTAGTTTGTTATCGTTTGTGGGGCGGAATTTTACACGTCTAGTAGGCGTGTAATCCCCTATTGATTAATTTCTTGGATTGTGCCTTAAATGTGGCGTGTTTGGTTATTGTATTCGGCCTTGAAAAAGGTGGCAAAGTGAGTAGAAACAAAGGAAGTGCTATCCGATTTTCCGTAGAATTTAGTGACTTGCACTTGGAATATTCTACGTTTGAAACTAGAAGTTAATAGACGTACTATGGTCATTATAGGTTGACATACTACGTACGGCGATTGGACTTAGCAAGTGGATTAAACTGAAGAGGTATGTGGAACTTTCTTATCTCTTGAGCATGATCAAGTGTAAATGTATAGTACGGTAGACGTACATGATTTTGACAATCTAGTTTATTTGATATCCTTGGCTTATTTTAAGAATTCCCAAGTTGTTTGAGTTAGGGAATTAACTCACTTGTTTAATTATTAAGGATATATCTTGGTTTTCAAAAGCTAAGAGACTTTAAGTATGTTGAAAGTATCTTGATACTTGTTGTTATGGAAAGTTTAAAGAGTGGTTTACTCTAAGTAATTTAAGTATGTTAAGGGACTTGAAGAGTTTTAAAGTATTGTGATACTTGTTTCGTTTTAAACGATAAGTCCTCGATAGGAAATTGCATCGACTAAGGTATAAAGTGAATATAACGACTTTATGGGGAGTTGGTTATATTGGCTTTATGGAAAGATAAATGGCTTGATTTAATGGAAGGCAATTCGATTTTAAGGCATCAATTGCCTAAAGTTTTATAAGAAAAGGAGTCACTTGATTTAGAAACCTAACTTTATTTCTAAGAGTATTGTGACTTGTCTTGAAAAGAAATTGTAACTTGATACTACAGTTATTAGTGTATTGGAAGGTTTATAATGAAATGAGTCATTTTAAAAAGAATAGAAGTACGTAGTACTTTGGGTTAAATTCTGATTTTTATAAAAGACACGATAGTGCCTTAGGTAAACTAAAATGAGAGTGTATATATGTATAACAAGAATAATAAGAAGTTAGGGGATTTCTTAACTTGCTTATGTATTGTATGATAAGCGGTAGTGCTTATGTTATGTGATAGCGGATTTGTGCTAGTAATATATTATTCGTCATGGTCATTCCGGGTTTGTGGCATTGCATATTTCCGTGGATTTGCTACCCACGACGCGAGGAATACCTCATGCGAGTCCGTAGGGCTTATGCGGGTGAAATAGTCCCACGCGCGGGTCCACCTATGCGAGAATACCTCACGCGAGTCCGTAAGGGCTTACGCGGGTGAAATAGTACCACGCGAGGAATACCTCACGCGGGTCCACCGGATCTACGCGGTGAAATAGTCCCGAATAGGATCGCTTAATGACATCGCGGCGGGTGGTCTGCTGATCGTGAGCTTTCCTACTTTATATTGTAAGTATACCCTATTTACTCTCATTGTTAGTAAGGCACATTGTATCGTTAATCGAGTTATCATACATGTCTCGCTTTTATTTTAGACTTATGATTTCATTACGCACTTTCGATTTCACATATTTGGTACATGTTGTCTCGACCTCCTCGGGCTGCGTTCATACCGCAGTAAAGTACAGTTCTTGATCCTCGCCTTAGGATCACTGTTCAACCGTTGAGAAGCTCCTTTATTAGGAGGCTTATCCTGGTATTGTCGGTTATTGTACATTCAGGGTATGGCGGGGCCCGTCATGAGTTGTTATTCTTAGAGGTCTGTAGTCACATTGTGGATTGGGTTGAAAAGAAAAAAAAAATATACTATTCTATTTCTGGATTGAGTATATTTTTACGGAAGGTGGCCTTATCGGCTAGCCTGTTGTTAATTTATGTTTAAGTACTTTTTTAGTTGTGTATGTTCCGCTGCTATTCTCTGATGTTTACCGAGAGGGTGCCTGTGTAGGGCACCGATCGCGAGCGAAGCGGTCGTGACAACTTACTTGAAGATTATAGTAGTTATAATCGATTGCGACTTGATATCATGTTATGCTAACAACTTGGATTGAAATGGAAATCGGATAAGAATTGGTATTGTTGCATCTCAATGTGGCCGAATTGGACTAGTAGTTTGTATTATTTTGATATCGTTTGTGGGGCGGAATTTTATACGTTTAGTAGGCGTGTAATCCCCTATTGTTAATTGCATTGTTGGGCCTTAAATGTGGCGTGTTTGGTTATTGAATTCGGCCTTGAAAAAGGTGGCAAAGTATGTAGAAACAAAGGAAGTGCTGTCCGATTTTTCGTAGAATTTAGAGACTTAGCACCTAGAATATTCTACGTTTGAGGTAAGAAGTTAATGGACGTATTATGGCCATTATAGGTTGAAGTACTAAGTATAGCGTATTCTACTTGAAGGATGCAATAGCTATCAAGGTGGAGGTACCTTGGAGCATTTTGCTACTTGTCGATAATCGTCGCGAGGTATGTGAACATCTTCCTTCTTTTGGCATGATTCTATGTATGGAATATACATGTAGTAATATTTCATGTTCCCTTCTACTCTTAGAAGTTAAGAGGTAGGTATGTGATTTACTCTATGTAAAGGTTATGTCTAGGTTATCCTAAGTTCTTGTCAAGTCTTATGGGGGATGTTGGTAAGAGTCGTTAGGAGGTATTTGGAGTCAAGTTGACTCGGCTAAGTTACGGCACAAATGAGAATAAGTATCGAACAAGCCACTGCAGCGTTAATAAAGGAAAATGTAATGACAATCTATTATATTAAAATTAGTAGAGTTCTCCATCTGCATAGAAACTAAGATAAGACAAAATTGTATTACATTTTCTAGATCATGGCTACTTGAATAAGATCGTTATAAATAAGTATAACTTATTCACAACGCACCAAAGTTTATGTTACTTAACTTATAAGAATTTACGTATGAAGTTTTAAGGCTATGGATCTCAAATTCTTAAAAGTTAAGAGACTTTATTTTTTCAAGTTATGGGACTTGATTCTTAAAGGAAGAAATGAATTGATTTACAAGTATAGAATACTCGATTTGGAAAGACTTGATTTCTAAAGTTAAGAAACTTGTTTTCTTAAAAGTTAAGAGACTTGAAGTATTTTGAAAGCTATGTGATTTGATTTGAAATAAAGAAGGGCAAATTGTTTTAAAGGTACCAATGACTTAAGGTTTTTAAGAAGAAGTCACTTGATTTAGAAGCCGGTAAATGTATTTCTAAAAAAGTATTGTGACTTGTCTTGAAAGGTAGATATGACTTGATACTATAGTTGTTAGTATCTGGGAAGTTTTATTTGAAAAAGAGTCTTTCTTAAGGAGTAGAGGTGCGTAGTACGTTGGGTTAAATTCCCGGATTTTATATGACATTATCGCGTCCAAGAAATGGGCCGGGCAGTATACCTTTATGGGCAGACTATATGACATTATCGCGTCCCAGAAATGGGCCGGGCAGTATACCTTTATGGGCAGACTATATGACATTATCGCGTCCCAGAAATGGGTCGGGCAGTATACCTTATGGGTAGACTATATGACATTATCGCGTCCCAGAAATGAGCCGGTCAGTATACCTTTATGGGCAGACTATATGACATTATCGCGTCCCAGAAATGGGCCGGGCAGTATACCTTTATGGGCAGATTATGTGACTTTATCGCGTCCCAGATTGGGCCGGGCAGTATAGGCGTCCCTCCATAAAGGGTCGGATTATGTTATGTAAGGTAAGTAAGTTATATGGTAGTGAACTTGATGATTTTCCTAAGTATGTACATAAGAAAGTGACTATAACTTTTATTGAAAAAAATGGGAAAAGATAATAAGGTACGATTAAGTTCACGAGATGGTAACGACATGGTAGGTTCAGGTATTTACCTTTTTTATACTTACCCTGTCATGCTTTTATACAGATATGTTTTGTTTACTGTACCTTATTTCAGTTCCATATTAAATTTTTGTTATCGACTTCTTCTGGGCTGCGTTCATGCCCGCAGGTATTAGGTGCACAGGTTGGTGATCCTTGCTCTTAGGATCTCGGTTCATTTTTTGGGAAAAAGCTCCATTTGCTCCGGAGGATTATCTCTTGGTACGGTTTCCCCTGAAGTTGTAGATTCATGTGTATTCAGGGGTATGGCGGGGCCCTGTCCCGCCACTGTTGTTATTTAAAAACTCTTAGAGGTCTGTAGTCACATATTGTGGGTCAGTTTGTAAAGGAAATGAGGCGACTGCTTCGGTTGTATATGTATGTCCAGGAAGGTAGCCCTATCGGCTAACCTGTTGTTTTATTTCTATTGAGTTATTTTATATGTTTCATGTATGTTCCGCTAATTATCTCTGATGTATACCTGTAAGGGTGCCCAGGTAGGGCACCAGTCGCGGGCCCGGGGTCGGGTCGTGACACATCATTTCAAGCATTTGATAAACAAACAATTAAACCGTTTTTCTTATCTTTCTTAAGTCGTTATAGCTAACTTCCCATAAAGCTAGTATGACACTTAAACTGTTTATGAAAACCAAGTATTACTTTTCTTCCAAAAATGATTCATAACTCTTGTTGAAATATTTAAGATTCTTATTATTTAGAACTCAAGTCAAAGACATCGAAGTAAAGCCAAATTTAGTTTAACATACGTACGTCTACCGTACTATATATATTTCACAAATATCATGCTCAAAGAGATAGGAAGGATCACATACCTCCTCTGCTAAATCCACTTGCCAAGTCGGATATGTCGCGCGCAGAGTGTCAACCTATAATAGTCAAAACACGCCTATCAACTTCTAGTTTTTCGTGGGATTCTTCTAAGTAAGATTTCTCTTAGTCTACGAAAAATTGGGGAGCACCTCCCCCGTTTCTACTCAATTCTCCACCTTTTTCAAGGCCCGATAATAGTAACCAACATGCCATAAATAAGGCGTAATAATTCCGATAATTAAAAAAGGGGATAACACGCCCAAACGGAATGCGATTAACAATCTCTCCTTCATAATAACAATAAGTAAAGAAGGGGATAACACGCCCAAACGGAACGCGATTAACAATCTCTCCTTCATAATAACAATAAGTAAAGAAGGGGATAACACACCCAAACGGAACGCGATTAACAATCTCTCCTTCATAATAATAATAAGTAAAGAAGGGGATAAAACGCCCAAATGGAACGCGATTAACAATCTCTCCTTCATAACAACAATAAGTAAAGAAGGTCCAAAGTAAATATAGTCCAAAGTAGATACGGTCCAAAGTAGATACGGTCCAAAGTAGATACGATCCTTAAGTTGGGGTCCTTGGCCAACTTTTACAATTTTACTTATCCAATTACTTCATTAGTCCTTCAACTTATATTCCAATCTTTATATAAGTTATAGTTTCTTTGTTGTTAACTTCTTAGCAAGTAATGGATACATTTTTACCATTTTAATGGCTAACATGCCAATTTCTCCTTTTAACATCTTAACAAGATCCCAATCTTTCTTTATATCTTATAGTCCATAATATACTTCCAATATATGTATAATATCCATATATACATAATAATCAACTTCACAAAGAGGTTAAGATTCATTACCTCAATAATAGCCCAACAATTTCCAAGAACTTAAAGTCGTTCCAAAGCAAGTCTTAGCTCCAAATCTTTGTGCTTTAACTCCAAATCTTTGTGCTCCAAATCACCACAAGTCACCCTTAGAAGTTCCTAACCAACTTCTATTCAAGAATTAACTCCAAAAAGTGAAGAACACTTGGGCTTCAAAACTGCCCACTCTCGGCTTTTGTGATGTTTTTGAGGCTAGGGGTGTGAAATCTTGTCTAACTCTTGGTTAATAATCTTCCTAACACATTAAGGAAGAACACTTATAAGTATAAGAATTTTTGGACAACATTTGGTTAGGGAAAGGGGCAATAGACGAGAGCAACTCTAGAAGGAGGGAGAGGA
The DNA here is from genome assembly GCA_029844215.1 of Przewalskia tangutica. NCBI lineage: Eukaryota > Viridiplantae > Streptophyta > Magnoliopsida > Solanales > Solanaceae > Przewalskia > Przewalskia tangutica. Next base: position 42,505,627 of record CM056733.1, read on the forward strand.
AATATTTTCAAGTCTTGAAATATACTAAGTGTGGAAGATTTTCATCAACTAAAGGGGTTTATATAGTACAACCAAGGGTTAGGATTGAAACATGTGTATGGTAGAGATTGTTTGTGTAGGTTCCCTTCTACACTTGTCCTACAAAAGCCATGCAAGACTTTGACCATTTGACTTGCCCACTAAATGCCCCAAAACTGTCCACCATCATGCAATACCATGCAAGACTTTTGGCCACTTGTCTTGCCCACTTGTCCACTCAATTTCGTCCAACATGGCCCAATCTAGGGGTGACAATTGTCTCCCTCCTATTGGTCCAAAATATTTATCTCTCGGAAAATTCCATAATCGTAAAAATATTGAAAACGTAAAATTTCCTTCACAAGTTTCGGAATATTTTCCGTCGGCAAACAATTCTTTCGTTCTTACCCTAATTAGGTTTTATACATTCGTACATACGTCCTTACATACATACTCCGGAACTACGGGGTATAACATTTCTATTGAGATACCCTTACAATACCCTTAGGAACCTTGGTTTAAAATATGGAGATTATTGAACAACAAACGAAAATCTTTGTCTTGAGAGAGAGCCCTAACCCGAGAGCTAGCTTAGCAAGAACAAGAGTTCTTCAATTTTCTTTCTAAGTATGGGAGCTTGTCTTGCTAGTAGTGTTACTATATAACAACATGGAGGGTCAAGATTAAAACAAATGGGTGGCTTGGATGCAATTCATTTAAAAATCTAGTCAAGTGGCCCTTTTGACTTAATCAATATTATCAACCCCTTTTGTCCCCGAATGTTCTTTTGGAGTCAATCTTATAGATAGCGACATAGTCTCCTTTTACAACCCCTACATACCAATAATGCCACACGTGGCCACATAACAACACTTATACTAAAACGTCAACTTGAACTCCAAGCGTCGACGTCGGTTATCTGCATAAAGCTTCTGTCGACTCTGAGCTTGCTAATAAATCTTTCTTGGACAGGCTTCGCCCTATCCACAGCCCGCTTAATCAAGTCTGGACCAACTAACTAAACCTCGCCTACGTCAGACCAACCAACCGACGATCTACACTTCCGCCCATACAAAACCTCATATGGCGTCATCTGAATGCAATAATGATAGATGTTGTTATAAGCAAACTCAACAAGAGGAAAGTGATCCTCCCAGCTACCCCTGAAATCAATAACACAGACTCCGCAAAGATATCCTCGTGCTCGGATAATATGCTCGCTGTCGTCGATGCGAGGGTGTAATGCAACACTGAGACTCACCTGTGTCCCTAACCCCTTCTGGAAAAACCTCCAGAAGTTATTCGTAAACTGAGCTCATCTGTCTGACATCATAAATCTAGGAACCCCGTGCAGTCTCACAATCTCCCTGCTATATAATCTAGCATAATCCTCAGCCGAGTAAGTGGTCCTAACCGGAAGAACATGGGTTGGTTTCGTCAGCCTGTTTACTATGCCCCTCAGGGAGTCGCACTTCCTCTGAGTACGATGCCACCCTGTAATAAAATCCATATTAATTACCTCTCATATTTACGTTGGGATCTCAATCGCCTATAGTAGCCCACAGGGCTTCTGGTGTTCCACCTTGACCTGCTACTAACTCGGACACTAAGCAACAAACTCCGCTACGTCCCTCTTCAGGTCATCTTACCCATACATACATCTGAGGTCATGATACATCTTAGTCAACCCCGGATGAATAGAGTAACGAGCACTGTGTGCCTCCCCCAGAATCTGCTGACGAAGTCCTGCAACATCGGGAGCACACAATCTGCCCTCGAATCTTAGCACCCCATCAGGCGCTACCTCAAATAAACTCCCCTCCTCTCGAAGAGCTGTATCTCGATACCGTATCATAACTAGATCCTCATACTATCGCCTCTTTACCTCCTCAACGCCGGAAGACTCGGCAACCTCTCGGATCTAAATTTCATTAACTTTGGAAACAATTAATCGAACCCCTTGGCTCGGTAGCTGATGAATCTCATGGACCACGTCCTGTCTATCTGGCTGCCCATCTGACAGACTACCCATAGATCCACGACTAAGAGCATCTGTAACCGTCTCGGCTTTCCGGGGTGGTATAGGATATCAATATCACAATCCTTGAGTACTCTAACCACCGTCTCTATCACAATTTTAGTTGCCTCTGTCTGAAGATATACCGGAGGCTCTTGTGGTCTGCACAAATATCCACATGAAGTCTATATAAGGAATGCCTCCAAATATTCAAGGTACGATTTAACTGTCGCCGACTCTAAATCGTGAGTAGCGTAATTCCTTTCATGCTTCTCTAACCGCCGGAAAACATAGGCTCTAACCTTATTGTGTTGCGTCAGCACACAACCTAGCCCAACACCCAAAGTGTTACAATAATACCCTTGTCACGGCCCAAATCCCGGGCCCGTGACTGGTGCTCCTACCTGGGCACCCTTCTACCCATACAACATAAATAAAGAGCGGAAGATAATAACACTCATTTTTTTTTAAAACAAAGGAAAAGCCGGAAAGGCTTCCGTATAATATAAATCACCCGAAAGGGTCTACGATGTACAACAATGTAAATACAACTTACACCAGTCTAGCCCACATATGAATACAGACCTCTAAGAAGGTGACAACAACTATGACGGGACAAGGCCCCGCCGTACCGCTGAATATACCTAGCCATAATGAGAAACTCCGGAACTTGGAGCCATCTCAAAATGCTGAACAAGGATCCTAAGCTCGTGGATCCACAACTGTGTACCTAGACCTGCGGACATGAACGCAGCCCCCCTAAGGGGGTCAGTACAACAAGTACTAAGTATGGAACGAAAATAAAGCACATTAAACAAGATCATAACTGTACAAAATAATGACAGGGACAAGTATAAAAATTAAAATACCAGATCCTACCGTGCCATTTTAATTCATGAAATCAATCGTACATTAATCATTCTTTTCCTTCTTTCAATAAGAATTAACATCATATTCTTACATACATACTTAAGAATTCAATCAAGTTTTCCCACATAACTTACATATCTTACATAACATAATCCGGCCATTTATTGAGGGACTTCTTATTTGGGAGCTTACTTTGATTATCCATATGTGATAACGTAATTCGGCCCATTTGCGGGACACGGTGTACTGATGAATCATGTGGAATAATCCGGCCCATTTGTGGGTCTCGGTGTTGTTATACCCCGTATTTCCAGAGTATGTATGCGAGGACGTACGTACGAATATACAAGCCCTAAGTAGATTAAGGATGTAAGATTTGTTTTTTTCGACGGAAAATTTTCCGAACCTTGTGAAGGAATTTTACGTTTTCAATAATTTATTTAATTTGGATTTTTCCGAGAGATGAAATATTTTGGACCAATAGGAGGGCGACATGTGTCACCCTTAGGTGGAATGTTTGGACGAAAATAGTGGGCTAGTGGCCAAGTCAAATAGTCAAGTCTTGGAAGATATTTTATGGGCAAGTGGGAAGGGGTGCCTTGGACGTTTTCTTTGTTGCAAGTGGCTAGCCACATGTCTCTTTGTTGTGGGGGACATATGTCCCAAAGTTGTGGTGGACATATGTCCCAATGTTGTGGTGGACACTTGGTGGATGTTATACCCCGTATTTCCAGAGTATGTACGTAAGGGAATACGTACAAAAAGTTTGGCCTTAAAGTTATCTATGCTGAGGAGATGTATCGGGGATCCATCTAGGGTACACCCGATTGACGATGTCCAGGTGACCGAGGGGTTATCGTATGAGGAGATTCCCATAGCGATAGTCGATCGTCAGGTTAGGCGTCTGCGGACGAAGGACGTGGCTTCCGTCAAAGTCTTGTGGCGGAACGAGCTCAGGGAGGAGATGACGTGGGAAGCCGAGGAGGACATGAGGCAGAAGTATCCTCACCTATTCCCCACACCTCCAGGTAATTCACTTTCCTACTTGTAAATTTCCATTATCATTTATGCCTAAGTGTTATTTTGTGGCCATGTGTGGCACTTACAAACTGTTTAAGCTTCATCGATAACTGTCTTGAGAAGGAACATTCGGGACGAATGTTTCTAAGGAGGGGAGAATGTTATACCCCGTATTTCCAGAGTATGTGCGTGGGGAATACGTCAAAAAGTTTGGCCTTAAAGTTAGCCTTGGGCGTTTTTTTGTACACAACTCACTAAAAGAATCGTTTTCGACGAAACGTTTCCCACGACTTTCGTAGGAAAATTCGGCTATGCCATTACTAATTTTTGCGGATTTTTCAGAGGCGAAACATTTTGGACCAACGGGAGGCGACACTTGGCACCTCCATTGGTGAACTCAATCGCCCATTTGGACGAATTGGAGAACCATGGCACGTTTTTGTGCCTTGTGCACAAGTCGAGTTGGTAGGATATTTGTGTTTAGTTAATCATCACACTACACTTGCCTTGCACTTGTCTTCATCTTGGCCATTGCTTTGCCAAGGCATGAGCTAAAAATACCCCTTAGAAATGAAGAGTTCTTCATCCACAAAGTTATCTTCCAAGTCTTGAAAAAATCCTCTCCTCTCCCTTAGCCTTTCGTCCAACACCTCCCCCCCCCTTTGAGTGAGTTTGGCAGAGGGCCTACCCCCCCTAGCCTAGCAGAAATCTACCCCCCCTACCTTGGTAGAAAAGTTGTCTTCTAGTATTGTTATAATTCCCAAAATACCCAAGCCCAAATCCCTTAGTCCTTTGTAGAAGTTGTGAAGAACTTCTAAGGTTTCTTAGACTCTGGAGCGCATACAACTTAGGAGCTAAACCTTGCTCAGCGCGACTTTATCTAGGATATTATTGGGCTTACCGAGGTAACTAATCCTAACCTCTTTTGAATTAGAGAATACTTCTAGTAGTATAAGAATAAGTATAAATACTTAGAAGAATATCACAGAATAGAATTGGTGTTATCACGATGAAGGGTTTAAAGAAGATTAATCAAACTGTACTTACATAGAATTTGTTTCATGATGAACTTATATAGCTCAGGGTAGGAAGTCTGCCCGACTTTCCGTAGAATTGTGAACCCTCTGTTTAGAATGACCTTGAGTAGTCTTTCATAGATGCTGTGACTATTATAGTGACTCTCTGCGCGACATATTGACTTGGCGGTGGTTTTATTTGAGAAGGTATGTGATTCTTCCTAAAGCATGATATTTTACAATATATAGTACGGTGAAGCGTCATGTGTTAAGCGAATAATAACTACGGCAATGTCTTTGACTTAAGCTGAATAATACTTATGGCAATGCCTGGCTTAAGCTCGAATAATACTTACGTGATGCCTCGGCTTAAGCACGAATAACAAAGAATGAAAGCATTTCAAAAGAATCTTGAATCATTTTTTTAAGAAGATAAATATTTGGTTTTAAAACAAAAGCTTAAGAGTTATACTAGCTTTATGGGAAGTTAGGTATAACTTAAGAAAGATAAAAGGAATTGTTTACTTGTTTGTTTATAAAAGCCTTGTATTGATTTACATTAAGTGTAGTAAGATTTGTGTGATAAGTAGACATATTATGATGCTACAGGTTAGTGTCTTGAAATCTTGTGTAAGGGGTCATTCTTGTTGTGCTTACGTTGCTAACCTAAGTCCGTTGTCGTTATTGTATCACCTACCCTCGATCGTTATACCGAGGGCTTGCCTCGACGGGTCTATACGGCTATGCGGTCTGTGAGACTATGCGAGCAGCGGTATGCTCGAGATTGATCATTCGGTATTTAGCTCGACGCGGGGATTCCTACGCGTGCTGTTGAGACTACGCGGTCTTTTGAGGCTATGCGGCTGCGGGAGCCTAGGCGGATGTCGGGGTTGGCTGCCCCGACGCGAGAATACCTCATGCGGTGCGTGTGTGACCTATGCGAGTGCGGAAGTCGAGGACTAGGCACGCAGAATGATACTATGGGCGATTGGCCTTGCTTCGATCATTCGCGGCCTAGAATAGACACATTCTGATTTTCCTATTCTTGTTGTTGTTTGTGATGTGGCACTATGTGCAATTGAACGATTGTATTTGTGAAAAGGTTTTAAATACTTTGATTTCATTTCAGTTCTTTATAGTTTCACATACTTGGTACTGTTGTCTTGACCTCGGCCGGCTGCGTTTATCTGCAGTAAAGGCAAGCAGGTGCTAGATCCGCATCCTTAGGATCTTTTGCGTTGGTGTCAGGAGCTCCATCTTCTCCGGAGGCTCTACTTTTGGGTATGATCTCCCTGTTGTAGATAGTTTTGTACAGTCAGGGTATGGCGGGGCCCTGTCTCGCCATAGTTGTATATTTCCTTAGAGTGCGTAGTCGTATTTATGCATTTGGGATGTAACTGCTGAACCATGATTATTTATATATGCCGAAAGGCGACGTTTTCTTACATAAACTGTGTCTTATTTTATAAACTGTTTCCTGTCTTGTTTTATATTTCCGCTGGTTACTCTGATGTATGGCTACTTGGGTGCCCCGGTAAGGCACCAGTCACGGGCCCCGGAACGGGTCGTGACAAAAGTGGTATCAGAGCAGTTAATCCTCGGAAAGTGTCTACAGACCGTATCTAGTAGAGTCTTGATTATCGGTGTGTTGTGCACCACACCAATAATCAGGAGGCTATAGGATATTTAGGATTGGTTTCCATTCTTCATTCTGAGATCGTGCTTTAGAGCTGTGTTATAGGTTGGACCCCTCTAACGTATTCCTTTCCTGTAACAGTTATGCCTCCACGTAAGGCAACCCGCCCGGAGAAGGGCAAGGCGTAGGAGTCGCTAGCGAGACACCAGTCACGAGGCTCGTGCCCGTCTATACCAGAGACGGCGAGTTCTATGACGCCGCCGGCCCCAGCAGAGACCACAGTACCCACACCTCCTGTCCCACAGCCTGGGGCGGAGGAGTTAGGGTACAAGGAGATGGCCCAGCTATTGGCTAGAGTTGTGGCCCGATACGAGGAGAGGCTGGATGCGGCAGTTCCAGCTCCAGCTCCAGTCGCACCCGTAGTGCACCCGAGGGCAGATAGTTTGAGACTACGGGATTTCCTTAGTTGTAGCCCTCCAGAGTTTTACGGGTCGAGGCCGGAGGATGATCCGCAGGAGTTCATCCGTCACCGCAGAGGATTATGCGGGTGATCGTGGCTTGAGGCGAGTCTGTGACATTCGGTTCGCATCGGCTGCGTGATACCGCAGTCGATTGGTTTGATTCATGGGAGCTTTCCCGGGGAGAGCATGCACCTCCAGCAGTATGGGATGAGTTTTCAGAGGCTTTTCTCACCCACTTCTTGCCTCCGCAGATGAGGAGGGCACGAGCTGATAGATTCTTGTTGCTGAGAGGCGAGGAGGGCCTTGCGGTGAGGGAGTACAATGTCGAGTTTGATTCTTTGGCTCGATATGTCCCTGCACTGGTAGCAGAGATGGAGGACCGGGTGCATCGCTATGTCACTGGGCTAGATGATTACATGGCCGAGTCTTGTGCGGGTGTGTCCCTTCAGCCAGGCATGGACATAACCCGTATGCAGGCTCATGCACTAGGATGCGAGGCGTAGAGACCGCCGGGTAAGCGATATCAGCGAGAAGAAGGCCAGACGGCCGGTTCTTTTGGTGGTTCGGGGTGGCGGCATCGTGAAGTCCATATTTGCACCACGGCCCGGTATGAGCGCTCCTACCTCATTTTCGTACAGCCCAGGCGGTCGGGGCGGTCGGGGCGGGACTTGATTTCGAGGGTAGCGAAGTGCTAACCGCTCGAGGTGCTCGGTGTGCGTTGTGGTAGATACCATGCAGGATTCGTACTCGGGAGCTGCTATACTTGTGGCGGCGGTCATTTAGCGAGTTTGTCCGGCCGGAGCGGCGCCGTAGTAGGGCCCGATGCAGTCTGTTGCGCTTCTTCATCCTCGAGCGATTACTCGCCGGAGGAGGTACTCGTGGACCAGCGGGTCGCGGCGGTCGTGGCGGGTCCCGATTCTAGCGGTCCTCGAGAACCGCATTTATGCTTTGTCGGTAAGCGGGATCGTGAGGCCTCACACGATGTCGTCACGGTACCTTATCGGTTCAGGTTTGATGTGTATGCTTTGATAGATCCGGTTCTACTCTGTCTATATATCTCCCTTGTTGCTAGTAGGATAGGGATAGAGCACGAGTCCAAGACCGCTTTCGAGTAGCTACGCCTGGGTGATTCGGTGGTAGCTCGGCGGGTATATAGAGCTTGTCTGTGACCATTCTGATCGTCGGACCTGGCGACTTGATAGAGTTGGAGATGATTGACCGACGTGATCATGGGGATGGATTGGCTAGCTTCTTGCTATGCCAATGTAGGCTGCAGAGAGAGTAATGCGGTTCCAGTTTCTGAGGCCGGTTGTTGAGTGGGAGGAGCACGGTATCGCCGAGGGTAGGTTTATTTCCTACCTCGAGGCTAGGAAGATAATGCGAAGGGTATATCTACCATCGTTCGGGTGTTTGATCTGAAGGCTGCGGTACCAGATTTTCGTCGATTCGGTGGTCGAGAGTTCCCAGGCGTATTTCCGACGACCTTCGGGTATCCTCACGAGAGGAGATTGAGTTTTGTATTGACATATTGCGGACACTCGGCTATTTCCATTCCGCCATACAGAATGGCACTGCCGAGTTGAGAGAGTTGAAGGATCGGCTTAGGGATTTCTTTGGAGAAGGGCTTCATCCGGGCCTAGTGTTTCTCCGCAGGGCGCCGGTATTGTTCGTGAAGAAGAAGGGCGGGACGCTGCGCATGTGTGTTGATCTGACGGTGAACAAGGTGACCATTAAACAGATACCCCTTCCCGGGATTGATGATTTGTTCGACCGGTTGCGAGCGCGAGATGTTTCTCCAAGATTGATCTGCGTTCGCTATCATCGAGTTTGTGTCGAGAGAGGTGGATGTCCCTAGATCGCATTCGGACGATGCGGGCATTATGAGTTCGTGGTCATGTCTTTTGGGTTGACGATGCTCGTGGTATTCATGGATTTGATGAACGAGTGTTCAAACCATTTTTGGACACGTTTGTGATAGTGTTCATTGATGATATCTTGGTTTATTCGCTCGAGGCGAGGAGCATGCGGAGCATTTGAGGCTGTCTTGTGATTCTCGGGACCAGCGGTATGACGCCAAGTTTTCCAAATGTGAGTTTTGTTGACTTGATGGCGTTTCTTGGGCATATTATGGGTGATGGCATTCAGTGAATCTGACAAGATCGAAGCGATCGGGACTTGGCCTAGACCTACTACTCGACGAGGTTCGCGATTTTAGGCCTTGCAGGATATTATCGGTTCGTGAGAAGTTTGCTTCTATCTACGCACCATTGACTAGGGTGACTCGAAGCGGCAAAGTTTGATGGTGATGCTTGTGGCGGGGTTTCGATTCTTTGAAAGAGGCGGCAGCCGCCCGTTCTTACTCTTCGGAGGTCGGATGGTTATGTCGTGTATTGTGATCGTCGGGCATCGGGTTGGGATGTGTGTTGATGCGGCATGGCGGGGTTATAGCATATGCATCCCGGTGAAGAAACACGAGGAACTACCCGCGTGATTTGGAGTTGGCGGTGTGATTCACACTTTGAAGATGCGGAGGCACTATTTGTATGGGGTTCACGTGGATATTTTTACGGACCACAAGAGCCTCGGTATATCTTGACCAGAGGAGGCGAACTTACGGCGAGAGGCGGTGGTTAGAGTTGCTTAAGGATTACGATGTTGATATCTGTACCACGGGAAGGCCATGTTGTGGCGAGATGCTCTTAGTCGTAGGTCGATGGGGAGCCTATCGGATGTGCAGCTAGAGAGAGGAGGACATGGTTCGTGATTTGCATCGATTAGCGAGCCTTGGTGTCCGTTTGATTGATTACGATAGCGATGGGGTTAGAGTTCGTGAGGTTGCGAGTCTTCCATCGTCGAGGAGGTGAAGAGGCGATTCGAGGATCCGCTTTGATTCGATATCGTGATACAACTCTTCGTGAGGCGGTCCTTTTGAGGTAGCACGATGGGGTGCTAAGGTTTGAGGCGGTGTGTGTTCGGATGTTTGAGGACTTGGCGGAGTTCTTGGGAAGCACACAGCGCGCGTTACTCTATCCATCCGGTCGACCAAGATGTACCACGACCTTAGATCGTGTATTGGTGGGATGGCTTGAAGAGGGGCGTTGCGAGTTCGTAGCTCGGTGCGTGTTGTCGGCGAGTGAAGGTAGAGCACCGAGGCACGGTGGTTTGTTGCAGCGATAGAGATCCGACACGGAAGTGGGAGGTAATCAACATGGACTTCATCACGGGATTACCTCGCACTCGGAGGAGACATGATTCTATTTGGGTTATCGTCGACGGTGGCGAAATTAGCCCACTTTCTTCCGTCGGACGACTTTTCGGTGAGGATTATGCGGACTTTACATCAGAGATCGTCGGTGCATGAGTCCCTATTTCGATCATATCGAGACGGAGCCCGGTTCTGGCTAACTTGGAGGTCCTTCGAGAGGGTTTAGGGGCCTTGGTGAGCACGAGTCGCATTTCATCCACGAGCAGACGGACAGCGAGCGCACTATCCGGACTCGAGGATATCTGCGAGCTTGTGTTATTGACCGATGGTAGTTGGGAGGATCATTTGCCTCTTGTTGAGTTTGCGTATAATAATAGCTACCACTCAAGATTGAGATGGCGCCTTATGAGGCCTTGTATGGGAGGAAGTGCAGATCGCCTATAGGTTGGTTCGATGTGGGCGAGTGCGGCTAGTGGGACCAGATTGGTGCGGCGACGATGGATAAGGTGAAGCTTATCCGAGGCGGCTTTGATAGCTGAGTCGGCAGAAGTCGTGTCACGAGATCATCGTCGTCGGCATCTTGAGTTCGAGGTTCATGATTGGGTTTTCCTAAGGTGTCACCCATGAAGGGTGTGATGAGATTCGGGAAGAAGGGAAACTCGGCCGTACATTGGGCGTTTGGTGTCGCGAGGTAGGCAAGGTTGCTCACGAGTTGAATCTGCCGTCCGATCCGGAGGCGGTGCATCCGGTTTTCACGTATCTATCTTTGAGGAGATGTATCGGGGATCCATCTAGGGTACACCCGATTGGCGATGTCGGTGTGACCAGGGGTTATCGTATGAGAGATTCCCATAGCGATAGTCGATCGTCGTGTTAGGCGTCTGCGGACGAAGGGCGTGGCCGTCGAAGTCTTGTGGCGGAACGAGCTCGGGGAGGAGATGACGTGGGAAGCCGAGGAGGACATGAGGCGAGTATCCTCACCTATTCCCCACCTCCAGGTAATTCACTTTCCTACTTGTAAATTTCCATTATCATTTATGCCTAAGTGTTATTTTGTGGCCATGTGTGGCACTTACAAACTGTTTAAGCTTCATCGATAACTGTCTTGAGAAGGAACATTCGGGACGAATGTTTCTAAGGAGGGGAGAATGTTATACCCCGTATTTAAAGTTAGCCTTGGACGTTTTTTTTTTGTACACAACTCACTAAAAGAATCGTTTTCCGACGAAACGTTTCCACAGCTTTCGTAGGGAAAATTCCGGCTATGCCATTACTAATTTTTGCGGATTTTTCCGAGAGACGAAACATTTTGGACCAACGGGAGGGCGACACTTGGCACCCTCCCATTGGTGAACGAATCGCCCATTTGGACGAATTGGAGAACCATGGCACGTTTTTTGTGCCTTGTGCACAAGTCAAGGAGTTGGTAGGATATTTGTGTATAGTTAATCCTCACCCTACACTTGCCTTGCACTTGTCTTCATCTTGGCCATTGGTTGGCCAAGGCTTGAGCTATAAATACCCCCTTAGAGATGAAGAGTTCTTCATCCACACAGTTATCTTCCAAGTCTTGAAAAAATCCTCTCCTCTCCCTTAGCCTTCGTCCAACACCTCCCTCGAGTGAGTTTGGCGAGGGCTACCCCCTAGCCTAGCCGAAATCTACCCCTCCTTGGTAGAAAAGTTATCTTCTAGTATTGTTATAATGCCCAAAATACCCTAGCCCAAATCCCTTAGTCCTTTGTAGAAGTTGTGAAGAACTTCTAAGGTTTCGAGCTCTGGGAGCGTACAACTTAGGAGCTAAACCTTGCTCGGTAGCGACTTTATCTAGGATATTATTGGGCTTACCGAGGTAACTAATCCTAACCCTCTTTTGAATTAGAGAATACTTCGTAGTAGTATAAGAATAAGTATAAATACTTAGAAGAATATCACGAATAGAATTGAATTATCACGGTAGAAGGGTTTAAAGAAGATTAATCAAACTGCACTTACATAGGATTGTTTCCATGATGAACTTATATAGCTCACCGGTAGGGAAGTGCTGCCCGACTTTCCGTAGAATTGTGAACCCTCTGTTTAGAATGACCTTGAGTAGTCTTTCATAGATGTCGTGACTATTATGGTGACTCTGCAGGCGACATATTCACTTGGCGGTGGTTTTATTTGAGAAGGTATGTGATTCTTCCTAAAGCATGATATTTTACAATATATAGTACGGTGAGGCGTACGTGTGTTAATCGAATAATAACTACGGCAATGTCTTTGACTTAAGCCTGAATAATACTTATGGCAATGCCTCACGGCTTAAGCCTGAATAATACTTACGGCAATGCCTCACGGCTTAAGCCTGAATAACAAAGAACTGAAAGCATTTCAAAAGAATACTGAATCATTTTTTTAAGAAGATAAATATTTGGTTTTAAAACAAAAGCTTAAGAGTTATACTAGCTTTATGGGAAGTTAGGTATATGACTTAAGAAAGATAAAAAGGAACTGTTTACTTGTTTGTTTATAAAAGCCTTGTATTGATTTCTGTTAAGTGTAGTAAGATTTGTGTGATAAGTAGACATATTATGATGCTACCTGGGTTAGTGTCTTGAAATACTGTGTAAGGGGGTCATTCTTGCTGTGCTTACGTTGCTAACCGGTAAGTCCGTTGTACTGTTATTGTATCACCTACCCCGATCGTTATCACAGGGCTTGCCCAGCGATCTTGGTCTATACGGCCTATGCGGTCTGTGAGACTATGCGGAGAAGCGGTATGCTCCAGGATTGATCATTCCGGGTGTTTTAGCCTGATGCGGGGATTCCCTATGCGGTCTGTTGAGACTATGCGGTCTTTTGAGGCTATGCGGGCTGCGGGAGCCTAGGCGGATGCCGGGGGTTGGCTGCCCCCGATGCGAGGAATACCTCATGCGGGTCTGTGTGTGACCTATGCGGGCTGCGGAAGTCCAGGACTAGGCACGCAGAATGATACTATGGGCGATTGGCCTTGCTTCGATCATTCGCGGCCTAGAATAGACCTGTTACAGTTTTCCTATTACTGTTGTTGTTTGTGATGTGGCACTATGTGCAATTGAACTGATTGTATTTGTGAAAAGGTTTTAAATACTTTGATTTCATTTCAGTTCTTTATAGTTTCACATACTTGGTACCTGTTGTACTGACCTCCTTCGGGGGGCTGCGTTCATGCCGCAGGTAAAGGCAAGCAGGTGCTAGATCCGCATCCTTAGGATCTTTTGCGTTGGTGTCAGGAGCTCCATCTTCTCCGGAGGCTCTACTTTTGGGTATGATCTCCCTGTTGTAGATAGTTTTGCTGATCGGGGTATGGTGGGGCCTGTCGCCATAGTTGTATATTTCCTTAGAGTGCAGTAGTCATGTTATGCAGTTTGGGATGTAATCTGAACCATGATTATTTATATATGCGAAAAGCGACGTTTTCTTACATAAAGCGTATGTCTTATTTTATAAAGCTGTTTCTGCCTTGTTTTATATTTCCGGTTACTCGATGTATGGCTACTGGGTGCCGGTGAGGCACGATCCACGCCCCGGGCGGGTCGTGTGATGGAAGACTCACTCACACAAGCTACCAAATCTACACCTCCACTGCTTGAATCTTGGCCTTGATTGTTCTATAAATACCCCTTAAGTTGCAAGACTCTTCATCCACTTAACAATTTCCAAGTCTCCAAAAATCCTTCCCCCTTTTAGAAGTCTCGTCCAAAACTCCCTCCCCCCCCCCCCCCTCTTGATATTTCTCGTCCGAAACACACCCCCCCTCTTGATAGTTCTCGTCCAAAACACACACCCCCCCCTCCTTGGTAGAAAAATGTCTTCTAGTATTGTTACTATTCCAAAATACCTTAGCCTAAATCCCTTGTAGTATTCCCAAGTTACCTCTATACTAAAAGCCCGAAAATACTACTTTATATCCATTAGTCACAAAACGAAACCCTAGGAAAATCTTCATAGTTGGTTAAAGTATTAAGTAGAAGTTGTTTAGAAACTTCTAAGGGTTTCTTGGAGCTATCAGAGCGTGCAAATTAGGAGCTAAACGTTGTTCAGGATCGACATTTAATCTTGGATAATTTTGGCCTTATCGAGGTAATAATCTTTGTCCTTCTATTGTAATTGGAGATTACATATTGTAGTAGTTTAGAATTAAGTATAAGATTTATAGAAGGATGGTATAAAAGAAGAGAATTGAACTGTACTTACATTGGGCAGTATTCTGATGAGACTTGTGTAGTTTGTGGTAGGGAAATCGCCCAATTTTCCGTAAAATTAAGAACCTTCGCTAGAATATTCTCTGAGTAGTCTAGACGTTGATAGACGATTTGACTATTATAGGTTGATACTCGCGCGACATATTCGACTTGGCGGGTGGATTTAGCCGAGGTATGTGATTCTTCCTATCCTCTTGGCGTGATACTTTTGAAATATATATAGTACGATGAGCGTGCGTGTTAACTAAACTTGGTTTTACTTTGATGTCTTTTGACTTGAGTCTTAAATGATAAGAATCTTGGAAATATTTCAAATGAGTTATGAATCATTTTTGAAAGAAAAGTAATACTTGGTTTTAAAAGCTTAAGAGTTATACTAGCTTTATGGAAAGTTAGGTATAACGACTTAAGAAAGATAAAAGGAACGGTTTACTTATTTATTTATGAAAGTCTTGTATTGATTTCTGGAAAGTGTAGTAAGATGGTTTGATAAGTAAACATGTTATGATGCTACGTGTGTTAGTGTCTTGTGATATTTGTGTAAGGGGGTTATTCTTGTTGTGCTTACGTTGTTAAACGATAAGCCCATTGTACTGCTATTATATCACATACCCTCCTGACTTGTTATGATGCAGAGGACTTGCCACCCTCGATGCGAGGAATACCTCATGCGGATTCATGTGACCTATGCGGAGCTGTTATACCCCGTATTTCCAGAGTATGTACGTGAGGACGTACGTAGGAAAATTAAGCCTTAAAGTTAGGCAAGGTTCGAATTTTGTTCACAACCCCCGATTAGAATCGTTTTTCGACGAAACGTTTTACACAACTTGCGAAGGGAAAATTCCGGCAATGTCATTTAGTATTTTTGCGGATTTTTCCGAGAGACGAAATATTTTGGACCAACAAGAGGGCGACACTTGGCACCCTCTAATTGGTGGACCTTGGGGCGGCAATTGGACGATTTGGAGGGCTTGTAGTTGGTAGGATATTTTGTGATAGTTGGTGTGGTAGATGGATAAGGTACACATGGATGAATCTTGACCCTACACTTGCCTTGCACTTGGCATGATCTTGGCCATTGGTTGGCCATTGCTTGACCTATAAATAACCTCCTGAAGACTTCTTCATCCAAAAATTGTTCCAAGTCTTGAAAATCCCTTCCTCTTGGTAGTGTTTCGTCCAAACACCCTCTCCACTTTGAGAAGTCCCTTGGCGAGAGCCCTCCCTGGCGAAAGTATCACCCCCACCCCTCCTCGTGGTGTGGCCGAGACACACCCCCTTGTAGGGCTAAGCCGTGGGTACCCCGCCCTTTTGCCTAGTTGTTCTCATAAAATACACCCCACCTTGGTAGAAATACTCTCAGTATTGTTACTATTCCAAAATACCTTGGCCCATATACCTTGTAGTATTCCAAGGTTACACTTATACGAAAAGCCCATAAATACTATTATACTTCCCTTCAGTCACAAAACACAACCCTAAGGAAATCTCCATAGTTGGATGGAGTATTAAGAAGAAGTTGCGTAGAACTTCTAAGGGTTGTTTGGAGCGGGTTGGAGCACCCGGAGTAGGAGCTAAACGTTGCTCAGGATCGACATTATAACTTGGATAATTTTGGGCTTATCGAGGTAAATACTCTTGACCTTCTATTGTAATTGGAAATTACATACTGTAGTTGTATAGAAATGAAAATAAGATTCATAGAAGAGAATTGAACTGTAATAGAAGGATATTACAGAAAAGACTTGAACTGAAATCACATCAGAAGAATAATCTACAGAGTAGTCTAGTCATTGATAGACTTGTATAACCTTTATAGGTTGAATGATCTGCGAGTAGCATGTTCTACTTGGAAGGTGGTCAAGGCTAGCCGGGTTATAGCCGTGGAGCGTTTTGCTAATAGTCGATAATCGTCGCGAGGTATGTGATTCTTCCTATCCTCTTGAGCATGATATTTTAAAGTATATATAGTACGGTAGACGTACGTGTGTTAACTGAATAATAATTACGGCAATGTCTTTTGACTTAAGCCTGAATAATCTTGAAGTATTTCAAAAGAATACTGAATCATTTTTAACAGAAGAGTAATACTTGGTTTTAAAAGCTTAAGAGTTATACTAGCTTTATGGGAAGTTAGGTATAACGGCTTAAGAAAGATAAAAAGAAGGGTTTATTGACTTTAAGAAGATTAAGAGACTTAATCTTAAAAAGATAAGAGACTTGACTTGGTTAGTTAATATGAGTTTTGTTAAAAAGTGTGAAACCTCATTCGTGAGTAATGAGTACTTGGTTTTTAAAAGGAATAATGTTTTACTGATTTCGGAAATCAGAATAAGTATCGAACAAACCACAGCAGCGCTAATAAAGGGAAATGTTTTGACTAATAAAGTATTATTAAAACCAGTAGAAACTTCCATCTGCATAGAAGCTAAGATGAGACAAAATGATATTACATTTCCTAGATCATGGCTGCTGTAATAAGATTGTTATGAACAAAAATAAACTACTCACACATAAGGTATATGTTTCTCAAAATTGTTTTAAAGGATTAAAACTATGAACTACGAAACCTTTCGAAAAATGAGAAACTTGAACATTTGAAATTAGGCAAACTTGAACGTTTGGAAAATAATGTTGTTACTTGATTTTACAAAGAGAAGTGTTTTGATTTACTTCAAAAGATAGTCACTCTATTTTTATATACTACGAGTATTGTGTGACTATTTGTGAAAGAACAGATCTCTTAAAGAGTTAATGTATGAAGTACTTTGGGGATAAAAACCCGATCTTGTTAATCATATAGTAGAAAGTACCTTGTGTGAATAACTTGATTGTGTTGGTTTGTGATAGCCTTGTAATACTTTCTTGTTGATTTGATAAGTAAACATGCTAGGATGCTACGTGTGTTATTATCTTGTGATGTTTGTGTAAAGGGGTTTTCCCTCGATTGCGCTTAAGTTGTTTAAACTATCAGCCGTTATGTTGGTATTATACCACTCACCTTGACATAATCCCGGAGGTTAAGCTGCCCTCCGATGCGGGGTAGACTCAGGCGGGTCTGTGTGACCTATGATTTGAGAATACCTCATGCGGGTCCCGGGGGCCTATGCGGAGCTACGAGAGCTCCAGGTTAGTGTGCGGCCTTTATGGTCATGCGGTCTATGTGGCCATGCGGACTGCGAGTCCAGGCGGATGCCGGGGAGTAGCTACCCTCGATGCGGGGAATACCTCATGCGGGCCATTGGAGTGGCCTAAGAGCTGCGGGAAGTTCCAGGGCTAGACGCACACATTAGATACTGCGGGCGAGTGGCCAGCTTTGATCATTTGACGGTTTAGACAGATCTCATGATACAGTTTATGACCTTGTTTGTACTGTGGGTTTTAATGTCGGCTATGCCTTCGTACTTACCCCGTACGGTTTTATGATGACACAGGTGGGACCTGGTGTTCATGTGTATTCCTTGGTGCTTTTATATCATAGACTGTCGGCAGTGAGGAAGGTATTCCACGGGCATGATTGATGTTGTGGGCGTGAAACCCATTGTTATATTTGAGTGATGACTTTGAGGGCGTGAGTCCCTAACTTGACATGACTGCTTATTTATTGTGAACTGTAGTTTGGTTATCATACATGTCTCCTGCTTTATATAGACTACTATGATTTCATTCTGATATTTTGATTTCACATACTTGGTACTGTTGTCGACCTCCTTGGTGCGTTCATGCCGCAGTAGAGGTACACCGATCGTTGATCCTAGCTCTCGTGGTCACGATTCGGCGTTTGGGAAGCTCCGTTTCTCGGAGGCTTATCGATGGTATAGTCCCCGTCGTAGTAGGTGCTTACATTCGTGGTATGGCGGGGCCCTGTCCCGCCATTGTTGTCATGTCACTCTTAGAGGTCTGTAGTACTGTTGTGGGCAGAACTGTAAAAAAAAGGGATGTAACTGTTCTAGTTGATATTTATATATGCAGCAAGGCAACTTTCTCAGATTATTGTTTCATACTTCATGTCATTTCGTGTTATTATTTTATATTCCGATTACTCGATGTTGTATCACTAGGGTGCGGGTAAGGCACGATCACGCCCGTTCGGTCGTGACAAAAGTGGTATCGTGAGCGATTAATCCTCGGAAAGTGTCTACGATCGTATCCAAGAGTCTTGATTATCGGTGGGTTGCGCACCACCAATAATCGAGGCTATAGGATATTTAGGATTGGTTTCCATTCTTCTCACTCGAGATCGTGCCTTAGAGCCGTGTTATAAGTTGGACCCTCTAACGTATTTCTTTCCTTACCGCTATGCCTCGCGTAAAGGCAACCCGGGCAGATGAGGTAAGGCGGAGGCTGCGAGTTAGTCTGAGAGGTTACGAGGGCGCAGGCCCAATCATCACCTGGGGTGGTGCTTCATTCGGGGAGTTCTGCGACATCGCCAGCCACATCAGAGTTTAGCGCATCGGCAACAGTTCCTACTGCGGCCATAATAGTTGAACCTTCAGTTCCACGACTGGGAACAGAGAGTATAGATTGCAAAGTGACGACCCTGTTACTAGCTATGGATTTAGCAACCGAGAGTATTTTATCTACTGATTTATCACGGGCCATGATAACTATCTAAGAGAGGGTGGTGCAAGAATAGCTCGTCAGTTAGGCTTGAGCATGGCCTGTGTACGGGCTTATGCGCAGCAGGCCAAGAAACGTAGAGATCGAAGGGTTAACCAAGGGCGAAGGAAGAGGCGTAGCAGGTCCTTTAGTAACTTTCGGCGAACCGCCTCAAAGCCAGTAATGATACGCACATCCACGGTGCAGTGGTCCTCCACGGATTGCGGGACGTTGGGTAAGCGGAGTTGGTCGAGCTCGAGCTTCCGGTTCACGGCTACGTAGGTTCCAGCCCGATTCGCTTTTTCCCAGTGTTCACATGTGACAGGCGTCATCCCGGGGAATGTCATCTCTTAGTTGGTACTTGTTTTACCTGCGGCCGTCAGGGTCATGTGTCGAAAGGATGTCCTAGTAGGAGGGATGTAAGTAGGAGGACTCAGCCTTCATGATCAGTGACCAGTTCGTCACCTTCCTTAGCTATGCGCCCTACGGGGCAGGTTTGATTAGAACGACTAAGGGGAGTAAAGCAGTAGATACAGGTATATCCTTAACCCTCTAGAGATTAGTAGGTGTGATAAGAGGTGTATGTCTTAAATGTTATATGTAACGACCCGTTCCGGGGCCCGTTACTGGTGCCTTATCCCGGGCACCCTAGTGATACAATCATCAGAGAAAACCAGCGGAAAATAAAACTTTAAACAAGAAACAAGATATATGAACATAAAACAGGCCAACCCAACGGTTACCTTCCAATAACATAAATAAATACAACTCTTTCAAAACGAACAGTTTAATCCTTTTTACAACCCTGCCCACAACAAGATACTATGCACTTAAGATTTACATAACTATGACGGACAGGGCCCCGCCATACCCAGAATGTACAGAACCTACAACTCGGGAACACATACAAAAGATAAGCCTCGGAGAACGGAGCTTCCCAAAACGCTGGCGAGATCCTAAGAGCGAGGATCCACGACCGATGTACTTCTACCTGCGGCGTAACGCAGCCGGCCGAGGTCGATAACAGTACCAAGTATGTGAAATCAGAAAAATCAGAATGAAATCATACTAGTCTATATAAAGCAGGAGACATGTATGATAACCAAACTACAGTTCACAACATAAAAGCAACATGTCGATCGAGGACTCACGCCCTCAACGTCATCACTCAATATAACTATGGGTCTCACGCCCACAACATCAATCATGTTCGCATCATGGCCGCATGCCCCCGGAATTCTGCATCGGTGTAGACATGTCCATGATGCAACAATAATACCAATGTCCCATGGCCACATGCCGGAATTCTACCTCGGTGTGACACGCGTCCGTGACATCAACAATAATATCTTGGGTGATCAACTCGCGCGTGGCCTCATGCCCCCGGAATTCTACCTCGGTGTAGACATGTCCATGTAACCACAATAATAATATATCGGGTAATCAACCCGACCGCATGGCGCGTGCCGAGGAATCTGCATCGGTGTAGACATGCCCATGTGACATCAACAACAAGACAAGAATCAAAATGGAAACATACCCGTGGAATTCTCCATCACCGCCAAAGACGCGTCAAGTAAGTTCTCAACAGGTCGACCGGCCCTCTATCGAGAGACACGGTAACACAGAAATACCACACTTGCACAACAAAGGCTATCATCACAAGCATAGGCAAGTTTCACAACAACAAGCATAGGCAAGTTTCACAACAACAAGCATAGGCAAGTTTCACAACAACAAGCATAGGCAAGTTTCACAACAACAAGCATAGGAAAGTTTCACACAACTCAAAGTACTTTCATTTTATGCCAAAGTCCGGGTTCGTAACCCCAAAGTACTACATACGTTAAGTTCTTTTAAAAGAGATCCATTACTTTTATAAAAGTCACCTTATACCCGTAGTATTAGAATGACCAACCCACATTCCTTTTCAAAATCAAGTAACAACATTCTTTTCCTAAGTTCCAGTTTGCCTAGTTTCAATTACTCAAGCTTCTCATTTTCAGATGATTTCTAGTTCCCAAACTTAATCACTTGATTCCTTTTTAGAACAATTGAGTAACATATGTCATATATGTGAGTAGTTTATTCTTGTTTATAACGATCTTATTACAAAGACCATGATCTAGAAAATGTAATATCATTTTGTCTCATCTTAGCTTATGCGGATGGAGGTTTCTACCGGTTTTAATACAACACATCATTATTCAATACATTTTCCTTTATTAACGCGGTGGTGCTGTCGATACACATTCTGATTTCCGAAATCAGTAAAACATTATCCCTTTAAAAACCAAGTACTCATTACTCACGAATGAGGTTTCACACAACATCCACATTAAAACAAATAAGTTAAGTCTCTTATCTTATAAGATCAAGTCTCTGAACTTCTAACATGATAAACCATTTTCACTACATAAGGTCGTTATAACTAACTTCCCATAAAGCTATTATAACACCCTATGTTTTAAACCAACCAAATCACTTAGCACGTACGTCTCACCGCACTACATAGTTCACAACAATCATGCTAGAAAAGATAGGAAGAGGTTCACATACCTCGCGACGATTTAACGACAATAAGCAAAATGCTCCAAGTACTACAACCTTGCTAGCTCTTTCCACTCCTCGAGTAGAATACGCTACTCTTAGTACTTTCACCTATAAAGGTCACAAACGCTATTAACCCCAAACACAAGTTTCTATCTTTCTACGTAAAATTCGGATTTTCCTGCACACATGCAGCGTAAATCTCCTCTCTCTATCGAGGCCGCCACCAAGCCAACCGGGAAGTCTACATCTAACCTGGACGTGTACAATTCTACTGAATACTACACAAGTCTCACCGCAATACGATCCCATGTAAATACGATTGATTCGATTCTTTATTCTTCAGCTTAAGTCAAAAGACATTGCGAATACTAAGTATAGTTCCATATATAGTATACTTCAACTATATATTCTAACAAACATGTAATTTCCAATTACAATAGAGGACAAGATAATTACCTCGATAAGCCCAAAATTATCCAAGTTATAATGTCGATCCCGAGCAAGGTTTAGCTCCTACCGTGCGCTCCAAACAACCCTTAGAAGTTCTAACTAACTTACTCAAATACTTCAACCAACTATGGAGATTTCCTTAGGGTTTGGTTTGAGACAAAAGGACAAAAGGTAGTATTTAGGCTCTACGTATAGAGGTATCTTTGGAATACTACAAGGTCTGAGGCTAAGGTATTTTGGGCATTATAACAATACTAGGAGAAGTATTTCAATACCACGAGGAGGGTATTATACGAAAACAACTAGGCAGGGGTACCCACTGCTAGCACAGCTGGGGAGGAACCCCGGCCAAAGGCCACACGAAAGGGGAGTGGGAGGCTCTCGGCTAAGAGCTCACAAAGGGGAGGAGAGGGTTTCAAGACTTGGAAGTTTTGGAATGGATGAAGTCTTCACACTTAGGGGTATTTATAGCAAAACCAAAGGCCAACCAAGGCAAGATCCTTCCAAGTGTATAGCAAGTGTAAGGGCAAGATTAAGCCAAGTGCACCCTAACCCCTACTCCACAAAACATGCCACAAAACAATGCACCAAACAAGGCCAAAACAAGGCACAAAACAAGGGAGGAAAGCGCCGCACTGCCAAATCGCCACTTGGGTGACAAGTGTCACCTCTCTCGTTGCCCAAAGATGTTCCGCTCGGAAAAATCCGCAAAAATACAAACCGACATAGTCGGAATTTTCCCCTCGCAAGTTATGCAAAACGTTTCGTCGAAAAACGACTATAATCGGGTGTTGTGCACAAAGGTAAATTCGGCCAAGGGTGCCACATGGGGGTGACACGTGTCGCCCCGATTCGCTAGAATATTTCGTCTTAGAAAATATCCAAAATACCGAAATCTCAAAACAAAACGGGCCCACTTCAGTAAATTTCTCAGTGGGCCCACGTGACCATTTCCAGAAAATAAAATCTCAAAATTCTAATATAATTTAAGAAGCCCATATACCAAATGGGAATCCAATTCTCATTAACGAACCTTTTTCTTCACAAATTAGGAAACTTTTAGTCGAAAACTCACATCTTTCTTTCTTTTCAAAATTTACGTGCACTCTGCTCAAATGCGTCGCCCTCACATACATACCCCGCAACTACGGGTATAACATTCTCCCTTAGAAACATTCGTCCGAATGTTCCTTCTCAATCGGATAACGATAAAGTTCCTCTAACAAGTTGCCAACGCCACGCGGCCACGAAATAACACACGCCCTCTTCTTTCCTTACTCGTCGTGCCCTTCTCGAACACTTGAACTCTCCCAAGACGTACCATACAGTCATTACCTGCTCGAAAATCTCCGGAGTCACTACCTCCAAACTTGGTCATCTTACTAACCTCAAACTTCCTTAAGGCCATTCCGGCCTTTACGAACCGCTCAGTCGAACGCGTCCACGAACTCATACGATGGTCACACAAACTTGGGCCTAGCATCCTCGTGACCCTACCACCGGCGGGACCACCTGCGACCCCACCCCAAACCGGGTTCTGGTTGACCCGCAAATGGTCCTTAACCCGACCCCAACCGCCAAACTCTTGTTCCCGATCCGAACAATCTTACTAATTCACATCATGAAAGCTACCACTTCCATCTCACACTACCCACGGACTTATCACACAAATAAATCCCACGATACTACTACTCGATAAGGGTCAAAAATAAATCTTTTACTCATGACGACCCTACCTCTAAGGTCTCAATCGTGAAATAGTCTAAGGTTCACACTTACCATGCCCCCATACGTATCCTCCCAACTAAGCATGTTTTCTAACTCACAATTAACACAACGCTATTCGTACATAGCACATAATAATGAGACCATTATAACAAGCATACCAAAACTCTAGAGGGTTAAGGATATACAAGCTACCGCTCACTCTAATCATAGGCACGCCTGCAGGCGCATAATCAGAGAGGCGATGAACCAGCCACTGATCCGGTAGGCTGAGTCGTAACATCCGTGCTACCCTTGGTCGGACAGTTCCTCGCAAAATGGCCCTGCTGGCCGCAAAAATAACAAGCTCCCCTGGCACCACGACACTCCCCGAAATGCGGTCTACCACATCGACCACACCGAGGTAGGGGTGACCGTGTCCGCCAACACCCTTACTTCCCGAAACTCAACCTCGAGCCCCGACCGCTCCGAATACTCTGAAGGTTGTGGAGGACCACTGCTGCGGGCGAGGTACAAAACTAGTATCTTCGAGGCGGTCCGCCTCGAAAGTCACCAGGACCTGTTGTCGGCCTCTTCGCCGATCTTGGTCATTCCGCCGACCTCTCCGTGCCTCACATCGGTCGTGAGCTGCGTGCGGGCAATGTCGTGCGGTGAAGAGCTACTCCTGAACATGTCTCTGACATGTAATCATCCAGCCCTGTACCATATCGGTGCACTCTATCCTCCATACTAGCTACCAACGCTGGGACGTACCGGGCCAATCAGTCGAACTCCACATTGTACTCGAACCGCACGCCGATCTGTCTAAGCATCAAAAATCGCCGGCGTGCCCTCCTCATCCGCGGAGGCAAGAAGTGCGTGAGAAAGCCCGAAAACTCATCCCATACTGCCGAGGCATGCTCTCCCGGGAAAGCTCCCATGAATCAAACCAATCGATCGCGGTATCACGCCCGACGCGAACCAAAGGTCACAGACTCGGTCTCAAGCCTTGATCACCGCGTGATCCGTCAGAATCGCCGGATGAACTCCTGCGGATCATCCTCGTGCCTCGACCCATAAAACTCGCGCTACAACTCGTAAAGTCCCGTAGCCTCAAACTATCGCTCGGGGTGAACCATGGTGCTCGGGCCGAGGCTGCTGCGTCGGCCTATCCTCATATCGGCCACGACCACGGCAGCAATCGCCATCTCCTTGTAACCCATCTCCTGCGCGGTGTGGGATGGAGGCTCAGTGCTGCGGTCTCGGCAGCCATTCTTGCGGCTCTAACCTCTCTGGGTGGCGGCGTCCACAAACCGCCGTCTCGAAGCACCTCGCA
Source organism: Przewalskia tangutica (assembly GCA_029844215.1). NCBI lineage: Eukaryota > Viridiplantae > Streptophyta > Magnoliopsida > Solanales > Solanaceae > Przewalskia > Przewalskia tangutica. The sequence continues at coordinate 42,530,741 of CM056733.1, forward strand.
TCGCGGGCTGCGCCTGCGTACTCCTCAGTATCTCACTAGCGGTTCCCTCGGCTCTTGCCTTTCGTGGCTCTGGTTGCCTGCGGAGGCATAATCGGTAAAACGAGACACGCCGGAGGGTCCAACTTACAACACAATTTCTAAGGCACTATCTCGTAATGAGAAGAATGGAAACCAATCCTAAATGTCCTGCAGCCTCGATTATAGATGTGGTGCACAACACACCGATAATCAAGACTCTACTAGACACGGTGCAGACACTTTCCGAGGATTAATCGCTCGATACCACTTTTGTAACGACCCGTTCGGGGCAAGCATCGGTGCCTTATCCCTGGCACCCTAGTGAAACAATCATCAGAGAAACCCAGCGGAAAATAAAACTTGAAACAAGAAACCAGATCTATGAACATAAAACAGGCCCACCCAACGGTTACCTTTCAATAACATAAAGAAATACAACTCTTTCAAAACGAACAGTTTAATCCTTTTTACAACCCTGCCCACACAAAGCGATACTATGCACTTCTAAGATTTACAACAACTATGACGGACGGGGCTCGCCATACCACGAATGTACAGAACCTACAACTCAGGAACACATACAAAGATAAGCCTCGGAGAACGGAGCTTCCCAAACGCTGGCGAGATCCTAAGAGCGAGGATCCACGACCGATGTACCTCTACCTGCGGCATGAACGCAGCCCCCCGAAGGAGGTCAGTACAACAGGTACCAAGTATGTGAAACTGTAAAAATACTGTAAATGAAATCATACTAGTCTATATAAAGCAGGAGACATGTATGATAACCTAACTCTGATTCACAACATAAAAGCGATCATGTCGATCGTGGACTCACGCCTCAAGTCATCAGTCAAATCTAACTATTGTGCTCACGCCCACAACAACAATCATGTTCGCATCACGGCGCATGCCGGAATTGCGCATCGGTGTAGACATGTCCATGATGCAACAATAATACCAATGCCCGGCCACACGCCCTAATTCTACCTCGGTGTAGACACGTCCATGTGACATCAACAATAATATACTGGGTGATCAACCCTGCCGCATGGCCACATGCCCCCGGAATTCTACCTCGGTGTAGACATGTCCATGTAACCACAATAACAATATATCGGGTAATCAACCCGGCCGCATGCCCCCGGAATACTGCATCGGTGTAGACATGTCCATGTGACATCAACAACAAGACAGTAATCAAAATGGAAACATACCCGTGGAATTCTCCATCACTGCCAGCACGTCCAAGTAAGTTCTCAACAAGTCGACCGGCCCTCTATCGAGAGACGCGGTAACACAGAAATACCACACTTGCACAACAAAGGCTATCATCACAAGCATAGGCAAGTTTCACAACAACAAGCATAGGCAAGTTTCACAACAACAAGCATAGGCAAGTTTCACAACAACAAGCATAGGCAAGTTTCACAACAACAAGCATAGGCAAGTTTCACACAACTCAAAGTACTTTCATTTTATGCCAAAGTCCGGGTTTTAACCCCAAAGTACTACATACGTTAAGTTCTTTTAAAAGAGATCCATTACTTTTATAAAAGTCACCCTATACCCGTAGTATTAGAATGACCAACCCACATTCCTTTTCAAAATCAAGTAACAACATTCTTTTCCTAAGTTCCAGTTTGCCTAGTTTCAATTACTCAAGCTTCTCATTTTCAGATGATTTCATAGTTCCCAAACTTAATCACTTGATTCGTTTTTATAACAATTGAGTAACATATGGCATATATGTGAGTAGTTTATTCTTGTTTATAACGATCTGAGTACAGCCGCCATGATCTAGAAAATGTAATATCATTTTGTCTCATCTTAGCTTCTATGCAGATGGAGGTTTCTACTGGTTTTAATACAACACATCATTATTCAATACATTTTCCTTTATTAACGCTGCAGTGGTCTGTCGATACACATTCTGATTTCCGAAATCAGTAAAAACATTATCCCTTTAAAAACCAAGTACTCATTACTCACGAATGAGGTTTCACACAACATCCACATTAAAACAAATAAGTTAAGTCTCTTATCTTATAAGATCAAGTCTCTTAACTTCTAACAAAGATAAACCATTTTCACTACATAAGGTCGTTATAACTAACTTCCCATAAAGCTATTATAACACCCATGTTTTAAACCAACCAAATCACTTAGCACGTATGCGTCTACCGTACTACATAGTTCACAACAATCATGCTAGAAAAGATAGGAAGAGGTTCACATACCTCGCGACGATTTATCGACAATAAGCAAAATGCTCCAAGTACTACAACCTTGCTAGCCCTTTCCACTCCTCGAGTAGAATACGCTACTCTTAGTACTTTCACCTATAAAGGTCACAAACATCTATTAACCCCAAAACACAAGTTTCTATCTTTCTACAGAAAATTCGGCGACCTCACACATGGCGTAAATCTCCTCTCTATCGAGGCTGGCCACCAAGCCAACCGTGTGGTCTACACGCCTAACCGGACGTGTACAATTCTACTCGATAATACTACACAAGTCTACTGTCTGATACCTATGTAAATACTGATTCGATTCGATTCTTTATTCTTCAGCTTAAGTCAAAAGACATTGCGAATACTAAGTATAGTTCCATATATAGTATACTTCAACTATATATTCTAACAAACATGTAATTTCCAATTACAATAGAGGACAAGATAATTACCTCGATAAGCCCAAAATTATCCAAGTTCTAATGTCGATCCTGAGAAAGGTTTAGCTCCTAATCCGTGCGCTCCTAACAACACTTAGTATTTCTAACCAAATGCTACTCAATTACTTCAACCAACTATGAAGATTTCCTTAGTGTTTTGGTTTGAGACAAAAGGACAAAAGGTAGTATTTCCGGCTCTACGATAGAGGTATCTTTGGAATACTACAAGGTACACGGCTAAGGTATTTTGGGCATTATAACAATACTAGGAGAAGTATTTCAATACCACAAGGAGGGTATTATACGAAAACAACTAGCTAGTGGGTACCCCACCTAGCACCACAAAGGGGAGGAACCCCTCGGCCAAAGGCCACACGAAAAGGGGGAGGGGGGAGGCTCTCGGCTAAGAGCTCACAAAGGGGGAGGAGAGGGTTTCAAGACTTGGAAGTTTTTGGGAATGGATGAAGTCTTCACACTTAGGGGGTATTTATAGCAAAACCAAAGGCCAACCAAGGGCCAAGATCCTTCCAAGTGTATAGCAAGTGTAAGGGCAAGATTAAGCCAAGTGCACCCTAACCCCTACTCCACAAAACATGCCACAAAACAATGCACCAAACAAGGCCAAAACAAGGCACAAAACAATGGAGGAAGACGTCCCCCCCTTGCCTACCCAAACCGCCACTTGAGGGTGACAAGTGTCACCCTCTCGTTGGCCCAAAGATGTTCCGTCGCTCGGAAAAATCCGCAAAAATACAAAACGACATAGTCGGAATTTTCCCCTCGCAAGTTATGCAAAACGTTTCGTCGAAAAACGACTCTAATCGGGTGTTGTGCACAAAGGTAAATTCGGCCAAGGGTGCCACATGGGGGTGACACGTGTCGCCCCCCGATTCGCCTAGAATATTTCATCTTCCGATAATATCCAAAATACCGGAAATCTCAAAAACAAAGCGGGCCCCACAAAACCGTAAATTTCTCCCGTGGGCCCCACGTGACCATTTCCGAAAATAAAATCTCAAAATTCTAATATAATTTAAGAAGCCCATATACCAAATCTGGGAATCCAATTCTCATTAACGAACCTTTTTCTTCACAAATTACCGGAAACTTTTCCGTCGAAAACTCACATCTTTCTTTCTTTTCAAAATTTCTGCCGTACTCTCGTACGTACGTCCTCACATACATACCCTGCAACTACGGGGTATAAAATTATATTCAGATAGTGTTGTGTTAATTGTGATTAGATATCATGGTTAGTTAAAAGGGTAAGATTGGGGATAAGAAGTGTGAGCCTTAGAGTTTTATGCGTAGAGACCTTAGAGGCGAGGCCATCTTGAGTAAAAGATTATTCTTGTGTTTGACCCTTATCGGAGTGCTTAATATCAGTGGGATATATTAGTGTAATAAGTCTCTGAGTAGTGTGAAATGAAAGAGGGTAGTTGAGCTAAGAAAACCACTAGGTTTTCGTAACTTGATTAGTGAGATTATTCCGGATCAGGGAGAAAGTGTTTTACGCGAGAGTGGGTCGGGTTGAGGCCATGCCGCGGGTCAACCCGCGACCTGTTTTATGGTGGGGTCAGTTTGTGGTGGTCCCGCCAGGTGGTAGGGTCACGAGGGTGTTAGGCCCAAGTTTAGTTAACCATCGTACGAGTTCGTGGATGCGTTGACGATGGTCGGGCCAATGAGGTCAGCCCGTATTGTCTTTCAGTCAAGATCGTTTACTCGGCAGAGGGTTATGCGAGATGTTATATCAGGAAGGTTGTAAGGCTGCACGAGGTGCCTACCTTCACCTTATGGCAGACAGTGAAGCCCAGGTTCGGCTGTTTCTTTTTCAGGAGGTTTTACCAGGCAGGGTTAGGAACTCAGGTGAGTCTCAGTAGCGCATTCGCCCTCGGGCCTGTGTTTGGATTTCAGGGGTAGCTATGAGGATTGTTGCCTCCTGTTGAGGGAGTGCTTTTATAACTACCATTTCAGTATTCGGATATCGCCTTACGAAGCCTCGTAGGGGCGGAAGTGTAAGTTGCCGGTCGATTGGTTCGATGTTGGCAAAGTTCAGATAGTGGGTTCATACTTGTTTCGGCAGGATGGGGATAGGGTGAAGCCTATCCAGGAGAGGTTATCGACAGCTCAGAATCAACAGAAGTCGTACGGATGATCGGCGACGACGCTTGGAGTTCAGGTTGACGGTGGGTCTTCTTGAAGGTACCACCCCGGAAGGGTGTGACGAGATTCGGAAAACAGAGGAAACTTAGCCCGAGTTACTTTGGGCCTTTTCAGGTCATGTGAAGAGTAGGCCAGGTTGCCTATATGTTAGCTTTTGCCGTCCGACTTAGGAGGCAGTATGTCCGGTCCTTCCTGTTGTTAGGTTCGGAAAAGTATCGGAGATCCATCCAGAGTATTCCCGGTTATGATGATCAAGTTGGAGGTAGTAACCCAGAGATTTGGAAACTGAAGCAGTAACAGAAATGTGGTAAGTTATGAGAAAGAGTTCGAGTGTACGAGAAGGGTACGACACGTAAGGGAAGAAACGAGCATGTATGACGAGCATAGATGTGATCATTTCTTTTGTAAGGAGAAGGTGCGAAGGAAGTATATTTTAGACCTCGGGTAAGGGTTTTTGTGATGTTAGAGGTGATTCCTCGTTGACTTGGATGTCAGTATTTGCGCGGGTGTTCTCTGTGGCCATGTGTGGCATTTGCAAGCTTGTTAAGCTATGAGGAACTTCATCGTTATCCGTCTTGAGAAGGAACATTCGGGACGAATGTTTCTAAGGAGGGGAGAATGTTATACCCCGTATTTCCAGAGTATGTACGTGAGGACGTACGTAGGAAAATTAAGCCTTAAAGTTAGGCAAGGTTCGAATTTTGTTCACAACCCCCGATTAGAATCGTTTTTCGACGAAACGTTTTACACAACTTGCGAAGGGAAAATTCCGGCTATGTCATTTAGTATTTTTCCGAGAGACGAAATATTTTGGACCATCAAGAGGGCGACACTTGGCACCCTCTAATTGGTGGACCTTGGGGCGGCAATTGGACGATTTGGAGGGCTTGTAGTTGGTAGGATATTTTGTGATAGTTGGTGTGGTATATGGATAAGGTACACATGGATGAATCTTGACCCTACACTTGCCTTGCACTTGGCATGATCTTGGCCATTGGTTGGCCATTGCTTGACCTATAAATACCCCTCCCGTTTGAAGACTTCTTCATCCAAAAATTGTTCCAAGTCTTGAAAATCCCTTCCCCCTCTTGGTAGTGTTTCGTCCAAACACCCCCTTCCCCCTTTGAGAAGGCCCCTTGGCCGAGAGCCCCTCCCCCTAGGCCGAAAGTATCACCCCCCCTCCTTGTGGTGTGGCCGAGACACACCCCCCCTTCCTTGTAGGGCTAAGCCGTGGGGTACCCCCCCTTTTGCCTAGTTGTTCTCATAAAATACACCCCCACCTTGGTAGAAATACTCTCCAAGTATTGTTACTATTCCAAAATACCTTGGCCCATATACCTTGTAGTATTCCAAGGTTACACTTATACGAAAAGCCCAGAAATACTATTATACTTCCCTTCAGTCACAAAACACAACCCTAAGGAAATCTCCATAGTTGGATGGAGTATTAAGAAGAAGTTGCGTAGAACTTCTAAGGGTTGTTTGGAGCGGGTTGGAGCACCCGGAGTAGGAGCTAAACGTTGCTCAGGATCGACATTATAACTTGGATAATTTTGGGCTTATCGAGGTAAATACTCTTGACCTTCTATTGTAATTGGAAATTACATACTGTAGTTGTATAGAAATGAAAATAAGATTCATAGAAGAGAATTGAACTGTAATAGAAGGATATTACAGAAAAGACTTGAACTGAAATCACATCAGAAGAATAATCTACAGAGTAGTCTAGTCATTGATAGACTTGTATAACCTTTATAGGTTGAATGATCTGCGAGTAGCATGTTCTACTTGGAAGGTGGTCAAGGCTAGTCGGGTTATAGTCGTGGAGCGTTTTGCTAATAGTCGATAATCGTCGCGAGGTATGTGATTCTTTCTATCCTCTTGAGCATGATATTTTAAAGTATATATAGTACGGTAGACGTACGTGTGTTAACTGAATAATAATTACGGCAATGTCTTTTGACTTAAGCCTGAATAATCTTGAAGTATTTCAAAAGAATACTGAATCATTTTTAACAAAAGAGTAATACTTAGTTTTAAAAGCTTAAGAGTTATACTAGCTTTATGGGAAGTTAGGTATAACGGCTTAAGAAAGATAAAAAGAAGGGTTTATTGACTTTAAGAAGATTAAGAGACTTAATCTTAAAAAGATAAGAGACTTGACTTGGTTAGTTAATATGAGTTTTGTTAAAAAGTGTGAAACCTCATTCGTGAGTAATGAGTACTTGGTTTTTTAAAAGGTATAATGTTTCTTGATTTGAAATCGAATAAGTATCGAACAAACCACAAAGCGCTTAATAAAGGAAATGTTTTGACTAATAAAATATTATTAAAACCAGTAGAAACTTCCATCTGCATAGAAGCTAAGATGAGACAAAATGATATTACATTTCCTAGATCATGGCTGCTGTAATAAGATTGTTATGAACAAAAATAAACTACTCACACATAAAGTATATGTTTCTCAAAATTGTTTTAAAGGATTAAAACTATGAACTACGAAACCTTTCGAAAAATGAGAAACTTGAACATTTGAAATTAGGCAAACTTGAACGTTTGGAAAATAATGTTGTTACTTGATTTTACAAAGAGAAGTGTTTTGATTTACTTCAAAAGATAGTCACTCTATTTTTATATACTACGAGTATTGTGTGACTATTTGTGAAAGAACAGATCTCTTAAAGAGTTAATGTATGAAGTACTTTGGGGATAAAAACCCGATCTTGTTAATCATATAGTAGAAAGTACCTTGTGTGAATAACTTGATTGTGTTGGTTTGTGATAGCCTTGTAATACTTTCTTGTTGATTTGATAAGTAAACATGCTAGGATGCTACGTGTGTTATTATCTTGTGATGTTTGTAAAGGGGTTTTCCCTCGATTGCGCTTAAGTTGTTTAAACTATCAGCCGTTATGTTGGTATTATACCACTCACCTTGACATAATCCCGGAGGTTGTCGCCTCCGACGCGGTAGACTCAGCGGTCTGTGTGACCTATGATTCGAGAATACCTCATGCGGTCCCGGGGCCTATGCGAGCTACGAGCTCGTGTTAGTGTGCGGCCTTTATGGTCATGCGGTCTATGTGGCCACGCGGTGCGAGTCCAGCGGATGTCGGAGTAGCTACCCTCGACGCGGGAATACCTCACGCGGGCCATTGGAGTGGCCTACGCGGAGTCGCGGGAAGTTCGAGGCTAGACGCGACATTAGATATCGCGAGTGGCGGCTTTGATCATGTGACGGTCTAGACAGATCTCATGATACAGTTTATGACCTTGTTTGTACTGTGCGTTTTAGTAGTCGGCTATGCCTTCGTACTTACCCCGTACGGTTTTATGATGACACAGGTGGGACTTGGTGTTCATGTGTATTCCTTGGTGCTGTTATATCATAGATGGCGGTGAGGAAGGTATTCCACGCATGATTGATGTTGTGGGCGTGAGACCCATTATATTCGAGTGATGACTTTGAGGCGTGAGTCCCTAACTTGACATGATCGCTATTTATCAGGAATCGTAGTTTGGTTATCATACATGTCTCGCTTTATATAGACTACTATGATTTCATTTACGATTTTCGATTTCACATACTTCCGCAATTGCATGCGACCTCCTTCGGCTGCGTTCACGCCGCAGTAGAGGTACACCGCCGTTGATCCTAGCTCTCGTGGTCACGATTGCGTTTGGGAAGCTCCGTTTCTCGGAGGCTTATCAGCCGTATAGTCCCCGTCGTAGTAGGTGCTTACATTCGTGGTATGGCGGCCCCGTCCCGCCATTGTTGTCATGTCACTCTTAGAGATGCAGAGTATGTTGTGGCGAAGCGTAAAAAAGAAAAAGGGATGTAATCGTTTAGTTGATATTTATATATGCCGCAAGGCAACTTTCTCATTATTGTTTCATAATTCATGTCATTTCGTGTTATTGTTTTATATTCCGATTACTCGATGTTGTATCACTAGGGTGCTCGGTAAGGCACGACCACGCCCGGTTCGGTCGTGGCGAGTCGGAGTTCCAGGATTGATCACTCCGGGTGTTACGCCGACGCGAGGATACCTCACGCGTCCATAGGACTACGCGACTTCGGTCCAGGATGACGCGCGGTTAGCTACCCCGATGCGCGAGAATACCTCACGCGCCTATGTGGCCTATGCGGACTGCGGGAGTTCCAGGATTAGGCACGCATAATGATACTATGGGTGAATGGCCTTGCTTCGATCATTAGCGGCCTAGAAAAGACCAGTTATGTTATATCTATTTTGCTCTTGGTTATGTTGTGGCACTATGTGCGGTTACATTGGTTGTTTCGTACATATTTGTAAAATTGGTTTTAAAATGATATGAGTTCATTTAAGTACTTTACAGTTTCACATACTTGTTACCTGTCTGACCTCCTTCGGGGGGCTGCGTTCATGCCGCAGGTAGAGGTACTCCTGTTGTTGATCCCCGCTCCTAGGATCACCGTTTCTGCTTTTGGGAAAGCCCCCTTTCTCCGGAGGCTTATCGTTTGGGTATGATCTCCCTGTCATTATAGCTTTATGTACATTCAGGGTATGGCGGGGCCCTGTCCCGCCATAGTTGTTTACATTCCTAGAGGTCTGTAGTTCTGTTGTAAAGTTGGGATGTAACTGTTCACTCTTGATGTATATATACATGCCGAAAGGCAATCTTTTCTTGGATAAATTGTTTCTCATTTCATAATTGTTTCATGTCTTGCTTTTATATTCCGCTGGTTACTCTGATGTATGTCTACTTAGGTGCCCGGGTAAGGCACCAGTCACGGGCCCGGGTTCGGGTCGTGACAAAAGTGGTATCAGAGCAGTTAATCCTCGGAAAGTGTCTACAGACCGTATCTAGTAGAGTCTTGATTATCGGTGTGTTGTGCACCACACCAATAATCAGGAGTCTATAGGATATTTAGGATTGGTTTCCATTCTTCTCACTCTGAGATCGTGCCTTAGAGTTGTGTTATAAGTCGACCCTCTAACGTATTTCTTTCTGCAGTTATGCCTCCACGCAGGCAACCCGCCCGTAAGGGCAAGGCGAGGGAGCTGCTAGTAGGACACCGAGGGTCACGAGGGCCCAGGCCCAGACTTTACCCGAGGCGATACCTCAGACGGCGAGTTCTACGACGCCGCCGGCCCCAGCAGAGTTTAGAGCCGCAGCAGTGGCCACTGAGACCACAGTACCTGCGCCTCCGCACCACACCGGCAGAGAGATGGGTTACAGGGAGATGGACAAGTTACTAGCCAGGATTGTGGCCAGACATAAGGATAGGCTGGACACAGCAGTTCCAGTAGCACCCGTGGTTCACCCCAGATCGGACAGCTTGAGACTACGGGATTTTCTGAGTTGTAGCCCGCCAGAGTTCTACGGGTCGAGGCCTGAGGATGATCCGCAGGAGTTCATCCGACAGCTACAGCGGATCATGAGAGTGATCAGGGCTTCGGAGACCGAGTCAGTGGTCTTATGTTCACATCGACTGTGTGATACTGCAGTCGATTGGTTTGATTCGTGGGAGCTGTCCCGGGGAGAGCATGCACTTCCAGCGGTATGGGACGAGTTCTCGGAGGCTTTTCTCAGCCACTTCTTGCCTCCGCAGATGAGGAGAGCACGGGCCGACAGGTTTCTGATGCTGAGACAGGGAGGACGTACGGTTCGGGAGTACAACGTGGAGTTCGACTCGTTGGCTCGATATGTCCCTGCGTTAGTGGCAGATATGGAGGATAGAGTGCACCGCTACGTCACGGGACTGGATGACTACTTGGCAGAGTCTTGCTCAGGTGTGGCTCTTCAGCCGGGCATGGACATTTCCCGCATTCAGGCTCATGCACTTGGGTGCGAGGAGCGTAGAGGCCGACGGGTTGACCGATATCAGCAGAAGAAGGCCAAGACAGCCGAATCTTTTGGTAGCTCTCGGGGTGGACGATCTCAGCATCAGACTAGATTTGCACCACGCCACCAGAGCACTCCTACACCGCCTTCGTGATGCCTAGGGTATTCGGGGCGGTCGGGGCCCTGTGGTAGCAGGGGTGCTAACCGATCGAGGTCCTCTCAGTGTGTCCGGTGTGGTAGATTCCATCACGGGAGTTGTGGTACTACTTCGGGAGTTTGCTAAACTTGCGGCCAGCAGGGTCACTATGAGAGAGATTGTCCGACCAGAGGCAGCACAGAGGGTAGGGGTCAGCCTACGGGGTCTTTCGCCGGGTCTTCATCTCCTACAGTTAATCGCCCCGGAGGGCAGGGTGCTCAGGGACCAGCAGGTCGCGGCAGAGGTCGTGGCAGGGGTCCTAGTTCTAGCGGTCCTCAGAACCGCATTTATGCCTTGTCCAGCCGACAGGACCAGGAGGCGTCACCCGATGTCGTCACAGGTACTTTATCAGTTTCATGTTGTGACGTGTATGCCTTGATAGATCCGTGTTCTACCTTGTCCTATATATCTCCCTATATTGCTAGTAGGATAGGGGTAGAGCCTGAGTCCATAGACCCTTTTGAGGTAGCTACGCCAGTGGGTGATTCGGTGGTAGCTGAGCGAGTATATAGAGCTTGTCCAGTGTCTATATGCAGTCGTCAGACCCTAGCCGACTTGATAGAGTTGGATATGACTGATTTCGATGTGATCATGGGTATGGATTGACTAGCTTCTTGCTACGCCAATGTGGACTGCAGGGCGAGGTTGGTGCAGTTCAGTTTCTGAGCCGATTATTGAGTGGGAGGGGAACACTGTGTCGCCGAGGGGTAGGTTTATTTCTTACCTCAAGGCTAGGAAGATGGTGCAGAAGGGGTATATCTACCATCTCATTCGGGTATTTGATACTGAGGCTGCGATACCATATTTTCAGTCAGTTCCAGTAGTAAGAGAGTTCCCAGATGTGTTTCCAGACGACCTCCCGGGTATCCCTCCTGAGAGGGAGATAGAGTTTTGTATCGATGTGCTGCCAGACACTCGGCCTATATCCATTCCGCCATACAGAATGGCACCTGACGAGTTGAGAGAGTTGAAGGACCACCGAGAGATTTCTTTGGAGAAGCGGCTTCATCAGCCTAGTGTTTCTCCTCGGGAGCACCTGATTGTTCGTGAAGAAGAAGGGCGGACGCTGCGCATGTGTGTTGATTACGGTGAACAAGGTGACTATTAAGAACAGATACCCTTCCCGTGATTGATGATTTGTTCGACGGTTGCGAGTGCGAGATGTTTCTCCAAGATTGATCTGCGATCGGGCTATCATCAGGTGCGAGTTAGAGAGGCGGATGTCCCAGGATCGCATTCGGACCGATGCGCACTATGAGTTCGTGGTTATGTCTTTCGGTTTGACCAATGCTCGGCGGTATTTATGGATTTGATGAACCGAGTGTTCAAGCCATTTTGGATACGTTTATGATAGTATTCATTGATGACATCTTGGTTTATTCCCGCCAGAGCGAGAGCACGCGAGCATTTGAGGCTGTCTTGAGAGTTCTCCAGACAGCGATTAGACGCCAAGTTTTCCAAATGTGAGTTTTGGTTGGCTTCGGTGGCTTTTCTCGGGCACATTGTCGGGGCCGATGGTATTCGGGTGGATACGGCCAAGATCGAGGCAGTCAGGAGTTGGCCTAGACCTACTACTCCGACAGAGGTGCACAGCTTTCTGGGCCTTGCAGGTTACTATCGGAGGTTCGTGGAGAAGTTTGCTTCTATTTCGGCACCTTTGACTAAGCTGACTCAGAAGGCAGCTAAGTTTCAGTGGACGGATGCTTGTGAGGAGGGCTTCCAGTTACTGAAGGAGAGGTTGACGACCGCCCCAGTTCTTACTCTTCCAGAGGGTCCAGACGGCTATGTGGTTTATTGTGATGCGTCAGGCATCGGGCTTGGATGTGTGTTGATGCAGCAGGGCAAGGTTATAGCATACGCATCTCGGCAGCTCAAGAAGCATGAGAAGAATTACCCCACCCATGATTTGGAGTTGGCAGCGGTGATTCACGCCTTGAAGATCTGGAGGCACTATTTGTATGGAGTTCATGTGGATATTTACACAGACCACAAGAGCCTCCAGTATATCTTCAGCCAGAGGGAGCTGAACTTACGACAGAGACGGTGGTTAGAGCTACTCAAGGATTACGATGTCGATATCCTATACCACCCAGGGAAGGCCAATGTTGTGGCAGATGCTCTTAGTCGTAGGTCGATGGGTAGTCTATCAGATGTACAGCCAGATAGGAGGGGCATGGTCCGCGAGATACATCAGCTAGCGAGCCTTGGAGTCCGATTGATTGGTTCTGATAGCAGTGGGGTTCGGGTTCGAGAGGTTTTCGAGTCTTCCATCGTCGAGGAGGTGAAGAGGCAACAGTATGAGGATCCGATTTTGACACGGTATCGTGATACGGCTCTTCGTGAGGGGAAGGGTCCTTTTTCGGTAGCACCTGATGGGGTGCTAAGTTTTGAGGGCAGGTTTTGTGTTCCATATATTGCAGGACTTCGGAAGCAGGTTCTAGGGGAAGCACACAGCGCGTGTTACTCTATCCATCCGGGGTCGACAAATATGTACCACGACCTCAGATCTGTGTATTGGTGGGATCGCCTGAAGAGGGACGTTGCAGAGTTTGTTGCTCAGTGCCCGTGTTGTCGCAGTAAGGTAGAGCACCGAGGCCTGGTGGATTATTGCAGACGATAGAGATCCCGACCTGGAAGTGGGAGGTGATCAACATGGACTTTATCACAGGAGTACCTCGCACTCAGAGGAAGCATGATTCTATCTGGGTTATCGTCGACAGGCTGACGAAATCCGCCCACTTTCTTCCGTCGGGGCGACTTTTTCTACGAGGATTATGCTAGACTTTACATCAGAGATCGTGAGATCGCATGGGTCCCTATTTCTATCATATCGGACATAGGAGCCCGGTTTACGCCAACTTCCTGAGGTCTTTCCGGAAGGGATTAGGACGCAGTGAGCCTCAAGATCGCATTCCATCCTCGCATGACGACAGCAGAGCGCACTATCCAGACTCGAGGATATGTGCGAGCTGTGTTATTGATTCAGTGGTACCGGAGGATCATTTGCCGCTAGTAGAGTTTGCGTATAATAACGCTACCATTCCAAAGATCCGGATGGCGCCTTATGAGGCCTTATATGGGAGGAAGTGCAGTCGCCGATAGGTTGGTTTGATGTGGCGAGGTTCATTGGTTGGGCGGACTTGATATAGCAGAGTGGATAAGTGAAGCTTATCCAGAGCGATTCGACAATACAGAGTCGGCAAGTCGTATGCAGATCATCGGCGTCGACATTTGGAGTTTGAGGTTGCTGATTGGGTTTTCCTGAAGGTGTCACCCATGAAGGGTGTGATGAGATTCGGGAAGAAAGGGAAACTCAGCCCAAGGTACATTGTGCCTTATCAGTTGTCGCATGAGGTAGGCAAGGTTGCCTATGAGTTGGATCTGCCGTCCGATCTGGGGGCAGTGCATCCGGTTTTCCATGTTTCTATGCTGAGGAGATGTATCGGAGATCCATCTAGAGTGCACCCGATTGACGATGTCAGGTGACCGAGGGGTTGTCGTATGAGGAGATTCCCATAGAGATACTCGATCGTCAGGTTAGGCGACTACGGACAAAGGATGTGGCTTCCGTCAAGGTCTTATGGCGGAACGAGCACAGAGAGGAGATGACGTGGGAAGCAGAGGAGGACATGAGGCAGAAGTATCCTCACTTATTCCCCACACCTCCAGGTAACTCACTTTCCTACTTGATTTTAATTGACATATATGCTTAAGTGTTGTATTGTGGCCATGTGTGGCATTTGCAAACTGTTTAAGTTATGAGGAACTTTATCGTTATCTGTCTTGAGAAGGAACATTCGGGACGAATGTTTCTAAGGAGGGGAGAATGTTATACCCCGTATTTCCAGAGTATGTATGCGAGGACGTACGTACGAATATACAAGCCCTAAGTAGATTAAGGATGTAAGATTTGTTTTTTTCGACGGAAAATTTTCCGAACCTTGTGAAGGAATTTTACGTTTTCAATAATTTATTTAATTTGGATTTTTCCGAGAGATGAAATATTTTGGACCAATAGGAGGGCGACATGTGTCACCCTTATGTGGCATGTTTGGACGAAAATAGTGGGCTAGTGGCCAAGTCAAATAGTCAAGTCTTGGAAGATATTTTGTGGGCAAGTGGGAAGGGGTGCCTTGGACGTTTTCTTTGTTGCAAGTGGTTAGCCACATGTCTCTTTGTTGTGGGGGACATATGTCCCAAAGTTGTGGTGGACATATGTTCCAATGTTGTGGTGGACACTTGGTGGAAGACTCCACTCACACAAGCTACCAAATCTACACCCTCCACTTGCTTGAATCTTGGCCCTTGATTGTTCTATAAATACCCCCCTTAAGTTGCAAGACTCTTCATCCACTTAACAATTTCCAAGTCTCCAAAAATCCTTCCCCCTTGTAGAAGTCTCGTCCAAAACTCCCTCCCCCCCTCTTGATAGTTCTCGTCCGAAACACACACCCCCTCTTGATAGTTCTTGTCTGAAACACACACCCCCCCCCCCCCCCTTGGTAGAAAAATGTCTTCTAGTATTGTTACTATTCCAAAATACCTTAGCCTAATTCCCTTGTAGTATTCCCAAGTTACCTCTATACTAAAAGCCCGGAAATACTACTTTATATCCTTTAGTCACAAAACGAAACCCTAGGAAAATCTTCATAGTTGGTCCAATAACTGGAAGCCTTTCTCATACTTACGAAATATTCGGGCACCCTTAATCTCAATTATGGTTCCTGTTTCCCTTTCTCTGTTGCAACCAAACTTGGTCACTATACTTAGATTTGATTCCTTTGCTTGTCTCATGGCTAAGATGTTATACCCCGTAGTTGCAGGGTATGTATGTGAGGACGTACGTACGAGAGTACGGCAGAAAATTTTGAAAAGAAAGAAAGATGTGAGTTTTCACTGGAAAAGTTTCGGTTATTTGTGAAGAAAAAGGTTCGTTAATGGGAATTGGATTCCCAGTTTGGTATTTGGACTTCATAGATTATATTAGAATTTTGAGATTTTATTTTCTGGAAATGGTCATGCTGGGGCCACGGGAGAAATTTACTGTTTTGTGGGCCCGCTTTGTTTTGAGATTTCAGTAAATTGGATATTTTCGGAAGATGAAATATTCTGGGCGAATCGGGGGGCGACACGTGTCACCCCCATGTGGCACCCTTGGCCGATTTTACATTTGTACACAACACCCGGTTGGAGTCGTTTTTCGCCGAAACGTTTTGCGTAACTTGCGAAGGGAAAATTCCGGCTATGTCGTTTTGTATTTTTGCGGATTTTTCCGAGAGACGAAACATTCTGGACCAACGGGAGGGTGACATGTGTCACCCTCACAATGGAGACAAGTGGGGCGGCACTTGGCCGAATTGGGGGGCAAGTTGGGCTTGATATTTGTGTAGATATTTGTGAGGGTTTAAGGTAGGGTCTAGGGTGCACTTGGCTTGATCTTGGCCTTACACTTGCCTTGCACTTGGCTAGATCTTGGCCATTGGTTGGCCTTTGGGTTTGCTATAAATACCCCCTTAGTTGATGAACTTTCTTCATCCAAAATCATTTTCCAAGTCTTGAAATCTCTCCCCTTTGTGAGTTGTAATCGCCCAAAGCCCTCCCCTTTTGTGGAGCTTTGGCGAGAGGCCCCCTTTGAGTGAGGCTTGGCCGTGGGGTACCCCCCCCCTAGCCTAGTTGTTTTCATATAATACCCCTTGTTGTGGTATAGAAATACTCCCCTAGTATTGTTATAATGCCCAAAATACCTTAGCCTTGTACCTAGTAGTATTCCAAAGATACCTCTTTACATAGAGTCCGGAAATACTACCTTTTGTCCTTTTTAGTCTCAAACCGAAACCCTAAGGAAATCTTCATCGTTGGTTGAAGTATGTGACAAGAAGTATCTTAGAACTTCTAAGGGTTGTTTGGAGTGGTTTGGAGCGCACGGAGTGGAGCTAAACCTTGCTCAGGAGCGACATTAAACTCGGATAATTTTGGGCTTATCGAGGTAATTATCTTGTCCCTCTATTGTAATTGGAAATTACATGTTTGTTAGGATATATAGTTGAAGTACTATATATGGAACTATACTTAGTATTCGGCAATGTCTTTTGACTTAAGCCTGAAGAATTAAGAACTGAACTGTATTTACATAGGACTGTATTGCAGTAGACTTGTGTAGAATTGTACACGTCCGGTTAGACGTGTAAACCCCCCCCCTGGTTGGCTTGGTAGCCGGCCTCGATCGAGGAGGAGATTTACGCTGTTGCGGGGGGGGGAGGTGCTGCCGAATTTTCTATAGAAAGATAGAAAACTTGTGTTTTGGGGTTAATAGACGTTTGTGACCTTTATAGGTGAAAGTACTAAGAGTAGCGTATTCTACTCGAGGAGTGGAAAGGGCTAGCAAGGTTGTAGTACTTGGAGCATTTTGCTTATTGTCGATAAATCGTCGCGAGGTATGTGAACCTCTTCCTATCTCTTCTAGCATGATATGTGTGAACTATGTAGTACGGTAGACGTACATGTGCTAAGTGATTTGGTTGGTTTAAAACATAGGGTGTTATAATAGCTTTATGGGAAGTTAGTTATAACGACCTTATGTAGGTGAAAATGGTCTACTGATGTTAGAAGTTAAGAGACTTGATCTTATAAGATAAGAGACTTAACTTATTTGTTTTAATGTGAATGTTGTGTGAAACCTCATTCGTGAGTAATGAGTACTTGGTTTTTAAAGGAATAATGTTTCTTGATTTGAATCGAGAATGTGTATCGACAGGACCAACTGCAGCGTTAATAAAGGAAAATGTATTGAATAATGATGTGTTGTATTAAAACCAGAGAAACCTCCATCCGCATAGAAGCTAAGATGAGACAAAATGATATTACATTTTCTAGATCATGGTCATTGTAATAAGATCGTTATAAACAAGAATAAACTACACACATATATGACATATGATACTCAATTGTTCTAAAAATGAATCAAGTGATTAAGTTTGGGAACTATGAACCCATTTGAAAATGAAAAGCTTTAGTCATTGAAACTAGGCAACCGGAACTTAGGAAAGAATGTTGTTACTTGGTTTTGAAAAGGAAAGTGGGTTGGTCATTCTAATACTACGGGTATCGGGTGACTTTTATAAAAGTCATGGATCTCTTTTAAAAGAACTTAACGTATGTAGTACTTTGGGGTTAAAAACCCGGACTTTGGCATAAAATGAAAGTACTTTGAGTTGTGTGAAACTTGCCTATGCTTGTTGTTGTGAAACTTGCCTATGCTTGTTGTTGTGAAACTTGCCTATGCTCGTGATGATAGCCTTTATTGTACAATCGTTGTGTTTTACGTATTCTGCGTCTCTCGATGAAGTCGGTTGGTAGTTGAGAACTTAATTGGATGTCTTGCGGTGACGGAGAAATTCCGCAATGCGTTCACGGTGATAGTATTATTGTTGTTGCTAATCGCTTTGGACATACTGACACGATGCGTAGCGCACGGGTATGCTTCCATTTTGGTTAAGGTCTTGGTGTTAATCGCTTTGGACATACTGACACGATGCGTAGCGCACGGGTATGCTTCCATTTTGGTTAAGGTCTTGTGGTTAATCGCTTTGGATATACTGACACGATGCGTAGCGCGCGCGGGTATGTTTCCATTTCGATTATCGCCTTGTGATTTCCTTTTGGACATATCGACACGATGCGTAGCGCGCGGGTATCGTCCATTTGGAAAGTTGTCTTATTGTTTCCCTTTGGACATACCGACACGATCGTAGCGCGCGGGTATGCTTCCATTTGGATTCTTTGTCTTGTTGTTGAGGTCACATGGACATGTCTACACCGATGCAGAATTCGGGCATGTGGCCATGGGACATTGGTATTATTGTTGCATCATGGACATGTCTACACCGTCACGAGATTCGGGGCATGCGCCATAATGCGAACTCGATTGATGTTGTGGGCGTGAGACCCATAGTTATATCGGAGTGATGATCGTTTTATGTTGTGAATCGTAGTTTGGTTATCATACATGTCTCCGCTTTATATAGACTAGTATGATTTCATTCTGATGTTATGCAGTTTCACATACTTGGTACCTGTTGTACTGACCTCCTTCGGGGGGCTGCGTTCATGCCGCAGGTAGAGGTACATCGGTCGTAGATCCTCGCTCATAGGATCACAGTTCAGCGCATTTGAAGCTCCGTTTCTCCGGAGGCTTATCTTTTGGTAGGTGTTCCCTGAGTTGTAGGTTCTTGTACATTCAGGGGTATGGCGGGGCCCTGTTCCGTCATAGTCATTGTATATCTTAAGTGCAGTAATCTTGTTGTGGGCGGGGTTGTAAAAGATTAAACTGTTCGTGTTTTATGTATATCTTGAAGGCAAGCTGTTTTGGTTGCTTTGTTTATTTATTATATCTCTTGTTAAATGACTCATGTTTTATGTTCCGCTGATTTTCTCGATGTATGTATCACTAGGGTGCGGGTAAGGCACGATGCAGACCGGGCAGTCGTTACAAAAGTGGTATCGAGCGATTAATCCTCGGAAAGTGTCTGAGCCGTGTCTAGTAGAGTCTTGATTATCGGTGTGTTGTGCACCACATCTATAATCGAGAGGCTATAGGACATTTAGGATTGGTTTCCATTCTTCTCATTCCGAGATCGTGCCTTAGAGGCGTGTTGTAAGTTGGACCCCTCGACGTATCTCGTTTTTACGATTATGCCTCCGCGCAAGCAACGAGCCCGGAAGGGCAAGGCGGCGAGTGCCGCTAGTGAGATCTGAGAGAATACGAGCGCGAGCCCGCATGCACGAGTTGTGCTTGAGACGGCGGGTTTAGCGCGCCGCGGCCAGCGAGAGGTTAGAAGCGCGGCAATGGCTGCCGAGACGCGATACACGAGCCTCAGTCCACGATGCGGAAGCGAGGAGATGGGTCACAAGAGATGGCCCGATTATTGGCGGTTGTGGCGAGATATGAGGATAGGATCTGGCGATTCAGTTCAAAGAGCACCGATGGTTCACCGGCGAATAGTTTGAGGCTACGGGACTTTACGAGTGTAGCGCCCGAGTTTTATGGGTCGAGGCGGAGGATGATCCGAGGAGTTCATCCGGCGATTCTGACGGATCACGCGGGTGATCAAGGCTTGAGACCGAGTGCGTGACCTTTGGTTCGCATCGGTGCGTGATACCGCAATCGATTGGTTTGATTCATGGGAGCTTTCGGGAGAGCATGCACCTCCAGTATGGGATGAGTTTTGGGGCTTTCTCACGCACTTCTTGCCTCGCAGATGAGGAGGGCACGGTAAACAGATTTTTGTTATCGAGACGAGAGGCGCGCCGTCGGGAGTACAATGTCGAGTTCGATTCTTTGGCTCGATATGTCCCTCGCGCTAGTTGCAGAATATGGAGGATAGGGTGCATCGCCACGCCAGGGCTTGATGATTATATGGTGAGTCTTGTGCGGGTGTTTCTCTTCACCGGCATGGACATTGCCCGCACGCAGCTCATGCACCAGGATGCGAGGCACGGAGGGTCGACGGAATGACACGGATCGCGAGAAGAGGGCCGGGGCGGCAGGGTCCTGGTGGCTTTCGAGGCGGACCGCCTCGGAAGCGAGCTAGTTATATACCCCCGGTCTGCAGTGGTCCTCCACCGCCTTGAGAGCGGTCGGGGCTCCAGGTTCAGATTTTGGCAGAGCGGTGTTAACCGGTGAAGCCACCCTACCTCGTTGTGACCATTGTGGTAGACTCCATTTTGGAGAGTGTCGTGCTAGATTGGGAGTTTGTTTTGCATGCGGCAGCAGGCCATTTTGCGAGGCTGTCCACCACGGGAAGCGCGGATGTTACGACTCACGCCAGGATGCGTGGCTGGTTTATCACCTTCTACTGACTAGCCTGCAGGCGTGCCTATGATTAGAGTGGAGCGGTAGCTTGGTATATCCTTAACCCTCAGAGTTTTGGTATGCTTGTTATGATGATCTCAGTATTGTGTGCTATGTGCGGATAGCATTGTGAGAGGTGTGAGTTAGACTGCAGGGTTCGTTGGGAGGAGACGGATGGGGGCATGGTAAGTATGAACCTTAGACTATGTCACGACTGAGACCTTAGGGGTAAGGTCGTCTTGAGTTAAAGATTTATTGTTGACCACTTATCGGGGTAGTAGTATACGTGGGTTTTATTTGTGTGATAAGTCCGTGGGTAGTGTGAGATGGAAGTGGTAGCTTTCGATGTGAATTAGTAAGATTGTTCGGATCGGGAACAAGAGTTTGCGCGGTTGTGGGTCGGGTTGAGGACGTGTCTGGTCAACCCGTAACCGGTTTGGGGTGGGGTCAGTTAGGTGGTCCCGCCAGGTGGTAGTCACGAGGATGCTAGGCCCAAGTTTGTGTGACCAACGATGAGTTCGTGGACGCGTTCGACCGAAGCGGTTCGTAAAGGCCGGAATGGCCTTAAGGAAGTTTGAGGTTAGTAAGATGACCAAGTTTGGAGGTAGTGACTCGGAGATTTTCGAACAGGTAATGACTGAAGTATGGTACGTCTTGGGAGAGTTCAAGTGTTCGAGAAGGGCACGACGAGTAAGGAAAGAAGAGGGCGTGTGTTATTTCGTGGCGGTATGGCGTTGACAACTTGTTAGAGGAACTTCATCGATATCCGTCTTGAGAAGGAACATTCGGGACGAATGTTTCTAAGGAGAGGAGAATGTTATACCCGTAGTTGCGGGTATGTATGTGAGGACGTGCGTGCGAGAGTACGAGAAAATTTTGAAAAGAAAGAAAGATGTGAGTTTTCACGGAAAAGTTTCCTGTTATTTGTGAAGAAAAAGGTTCGTTAATGGGAATTGGATTCCCATTTGGTATTTGGACTTCATAGATTATATTAGAATTTTGAGATTTTATTTTGGAAATGGTCATGTGGGGCCCACGGGAGAAATTCTGGTTTTGTGGGCCCGCTTTGTTTTGAGATTTCAGTAAATTGGATATTTTCGGAAGATGAAATATTCAGGCGAATCGGGGCGACACGTGTCACCCCATGTGGCACCTCGCGATTTTACATTTGTACACAACACGGTTGGAGTCGTTTTTCGACGAAGCGTTTACGCGTAACTTGCGAAGGAAAATTCGGCTATGTCGTTTTGTATTTTTGCGGATTTTTCCGAGAGGCGAAACATTCGGACCAACGGGAGGGTGACATGTGTCACCTCACAATGAGACAAGTGGGCGTGACTTGGCGAATTGAGGGCAAGTTGGGCTTGATATTTGTGTAGATATTTGTGAGGTTTTAAGGAGTAGGGTCTAGGGTGCACTTGGCTTGATCTTGGCCTTACACTTGCCTTGCACTTGGCTAGATCTTGGCCATTGGTTGGCCTTTGGGTTTGCTATAAATACCCCTTAGTTGATGAACTTTCTTCATCAAAATCATTTTCAAGTCTTGAAATCTCTCCCTTTGTGAGTTGTAATCGTCCAAAGCCCTCCCCCTTTTGTGGAGCTTTGGCGAGGCCCCTTTGAGTGAGGCTTGGCAGTGGGGTACCCCACTGCCTAGTTGTTTTCATATAATACCCTTGTTGTGGTATAGAAATACTCCTAGTATTGTTATAATGCCCAAAATACCTTAGCCTTGTACCTAGTAGTATTCCAAAGATACCTCTTTACATAGAGTCGGAAATACTACCTTTTGTCCTTTTAGTCTCAAACCGAAACCCTAAGGAAATCTTCATCGTTGGTTGAAGTATGTGAGTAGAAGTTGGTTAGAACTTCTAAGGGTTGTTTGGAGTGGTTTGGAGCGCACGGAGTGGAGCTAAACCTTGCTCAGGAGCGACATTAAACTCGGATAATTTTGGGCTTATCGAGGTAATTATCTTGTCCCTCTATTGTAATTGGAAATTACATGTTTGTTAGGATATATAGTTGAAGTACTATATATGGAACTATACTTAGTATTCGGCAATGTCTTTTGACTTAAGCCTGAAGAATTAAGAACTGAACTGAACTGTATTTACATAGGACTGTATTGCAGTAGACTTGTGTAGAATTGTACACGTCCGGTTAGACGTGTAAACCCCCCCCCTGGTTGGCTTGGTAGCCGGCCTCGATAGAGGAGGAGATTTACGCTGTTGCGGGGAGGTCTTGCGAATTTTCTATAGAAAGATAGAAAACTTGTGTTTTGGGGTTAATAGACGTTTGTGACCTTTATAGGTGAAAGTACTAAGAGTAGCGTATTCTACTCGAGGAGTGGAAAGGGCTAGCAAGGTTGTAGTACTTGGAGCATTTTGCTTATTGTCGATAAATCGTCGCGAGGTATGTGAACCTCTTCCTATCTCTTCTAGCATGATATGTGTGAACTATGTAGTACGGTAGACGTACATGTGCTAAGTGATTTGGTTGGTTTAAAACATAGGGTGTTATAATAGCTTTATGGGAAGTTAGTTATAACGACCTTATGTAGGTGAAAATGGTCTACTGATGTTAGAAGTTAAGAGACTTGATCTTATAAGATAAGAGACTTAACTTATTTGTTTTAATGTGAATGT
This sequence comes from Przewalskia tangutica, assembly GCA_029844215.1. Lineage (NCBI taxonomy): Eukaryota > Viridiplantae > Streptophyta > Magnoliopsida > Solanales > Solanaceae > Przewalskia > Przewalskia tangutica. The sequence continues at coordinate 42,554,113 of CM056733.1, forward strand.
TGTGTGAAACCTCATTCGTGAGTAATGAGTACTTGGTTTTTAAAGGAATAATGTTTCTTCGATTTGGAAATCGAATGTGTATCGGCTGACCAACTGCATCGTTAATAAAGGAAAATGTATTGAATAATGATGTGTTGTATTAAAACCAGTAGAAACCTCCATCTGCATAGAAGCTAAGATGAGACAAAATGATATTACATTTTCTAGATCATGGTTGCTGTAATAAGATCGTTATAAACAAGAATAAACTACTCACATATATGACATATGTTACTCAATTGTTCTAAAAAGGAATCAAGTGATTAAGTTTGGGAACTATGAAACCATTTGAAAATGAAAAGCTTGAGTAATTGAAACTAGGCAAACTGGAACTTAGGAAAAGAATGTTGTTACTTGGTTTTGAAAAGGAAAGTGGGTTGGTCATTCTAATACTACGGGTATCGGGTGACTTTTATAAAAGTAATGGATCTCTTTTAAAAGAACTTAACGTATGTAGTACTTTGGGGTTAAAAACCCGGACTTTGGCATAAAATGAAAGTACTTTGAGTTGTGTGAAACTTGCCTATGCTTGTTGTTGTGAAACTTGCCTATGCTTGTTGTTGTGAAACTTGCCTATGCTTGTGATGATAGCCTTTATTGTACAATCGTTGTGTTTCTGTGTTACCGCGTCTCTCGATAGAGGGTCGGTTGGTAGTTGAGAACTTAATTGGATGTCTTGCGTGTGACGGAGAAATTCCGCAGATGCGTTCGCTGATAGTATTATTGTTGTTGCTAATCGCTTTGGAAATACTGACACGATGCGTAGCGCACGGGTATGATTCCATTTCGATTAAGGACTTGGTATTAATCGCTTTGGACATACCGACCGCGATGCGTAGCGCACGGGTATGCTTCCATTTTGGTTAAGGTCTTGTGGTTAATCGCTTTGGATATACTGACACGATGCGTAGCGCACGGGTATGTTTCCATTTCGATTATCGCCTTGTGATTTCCTTTTGGACATACTGACACGATGCGTAGCGCACGGGTATGCGTCCATTTGGAAAGTTGTCTTATTGTTTTCCTTTGGACATACTGACACGATGCGTAGCGCACGGGTATGCTTCCATTTGGATTGCTGTCTTGTTGTTGAGGTCACATGGACATGTCTACACCGATGCAGAATTCCGGGGGCATGTGGCCATGGGACATTGGTATTATTGTTGCATCATGGACATGTCTACACCGTCTGATATTCGAGGCACGCGGCCATGTCGAACTTGATTGATGTTGTGGGCGTGAGACCCATAGTTATATTGGAGTGATGACTGTTTTATGTTGTGAACTGTAGTTTGGTTATCATACATGTCTCCTGCTTTATATAGACTAGTATGATTTCATTTACAGTATTGTACAGTTTCACATACTTGGTACCTGTTGTACTGACCTCCTTCGGGGGGCTGCGTTCATGCCGCGGTAGGTACATCGGCCGTAGATCCTCGCCATAGGATCACAGTTCAAGCGCATTTGAAGCTCCGTTTCTCCGAGGCTTATCTTTTAGTAGGTGTTCCCGAGTTGTAGGTTCTTGTACATTGGGGTATGGCGAAGCCTGTCCGTCATAGTCATTGTATATCTTAGAGTGCATGTCTTGTTGTGGCGAGGGTTGTAAAAGGATTAAACTATTCGTGTTTTATGTATATCGAAGGCAAATTTTGGTTGCTTTGTTTATTTATTATATCTCTTGTTAAATGACTCATGTTTTATGTTCCGCTGATTTTCTCGATGTATGTATCACTAGGGTGCCTGGGTAAGGCACGATGCCCGGGCAGTCGTTACATAAGACTTCCGCCAATCACAATTTAGGGGGGGGGGGAGTTTTCCTTGATATCGTCAAGCAGTAATCCTATTAGTCTCTCTCGGCTCCTAGCTCGTATAATCCGGTGTTCAACCAAAATTCATGGTATTAAATACTCTAATGACTTGTAAAGATTTCTTATCGTTCGAGTGTTTACTCGTCTTTCCTTTATAATTCATTTCAAGTTGTCCTGGGGTACCTTACCCTCCCGTATTTTCCTACTATCCTTCTCATCAGTACAAATGTTACCACCTTTCCTCGAGGTGTTCTTACTGCCCATCATTTACTAATGGTCTTTACACTAGTCTGGGGTAATCATATCTCGTGCAACTTACATAACCATAGTTGCATTCTCTTTTATCATTCTGGTCATAACCCTTCCTTATGTTTATTATTAGCAAAAGTATTTCTATCTTGATTCATAATCATACAGTTTCATGCATGCGTACTACCTGTATTTGTATCCTTACGACACTTCCTCGACCATTCCCTAACGTCGTTCTTACTTACCCCACACAATACTTTTTCCCACGGTTATCTAAAATTGTAACCTATGGCATAATGATACTGAAGACCTTACCAGTCTCCTATCCTTCGTCTAACAACATGGGTACACATAACCCCATAATACGTAAAACTATCCTTTTTACGTGGTGGAGAGAACTTATCTCCCTTTCAAAATCTTAATTATCAAGCGCCACCTTATAATCGTATAGATTTTCAAAACCTACCAACGATGTCTTCTGTTTTCCGCAGGCAGCACTCGTACTTATCTTATTCTTGCTTGAGCGCTTTCCTGAAATTATCTGGAAGGTCGTGGCCCTGACCGCCACACCCAACCAACTCCAAGTACCCCCAAGGGCACTTAACATAAAACTCCTTCAAATTCCAGTATTACTTACCTTCTGCATCAATTTACCTCAAATGAATAAGTCACACAGACTTATTAAAAACAATGATGTCAAAGAAGGAAGGATAATTCACTGGTTACCACCACTTCCCTTCCTTTCCACTCGATAATCGACTTACCGAAAAACTGGAATCGAACAAATCTCTCTCTACAGTCAACGTTGGCATAACAAGAGGCCAACTAGCCCGTACCCATAATGTCCTCAAAGTCTGTCATAACAGCTCTGCTAGGTCTGCTAGGGTCCGACGACTGTATCGTCACCGGGCAATTATTATATACCCGCTCAGCTACCACCCATCACTCACGGGTGTAGTCACCTCGAAAGGTTCTCATGGATTCAGGCTCTATTCCTTTACACTTGGTTGCTCTCTTTCTCACTGGTCGTACTCTTTCCGTACTTCCAAACTTATACTAGCATACGTACATAACTTCCATACTAAATCTGGCCTCCAATCTTTGGAGTTACTAAATTAAACAATATAAGGCCATTTCCGGCTCTCACAACCTGGTTCCGGTGGAATGCGTCCACGAACCCGTAAAACGATTAACTAGACTTGGGCCTTGCACCCTCGTGACCCTGTCACGTAGCGGGACTACTACCAACTGATCCCATTCCATTTCAGGCTATGGGGCGACCCTTAATAGGTCCTCAACCCGACTCGGCGTCGCACTTAACTCTTATCCTTGGTCTGACTTAAATTTTTACTACCCGAGAAGGCCTTATATACCTAAGGTCTCGGCGGTTATCAATATTCTTAGGCTCGCAATTTCCATGCTCCAAGCCTACCTTATCAGTCCCCCCGTAAACGGGTACAATAACTTCTCATAATACCATAATTGTGTTGTCTTGATCACAACAACCATACTTACTCCATACGGATCTCATACGTACCATTCTCTTAATCATACCACGTAGCTTAATCTATTAACATAGTCTTTCATTAAGTCCCTTAATTATAACTTCTTAAGGGTTCATTACCTTCTCAGACAGCTCATCATCTCCTAATTATCTCAAATTAGTACGTAAAACCTTGATGAGAATTCATTAAACTGTTTCATACCTTCCCGGTATCTATTTAATCCTTACCAATCCTTAGTAATCCAAAATCATTCTAGGCAACACGTGTCTGACCCTCATACATAGTCCGTATAGTTGTATGTCATAATACCAACTATACTACAATTATTACCAACCTGGATACACAATCCACATAATCCTTCCTGGGTCACCGTTGTCTTTCTCATAGCTGCAATCAACATAGCTCGTTAGGGAGAGTCAACCCTAACCACACAGCTCTATCGCACGACCTCGGAGTGAGAAGAATGGAAACCAATCCTAAATGTCCTGCAGCCTCCTGGTTATAGATGTGGTGCACAACACACCGATAACCAAGACTCTACTAGACACGGTCTGTAGACACTTTCCGAGGACTAACTGCTCTGATACTACTTTTGTCACGACCCGACCCCGGGCCCGCGACTGGTGCCCTACCTGGGCACCCCTTCCAGGTATACATCAGATAATAGCAGCGGAACATACACAACTCATAAAAATACTTAGACATTACAAATCAACAGGCTAGCCGATAAGGCCACCTTCCGTAAAAAATACATAACCCAAAAACATCAGTTACATTTTATATTTTTCTTTACAACCCAATCCACAAGACATGACTACAGAGCTCTAAGAATAACAACTGTGATGGGACAGGGCCCCGCCATACCCCTGAATGTACAACAACCGACCATACCAGGGATCTGAACCAAGGATAAGCCTCCGGAGTAATGGAGCTTCCCAACAGCTGAACAGTGATCCTAAGAGTGAGGATCAGCAACCTGTATACTCTACCTGCGGCATGAACGCAGCCCCCCGAAGGAGGTCAGTACAACATGTACCAAGTATGTGGCCCGAAATCACGTAATTAAATCATAAAGTCTAAAATAAAACTGGAGACATGTATGATAACTCAAATAACAGTACATTGTGCCTTACTAACAATGAGAGTAAACAAGAGTATACTTTACTGCGTAAAAATAGGAGGCTCATGATCAAAGTAGGGCAACTCGCCCGTAGTATCATTAAGCAATCCTACTCATGGGACTATTTCACCCGCATAGGTCTTGTGGTGTCACGCCACGACTTTTCCTAAGACATTACTCAGGGCGTGATGGCACCTGGACAATTATTTTCCACCAGGAGCACCATTTAATTCTCTTTATTTAGAAATTTGAACTTATATTCAAATACGGATCTATTAATAAAAATAACAATAAAGAAATCTGTTTATGACTTTATTAAAAACATAACGCGAGCCCATGCTCGTGCAAATATTGTTTCTACCTAGACATACTGACAAAGATTATTCTAAGTTGGAAGGGAGACCATTCCACACGGGCATTTTCCGAGACATCGAACCGACATCCTCGAACTGCGAATACCAAGCCCGAAGCAATGGACTTGGTATGACAAGAGGCTGCGGGACGATCGCTAGCCTTGGCGTGGAGCCTTTCCTCTATCACACTTTCCTGAAACATGTTAAATAAAGAGTCACTACCATCCAAATGAGTGAGAACCTTACCTATGATTCAAAGTAACACCACAATATTCCAAGTGCAATCACATTATAACGTAATAAGCATATTGCAAAAACATATCAGGTTACAACACTTTTAAATATGCAACAACTCCTCATAGAAAATTCTCGGTTTAACTAACACTTCATTTTATCCCGTATTATACGTTAAGACATTCCCCTGCATTTCCATATGTTTATTACATTTATATATTTGTGAACGCGTATTCACTTTTCATATTTATATATAGGTGAACATGTATTCATCTTTCATATTTGTTGCGGCGTGCAACCCGGTCCATTATATTTACGTATTTGTGAACACGTATTCACTTTACGTTTTGTTGCGGCGTGCAACCCGATCCATTATGTTTACGTATTTGTGAACGCGTATTCACTTTACGTTTTGTTGCGGCGTGCAACCCGACCCATTATATTTACGTATTTGTGAACACGTATTCACTTTACGTTTTGTTGCGGCGTGAAACCCGATCCATTATGTTTATATTTATATATTTATGTGAACACGTATTCACTTTTCATATTTTTCAGAAGATCGAATAAATAATATTCTCTTTCCAACATTCTGTCATTCATACTTGTAACGATTATAACTTTTTAACCATAACTCCAACTAAGGTGTTTCTCAAGCGGAAACTAAGGTAAGACGGGGATCTTTCACTGTACCAAATTTCATTTAAAACTACTTTGGGTAACTAACACAAATTTATCCTCAAAACAGCCACATAAAATTTTGTTTCGGCAGAATTTTTATTAAACAAAACCCAATCTTAGAATAGTCATAACTCCTAATTTGTAAACCCGTTCAAGCCCCATAAAATCTCAAAACGACGAGAACAGAGATATACACGTCTCCATGTGAACCATCCTTTCATATTATGTACCATTTGGTACAGTTTTACACTTTTATTCGCTGCCCTTCCTGGATCTCGATAGATCCGAGGAAGAAACTTTAAACAGCGATAACTCTCAATCCGTAAATCGGATAGACCCATGTAAGGTCTCAAAATGTCCACAACATAGAGATATAGAACTTTAATTTAGCACCAATTTTCATATTCCCCACGGATTAGTACAGTTTTATGTTTCAACGTCCTGCCCTTCTGGATTCCGATGAATCCGAGGCAGCAACTTCAAACTACAATAACTCTCAACTCGTAAGTCCGTTTTAATAAATCTTTATCTATATCTGTCCATAACAGAGAGATTTACAACCATGTAAATTTTCATATAATTCTAATAAGTAAAACACAATAAAAACAGTCCGTAATTATGCCTTTCCGAATTTCGGCCAAATCTATGGCAGGAACTTTGAACTATGATAACTTTCAAACCGTATGTCCATTTTACCTCATTTTTGGTTCTATATGATCATAATAGAGAGTTGTACCATTATTCCAAATTTCATCAAATGCTAACAATTATAACTCAGTTAGAACAGTTCGTAAAGTTCATGACGCAACTAGTTGTCTAAACAATCAAAAGTTCAATATTTCTTTTCAACACTCAATTCTTATTCTAACATGTATTGAACTTAAAATAAAGGATATTACCAAGCATTTCTGAGTGAGAAAACTCACATTGTATGTGTGAAATGATTGTTATTCGGTTGCTACAAGGGACCCTTGCTCCCTAGTATTTCTTTTATTGTTGTTTCTTCTTGCTTTCTTGTTTTTTTTTCCAGAATTTTCCTCTTCTTCTTCACTTGTTTTTTTCTGATTTTCTAACTTTTATGCTATGTACTTTGTTTGTGTGTAAATACAATGTATAAGTGGAGGTGATTGTATAACTTATGAGAGGGGGAAAGCCAAGAGATAGAAGGGAAATGAAAAGGGGGGGAAGGGGTAAAGGGAAGGGACGTACGTGCATGCAGCATGTTATTATTATTTTTTTTTCTTATTTTCATTTCATCTATCTATTTATCCAACTTTAACACTAACTCTATCTCATGCAATTTATTATTTGTTTTCTTATATATATATTTTTATTAACTCAACCACAACTATATATTATTATTTATGTTTTTCCGGATTTTACATTCTCTCCTCCTTAAGCAACATTCGTCCTCGAATGTGAATAAGGTCGTAACATAATCACATAGACACAATAATAACATAATCACATAGACACAATAATGTTTATTGTTATTGTAACAAATTTGGGGCTTCACATTCTCCCTTCCTTAAGAAGCATTCGTCCTCGAATGAGAATAAGGTTGTAACACATGCATATAGACACGCAAATGGCACACATATGAAGTACTATGTAATGCATTTTTTTTATTACCTTAGTCAAATAGGAATGGATATTTGACTTTCATCGCGTCCTCGGCTTCCCAGGTGGCTTCCTCGGTGGAGTGGTTCCTCCATAGGACCTTCACGGAAGCAATATCTTTATTCCTAAGGCGCTTAACCTTCCTATCAAGTATTTCCACCGGAACTTTTTCATATTGAAGATCCTCATTCAGAATTATCTCCTGGGAAGGATGACGTGACTTGGATCGTGCAAGTATTTTCGTAACATTGACACATGAAATACCGGATGCACTGCTTCCAGCTCTTGTGGAAGTGCTAATTCGTAAGCCACATTCCCCACTCTTCGCAAGATCTCATATGGCCCAATAAACCTTGGGCTCAATTTCCCTTTCTTACCAAAGCGCATCACTCCCTTCACTGGGGACACTTTTAAAAAATATTTTCTCCCCCTCTTGGAATTCAAGATCTCTTTTCCGATGATCCGCATATGACTTATGACGACTATGAGCTGTTTTGATCCGCTCCCGAATCATCTGTACCTTATCATTTGTTTCCTGAATGACTTCAGGTCCGAACAGTTGCGTCTCACCCACCTCGAACCATCCAAGTGGAGACCTACATTTTCGTCCATATAATGCTTCAAACGGGGCCATTTGTATGCTAGAGTGAAAACTATTGTTGTAGGCGAACTCAATTAGACATAGATGGTCCAACCAGCTTCCCTGAAAATCTAACACACAAGATCGCAACATGTCCTCAAGTGTTTGAATTGTTCGCTCAGCTTGCCCATCTGTTTGCGGGTGGAAAGCCGTGCTTAACTTAACTTTTGTCCCGAGACCCTGCTGGAAACTTTGCCAAAAGTGTGAGGTGAACTGGGAACCCCTATCTGAAATAATTTGTAAAGGAATCCCGTGTAACCGCACAATCTCCTTCAAATAAATCTGTGCGTACTGTGGTGCGCGATACGTAGTCTTGACCGGTAAGAAATGGGCTGACTTTGTAAGCCGATCAACAATCACCCAAATAGAATCATACCCTTCTCGAGTTTTCGGTAGACCAGTTACGAAATCCATATGAATCGCCTCCCATTTCCACATGGGGACTCCAATGTCCTGAAGTAATCCGCCAGGTTTTTGATGTTCAGCTTTCACCTGCTGACATATAAGACACCTCCCGACAAACTTCGCAACGTCCTTCTTCATCCCGTCCCACCAGTAATTTGCCTTGAGGTCCTGATACATTTTTGTTGACCCTGGATGAATGGAATATCTTGTGTTGTGACCCTCATCTAAGATCTTCCTCCTTAGATCCTTTACCTTAGGAACACATAACCTACCCTTATACCGAAGGGTTCCGTCATTATCTCCCAATGTAAACTGTGAAGGTTTTCCCTGTTGGATCATCTCCCGAAATCCAACAAACTCCGTATCCTCAAACTGACTTTCTTTTATTTCTGAAGCTAAGGCAGACTGCGAGGTATCATGTACCACCACCCTACCTTCACCGATCTTAGTTAAGCTAACCCCGAGGTTTCCCAATCTTTGTACCTCACGAACAATACCCCTCTTTTGTATTGCCAAATGGCCAAGCTGCCCATTGATCTCCTACTGAGTGCGTCAGCCACCACGTTGGATTTTCCAGGGTGGTAAAGAATACTAAGGTCATAATCCTTAAGCAACTCTAACCATCTTCTTTGTCGGAGATTCAAATCCTTCTGCGTGGTTATGTACTGCAAACTCTTATGATCTGTAAATATGTCCACATGCACACCATACAAATAATGTCTCCATATTCGTAAGATAAACACCACCGCAGCTAATTCCAAGTTATGAGTTGGGTAATTCTTCTCATGTATCTTCAACTGTCTAGATGCATACGCAATAACCTTTCCAAACTGCATCAAGACACATCCTAACCCAACTCTAGAGGCATCGATAGGCGTGAACCCTTCTTGTCCCGATGGTAAGGTTAGGGTGTGCGATGAGTCAACAATTCCTTTAGTTTCAAAACTTGCTTCGCATGCTTCGACCACCGGTACTTAACCGCTTTTGAGTCAACCGGGTCAAGGAGCGGCAAGACTAGAAAACCTTTACGAATCTTCTATAATACCCAGTCAAACCAAGAAACTTCTAACCTCTGTCTGAATTGGTCGGTTTGGCGATTCTTCATCGCTTCTATCTTCTGGGGGTCTACCATAATTCCATCCCTTGACACAACATGACCCAAAAAGGCTACTTCTTCCAACCAAAATTCACACTTTGAAAATTTAGCATATAGTTTCTCCTGTTTCAAGACTTGAAGCACTACCCTCAGATGCTCTTCATGTTCTTCAACACTCTTACTGTAGATTAGGATATCATCTATGAACACAATCACGAACAAATCTAAGAATGGTTTGAAGATTCTGTTCATTAAATCCATAAAAGTCGCTGGGGCATTGGTTAACCCAAAGGACATGACCAAGAACTCATAATGGCCGTATCGGGTTCTAAAGGCTGTTTTGGATATATCATCCGGATTTATTTTCAGCTGATGATATCCCGAATGGAGATCAATCTTGGAAAAATAGCTAGCTCCCTGAAGTTGGTCAAAAAGATCATCGATTCTTGGTAATGGGTATCGGTTCTTGATCGTGACCTTATTGAGCTGCCGATAATCGATGCACATTCGGAGCGATCCGTCTTTCTTTTTCACAAACAGGACTGGTGCACCCCGAGGGGAAACACTAGGCCTTATAAAGCCTTTATCCAGAAGATCCTTCAATTGTTCTTTTAACTCCCTCAATTCAGCTGGGGCCATTCGATATGGAGGAATAGAAATGGGTCTTGTACCCAGAATTAACTCTATAGCAAACTCCACTTCTCTATCCGGAGGAAGGCCTGGAAGATCTTCAGGAAAAACCTCCGGAAAATTTCGAACAATAGGAACATCATTCACTGCTGGGGATTCTGTCACGACCCGATCCCGGGCCCGTGACTGGTGCCTTACCCCGGGCACTCTAGTGATACAACATCATAGAAAATCAGAGGAAATAAAAACTTTAAACATTAAACAAGAGATATGAATAAAAACAGGCCAACCAACCGGTTACCTTTTTGCATATATACTAAAACTGGAACAGTTACATCCTTACAAACCCGCCAAAGATTACTACAGACCTCTAGAGTTTTTATACAACATGACGGGACGGGGCTCCGCCATCTACAGATGTACAAGTACCTACGATGTGAGGGGACTATGCCAAAAGATAAGCCTCGGAAAGCGGAGCTTCCTAATCTGTTGTGTGATCCTATGGCGAGGATCAACGGCGGTGTACCTACTGCGGCATGAACGGCCCGAAGGAGGTCGATCTGGCAGTACCAAGTATGTGGCGAAAATCGTAAATGAAATCATAGTAGTCTATATAAAGCGGGAGACATGTATGATAGCAAACTACGATCCATAACAAATAGCGATCATGTAAGTCGTGGACTCACGCCTCAAAGTCATCACTCAAATATAACTATGGGTCTCACGCCTCAACATCAATCATGCCCGTGGAATACCTTTCACGCTGTGGCGATCATGATATAATAACACCAAGGTACATGAACTCCAAGTCCAAGTATGAAGGCTAACTACGGATACCAAAGCCGCATCATCAATGGCCGGCAAGTAAAGCCAACTACCGATACCAAAGTCGTACTAACAATACTATACAATCAAACCACGGGCGTCGATACGGCAAGCACGAAAGCCAACTACGGATACCAAGGCCGTATCACGTAGTGGCCGGGCAAGTACGAGGGCTAACTACGGATACCGGCGTATCATGAGACTCGCCACGAAGGCGTCACGGGGCAAATCAGCCAACTACGGATACCGCCGTGTCACGTGGTGGCCGGGGCAATCTGAGGGCTAACTACGGATACCAAGGCGTATCGAGACTTCGCCACTAAACCGAGCAGGGCAAGTGCGAAGGCTAACTACCAGTACGAGGCGAATCGCCACGAGGCGGGGCAAGTCGAAAGCCAACCACGGATACCAAGGCGAATCGGTAAAACCTCATGGAGAGCTAGTCCATGGAATAACACTATCAACAGGAGCGTACCCGTGGAATTCTCCGTCACTGCCGGTACGTCCAAGTAATATCATAACAAATCAGTCGGCCCTCCATTGAGAGACGCGGTGGTATAGAAATACAATACTAGCACGACAAGGCTATCACACGCAAACATAGGCAAGTTACACACAACTCAAGGTACTTTCATTTTATGCCAAAGTCCAGGTTTTTAACCCCAGAGTACTACGTACGTTAAATTCTTTTTAAAGGATCCATTTCTTTTACAAAGGTCACCCGATGCCCGTATTATAAAAAATAGAGTGACTAACATTTTTAAGTAAACCAAAACAACTTCCATACCTTCCTTTTTAAACCAAAACACTTCTCCTTTTAAAATCAAGTTACAACATTCTTTTCCAAAGTTCAAGTTTGCCTAATTTCAAATATTCACGTCTCTTATTTTCGAAAGATTTCATAGTTCATAGTCTTAATCATTTAACAACGTAATTCTCTTTTAAAACATTTTGAGCAACATATGCCTTATGAGGGATTTTTGTTTATAACAATCTTATTAAAGCAGCCATGATCTAGGAAATGTAATACAATTTTGTCTTATCTTCGCTTCTATGCAGATGGAGGTTTCTACTGGTTTTAATATAATTACTTATTTGTCAATACATTTTCCTTTATTAACACGGCAGTGGTTCATTCAATACTTATTCTCATTTCCGAAATCAGTAAAATATTATTCTTTAAAAACCAAGTACTCATTACTCACGAATGAGGTTTCACACTTCTAAACAACTTTCATATCAATTCAATTAAGTCAAGTCTCTTATCTTTTAAGATTAAGTCTCTTAACTTCTAAAATCAATAAATCATTCTTTTTATTTCTCTTAAGTCGTTATACCTAACTTCCCATAAATCTAGTATAACTCTTAAGCTTTTAAAACCAGGTATTACTCTTCTTTCAAAAACGATTCTTAATTCTTTTGAAATACTTCAAGATTCTTATATTATTTAAAACTGAAGTCAAAAGACATCGAAGTAAAACCACGTTCAGTTAACACACGTACGTCTACCGTACTATATATATTCTTTTAAAATATCATGCTCAAGAGGATAGAAAGAATCACATACCTCGCGACGATTATCGACTATTAGCAAAAGCTCCAAAATCGTAATCCGCTAGCCTTTTCCACCCTTCGAGTAGAATATGCTACTCGCAGTACTTCAACCTATATCGGTCAAATAAGTCTATCAACATCTAGACTACTCTACAGAATAATTCTAGATACAGATTTCTTTATTCTACGGAAAATTGGGCAGCACTTCCCTACCCGCCAATCTACACAAGTCTACTGTAAATACAGTCCTATGTAAGTATAGTTCATTCTTCTTCTTTAATATTCTTCTGATGTGATTTCAATTCAATTCTCTTCTCTTATACCATCCTTCTATATATCTTATACTCATTTCTATACTACTACAGTATGTAATTTCCAATTACAATAGAAGGACAAGAGTATTTACCTCGATAAGCCCAAAATTATCCAAGTTTTAATGTCGATCATGAGCAACGTTTAGCTCCTACTCTGGGCGCTCCAACCCACTCCAAACAACCCTTATAAGTTCTACACAACTTCTTCTTAATACTTCAACTCGCTATGAAGATTTCCTTAGGGTTTCGTTTAGTGGCTAAAGGAAGTATAATAGTATTTCTGGGCTTTTAGTATAGGTGTAACCTTGGAATACTACAAGGTATTTGGGCCAAGGTATTTTGGAATAGTAACAATACTTGGAGAATACTTTTCTACCAAGGGGGGGGGGGTATTTTACGAAAACTACTAGGCAAGGGGGGGATGTTTCGGCCAAGGCCTCTCAAAGGGGGAGGGGGAGCCTTGGACGAAAACTACACTAAGGGGGAGAGGGTTTTTAGACTTGGAATTTCAAGTGAGGATGAAGAAATAGTCTTGCATTAGAGGGGTATTTATAGGACATTCAATGGCCAAGATTAAGCCAAGTGGTGGGCAAGTGTAGGGTGAATATTTGGACATGTGTTTGTGGGTCCCACTTGCTCATCAACTACACAAAATATTCTACCAACTCCTTGACAAAAAAAGAAAGGCAAAACGTGCCATGTTTTCGTCCCAACTTCCGCCCACTTGAGGGTGACACTTGTCACCCTCTCGTTGGTCCAAAATATTTCATCTCTCGGAAAAATCCGCAAAAATTATAAATGCTGCAACCGTATTTTTCCCTTCGCAAAGTCCGGAAAACGTTTCGTCGGAAAACGATTCTTTTTGCTAGTTGTGCACAAATTTCGTCCCTAGCCTAACTTAAGGCTTAAACTTTTGTACGTACGCCCTCACGTACATACTCTGGAAATACGGGGTATAACAGATTCTTTTTGGGTATCCACTATATTAGTCAGATATGGATACTCCACTCTGTGACTTCTCAATAACTTTTGAGCCCCAAGGTAGGAAATAAACTGGCCTGAGGATATTCCAATCCTACCCCTTATAACAACTTCTTGTTCTCCGGGAAAAGTTAATCTCACTATCTTTCGCCGACAATCTAACATGGCATAACGTGCCGACAACCAATCCATGCCCAAAATGACATCGAAGTCTACCATATCAAGTAGTACTAGGTTCACCATTGTTCCCCTGCCATTCACTTCTAATGGAAAATTATTTACCACCCGAGAGGCCCAAATTGAGGCCCCTACTGGTGTCATAACCTCAAAAGGTTCACTTAAATAAGAAGGTTCTACGTGTAAATTCTTAGCAAAGCCCATTGACACATATGAAAATGTAGAGCCGGGATCATATAATACAAATGCAGGAATACTCGAGACTAGCAAAATACCTGTGACCACCGCATTAGATGCTTCTACCTCATTCCTATGGGGCAAAGCGTAGAGCCGATTAGAATTGTTGGGTTGTTGACCTCCCTGACTCTGGCGGGGTTGGTTTTCCTGATTTCCCCTGTAGGCAGTTGTGGTTGCTTCTGACCTCCCCTGAATAGATTGAGTTTGGGTCCTCTTCTTGCAATCCCTGGCATAGTGGCCTGACTCTCCACAGTTATAACATGTCTTCGTTAAGAGCCGACATTCTCCAGTGTGTTTTCTTTGACAAATCTTACAAATTGGTTTGTCACCTCCTGTGTTAGGGTTGGTGGCCTTGTCCTTGTGTTATACCCCGTATTTCCAGAGTATGTACGTGATGGCGTACGTACAAAAGTTCAAGCCTTAAGTAGGCATAAGGGACGAAATTGTGCACAACTAGCGAAAAGAATTATTTTCCGACGAAAAGTTTTCCCGACCTTGCGAAGGGAAAATTACGGTTGCGACATTTATAATCTTTACGGATTTTTCCGAGAGATGAAATATTTTGGACCAACGAGAGGGGACACTTGTCACCCTCAAGTGGACGGCAATTGTGGGGAGTGGTTGGCACGTTTTTTTCATGGAAAATTCCATAAACCTTTGGTCAATGTTTGGCTAGATATTTTTGTAGTAGATGGATAAGGTGGGACCCACACACACTTGTCCAAATCTTCACCCTCCACTTGCTTTGATCTTGGCCATTGATTGGCCTATAAATACCCCTTAAGTTCAAGACTTATTCTTCATCCACACTTGTGAAATTCCAAGGCAAAATCCCTCCCTCCCTTTTAAGAAGCTCTCGTCCAACCTCCCCCTCCCCCTTTGTGAGGCCCTCGGCCGAAACCCCCTTGGTAGAAAAGTATTCTCCAAGTGTTGTTACAATTCCAAAATACCTTGACCCAAATACCTTGTAGTATTCCCAAAGTTACCTCTATACTAAAAGCCCGGAAAATACTACTATACTTCCTTTAGTCACTAAACGAAACCCTAGGGAAAATCTTCACTGATTGATTGAAGTATTAAGTAGAAGTTGTGTAGAACTTCTAAGGGTTTCTTGGAGCGAATGGAGCGTCTGAGAATAGGAGCTAAACCTTGCTCAGATCGACTTTTAAACTTGGATAATTTTGGGCTTGTCGAGGTAAATATCTTTGTCCTTCTATTGTAATTGGAAATTACATCGTAGTAGTATAGAAATGAGTATAAGACGTATATAAGGATGGTATAAAAGAAGAGAAGCTGACTGTACTTACATGGGATTTGTATTTCTGATGAACTTGTGTAGTTTGACTGTAGGGAAATCGCCCAATTTTCCATAGAATAAGGAATCTTGTATCTAGAATTATTCTCTGAGTAGTCTAGGCGTTGATAGACTTATATGACCGTTATAGGTTGAAATCTGCGAGTAGCGTATTACTCGAAGGGTGGAAAAGGCTAGCAGGATTCTGATGCTTTGGAGCGTTTTGCTAATTGTCGGTAATCGTCGCGAGGTATGTGATTCTTCCTATCCTCTTGAGAATGATAATTTAAAAGAATATATATAGTACGGTAGACGTACGTGTGTTAACTGAACGTGGTTTTACTTCGATGTCTTTTGACTTGAGTTTTAAATAATAAGAATCTTGAAGTATTTCAAAGGAATTAAGAATCGTTTTTGAAAGAAGAGTAATACTTGGTTTTGAAAGCTTAAGAGTTATACTAGTTTTATGGGAAGTTAGGTATAACGACTTAAGAGAGATAAAAAGAATGGTTTATTGATTTTAGAAGTTAAGAGACTTGATCTTAAAAGATAAGAGACTTGACTTAATTGAATTGATATGAATTTTGTTAAAAAGTGTGAAACCTCATTCGTGAGTAATGAGTACTTGGTTTTTAAAGAATAATGTTTTACTGATTTTGGAAATGAGAATAGACTTATATGACCGTTATAGGTTGAAGTACTGCGAGTAGTGTATTCTACTCGAAGGGTGGAAAAGGCTAGCAGGATTACAGTACTTTGGAGCGTTTTGCTAATTGTCGGTAATCGTCGCGAGGTATGTGATTCTTCCTATCCTCTTGAGCATGATAATTTAAAAGAATATATATAGTACGGTAGACGTACGTGTGTTAACTGAACGTGGTTTTACTTCGATGTCTTTTGACTTGAGTTTTAAATAATAAGAATCTTGAAGTATTTCAAAGGAATTAAGAATCGTTTTTGAAAGAAGAGTAATACTTGGTTTTGAAAGCTTAAGAGTTATACTAGCTTTATGGGAAGTTAGGTATAACGACTTAAGAGAGATAAAAGAATGGTTTATTGATTTTAGAAGTTAAGAGACTTGATCTTAAAGATAAGAGACTTGACTTAATTGAATTGATATGAATTTTGTTAAAAGTGTGAAACCTCATTCGTGAGTAATGAGTACTTGGTTTTAAAGAATAATGTTTCTTGATTTGAAATGAGAATAAGTATCGAACGAACCACTGCAGCGTTAATAAAGGAAAATGTATTGACAATAATTAAATTATATTAAAACCAGTAGAAACCTCCATCTGCATAGAAGCTAAGATAAGACAAAATTGTATTACATTTCCTAGATCATGGCTGCTTTAATAAGATTGTTATAAACAAGAATAACCTACTCGCACATAAGGCATACGTTATCCAATTGTTTTAAATAAAAGATTACGTTATTTGATTAAGACTAGGAACTATGAAATCTTTCGAAACTAAAAGACTTGAGTATTTGAAATTAGGCAACTTGAACTTTTGGAAAAGAATGTTGTTACTTGACTTTAAAAAGGAAAGTGTTTTGGTTTAAAAAGGAGGGCATAATATTGCCTTAGTTGATTTAAAAGGAAAGCATGATATTATCTTAATCTGTCTTAAAAGAGCGTTTAAATGTTATGGTCGATTCTATACCGCGTCCATGGGATGGACCGGGAATGTATTCCACTCGACACCGCATTCATGGGATGAACCGGGAATGTATTTCACACGACACCGCGTTCATGGGATGAACCGGGAATGTATTCCACTCGACACCGCGTTCATGGGATGAACCGGGAATGTATTTCACTCGACACCGCGTTCATGGGATGAACCGGGAATGTATTTCACACGATACCCAGTTCATGGGATGAACCGGGAATGTATTTCACACTATACCGAGTTCATGGGATGAACCGGGAATGTATTTCACACGATACCGAGTTCATGGGATGAACCGGGAATGTATTCCACACGATTCTATACCGAGTCCATGAGATGGGCCGGGAATGTATTCCATACGATCCGACACCGAGTCCATAAGATGGGCCGAGACACGTTATCGTATCATACGATTTATACCTAGGCTGGCGGTGAGAAAGAGTTCCACGGCGCATGAGGATGACTTTGAGGCGTGAGTCACGACTTGACATATCGCTTTTATGTTGTGAGCGTAGTTTTGTTATCATACATGTCTCTGTTTTATTTTAGACTGTTATGATTTCGTTCTGATATTTCGATTTCACATACTTGGTACTGTTGTCTTGACCTCGCCCGGGGCTGCGTTCATGCCGCAGGTAGAGGTACACCGGTTGTTGATCCTCGCTCATAGGATCACAGTTCAGCGTATTGGGAAGCTCCGTTTCTCCGGAGGCTTATCTTTTGGTATGTTTCCCTGAGTTGTAGGTTCTTGTACATTCAGGGGTATGGCGGGGCCTTGTCCTGTCATAGATGTTATAACATTCTTAGAGGTTTGTAGTACTGTTGTGGGCAGGTTTGTAAAAGGGATGTAACTGTTCAAACATATATATATATATGCCGAAAGGCAACTTTTCTCAGATAAACTGTTTCTCACTTCATATTGTTTCATGTCTTGTTTTATATTCCGCTGGTTACTCTGATGTTGTATCACTAGGGTGCCCGGGGTAAGACACCAGTCACGGGCTCGGGATCGGGTCGTGACACCTTGCTACCTTGGTAATTTGACCAACTGTGCCCCTTAGGCTTGAAATAAGACTGGCCCACAGATTGGTTCGGTCCTGAAGATCCCTTACTAAACTCCTGCTTCTGATTTTGACTCTGGTTAAATGATCCGGCGTCCAAATCTCTTCTGCGAATATTCTCTTTTTGCTTTGCGAAACCTTCTACCCTCAAAGCCATATCGACAATCGAAGATAAGTTCGATCGTTGGCTAACGCCACCACCTTCTCTCGCTATGTTCGGGTTTAAACCTCTACAAATCGCTGACTCTATCCATTTCGTAGGGACGACATGTGTGTTGTATGCGATAACCTCACGAACTGTGTATCATATTCTTGTACACCTGCGGTCACCTTGCTTCAATTGTTCAAACTCCGTCGAGCGCGTCCTTGCGGCGTGACAGGCCTAAATTTCTCAATGAATGTCGCTCTGAATCCTCCCCAAGTCATTGGTGGTGACATCGGGGGACGATTTTTCCTAAAATTCCTCCACCACACTCCTGCATCATCCACTAGTTGTGCGCCTACCAAGTTGATGCCCTGCGTCTCCATGCATCCCAATGTGAACATTAAGTCTTCAACTTCATCGAGGAATACTATCGGGTCGGCCTTGGGGTCCTTCCCTGAGTAAAGTGATTCTCTTCTCCTCATAAAATTTGCCCATAGCCTATCAGGTACTGCTTGAGCTTCTACACTCTCGGTCAGGTAGTGCGATCATGATCGATCCTGGCCGTCTGGTTCAGTTCGGGGCTATGTGAGACACTAGGTGCGGGAGGAACCATGTGTGGAAGCTGCGGTATCATTAACTCTATGAGTCTATCTAGTTTTTGTCCCACGTTTCTTGGGCCATTTGACTCGTTCTCTCCAACATTTTCTCAAGCGGTTTCTCCGACATTTTCTCCGCTCCTTCCCGGACACCACTACGTCAACTGGAGGTACATGAGCTTCCGTGATGAACCTCCTCTTGAGCCCCCGGGATTTGTGAATTCACCATTTTCTGTGAAGACAAACACACTCATATTTTAGAAGACGGAATGTCTACTCTAGCTCTTAAAATTTTCTTATAGTTCATAAGCATGCAACACCACAAGAACATGACATTACAATACATCAGAGCATGTCATTCTATGTCATTCCCTATAGCTCTCTTACTCGAACATGCACCTACTACAACACGTTCTAAAGGGCTTAACCGCATAATTCGCCTATTCTGCTGATTGGCATTCAACTCCCTGTGAACCTTCTTCCTTGCTTCCCTTTCCATTTCGCTCATTCTTTCCCTTACTACTATTACCTGAAATAGAAATTTGATCCAGGAACCTTCTGTAACATCTCCTCTTAGCATCTTTGCCCCTCTGAATGAGGATCGGAATTTTTCCGGGACAGAGTTGAATATTATCTGTAATATGACTCCAATCGGAAAGTTGAAGAAGGTTGGGTCGTAGGAACGCCTCTTTTGTCTACTCCTAAACAAATACGCACAAATTACGATTGTGTCGCACATATACTCGTTAAAATCATCTCCCGAGTTCATCTTACGACGCATGAATTCCTTCTGAGCTTGCATTTCCTTTGCCTGTTCCTCGAGTACTTCCCTCTTTGTTGGAACTCGTCTTATAATCACCATCTACACAACAATTATTGGTCAGTATAACGTTGTACAATCTTCTTCCTAACCCGCGTGAAAGATGTAGTACAAGAATCAAGTCTTGAAAAAGACTCAAGATAGGCACGAGAGGAGTATGAAAGAAGGGAAACTTTAGGATGTTATTCCGTTCACTTATTACTAAGGTGGCGCGCACACCGTCGCAATAAGTAACCGTTCAAACACCCGACTCGAAGAAACTTCCTAGAATCTCCTAATCTGGTTTAGCTCTGATACCAACTTGTCACGCCCCGACTTTTCCTAAGTCTTTACTCAGGGCGTGATGACACCTGAACAATTATTTCCCACCAGGAGCACCATTTAATTCTCTTTATTTAGAAATTTGAACTTATATTCAAATACAGAGCTATTAATAAAAATAACAATAAAGAAATCTGTTTATGACTTTATTAAAAACATAACGCGAGCCCATGCTCGTGCAAATATTGTTTCTACCTAGACATACTGACAAAGATTATTCTAAGTTGGAAGGGAGACCATTCCACACGGGCATTTCCTGAGACACTGGGCGACATCCTGAACTGTGAATACCAAGCCCGAAGAAATGGACTTGGTATGACAAGAGGCTGCGGGACGATCGCTAGCCTTGGTGTGGAGTCTTTCCTCTATCACGCTTTCCTGAAACATGTTAAATAAAGAGTCAGCCCTACCATCTGGGGCTGAGTGAGAACTTTACCCTGTAATTCAAAGTAACACCACAATATTCCAAGTGCAATCACATTATAACGTAATAAGCATATTGCAAAAACATATCAGGTTACAACACTTTTAAATATGCAACAACTCCTCGTAGGAAATTCTCGGTTTAACTAACACTTCATTTTATCTCGTATTATACGTTAAGACATTCCCCTGCATTTCCATATGTTTATTACATTTATATATTTGTGAATGCGTATTCACTTTTCATATTTATATATAGGTGAACATGTATTCATCTTTCATATTTGTTGCGGCGTGCAACCCGATCCATTATATTTACGTATTTGTGAACACGTATTCACTTTACGTTTTGTTGCGGCGTGCAACCCGATCCATTATGTTTACGTATTTGTGAACGCATATTCACTTTACGTTTTGTTGCG
This sequence comes from Przewalskia tangutica, assembly GCA_029844215.1. Classification (NCBI taxonomy): domain Eukaryota; kingdom Viridiplantae; phylum Streptophyta; class Magnoliopsida; order Solanales; family Solanaceae; genus Przewalskia; species Przewalskia tangutica. Next base: position 42,575,337 of record CM056733.1, read on the forward strand.
GCGTGCAACCCGACCCATTATATTTACGTATTTGTGAACACGTATTCACTTTACGTTTTGTTGCGGCGTGCAACCCGATCCATTATGTTTATATTTATATATTTATGTGAACACGTATTCACTTTTCATATTTTTCAGAAGATCGAATAAATAATATTCTCTTTCCAACATTCTGTCATTCATACTTGTAACGATTATAACTTTTTAACCATAACTCCAACTAAGGTGTTTCTCAAGCGGAAACTAAGGTAAGACGGGGATCTTTCACTGTACCAAATTTCATTTAAAACTACTTTGGGTAACTAACACAAATTTATCCTCAAAACAGCCACATAAAATTTGTTTCGGCAGAATTTTTATTAAACAGAACCCAATCTTAGAATAGTCATAACTCCTAATCTGTAAACCCGTTCAAGCCCCATAAAATCTAAAAACGACGAGAACAGATAGCTACACGTCTCCATGTGAACCATCCTTTCATATTCTGTACCATTTGGTACAGTTTTACACTTTTATTCGTTGCCCTTCCTAGATCTCGATAGATTCGAGGTAGAAACTTTAAACAGCGATAACTCTCAATACGTAAGTCGTATAGACCCCTGTAAGGTCTCAAAATGTCCACACCAGAGAGATATAGAACTTTCATTTAGCACCAATTTTCATATTCCCCACGGATTAGTACAGTTTTACGTTTCAACGTCCTGCCCTTCTGGATTCCGATGAATCCGAGGCAGCAACTTCAAACAACAATAACTCTCAACTCATAAGTCCGTTTTAACAAATCTTTATCTATATCTGTCCGTAACAGAGAGATTTACAACCATGTAAATTTTCATATAATTCTAATAAGTAAAACTCAATAAAAACAGTCCGTAATTATGTCTTTTCGAATTTCGGCCAAATCTAAGGCAGGAACTTTGAACTATGATAACTTTCAAACCGTATGTCCATTTTACCTCATTTTTGGTTCTATATGATCATAATAGAGAGTTGTACCATTCTTACGAATTTCATCAAATTCTAACAATTATAACTCAGTGAGAACAGTTCGTAAAGTTCATGACGCAACTAGTTGTCTAAACAATCAAAAGTTCAATATTTATTTTCAACACTCAATTCTTATTCTAACATGTATTGAACTTAAAATAAAGGATATTACCAAGAATTTCTGAGTGAGAAAACTCACATTGTATGTGTGAAATGATTGTTATTCGGTTTCTACAAGGGACCCTTGCTCCCTAGTATTTCTTTTATTGTTGTTTCTTCTTGCTTTCTTGTTTTTTTTTCCAGAATTTTCCTCTTCTTCTTCACTTGTTTTTTCCTGATTTTCTAACCTTTATGCTATGTACTTTGTTTGTGTGTAAATACAATGTATAAGTGGAGGTGATTGTATAACTTATGGGAGGGGGAAAGCCAAGAGATTGAAGGGAAATGAAAAGGGGGGGAAGGGGTAAAGGGAAGGGACGTACGTGCATGCAGCATTTTTTTTTTCTTTTGTTTTTTTGTTTTCTTATTTTCATTTCATCTATCTATTTATCCAACTTTAACACTAACTCTATCTCATGCAATTTATTCTTTGTTTTCTTATATATATATATATATTTTTATTAACCCAGCCACAACTATATATTATTATTTTTTTTTCCGGATTTTACATGTGGACCCGCAATGAGGTCATCCGCCTCGCATGGGACTATTTCACCCGCATAGGAATATTTCACCCGCATGGGCCCGGTGGGCCCTCAATGAGTACAAACGCCGCACTCACATCATGGGTAGAAAATCCATGTAATAAGTAGTAACCCGGGGTTTTACCCCGTAAGAATAACATAACCTAGCACAATCGGCTATCATACATAACATAAGCACTATCGGCTTATCATACATAACATAAGAACCACCGTCTTATCATACATAACATAAGCAAGTTAAGAAATCCTCCAAACTTCTTATTAGCCTTATTCATATACACTCTCATTTTAGTTTACTTAAGGCACTAACATGTCATTATAAAATCCGGGAATTTAACCCAGAGTACTACGTACTTCCATTCTTTTAAAAATGACTATTTTTCATATAAAACTTCCAAGATACTAATAATCATAGTATCAAGTCATATCTACTTTTCAAAACAAGTCACAATACCTTTTAGAACTACATTTAAAGACTTCTAAATCAAGTGACTTTTTACTTTAAATCTTTAAGCAATTGATGCCTTCAAATAAATTTGTCTTTCTTCCTTTCAAGTCATTTTTCTTTATTTACTTCACTAGAGTAAACCATTCTTTTAACCTTCCATAAAGTTATTATAATCAACTTCCCATAAAGACGTTATACTAACTTTATGCTTTAGACACTTCCATTCCTTTTTATAACCAAGAGACTTATACTTTCAAAACCAAGTATCATATACTTTTAAAATACTTCAAGTCTCTTAATCTTTAGTAATCAAGTTTATTAACCTTAGAATAGCTCAAGGAACCAATACTTTCCAAATCAAGTATTCTATACATTTTCAAGTCAAGAAGTCCTTGTTTACCTTATTAGAATAAACCATTCTTTTTACTTTCCATAAAGTTATTAACCAACTTTATGCTTTTGAAACCAAGGCATTTCTATCCTTTAAAAACAAGTGAGTTAATTCTCTAACTCAACCAACTTGGACATCATTAAAACAAGTCAAGGATATCAAATGAAACTAAATTCATTTAAATCTCGTACGTCTACCGTACTATACATTTACAACTACTCATGCTCAAGAGATAGAAAAGTTCCACATACCTCTTCGGTTCAATCCACTTGCTAAGTCCAATATGTCGTACGTAGTATGTCAACCTATAATGACCATAATACGTCTATTAACTTCTAACTTCAAACGTAGAATATTCTAAGTGCAAAGTCACTAAATTCTACGGAAAATCGGACAACACTTCCTTTGTTTCTACATACTTTTCCACCTTTTTCAAGGCTCAAATTCAATAACCAAACATGCCACATTTAAGGCTCAACAATGTAGTTAACAATAGGGGATTACACGCCTAATATGACGTGTAAAATTCGGCCCCACAATTGATATCAAACTAGTCCAAAAAGGCAATGCCATTCACGGCCAATAGGTGTAACAACATATCATCCTTTCCAATTCCTTTTCAATTCAAGTTGCTTAGTATAATATGTTATAAAGCCGCAATCAATTATAACAACTACAATCTTCAAGTATATGACATGCGACGATTCTAATTATCGACCAAATTGTATTTCAATTTCAAATGGCTCACAATGTCATTTCGGATTTAGGCTTCCACTATCCATATCACTTATCAATCTTCAATACATATACTTCATGCTAGTTAAAATGTAAGGCTACAACAATATGAAATCTTATAACACCTAAGAAACAAGATTGTTACCTTGACGAGCCTTAATCCAACTTCAAGATCCGAAGTCACTCCCTAGCAACTTAGAGCCTCTCCTTGACACTCCAATCCGCCACATGAAGCCCTTAGAAGATCACAAACAACTTTCCTTCAATTTTCAATCCAAACCTAGGAAAGTGACTTAGGTTTTTACCTTGCGACTAACACAAAAATGACACTTTTCCGGGATCTTTCTATTGAGATACCCTTACAATACCCTTAGGAACCTTGGTTTAAAATATGGAGATTATTGAACAACAAACGAAAATTTTTGTCTTGAGAGAGAGCCCTAACCCGAGAGCTAGCTTAGCAAGAACAAGAGTTCTTCAAATTTTTTTCTAAGTATGGGAGCTTGTCCTGCTAGTAGTGTTACTATATAACAACATGGAGGGTCAAGATTAAAACAAATGGGTGGCTTGGATGCAATTCATTTAAAAATCTAGCCAAGTGGCCCTTTTGACTTAGTCAATATTATCAAGCTCTAGTTGTAAGACTTAGTCATCTTCACATAGGTCAAATGACCATTTAACCAATGGTCCATTTCGTCCAAGACTAACTAAGGAGGGTGACATGTGTCGCCCTCCCATTCGTCGCAATATTTCATTTTCCAACATTTTCATAATTCCGATAAATTTTTACTAGTCTCAAATCTTAACATTTTTGAGTTCTTACGTACGTTCTTAAAAACACATCCTTGAATTACGGGGTGTAACAGGACTATAAGCTCTATGAGCTGGGAAGAGTAATAGAATTACTACTTGACGAGATCAAAGAAATCTCCCCCTAAATTGTGATTTGCAGGAAGTCTTAGCCATGAGACAAACAAAGGAATCGAATCTAAGTATAGCGACCAAGTTTGGTTGAAACAGAGAAATGGGAACAAGAATCATAATTGAGATTATATCCCCGACTATTTCGGAAGTATGAGAAAGGCTTCCAGTTATTGGAAAATAAGTTGACTACGACTACAGTTCTAACCCCTCCTGAGGCCTGAGGGACTAGAGGGTTAGGTTATTATGGTAACACTTTGAGTGTTTGGCTGGGTTGTGTGCGGATGCAACACGATAAGGTAATAACCTATAATTCCCGGCAGCTACGGGAGCATGGTAGTGGAGCTCAGATTCGAGAGGTTTCCAAGTCTTCCCTCGTTGATGAGGTGAAGAGGTGACAGTATAAGGATCCAGTTCTAGGGAGAATTTGTGATACGGCTCTCCAAGAGGATGAGGACCTGTATGGGTAGCACCGGATAGGGTGTTGTGATATGAGGATAGATTGTGTGTGCCCGGTGCTGCAGGACTTGTCAGCAGGTTTTAGGGGAGGCACGCAATGCTTATTGCTCCATTTGTTCGGGGTCGACTAAGATGTATCATGACCTTAGATTTATGTATTGGTAAGATGGCCTGAAGAGGGACGTAGCAGAGTTTGTTGCTTAGTGTCTGAATTAGTAGCAGGTCAAGGTTGAGCACCAGAAGTCAGTGGGCTATTACAGGCGATTGCGATCCCGACTTAGAAATGGGAGATGATTAATATGGATTTTTGTTACAGGATTGCATCGTACTCAGAGGAAGTGCGACTCCCTGAGGGTCATAGTAAATAGGCTGACGAAATCAGCCCATTTTCTTCCGGTCAGGACCACTTACTCGGCTGAGGATTAGGCTAGATTATATAGCAGGGAGATTGTGAGACTGCATGGGGTTCCTACAATTATGATGTCATACGGATGAGCTCAGTTTACGGATAACTTCTGGAGGTTTTCCAGGAGGGATTAGGGACACAGGTGAGTCTCAGTGTTGCATTTCACCCTCAGACCGATGGACAGGCAGAGCGTACTATCCAGGCACTTGAGGATAAGTTGCGGGTCTGTGTTATTGATTTCAGAGATAGCTGGGAGAATTATTTGCCCCTTGTTGAGTTACGTACCATAACAGATACCCTTCCAGTATTTAGATGGCCCTGTATGATGCTTTGTATGAAAGGAAGTGTAGATAGCCGATCGGTTGGTTCGACGTAGGCGAGGTTCAGTTAATTGGCCCAGACTTGATTCAGCTGGCTGTGGATAAGGCGAAGCTTATCCAGAAAAGATTATTAGCAAGCTCAAAGTCGATAGAAGCTTTATGCGTATAACCGACGTCGACCCTTGGAGTTCAGGTTGACGTTTTAGTATAAGTATTGTTATGTGGTCATGGGTGGCATATTTTGTATAAAGGGTGTAGTAAAAGGAGACTATGTCGCTATCTGATTAGATTGGGCTCCGAAAGAATATTCGGGGACGAATGTTTCTAAGGAGGGAAGAATGTTACACCCCGTAGTTCTAGGTCATGTATACGAGAATAGACGTGAGAGCACAAGACTTATAAATTTGAACGAAGGAAAGATTTGTTATTCTTAAGAAAAAGTTTTCCGAACCTCGGGAACGAAAATGTTCGTTAATGAGAATTGGGTTCCAAAAATTGTTATTTGAGACGCTTAGAATTTATTGAGATTATGGAAGTTTATTTTCAGAGTTGGATACGTGGGGCCCACCCGAGAAATGTTACGTTTTTGTGGGGCCCACGATGTTTCTGATATTTTGACCAATTATGGAAATTTCAGGAAACGGCATGTTATGGACCAATGGGAGGGCGACACGTGTCATCCTCCACATGGTCATCCTTGGACGAAAATATTCATTAAAGGCTAGCCAAATTGGCTTGATAAAATGGACCAAGTCAAAGGGAAAAGTGAGCTTGATATATTTGACCTCATATTAGCCATCCATATGTTTTAATCCTAGCCATTGGTCTCCTTATATATTACTACTACTAGTGCAAGACTAGTTCATTCAACACATAGAAAAATTCAAGAAAAACTTTGAGCTAGTTCTATGTTGCTCTCGGCTAAGGTGGAAAAAAAGGAAGAGAAATTTTGCAATCTCACTCCATAATTCCCAATATTCAAACCCAAGGTTCCTAGAGGTATTGTAAGGATATCTCAATAAAAAGATCCCGGAAAAACTACGTTTTCACGTTAGTCGCAAGATGAAAACCTAAGGTGTTCTTCAACTTTGAAGTTGGAAATTGAAGAGAAGTTGGTTATGAGCTTCTAAGGAGTGCTTGGAGCGTATTTGAACGTAATAAGATGAGGTAAAAGTTGCTAAGGATCGACTTTGACGCTTGGATATTATTAGGGCTTATTGAGGTAAAATCCTCATCTTCTTAATGTGATTGAAGATTACATGTTATAGTAGTTGTTAAATAAGAATGTGGTATATATATTGAAGTTTGAAAAGATTTGGATCATGTCGACATGTTAAAAAACCGAAAATGGGCAAGTTAGTCATTTATGTTGTAATCAATTTGGTCGATAGTTACAATCGTCGCATGTTAAGGAAGAAAGGATTTATAGTTGTTGTAATTGTTATTATGTATATAACATTTTGGAATAACAACTTGGATTAAAAGAAATTGAACGGAAATTGACATCGTTGTGGCATTGCTTGTAGTCGAGAATGGCTTTGGATTTAATGGACAGTTTTATATTGATTGTGGGGCAGAATTTTACACGTCCTGTTAGGCGTGTAATTCCCTTTGAATTTCGGAATTGTTGAGCCTTAAATGTGGCATTTGGTTATTGATTTTCGGGCCTTGAAAAAGGTGGAAAAGTACGTAGAAACAAAGGAAGTGTTGCCCGATTTTCCGTAGAATTAGGAGTCCTTATACTTAGAAATATTCTACGTTGAAAGACTAGTAGTTGATGGACGTATTATGGTCATTATAGGTTGACATTCTACGTACGGCGTATTCAACTTGGCAAGTGGTTTAAGTTGAAGAGGTATGTGGAACTTTTCTTATCCCTTGAGCATAAGTAGCTATAAATGTATAAGTACGGTAGACGTACGAGATTTAAATGAATTTAGTTTCATTTGATATCCTTGACTTGTTTAAGAATGTCCAAGTTAGTTGAGTTAGAGAATTAACTCACTTGTTTTAAAGGTTAAATATGTCTTAGTTTCTAAAGCATAAAGTTAGTATAACGGCTTTATGGAAAGTTGGTTATAACAACTTTATGGGAAGTTAAAAGAATGGTTTATTCTAATAAGGTAGATTTATTGACTTGAAAATGTATAGAATACTTGATTTGGAAAGTATTGATTACTTGAACTATTCTAAAGTTAAGAAACTTGATTTCTAAAGTTAAGAGACTTGAAGTATTCTGAAAGTTATGTAACTTGATTTGAAAGTATATGATACTTGGTTTTTGAAAGTATAAGTCTCTTGGTTATAAAAAGAATGTAATTGTCTAAAACATAAAGAGTTATAACGACTTTATGGGAAGTTAGTTATAACGGACTTATGGAAAGTTAAGAGAGTGTCTACTTGATTTATAGGCACGAGTTGCCTAGGTTGTGAAAGTAGAAGTTACTTGGTTTTAAAGCCTTGAAATGAATTTCTAAAGGTGTAGTAACTTGATTTGAAAAATAGACATGCCTTGATACTACGGATGATAGTATTTTGGGGTTTTTATATAAAAAGGATTCTTTTTAAAGAAACGGAAGTACGTAGTACTTTGGGTTAAATTCCCAGATTTCTAATAACATGTTAGTGCCTTAAGTTAAATAAAATGAGAGTGCATGATAATTAAGGCTAATAACAAGTTAGGGGATGCCTTAACTTGCTTATGATAATTATGATAAGTCGGTGGTGCTTATGTTATGTATGATAAGCCGGTGGTGCTTATGTTATGTATGATAAGCCGGTGGTGCTTATGTTATGTATGATAGCCGGTTGTGCTAGTGATATATTGTTCATTACGGGGTCATTCCCCGGGCTTGTGGCATTTGCATATTCCGTGGATTTGCTCCCCACGATGCGAGGAATACCTCATGCGAGTCCGTAGGGCTCATGCGGGTGAAATAGTCCTATGTGGGGCGGACCAGTCCTATGTGAGGCGGATGACCTCATTGCGGGTCCACAGGACCTATGCGGGTGAAATAGTCCCAGGAGTAGGATTGCTTAATGATACGGGCGAGTGGCCCTAATGTGATCATGAGCCTTCTATTTTTATGCAGAAAAATATACTCTCGTTTACTCTCATTATTAGTAAGGCACAGTGTACTGTTATTTTGGTCATCATACATGTCTCCAGCTTTATTTTAGACTATGATTTCATTTCAGTACTTTCAGTTTCACATACTTGGTACATAGTTTGTACTGACCCCCTTCCCCGGGGGGTTGCGTTCATGCCGCAGGTAGAGTTATACAGGTTGTTGATCCTCACTCTTAGGATTACTGTTCAGCTGTTGAGAAGTTCCATTACTCCGGAGGCTTATCTTTGGTTCAGATCCCTGGTATTGTCGGTTGTTGTACATTCAGGGGTATGGCGGAGCCCTATCCCGTCACAGTTGTTATGTAAAATTCTTAGAGGTCTTTAGTCATACCTTGTGGATTGAGTTGTAAAGAAAAAAAGAGGTAACTGTTTTTTGGGTTGTGTATGCTTTTGGAAGGTGGTCTTATCGGCTAACCTGTTATTTATTTCTTTTTGAGTTGTATGTATGTTCCGCTACTATTCTCTGATGTATACCTATAAGGGGTGCCCAGGTAGGGCACCAGTCTCGGGCCCGAGTTCGGGTCGTGACACTATCGACATGATTGTAGATAAAACATTATAGAATGAAAGTTCCCAGACCTGACCGTTTCCTTGAAATATGAGAGTATAGTTATTCTTGATTCTTAAACGTATCATGCACCTTCTCTATTCCTTCTCAGGAGTATTTTTTGCACTTATGATATTCTTTATTATTGTCACGACCCGACCCCGGGCCCGCGACTGCTGCCCTACCTGGGCACCCCTTTCGGTATACATCAGAGAATAGCAGCGGAACATACACAACTTATAAAATGCCTAAACATAAAATAACAACAGGCTAGCCGATAAGGCCACCTTCCGTACAATATACGCAATAAAACGGTACACATTTTTTTTCTTTACAACCCAATCCACAAATGTGACTACAGACCTCTAAGAATAACAACTCTGGCGGGACAGGGCCCCGCCATACCCCTGAATGTACAACGACCGACCATACCAGGGATAAGCCTCCGAAATAAAGGAGTTTCTCAATAGCTGAACAGTGATCCCAAGAGCGAAGATCAACAACTTTGTACTACTGCGGCATGACGCAGCCCGAAGAGGTCGATGCAACATGTACCAAATATGTGGCCCGAAATGCGTAATGAAATCATAAGTCTATAATAAAACTGGAGACAGGTATGATAACTCAATTAACAGTACACATTGCCTTACTAACAATGAGAGTAACTAAGAGTATACGTACAACATAAAAATAGGAAGCTCACGATCAAAGCAGGACCATCCGCCCGCAGTATCATTAAGCAATCCTACTCCTGGGACTATTTCACCCGTATAGGTCGTGCGGACCCGCATGAGGTATTCCTCGCATAGTCAGCCGCCCGCATGGGACTATTTCACCCGCATAAGCCCATAAGGACTCGCATGAGGTATTCCTCGCATCATGGGTAGCAAATCCACGGAAAAACAGGTGGTATAACGTCTTGGGGATTTACCCCTCATTTATACTCTTACCCTGAAGCAGGTGGTATAACGTCTTGGGGATTTACCCCTCATTTATACTCTTACCCTGGAGAAGGTGGTATAACGTCTTGGGGACTTACCCCTCATTTATACTCTTACCCTATCTCTACCGGCCATCATACATAACATAAGCCCTACCGGCTTATCATACATAACATAAACACTACCGGCTTATAATACAATAAATAAGCAAGTTAAGAAATCCTCCCAACTTCTTATTAGCCTTATTCATACACACTCTCATTTTAGTTTACTTAAGGCACTAGCATATCTTTTATAAAATTTCGGGAATTTAACCCAAGTACTACATACTTCCACTCTTTTAAAAATGACTCTTTTTCATATAAAACTTCCAAGATACTAATAACTGTAGTATCAAGTCATAACTACATTTTAATACAAGTCACAATACCTTTTTAGAAAAATACATTTTCGGGCTTCTAAATCAAGTGACTTCTTTCTTTTAAAACCTTAAGCAATTGATTCCTTTAAATCAATTTGCCTTTCGTTATTTCAAGTCATTTAACATACTTAAATTACTTAGAGTAAACCACTCTTTTTACTTTCTATAAAGCTATTATAACCAACTTCCCATAAAGTCGTTATACTAGCTTTATACTTTAGAAACTTACATACTTCTTTATAACCAAGATACTTAAACTTTCCAACAAAACAAGTATCAACAATACTTTCAACATACTTAAAGTCTCTTAACTTTTGAAAACCAAGATATCCTTAATATTTAAACAAGTGAGTTAATTCCCTAACTCAATCAACTTGGACATTCTTAAAATAAGCCAAGGATATCAAATGGACCTAGATTGTCAAAATCTTGTACGTCTACCGTACTATACATTTACAACTTATTCATGCTCAAGAGATAAGAAAGTTCCACATACCTCTTCGGTTTAATCCACTTGCTAAGTCCAATTCGCCGTACGTAGTATGTCAACCTATAATGACCATAGTACGTCTATTAACTTCTAGTTTCAAACGTAGAATATTCCAAGTGCAAAGCTACTAAATTCTACGGAAAATCGGACAGCACATCCTTTGTTTCTACATACTTTGCCACCTTTTTCAAGGCCGAATTCAATAACCAAACACGCCACATTTAAGGCCCAACAATGCAATTAATCAATAGGGGATTACACGCCTACTAGACGTGTAAAATTCCGCCCCACAAACGATATCAAACTACTACAATCTACTAATCTAATTCGGCCACATTGAGACACGATAACACCAATTCTTATCCAATTTCCATTTCAATCCAAGTTGTTAGCATAACATGATATCAAGTCGCAATCGATTATAACTACTATAATCTTCAAGTAAGTAACATGCGACGATTCTAATAAACGACCAAATTGTAATTCAATTTCAAATGACTCAACATGTCATTTTCGGATTTGAGCTTCCAAATTTCCATAACACTTATCAAACTTCATAACACATATCACATGGTCACTTATAACTCATCATAACATGAAATCTTCAATTACAAAAGTAAAATGAAGGTTATACCTCAATTAGCCCAAATATGATCCAAGATCACAAGTCGATCCTTAGCAACTTTAGCTCCTCCTTTTGACGTTCCAATCCACTCCAAGCAACCCTTAGAAGCTTATGAATAACTCATCTTCAAGTTCCAACTTCAAAGTTGAATAACCCCTTAGGTTTTCGCTTTGCGACTAATACGAAAACACCATTTTTCCGGGATCTTTCTATTGAGATAATCTTACAATACTCTTAGGAACCTTGGTTTAAAGTGGGGAGATTATTGGACAAAAATTGAAAAATTTTGTCTTGGCAAAGTGCCCAAACCCGAGAGCATGCTAGCAAGAACAAGAGTTCTTCAAATTTTTCTAAGTGTAAATGACCTTGTCTTGCTACTAAGGATGATTATATAATCAAATGGAGGGTTAAGATTAGAACACTTGTGTGGTTTGGATGAGATTCATTTAAATATCAAGCTATGTGGGGTCATTGACTTGGTCAATGTTGTCAAGCTCTAAGCCTTGCAAGACTTTCATCATAAATTATGGTCAAATGACCATTCTACCCATGCACAATTTCGACCAAGACCACTAAGGAGGGGGTGACACGTGTCGCCCTCTCATTCGTCGCAATATTTCGTTTTCCGACAATTCCATAATTCCGATAAATTTTTACTCGTCTCAAACCTTAACATTTTTGTGTTCTTACGTACGCTCTTATAAACATATCCTGAAATTCCGGGGTGTAACATTCTTCCCCCCTTAGAAACATTCGTCCCCGAATGTTCTTTCGGAGTCAAACTTAAAGATAGCCACATAGTCTCCTTACAACCCCTACATACCAATAATGCCACACGTGGCCACATAACAATGCTCATACAAAAATGTCAACCTGAACCCCCATGTTTCAACGTCGGTTATCTGCATGAAGCTTCTGCTGACTCTAAGCTTACTAATAATCTTTCTCAGATAAGCTTCGCCTTATCCACAGCCCGCTGAATCAAGTCTGGACCAAATAACCGAACCTCGCCTATGTCGAACCCACCAACCGGCGATCTACACTTTCTTACATACAAGGCCTCATACAGGGCCATCCGAATACTGGAAGGGTATCTGTTATCGTACGTAACTCAACAAGAGGCAAATAACCTTCCCGGCTATCTCTGAAATCAATAACACAGGTCCGCCACCTATCCCCAAGTGCCTGGATAGTACGCTCTGCCTGTCAGTCGGTCTGAGGGTGTAACGCAATACTGAGACTCACCTGTGTCCCTAAAACCCTTCTGAAAAACCTCCAGAAGTTATCTGTAATCGAGCTTATCTGTCTGACATCATAAACGTAGGAACCCCGTGCAGTCTCACAATCCCCCTGCTATAAAAGCTAGCATAACCTCAGCCGAGTAAGTGGTCCTAATCCGGAAGAACACTTGGATTAAATCGACTATTTACCATGGCCCCGATGAGTCGCACTTCCTACGATGCGATGCCACCCTGTAACAAGATCCATTTTAATTACCTCCCATGTCTAAGTCGGGGTCTAAATCGCCTGTAATAGCCCACTGGGCTTCTGGTGTTCAACCATGACCTGCTACTAATTCGGATATTCAGCAACAACTCTGCTACGTCCCTTTTCCGGTCATCTTACCCATATATACATCTGAGGTCACGAAACGACTTAGTCGGCCCCGAACAATTTTAGCAATAAGCACTGTATGCCTCCCCTAAAACCTGCTGACTAGTCCTGCAACACCGGGTACACACAATCTATCCTCATATCACAGCACCTCATCCGGTGCTACTCAAACAGGCTCTTCTCTTCTCGGAGAGCCGTATCTCGATACCGTATCATAACTGGATCCTCATACTGTCGCCTCTTTACCTCCTCAATGACGGAAGACTCGGCAACCTCTCGGATCTAAACTTCATTAACCTTGGAAACAAATAATCGAACCCCTAGGCTCGGTAACTGAAAAATCTCACGGACCACGTCCAGTCTATCTGGCTGCCCATCTGGCATACTACCCTTAGATCCGCGACTAAGAGTATCTTTAACTGTCTTGGCTTTCTCTGGGTGGTATAGGATATCGATATCACAATCCTTGAATAACTCTAACCACCGTCGCTGTCGCAAATTCTCGCCTCGATCTGCAGATATCTGAGGCTTTGTGGTCTGCACAAATATCCACATGAAGTCTATATAAGTCACGCCTCTAAATCTTTAAGGCATGATCAACTGCCGCCAACTCTAAATCGTGAGTGGCGTAATTTCCTTTCCTGTTTCCCTAAATACCGGGAAAACATAGGCCCTATCCTTATCGGGTTGCGTCAGCACACAACCTAGCCCAACACCCAACGTGCTATCATAATAACCTAACCCTCTAGTCTCATAGGAGGGGTTAGAACTGTAGTCGTAGTCAACTCATCTTCCAATAACTGAAAGCCTTTCTCATTCCTGCGAAATATTCGGGTATCTTTAATCTCACTTATGGTTCTTGTTTCCCTTTCTCTGTTGCAACCAAACTTGGTCACTAAACTTAGACTTAATTCCTTTGCTTGCCTCATGTCTAAGACTTACTGTCAATCACAATTTAGGGGAGATGTTTCCTTGATCTCGCCAAGTAACAATCCTATTATTCTCTCCCAGCTCGCAGAGATAATAGCCAAGTGTTACCACATTTCCTCGAAATGTTCTTACTTCCCATTATTTATTAATGGTCTTTACACTAGTCTGGGGTAATCATATCTCGTGCAACTTACATGACCATAGTCGTATTCTACTTTATCATTCTGGTCATATCCTTACCTTAGGCTTATTATTAGCAAAAGTATTTCTATCTTGATTCATAATCGTACAGTTTCATACATGCGTACAACCTGCATTTATATCTTTACGATACTTCCTCGACCAATTCGTACGTCGTTCTTAATTATCCCAACACAACACTTTTCCCACGGTTATCTACAATTGTAACTTATGGCATGACGATACCGAAGACCTTACCAGTTCATATCCTGCGTCTAACAACATGGGTACATGCAACCCCATAATACGTAAAAATGTCCTTTTACGTGGGGGAGAGAACTTACCTCCCTTACTTAAACTTTCCTTGGAGTCACAACCCTAATCACAGGGTCTTCTTGCGGTCCAGTAAATATCTAATCATCACGCACCGCCTTAAAGTCACGTAGATTTTCAAACCTACCAAAGATGCCTCGACTTTCGTGGCAAAGACTCGTACTTATTTTATTCTTGCCTTGCACATTTTCCTGAAATTATCCGGAAGGTCGTGGCCCTGACCGCCACACCAAACCAACTTCAAGTACATCCAAGGGCACTTAGCATAAATTCTTTCAAATTCAATTATTACTTACTTGCTGCGTCAATTTACCTCATAAGAACAAGTCACACAAACTTATTAAAATCATCAATGTCAAAGAAGGAAGGATAATTCACTGGTGTTACACCCCGTAAGTCCAGGACATGTATAAGAGAATGTACGTAAGGAATCAAGACTTGGAAATTGGTACGAAAGGAAGAATTGTTTTTCCGACGGAAAATCTTCCGAGCGTCGGAAAGGAAAAATGTTCGTTGTTGAGAATTGGATTCTCAAAATACATTATTTGAAGAGTATGGAACTTTTTAACATTTTGGAAATTTATTTTTACGGATTTGGTCATGTGGGGCCCACCTGAGGAATTTTACGTTTTGTGGGGCCCACGAGGGTTACGGAATTTTATGGACGAATGAGAGGGCGACACGTGGCACGCCCACATATGGTCTTGGATGTTTTTAACAAGGATAAAATGGTCATTGACCATGGTAGAAGATAAGTCTTCAAAGCTTGATATAATTGACCAAAGTCAACTTGCCACTTGGGCTTGATCCTAGTGAAACTCATCTTAGCCACCCATTTGTTTAAGTCTTGGCCCTCCAATGTGTTATATAAGCATACTACTAGTGCAAGACTAGCTCTTCAACACTTAGAATTTATCACAACATTTCTTGTTCTTCACTAAGCTCTCGGGTTCACTCTCCTCTCCACACAAAAAAATTGTAGTTTTGATCCTTTGTTCACTAGACTTTAAACCAAGGTTCCTAAGAGTGTTGTAAGGTTATCTCAATAGAAAGATTGCGGAAAAACGACGTTTTCACGTTAGTCGCAAGGCGAAAACCTAAGTAGTTTTCCTAGTTTTGGATTGGAAATGGAAGAGAAGTTGGTTGTGAACTTCTAAAGGCTTCAAATAGCGGATTGGAGCGTAAAGGAAAGGAGCTAAGAATTTGCTAAGGAGCGACTTTGAATCTTGGAATTTTTAAGGGCTTATAAAGGTATAAATTTTGTCGTTTTAGTAGTTAAGACTTACTTATTGTTATAGCTATGGATATTAGCAAGCATGAGATGTATAGTATGAAGTTTGATAATTATATTGGCTATTGGAACCCTAATCCGAAAACTAGCATGTTTAGCCTTAAGATTACAATTCGAGTTGATTATTAGTTTAAGTAAATCGCATGTTGTATAAAGAAGGAAATTGTAGTTGTGGAAGTTGTTTATGACTATATAACATGTTAGACCTTAGAACTTGGAATTGAAAAAGAATTGGAAAGGACTTGTGTTGAGTTATTGTTGGCCGAGAATGGCTAGTGAGTATTAAACTACGCCATTATGAATTGTGGGGCGGAATTTTACACGTATTGTAAGGCGTGTAATCCCCTTGGTTTGGTTGTTGTTTTGAGCCTTAAATGTGGCGTGTTGGTTATTGTATTCGGCCTTGAAAAAGGTGGCAAAGTGAGTAGAAACAAAAGAAGTTACGCGATTTTCCGTAGAATTAGAGGCAGTATACTTAGTATTATTCTACGTTAGAGACTAGAAGTTGATAGTCTTGTTGTGACCATTATAGGTTGACACTTCTCGTGCACGCGTATTCGCTTAGCTTGTGGATTTAGCGAAAGGTATGTGAACTATCTCCTCTTCTAGCATGATTCCTTAAGATAAAGAAAGTATGTCCTACTCCTTAAATGATCCATTCCTTGGTTGTATTTGGATTGCCTAAAATAGAAATTGTTCTATGTACTTCCTTGATTGTAATTTGATGTTTAAATTGTAAGTTGTATAATCCATTGCCTTAGTGAAGTTGGATTCTTAAAAGTGAAAGTATTTTACTTAAAGTACATAGAGTCTTGAAAAGGAAGTGGTTTCCAAATCTTTTGGCTAGTGCCTTAGTTCCAAAACCTAAGGGTCGTTATAATGACTTTAGGGGAGTCAAAGGAGTGATTTACTTAATTGTTTTAAGAGAGGAGAAATGACATGATTTAAGAGAAGAAACTTGTTTTCTAAATATTAAGAGACTTGAAGTATTTTGGAAAGTTAAGAACTTGATTTGTAAGTATGTGATACTTGGTTTTAAGTATAAGTCTCTTGGTTATAAAAAGGAATGAATATGTCTAAAACCATAAAGGGTTATAACGGCGTTATGGAAGGTTAAGAAAGTTGTCTATTTTGATTATTAGGCATAAGTTGCCTAGATTGTGAAAATTTGAAGTTACTTGATTTCAAGCTTTGAAATGAGTTTTCTAAAAGTGTAGTAACTTACTTTGAAAAATAGACACACCTTGATACTACGGGTGTTAGTATCTTGGGGTTTTACATAAAAAGGAGTCTTTTGAAAAGAATGTATGTACGTAGTACTTTGGCTTGTTTAATTGAGAATTATTCTATGTGTGCCTTGATAAGTACTTTGGCTTGTTTAATTGAGAATTATTCTATGTATGCCTTGATAAGTACTTTGGCTTGTTTAATTGAGAATTATTCTATGTGTGCCTTGATAAGTACTTTGGCTTGTTTAATTGAGAATTGCCAATGTGTGCTGGTGATAGCATTTGAGTACAAGTATTATGTTTTATTACGTTACCGCGACTCTCGGTTGGAGGGTCGGCTGCCTTGTTGTAAGTTTACTTGGATGTACCGACAGTGAGGTGGGATTCCACGGGTATGCTTCCATTATTTGTGTTACCCCATGGTCATGCTTATACGATGTGGGATTCCGGGGCATGCGACCACGAGGGATACTCCTTGGACATGCTTATACGATGTGGGATTAGGGCATGTGACCGGAGCGGGTTAGATTCGGTTGTTTGTATTACCCGTGGTCATGCTTATACGATGTGGGATTCCGGCACGCGACCACGAGGATACTCGCGGACATGCTTATACGATGTGGGTGTCACGACCGATCCGGGCCGTGATCGTGCCTTACCGGGCACCCTAGTGATACAACATCGAGAAAACCGGAAAATAAAACTTACACAAGAAACAAGATATATGATCATAAAACAGGCCAACCAAACGGTTACCTTCCAATAAAGTATATATATATAACTCTTTCAAAATGAACAGTTTAATCCTTTTTACAAACCCTGCCCACAACAGTACTACAGACCTCTAAGAGTTTTTATACAACATGACGGGACAGGGCCCCGCCATACCAGAATGTACAAAACCTACAACTCGGGTAACATACAAAAGATAAGCCTCGGAGGCGGGCTTCCAACGCTGAACCGTGATCCTAAGAGCGAGGATCAACTACCGATGTACTCCTACCTGCGGCATGAACGCAACCCCCCGAAGGAGGTCAGTACAACAGGTACCAAGTATGTGAAACTGAAAATACTGCAGTTAAATCATAACAGTCTACATAAAGCGGGAGACATGTATGATAACAAAAATACGATGCGCAATCATAAAGCGATCAAGTCGGGGACTCACGCCTCCGATGTCATTACTCAATATAACTATGGGTCTCACGCCCACAACATCAATCATGTTTGCATCATGGGCACATGCCCCCGGAATTCTGCATCGGTGTAGACATGTCCATGATGCAATAATAATAACAATGCCGCATGCCACATGCCCCGGATTGCCTCGGTGTAGACATGTCCATGTAACATCAACAACAATATCTTGGGTGATCAACCCGCCGCGTAGCCACGCCCCGAATTCTGCGCCGGTGTAGACATGTCCATGTAACCACAATAACAATATATCGGGTAATCAACCTGCTGCGTAGCCACATGCCCGGTCTGCATCGGTGTAGACATGTCCATGATGCAACAATAATAACAATATACCGCACCACCAGGCTATCAAAACCAAGGTCAAGCATAGTACCTGACTTCTAGACTTTTATAAAAGATCCACTCTTTCTCGAAGTCACACGATATCAACGTTTGCACAACAAAGGCTATCACAACAAGCATAGGCGAGTTACACAACAACAAGCATAGGCGAGTTACACAACAACAAGCATAGGCAAGTTATACACAACTCAAGGTACTTCCATTTTGTTTCCAAGTCTGGGTTTTAACCCTAAAGTACTACGTACATTAACTCTTTTTAAAGGATCCGTTCCTTTCACAAAAGTCACATAATACCCGTAGTATAAAATAGAGTGACTATCTTTTTTAAGTAAACCAAAATACTTCCCTTTGTAAAATCAAGTAACAACATTATTTTCCAAACGTTCAAGTTTGCCTAATTTCAAATGCTCAAGTTTCTCATTTTAGAAAGGTTTCATAACTCATAGTCTTAATCTCTTTTAGAACAATTGAGTAACATATGTCTTGACGTGAGTAGTTTATTCTTGTTTACAACAATCTTGTTACAATGACCATGATCTAGGAAATGTAATACAATTTTATCTTATCTTAGCTTACATGCGGATGGAGGTTTCTCTGGTTTTAATAATAATTTTGTTATTTGTCAATACACTTTCCTTTATTAGCGCTGCTGTGGTTTGTTCGACACTTATTCTCATTTCCTAAATCAATAAAACATTATTCTTTTTAAAACCAAGTACTCATTACTCGCGAATGAGGTTTCAAAACACTTTTAACAAAATGTTAATTACCAAGTAAAACAAGTTAAGTCTCTTATCTTTCAAGATCAAGTCTCTTAACTTCTACAATCAATAAACCAATCTTTTACCTACATAGAGTCGTTATAACTAACTTCCCATAAAGCTATTATAACACCCTATGTTTTAAACCAACCAACTCATTTAGCACGTATGCGTCTACGTACTACATAGTTTACAAAGCATCATGCTAGAAGGATAGGAAGAGGTTCACATACCTCGCGACGATTATCGACAATAAGCAAAACGCTCCACAAGATCAGAATGGCTAGCCGTTTCCACTCTTCAAGTAGAATACGCCACTCGTAGTACTTCCACCTATAAGGCCACAAATGTCTATTAACTTCTAACCGCAGTTCCATATTCTACGTAGAAAATTGAAGACTCCCGCATGGCCGCGTAAATCTCTCCTCTATCGAGGCGGCTACCAAGCCAACCGGGGGTTATACGTCTAACCGGACGTATACAATTCTACTATCTGATAATACCACAAGTCTCATGTCTGATCCTATGTAATTACTGATTCGATTCTCTTCTTTAAATTCAGCTTAAGTCAAAAGACATTGCCGCAAAGCTATGCTTAGTTCTATATATAGTATACCTCAACTATATAATCCTACAATATGTAATTTCCAATTACAATATGGGGACTTGAATATTTACCTCGTTAAGCACAAAATTATCCATGTTATAATGTCGTTCGTGAGCAAGGTTTAGCTCCTACTCGTGCGCTCAATCCGCTCCAAACAACCCTTAAGTTCTAACCAACTTCTACTTAAATACTTCAACCAACTATGAAGATTTCCTTAGGGTTTGGTTTGAGACTAAAAGGACAAAAGGTAGTATTTCCTGGCTCACGATAGAGGTAACTTTTGGAATACAACAAGGTAAAGGCTAAGGTATTTTGGGCATTATAACAATACTTGGAGAGTATTTCTACCAAGAGGGGGGGTGTATTATACGAAACAACTAGGCTAGGGGGGGGGGGTGGACCTCTCGGCCAAAGGCCATTAGGAGGGGGAGGAGGAGGCTCTCGGCCACAAGGCCTCATGAGGGGAGGAGAGGCTAGGACGAGAACTACACTCGAAAGGGAGGAGAGGGACTCAAGACTTGGAAGATTTGGGCTGAAGAAGACTTCAAGCTTAGGGGGGTATTTAGAGGAAAACCAAAGGCCAACCAATGGCCAAGATCAAGCCAGGTGCAAGGCAAGTGTAAGGCCAAGATCAAGCCAAGTGCACCCTAACCCTACTCCACAAAACACTCCACAAAAACAAGGCACAAAACAAGCCACAATTCAAGGCCATTCGTCCAGGCCAAACCGCCCACTTTAGGCGTCCACTGAGGTGACAAGTGTCACCCTCTCGTTGGTCAAAACATTTCGTCTCTCGGAAAAATCCGCAAAATTAAAAAGGACATAGCCGAATTTTCCTTCGCAAGCTTTGTAAAGCGTTTGGTCGAAAAACGACTCTAACCGGGTGTTGTGCACATAATTTCGAACCTATGCCAAACTTTAAGTCTCAAATTGTAAATGCGACGTCCTTAAGTATATACTGCGGAAATACGGGTATAACATTCTCCTCGCTAGAAACATTCGTCGAATGTTCCTTCTCAAGCGGATAACGATAAAGTTCCTCTAACAAGTTGCCAACGCCACGGCAGCACAAAATAACACGTTCTCTTCCTTCCTTACTCGTCGTGCCGCCGAACACTTGAACTCTCCCAAGACGTACTCATACTTGGTCATCACGGTTTCCAAAGCGTGGAGTCACTACCTCCAAACTTGGTCATCTTACTAGCTTCACTTTTCCGCGAAGGCCATTCCGGCCTTCACGAACCGATTGCAGTCGAACGATCCACGAACTCATACGATGGTTAACTAAACTCGCCTAGCATCCTCGTGACCCTACCACTGGCGGGACCACCTCGAACCGACCCGCATGGCCGGGCTGCGGGTTGACCCGCGAATGGTCCTCAACCCGACCCCACCACCGCACCACACTCTTGTTCCCCGATCCGGAACAATCTTACCTATTCAAGTCATGAAAGCTACCACTTCCATTTTACACAACCCAATGAATTCCCCACAATAACTCCACGTATACTACGCACTCTGATAAAGGTCAAACATAGAATAAATCTTTTACACAAGACGACCTTACCTCTAAGGTCTCAATCGTGAAATAGTCTAAGGTTCACACTTACCATGCCCCCAGGCTTACCCTTCTACACTAACCAGTTTTCTAAATCACATTTTAGCACAAAGCTATCCGAACATAACACTAAACACATCATCATAACAAGCCTACAAAACTCTAGAGGGTTAAGGATATACCTGTCTCTACCGCTTTTCTAATCACGATCCACGCCTGCAGGCGTAGCTAGTGAAGGTGATGAACCACCATCGATCTGAAGGTGAGTCGTAACATCCGTGCTACCGCCCTGGACGGTTCCTCGCAAAATGGCCTCGCTGTAAAAATAACAAGCTCCCTTGGCACCACGACACTCCCGAAATGCGGTCTACCACATCGACCACAGAGGTAGGGGTATCGTCCGCCAACACCCTACTCGCGAGCACGAACCTCGAGCCACGACCGCTCCGAATACTCTGGATGCCCTGAAGGTTGTGGAGGACCACTCTACACTGGTGGAGGTATAAAACTAGTCTGCTGCTGAGGCGGTCCGCCTCGAAAGTCACCAAAGGACCCTGTTGTTCTGGCCCTCTTCTGCTGATCTTGGTCATTCCGTCGACCTCTCCGCTCTTCACCCCCAAGTGCATAAGCCTGCATGCGGGCAATGTCCATGCCGGTGAAGAGCTACACGAGCAAGCCTCGCCAAGTAATCATCTAACCCAAGAACGGTGTACTCTGTCCTCCATATCAGCTACTACAACGGGGGCATAACGAGCCAAGGAGTCGAACTCCACATTGTACTCCCGAACTGTACGCCCGTTCTGCCTCAACATCAAAAATATGTCGGTCCGAGCCCTCCTCATCTGTGGAGGCAAGAAATGTGCAAGAAATGCCCCCGAGAACTCGTCCCAAACGGCTGGAAGTGCATTCTCTCCCCGGGACAGCTCCCACAAATCAAACCAGTCAACTGCGGTATCACGCAGCCGATGCGAACCTAAGACCACCGACTCGGTCTTCGAAGCCTTGATCACTCTCATGATCCGTCAGAATTATCGGATGAACTCCTGCGGATCATCCTCAGGCCTCGACCCGTAGAACTCTGGCGGGCTACATCTCAGAAAGTCCTGTAGCCTCAAACTATCCGATCTAGGGTGAACCACTGGCGCTACTGGAACTGCTGCGTCCAGCCTATCCTCATGTCTGGCCACGACCGCGGCAATAATCGGGCCAACTCGCGTAACCCATCTCTCTGCTCCGGTGTGGGGTGGAGGCTCGTCTTGTGGTCTCAGTGACGGCTGCTGCGGCTCTAGCTTCTTTGAAGTGGCGTCGCAAACCTCGCCGTCAAGCATAATCTCAGTCTTGGCCGGGCTGCGCCTCGTACTCCTCGTATCTCACTAGCGGCACCTCGGTGCCTTGCCTTCGGGCTCGGTTGCCTTGCGGCGGAGGCATAATCGGTAAAAACGAGATACGTCGGAGGGTCCAACTTACAACATGACTCTAAGGCACGATCTCGTAATGAGAAGAATGGAAACCAATCCTAAATGTCCTGCGACCTCACGATTATAGATGTGGTGCACAACACATCGATAATCAAGACTTACTAGACACGATGCATAGACACGCCAGAGATTAACTGCTCTGATACCACTTTTGTCACGACCCGATCCCGGGCCCGTGACTGGTGCCTTACCCCGGGCACCCTAGTGATACAACATCAGAGAAAACCAGCGGAAAATAAAACTTACACAAGAAACAAGATATATGATCATAAAACAGGCCAACCAAACGGTTACCTTCCAATAAAGTATATATATATATAACTCTTTCAAAACGAACAGTTTAATCCTTTTTACAAACCCTGCCCACAACAGTACTACAGACCTCTAAGAGTTTTTATACAACATGACGGGACAGGGCCCCGCCATACCCCTGAATGTACAAAAAACCTACAACTCAGGGTAACATACCAAAAGATAAGCCTCCGGAGGACGGAGCTTCCCAACGCTGAACCGTGATCCTAAGAGCGAGGATCAACTACCGATGTACTCCTACCTGCGGCATGAACGCAGCCCCCCGAAGGAGGTCAGTACAACAGGTACCAAGTATGTGGCGAAAATACTGCAGTTAAATCATAACAGTCTACATAAAGCGGGAGACATGTATGATAACAAAAATACAGTACGCAATCATAAAAGCAGTCAAGTCAGGGACTCACGCCCTCAATGTCATTACTCAATATAACTATGGGTCTCACGCCCACAACATCAATCATGTTTGCATCATGGCCACATGCCCCCGGAATTCTGCATCGGTGTAGACATGTCCATGATGCAATAATAATAACAAAGGGGGGAGGGGTGGCCTCTCGGCCAAAGCTCCACAAAGGGGGGAGGGATGGCTTTTGGATGAATCACAAGCAAGAGGGAGAGGGAGGGTTTTCAAGACTTGGAAGTTTTTGGAATGGATGAAGTCTTCACACTTAGGGGGGTATTTATAGCAAAACCAAAGGCCAACCAAGGGCCAAGATCCTTCCAAGTGTATAGCAAGTGTAAGGACAAGATTAAGCCAAGTGCACCCTAAACCCTACTCCACAAAACACTCCACAAAACAAGCCACAAAGCAAGGCACAAAACAAGGGGCCAATCGGCCAAGGCCAACCAACCTTGACCGCCCTCCAAATCGTCAACGAGGTGACAAGTGTCACCCTCCGCTGGTCCAAAATGTTTCGTCTCTCGGAAAAATCCGCAAAAATTTTAAATGACATAGCCGTAATTTTTCCAACGTAAGTAATGAAACGTTTCATTTAAAAACGACTCAAATCGCACTTGTGCCCAAAATGAATCGGCCAAGCCTAATGAAGTTCGAAAATTCTACGTCGCCCCCACGTACATACCGGAAATACGGGTATAACATTCTCCCTCCTTAGAAACATTCGTCCGAATGTTCCTTCTAAGTCTCAAAACAAGCGTGCGCGATATAGTCTTCACTACTATACTTACGAGAATCAAACATGCCACACTGCCACAAAATAACATGCGCGCAAAAACCCAAATCCACGCCAACGAGGAACCACCTCGGTTAGCACAAAAGTCCCCACCAAGGTCTAAAATATACTCGCCCGCACCTACATTTCACAAAAGAAACGATCACACACGTTCACTTCTCCTCTATCTCGTCGCACTTTCTCGAACACTCGAGCTCTTTCTAGTATCCGTACCACACTCCGTCAACGTTCGTTTCAACCGGAGTTACTACCTCCAACTTGGTCATCTTACTACCTCGATTTCCTCTAAGGCCATTCTCGGCCTTCACGAACTGATTCAGTCGAACATATCTATGAACTCATACGATGGTCATCTAAACTTGGGCCTAGCACCTCGTGACTCGCCACTGGCGGGACCACCTGCAGCTGACCGCTTCCTCGAACGGGGCGGGTTGGCCCGCAACATGGCCCCAACCCGACCCATCAGCGCCAACTCCGCTCCCGACACGGAACACATCAAGAGCTACCACTTCCATCTCACACTAACCAGATTTTTAAATCACACTATAGCACAAAGCTATCCGAACATAACACTTAACACATCATTAACATCAACACATACAAGTATCTCTGAGGTTAAGGATATACGAAACTAGGCGGTTCGGGACCGCTAAATCGGAACTTCCACCGCGACCTCTGCGTGGCCCGCAATCGCTTCTAGTAGTCGTGCTATCCTACCAGCGCTACCCACAGTCGAGACGATCTCTCGTCATATGGCCTGTTGGCCAAGAATAACAAGCTCCTCGGTACTACGACACTCCCGAAATGCGGTCTACCACATCGACCACACCGAGGTAGGGGTGATCATCCGCCAACACCCCTACTCCCGAACATCTGAAACACAGGAGCCACGACCGCCTCGAATATCCTGCGGTCCGGCGTCGTCACACCCCAAATTCGGGCCGTGGATCGTGCCTTACCACAGGCACCCTAGTGATACATACATCGAGAAAATCAGCGGAACATAACATGAGTCATTTAACAAGAGATATAATAAATAAACAAAGCAACTAAAAACATTTGCCTTGGTATATACATAAAACACGAGCAGTTTAATCCTTTTACAACCCTGCCCACAACAGTACTACAGACCTCTAAGATATACAATGACTATGACGGGACAGGGCCCCGCCATACCCCTGAATGTACAAGAACCTACAACTCAGGGAACACCTACCAAAGATAAGCCTCCGGAGAAACGGAGCTTCAAATCTGTTGAATTGTGATCCTATGGCGAGGATCCACGGCCGATGTACCTCTACTGCGGCATGTAACGGCCACGAGGAGGTCGATAACAGGTACCAAGTATGTGAAACTGTACAATACTGTAAATGAAATCATACTAGTCTATATAAAGCAGGAGACATGTATGATAACCAAACTACAGTTCACAACATAAAACAGTCATCACTCCACTATAACTATGGGTCTCACGCCCACAACATCAATCAGGTTCGCATTATGGCCGCATGCCCCCGGAATACTGCATCGGTGTAGACATGTCCATGATGCAACAATAATACCAATGTCCCATGGCCACATGCCCCCGGAATTTCTGCATCGGTGTAGACATGTCCATGTGACCTCAACAACAAGACAAAGAATCCAAATGGAAGATACGTGCGCTACGATCGTGTCGGTATGTCCAAAGGAAACAATAAGACAACTTTCCAAATGGACGATACCCGTGCGCTACGCATCGTGTCAAGATGTCCAAAAGGAAAAATCCTGGCGTTAATCGAAATGGAAGCATACCCGTGCGCTACGCATCGTGTCAGTATGTCCAAAGCGATTAACAACAAGACCTTAACCGAAATGGAAGCATACCCGTGCGCTACGCATCGTGTCAGTATGTCCAAAGCGATTAACAACAATAATACTATCAACAGGAACGTACCCGTGGAATTCCTCCGTCACTGCCGGCACATCCAAGTAAGTTCTCAACTACCAACCGACCTCTATCGAGACGCGGTAACACAGAAACACAACGATTGTACAATAAAGGCTATCATCACGAGCATAGGCAAGTTTCACAACAACAAGCATAGGCAAGTTTCACACAACTCAAAGTACTTTCATTTTATGCCAAAGTCCGGGTTTTTAACCCCAAAGTACTACATACGTTAAGTTCTTTTAAAAGAGATCCATTACTTTTATAAAAGTCACCCGATACCCGTAGTATTAGAATGACCAACCCACCTTCTTTTTCAAAATCAAGTAACAACATTCTTTTCCTAAGTTCCAGTTTGCCTAGTTTCAATCACTCAAGCTTCTCATTTTCAAATGGTTTCATAGTTCCCAAACTTAATCACTTGATTCCTTTTTAGAACAATTGAGTAACATATGTCATATATGTGAGTAGTTTATTCTTGTTTATAACGATCTTATTACAGCAGCCATGATCTAGAAAATGTAATATCATTTTGTCTCATCTTAGCTTCTATGCAGATGGAGGTTTCTACTGGTTTTAATACAACACATCATTATTCAATACATTTTCCTTTTATTAACGCTGCAGTGGTCTGTCGATACACATTCTGATTCCCGAAATCAGTAAAACATTATCCCTTTAAAAACCAAGTACTCATTACTCACGAATGAGGTTTCATACAAACACCCACATTAAAACAAATAAGTTAAGTCTCTTATCTTATAAGATCAAGTCTCTTAACTTCTAACATCAGTAAACCATTTCCACTTACATAAGGTCGTTATAACTAACTTCCCATAAAGCTATTATAACACCCTATGTTTTAAACCAACCAAATCACTTAGCACATGTACGTCTACCGTACTACATAGTTCACAACAATCATGCTAGAAAAGATAGGAAGAGGTTCACATACCTCGCGACGATTTATCGACAATAAGCAAAATGCTCCAAGTACTACAACCTCGCTAGCCCTTTCCACTCCTCGAGTAGAATACGCTACTCTCAGTACTTTCACCTATAAAGGTCACAAACGTCTATTAACCCCAAAACACAAGTTTCTATCTTTCTATAGAAAATTGGCAAAGACTCTCCCATGCAGCGTAAATCTCCTCCTCTACCGAGGCCGGCTACCAACCCAACCAGGGGGGGGGGGGGTTTACACGTCTAACCGGACGGGTACAATTCGACACAAGTCTCATCGCTGATACACCCATGTAAATACAGTTCAGTTCAGTTCTTTATTCTTCAGGCTTAAGTCAAAAGACATTGCCGAATACTAAGTATAGTTCCATATATAGTATACTTCAACTATATATTCAACCAAACATGTAATTTCCAATTACAATAGAGGGACAAGATAATTACCTCGATAAGCCCAAAATTATCCGAGTTTAAAGTCGCTCCTGAGCAAGGTTTAGCTCCACTCCGTGCGCTCCAAACCACTCCAAACAACCCTTAGAAGTTCTAACCAACTTCTACTCACATACTTCAACCAACTATGAAGATTTCCTTAGGGTTTCGGTTTGAGACTAAAAGGACAAAAGGTAGTATTTCCGGACTCTACGTTAAAGAGGTATCTTTGGAATACTACAAGGTACAAGGCTAAGGTATTTTGGGCATTATAACAATACTAGGAGAGTATTTCTATACCACAACAAGGGGTATTATACGAAAACAACTAGGCTAGGGGGGGGGTACCCCACGGCTAGCACCACAAAGGGGGGGAGGGGAACCCCTCGGCCAAAGGCCACACGAAAAGGGGGGAGGGGGGAGGCTCTCGGCTAAGATCTCACAAAGGGGGAGGAGAGGGTTTCAAGACTTGGAAGTTTTTGGAATGGATGAAGTCTTCACACTTAGGGGGGTATTTATAGCAAAACCAAAGGCCAACGAGGGCAAGATCCTTCCAAGTGTATAGCAAGTGTAAGGGCAAGATTAAGCCAAGTGCACCCTAAACCCTACTCCACCAAACATGCCACAAAACAATGCACCAAACAAGGCCAAAACAAGGCACAAAACAAGGAGCCAATAGGGCCAAAAACGTGAGCCAAAAGATCAAGCCAAATCGTGAACCACATCTTCCACTTGGACGCCCACTTGCTTCCAATGTGAGGGTGACACATGTCACCCTCCCGTTGGTCCAAAATGTTTCGTCTCTCGGAAAAATCCGCAAAAATTAAAAAGGACATAGCCGGAATTTTCCCTACGAAAGCTGTGGAAACGTTTCGTCGGAAAATGACTCTCAGACTTGTGCCCAAATGTAACCGGCCAAGCCATTTAGGCGGGGTGACACGTGTCACCTCCTATTGGCCCTCATGAAACGTCTTCAAAAATATCCACAATACCGAAATCTCAAAACAAAGCGGGCCACAAAAGTAGAATTTCTCCCGTGGGCCCCACGTGACCATTTCCGAAAATAAAATCTCAAAATTCTAATATAATCTATGAAGTCCAAATACCAAATCTGGGAATCCAATTCCCATTAACGAACCTTTTTCTTCACAAATAACCGGAAACTTTTCCGTCGAAAACTCACATCTTTCTTTCTTTTCAAAATTTCTGCCGTACGCTCGCACGTACGTCCTCACATACATACCCTGCAACTACGGGGTATAACATTCTCCCCTCCTTAGAAACATTCGTCCCGAATGTTCCTTCTCAAAGACGGATATCTATGAAGTTCCTCTAACAAGTTGTCAACGCCACAGCTTGGCCACGAAATAACACACGTTATCTTCCTTCCTTACTCGTCGTGCCCTTCTCGAACACTTGAACTCTCCCAGTACGTACCATACTTCAGTCATTACTTCCGTTCCCGAAAATCTCTGGAGTCACTACCTCCAAACTTGGTCATCTTACTAACCTCAAACTTCCTTAAGGCCATTCCCGGCCTTTACGAACCGCTTCTGGTCGAACACATACACAAACTCATACGATGGTCGTCTAAACTCGGGCCTAGCACCCTCGTGACCCTATCACCTGGCGGGACCACCCAGAACTGACCCCACCCCAAACCGGGTTACGGGTTGACCCGCAAATGGTCCTCAACCCGACCCCCAACCGCGCCAAACTCTTGTTCCCCGATCCGGAACAATCTTACTATTTCACATCATGAAAGCTACCACTTCCATCTCACACTACCCACGGACTTATCACACAAATAAATCCCACGTATACTACTCACCCTTATAAAGGTCAAACATAAAACGAATCTTTTACTCAAGACGACCTTACCTCTAAGGTCTCAGTCGTGAAATAGTCTAAGGTTCACACTTACCATGCCTCCATACGTATCCTTCCAACTAACCATGCATTCTAACTCACACATATCACAATGCTATCCGTACATAGCACACAATAATGAGATCATCATAACAAGCATACCAAAACTCTAGAGGGTTAAGGATATACCGAAGCTACCGCTCACTCTAATCATAGGCACGCCTGCGCAGGCTTATACAGAAGGTGATAAACCAGCCCACAGATCCCGAAGGTGAGTCGTAACATCCGCGCTTCCCTTGGTAGGGTTCCTCGCAAAATGGCCCGCTGGCCGCATGCAAAACAAACTCCCAATCTAGCACGACACTCTCCAAAATGGAGTCTACCACAATGGTCACAACGAGGTAGGGGTGGCTTCACCGTTAACACCGCTCCGCCAAAATCTGAACCTCGAGCCCCGACCTCCTCAAGAAGGCGGTGGAGGACCACTGCATGCCGGTGGGGTATATAACTAGCTCGCCGAGGCGGTCCGCCTCGAAAGCCACCAAAGGACCTGCCGCCCCGGCCTCTTCTGGCGATCCAGTCATTCCGTCGACCCTCCGTGCCTCACATCCTAGTGCATGAGCTCGCATGCGGGCAATGTCCATGCGGTGAAGAGAAACACCCGCACAAGACTCACCATATAATCATCTAGCGGTGACGAGCGATGCACCCTATCCTCCATATCGCAACTAGCGCAGGACATATCGAGCCAAAGAATCGAACTCGACATTGTACTCCCGACGGCGCCTCTCGTCTCAAGAACAAAAATCGCCGGCCCGTGCCCTCCTCATCCGCGGAGGCAAGAAGTGCGTGAGAAAGCCCCGAAAACTCATCCCATACTTTGGAGGTGCATGCTCTCCCGAAAGCTCCTATGAATCAAACCAATCGATGCGGTATCACGCAGCCGATGCGAACCAAAGGTCATGCAACTCGGTTTAAGCCTTGATCACCCGCATGATTATTTGAATCGCCGGATGAACTCCTGCGGATCATCCTCGTGCCTCGACCCATAAAACTCGGCGGGCTACAACTCGTAAAGTCCCGTAGCCTCAAACTATCTGCTCGGGGGTGAACCACTGGTGCTCTCGAATCGAACTGCGTGATCCACTCTCATATCGCCACAACGGCCAATAATCGGGCCATCTCTTGTGACCCATCTCCCTGCTCGCATGGGGCTGGAGGCTCAGTATTGTAGTCTCATCGCCCACCGCTGCGGCTCTAAACTCGCTGGTCGGGCGGCGTCGCGAAACCGCGTCTCAAGCACAACCTCAGTCTTGTCGGGCTCGCGCTCGCACTCTCGTATCTCACTAGCACCCTCACGCTGCCTGCCGGGGCTCTGCTTGCGCATGGAGGCATAATCGGTAAAACGAGATACGTCGAGGGTACAACTTACAACACACGCCTCTAAGGCTCGAATGAGAAGAATGGAAACCAATCCTAAATGTCCTATAGCCTCCTGATTATAGATGTGGTGCACAACACACCGATAATCAAGACTCTACTAGACACGGTCTGTAGACACTTTCCGAGGATTAACTGCTCTGATACCACTTTGTCACAACCCGAAATTCGGGCCCGTGACTGGTGCCTTACCCTGGGCACCCTAGTGATACATACATCAGAGAAAATCAGCGGAACATAACATGAGTCATTTAACAAGAGATATAATAAATAAACAGGCCAACCAAAAACAGTTGCCTTCAGTATATACATAAAACCTGAACAGTTTAATCCTTTTACAACCCTGCCCACAACAGTACTACAGACCTCTAAGATATCTGATGACTATGACGGACAGGGCCCGCCATACCTCGAATGTACAAGAACCTACAACTCGTGGAACACCTACCAAAGATAAGCCTCCGAGAAACGGAGCTTCAATCTGTTGGCTGTGATCCTATGAGCGAGGATCCACGGCCGATGTACCTCACTGCGCGCATGAACGGCCTCAAGAGGTCAAGACAACAGTACCAAGTATGTGAAACTGCAATCGTAAATGAAATCATACTAGTCTATATAAAGCGGGAGACATGTATGATAACCAAACTCTGATTCACAACATAAAACAGTCATCACTCCACTATAACTATGGGTCTCACGCCCACAACATCAATCAGGTTCGCATTATGGCCGCATGCCCCCGGAATACTGCATCGGTGTAGACATGTCCATGATGCAACAATAATACCAATGTCCCATGGCCACATGCCCCCGGAATTTCTGCATCGGTGTAGACATGTCCATGTGACCTCAACAACAAGACAGCAATCCAAATGGAAGCATACCCGTGCGCTACGCATCGTGTCAGTATGTCCAAAGGGAAACAATAAGACAACTTTCCAAATGGACGCATACCCGTGCGCTACGCATCGTGTCAGTATGTCCAAAAGGAAATCACAAGGCGTTAATCGAAATGGAAACATACCCGTGCGCTACGCATCGTGTCAGTATATCCAAAGCGATTAACCACAAGACCTTAACCAAAATGGAAGCATACCCGTGCGCTACGCATCGTGTCAGTATGTCCAAAGCGATTAACAACAAGACCTTAACCGAAATGGAAGCATACCCGTGCGCTACGCATCGTGTCAGTATGTCCAAAGCGATTAACAACAATAATACTATCAGCGAGGCGTGCGGTGGAATTCCTCCGTCCGCTGGACATCCAAGTAAGTTCTCAACTACCAACCGACCCTCTATCGAGAGACGCGGTAACACAGAAACACAACGATTGTACAATAAAGGCTATCATCACGAGCATAGGCAAGTTTCACAACAACAAGCATAGGCAAGTTTCACACAACTCAAAGTACTTTCATTTTATGCCAAAGTCCGGGTTTTTAACCCCAAAGTACTACATACGTTAAGTTCTTTTAAAAGAGATCCATTACTTTTATAAAAGTCACCCGATACCCGTAGTATTAGAATGACCAACCCACCTTCTTTTTCAAAATCAAGTAACAACATTCTTTTCCTAAGTTCCAGTTTGCCTAGTTTCAATTACTCAAGCTTCTCATTTTCAAATGGTTTCATAGTTCCCAAACTTAATCACTTGATTCCTTTTTAGAACAATTGAGTAACATATGTCATATATGTGAGTAGTTTATTCTTGTTTATAACGATCTTATTACGTGACCATGATCTAGAAAATGTAATATCATTTTGTCTCATCTTAGCTTCTACATGCGGATGGAGGTTTCTCGGTTTTAATACAACACATCATTATTCAATACATTTTCCTTTTATTAACGCTGCAGTGGTCTGTCGATACACATTCTGATTCCCGAAATCAGTAAAACATTATCCCTTTAAAAACCAAGTACTCATTACTCACGAATGAGGTTTCACACAAACACCACATTAAAACAAATAAGTTAAGTCTCTTATCTTATAAGATCAAGTCTCTTAACTTCTAACATCAAGAAACCATTTCCACTTACATAAGGTCGTTATAACTAACTTCCCATAAAGCTATTATAACACCCTATGTTTTAAACCAACCAAATCACTTAGCACGTATGCGTCTACCGACTACATAGTTCAACAATCATGCTAGAAAAGATAGGAAGAGGTTCACATACCTCGCGACGATTTATCGACAATAAGCAAAATGCTCCAAGTACTACAACCTCGCTAGCTTTCCACTCATAAGGTAGAATACGCTACTCTCAGATCTTTCACCTATAAAGGTCACAAACGCCTATTAACCCCAAAACACAAGTTTCTATCTTTCTATAGAAAATTGGCAAAGACTCTCCCCGCAACAGCGTAAATCTCCTCCTCTACCGAGGCCGGCTACCAAGCTAACCAGGGGGGGGGGGGTTTACACGTCTAACCGGACGTGTACAATTGAACACAAGTCTCATCTGATACCCTATGTAAATACTGATTCGATTGATTCTTTATTCTTCAGGCTTAAGTCAAAAGACATTGCCGAATACTAAGTATAGTTCCATATATAGTATACTTCAACTATATATTCAACCAAACATGTAATTTCCAATTACAATAGAGGGACAAGATAATTACCTCGATAAGCCCAAAATTATCCGAGTTTAAAGTCGCTCCTGAGCAAGGTTTAGCTCCACTCCGTGCGCTCCAAACCACTCCAAACAACCCTTAGAAGTTCTAACCAACTTCTACTCACATACTTCAACCAACTATGAAGATTTCCTTAGGGTTTCGGTTTGAGACTAAAAGGACAAAAGGTAGTATTTCCGGACTCTACGTTAAAGAGGTATCTTTGGAATACTACAAGGTACAAGGCTAAGGTATTTTGGGCATTATAACAATACTAGGAGAGTATTTCTATACCACAACAAGGGGTATTATACGAAAACAACTAGGCTAGTGGGTACCCTGTGGCTAGCACATGAGGGAGGAACCCTCGGCCAAAGGCCACACGAAAAGGGGGGAGGGGAGAGGCTCTCGGCTAAGATCTCACAAAGGGGGAGGAGAGGGTTTCAAGACTTGGAAGTTTTTGGAATGGATGAAGTCTTCACACTTAGGGGGGTATTTATAGCAAAACCAAAGGCCAACCAAGGGCCAAGATCCTTCCAAGTGTATAGCAAGTGTAAGGGCAAGATTAAGCCAAGTGCACCCTAAACCCTACTCCACCAAACATGCCACAAAACAATGCACCAAACAAGGCCAAAACAAGGCACAAAACAAGGAGCCAATAGGGCCAAAAACGTGAGCCAAAAGATCAAGCCAAATCGTGAACCACATCTTCCACTGGGCGCCACTGTTTAATGCGAGGTGACACATGTCACCCTCCCGTTGGTCCAAAATGTTTCGCCTCTCGGAAAAATCCAAAAATTAAAAAGGACATAGCCGGAATTTTCCTACGAAAGTGGAAACGTTTCGCCGGAAAACGACTTAGTCGGCACTTGCGCCCAAATGTAACCGGCCAAGCCACTGGCGGGGTGACACGTGTCACCTCCTATTGGCCCTCATGAAACGTCTTTGAAAAATATCCACAATGGAAATCTCAAAACAAAGCGGGCCCACAAAAGTAAATTTCTCGTGGGCCCACGTGACCATTTCCAAAATAAAATCTCAAAATTCTAATATAATCTATGAAGTCCAAATACCAAATCTGGGAATCCAATTCCCATTAACGAACCTTTTCTTCACAAATAGCGGAAACTTTTCCGTGAAAACTCACATCTTTCTTTCTTTTCAAAATTTTCTGTACTCAGACGTGACGTCCTCACATACATACCCCGCAACTACGGGTATAACAAATGGAGGACCACTCGCAATGGCGGAGGTACATAACTAGTCTGCCGAGGCGGTCGCCTCGAAGTCGCCAAAATATCGGCCGGCTTGGCTTAACCTGTGAAGCGGTCTACCGTCGATCTGCGCTCCTCGCACCCAAGTGCATGAGCACGAATGCGGGCAATGTCCATGCCGGTGAAGAAACACCCGCACAAGACTCGGCCATATAATCATCTAGCGGTGGCGTAGCGATGCACCATATCCTCCATATCTGCAAAGCGCAGAGGACATATCGAGCCAAAGAATCGAACTCGACATTGTACTCGACAGCGGTCGCCTCTCTGTCTCGATAACAAAAATTTGTCGGCCCGTGCCCTCATCTGCGGAGGCAAGAAGTGCGTGAGAAAAGCCCGAAAACTCATCCCATATCTGGAGGTGCATGCTCTCCCGGAAAGCTCGCGAATCAAACGATCGGCTGCGGTATCACGCGGCCGATGCGAAGCGTCACAGACTCGGTCTCTCAAGCCTTGATCACCCGCATGATCCTTGTAATCGACGGATGAACTCCTGCGGATCATCCTCGTGCCTCGACCCATAAAACTCGGCGGGCTAACTCGAAAGTCCGTAGCCTCAAACTATTCGCTCTGGGTGCACCACGGTCGCTGAAGAATCGCGCATCCGGCTGTCCTCATATCTCGACACAACCACGGCCAATAATCGGGCCATCTCGTGACCCATCTCCCGCTCTAGCGTGGGACTGGAGGCTCAGTGCTGCAGATCTCATCGACCACGGCTGCGACTCTAAACCTCTTTGGTCTTGGCGGCGTCGCGAAACTCGCCGTCGGAAGCCTGTCTCAGTCTTGGCCAGGGCTGCGCCTCGTACTCCTCAGATCCCACTAGCAGCTCCTCGGCTGCCTTGCCTTCTGGCCTTTGGTCGCTGCGCGCGGAGGCATAATCGGTAAAATGAAACACATCGAGAGGGTCCAACTTACAACTCGACTCTAAGGCACGATCTTAGAATGAG
Organism: Przewalskia tangutica; assembly: GCA_029844215.1. Classification (NCBI taxonomy): domain Eukaryota; kingdom Viridiplantae; phylum Streptophyta; class Magnoliopsida; order Solanales; family Solanaceae; genus Przewalskia; species Przewalskia tangutica. Next base: position 42,611,364 of record CM056733.1, read on the forward strand.
AAGAATAGAAACTAATCCTACATGTCCTATAGCCTCCGATTATAGATGTGGTGCACAACACACCGATAATCAAGACTCTACTAGACACGCCTGCAGACACCTTCCGAGGACTAATCGCTCACGATACCACTATGTCACACCGAAAATCGGGCGTGATCGTGCCTTACCGGGCACCTAGTGATACATACATCGAGAAAATCAGCGGAACATAAAACATGAGTCATTAAACAAGAGATATAATAAATAAACAGGCCAACCAAAACAGTTGCCTTCAGTGTATACATAATACCTGAACAGCTTAATCCTTTTACAACCCTGCCCACAGCGATTACTACAGACCTAAGATATACAACAACTATGACGGGGCGGGTTCGCCATACCACGAATGTACAAGAACCTACAACTCGGAAACATACCAAAGATAAGCCTCAGAAGAACGAGCTTTCCGACACGCTGAAATGAGATCCTAAGGCGGGGATCCACGATCGATGTACTCTACTGCGGCATGAACGCAGCCCCGAAGGAGGTCGATCTAACAGTACCAAGTATGTGAAATCACAATCAGTAAATGAAATCATAATAGCCTAAAAAGCAGGAGACATGTATGATAACCAAAATACAGTACGCAACATAAAAGCGATCAGTCAGGGACTCACGCCCTCAAAGTCGCCACTCAAATATAACTATGGGTCTCACACCCACAACATCCATCATGTTCGCATCATGGCCGCATGCCTCCGGAATACTGCATCGGTGTAGACATGTCCATGATGCAACAATAATAACAAGGCGCGTGGCCACATGCCGGAATCGCCTCGGTGTAGACATGCCCATGTAACCTCAATAACAATATACTGGGTGGTCAACCCTGCCGCATGGCCACATGCCCCCGGAATACTGCATCGGTGTAGACACGTCCATGTGACAGCAACAACAAGGCAAGATCAAAATGGAAACATACGTGGAATTCTCCATCACCGCCAAAGACGTCCAAGTAAGTTCTCGACAAGTCAACGGCCTCTATCGAGACGCGGTAACGTAAATACCACACTTGCACAACAAAGGCTATCATCACAAGCATAGGCAAGTTTCACAACAACAAGCATAGGCAAGTTTCACAACAACAAGCATAGGCAAGTTTCACATCACTCAAAGTACCTTCATTTTATGCCAAAGTCCGGGTTTTAACCCTAAAGTACTACGTACGTTAAATTCTTTAAAAGAGATCCATTACTTTTATCAAAGTCACCCGATACCCGTAGTATTAGAATGACCAACCCACATTCCTTTTCAAAATCAAGTAACAACATTCTTTCCTAAGTTCCGGTTGCCTAGTTTCAATTACTCAAGCTTCTCATTTTCAAATGGTTTCATAGTTCATAAACTTAATCACTTGATTCCTTTTAGAACAATTGAGTAATATATGTCTCACGTGAGAGTAGGTTATTCTTGTTTACAACATTCTTATTACAAGACCATGATCTAGAAAATGTAATATCATTTTGTCTCATCTTAGTTTCTATGCGGATGGAGGTTTCTCGGTTTTTAATACGATACATCATTATTCAATACATTTTCCTTTATTAGCCTGCGATGGTGCTGTCGATACACATTCGATTTCAAATCAAGAAACATTATCCCTTTAAATAAAACCAAGTACTCATTACTCACGAATGAGGTTTCGCATAAACATCCACATTAAAACAAATAAGTTAAGTCTCTTATCTTATAAGATCAAGTCTCTTAACTTCTAACATCAAGAAACCATTTTCTTTACCTCTCTTAAGACATTATACCTAACTCCCATAAAGCTAGTATAACTCTTTTTAAAACCTTTAAAACCAAGTGTTACTCTCCTTCAAAACGATTTATAAATCTTTTGAAATACATCAAGTTCTTTATTATAACTAGCGATTATAATTCACATCGATTACCTTTTAAAACCACAAAGTATTTTCTTACCTACATAAAGTTATAACCAACTTCCCATAAAGCCGTTATAACACTTTATGTTTTAAAACAATCAAACACGGTTAACACACGTATGCGTCTACCATACTACATAGTTCACACATATCATGCTAGAAGAGATAGGAAGAGGTTCACATACCTCGCGACGATTATCGACAATAAGCAAAAAGCTCAAGTACTACAACGCACTAGCCCTTTCCACTCCTCGAGTAGAATACGCTACTCTTAGTACTTTCACCTATAAAGGCCACAAACGTCAGTTAAATCTTAAACACAAGTTCCCATCTTTCTACAGAAAATTCGGCACCTCCCCACACAGTAAATCTCTCCTCTATCGAGGCCGGCCACTGCCGACTGGTGGGGTTTATACGTCTAACCGGGCGTGTACAATTCTACTCAAGAATACTACACAAGTCTCACTGATACACCCTATGTAATTACAGATTCGATTCGATTCTTTATTCTTCAGGCTTAAGTCAAAAGACATTGCCACAATACTACGTTCAGTTCTATATATAGTATACTTCAACTATATATTCTAACATGTAATTTCCAATTACAATAGAAGGACAGTAGTGTTTACCTCGATAAGCCCAAAATTATCCAAGTATAAAGTCGATCCTGAGCAACGCTTAGCTCCTACTCGGCGCCCAAACAACCCTTAGAAGTTCTAACCAACTTCTACTTACAGCTTCAACAACGGGTGAAGATTTCCTGAGGGGTTCGTTGTTGTGGCTCAAGGAAGTATCCTCGGATGTTCTGGGCTTTTGTCTAAGTGTACCGTTGGGAATACTACAAGGGATTTGGGCCCAGGCAGTTGGAACTTATAACAATACTAGGAGAGTATTTCTATACCCCAACAAGGTGTATTATAAGAAAACAACTAGGATAGGGGTACCCACGGCCAGCACCACAGGGGAGGGTGGCCTCTCGGCCAAAGCTCCACAAAGGGGGGGAGGGATGGCTTTTGGACGAATCACAAGCAAGAGGGAGAGGGAGGGTTTTCAAGACTTGGAAGTTTTTGGAATGGATGAAGTCTTCACACTTAGGGGGGTATTTATAGCAAAACCAAAGGCCAACCAAGGGCCAAGATCCTTCCAAGTGTATAGCAAGTGTAAGGACAAGATTAAGCCAAGTGCACCCTAAACCCTACTCCACAAAACACTCCACAAAACAAGCCACAAAGCAAGGCACAAAACAAGGGGCCAATCGGCCAAGGCCAACCAACCTTGACCGCCTCCAAATCGTCAACGAGGTGACAAGTGTCACCCTCCCGTTGGTCCAAAAATGTTTCGTCTCTCGGAAAAATCCGCAAAAAATATAAATGACATAGCCGGAATTTTTCCAACGTAAGCTGTGGAAACGTTTCGTCGAAAAACGACTCAAATCGGCACTTGTGCCCAAAATGAATTCGGCCAAGCCTAATGAAGTTCGAAAATTTCTACGTACGTCCCCCACGTACATACTCTGGAAATACGGGGTATAACATTATGGTAGTTATAATCAAATGCGACTTGATGTCATGTTATGCTACCAATGTGGATTGAAATGGAAATTGGATAAGAATTGGTATTGTTGTATTCATTAGGGCCGAAAATTGGACTAGTAGTTGTATAATTTGTTATTCATTTGTATTGGACTACCTTATTGATTGTGGTGAGCCAATTGGGGTTGTTTGGTTATTGTATTCGGCCTTGAAAAAGGTGGTAAAGTAAGTAAAAACAAAGGAGGTGCTGTCCGATTTTCCGTAGAATTTAGCGACTTAGCACCTAGAATATTCTACGTTTGAAGTAAGAGGTTAATGGACGTATTGTGGCCATTATTGGTTGAAGTATTTTGGAGCCTTTTTGCAACTTGTCGCTAGTCGTCGCGAGGTATGTGAACCTCTACTTTCTTTGGCATGATCCTACGTATGAAATATCCATGTGATAGTATTTCAAGATTCCTTCTACTCTTAGAAGTTAAGAAGTATTTACATTGTTGAATCTAAGTTAAGAGTATGTTTAAATTTCCTAAGTCCTTACTAGGTCTTATGGGAGACGTTGGTAAGAATGGTTAGGAAATTATGAGGTTTGATTTAAAGGCTATGTGTCTTGATTTGTTTAAAGTAAGTAAGTGGATTTTATGTTCGAAAATGACTTGAATTTATATGTGAAAAGGGGATTGATTTTAAAAGTGGAAGTTATATGATTTTAAGGGAATAAATTACTTGGTTTTGGAAGGTATGGAACTTTATATATTTTTTTATAAGTATAAGTAATTGGGCTTTAAAGGAAGTATGTTATGAAGTTTTAAGACTAAGAACTTTGATTGTCTTTTAAGGATTATGAAGTTTTAAGCGATACGATTCTTTTTAAGTATGTATGTACGTAGTATCTTTGGATCCAGTTTTCCTAAGTGTTGTAAGAATAAAAGTGTCTTAAGTTCTCTAAAATGGAAGGTTGTTATAACAGCTTTATGGGAAGTTGTTATGACGACTTAAGAAGAAGTAATAAGATGGTTTAAAAATGTTATGTAAGGAAAATCACACCGAGCCTACACATAGGCCGGATTATGTTATGAAATACACCGAGCCTACAAATAGGCGGACACGTTATGAAATACACCGAGCCTACAAATAGGCCGGATTACGTTATGAAATACACCGAGCCTACAAATAGGCCGGATTACGTTATGAGATACACTGAGCCTACACATAGGTCGGATTACGCCATATTACCCCGAGCCTACACATAGGCCGGGTTACGTCATCGTACACCGAGCCCCACAGGCGGGCCGGATTATGTTATATGATTCCACAGTACACCGAGCCCCACAGGCGGGCCGGATTATGTTATATGATTCCACAGTACACCGAACCCCGGCGGGCAGTTATGTTATATGATTCCACAAGACACCGAGCCCCGGCGGGCGGATTATGTTATATGATTCCACAAGACACCGAGCCCCGGGCGGGCGGATTATGTTATATGATTCCACGAGACACCGAGCCCCACAGCGGGCGGATTATGTTATATGATTCCACAAGACAATCGAACCCACAGCGGGCGGATTATGTCACATGATTCATCAAGACACCGTGTCCATAAATGGGCCGGATTATGTTATGAAAAGATATGTAAGTTATGTGAAAAAGACTGGATTAAACTCTTAAGTATGTATGTAAGAATATGTTGTTAAATCTTATTGAAAGAAGGAAAGGAACGATTAATATATGATTGATTTCAGGAGTTAATAGGACATTCTTTTATACAGATATGATTTGGTTATTGCATTTTATTTACATTTCCATACTAAATTTTTGTTATCGACTTCCGGGAAGTGCGTTCATGCCCGCAGTGATAGGTACAGGTTGGTGATCCTTGCTCTTAGGATCTCTGCTCGCTTTTGGAAAGAAGCTCCTTTCATTCGGAGGATTATCTTTTGTACGGTTTCACGATGTGGTAGACTTATGTACATTCGGGGTATGGCGGGGCCTGTCCCCATAGCTTGTAATTCTTAGAGGTCTGTAGTCACATGTTGTGGGTCGGTTTGTAAAAAGAAAGGGATGTAACTGCTGTTGTTATGTATATGTATATGTGTCCAGGAAGGTAGCCTTATCGGCTAACCTGTGGTTTAATTTCTCATTATTTTATTTTATAAGTTTCATGTATGTTCCGCTGCTATTCTCTGACGTATACCTGAACAGGGTGCCCAGGTAGGGCACCAGTCGCGGGCCCGGGGTCGGGTCGTGACAGAGGGGGAGGCTCTCGGCCACAAGGCCTCACAAGGGGGGGGAGGAGAGGCTAGGACGAGAACTACACTCAAAGGGAGGGAGAGGGACTCAAGACTTGGAAGATTTTGGATGAAGAAGTCTTCAAGCTTAGGGGGGTATTTATAGGAAAACCAAAGGCCAACCAATGGCCAAGATCAAGCCATGTGCAAGGCAAGTGTAAGGCCAAGATCAAGCCAAGTGCACCCTAACCCTACTCCACAAAACACTCCACAAAACAAGGCACAAAACAAGCCACAATTCAAGGCCATTCGTCCAAGGCCAAACCGCCCACTTTAGGCGTCCACTTGAGGGTCTCGTTGGTCAAAAATGTTTCGTCTCTCGGAAAAATCCGCAAAAATAAGAAAAGACATAGCCGGAATTTTCCCCTCGCAAGTTACGCAAAACGTTTCGTCGAAAAACGACTCTAACCGGGTGTTGTGCACAAAATTTCGAACCTATGCCAAACTTTAAGTCTCAAATTGTCGTACGTACGTCCTTACGTATATACTCTAGAAATACGGGGTATAACAGTGGGATTCCGGGGCATGTGACCAGGAGCGGGTTAGATTCCCAGATTTGTTTGTATTACCCCATGGTCATGCTTATACGATGTGGGATTCCGGGGCATGCGACCACGAGGGATATTGTTATATCATGGACTGCCGGCAGTGAGAAAGGATTCCACGGGCATGGTTGATATTATGGGCGTGAGACCCATAGTTATATTTGAGTAGTGACTTTGAGGGCATGCGTCCCTGACTTGATATGACTGCTTATGTATTGTGTATTGTAGGTTGGCTATCATACATGTCTCCTGTTTTGTTTAGACTGTTATGATTTCATTCTGATGCATTTCATCGTTTCACATACTTGGTACATTCTTCGTACTGACCTCCTTCGGGGGGCTGCGTTCATGCCGCAGGTTTAGGTACGTTGTTTGGTGATCTGCAGGTGTAGGACCCTGCTCGGAGTCTTTGGATAGCTCCTTCTGTTCGGGAGTTTATCTTTTTGGTATAAGTTCTTTCGATGTGCTTTTGTATGCGATTATGGGTACGGCGGGGCCTTGTCCCGCCATAGTTCAGTTTAAATCTTAGAGGTCTGTATTCATACGTGGGATTGGACTCATGTACGGTGTAGTGTCTTTTGTTATGTATTTTATATGGCAGCCTTGTCGGCTTTGCCCTTGTACGTATGTTGGTTTAAAAAAAAAGGTGTTATTTAAATTCCGCAAGTTTACTTAGTTGTTAAGGTAGAAGGGTGTCCAGGTAGGGCACCAGTCATGGGCCCGGGGTTCGGGGTGTGACAGAGTGGTATCAGAGCAGTCAGTCCTCGGAATGTCTACAGACCGTGTCTAGTAGAGTCTTGATTATCGGTGTGTTGCGCGCCACACCCATAAATAGGAGGCTACAGGACATTTAGGAGTTGGTTTCTATTCTTCTCACTCTGAGATCGTGCCCTAGAGCTGTGTTAGTAAGATAATTCCTCTCAGCGTATTTTTGTGTTCTGTTATGCCTCGAGAGGCAACAACCGCCTGAAGGGCAAAGAGTAGCATGAGCTACTAGTCGGACTCAGGAGTTGATAGGGCTTATACCTGTGGTATCTGGGATGTTGTTCCAGACGGCGAGTTCTTCTGCGCAGTTTTGAGACCCAGCACGAGCCTCGGTTCGCGATTAGGAGAAGACTATAGGGTCATGAGGAAGCGATTATGTTATTGACCAAGATAGCGGTGCTACTGATTTCATCGGCAGGAGGTTATTCGGCCTGAGACAGGTGTCTGAGAGGTAGAGGCAGCGGAGATCGGCGTAAGAGAGGCTAGACCGGTTGGTTATCCGGTGAGTTTTGGACGAGCGGCCTCGGAATGAGTGAGATATTCATCGCGGCCTACCCAAGACATACCCGCGAGCACGGTGGGATATTAGACCACGAGGTATTTAGGAGCGGTCCAAGCTCCAGGGTCGAGGTTCTCGAGGAAGCAGAGGACTTTCTCGGCCGAGGCCACCTATTCCTCGATGTTTGGATGTGGTAAGCACCATTCGGAAATGCCGTTATGGCACAGTGTTTGTTTTTATTGTGGCCGTCCGGGCCATATTCGAGTATGTCTGTTAGAAAGAGCACCGGTAAGGTGGCTCAGCCTATGAGGCCGATGGTTGGTTACCTTTCCTCCACGGTATGCGTCCCCGAGCGGTGTTGGATGTCAGCCAGTCATGGTAGAGGTCAGGGTGGTGTTTATAGTTCTGGCGGTCCTTCGAACCGCAGAGCTGACGTGACTGCGGGACAGGATCAGGAGGCTTCATCGCATGGGGTTACAGGTATATGTCGATTCTTTTGAATCATACGTGCATTGTTAGATTCAGATTTTGCCCTAGCGTATATGTTTTCCCTGTGTTGCTAGCAGTTGTAAGTGATAGTACCCCCAGAGGTAGGAATACTTTGATTAGTAAGAGTGAGAAGTTAAGAATGTTGACAAGAATGGTAAGTGAACTGAGACTATAGTTGTGTAGAGTTCACAAGTTGTAGTTACCCCATAAAAAGTGTAAAGACCGATAGGGAAGGATGTACAGTAGAAATACTTTGGCTTATGTGATGAACCTCTAGTGAATAGGGGGATAGGGTATGAAGTACCTTGAGATAATAGAAAGATTTATTTCAGACTAAGAATGAGAAGTTAAGTGTGACGATGGGTCGGGTTATGGACTCATTTCGGGTCAACCGGTAGTATGGATTGGGGTGATGTCAGTTAGAAATGGTCCCGTTATGTGATAGGGTCACGAGGGTGCAAGGCCCAAGTCTAGTTGATTTTGTACGTGTACTAAATAAGTTTAGAAGTACGAGAAAGTATGGCAAGTAAGGAAAGAAAGGAACCTCTAAAGATCTTGTTTGTGATAAGACAGTAACCTTCGAGTTTTGTGAGAAGGGGCCGCGGACGGAAGGTCCATTGCTATGTTTACGTATGTTGTGGTGGCCATGTGTGACATCGTTGGTCTTGTGCAGTTTTGATTGATAGGCATAGTATAGAGTTTATGCCGGAGTTTGTATAGCTTGACAACCGACTAAGAACATTCGGGGACGAATGTTTCTAAGGGGGGAAGAATGTTACACCCCGTAAGTCCAGGACATGTATAAGAGAATGTACGTAAGGAATCAAGACTTGGAAATTGGTATGAAAGGAAGAATTGTTTTTCCGACGGAAAATCTTCCGAGCGTCGGAAAGGAAAAATGTTCGTTGTTGAGAATTGGATTCTCAAAATACATTATTTGAAGAGTATGGAACTTTTTAACATTTTGGAAATTTATTTTTACGGATTTTGTCATGTGGGGCCCACCCGAGGAATTTTATGTTTTGTGGGGCCCACGAGGGTTACGGAATTTTATGGACGAATTAGAGGGCGACACGTGGCACCCCCACATATGGTCTTGGACGTTTTTAACAAGGATAAAATGGTCATTGACCATGGTAGAAGATAAGTCTTCAAAGCTTGATATAATTGACCAAAGTCAACTTGCCACTTGGGCTTGATCCTAGTGAAACTCATCTTAGCCACCCATTTGTTTAAGTCTTGGCCCTCCAATGTGTTATATAAGCATACTACTAGTGCAAGACTATCTCTTCAACACTTAGAATTTATCACAACATTTCTTGTTCTTGACTAAGCTCTCGGGTTCACTCTCCTCTCCACACAAAAAATTTGTAGTTTTGATCCTTTGTTCACTAGACTTTAAACCAAGGTTCCTAAGAGTGTTGTAAGGTTATCTCAATAGAAAGATTGCGGAAAAACGACGTTTTCACGTTAGTCGCAAGGCGAAAACCTAAGTAGTTTTCCTAGTTTTGGATTGGAAATGGAAGAGAAGTTGGTTGTGAACCTCTAAAGGCTTCAAATAGCGGATTGGAGCGTAAAGGAAAGGAGCTAAGAATTTGTTAAGGAGCGACTTTGAATCTTGGAATTTTTAAGGGCTTATAAAGGTATAAATTTTGTCGTTTTAGTAGTTAAGACTTACTTATTGTTATAGCTATGGATATTAGCAAGCATGAGATGTATAGTATGAAGTTTGATAATTATATTGGCTATTGGAACCCTAATCCGAAAACTAGCATGTTTAGCCTTAAGATTACAATTCGAGTTGATTATTAGTTTAAGTCGTCGCATGTTGTATAAAGAAGGAAATTGTAGTTGTGGAAGTTGTTTATGACTATATAACATGTTAGACCTTAGAACTTGGAATTGAAAAAGAATTGGAAAGGACTTGTGTTGAGTTATTGTTGGCCGAGAATGGCTAGTGAGTATTAAACTACTTCGTATGAATTGTGGGACGGAATTTTACACGTATTGTAAGGCGTGTAATCCCCTTTGTTTGGTTGTTGTTTTGAGCCTTAAATGTGGCGTGTTGGTTATTGTATTCGGCCTTGAAAAAGGTGGCAAAGTGAGTAGAAACAAAGGAAGTGCTGCCCAATTTTCCGTAGAATTAGAGACCGTATACTTAGTATTATTCTACGTTAGAGACTAGAAGTTGATAGTCTTGTTGTGACCATTATAGGTTGACACTTCTACGTACGGCGTATTCGGCTTAGCTTGTGGATTTAGCCGAAAAGGTATGTGAACTATCTCCTCTTCTAGCATGATTCCTTAAGATAAAGAAAGTATGTCCTACTCCTTAAATGATCCATTCCTTGGTTGTATTTGGATTGCCTAAAATAGAAATTGTTCTATGTACTTCCTTGATTGTACTTTGATGTTTAAATTGTAAGTTGTATAATCCATTGCCTTAGTGAAGTTGGATTCTTAAAAGTGAAAGTATTTTACTTAAAGTACATAGAGTCTTGAAAAGGAAGTGGTTTCCAAATCTTTTGGTTAGTGCCTTAGTTCCAAAACCTAAGGGTCGTTATAATGACTTTAGGGGAGTCAAATGAGTGATTTACTTAATTGTTTTAAGAGAGGAGAAATGACATGATTTAAGAGAAGAAACTTGTTTTCTAAATATTAAGAGACTTGAAGTATTTTGGAAAGTTAAGAACTTGATTTGTAAGTATGTGATACTTGGTTTTAAGTATAAGTCTCTTGGTTATAAAAAGGAATGAATATGTCTAAAACCATAAAGGGTTATAACGGCTTTATGGGAAGTTGGTTATAACGGCTTTATGGAAGGTTAAGAAAGTTGTCTATTTTGATTATTAGGCATAAGTTGCCTAGATTGTGAAAATTTGAAGTTACTTGATTTCAAGCTTTGAAATGAGTTTTCTAAAAGTGTAGTAACTTACTTTGAAAAATAGACACACCTTGATACTACGGGTGTTAGTATCTTGGGGTTTTACATAAAAATGAGTCTTTTGAAAAGAATGTACGTACGTAGTACTTTGGCTTGTTTAATTGAGAATTATTCTATGTGTGCCTTGATAAGTACTTTGACTTGTTTAATTGAGAATTATTATATGTATGCCTTGATAAGTACTTTGGCTTGTTTAATTGAAAATTATTCTATGTGTGCCTTGATAAGTATTTTGGCTTGTTTAATTGAGAATTGCCAATGTGTGCTGGTGATAGCATTTGAGTACAAGTATTATGTTTTATTACGTTGCCGCGATTCTCGGTTGGAGGGTCGGCTGCCTTGTTGTAAGTTTACTTGGATGTACCGACAGTGAGGTGGGATTCTGTCACACCCCGAACCCCGGGCCCGTGACTGGTGCCCTACCTGGGCACCCTTCTACCTTAACAACTAAGTAAACTGCGGAAATTAAATAACACTTCATTTTTTTTTTCCTTAAAACCAACGTACGTGCAAGGCAAAGCCGACAAGGCTGCCATATAATATACATAATAAAAGACACTACACTGCACATGAGTCCAATCCCACATATGAATACAGACCTCTAAGAGTTTTACTGAAATATGACGGGACAAGGCCCCGCCGTACCCATAACCGTACAAAAGCCTGCATCAAGGAACTATACCAAAATGATAAACTCCTGAACAGAGGGAGCTATCCAAAAACTCTGAGCAGGATCCTACACCTGCCGATCACCAAACTGCGTACCTAAACCTGCGGCATGAACGCAGCCCCCCGAAGGAGGTCAGTACGAAGAATGTACCAAGTATGTGAACAATAAGTACTGTAATGAAATCATAACAGTCTAAACAAAACAGGAGACATGTATGATAGCCAACCTACAGTACACAATACATAAGCAGTCATATCAAGTCAGGGACGCAGGCCCTCAAAGTCACTACTCAAATATAACTATGGGTCTCACGCCCATAATATCAATCATGCCCGTAGAATCCTTCCTCACTGCCGGCAGTCCATGATGTAATAATACCAATAAGGATACATGAACACCAAGTCCCACCTGTGCCCTAAATACCACGTGGTCTCATGCCCCGGAATCCCACATCGTAAAAGCATGACCATAGGGTAACACAAACAAATCCGGGGACATATATGATAATCAAATTACAACACATTGTGCCTTACTAACAATGAGAGTAAACAGTAGTATCCTTACAATATAAAATAAGAAGCTCATGATCAAAACAGGACCATCCGCCCGCAGTATCATTTAGCCATCCTACTCCTGGGACTATTTCACCCGCATAGGCCGCGTGGACCCGCGTGAGGTATTCCTCGCATGAGATTATTTCACCCGCATAAGTCCTTACGGACCCGCATGAGGTATTCCTCGCATAGGATGGACCCGCCCGCATGGGACTATTTCACCCGCATAAGTCCTTACGGACCCGCATGAGGTATTCCTCGCATCGTGGGTAGCAAATCCACGGAATATCCAAATGCCACAAACCCGGGGAATGACCAAAAAGCGATATACCAATAGCACACAACCGGCTATTTCCAGCACACATAGGCAATTCTCAACTAAACAAGACAAAGTACTTATCAAGTCACACATAGAATAGTTCTCATTTAGCAAGCCAAAGTACTTACCAAGGCACACATAGAATAGTTCTCATTTAGCAAGCCAAAGTACTTACCAAGGCACCCTTAGACTAATTCTCAATTAATCAAGCCAAAGTACTTATCAAGGCACAAATAGAATAATTCTCATTTAACAAGCCAAAGTACTAATCAAGGCACACTTAGACAAATTCTCAATTTATCAAGCCCAAGTACTAATCAAGGCACAATAGAATAATTCCCATTTTATCAAGCCAAAGTACTAATCAAGGCACACTTAGACTAATTCTCAATTAATCAAGCCAAAATACTTATCAAGGCACAAATAGAATAATTCTCATTTAACAAGACAAAGTACTAATCAAGGCACACTTAGACAAATTCTCAATTTATCAAGCCCAAGTACTAATCAAGGCACAATAGAATAATTCTCATTTTATCAAGCCAAAGTACTAATCAAGGCACACATAGACAAATTCTCAATTTATCAATCCCAAGTACTAATCAAGGCACCACATAGAATTATTCTCAATTAAACAGGCCAAAGTACTACGTACGTACATTCTTTTCAAAAGACTCCTTTTTATGTAAAACCCCAAGATACTAACACCCGTAGTATCAAGGCATGTCTATTTTTCAAAGTAAGTTACTACACGTTTAGAAAACTCATTTCAAGGCTTGAAATCAAGTAACTTCAAATTTTCACAATCTAGGCAACTTATGCCCTTTAATCAAAATAGACAACTTTCTAAACCTTCCATAAAGCCGTTATAACCAACTTCCCATAAAGCCGTTATAACCCTTTATGGTTTTTAGACAATTTCATTCCTTTTATAACCAAGAGACTTATACTTTTAAAACCAAGTATCACATACTTACAAATCAAGTTCTTAACTTTCAAAATACTTCAAGTCTCTTAACATTTAGAAAACAAGTTTCTTATACTTTTAAACCTCAAGTAACTCACACCTTTAAAACAAGTTACTTCTCTTAAATCATGTCATTTCTCCTCTCTTAAAACAATTAAGTAAATCACTCCTTTAACTCTCCTAAAGTCATTACAATAACCCTTAGGTTTTGGAACTAAGGCACTAGCCAAAAGGTTTGGAAACCACTTCTTTTTCAAGACTCCATGTACTTTAAGTAAAATACTTTCACTTTTAAGAATCCAAACTTCACTAAGGAAATGGATTATACAACTTACAATTTAAACATCAAAGTACAATCAAGGGAGTACATAGAACGAATTCTATTTTAGGCAATCCAAAATACAACCAAGGAATGGATCATTTAAGGAGTAGAACTTACTTTCTTTATCTTAAGGAATCATGCTAGAAGAGGAGATAGTTCACATACCTTTTTGGCTAAATCCACAAGCTAAGCCGAATACGCCGTACGTAGAAGTGTCAACCTATAATGGTCACAACAAGGCTATCAACTTCTAGTCTCAACGTAGAATAATACTAAGTATACGGTCTCTAATTCTACGGAAAATCGGGCAGCACTTCCTTTGTTTCTACTCACTTTGCCACCTTTTTCAAGGCCGAATACAATAACCAACACGCCACATTTAAGGCTCCAAACAACAACCAAACAAAAGGGATTACACGCCTTACAATACGTGTAAAATTCCGCCCCACAATTCATACAAAATAGTATAATACTACACTATCAATTCTCGGCAAAGATATAACCACTAACACTACGTCTTTTCCAATGCTTTTCAAATTTCTAGTTCTTAGGTCAACATGTTATTTAGTCATAAACAACTTCAACAACTACAATTTCCTTCTTTATTCAACATGCGACAACTTAAACTAATAATCAACTTGAATTCCAATCTTAAAGCTAAACATGCTAGTTTTCGGATTAGGGTTCCAATAGCCCATAAACATATCAAACTTCATACTATATAACACATGCTTGCTAAAATCCTTAGCTACAACAATAAGTAAGTCTTAACTACTAAAACGATAAAATTTATACCTTTCCAAGCCCTTAAAATTTCCAAGATCCAAAGTCGCGCCTTAGAAATTCTTAGCTCCTTTCCTTAAGTTCCAATCCGCTCCAAGCACTCCTTAGAGGCCTATGAAGAACCCATCTTCAAGTTCCAACTTCAAAGTTGAAGAACTCCATTAGTTTCCGCCTTGCGACTAACGTGAAAACTCCGTTTTTCTGAAATCTTTCTATTGAGATAACCTTATAATACCCTTAGGGACATTGGGTTAAAGTCTTCTGGATAATGGATCAAAACTACAAAATTTTTGTCTTTGAAAGTTCCTTTGGCCGAGAGCACCTAAGCTAGCACAATGTTTTCTTGAAAATATTTCTAAGTATAGAACTTGTCTTGCACTAGTGTAGGATATATACTACAAAGGAGGGCTTAGATTAATACACTTGTGGGCTAGGATGAAGGATCATTAATTAAAAAGCCAAGTGGACAAGTTGACTTGGTCAACAATATCAAGCTTTGAAGACTTGATCTTCCTTGATGGTAAATGACCATTCTACCCCTTGCATTTTCGTCCAAGACCACTTGAGGGGGGTGCCACGTGTCGCCCTCCCATTCGTCCATAAAATTCCGCAACCCTCGTGGGCCCCACAAAACGTAAAAATTCTCGGGTGGGCCCCACATTACCAAATCCGTAAAAAAAAAAAAATTCCAAAAATGTTAAGAGTTCCATACTCTTCAAATAATGCCTTTTGAGAATCCAATTCTCAACAACGAACATTTTTCCTTTCCGACGTCTGGAAGATTTTTCGTCAGAAAAACAATTCTTCCTTTCGTACCAAATCCCTAGTCTTGTTTCCTTTCGTACATTCTCTTTTACATGTCCTGGACTTACGGGGTGTAACAGATTCCACGGGTATGCTTCCATTATTTGTGTTACCCCATGGTCATGCTTATACGATGTGGGATTCCGGCACGCGACGCGAGGATACTCTCGGGCATGTTTATACGATGTGGGATTCCGGGGCATGTGACCAGGAGCGGGTTAGATTCCCGGATTTGTTTGTATTACCCCATGGTCATGCTTATACGATGTGGGATTCCGGGGCATGCGACCACGAGGATACTCTCGACATGCTTATCGATGCGAGATTCCGGCGTATGACCGGGGCGGGTTAGATTCCCGGAATTGTTTGTATTACCCCATGGTCATGCTTATACGATGTGGGATTCCGGGGCATGCGACCACGAGGGATATTGTTATATCATGGACTGCCGGCAGTGAGAAATGATTCCACGGGCATGGTTGATATTATGGGCGTGAGACCCATAGTTATATTTGAGTAGTGACTTTGAGGGCATGCGTCCCTGACTTGATATGACTGCTTATGTATTGTGTACTGTAGGTTGGCTATCATACATGTCTCTGTTTTGTTTAGATCGTTATGATTTCATTACGATGCTATCATTTCACATACTTGGTACATTCTTGTCTTGACCTCCTTCGGCCGCGTTAAATGTCCTTGAGTTTAGGTACGCTGTTTGGTAATCTGCAGGTGTAGGACCCTGCTCGGAGTCTTTGGATAGCTCATTCTGTTCGGGAGTTTATCTTTTTGGTATAAGTTCTTTCAGTACAGGCTTTTGTACAGTTATGGGTACGGCGGGGCCTTGTCCCGCCATAGTTCAGTTTAACTCTTAGAGGTCTGTATTCATATGTGGGATTGGACTCATGTACGGTGTAGTGTCTTTTGTTATGTATTTTATATGGCAGCCTTGGCGGCTTTTGTTACACCCCGTAGTTTCAGAGTATGTATATGAGGACGTACGTACAAGAATACGACAGAAAAATTGGAAAGGAAGAAATATGTGATTTTTCGACGGAAAAGTTTCCGAATTTTGTGAAGGAAAAAGGTCCGTTAATGAGAATTGGATTCCCAGATTTGGTATTCGGACTTTTTGGAATATTTGAGAATTATGGAATTTTATTTCCGAAATTGGTCACGTGGGGCCCACGGGAGAATTTACGGTTTTGTGGGGCCCACTTTATTTTCGGATTTTTGGTATTACGGATATTTTCAGAAGATGAAATATTTTGGACGAGTAGGGGGGCGACACGTGTCACCCCCATGTGGCCATGTTGGCGGAATGGTTGGTGGACAAGTGTTGGACGTTTTTGGTGGACAAGTGGCAAGCCACTTGTCCAATTTTTGTGGTGGACACATGTCTCATTGTTGTGGTGGACACTTGGTTGGAGGACTCCACTCCCACATGGACCCAATCCTCACCTTACACTTGCTTTAATCTTGGCCCTTGATTTCTCTATAAATACCCCTTGTTGCAAGACTTATTCATCCATCACTTAGAAAGTTTCCAAGTCTTGAAAATCCCCTCCCTTTGTCTTGTGTGCTCTCCGCTTTGGCCATGATTCTTGAGCAAAAGTTGTCCAAAAATTCTTAAAGTTTTAAGTGTTCTTCCTTAGGGTGTTAGGAAGATTGTGTATCAAGAGTGGGAAAAGATTTCACACCCCTAGCCTTAGATATGCCCCTTGGCCGAAACATTGCCAAATTGTAGCCTAAGTGTTCTTCACTTTTTGGAGTTGGTTAGAAACTTCTAAGGGTTGCTTGGAGCGGGTTGGAGCGTAAGGAAGTGGAGCTAAACGTTGCTCAGGATCGACTTATAATCTTGGATAATTTTGGGCTTATCGAGGTAATGATCTTAGTCCTTCTATTGTAATTGGATATTACATGTTGTAGTAGTTTAGAATTGAGTATAAGATATATGGAAGGATGTTTATAAAGAATTGAATTGTATTTACATTGGACTGTATTTACATTAGATTTGTTGTATTATTTTGGAGTATAATTGTACACCTCCGGTTAGACGTGTAACCCCCCCCCCCCCCTTGGAGTTGTTGGCTTGGTAGCGGGTCTTGATAGAGGAGGTGATTTATGTGGTTGCGGGAGGTGCCGAATTTTTCCGTAGAATAATGACCTTGTACATAGAATTGTTCTACGAAGAGATCTAGAGGTTGATAGACGTTTTGTGACCTTTATAGGTGGAAGTACTACGAGTAGCGTATTCTACTTGAAGGGTGGAAAAGGCTAGCAAGGTTATAGTACTTGGAGCATTTTGCTAATTGTCGATAATCGTCGCGAGGTATGTGAACTTCTTCCTATCTTTTCTAGCATGATTGTTGTGAACTATGTAGTACGGTAGACGTACGTGTGCTAAACATATTTGGTTGGTTTAAAACATAAAGTATTATAACGGCTTTATGGGAAGTGTGTTATAACAACTTTATGTAGGTAAAGAAATGGTTTGTGGTTTTTAAAAGATAAGATACTTGACTTATAAATGACTTGATGTGAAATATTAAGGACTTGGTTTGTGTTAAAAAGTTGTGAAACCGCATTTATGATAAATGGGTAATTGGGTTTTAAAAGGAATAAGTTATATTGATTTCGAAAATGAGAATAAGTATCGAACAAACCACTGCAGCGTTAATAAAGGAAAATGTATTGACAAATAATTAATTATATTAAAACCTGTAGAAAGCTCCATCTGCATAGAAGCTAAGATAAGACAAAATTGTATTACATTTCCTAGATCATGGCTGCTTTAATAAGATCATTAATAACAAGTATTGATTTTTCTTAAATTCCAAAGTAAGGAACTTGTTTTCTAAAAGAAAAGAGACTTGAGGAATTTGAAGTGTTTTGGTTTAAAAGAAAGGCATGGTTCTGTCTTAAATTGGTTTAAAACATAAAGTGTTATAATAGCTTTATGGGAAGTTAGTTATAACGACTTTATGAAAACAAAAGAAAGGTTTTATTATTGGATTTAAAATGGTAACTTGACTTTAAAGGGAGAAGTGATTTGGTTTAAAAAAAAGGTATGGAAATTGTTTTGGTTTACTTAAAAAGATAGTTACTCTATTTTGATACTACGGGTATCGTGTGACCTTTTGTGAAAGAAATGGATCTTTTAAAGTGTTAAAATATGTAGTACTTTGGGGTTAAAATCCGGATTTGTTGTAATAAAAAAGAATGTCTAAAGTATGTTGAACTTGCCTATGCTTGTGGTGATAGCCTTTGTTGTGCAAGTGTTGTATTCCTGTGCTACCGCGTCTCTCTTTGGAGGGCCGGCTATCTGGTTGATCGATGGACATACTGACACGATGGGTGGCCCACGGGTATGCTTCCACTATATCGATCATTTTGGACATACTGACACGATGGGTGGCCCACGGGTATGCTTCCATTAGGAGTGTTATTCTGTTATTTGATTTGGACATACTGACACGATGGGTGGCCCACGAGTATGCTTCCACTATGATTGTTATCTTGTTATTTCCTTTTGGACATCCGACGATGGGTGGCCGGGTATGCTTGATTAGGAGTGTTATTACATTATTTGCCTTGGACATACCGACACGTTGGGTGGCCACGAGTATCTTCCATTATGATTATTACCTTATTATTTCCTTTGGACATACTGACACGATGGGTGGCCCACGGGTATGCTTCCATTAGGAGTGTTTTGTGGCAAAGTCTCGTGATTACGGCTTTGGTATCTGGTAGTTGGTCTACTTGCCGCCGGCCAGCGACGTGATGTAGGTGGATCCGGTAGAGGCGCCGTCTTGCCCCGTGTCGCCTTCGCGAGTCGGTGTTTGGACGGTTTCGTGATGCGGTGGATCGGTAGTTAGCTTACGTGCTTGCCCGGTCGACGCGTGATGCGGTGGATCTGGTAGAGGCTATCGTACTTGCCTTGGCCACCGTGATACAGTTATTTAGTATTGTTGGTACGGTAGGTTCTGGTAGTTGGCTTTCGTACTTTCTCGGGTCAGTTGATGATGCAGGCTGGTTCTGGTAGCTATGCCTTCGTACTTGCCCCATACGGTTTTTATGACTCAGGTGGGACCTGGTGTTCATGTGTACTCCTTGGTGTTGTTATATCATAGACTGCCGGCAGTGAGGAAGGTATTCCACGGGCATGATTGATGTTGTGGGCGTGAGACCCATTGTTATATTTGAGTGATGACTTTGAGGCGTGAGTCCCGACTTGACATGATCGCTTATATGTTGTGTCTTGTAGTTTGGTTATCATACATGTTTCTGCTTTATATAGACTATTATGATTTCATTTACTGATATTTCGATTCACATACTTGGTACTGTTGTGACCGAGGCTGCGTTTAATGAAGGAAAAGGTCCGTTAATGAGAATTGGATTCCCATTTGGTATTCGGACTTTTGGAATATTTGAGAATTATGGAATTTTATTTCCGAAATTGGTCACGTGGGGCCCACGGGAGAATTTACGGTTTTGTGGGGCCCACTTTATTTTCGGATTTTTGGCATTACGGATATTTTCGGAAGATGAAATATTTTGGACGAGTAGGGGGGAGACACGTGTCAGCCCCATGTGGCCATGTTGGCGGAATGGTTGGTGGACAAGTGTTGGACGTTTTTGGTGGACAAGTGGCAAGCCACTTGTCCAATTTTTGTGGTGGACACATGTCTCATTGTTGTGGTGGACACTTGGTTGGAGGACTCCACTCCCACATGGACCCAATCCTCACCTTACACTTGCTTTAATCTTGGCCCTTGATTTCTCTATAAATACCCCTTGTTGCAAGACTTATTCATCCATCACTTAGAAAGTTTCCAAGTCTTGAAAATCCCCTCCCTTTCTCTTGTGTGCTCTCGACTTTGGCCATGATTCTTGAGCAAAAGTTGTCCAAAAATTCTTAAAGTTTTAAGTGTTCTTCCTTAGGGTGTTAGGAAGATTGTGTACCAAGAGTTGGAAAAGATTTCACACCCCTAGCCTTAGATATGCCCCTTAGCCGAAACATTGCCAAATTGTAGCCTAAGTGTTCTTCACTTTTTGGAGTTGGTTAGAAACTTCTAAGGGTTGCTTGGAGCGGGTTGGAGCGTAAGGAAGTGGAGCTAAATGTTGCTCAGGATCGACTTATAATCTTGGATAATTTTGGGCTTATCGAGGTAATGATCTTAGTCCTTCTATTGTAATTGGATATTACATGTTGTAGTAGTTTAGAATTGAGTATAAGATATATGGAAGGATGTTTATAAAGAATTGAATTGTATTTACATTGGACTGTATTTACAGTAGACTTGTAGTATTATTTTGGAGTAGAATTGTACACGTCCGGTTAGACGTGTAACCCCCCCCCCCCTTTGGAGTTGTTGGCTTGGTAGCGGGTCTTGATAGAGGAGGTGATTTATGTGGTTGCGGGAGAGGTCTTCCGAATTTTTTCCGTAGAATAATGACCCTTGTACTTAGAATTGTTCTACGAAGAGATCTAGAGGTTGATAGACGTTTTGTGACCTTTATAGGTGGAAGTACTACGAGTAGCGTATTCTACTTGAAGGGTGGAAAAGGCTAGCAAGGTTATAGTACTTGGAGCATTTTGCTAATTGTCGATAATCGTCGCGAGGTATGTGAACTTCTTCCTATCTTTTCTAGCATGATTGTTGTGAACTATGTAGTACGGTAGACGTACGTGTGCTAAACAATTTTGGTTGGTTTAAAACATAAAGTATTATAACGGCTTTATGGGAAGTGTGTTATAACAACTTTATGTAGGTAAAGAAATGGTTTGTGGTTTTTAAAAGATAAGATACTTGACTTATAAATGACTTGATGTGAAATATTAAGGACTTGGTTTGTGTTAAAAAGTTGTGAAACCGCATTTATGATAAATGGGTATTGGGTTTTAAAAGGAATAAGTTATATTGATTTCGGAAATGAGAATAAGTATCGAACAAACCACTGCAGCGTTAATAAAGGAAAATGTATTGACAAATAATTAATTATATTAAAACCAGTAGAAACCTCCATCTGCATAGAAGCTAAGATAAGACAAAATTGTATTACATTTCCTAGATCATGGCTGCTTTAATAAGATCATTAATAACAAGTATTGATTTTTCTTAAATTCCAAAGTAAGGAACTTGTTTTCTAAAAGAAAAGAGACTTGAGGAATTTGAAGTGTTTTGGTTTAAAAGAAAGGCATGGTTTTGTCTTAAATTGGTTTAAAACATAAAGTGTTATAATAGCTTTATGGGAAGTTAGTTATAACGACTTTATGAAAACAAAAGAAAGGTTTTATTATTTGATTTAAAATGGTAACTTGACTTTAAAGGGAGAAGTGATTTGGTTTAAAAAAAAGGTATGGAAATTGTTTTGGTTTACTTAAAAAGATAGTTACTCTATTTTGATACTACGGGTATCGTGTGACCTTTTGTGAAAGAAATGGATCTTTTAAAGTGTTAATATATGTAGTACTTTGGGGTTAAAATCCGGATTTGTTGTAATAAAAAAGAATGTCTAAAGTATGTTGAACTTGCATATGCTTGTGGTGATAGTCTTTGTTGTGCAAGTGTTGTATTTTTGTGCTACCGCGTCTCTCGTTGGAGGGCCGGCTATCTGGTTGATTGATGGACATACTGACACGATGGGTGGCCCACGGGTATGCTTCCACTATATCGATCCTTTTGGACATACTGACACGATGGGTGGCCCACGGGTATGCTTCCATTAAGAGTGTTATTCTGTTATTTGATTTGGACATACTGACACGATGGGTGGCCCACGAGTATGCTTCCACTATGATTGTTATCTTGTTATTTCCTTTTGGACATACTGACACGATGGGTGGCCCACGGGTATGCTTCCATTAGGAGTGTTATTCTGTTATTTGCCTTGGACATACTGACACGTTGGGTGGTCCACGAGTATGCTTCCATTATGATTATTATCTTGTTATTTCCTTTGAACATATTGACACGATGGGTGGCCCACGGGTATGCTTCCATTAGGAGTGTTTTGTGGCGAAGTCTCGTGATTACGGCTTTGGTACCTGGTAGTTGGTCTTCGTACTTTCCCCCGTCAGCTACGTGGCGCAGGTGGATCTGGTAGAGGCCTTCGTACTTGCCCCGTGTCAGCTTCGTGAGATAGTGTTTGGACGAAGTTTCGTGATGCAGGGAGGATCTGGTGGTTAAGCGTCACGACTTGCCGGTCGGCGTGATGCGAGTGGATCGGTAGAGGCTATCGTACTTGCCCGGTCGACTTTGTAATCTGATTATTTAGTATTGTTGGTATGGTAGGTTCTGGTAGTTGGCTTTCGTACTTGCCGATCGATTGATGATGCAGATTACGGTAGCTATGCCTTCGTCTTGCCCGTCACGGTTTTATGACTCAGGTGGGACCTGGTGTTCATGTGTACTCCTTGGTGTTGTTATATCATAGACTGTCGGCAGTGAGGAAGGTATTCCACGGGCATGATTGATGTTGTGGGCGTGAGACCCATTGTTATATTTGAGTGATGACTTTGAGGGCGTGAGTCCCTGACTTGACATGACTGCTTATATGTTGTGTACTGTAGTTTGGTTATCATACATGTCTCCTGCTTTATATAGACTATTATGATTGCATTCTGATATTTCGCTTCACATACTTGGTACTGTTATGCGACCCCGCCGAGCTGCGTTTGTTATACCCCTAATTTCAAGAGTATGTACGTGAGGGTGTACGTACAAAAGCTTAGCCTTAGTTAGGCATTATGGACGAAAATGTTTGTGCACAACTCACTTAAAGAATCGTTTTTCGACGAAACGTTTTACTAAACTCGTGTAGGGTAAATTACGGCTATGTCATTTCTAATTTTTGCGGTTTTTTCCGAGAGACGAAACATTTTGGACCAACGGGAGGGTGACACTTGTCACCCTCAATGGACGGCAAAATTGGGCCAAGGTTGCACGTTTTTTGTGCCTTTGCACAAGTCAAGGAGTTGGTAGGATATTTGTGTAGTAGATGGATAAGGACACTTGGGTGAATCTCCACCCTACACTTGCCTTGCACTTGGCTTCATCTTGGCCATTGGTTGGCCATTTCTTGACCTATAAATACCCCCCTTAAGATGAAGAGTTCTTCATCCACAAATCAAACTTTCCAAGTCTAAAATCTCTCCCTCTCCCTTGTGAGCTTCTCGTCCAAGAGCTGTTCTCCCCCCCTCTAAAGGAGCCTTGGCCGAAACACCTTCCCCCCTAGCCCTAGCCGAAACACCCCTCCCTTGGTAGAAAGTTGTCTTCCAAGTATAGTCACTATTCCAAAATACCCTAGCCCAAATCCCTTATAGTATTTTAGTAGAAGTTGTGTAGAACTTCTAAGGGTTTCTTGGAGCTATCGGAGCGTACAAATTAGGTGCTAAACCTTGCTCAGGAGCGACTTTTAACTTGGATAATTTTGGGCTTATCGAGGTAAATACTCTTTTCCTTCTATTGTAATTGGATATTACATATAAGAATAGTTAAGACTTGAGTATAAGATATGAAAGAATATTAAAGAATAAAATTGAACTGTTATCACAGTAGAAGGGTATAAAGAAGAATAATTGAATGTACTTACATGGAATTTTTTCACTGATGAACTTGAGTAGCTTGGCGGGTAGGAAGTGCTGCCCAATTTTCCGTAGAATAGAGAACCCTCTACTTAGAATTTCTGAGAATAGTCTAGACGTTGATAGACGTATTTGACTATTATAAATTTGATTCTCTGCGCGACATATTCGACTTGGCGGTGGATTTCGAGAAGGTATGTGATTCTTCCTATACTCTTGAGCATGATATTTTAAATATATATATAGTACGGTAGGCGTGCAGTGTTAATCGAATAATAATTACGGCAATGTCTTTTGACTTAAGCTGAATAATACTTACGGCAATGTCTTGTGACTTAAGCACGAATAATAAAGATCTTGAAGCATTTCAAAGAATCTGAATCATTTTTAAGAGAAAGCGGTTGGTTTTTAAACAAAAGCTTAAGAGTTATACTAGCTTTATGGGAAGTTAGGTATAACAACTTAAGAAAGATAAAAAGAACTGTTTACTTATTTGCTTATAAAAACTTTGTATTTATTTCTGTAAGGTGTAGTAAGATTGATTGATAAATAGACATATTATGATGCTACGTGTGTTAGTGTCTTGTGATGTTGTGAAAGGGGGTCATTCTTGTTGTGCTTACGTTGCTAAACGGTAAGTGTTATACCCCGTAGTTCCAGGGTATGTATGCGAGGACGTACGTACGAGAATACGACAGAAAGATTGGAAAGGAAGAAAGAGGCGATTTTTCCACGGAAAAGTTTCCGGTTTTTGTGAAGGAAAAAGGTTCGTTAATGGGAATTGGATTCCCAGATTTGGTATTCGGACTTCCTGGAATATTAGAGAATTATGGAATTTTATTTTCGGAAATGGTCACGTGGGGCCCACGGGAGAAATTTACGGTTTTTGTGGGGCCCACTTTGTTTTCGAGATTTTGGCCATTGTGGATATTTTCGGAAGATGTTTTATTTTGGGCCAATAGGAGGGTGACACGTGTCACCCCCGCCTAGGTGGCTTGGCCGAATGGCATTTGTGCACAACACCCGGTTAGAGTCGTTTTTCGACGAAACGTTTTACATAACTTGCGAGGGGAAAATTCCGGCTATGTCTTTTCTTATTTTTGCGGATTTTTCCGAGAGACGGAACATTTTGGACCAACGAGAGGGCGGCACTTGGACGATTTGGGGTGTCAAGTGGTAGATATTTTTGGTAGATATTTGTGAGGGTTTTAAGGAGTAGGGACTAGGGGGCACTTGGGCATATCTTGGCCCTACACTTGTGTAGCACTTGGCTAGATCTTGGCCATTGGTTGGCCTTGGCTTGTAGTATAAATACCCCTCCCTTTGATGAACTTCTTCATCCATAAATTTGCCTAAGTCTTGAAAGCTCTCCTTCTCCCTCCCCTTGTGTTGAGTTCGGCCAAGGGCCTCCCCCTTGTGGCCGAGAGCACCCCCCCCCTCTAGGGGTGCTAGCCGAGAGTGTACCCCCCCCTAGCCTAGTTGCTTTCGTATAATACCCCCCTTTGTGGTGTAGAAATACTCTCAAAAGTATTGTTATAATGCCCAAATTACCTTAGCCGTATACCTTGTTGTATTCTAAGGTTATACCTATCCGAAAAGCCAGAAATACTATTATACTTTCCGTCATCCAAAACCAAAACCCTAAGGAAAATCTCCATAGTTAGTTGGAGTGTTATGTAGAGGTTGGTTAGAACTTCTTAGGGTGGGTTGGAGCGGTTTTGAGCGCCAGGAGTTGGAGCTAAACCTTGCTCAGGATCGACATTAAACTCGTATAATTATGGGCTTAGCGAGGTAAATATCTTGTCCCTCGATTGGACTTGGAAATTACATGTTGTTAGAATATATCGTTGAACGATACTATATATAGAATCAACGTGGTTGTTGGCAATGTCTTTTGACTTAAGCCCAAGAATCAATCGAGCTGTAATTACATAGGGTGTATTCTGATGAGACTTGTGTAGTAATCGTGAGTAGAATTGTACCCGTTCGGGTTAGATGTATAACCCACTGGTTGGCTTGGTAGCGGCCAGTTAGAGGAGGAGATTTACGTTTGTTGCGGGGAGAGTCTGCCGAATTTTCTGTAGATTGTTCTACGATAAGATCTTGATGTTAATAAGCGCCTTGTGGCCTTATAGGTTGAAGTACTACGTGTGGCGCGTTCTACTTGGCTTAAGGAGTAGCCGACAGTTGGAAGTACTTGGAGCGTTTTGCTATTAGTCGATACTCGTCGCGAGGTATGTGAACCTCTTCCTATCTCTTCTAGCATGATATGTGTGAACTATGTAGTACGGTAGACGTACATGTACTAAATGTATTTGATTGGTGTAAAACATAAAGTGTTATAACGGCTTTATGGGAAGTTGGTTATAACGGCTTTATGTTGGTAAGAAAATACATGTGGTTTTTAAAAGGTAACTGATTTGAACTATAACTGGCTTGTTATGTGTTAATAAAGAACTTGAAGTATTTCAAAAGAGTTTTGAATCATTTTGAAAGAGGAAGTAATACTTGGTTTTTGAAAACTTAAGAGTTATACTAGCTTTATGGGAAGTTAGGTATAACGGCTTAAGAATGTTTTACTGATTTCGGAAATCAGAATGTGTATCGACAAACCACAGCAGCGTTAATAAAGGGAAATGTTTTGATTAATTAAGTATTAATAAAACCAGTAGCAACTTCCATCTGCATAGAAGCTAAGATGAGACAAAATGATATTTCCTAGATCATGGTTGCTGTAATAAGATTGTTATAAAACAAGAATATCCTACTCACATATAAGGCTTATGTTTCTCAGATTGTTTAAAAGAAAATTATATTCTTAAATGAATAAGGCTATGAACCACGAAACCTTTCTAAAATAAGAAACGTGAACATTTGAAATTAGGCAAACTTGGACGTTTGGGAAATAATGTTGTTACTTGATTTTACAAAGGTAAGAGTTTTGGTTTTCTTAAAAGGACGGTCACTCTATTTTATACTACGGGTATTGTGTGACTTATGTGAAAGAAACAGATCTTTTAAAGATTTAATGTGTGAAGTACTTTGGGGTTAGATACCCGAACTTGTTAGTAAGCACCTTGTGTGAATAACTTGATTGTATCGGTTTGTGATAGCCTTATAATACTTTCTTGTTGATTTGAGAAGTAAACATGTTAGGATGCTACGTGTGTTAGTATCTTGTGATGTTAGTGTAAAGGGTTTTCCTCGATCGCGCTTAAAGTTGTTTGACTATCGGTAGTTATGTTGGTATTGTACCACTCACCTTGACTTGTGTCCGGAGGTTGGCGCCTCCGTCGCGGGGTAGACTCAGCGATGCAGGACCATGATTCGAGGATACCTCATGCGGGTCCAGGATCCATGCGGAACTACGGAGTTCCAGTTAGTTTACGGCCCTTGTGGTCACGCGGTCTTTGTGGCCATGCGATGCGAGTCGGGGCGATGCCGGGAGTAGCTACCCTCGATGCGGGGTTATACCTCATGCGGGCCTATGAGGTTGGCCTACGCGAGTCTGCGGAGAAGTTCGAGGCTAGACGCGCACATTTGATCTGCGAGCGAGTGACCGCCTTTTATCATGTGACGGCCAGAGCGGATATCATGACACATTTATGACCTTGTTGATGCGTGGGTGTTAGTAGTCGGCTATGCCTTCGTACTTACCACTGTCTTTGTTTTATTAGGACACAGTGGGACTCGGTGTTCATGTGTATTCCTTGGTGTTTGTGTATCATAAGCGCTGGCGGTGAGGAAGGTATTCCACGAGCACGATTGATGTTGTGGGCGTGAGACCCATTGGTAAAATTGAGTGATGACTTGAGGGCGTGAGTCCCTGACTTGACATGACTGCTTATTTATGGTGAACTGTAGTTTGGTTATCATACATGTCTCCTGCTTTGTATAGACTACTATGATTTCATTTACAGTATTTATTTTCAGTTTCACATACTTGGTACTGTTATCGACCTCCTTGGGCCGCGTTCATGCCGCAGTAAAGGTACACGATCATTGATCCTCGCCTTAGGGTCACGATTCGTGTGGGAAAGCTCCGTTTCTCGGAGGCTTATCGATGGTATAGTCCCTGTTGTTGTAGGTGTTTACATTCGTGGTATGGCGGGGCCCTGTCCATCATTGTTGTCGTATCATTTCTTAAGTGCATGAATCTTGTTGTCGGCAGGGATTGTAAAAAGGATAAAAACTGTTCATGATGCAAAAAGTTGTTATTTATATATATATGCCGAAACGCAAGTTTTTCTCAGATTATTGTTTCATATTTCATAATATGTCTTGTATTGTTTTATGTTCGTGATTACTCGATGTTGTATCACTAGGGTGCGGGGTAAGGCACGATCACGGGCCGAATCGGTCGTGTGATGAAGTCGATTATCTTGTTATTATATCACCTACCCTCGACTTGTTATACCGAGGGCTTGCCACGCGATGCGGGTCTATACGGCTATCATGCGATGCGTGAGACTATGCGGAGTCTGGGAGTTCGGATTGATCATTCGGGTGTTTTAGCGACTGGGGATGCCTATGCGATGCGTGTGACTATGCGGTCTATTGAGACTATGCGATGCGGGAGTCGGGGAGAATGCAGGGGTTAGCTACCCCCGATGCGAGGAATACCTCATGCGGGTCTGTGTGTGACCTATGCGGACTGTGGGAAGTCCAGGACTAGGCACGCATAATGATACTATGGGCGATCGGCCTTGCTTCGATCATTCGCGGCCTAGGAAAGACCAGTTACATTATATCTATTTTGCTCTTGTTTATGTTGTGGCACTATGTGCAGTTAAACTGGTTGTATTTACAAATGGCTTTAAATACTTTGATTTTACTTCAGTACTTTACAGTTTCACATACTTAGTACCTGTTGTACTGACCTCCTTCGGGGGGCTGCGTTCATGCCGCAGGTAAGGGCAAGCAGGTGCTAGATCCACATCCTTAGGATCTCTTTGCTTTGGTGTCAGGAGCTCCATCTTCTCCGGAGGCTCGACTTTTGGGTATGATCTCCCTGTTGTTGTATATAGTTTTGTACATTCAGGGTATGGCGGGGCCCTGTCCCGCCATAGTTGTTTATCTTCTTAGAGGTCTGTAGTCCTATTGTACAGTTGGGATGTAACTGCAAAACTATGTTTATATATATATGCCGAAAGGCGACATTTTCTCACATAAACTGTGTCTCATTTTACAACTGTTTCATGTCTTGTTTTTATATTCCGCTGATTACTCTGATGTATGACTACTTGGGTGCCCGGGTAAGGCACGATCACGCGAACCGAGCAGTCGTGACAAAAGTGGTATCGAGCGATTAATCTCGGAAAGTGTCTGAGCCGTATCTAGTAAGTCTTGATTATCGGTGTGTTGTGCACCACACCAATAATCGTGAGGCTATAGGATATTTAGGATTGGTTTCCATTCTTCTCACTCGAGATCGTGCCTTAGAAACGTGTTATAAGTTGGACCCTCTAACGTATTCCTTTTACATGCGATTATGCCTCACGTAAGGCAACCCGGCGAGAAGGGCAAAGCGTGAGGAGTCGCTAGTAGGACAAAGAGTTACGAGGGCTCGTGCCCGATCTATGCAGACGGCGAGTTCCATGACGCCGCCCGGCAGAGACCACGATGACCGCGCCTCTTGTCCTCGGCTGGGGCGGAGGTTAGGGTACAAGGAGATGGCCCGGCTATTGGCGGGTTGTGGCGAACATGAGGACAGTGGATGCGGCAGTTCGATTCCAGCCCAGAGTACCGTGGTTCACCCAGGCGAGATAGTTTGAGGCTACGGGACTTACGAGTTGTAGCGCGAGTTTTACTGGTCGAGGCCGGAGGATAATCCGCGAGTTCATCCGTCGATTCTGAAGGATTATGAGGTGATCGGGCGTCGGATGTCACGACCCGTTCGGGCCCGTGGCGGTGCCTTACCGGGCACCCAGTAGCCATACATCGAGTAACGTGGAAATATAAACCAAGACAGAAATGGTTTATAAAATAAGACCGCTTATGTAAGAAAACGTCGCTTTCGGATATATAAATAATCAAGTTTTGCGATTACATCCCAACTGCATAATAGTACTACGCACCTCTGGAAGTAAACAACTATGGCGGGACAGGGCCCGCCATACCCCGATGACAAAACTATCTACAATACAGGAGATCATACCCAAAGTAGAGCCTCGGAGAAGATGGAGCTCCCGACACCAACGCAAAGATCCTAAGGATGCGGATCTAGCACTGCTTGCCTTTACTGCAGCATGAACGCAGCCCGAAGGAGGTCAAGACAACAGTACCAAGTATGTGAAACTATAAAGAATCGAAATAAAATCAAAGTATTTAAAACCTTTTCACAAATACAATCGGTTCAATTGCACATAGTGCCACATCACAAACAACGGCGGTAATAGGAAAAGCGTAGCAGTCTATTCTAGGCGCGAATGATCAAGCAAGGCTAATCGCCCATAGTATCATTCTGCGTGCCTAGTCTCGACTTCCGCGGCGCATAGGTCACACCTGCACCGCGTAGGTATTCCCGCATCGGGGCAGCTAACCCGGCATCCGCCTAGGCTCGCCGCGCATAGCCTCAAAAGACCGCATAGTCTCAACAGACCGCGTAGAATCCCGCATCAGGCTAAACACCGGAATGATCAATCCGAGCATACCGCTGCTCGCATAGTCTCACACGCATAGGCCGTATAGACCCGCATCAAGGCAAGCCCTGATATAACGATCGGGGTAGGTGATACAATAACAAGACAACGGACTTACGGTTAGCAACGTAAGCAAAGCAAGAA
The DNA here is from genome assembly GCA_029844215.1 of Przewalskia tangutica. Classification (NCBI taxonomy): domain Eukaryota; kingdom Viridiplantae; phylum Streptophyta; class Magnoliopsida; order Solanales; family Solanaceae; genus Przewalskia; species Przewalskia tangutica. The sequence goes on from CM056733.1 coordinate 42,642,148, forward strand.
TGACCCCTTACACAAAGATTTCAAGACAATAACCCGGTAGCATCATAATAGTCTACTTATCACACAAATCTTACTACGTAAATCAATACAAGGCTTTTATAAACAAACAAGTAATTCCTTTTATCTTTCTTAAGTTGTTATACCTAACTTCCCATAAAGCTAGTATAACTCTTAAGCTTTTGTTTTAAAACCAAATATTTATCTTACATTAAAAATGATTCATATTCTTTTGAAATGCTTTCGGTTCTTTGTTATTCGGGCTTAAGCGTGAGGCATTGCCGTAATTATTATTCAGCTTAAGCGTGAGGCATTGCCATAAGTATTATTCAGCTTAAGTCAAAGACATTGCCGTAGTTATTATTCGATTAACACGTATGCGTCTACCGTACTATATATTGTAAAATATCATGCTTTAGGAGGAATCACATACCTTCTCAAATGAAAACCACCGCCAAGTTGAATATGTCAGCGCAGAGTCACCTATAATAGTCACAGACATCTATCAAAGACTACTCTGAAGGTCATTCTAAACAGAGGGTTCACAATTCTATGGAAAGTTGGGCAGCACTTCCCTACCCGGTGAGCTATATAAGTCTACTGTGAAAACAGTCCTATGTGAGTACAGTTTTGATTATTCTTCTTTTAAACCCTTCTACTGTGGTAACAGTTCAATTCTATTCTGTGATATTCTTCTAAGTATTTAATACTTATTCTAATACTACTATGAAGTATTCTCTAATTCAAAAGAGGGTTAGGATTAGTTACCTCGGTAAGCCCAATAATATCCTAGATAAAGTCGCACTGAGCAAGGTTTAGCTCTAAGTTGTATGCGCTCAGAGCTAAGAAACCTTAGAAGTTCTTTACAACTTCTACAAAGGACTAAGGGATTTGGGCTAGGGTATTTTGGGCATTATAACAATACTAGAAGACAACTTTTCTACCAAGGGAGGGGGGTAGATTTCGGCTAGGCTAGGGGGGGGTAGGCCCTCGGCCAAACTCACTCAAGGGGAGGTGTTGGACGAAAGGCTAAGGAGAGGAGAGGATTTTTAGACTTGGAAGATAACTTTGTGGATGAAGAACTCTTCATCTTTAAGGGGGTATTTATAGGTCAAGAAGTGGCCAACAAATGGCCAAGATTAAGACAAGTGCAAGGCAAGTGTAGGGTGAAGATTTACTCCACACAAATATCCTACCAACTCCTTGACTTGTGCACAAGGCACAAAAAACGTGCACTTCCTCTCCAATTTCGTCCAATGGACGATTCAAGTCCATCAATGGGAGGGTGCCAAGTGTCTCTCCCGTTGGTCCAAAATGTTTCGTCTCTCGGAAAAATCCGCAAAATTAGTAATGGCATAGCGGAATTTTCCCTACGAAAGTCGTGGAAAGCGTTTCGTCGAAAACGATTCTTTTAGTGAGTTGTGTACAAAAACGCCCAAGGCTAACTTTAAGGCCAAACTTTTATGCGTATTCCCTTACGTACATACTCGGAAATACGGGGTATAACATTCTCCCCTCCTTAGAAACATTCGTCCCGAATGTTCCTTCTCAAGTCAGTTACCGAAGAAGCTTAAACATTTTGTAAGTGCCACACATGGCCACAAAATAACACTTAGGCATAAATGATAATGGAAATTTACAAGTAGGAAAGTGAATTACGGAGGTGTGGGAATAGGTGAGGATACTTCGCCTCATGTCCTCCTCGGCTTCCCACGTCATCTCCTCCGAGCTCGTTCCGCCACAAGACTTTGTGGAAGCCACGCCCTTCGTCATGAGACGCCTAACACGACGATCGACTATCGCTATGGGAATCTCCTCATACGATAACCCCTCACACTGGACATCGTCAATCGGGTGTACCTAGATGGATCCCGATACATCTCCTCGGCATAGATACGTGAAAAACCGGATGCACGCCTCCGGTCGGACGGCAGATCCAACTCATAGGCAACCTTGCCTACCTGCGGACAATGCGAAGCGGCCCAATGTACCTGGTGAGTTTCCCCTTCTTCCCAAATCTCATCACACCGCCATGGGTGACACGCTAGGAAAACCCAATCATGAACCTCGAACTCAAGATGCCGACGACGATGATCTGCATCGACTTACGCCGACTCAGTGTCAATAGCGCCTCGGATAAGCTTCACCTTATCCATCACTGCTTTGCACCAAATCTGGTCCCACTAATGCCTCGCCCACATCGAACCAACCTATAGGCGATCTGCACTTCCTCCCATACAAGGCCTCATAAGGCGCCATCTGAATCTGGAGTGGTAGCTATTATTATAAGCGAACTCAACTAGAGGCAAATGATCCTCCCAACTACCCGAAGTCAATAACACAGGCTCGCAGATATCCTCAAGAGTGCGGATAGTGCGCTCTGCTGTCCGTCATGCGTGGATGAAATGCAAGACTCGTGCTCACTGCGTCCCTAAACCCCTCTGGAAGGACCTCCAGAAGTTAGCCGTAAACTGGGCTCCTCTGTCTGATATGATCGAAGTAGGGACTCCATGCAGTCTGGCGATCTCTCGGATGTAAAGTCTGGCATAATCCTCGGTAGAAAAAGTCGTCCCGACGGGAAGAAAGTGGGCTGATTTCACACCGTCGACGATAACCCATATAGAATCATGTCTCCTCCGAGTGCGAGGTAATCACGTGATGAAGTCCATGTTTATTACCTCCCACTTCCGGTCGGGATCTCAATCGTCAGTAACAAACCACCGTGCCTGCGGTGCTCTACCTTCACTGCGACAACACGGGCGCGAGCTACGAACTCGCAACGTCCCTCTTCAAGCCATCCCACCAATACGGATCTAAGGTCGTGGTACATCTTGGTCGACCGGATGGATGTAACGCTTGCTGTGTGCTTCCCCAGAACCTGCTGCGAAGTCACGAAACATCCGGAACACGATGCGCCCTCAAACCTTAGCACCCATCGTGCTACCTCAGGACCCTTGCCCTCACGAAGAGTTGTATCACGATATCGAATCAAAGCTGGATCCTCGAACTGTTGCCTCTTCACCTCCTCGACGATGGAAGACTCGGCAACCTCACGAACTCTAACCCCACTGCTATCAGAATCAATCAAACGGACACCAAGGCTCGCTAACTGGTGCAAATCACGAACCATGTCCCTTCTCTCTAGCTGCACATCTGATAGGCTCCCCATCGACCTACGACTAAGAGCATCTGCCACAACATTGGCCTTCCCCGGGTGGTACAGGATATCAACATCGTAATCCTTAAGCAACTCTAACCACCGTCTCTGTCGTAAGTTCAGCTCCCTCTGGCTGAAGATATACTGGAGGCTCTTGTGGTCTGTAAAAATATCCACGTGAACCCCATACAAATAGTGCCTCCAGATCTTCAAAGCGTGAATCACGGCTGCCAACTCCAAATCATGGGTGGGGTAGTTCCTCTCGTGTTTCTTCAGCTGTCGGGATGCATATGCTATAACCCTGCCATGCTGCATCAACACACATCCCAACCCGATGCCTGACGCATCACAATACACGACATAACCATCTGGACCCTCTGGAAGAGTAAGAACGGGGGCGGTCGTCAGTCTCTCTTTCAGCAACTGGAAACCCTGCTCACAAGCATCAGTCCACTGAAACTTGGCTGCCTTCAGAGTCACCTAGTCAATGGTGCGAGATAGAAGCAAACTTCTCTGAACGCGATAATATCCTGCAAGGCCCGAACCTGCGAACCTCTCGAGTAGTAGGTCTAGGCCAAGTCTGATCGCCTCGATGTTGGCCGTATCCACTCGTATGCCATCAGCCCCTACAATATGCCCAAGAAACGCCAATGAAGTCAACCAAAACTCACATTTGGAAAAATTGGCGTACAAGCTGGCTTGGTCTGGAGAAGCGTCGGCCACGCTCAAATGCTCGCGTGCTCGCTACGGCGAGAATAAACCAAGATATCATCAATGAACACTATCACAAGCGTGTCCAAAAATGGTTTGAACACTCGGTTCATCAAATCCATGAATACCACGAGCATTGGTCAACCCAAAAGACATGACCACGAACTCATAATGCCCGTCTGGGTCACGAATGCGATCTAGGGACATCCACCTCTCGACTCGCACTTTGATGATAGCCCGATCGCGGATCAATCTTGGAGAAACATCTCGCACCGCAACTGGTCGAACAAATCATCAATCACAGGAAGGGGTATCATTCTTAATGGTCACCTTGTTCACTGTAATCAACACACATGCGCGGCGTCGTCCTTCTTCTTCACGAACAATCGGCGCTCCCGGAGAAACACTAGGCACGATGAAGCCCTTCTCCGGCAAATCTCTAAGCTGATCCTTGACTCTCTCAACTCGGCGGGTGCCATTACGTATGGCGGAATGGAAATAGGCCGAGTGTGCGCAATATGTCAATACAAAACTCAATCTCCTCTCGGGAGGATACCCGAGGTCATGGAAACACGTCGGGAACTCGTGACTCGAATCGATGAAAATCTGGTACCGCAGCCTCATTATCAAACACCCGAATGAGATGGTAGATATACCCGTTCTGCACCATCTTCCTAGCCTTGAGGTAGGAAATAAACCCTACCCCTCGGCGATACCGTGCTCCTCCCACTCAACAATGGCTCGCCGAAAGCTGGAACCGTGCTACTCTCTCTGCGGTCTACATTGGCGTAGCAAGCTAGCCAATCCATCCCCATAATCACGTCGAAGTCAATCATCTCCAACTCTATCAAGTCGGCTAGGTCCGACGATCGTAAATAGTCACAGACAAGCTCTATATACCCGCCGAGCTACCACGAATCACCCACTGGCGTAGCTACCTCGAAAAGGGTCTATGGACTCGGGCTCTATCCCTATCCTACTAGCAACAAGGGAGATATATGGGGCAGTAGAACCGGATCTATCACCGCATACACATCACACCCATAAACTGATAAAGTACCTGTGACGACATCAGGTGAGGCCTCCTGATCCTGTCGGCTGTACAAAGCATAAATGCGGTTCTGAGGACCGCTAGAACTGGGACCCGAGCCACGACCTCTGCCGCGACCGCTGGTCCATGAGTACCTTGCCCTCGGCGAGTAATGGCTGTCGGGGATGAAGAAGCGGCAGACCACATGGCCCGGGCCCTACTACCGGCGCCGCTCCGGTCGGACAAACTCTCGCGAAAATGACCTGCTGGCCCACAAGTATAGCGAGCTCGGTACTGACTCGAATGGTATCTACCACAACGGGCACTGGCGGACCTCGAGCAGTTAGCACCCTGCTACCAAATCAAGTCTGGGGCCCCGACACGCCCCGCTCTGGTTGTACCGCAAATGAGGTAGGAGCGCTCTGCGCTGGCTGTGGTGCAAATCTGGACCTCAGCTGATGCCGCCCACCCTGAGGACCACCAAAAGAACCGGCCGTCTTGGCCTTCTTCTGCTGTTGATATCGCTCTACCCGGCGGTCTCTACGCTCCTCGCATCCTAGTGCATGAGCACGCATCTGGGTTATGTCCATGCACGGTGAAGGACACACCGCACAAGACTCGGCCATGTAATCATCTAGCCCGTGACATAGCGATGCACGGTCCTCCATCTGCTACGGTGCGAGGGGACATATCGAGCCAAAGAATCAAACTCGACATTGTACTCCTCACCATGCGTCCTCCTGTCTCAAAGAACAAGAATCTATCACTCGTGCCCTCCTCATCTGCGGAGGCAAGAAGTGTGTGAGAAAAGCCTCACGAAAACTCATCCCATATCTGCTGAGTGCATGCTCTCCCGGAAAGCTCCCATGAATCAAACCAATCGATTGCGGTATCACGCGGCCGTCGCGAACCGAATGTCACGGCCTCGGTCTGAAGCCACGATCACCGCATAATCCTCTGCGGTGACGGATGAACTCCTGCGGATCATCCTCCGGCCTCGACCCGTAAAACTCTGGCGGGCTACAACTCAAGAAATCTCGTAGCCTCAAACTATCTGCCCTCGGGTGCACTACGGGTGCGACTGGAGCTGGAGCTGGAACTGTCGCATCCAGCCTCTCCTCGTATCGGGCCACAACTTTAGCCAATAGCTGGGCCATCTCCTTGTACCCTAACTCCTCCGCCCCAGGCTGTGGGACAGGAGGTGTGGGTACTGTGGTCTCTGCTGGGGCCGGCGGCGTCATAGAACTCGCCGTCTCTGGTATAGACTGGGCCTGAGCCCTCGTGACTCTGGGTGTCTCGCTAGCGGCTCCTCGTGCCTTGCCGCCGGGCGGGTTGCCTTACGTGGAGGCATAAGCATACAGGAAAGGAATACGTTAGAGGGGTCCAACCTATAACACAACTCTAAAGCACGATCTCAGAATGAGAAGAATGGAAACCAATCCTAAATATCCTATAGCCTCCTGATTATTGGTGTGGTGCACAACACACCGATAATCAGAACTACTAGATACGATGCGTAGACACTTTCCGAGGATTAACTGCTCTGATACCACTTTTGTCACGACCCGTTCCGGGGCCCGTGACTGGTGCCTTACCGGGGCACCCAAGTAGCCATACATCAGAGTAACCAGCGGAAATATAAACCAAGACAGGAAACAGTTTATAAAATAAGACACAGCTTATGTAAGAAAACGTCGCCTTTCGGCATATATAAATAATCAAGTTTTGCGATTTACATCCCAGTGTACAATAGTACTCTGACCTCTAAGGAAGTAAACAACTATGGCGGGACAGGGCCGCCATACCCCGATCATACAAAACTATCTACAATACAGGAGATCATACCCAAAAGTAGAGCCTCGGAGAAGATGGAGCTCGACACCAACGCAAAAGATCCTAAGGATGCGGATCTAGCACTGCTTGCCTTTACTGCGGCATGTAACGGCCCAGGAAGTCGATAACAGTACCAAGTATGTGAAACTATAAAGCGAAATAAAATCAAAGTATTTAAAACCTTTTCACAAATACAATCGGTTCAATTGCACATAGTGCCACATCACAAACAACGATAATAGGAAAAGCGTATGCAGTCTATTCTAGGCGCGAATGATCGAAGCAAGGCCAATCGCCCATAGTATCATTCTGCGTGCCTAGTCTGACTTCCGCACCGCATAGGTCACACCTGGACCGCATGAGGTATTCCCGCATCGGGGCAGCCAACCCCAGATCCGCCTAGGCTCCGCAGACCGCATAGCCTCAAAAGACCGCATAGTCTCAACAGACGCGCATAGGAATCCCGCATCAGGCTAAACACCGGAATGATCAATCCTGGAGCATACCGCTGCTCGCATAGTCTCACGAACCCGCATGGCCGTATAGACCGCATCAAGGGAAAGCCCTCCGGTATAACGATCAAGGGTAGGTGATACAATAACGATACAACGGACTTCTGCGGTTAGGCGTAAGCACAGCAAGAATGACCCCCTTACACAGCATTTCAAGACAATAACCCAGGTAGCATCATAATAGTCTACTTATCACACAAATCTTACTACAGAAATCAATACAAGGCTTTTATAAACAAACAAGTAAACAGTTCCTTTTTATCTTTCTTAAGTTGTTATACCTAACTTCCCATAAAGCTAGTATAACTCTTAAGCTTTTGTTTTAAAACCAAATATTTATCTTCTGTTAAAAATGATTCATATTCTTTTGAAATGCTTTGATTCTTTGTTATTGAGCTTAAGCGTGAGGCATTCAGTAATTATTATTCAGCTTAAGCGTGAGGCATTGCCATAAGTATTATTCAGGCTTAAGTCAAAGACATTGCCGTAGTTATTATTCGATTAACACGTACGCGTCTACCGTACTATATATTGTAAAATATCATGCTTTAGGAGGAATCACATACCTTCTCGTGAAAACCACCGCCAAGTTGAATATGTCGCGTGAGAGTCACCTATAATAGTCACGACATCTATCAAAGACTACTCGAAGGTCATTCTAAGCAGAGGTTCACAATTCTATGGAAAGTTGGGCAGACTTCCCTACAGGTGAGCTATATAAGTCTCATGTGAAAACAATCCTATGTGAAGTCTGCTTTTGATTATTCTTCTTTTAAACCCTTCTACTGTGGTATGATTCAATTCTATTCTGTGATATTCTTCTAAGTATTTAATACTTATTCTAATACTACTACAGTAAGTATTCTCTAATTCAAAAGAGGGTTAGGATTAGTTACCTCGGTAAGCCCAATAATATCCTAGATAAAGTCGCGCCTGAGCAAGGTTTAGCTCCTAAGTTATACGCTCAGAGGCTCAAGACACCTTAGAAGTTCTTTACAACTTCTACAAAGGACTAAGGGATTTGGGCTAGGGTATTTTGGGCATTATAACAATACTAGAAGACAACTTTTCTACCAAGGGAGGGGGGTAGATTTCGGCTAGGCTAGGGGGTAGGCCCTCGGCCAAACTCACTCGAGGGGAGGTGTTGGACGAACGGCTAAGGGCTGGGAGAGGATGTTTAGACTTGGAAGATACCTTGGGGGATTACGAACTCTTCATCGTTAAGGGGGGAGTGAGAGGGCAGGAAGTGGCCAACCAATGGCCAAGATTAAGACAAGTGCAAGGCAAGTGTAGGGTGAAGATTTACTCCACACAAATATCCTACCAACTCCTTGACTTGTGCACAAGGCACAAAAAACGTGCACTTCCTCTCCAATTTCGTCCAATGGACGATTCAAGTCCATCAATGGGAGGGTGCCAAGTGTCGCCCTCCCGTTGGTCCAAAATGTTTCGTCTCTCGGAAAAATCCGCAAAAATTAGTAATGGCATAGCCGGAATTTTCCCTACGAAAGCTGTGGAAACGTTTCGTCGGAAAACGATTCTTTTAGTGAGTTGTGTACAAAAAAACGTCCAAGGCTAACTTTAAGGCCAAACTTTTTGTACGTATTCCCTTACGTACATACTCTGGAAATACGGGGTATAACATCGGAGACCGAGTCCGTGATCTTCGGTTCGCATCGGCTGCGTGATACCGCAGTCGATTGGTTTGATTCGTGGGAGTTATCCCGGGGAGAGCACGCGTCCCCAGCTACTTAGGATGAGTTCTCGGAGGCTTTCCTCACTCACTTCTTGCCTCCACAGATGAGAAGGGCACGGGCCGACAGATTTTTGTTACTGAGACAGAGAGGACGCACAGTTAGGGAGTACATTGTCGAGTTCGATTCTTTGGCTCGATATGTCCCTGCATTGGTAGCGGATATGGAGGACAGGGTGCATCGCTACGTCACCGGGCTAGATGATTATATGGCCGAGTCTTGTGCGGGTGTGGCTCTTCACCAGCATGGATATTACCACATGCGAGCTCATGACCGATGAGATCACGAGGCGTGAGACGGCGGGTCGGCGAATATCGATCGAGAAGAAGGCGAGCGGCCGGATTTTTGGTAGTTCTCGGGAGGGCGGCCTCGTGACGTCTAGGTTTGCACCACAGCCAGCTCAGAGCACTCCTACATCATTTTCGGTACAGCCAGAGCATTCGGGGGCAGGTCATGGCCCCAGGACTTCGGACTTCCAGTGTAGCAAGGGTGTTAACCGATCGAGGTCTGCTCAGTGTGTCCGTTGTGGTAGATTCCATTCAGGGAGCTGTAGTACTACTTCAGGAGCTTGCTATACTTGTGGGCAGCAGGGCCATTTTGCGAGGGCTTGTCCGACCGGGCGTGGCCGGTGGCGAGCTCGGCTCTGAGTGCATTGCGGTTCATCATCTCCTACGATTACTCGCCGGGCGAGGTACTCGTGGGCGGCCAGTGTGGCAGAGGTCGTGGCGCGGGTCCCAGTTCTAGCGGTCCTCAGAACCGTATTTATGCCTTGTCCAGCCGGCAGGACCAGGAGGCCTCACCTGATATCGTCACAGGTACCTTATCAGTCTCCGATTATGATGTGTATGCCTTGATAGATCCGGGTTCTACTCTGTCCTATATATCTCCCCTTGTTGCTAGTAGGATAGGGATAGAGCCTGAGTCCATAGACCCTTTCGAGGTAGCTACGCCAGTGGGTGATTCGGTGGTAGCTCGGCGGGTATATAGGGCTTGTCCAGTGACTTTATGCAGTCGTCAGACCCTAGACGACTTGATAGAGTTGGACATGACTGATTTCGACGTGATCATGGGTATGGATTGGTTAGCTTCCTGCTATGCCAATGTAGACTGCAGAGAGAGAGTGGTACGGTTCCATTTTCCTGGGGAGCCGGTGGTTGAGTGGGAGGGGAACATTGTATCGCCGAGGGGTAGGTTTATTTCTTACCTCAAGGCTAGGAAGATGGTGCAGAAGGGGTACATTTACCATCTCATTCGGGTGTTTGATAATCGAAATGCGGTGCGATTTTCGATCGATTCCGGTAGTCGAGAGAGTTCCCGAGGCGTGTTTCAGACGACCTCCTGGTATCCTCCCGAGAGGAGATAGAGTTTTGTATTGATGTCTTTGCGGACACTCGGCCTATTTCCATTCCGCCATACAGGATGGCACCTGCCGAGTTGAGAGAGTTGAAGGACCAGCTGAGAGATTTGCTGGAGAAGGGCTTCATCAGGCCTAGTGTTTCTCCCTGGGGAGCGTCGGTATTGTTCGTGAAGAAGAAGGACGGGACGCTGCGCATGTGTGTTGATTACTGACGGTGAACAAGGTGACCATTAAGAACGAATACCCCTTCCGGGATTGATGATTTGTTCGACCCGGTGCGAGTGCGAGATGTTTCTCCAAGATTGATTTGCGATCGGGCTATCATCAGTGCAGTCGAGAGAGGTGGATGTCCCTAGGATGCATTCGGACGATGCGGGCATTATGAGTTCGGGGTGTCTTTTGGGTTGACCAATGCTCGTGGTATTCATGGATTTGATGAACGAGTGTTCAAACCATTTTGGACACGTTTGTGATAGTGTTCATCGATGATATCTTTGTTTATTCGCTCAGAGCGAGGAGCACGCGAGCATTTGAGGCTGTCTTGTGATTCTCCAGACCAGCGATTATACGCCTAGTTTTCCAAATGTGAGTTTTGGTTAGCCGGTGGCTTTTCTTGGGCATATTGTCGGGCGATGGTATTCGAGTGGATACGGCCAAGATCGAAGCGATCGAGGACTTGGCCTCGACCTACTACTCCGGCAGGTTCGCGATTTCGGGCCTTGCGAGTTATTATCGGCGGTTCGTAGAAGTTTGTTTCTATCTCGCCCCATTGACTAGTGACTCGTAGGCGGCTAAGTTTGATGGACTGATGCGTGTGGCGGGGTTTCGATTCTTTGAAAAGAGAGGCGGCGACCGCCCGTTCTTACTCTTCGAGAGGTCCGCGGCTATGTCGTGTATTGTGATGCGTCAGGCATCGGGTTGGGATGTGTGTTGATGCAGCAGGGCAAAGTTATAGCGTACGCATCCCGATATCTTAAGAAGCATGAGAGGAACTACCCCATCCATGATTTGGAGTTGGCAGCGGTGATTCACGCCTTGAAGATCTGGAGGCACTATTTGTATGGGGTTCATGTGGATATTTATACAGACCACAAGAGCCTCCAGTATATCTTCACGAGAGGAGTGAACTTACGGCGAGAGCGGTGGTTAGAGTTGCTTAAGGATTATGACGTCGATATCCTGTACCACCCGGGGAAGGCCAATGTTGTGGCAGATGCCCTTAGTCGTAGGTCGATGGGTAGCCTATCAGATGTGCAGCCAGAGAGGAGGGGCATGGTTCGCGATTTGCATCAGTTAGCGAGCCTTGGTGTCCGTTTGATTGATTCTGATAGCAGTGGGGTTCAAGTTCGAGAGGTTGCCGAGTCTTCCATCGTCGAGGAGGTGAAGAGGCAATAGTTTGAGGATCCGGTTTTGATTCGGTATCGTGATACGACTCTGCGTGAGGGCAAGGGTCCTTTTGAGGTAGCACGATGGGGTGCTAAGGTTTGGCGAGTTGTGTGTTCGGATGTTTGAGGACTTGGCGGAGTTCTTGGGGAAGCACGGCGTGCGTTACTCTATCCATCCGTGGTCGACCAAGATGTACCACGACCTTAGATCGTGTATTGGTGGGATGGCTTGAAGAGGGCGTTGCGAGTTCGTAGCTCGATGCTGTGTTGTCGGCGGTGAAGGTAGAGCACCGAGGCACGGTGGTTTGTTGCAGACGATAGAGATCCCGACCTGGAAGTGGGAGGTGATCAACATGGACTTTATCACAGGATTACCTCGCACTCAGAAGAGACATGATTCTATTTGGGTTATCGTCGACAGGCTGACGAAATCAACCCACTTTCTTCCGTCGTGGCGACTTTTGGTACCGAGGATTATGCGGACTTTACATCCGATAGATCGTCGATCGCATGGAGTCCCTATTTCGATCATATCGACGAGAGCCCGGTTCTGGCTAACCGGAGGTCTTTCGAGAAGGGTTTAGGGGCAGCGAGTGAGCACGATCGCATTCCATCCACGACGCAGACGGTGGCGCGACTATCCGCACTCTTGAGGATATCTTTGCGAGTCCGTGTTATCGACTTCGAGGGTGGGAGGATCATTTGCCTCTAGTTGAGTTTGCGTATAATAATAGCTACCACTCAAAGATTCGATTGCGCCTTATGAGGCCTTGTATGGGAGGAAGTGCGATCGCCGATAGGTTGGTTTGATGTGGCGAGTGCGATTAGTGGGACCAGATTTGGTGCGGCGGCGATGGATAAGTGAAGCTTATCCGAGGCGATTCTTGGCGGCTGAAGTCGGCAGTCATATCAGATCATCGTCGTCGGCATCCGGAGTTCGAGTTGAGATTGGGTTTTCTGAAGGTGTCACCCATGAAGGGTGTGATGAGATTCGGAAGAAAGGAAACTTCGGCCCAAGGTATATTGGCGTATCAGTTGTCGCGAGGTAGGCAAGGTTGCCTATGAGTTGGATCTCCGTCCGATCCGGAGGCGGTGCATCCGGTCTTTCACGTTCTATCTTTGAGGAGGTGTATCGGGGATCCATCTAAGTACACCGATTGACGATGTCGGTGACCGAAGGGTTATCGTATGAAGAGATTCCCATAGCGATAATCGATCGTCGTCGAGTTAGGCGTCTGCGGACGGGGCGTGGCTTCCGTCAAAGTCTTGTGGCGAACGAGCTCGAGGAGGAGATGACGTGGGAAGCTGAGGAGGACATGAGGCAGAAGTATCCTCACCTATTCCCCACACCTCCAGGTAATTCACTTTCCTACTTGTAAATTTTCATTGTCATATATGCCTAAGTGTTGTTTTGTGGCCGTATGTGGCATTTGTAAACTGTTTTAGTTATGAAGAACCTTATCGTTAACTGTCTTGGGAAGGAACATTCGGGACGAATGTTTCTAAGGAGGGGAGAATGTTATACCCCGTATTTCCAAAGTATGTACGTGAGGGTGTACGTACAAAAGCTTAGCCTTAGTTAGGCATTATAGACGAAAATGTTTGTGCACAACTCACTTAAAGAATCGTTTTTCGACGAAACGTTTTACTAAACTCGCGTAGGGTAAATTACGGCTATGTCATTTCTAATTTTTGCGGATTTTTCCGAGAGACGAAACATTTTGGACCAACGGGAGGTGACACTTGTCACCTCAATGGACAACAAATTGGGCCAAGGTTGCACGTTTTTTGTGCCTTTGCACAAGTCAAGGAGTTGGTAGGATATTTGTGTAGTAGATGGATAAGGACACTTGGGTGAATCTCCACCCTACACTTGTCTTGTACTTGGCTTCATCTTGGCCATTGGTTGGCCATTTCTTGACCTATAAATACCCCCCTTAAGATGAAGAGTTCTTCATCCACAAATCAAACTTTCCAAGTCTAAAATCCCTCCCTCTCCCTTGTGAGCTTCTCGTCCAAGAGCTCTTCTCCCCCCCCCCCCCCCCTCTAAAGGAGCCTTGGCCGAAACACATTCCCCCCTAGCCCTAGCCGAAACACCCCTCCCTTGGTAGAAAGTTGTCTTCCAAGTATAGTCACTATTCCAAAATACCCTAGCCCAAATCCCTTATAGTATTTTAGTAGAAGTTGTGTAGAACTTCTAAGGGTTTCTTGGAGCTATCAGAGCGTACAAATTAGGAGCTAAACCTTGCTCAGGAGCGACTTTTAACTTGGATAATTTTGGGCTTATCGAGGTAAATACTCTTGTCCTTCTATTGTAATTGGATATTACATATAAGAATAGTTAAGACTTGAGTATAAGATATGAAAGAATATTAATGAATAGAATTGAATTGTTATCACGATGAAGGGTATAAAGAAGAATAATTGAACTGTACTTACATGAATTTGTTTTCACGATGAGACTTGAGTAGCTTGGCGGGTAGGGAAGTCTGCCCAATTTTTCGTAGAATAGAGAACCTCTACTTAGAATTTCTGAGAATAGTCTAGACGTTGATAGACGTATTTGACTATTATAGGCTGATTCTCTGCGCGCGACATATTCGACTTGGCAGGTGGATTTCGCCGAGAAGGTATGTGATTCTTCCTATACTCTTGAGCATGATATTTTAAATATATATATATAGTACGGTAGACGTACGAGTGTTAACTGAATAATAATTACGGCAATGTCTTTTGACTTAAGCCTGAATAATACTTACGGCAATGTCTTGTGACTTAAGCCTGAATAATAAAGATCTTGAAGCATTTCAAAAGAATACTGAATCATTTTTAACAGAAGAGAAACAGTTGGTTTTTAAACAAAAGCTTAAGAGTTATACTAGCTTTATGGGAAGTTAGGTATAACAACTTAAGAAAGATAAAAAGAACTGTTTACTTATTTGCTTATAAAAACTTTGTATTTATTTCTGTAAGGTGTAGTAAGATTGATTGATAAATAGACATATTATGATGCTACGTGTGTTAGTGTCTTGTGATGTTGTGAAAGGGGGTCATTCTTGTTGTGCTTACGTTGCTAAACGGTAAGTCGGTTATCTTGTTATTATATCACCTACCCTCGACTTGTTATACAGGGCTTGCCACCTTGATGCGGTCTATACGGCTATGCGGTCTGTGAGACTATGCGAGTGCGGGAGTTCCGGATTGATCATTCCGGGTGTTTTAGCCCGACGCGGGGATTCCTATGCGATGCTGTGTGACTATGCGGTCTATGAGACTATGCGGTGCGAAGTCGAGGGAGAATGCCGGGGTTAGCTACCCCGTCGAGGAATACCTCATGCGGGTGCGTGTGTGACCTATGCGGTGCGGGAAGTCGTGACTAGGCACGCATAATGATACTATGGGCGATCGGCCTTGCTTCGATCATTCGCGGCCTAGGAAAGACCAGTTACATTATATCTAGTTTGCTCTTGTTTATGTTGTGGCACTATGTGCAGTTAAACTGGTTGTATTTACAAATGGCTTTAAATACTTTGATTTTACTTCAGTACTTTACAGTTTCACATACTTAGTACATTGTCTTGACCTCGCCCGGCTGCGTTCATGCCGCGGTAAGGGCAGCAGGTGCTAGATCCACATCCTTAGGATCTCTTTGCTTTGGTGTCAGGAGCTCCATCTTCTCCGGAGGCTCGACTTTTGGGTATGATCTCCCTGTTGTTGTATATAGTTTTGTACATTCAGGGTATGGCGGGGCCCTGTCCCGCCATAGTTGTTTATCTTCTTAGAGGTCTGTAGTCCTTTTTTTTTTTTTTTTTTTTTTTTTTTATAGGTAAATGCTAATATTATAAAAGAAAGACGAAAAAACAGGTAGCTACAATCATTCGTCGAGGGTTCTCAATCCTCAACGTAAGCAATAAACAAGAAATGAAAGAGAGGAGGGATGGGGCGTCTACCCGAAGGAGACGTTACAATGGGAGATTAAATCATGAAAATTAAATTCTTACTATCCGGTGCATTCCAAGATAGTATCTTCATTTAATTAATCAGTATCATTTGCACGCTTATTAGGTGCAATAGTTGAATTCGTGGGGGATATCAAGACTTGTGCATCATTGGGAATGGTTGCCATAAATGGCTTATGTCCCTCGGCATTGAATGCTACATTGGCCGAAACCAAATAACAATTCTTTGGTGTCTTGGAAAAGAATGACCGCCGAATTCCACATAAGTTGATCTTCCAAGACTCATTTGAAGAGTAGACCCTTCGGTTCCCGTAGCCATCAAGTTTCCAAACTTTTTTGGACGGGCTGCCCCTTTGATTTCCACAACCATTGAATTCATTAGAAGAGGTGACACTTCGGTTCCCACCCTTAACAATTTACGATGTCCCATTGAATGAGATCCTTCCTTGGTATGCTCAGCAATTAAATTGCCCAAGTTACCAAGTCTCGTTTGAAGAGTAGGCTGTTCAACTTCCGCACGGTTTGCAATACCAAGAGCCATGGAAAGTGAACCAACTTCCGACCCTACAATCTTGAACCGATGACCCTTGGGTTTCAGTCTTGACCCGCGACCACCAAAAAGACCAATCAGCATCCCATGACCACCCTTCTGACCCTCTTTCAACCCGTAACCACCCCCAAGAAACGCCATTGACCCGTGCCCACCCATGGTACCCGTCAACCCCTCGAGAGGGGGTGACGTTTCGGAAACCGCAACACTTGAATTCCCAACAACCTCAACTCCGAAAGTTGCACCTAATGAATGAGGCGTGACATTGACAACCGCAGCAAATGAATGAGGCATGCCATTGACATCCGCACCCATTGAGTGCATCAAATTCCTATACCTCTTTTGGATAGAAAACCCCTCGACTTCCAAAACCTTAGCATTTCCTAGGCCAATTGGAAAAGAAACATTCTCGAACTCAACAACCAAAGGCTGGTGACCCATGGACTTTCCCCAAGACCCATGCCCACCCCCATGACCCGAAATCAACCTGTGACCAACCTCTAGACCCGCAGTCACCTTGGTATCAAAAGTGGCCGCCGGAAAAGTCTCAATGCACTCAGAAGCCAAGGATCGGAGACCCAAGGGTTCAAACCACAAACCCTGAACATAAACACCACCCACCTGCAACCCGCAACCACCCTCCATACCCACTTTCGACCCGGGATCCCTATCAAGATCCGCAATCTCTCCGGAGTCCGGAGCGCCCACCGGAAACGCAGCAGCCTTACCGACGTCCAAGGTGCCTGCCGGGAGGTTGGGAGAATCAAAGTGTTGAAACCTCAACCCAAGATCACCAACAAGACCCTCTTGCACACCAAGAACATCCTCCTGGCCTGCTAACAACCCAGCACCACCCGCCTTTCCCGAATACCCCACAAAATCCAGAGAAGCAAACTGGCCACCGCTAGAAGCTGCCCCCCCCGGATATGCAAACTTCAAATTCATATCCTGAATCTTGTAATCTTGAACAATCAAAATAATCTCCTTCATTCTTTTGGCTGAAATCTTTGTATTCTTTCTCATGGCTAGAAGGAAGATAATGCAAATCTTGAGCAATCTTTAATCAAGTTGGAGTATCTTCGTAGCAATCTTTGAACAAGTTGATAAACTCAAACGTAATAAACTCAAACAACTTCGTATCAAATTCAAGTAAGATGAACAAACGAACAATCTCATGAAATCAAAGATGAAATCAGATTTAAGGAGTATGAAATCTAAGATGAAATCATAAGAATGAGGCGGATTGCGAAGAGCGACTAGGGAGAAATGTTGAGAGCATTTTCGCCTAGTGAGAGAAACTTCTCTCTAACTCTTTAGGAATAATGATTTACTTTACAAAGTATATTGTGATAAATAGAGGTCTGTAGTCCTATTGTACAGTTGGGATGTAACTGTAAAACTATGTTTATATATATTTGCCGAAAGGCAACATTTTCTCACATAAAATTGTGTCTCATTTTACAACTGTTTCATGTCTTATTTTTATATTCCGCTGATTACTCTGATGTATGACTACTTGGGTGCCCGGGTAAGGCACCAGTCACGGGCCCCGGAACGGGTCGTGACAGCGTTCATGCCGCAGGTAGAGGTACACCAGTTGTTGATCCTCGCTCATAGGATCACAGTTCAGCGTTTTGGGAAGCTCCGTTTCTCCGGAGGCTTATCTTTTGGTATAGTCCCCTGTCATTGTAGGTACTTGTACATTCAGGGGTATGGCGGGGCCCTGTCCCGTCATAGTTGTTGTTACATTCTTAGAGGTCTGTAGTACTGTTGTGGGCAGGGTTTGTAAAAGGATTTAATTGTTCGATATTGATATATATATGCAGAAAGGTAACCGTTTTGGTTAGCCTGTTTCTTATTTTAACTTGTTTCATGTTTAAGTTTTTATTTCCGCTGATTTTCTCTGATGTTGTATCACTAGGGTGCCCGGGGTAAGGCACCAGTCACGGGCCCGAGGTCGGGTCATGACAGTTTTGCCCTTGTACGTATGTTGGTTTAAAAAAAAGGTGTTATTTAAATTCCGCAAGTTTACTTAGTTGTTAAGGTAGAAGGGTGCCCAGGTAGGGCACTAGTCACGGGCCCGGGGTTAGGGATGTGACAACTGGTTACCACCACTTCTCTCCCTATCCGCTCGATAACCGACTTACCGGGAAACTGGTACCGAATCCATCTCTCTTCTGTGGTCCATATTGGCATAACAAGAGGCCAACTAGCCCGTACTCATAATGACCTCAATATACGTCATACTTGACTCGCTAGGTGCTAGGGTCCGATGACTGTATCGTTACCGGCAACTATTATCTACCCGCTCAGCTACCACCCAACACTCACGGGTGTAGTCACCTCGAAAGGTCCTCATGGATTCAGGCTTTATTTCTTTACACTTGGTTGCTCTCTTTTTCACTGGTCGTACTCTTTCCGTACTTCCAAACTTATACTAGCATACGTACATAAATTCCATACTAATTCTGGCCTCCACTCTTTGGAGTTACTAAATTAAACAATATAAGGCCCATTCCGGCTCTCACAACTTGGTTCCGGTGGAACACGTCCACGAACCCGTAAAATGATTGACTAAACTTGGGCCTTACACCCTCGTGACCCTGTCACGTAGCGGGACTACTACCAACTGATGCCATTTCATTTCAATGTATGGTGCGACCCTTAATAGATCCCCAACCCGACTCGGCGTCGTATTTAACTCTTTTCCTTGGTCTGTCTTAACTTTTTACTACCCGAGAAGGCCTTATATACCTAAGGTCTCGGTGGTTATCACATTCTTAGGCTCGCAATTTCCATCCTCCATGCCTACCTTATCAGTCCCCCCGTAAACGGGTATAAAACTTATCGTAATACCATAATCGTGTTGTCTTGACCACAACAACCATACTTACTCCATACGGATCTCACCCGTACCATTTTCGAAATCCTACTACGTAGCTCACTCTATTAACATAGTATTCCATTAAGTACCTTAATTATAACCTCTTAAGGGTTCATTACATTCTCACACAACTCATCATAACCTAATTATCTCAAATTAGCACGTAAAACTTTGATGAGAGTTCCTTAAATGTTCATACCTTCCCGGTATTTCTAGTCCTTACCAAGTCCTTGTAATCTAAAATCATTCTAGGCAACACGCGTCTGACCCTCATACGTAAATCCGTATAGTTGTATGTCACAATACCAACTATACTACAAACATTACCAACCTGGATACGCAATCCACATAATCTTTCCTGGTTCACTGCTGCCTTTCTCGTAGCTGTAAACAACATAATTTGTTAGGGGGAGACGACCCTAACCATACAGCTCTATCGCACGATCTCAGAGTGAGAAGAATGGAAACCAATCCTAAATGTCCTGCAGCCTCCTGATTATAGATGTGGTGCACAACACACCGATAATCAAGACTTACTGACACCGGTCGTAGACACTTTCGAGGACTAGCGCTCGATACCACTTTTGTCACGACCGACTGCCGCGGCATCGTGCCCTACACAGGCACCCTTTCTGTATACATCGAGAGAATAGCAATGAACATACACAACTTATAAAATGCCTAAACATAAAATAACAACGAGCTGGCGATAAGGCCACCTTCCGTACAATATACGCATAAAGCGGTACACATTTTTTTTTCTTTACAACCCAATCCACAAATGTGACTCTGCACTTAAGAATAACAACTTTGGCGGGACAGGGCCCCGCCATACCCCTGAATGTACAACGACCGACCATACCAGGGATAAGCCTCCGGAATAAAGGAGTTTCTCAACAGCTGAACAGTGATCCCAAGAGCGAGGATCAAGAACTGTACTACTGCGGCGTGAACGCGGCCGGAGGTCGATGCAACATGTACCAAATATGTGAACCGAAAATCAGTAATGAAATCATAAGTCTATAATAAAACTGGAGACAGGTATGATAACTCAATTAACAGTACACAGTGCCTTACTAACAATGAGAGTAACTAAGAGTATACGTACAACATACAAATAGGAAGCTCACGATCAAAGCAGGACCATCCGCGCGATGTCGTTAAGCAATCCTACTCCTGGGACTATTTCACCCGCATAGGTCGTGCGGACCCGCATGAGGTATTCCTCGCATAGGCTGTACCCGCCCGCATGGGACTATTTGTTATACCCCGTAGTTGCAGGGTATGTATGTGAGGACGTACGTACGAGAGTACGGCAGAAAATTTTGAAAAGAAAGAAAGATGTGAGTTTTCGACGGAAAAGTTTCCGGTTATTTGTGAAGAAAAAGGTTCGTTAATGGGAATTGGATTCCCAGATTTGGTATTTGGACTTCATAGATTATATTAGAATTTTGAGATTTTATTTTCGGAAATGGTCACGTGGGGCCACGGGAGAAATTCTGATTTTGTGGGGCCCGCTTTGTTTTTGAGTTTTCCGGTATTTTGTATATTTTCTGAAGACGAAATATTCTGGGCGAATCGGGGGGCGACACGTGTCACCCCGTGTGGCACCCGGCCGAAATAACATTTGTGCACAACTTGGTTAGAGTCGTTTTTCGCGAAGCGTTTGCGTAACTTGCGAACGGAAAATTACGGCGATGTCGGTTTGTATTTTTGCGGATTTTTCCGAGAGGCGAAACCGTTTGGACCAACGGGAGGTGACACTTGTCACCCTCATTGTGATTTGGAGGGGCGGTCGAGGTGGGTTGGCCGATTGGCCCCTTGAAGTGTGCCTTGTTTGGTGCATTGTTTTGTGGAGTGTTTTGTGGAGTAGGGTTTAGGGTGCACTTGGCTTAATCTTGCCCTTACACTTGCTTTACACTTGGAAGGATCTTGGCCCTTGGTTGGCCTTTGGTTTTGCTATAAATACCCCCCTTATGTTGATGAACTCTTCATCCACAAATGAAACCTTCCAAGCCTAAAAATCCCTCCCTCCTCTAGTGTTGAGTTCGTCCAACTCATCCCCCCCCTCTTTTGAGAGTCTTGGCCGAGGGCCTCCTCCCTCCCCCTTTGTGGTGTCTTGGTCGTGGGGTACCCACTAACTAGTTGTTTTAGTATAATACCCTTGTTGTGGTATAGAAATAATACCCTATTATTGTTATAATGCACAACATAGCTTAGCCTGGTAACTTGTAGTATTCCACATATACCTCTTTACGTAGAGTCAGAAATACTACCTTTTGTCCTTTTAGTCTCAGCCAGAAACCCTAAGGAAATCTTCATAGTTGTTTGAATTAATTGAGTAGAAGTTTGTTAGAACTTCTAAGGGTTGTTTGGAGTGGTTTGGGCGCACTGAGTGAAGCTAAACCTTGCTCGGGATCGACATTATAACTTGGATAATTTTGGGCTTATCGAGGTAATTATCTTGTCCTCTATTGTAATTGGAAATTACATGTTTGTTAGCATATATAGTTGAAGTATACTATATATAGAACTACTTAGTATTCGTGCAATGTCTTTTGACTTAAGCTGAAGAATAAAGAAGGCTGAACTGTATTTACATGGGAGTATTGCGATGAGACTTGTGTAGAATTGTACACGTCAGGTTAGGCGTGTAAACCACTGGTTGGCTTGGTAGCGGCCTCGATAGAGAGAGATTTCTGTTGCTATGGGAGAGTCTTTGCGAATTTTCTTTAGAAAGATAGAAAACTTGTGTTTTGGGGTTAATAGGCGTTTGTGACCTTTATAGGTGAAAGTACTAAGAGTAGCGTATTCTACTCGAGGAGTGGAAAGGGCTAGCAAGGTTGTAGTACTTGGAGCATTTTGCTTATTGTCGATAAATCGTCGCGAGGTATGTGAACCTCTTCCTATCTTTTCTAGCATGATTGTGGTGAACTATGTATGCGGTAGACGTACATGTGCTAAGTGATTTGGTTGATTTAAAACATAGGGTGTTATAATAGCTTTATGGGAAGTTAGTTATAACGACCTTATGTAAGTGAAAATGGTTTACTGATGTTAGAAGTTAAGAGACTTGATCTTATAAGATAAGAGACTTAACTTATTTGTTTTAATGTGGATGTTTGTGTGAAACCTCATTCGTGAGTAATGAGTACTTGGTTTTAAAGGGATAATGTTTCTGATTTGGGAATCGAGAATGTGTATCGACAGGACCAGCTGCGGCGTTAATAAAGGAAAATGTATTGAATAATGATGTGTTGTATTAAAACCAGTAGAAACCTCCATCTGCATAGAAGCTAAGATAAGACAAAATGATATTACATTTTCTAGATCATGGTCTTTGTAATAAGATCGTTATAAACAAGAATAAACTACTCACATATATGACATATGTTACTCAATTGCTCTAAAAAGGAATCAAGTGATTAAGTTTGGGAACTATGAAACCATTTGAAAATGAGAAGCTTGAGTAATTGAAACTAGGCAACCGGAACTTAGGAAAGAATGTTGTTACTTGATTTTGAAAAAGAAGGTGGGTTGGTCATTCTAATACTACGGGTATCGGGTGACTTTTATAACAGTAATGGATCTCTTTTAAAAGAACTTAACGTATGTAGTACTTTGGGGTTAAAAACCCGGACTTTGGCATAAAATGAAAGTACTTTGAGTTGTGTGAAACTTGCCTATGCTTGTGATGATAGCCTTTATTGTACAAGCGTTGTGTTTCTGTGTTACCGCGTCTCT
Organism: Przewalskia tangutica; assembly: GCA_029844215.1. NCBI lineage: Eukaryota > Viridiplantae > Streptophyta > Magnoliopsida > Solanales > Solanaceae > Przewalskia > Przewalskia tangutica. The sequence goes on from CM056733.1 coordinate 42,665,021, forward strand.
CGATAGAGGGTCGGTTGACTGGTTGAGAACTTACTTGGATGTGCGGTGGCGGAGAAATTCCGCAGATGCGTTCTGTTGATAGTATTATTGTTGTTAATCGCTTTGGACATACTGACACGATGCGTAGCGCACGGGTATGCTTCCATTTTGGTTAAGGTCTTGTGGTTAATCGCTTTGGATATACTGACACGATGCGTAGCGCACGGGTATGTTTCCATTTCGATTATCGCCTTGTGATTTCCTTTTGGACATACTGACACGATGCGTAGCGCACGGGTATGCGTCCATTTGGAAAGTTGTCTTATTGTTTCCCTTTGGACATACTGACACGATGCGTAGCGCACGGGTATGCTTCCATTTGAATTGCTGTCTTATTGTTGCATCATGGACATGTCTACACCGTCTGATATCCAGGCACGCGCCATAATGCGAACTCGATTGATGTTGTGGCGTGAGACCCATAGTTATATTGGAGTGATGATTGTTTTATGTTGTGAGCGTAGTTTGGTTATCATACATGTCTCTGCTTTATATAGACTAGTATGATTTCATTCTGATATTATGCTGATTTCACATACTTGGTACTGTTATCGACCTCCTTGAGGGCTGCGTTCATCTGCAGTAGAGGTACATCGGTCGTGGATCCTCGCTCTTAGGATCTCGATTCGCGTTTTGGGAAGCTCCGTTTCTCGGAGGCTTATCTTTTGGTATGTGTTCTCGAGTTGTAGGTGCTTGTACATTCGGGGGTATGGCGGGCCACTGTCCGTCATAGTCGTTAATAAATCTTAAGTGCGTAGAAGCTGTTGTGGCGGGGTTGTAAAAGGATTAAACTGTTCGGGTTTTATGTATATCTTGAAGGCATTTGTTTTGGTTGCTTTGTTTATTTATTATATCTCTTGTTTCATGATTCATGTTTTATTTTCCGCTGGTTTTCTCGATGTTGTATCACTAGGGTGCAGGTAAGGCACGATGTGGGCAGGTTGGGCGTTACAAAAGTGGTATCGAGCGATTAATCCTCGGAAAGTGTCTGAACCGTGTCTAGTAGAGTCTTGATTATCGGTGTGTTGTGCACCACATCTATAATCGTGAGGCTATAGGACATTTAGGATTGGTTTCCATTCTTCTCATTACGAGATCGTGCCTTAGATTGTGTTGTAAGTTGGACCCCTCGACGTATCTCGTTTTTACGATTATGCCTCGCGCAGTGCAACCAGAGCCCGAAGGGCAAGGCGGCAGGAGGCGCTAGTGAGATCTGAAGGAGTTCGAGCGCGAGCCGTCGATCACTGAGCAGTGCTTCCGACGGCGAGTTTTGACGCCGCCACCCAGAGGTTAGAGCGCGGCAATGGCTGCTGAGACCGCGATACACGAGCCTCGGTCCCACGATGCAGGCGAGAGAGATGGGTTACAAGGAGATGGCGATTCTTTGGCGGTCGTGGCGAGATATGAGGATAGGATCACGGCAGTTCGATTCAGTAGCACGATGGTTCACCCCGGCGAATAGTTTGAGGCTACGGGACTTTACGAGTTGTAGCCGCGAGTTTTATGGGTCGAGGCACGAGGATGATCCGCGAGGAGTTCATCCGGCGATTCTGACGGATCGTCACGGGTGATCAAGGCTTGAAACCGAGTCTGTGACCTTTGGTTCGCATCGGTGCGTGATACCGCGATCGATTGGTTTGATTCATGGAGCTTTCGGGAGAGCATGCACCTCAGCAGAATGGGATGAGTTTTGGGGCTTTCCTCACGCACTTCTTGCGCCGGATGAGGGCGGCGACAGATTTTATTCTTGAGACGAGAGGCGACCGTCGGGAGTACAATGTCGAGTTCGATTCTTTGGCTCGATATGTCCCTGCGCGAGTTGCAGATATTGAGGATAGGGTGCAACGCTACGTCACCCGGATAGATGATTATATGGCTTAGTCTTGTGCGGGTGTTTCTCTTGGTAGGGCATGGACATTGCCCGCACGCAGCTCATGCACTAGGATGTGAGGCACGGAGGGTCGACGGAATGACTGGATCGTGAAGAGGGCCGGGGCGGCAGGGTCCTGGTGGCTTTCGAGGCGGACCGCCTCGTGAGCTAGTTATATACCCCCACGGTGCAGTGGTCCTCCACCGTCTTGAGGCGAGTCGGGGCTCGAGGTTCAGATTTTCGGCAGAGCAGGGGTGTTAACCAGCTGAAGCCACCCCTACCTCGTTGTGACCATTGTGGTAGACTCCATTTTGGAGAGTGTCGTGCTAGATTGGGAGTTTGTTTTGCATGCGGCCAGCAGGGCCATTTTGCGAGGAACTGTCCGACCAAGGGTATACGGATGTTCTGACTTCGACCTTCCGGGATCTGTGGCTGGTTTATCACCTTCTGTATGCGCCTGCGTGCCTATGATTAGAGTGGAGCGGTAGCCGGTATATCCTTAACCCTCTAGAGTTTTGGTATGCTTGTTATGATGATCTCATTATTGTGTGCTATGTACGGATAGCATTGTGATATGTGTGAGTTAGAATGCATGGTTAGTTGGAAGGATACGTATGGAGGCATGGTAAGTGTGAACCTTAGACTATTTCACGACTGAGACCTTAGAGGTAAGGTCGTCTTGAGTAAAAGATTCGTTTTATGTTTGACCTTTATAAGGGTGAGTAGTATACGTGGGATTTATTTGTGTGATAAGTCCATGGGTAGTGTGAGATGGAAGTGGTAGCTTTCATGATGTGAATTAGTAAGATTGTTAGGATCGGGAACAAGAGTTTAGCGTGATTGGGGGTCGGGTTGAGGACCATTTGCGGTCAACCGTAACCGGTTTGGTGGGGTCGGTTAGGTGGTCCGCCGGTGGTAGGTCACGAGGGTGCTAGGCCCAAGTTTGTATGATCATCGTATGAGTTCGTGGACGCGTTCGACGAAGCGGTTCGTAAAGGCGGGAATGGCCTTAAAGAAGTTTGAGGTTAGTAAGATGACCAAGTTTGGAGGTAGTGACTCGGAGATTTTGGGAGCGGAGTAATGGCGAAGTATGGTGCGTAATGGGAGAGTTCAAGCGTTCGAGAAGGGCACGACGAGTAAGGAAAGAAGAGGACGTATGTTATTTCGTGGCCAAGCTGTGGCATTGGCAACTTGTTAGAGGAACTTTATCGTTATTCGACTTGAGAAGGAACATTCGGGACGAATGGTTCTAAGGAGGAGAATGTTATACCCGTAGTTGCGGGGTATGTATGTGAGGGCGTGCGTGCGAGTGCGAGAAAATTTTGAAAAGAAAGAAAGATGCTGAGTTTTCGGAAAAGTTTCGGTTATTTGTGAAGAAAAAGGTTCGTTAATGGGGTGGATTCCCAGTTTGGTATTTGGACTTCATAGATTATATTAGAATTTTGAGATTTTATTTTGGAAATGGTCACGTGGGGCCACGGGATAAATTCTGATTTTGTAGGGCCGCTTTGTTTTTGAGTTTTCCGGTATTTTGGATATTTTGGAAGACGAAATATTCAGCGAATCGGGGCGACACGTGTCACCCCGTGGCACCCTTGGCGAAATAACATTTGTGCACAACACGGTTAGAGTCGTTTTCGGCGAAGCGTTTTGCGTAACTTGCGAAGGAAAATTCGGCTATGTCGTTTTGTATTTTTGCGGATTTTTCAGAAGGCGAAACCTTTTGGACCAGCGGGAGGTGACACTTGTCACCCCGTTGTGATTTGGAGGGCGGTCGAGGTGGGTTGGCACTTGGCGATTGGCCCCTGAAGTGTGCCTTGTTTGGTGCATTGTTTTGTGGAGTGTTTTGTGGAGTAGGGTTTAGGGTGCACTTGGCTTAATCTTGCCCTTACACTTGCTTTACACTTGGAAGGATCTTGGCCTTGGTTGGCCTTTGGTTTTGCTATAAATACCCCTTATGTTGATGAACTCTTCATCCACAAATGAAACCTTCCAAGCCTAAAATCCCTCCTCCTCTAGTGTTGAGTTCGTCCAACTCATCCCCTCTTTTGAGAGTCTTGGCGAGGGCCTCCTCCTCCCCTTTGTGGTGTCTTGGCAGTGGGGTACCCACTGCCTAGTTGTTTCGTATAATACCCTTGTTGTGGTATAGAAATACTCCTAGTATTGTTATAATGCCCAAAATACCTTAGCCTTGTACCTTGTAGTATTCCAAAGATACTCTTTCGTAGAGTCAGGAAATACTACCTTTTGTCCTTTTAGTCTCAAACCGAAACCCTAAGGAAATCTTCATAGTTGGTTGAAGTATTTGAGTAGAAGTTAGTTAGAACTTCTAAGGGTTGTTTGGAGTGGTTTGGAGCGCCTGAATGGGAGCTAAACCTTGCTCGGGATCGACATTATAACTTGGATAATTTTGGGCTTATCGAGGTAATTATCTTGTCCTCTATTGTAATTGGAAATTACATGTTTGTTAGCATATATAGTTGAAGTATACTATATATAGAACTACTTAGTATTCGTGATGTCTTTTGACTTAAGCTGAAGAATAAAGAACCGAATCGAATCAGTATTTACATAGGGGTGTATTGCGAAGAGACTTGTGTAGAATTGTACACGTCAGGTTAGGCGTGTAAACCCCACCAGTTGGCTTGGTAGCCGGCCTCGATAGAGGAGGAGATTTCTGTTGTTGCGGGAGAGTCTGCCGAATTTTCTTTAGAAAGATAGAAAACTTGTGTTTTGGGGGTAATAGACGTTTGTGACCTTTATAGGTGAAAGTACTAAGAGTAGCGTATTCTACTCGAGTGGAAAGGGCTAGCAAGGTTGTAGTACTTGGAGCATTTTGCTTATTGTCGATAAATCGTCGCGAGGTATGTGAACCTCTTCCTATCTTTTCTAGCATGATTGTGGTGAACTATGTAGTACGGTGACGTACATGTGCTAAGTGATTTGGTTGATTTAAAACATAGGGTGTTATAATAGCTTTATGGGAAGTTAGTTATAACGACCTTATGTAAGTGAAAATGGTTTACTGATGTTAGAAGTTAAGAGACTTGATCTTATAAGATAAGAGACTTAACTTATTTGTTTTAATGTGGATGTTTGTGTGAAACCTCATTCGTGAGTAATGAGTACTTGGTTTTAAAGGGATAATGTTTCCGATTTGGGAATCGAATGTGTATCGACAGCACCACTGCAGGCGTTAATAAAGGAAAATGTATTGAATAATGATGTGTTGTATTAAAACCAAGAAAACCTCCATCTGCATAGAAGCTAAGATAAGACAAAATGATATTACATTTTCTAGATCATGGTCACGTAATAAGATCGTTATAAACAAGAATAAACTACTCACATATATGACATATGTTACTCAATTGCTCTAAAAAGGAATCAAGTGATTAAGTTTGGGAACTATGAAACCATTTGAAAATGAGAAGCTTGAGTAATTGAAACTAGGCAACCGAACTTAGGAAAAGAATGTTGTTACTTGATTTTGAAAAAGAAGGTGGGTTGGTCATTCTAATACTACGGGTATCGGGTGACTTTTATAACGATAATGGATCTCTTTTAAAAGAACTTAACGTATGTAGTACTTTGGGGTTAAAAACCCGGACTTTGGCATAAAATGAAAGTACTTTGAGTTGTGTGAAACTTGCCTATGCTTGTGATGATAGCCTTTATTGTACAAGCGTTGTGTTTCTGTGTTACCGCTGCCTCGATAGAGTGGTTTGGATCGTTGAGAACTTACTTGGATGTCTGGCGGTGACGAGAAATTCCACGCACGTTCTCGTTGATAGTATTATTGTTAATCGCTTTGGACATACCGACACGATGCGTAGCGCACGGTATGCTTCCATTTTGGTTAAGGTCTTGTGGTTAATCGCTTTGGATATATCGACACGCGAGCGCACGCGGGTATGTTTCCATTTCGATTATCGCCTTGTGATTTCCTTTTGGACATATCGACACGATCGTAGCGCACGCGGGTATCGTCCATTTGGAAAGTTGTCTTATTGTTTCCTTTGGACATACCGACACGATGCGTAGCGCACGTATGCTTCCATTTGGATTCTTTGTCTTATTGTTGCATCATGGACATGTCTACACCGATGCAAGATTCCGGCACGCGCCATAATGCGAACTGATTGATGTTGGGCGTGAGACCCATAGTTATATTGAGTGATGATCGCTTTATGTTGTGAATCGTAGTTTGGTTATCATACATGTCTCCCGCTTTATATAGACTAGTATGATTTCATTTCTGATTGCATAGCCACATACTTGGTACTGTTATCGACCTCGGGCCGCTCACGCCGCAGTAGAGGTACATCGGCCGTGGATCCTCGCTCTTAGGATCTCGGGCCGTTTTGGGAAGCTCCGCTTTCTCGAGGCTTATCTTTTGCATGTGTTCCCGAGTTGTAGGTGCTTGTACATTCGGGGTATGGCGGGCCTGTCCGTCATAGTCGTGTAAATCTTAAGTGCAGTAGAATCTGCAAGTGTGGTTGTAAAAGGATTAAACTGCTCGGGTTTTATGTATATATCGAAGGCAATCGCTTTTGGTTGGCCTGTTTATTTATTATATCTCTTGTTTCATGATTCATGTTTTATTTTCCGCTGGTTTTCTCTGATGTTGTATCACTAGGGTGCCCGGGGTAAGGCACCAGTAACGGGCCCGGGTTCGGGGCGTTACACTATTTCACCCGCATAAGCCCATAAGGACTCGCATGAGGTATTCCTCGTATCATGGGTAGCAAATCCACGGAAAAACAGGTGGTATAACGTCTTGGGGATTTACCCCTCATTTATACTCTTACCCTGAAGTAGGTGGTATAACGTCTTGGGGATTTACCCCTCATTTATACTCTTACCCTGGAGAAGGTGGTATAACGTCTTGGGGACTTACCCCTCATTTATACTCTTACCCTATCTCAACCGGCCATCATACATAACATAAGCCCTACCGGCTTATCATACATAACATAAACACTACCGGCTTATAATACAATAAATAAGCAAGTTAAGAAATCCTCATAACTTCTTATTAGCCTTATTCATACACACTTTCATTTTAGTTTACTTAAGGCACTAGTATATCTTTTATAAAATTTTGGGAATTTAACCCAAGTACTACATACTTCCACTCTTTTAAAAATGACTCTTTTTCATATAAAACTTCCAAGATACTAATAACCGCAGTATCAAGTCATAACTACATTTTAAGACAAGTCACAATACTTTTTTAGAAAAATACATTTTCGGGCTTCTAAATCAAGTGACTTCTTTCTTTTAAAACCTTAAGCAATTGATGCCTTTAAATCAATTTGCCTTTCGTTATTTCAAGTCATTTAACATACTTAAATTACTTAGAGTAAACCACTCTTTTTACTTTCCATAAAGCTATTATAACCAACTTCCCATAAAGCTGTTATACTAGCTTTATACTTTAGAAACTTACATACTTCTTTATAACCAAGATACTTAAATTTTCCAACAAAACAAGTATCAACAATACTTTCAACATACTTAAAGTCTCTTAACTTTTGAAAACCAAGATATCCTTAATATTTAAACAAGTGAGTTAATTCCCTAACTCAATCAACTTGGACATTCTTAAAATAAGCCAAGGATATCAAATGGACCTAGATTGTCAAAATCTTGTACGTCTACCGTACTATACATTTACAACTTATTCATGCTCAAGAGATAAGAAAGTTCCACATACCTCTTCGGTTTAATCCACTTGCTAAGTCCAATTCGTCGTACGTAGTATGTTAACATATAATGACCATAGTACGTCTATTAACTTCTAGTTTCAAACGTAGAATATTCCAAGTGCAAAGCTACTAAATTCTACGGAAAATCGGACAGCACTTCCTTTGTTTCTACATACTTTGCCACCTTTTTCAAGGCCGAATTCAATAACCAAACACGCCACATTTAAGGCCCAACAATGCAATTAATCAATAGGGGATTACACGCCTACTAGACGTGTAAAATTCCGCCCCACAAACGATATCAAACTACTACAATCTACTAATCTAATTCGGCAGCCCAAATATGATCCAAGATCACAAGTCGATCCTTAGCAACTTTAGCTCCTCCTTTCGACGTTCCAATCCACTCCAAGCAACCCTTAGAAGCTTATGAATAACTCATCTTCAAGTTCCAACTTCAAAGTTGAATAACCCCTTAGGTTTTCGCTTTGCGACTAATACGAAAACACCATTTTTCCGGGATCTTTCTATTGAGATAACCTTACAATACTCTTAGGAACCTTGGTTTAAAGTGGGGAGATTATTGGACAAAAATTGAAAATTTTTGTCTTGGCAAAGTGCCCAAACCCGAGAGCATGCTAGCAAGAACAAGAGTTCTTCAAATTTTTCTAAGTGTAAATGGCCTTGTCTTGCTACTAAGGATGATTATATAATCAAATGGAGGGTTAAGATTAGAACACTTGTGTGGTTTGGATGAGATTCATTTAAATATCAAGTTATGTGGGGTCATTGACTTGGTCAATGTTGTCAAGCTCTAAGCCTTGCAAGACTTTCATCATAAATTATGGTCAAATGACCATTCTACCCATGCACAATTTCGACCAAGACCACTAAGGAGGGGGTGACACGTGTCTCCCTCTCATTCGTCGCAATATTTTGTTTTCCGACAATTCCATAATTCCGATAAATTTTTACTCGTCTCAAACCTTAACATTTTTGTTTTCTTACGTGCGCTCTTATAAACATATCCTGAAATTCCGGGGTGTAACAATTATATGACTGGTTTTGAGTTCTTATTAGATTGTTGTACCTAATTCAATAATTATAGGCGGGGTTAACGACCTTATGTCACCCCATCATGTTCTTATTGGCCCTCTGAAGTCTTTCATGTATTATATATACACGCATATATTTTATAAAACCGAGTTACGCTATAGTCTGCCTGATACAACATTTATATATATACACCATTGAAGTTGGGTACGATCACACCGAGCCATGTTATGGCCAAGTACGATATGATGATGATATTGCATCATAGTGTGTCTTATATATATTTATACAGTTTTTAACAATAGCATGCATTGCATACACCGATAGTGGCTTCCCGAATTCCAAATTGTCTCTTTACTTCCCTTTACACTTGTTGATGTTTCTATTTATATGTACCTTTCTTATATAGTCAGTACATTCTTTCGTACTGACTTCCTTTGATGGGGAGCTTCTTTTCATGCCCGCATGTACATATAGATGTTTGGACACTCCTCTACAGTAGGTGACATAATCCAGTTGCGGTCGTCATGCTCCTTCCTTACAAAGTTGTCTAGAGGGTTAGTAGGTATTGGGTTTGTTGTATATATGTATCTTGGGTATGGTGGGACCCTGTCCCGACCAATTTTTACTATATGTTATGCTTATAGGCTTGTATAATAGAGTCTTGTGTGTAGTTGTTTTGTATGGCCTTTATGGCCCCTCTCAGATGTTTCATTACACTTATGATGGCCTTATCGACCTTGGTATGTACATATAATATGTGTTCGATCTTTTTCTGCTTGCAGGGTGTTATACTGTTATCCTTTAGAGGCCTTGTCAGCCTAGGTTCTGGAATATCATCTTTATGTTCTATGACTGGTAAGTTCGGGTCGCACGGGGTGCCAACCACACCTCGTAAAGTTTAGGTGTGACATTGAAAGAAAGCTTGTTGTGCAAGATATTTTGGCTGTTTAAGGTAAGATATTTCCACTCCTACATGTTCTCTAGCTCATCTTATCTTAGATAGTTGAATTATTAAAGATAATTTGTGAGATTTAAGTTAAACTCCATGATGGAGGTATTGTGATTGTTAGATTGTTTTGGTTGGTTTCTTTAAATGTTTATGGCTGGAAGTTAGCGAGTGTGAAGGTTATAATATTGGTTGTGTTGTAGTTCATGAAGAGGAGTTATAATATTGGTTGTGTTGTAGTTCATGAAGAGGAGTTATTGTACTTTGGTTTCCATGAAAGTAAAACATGAGAATTGTGCACTCCAAGTGTTCGATATAATGTCGTAGTGATTCGATTCTTAGGTTATTTATCGTATTATCATTCATGTTAACTAAGTTATGTAGATCATCACCCGTAGTGCATACCAGAACCCCTGGACCATCGTAGCTAAGGAGATTAAAGTATGTAATGACTAATCCTTCTTTCGAAGCATGAACGATGACCTATTTATCGGTTTCCAAAGAAAACATGTCCAAATATGTACTCTAATTTTGTGTTATTTGTCCCTTGTTGGGAATACTTTACTATCTTGAAATCATATATTTTATGAGTTGGGTTGTTAGCTGTATTTTGAGTTCTTTTGAGTTTCATGTGTAGTCAACAAAGAACATATCATAGAATCGTCTATAAGAATCAACTAAATATTTTCTTAAAACCAAAAAATGAAGAGTCTATGAAGTGAAGAGCTAATAGTGCTATTGATATATAAGTATATACATCTATTATGAACACCCCAGTCTATAACTGAAGGAAAGTAAGTATGCATACATATTATGAACACCCCGGGCTATAACCGGAGGGCAAGGAAGTATGTTTATGTATTATGAACACCTTGGGTTATAGCCTGAGGGCGAGAAAGTATGTATATAAAACTCGGGATATAATCGACGTGTGAAGATCTATAGTACAATACATATGTATATATACGAGTCATAGAAAGTGGTTTAAAGTTCCATGTTCACCTTGAGAGGCATTTCAGGTTAGCAGGTTATTGAATTACTGCTTATGCTCTATTTTACAATTTATACTTTCATGTTTACGTTCATGCCTTACATACTAATACTTTTTTTTCGTATTGACGTCCCTTTTTCTAGGGGCACTGCATTTCATGATGCAGGATCAGGTAGAGGCCTACATAGACCTCTGGAGACGGTGAAGATTCGCGGGACGTCAATAATTTGACAGTCAGTACAATTGGCCAATAATGAAATTGACGGTTCGCCTTGACGGGACATAAAACATTTTGCGGTCCGTACAATGAAGTGTCAAATTCCTAGACTGCTGAATTGAATCTGGTTTTACAACGTAACTCCCCTTTTTGGTTTCCTACACTCATGGATCATGAATAAGGCTTAGTTTAAAGGTATGATATGTTACATAAAACCCAGGTCATAGGGGACCCTGCTGGTCTGGACTCAAGATAAGACCTCCACCACTGCTTGGCAGGTCCAACCATACGGAAAGCAGTATAATCAACACCATGGGACTCCACTAATATGAGGTTGTGCAACCTCTCATCACATCTAATCAAGAACTCAAATGCATCATCCTCAGGATACCCATCATATCTAGGAGGATCCAACTTCGTAAACCTCTCGAATATTTTTTGGTCCTTAATAGACATAACAGGATATGTAGCTAGAAGTGTAGCAAAATCAGGTATAGTCACACCAAGAAACTGAGAAACCATAGCAGGTGCTGGACGAATCCCAAGTGTCCTAAATTCGCACATAGCAGCATGGTTAGGAATTTGTCCTCCGATCTTAGTATGATATTCATCAGAAGTAACCAGATGGACACCCTGAGCTATATAATCCAAGAATACGAATCAAGATATCTTGAAGTACTATCATAGCAATTAAACCTGGGGGCATTTGATCTTGTCCGACCCCATCAGCCTGAACTTGCTCATCATCCTCAAACAATAACTTAAGGTATACCTCTGCCTCTACCGTGCCCCTTTCCCCGTGCACCACATCGGACAACGAGTGCGGGTACAGGTGTGGGATCCTAATATCCTATTGCACTCACCATCTATGAGAAAGAGTGAAACAAAGAGATTTAGAATTCAATCATAATCGAATCGACATGAAAGAACAAAGTTTTCTAAATGGCTTATAGCCTCTCGAAGATAGGTACGGAGCTCTTCATACCGATTTGTAAGACTTTACTAGACATCACTTTGTACTCATGAGACCATTGACCTAGTCCTCTTATACCAATTTGTCACGATCGCTAATCACAATGTGTCGTGGGGCACCTACCCTAACCCGTAGGTGAACCCAACATACAACATACAAATTAAGCAGAATCAAATAAGTAGAAAGGAAGCATCTAAACAAATCTAAAAAATAAATACATAGTTTGAAAATAAAACCTCCAACTAGATCTGGTAGTCATGAGTAAAAACTCTAATAATATCCGAATACAAGTCTTAATAAGAAATACATGATATGTTTGAATGTAACAAGGACATAATCATAAAGGAAGATAAGTAAGAGTTATAGTGTCGGGAATGCATCATCAGCTCACCCTGGACTCCAATAATCACACTCTCCAAGGTTGTAGATCAAGCTGCTCTAGTGTCATCTCCTGGCTCGGTACCTGCACATAGAGTGCATCAAGCATAGAGTGCATACAAGAAACACATGTACTTAGCAGTATCTTCAATTGACCCTAGATATAATGGTGGTGAGGTTTGTTACCTTCTAATACATCTCTACTAATTAATTACTTAAACATAAAATAATTCAATTAATTAACCTACAGTAAGTCTACATGTGGATAGTGCATAAGTACTCTCAAGTTATCATGTCGTACAAGTCCATCCTAAAATCCGTTCAAGGTGTCTAGATCCATCAAGCCTCTCTACTCAAGTCTCAAACAAGGTTACGCTTAAATTAACTGTATTCCTTTTATCAGCCTAAACATCACAAGTGTAATAGAATTTCATCTGATCACATACAATATCAATTACATATCATGATATAAGTTAATTCAATGAAAAATGATGTGTATGAATGAAAGTGGCCATATATATCCGGTATACACACGGTATTGCAGTAGCTGCAAAGTGACTCATAGGGGACTCATGAGGTCCATATACTCATTCAATCCTATCGGATATCAGCTCAAGGGCTGAATGTTTTAATCAGTCATCACTTTCGTAATCATGTACCATATCCCTTAATCTAACTTCACAAGCCATTATCAGCAATATATATCAGTAAGCCATTTCCAAGTACATAATGTATGAATGAGATAGATATGTGTACACCATGCAATCAGCATAATCAACATTTATCAGTTTCTATTCAAGTATTTAGATGATGAATGCATGATAAGTCAAATAAGAATATGATATCTGATGCAAATAAGGAGTGGTGTTGGTGGATAAGTTAGTCGGGTATTGGTTATATTCGGGTTGACCCGAAGATGGATGCCAAAGTGAGGTTCTCAGATTCTGCCAGCAGGTGTTGTTTGGTGGTTGTTTTGGGTGGTTTTAGGGAGAGTTGAGTTTAGGAGTTTTGTGGGGTAGTTGTAGAAATATTGAGGGTTGTTTTGATGGTCGGGCTTTGGTGGTTGGATGATGTCAAGGCGACGGAATAGAACTAAAACAGTGAGGTTCTCGGTAAGGTGAGTTATACAGACAGTTTGGTGTTGTCGGGTTGGGACTGTTGTATTTTTTGGATTTCGATTGGAGGCCTTTATAGTGGATATTAAAGAAGTATTTTGGGACGTGGTGGTGAAAGGATTGAAGTTGTTTGGACGAGGAATGAACGTGGAATAAGAGGTGAACGTCCGAGTACACAACAAGGGTTGGAGGTTTGATTTGGTTAAGTATTTGGTTCAGTTGTTATGGTTTAAGTGAGGTACGGTTGATATGTCAATGATAGAGACACGGGAGTTTTAATGCCCGAGTCGACACCAATACGAGATTGCCTATTTCACAAGGTCAAGCCCGGTGTTGCTAAGTACAAGACCGTGAAGAAGCCAAGTAAGGGTGGTCAAAAAACCTTAAATATAGACCCAAGGCTTAGGCTAGGTTGGATCACACAAGTTCCAACGTTCGCTTGCAACTAAGGGGGTTCCTTAAGCTTGGGTTTAGTTAAGTCACACAGTCTTAACCAAACATACACCAAAGGGAAACCTTAGCTTGAGTTTAACTAGGTCACACAGTCCGAGCTTCAACTTACGCTAAGGGGTTGGCTCACACAAGAACCAAAGGCCCACACAAGGACCAACTAATGTATACAACACACAAGTTGAATACCTTATCTTTTGAGTAAAACTCACTTTGAATATATCAAAAAACTCTCTCTCTGCATATTTATAAATCCTAAGGTTCTATTTATAGTACAACATGGACTATTCTATAAGACAAATGAAAGGACAAAATCTACTTGGATTTCGGCCAAGTGTGGCCGAGTGGGAAAGGTTTTCAGTCTTACTTTGGGAGCAAGGTGCTTCTCAGTTTCAACTCCGCAATAGGAAAGGTTTTGACCTTACTTGGATACAAAGGTGAACTCAAACTTTTTCACACCCTTTGTGGCTTCCAAGTAGAAGTGTGCATGACTTTGGTTCTTCAAAAAATCTCATCTCCTTGGAATGTGTTTGGAAGTTTCAATTCCTTGTATTGTATATGTGTTTTGGGTAAGTTGTTTCGGCCAACTATTATCCTCCCCTAGGCCGACCTTGATTTATTCTAGGTAACCAAATCCATGAACTAGTTGGTTCATGAATTGTCTTCTTGGAAGCCTCATCTTCTAGACCATTCTTGTTCATGCCACCTTGTCACTTTCGGCTTTGTCATCTTGTTGTAGGAACTCTCGACCTTGTCACCCACTCCCTATTTCATTGCTTATTAATTGTGTCCTAGTGGAAGCTAGGATTTATTTACATGTTACATCATGTCCTAAGGAGAACTACAAGCTAAGCTAGGAATTCAGGATAAGCTAAAAGAAACAAAATTGTCTTCGGTCAAGACCTACATACAAAGCCAAAATAAACACGTTTCTTAGATCTTAACGTGACAACTCCACTCCATTTTCCATGCCACACTAGGCATGTAAGTATATATTTATGGGTCATCGTTGGAACTCTTAGTAAAGCACACCTCGACTTGGGTTGAGAGCTTAAGTCTGGAGGCTTTTTTTCATCAATCTCCCCTTCTTTGAAAGAATTTGCCCTCAAATTTGTGTCGTCTAATTGTGGTAATAAGTTTTCAACAACAAGTGTAGATCTAATACTTCCACCATTAGATAAGTCCGGAATTTTTATCTTGTGGGTGCCTTCCTCGAAACTTTCCAAATAGGTATTCGAATACAAGCCAATTGGTTTTGGCTTAAAATGATTCTCGCATTGTGCCACGAATTCCATAAAATATAATGTCTTGCGATAGGTAGAATAATGGTACGGTGCACTAGCCAATTTTTTGCTAGAGCAAAAGATGGCACCAACTCTCATTTTATGTGGATGTGATACCTCGTGTGGGGAAAGGCTTGGAGTGTCACATAGTTCCAATGGTATTACAAGCCTTTTGTACATATCATGTTGATCTTGAAGGCCCATATTTTGCAAGGATCATCCGTCCATGTCATAAGACTATTCCTTCCTTCCTTAATTGTAGTTAAGCCCAATGATCTGAACACAAGCCAGGTCACACATTCCCAATGGACCAAGGGTACCGTGATGTATAATTCTTTGTACGAAAGCAATGGACTAGAGAATGTATTGACCCTTTGGTCTTGAATTAAGATGGGACCAACACCGATTCCTATAGCATCATATTCAACTTCAATTAGTGACTCCAATATCGGAATAGGGGCAGTAAGGGAACCATTATATCGGACGGTATGATGATGGGAAGGATCCAAACTATAATCTTGAATGGTATGATGATAGGAAAGAGCCAAACCATAATCTCGGACAATACTCTTTTATTGAACCAACCTCGGCTACTTCCTACTTCGGATGGAGTAATGTGAAGGCCCTCAGATAATCCCATGTAACCCGTGAATGGTTGTAGTGTCTTGCGCATGAAACTCATGGGAGAGCTTGGAGGGTTACATACTCCAAATGGCATTACAAGCCATTCGGACAAGTCATGCTTGGCGTTGGTATCCAACTTCCATTCTTGGGTTCTTGTTTGATGGAAGACATTTTTCAAATATATTTTGTTGCACAACTTAGGCCCACTCAAGTCATCAAACAATCACTTATGCTCGACACATAAGGCTTGTACAAGGTGAGGTGATGACCCATTCGACTTTCAATATGTGTGAGCCAAGTTTCACTTTCCCTTGGTACCATCATGATCGCTTCTTTGTCCGGGTTGTGTCCATAGGATTTATGATTAAGTAATGAAATTCTTGGAAATAAACCAAAAGTATGTTCACTACTTTCCATCGGTGATGATCTGGTTGCAAGTTTGTTCGCACATACGCCTTCTAAGGGCTCCTTTATGTCGGCATTTATAGCACTCCCCTTATTAATTTTTTCTCTATTTTTGTACATCAAGTAGGGGGGACTCGGGTTCTTTACGGTCTTCGTCATCTTGAGTCTTTAGCTTCTTTACCTCACTAGGTGCTAGTGGTACCAATCAGAATCTCTTGCCATCCTTTTGAAAAGAAAAATTTATTTTTTCCCCAACGTGTTTTACCTTCCGATCAAATTGCCAAGGTTAACCTAGTAAAATATGACACTTATCCATAGTTAGGATATCACACCACATTTCATCCTCATATTTGCCAATCCGAAATTGACGAGAACTTTATTTGTGATTCTTAGTTCTCCGTCTTTATTGACCCATTGGAGATCATATGGTTGATGGTGGTCGTGGGTAGAAAACTTTAACTTGTCCACCATATCTACGGTGGATAGGTTGTAACAACTTCCTCCATCTACAATCAACTTACACACCTTGTCATTCACTTTGCACTGGGTGTGGAAACATTGATCCCTTTGTGATTCCTTCGGGTTCTTGCGTGGAACTTCCAACTCACATTGGAGTAACAAGCCTTTACACCTCGGGTAGGTTGGCATAGTCTTAGAAGTTGTATTATTCCTCATGGTATGCCTCTCAATATCCCTTCACAAGGTTTGCACTTGTTCCGTAAAAATTTCGGTTAAGGCCCTCATATGTTCTTCTTTGTTTATGTGAGTCATAGGGTCAAAGCGTGGAACGAAATGGCCTTGCTCTGATACTGATCTGATGCAAGTAAAGAGGGGTGTTGGTGGGTAACTGAATCGAGTCTTGGTTATATTCGGGTTGGCCCGAAGATGGATGCCAAAGTGGGGTTCTCAGATTATGTCGGCATGTGGTGTTTGGCGGTTGTTTAGGGTGGTTTTAGGGAGAGTTGAGTTTAGTAATTTTGTGGGGTAGTTGTAGATATATTGAGGGGGGTTTTATGGTAGGGCTTTGGTAGTTGGATGATGTTAAGGTGATAGAACAGAACTGAAACAGTGAGGTTCTCGGTAAGGTGAGTTATGCGAATAGTTTGGTGTAGTCAGGTTTGGACAATTGTATTTGTCAGATTACATTGAAGTTGTTTGGATGAAGAATGAACATGGAATACAATGTGCAAGTTCGAGTACACAACAATGGTTGGAGGTTTGATTTGGTTCGGTTGTTATGGTATAAGTGAGGTACAGTTGATATGTCAAGGATAGAGACATGGGAGTTTTAATGCCTGAGTCGACACCAAGACGAGGGTGACCAATTTCACAAGGTCATGCCCGGGGTTGCTAGGTACAAGCCCCTGAACAAGCAAAGTAAGGGTGGTCGTAAAACCTTAAAGATAGACCCAAGGCTTAGTCTAGGTTGGATCACACAAGTTCCAACGTTCGCTTGCAACCAAGGGGGTTCCTTAAGCTTGGGTTTAGTTAAGTCACAAAGTCTTAACCAAACTTAGACAAAATGGAAACTGTTTCACGACCCGAACCCGGGCCCGTGACTGGTGCCTTACCCCGGGCACCCTAGTGATACAACATCAGAGAAAATCAGCGGAAATAAAACATAAACATGTAACAAGAGATTCGATAAATAAACAGGCTAACAAAAGCGATTGCCTTCAGATATATACATAAAAACCGAACAATTATCCTTTTTTTACAAACTCGCCACAACAGATTACTGCACTTCTAAGAAAGTGATAACAATTATGACGGACAGACCCGCCATACCTCGAATGTACAAGAACCTCTGCACTGTGGTAACATACCAAAAGATAAGCCTCCAAGAAACGGGCTTCCTAACACGCTGAATTGTGATCCATGAGCGAGGATCCACAATCGATGTACTTCTACCTGCAGATGAACGCACTTCAAGGAGGTCGATAACAGTACCAAGTATGTGAAATCAGAAAATATCAGAAATGAAATCATAATAGTCTATATAAAGCAGAGACATGTATGATAACCAAACTACGCTCACAACATAAAAGCAGTCATGTCAAGTCAGGGACTCACGCCCTCAAGTCATCCCTCATTCCCGTGGAACTCCTTCCTCACTGCCGGCAGTCTAGGTACAAATTGTGTGGAATACGTGTCCCGGCCCATCCCATGGGACTCGGTAAAGGATCATGTAGAATACGTGTCCCGGCCCATCCCATGGGACTCGGTGAAGAATCAGATGAAATACGTGTCCCGGTCCATCTCATGGGACTCGGTGAAGAATCAGATGGAATACGTGTCCCGGCCCATCTCATGGGACTCGGTGAAGAATCAGATGGAATACGTGTCCCGGCCCATCTCATGGGACTCGATAGCATAGAAATACAACACTTGCACAACAAAGGCTATCACCGCAAGCATAGGCAAGTTACACACAACTCAAGGTTATTTTATGCCAAAGTCCAGGTTCTGACCCCAAAGTATTACGTACGTTAAATTCTTTTTAAAAGATCCATTTCTTTTATAAAGGTCACCCGATACCCGTAGTATTAAAATAGAGTGACTCACATTTTTAGGTAAACCAAAACACTTTCCTTTTCAATATCAAGTAACAACATTCTTTTCCATAAGTTCAAGTTTGCCTAATTTCAAGTACTTAAGTCTCTTATTTTAGAAAGGTTTCGTAGTTCAGAGTCTTAATCACTTAAGAATATAATTCTCTTTTAAACAATTTGAGAAACATATGCCTTATATGTGAGTAGGTTATTCTTGTTCAAAATCAATCTTATTAAAGCAGCCATGATCTAGGAAATGTAATATCATTTTGTCTCATCTTAGCTTCTATGCAGATGGAGGTTTCTACTGGTTTTAATAATACTTAATTAGTCAAAACATTTCCCTTTATTAACGCTGCAGTGGTTTGTCGATACTCATTCTGATTTCCGAAATCAGTAAAACATTATTCCTTTTAAAAACCAAGTACTCATTACTCACGAATGAGGTTTCACACAAAGTTCATATTAATTCATTTAAGTCAAGTCTCTTCTCTTTTAAGATCAAGTCTCTTAACTTCAAAAATTAATAAACCATTCTTTTTATCTCTCTTAAGTCGTTATACCTAACTTCCCATAAAGCTAGTATAACTCTTAAGCTTTTAAAACCAAGCATTACTCTTCTTTCAAACAGGTTTCTTAATTCTTTGGAATACTTCAAGATTCTTATTATTCAGGCTTAAGTCAAAAGACATTGTCGTACAACTACGTTCAGTTAACACACGTACGTCTACCGTACTATATATATATTCTTTTAAAATACTTCCAGATTCTTATTATTCAGGCTTAAGTCAAAAGACATTGCCGTACAACTACGTTCAGTTAACACACGTACGTCTACCGTACTATATATATATATATTCTTCAAAATATCATGCTCAAGAGGATAAGAAGAATCACATACCTCGCGACGATTATCGACTATTAGCAAAACGCTCCACGGCTAGCCTTGTCCACCTTTTAAGTAGCACATGCTACTCGCAGAACATTCAACCTATAAAGGTTATACCAGTCTATCAAAGTCTAGACTACTCTATAGAATATTCAAAGCAGTAGGTTCTCTATTCTACGGAAAATCGGGCAGCGCTTCCCTACCCGTTAAGCTACACCAGTCTCATCAGAATACAAATCCATGTAAGTACAGTTCAATCTTCTTCTTTAATATTCTTACGATGTGATCTCGGTTTAATTCCTTCTCAGAATATCCTTCTATGAATCTTATATTCATTTCTATACTACAGATGTAATTCCCAATTACAATATAAAGACAAGTATTTACCTCGATAAGCCCAAAATTATCCAAGTTTAAAGTCGATCCTGAGCAAGGTTTAGCTCCTACTCCGTGCGCTCCAACCCGCTCCAAACAACCCTTAGAAGTTCTAACCAACTTCTACGTAAATACTTCAACCAACTATGAAGATTTACACAAACCAACCTGCTCGTGATCGTGCCCTACACAGGCACCCTTCTACCTTAACAATACAAGTAAGTCATGAATGAAATAACACCTCTTTTTTTAAAACAAACGTGACGTGAAAGGGGCAAAGCCGACAAGGCTGCCATATATACATAAACAAAAGACACTACACCGCATACGAGTCCAATCCCACATATGAATACTGCACTTCAGGAGTTAAATCGAACTATGACGACAAGGTCCCGCCGTACTAAAACTATACAAAGCTCGCATGAAGGACATATACCAAAGATAAACTCGGAATAGAAGGAGCTTATCCAAAACCACGAGCATGATCCTACACTGCCGATCACCGAATGCTGACCTAAACTGCGGCATGAACGCAGCCTCAAGGAGGTCAAGACAAGAATGTACCAAGTATGTGAGCGATGAAATCGTAATAAAATCATAGCGATCTAAATAACACAGGAGACATGTATGATATCCAACCTACGATATAACACATAAGGCCATATCAAGTCGTGGACGCAGCCCTCAAAGTCATTACTCAATATAACCATGGGTCTCACGCCATAATATCAATCACGCGTGGAATCCTTCCTCACCGCCGTGATCCCATGATGTAATAACACCAATAAGGATACATGAACACCAAGTCCCACCCGTGTCCTCAATACCTCGTAGTCCCATGCCCCTAATCCCACCTCGTAAAAGCATGACCATAGGTAACACAAACAACCGGGACATATATGATAATCAAAATACAACACATTGTGCCTTACTAACAATGAGAGTAAACAGAGTATCCTTACAATATAAACTAGGAAGCTCATGATCAAGCAGACCATCCGCCCGCAGATCATTTAGCAATCCTATTCACGGACTATTTCACCCGTGATAGGTCTTGTGGACCCGCGTGAGGTATTCTCGCATAGTCAGACTACCGCACGGGACTATTTCACCCGCATAAGCCCTTTTCGGACCCGCATGAGGTATTCCTCGTGATAGACTATTTCACCCGCATAAGCCCTTACGACTCGCATGAGGTATTCCTCGCATAGGTCGGACCCGCCGCATGGGACTATTTCACCCGCATAAGCCCTACGGACTCGCATGAGGTATTCCTCGCATCGTGGGTAGCAAATCCACGGAATGATGCAAATGCCACAAACCCGGGGAATGACCCCGAAACGACTGATATAACAATAGCACAAAACCGGCTATTTCCAGCACACATAGGCAAATCCTTAATTACAAGCCAAAGTCCTTACCAAGGCACACTTAGAATAATTCTCTTTAACAAGCCAAAGTACTTATCAAGGCACTCTTAGACAAATTCTCAATTTATCAAGCCAAAGTACTAATCAAGGCATACATAGAATAATTCTCTTTTAACAAGTCAAAGTACTTATCAATGCACTCTTAGACAAATTCTCAATTTATCAAGCCAAAGTACTAATCAAGGCATACATAGAATAATTCTCTTTTAACAAGTCAAAGTACTTATCAAGGCACTCTTAGACAAATTCTCAATTTATCAAGCCAAAGTACTAATCAAGGCATACATAGAATAATTCTCTTTTAACAAGTCAAAGTACTTATCAAGGCACACTTAGACAAATTCTCAATTTATCAAGCCAAAGTACTAATCAAGGCATACATAGAATCATTCTCTTTTAACAAGTCAAAGTACTTATCAAGGCACACTTAGACAAATTCTCAATTTATCAAGCCAAAGTACTAATCAAGGCATACATAGAATCATTCTCTTTTAACAAGTCAAAGTACTACATAATGCATATTCTTTTATAAAAGACTCCTTTCTATGTAAAGCCCCAAGATACTAACACCCGTAGTATCAAGGCGTGTCTATTTTTCAAAGTAAGTTACTACACTTTTAGAAAACTCATTTCAAAGCTTGAAATCAAGTAACTCTAAATTTTCACAATCTAGGCAACTTATGCCGATTAATCAAAATAGACAACTTTCAAAACCTTCCCTAAAGCCGTTATAACCAACTTCCCATAAAGCCGTTATAACCCTTTATGGTTTTAGACGTATCCATTCCTTCAATAACCAAGAGACTTATACTATTAAAACCAAGTATCACATACTTACAAAACAAGTTTTTAACTTTCAAAATACTTCAAGTCTCTTAATAGTTAGAAAACAAGTTTTCTTCCACTTTTTAAACCTCAAGTAACTTCACCCTTAACGCAAGTTACTTCTCTTAAATCATGTCATTTCTCCTCTTTTAAATCAAATAAGTAAATCACTCCTTTGACTCCCCTAAAGTCATTATAATGACCTTTAGGTTTTAGAACTAAGGCACTAGCCAAAAGATTTGGAAACCACTTCCTTTTCAAGTCTCTATGTACTTTAAGAAAATATACCTTCACTTTTAAGAATCCAAACTTCCATAAGGAAATGGATTATACTACTTACAATTTATACATCAAAGTACACTCAAGGAAGTACATAGAACAAATTCTATTTTAGGCAATCCAAATACAAGCAAGGAATGGATCATTCAAGGAGTAGAACTTACTTTCTTTATTCTAAGGAATCATGCTAGAAGAGGAGATAGTTCACATACCTTTTCGGCTAAATCCACAAGCTAAGCCGAATACACCGTAGGTAGAAGTGTCAACCTATAATGGTCACAACAAGGCTATCAACTTCTAGTCTCTATGTAGAAATAATACTAAGTATTTAGTCTCTAATTCTACGGAAAATCGGGCAGCACTTCCTTTGTTTTTACTCACTTTGCCACCTTTTTCAAGGCCGAATACAATAACCAACAAGCCACATTTAAGGCTCCAAACAACAACCAAACAAAGGGGATTACACGCCTTACAATACGTGTAAAATTCCGCCCCACAATTCATACGAAAAATAGTGAATATGCCCAAAAGCCATTCTCGGCCAACCTCTAGAACAACACTAAGTCTTTTTCAATCCTTCTTACAATTCCAAGTTCTAAGGTCTAACATGTTATATAGTCTAAACAACTTCAACAACTACTATTTCCTTCTTTATACAACATGCGACGCTTAGACTAATAATCGACTAGAATTGAAATCTTAAAGTTAAACATGCTAGATTTCGGATTAGGGTTCCAATAGCCAATAAACATATCAAACTTCATACTATATAACACATGCTTGCTAAGATCCATAGCTACAACAATAAGTAAGTCTTAACTTACTAAAACGACAAAATTTATACCTTTCCAAGCCCTTAAAATTTCCAAGATCCAAAGTCGCGCCTTAGAAATTCTTAGCTCATTTCCTTAAGTTCAAATCCGCTCCAAGCACTCCTTAGAGGCCTATGAAGAACCCATCCTCAAGTTCCAACTTCAAAGTTGAAGAACTCCCATAGTTTCCGCCATGACTAACGTGAAAACTCCGTTCCAAATCTTTCTATTGAGATAACCTTACAACACCCTTAGGAACATTGGGTTAAAGTCTTGTGAACAATAGATCAAAACTACAAATTTTTCTAGTGTGGGAGATGAGCAACCCGAGAGCAACTATGGAAGAACACAAGGTTCTCTAATTTTTCTAAGTGTAAAAACCTAGTCTTGCACTAGTGTAGTGAATATAAAACATATTGGAGGGCTTAGACTTAAACAAATGTGAGGCTTGGATTAAAATCACATGGATCAAGCCTAAGTGGCAAGTTGACTAGTCAATTATGTCAAGCCAAGACTTATCTTCCAAGAGGTTCAATGACCAAAATACCCCTCCTCTAATTCGACCAAGACCACTTATGGGGGTGCCACGTGTCGCCCTCTCATTCGTCCATAAAATTCCGTAACCCTCGTGGGCCCCCACAAAACGTAAAATTCCTCGGGTGGGCCCCACGTGACCAAATCCGTAAAAATAAATTTCCACAATATTAATAAGTTCCTTACTCTTCAAATAATGCATTTTGAGAATCCAATTCTCAATAACGAACAATTTTCCTTTCCGACCTTCAGAAGATTTTCCGTTTAAAACAATTCTTCCTTTCGTACTAATTTCCAAGTCTTGTGTCCTTACGTACATTCTCGTATACATGTCCTGGACGTACGGGGTGTAACATTCTTCCCCCCTTAGAAACATTCGTCCCCGAATGTTCTTAGTCGGTTGCCAAGCTATACACACTCCGGCACAATCTCTATACTATGCCTATCGATCAAAACTGCACAAGACCAACGATGCCACACATGGCCACCACATAACATACGTAAACATAATAATGGACCTTCCGTCCGTGGTCCCTTCTCACAAAACTCAAAGGTTACGCTTTTCCCAAACACGGATCCTTAGAGGTTCCTTTCTTTCCTTACTTGTCATACTTTCTGCACTTTCAAACTCATCTAGTACACGTACAAAATCTCAAATTGCTTTCTGTTCCCAACTCGAGTTACTAACCAACTTGGCCATTATGCTACTTGAATTTCCGCTAAGGCTCTTCTCGGTCCTTACGACCTAGTTCCGGTGGAACGCGTCCACAAACTCGTACAACGATTAACTAAACTTGGGCCTGGCATCCCCAGGACCCTACCACATAATGGGACCATTTGTAACTGACATCACCCCATTCCAAACTATCGGCTGACCCGAAATGAGTCCATAACCCGACTCATCGTCACGCTTAACTTCTCATTCTTAGTCTGAAGTAAATCTCTCTCTTATCCCAAGGTACTTCTTACCCTACCCCCTATTCACTGGAGGTTCGTCTCAGAAGCCAAAGTATTTCTACTGCACAATCCTCCCTATCGGTATTACACTTATACGGGGTAATTACAACTTGTGAACTTTATACAACTATAGTCTCAGTTCACCTATCATTCTTGTCAACATTCTTACTTCTCACTTACTAATCAAAGTATCCCTACCTCTGGGGTACTATCACTTACAACTGCTAGCACCGCTATCTTGGTCAATAACACAACGGCTTTCCTCATGACCCTATAGTCTTCTCCTAACCGAGAAACTGGAGGCTTTGGTGCTGGGCTCAACCTCGCGCAGTAGGACTCACGATCATGGAACAATATCCAGATACCCCGGCATAAGCCCTATCAACTCTCTCGAGTCCGACTAGTAGCTCTTGCTACTCCTTTTGCCCTTCAAGGCCGGTTCTTCGAGGCATAATCAGAACACAACAATACGTCGAGAGGAATTTTCTTACTACCACAACTCATGGCACGATCTTAGAGTGAGAAGAATAGAAACCATCTCCTAAATGTCCTGTAGCCTCTCGCGCATGGGTGTGGCGCGCAACATACCGATAATCAAGACTCTACTAGACACGGCTCAGACATTCCGAGGATCGATCGCTTTGATACCACTTCACACCTCAACCCGGGCGTGGATCGTGCCCTACAGGCACCTTCTACCTTAACAATACAAGTAAGTCATGAATCGAAATAACACCTCATTTTTTTTTAAAACAAACGACGCGTGCAAGGGCAAAACCGACAAGGCTTCCATATATACATAAACAAAAGACACTACACCATACATGAGTCCAATCCCACATATGAATACAGACCTCTAGGAGTTAAACTGAACAATGACGGGACAAGGCCCCGCCGTACCCAAAACTATACAAAGCACATCAAGGACATATACCAAAGATAAACTCCTAATAGAAGGAGCTTATCCAAAACCCCGAGCATGATCCTACACTGCCGATCACCGAATCACTGCACCTAAACTCATGCAGATTTAACGCACTTCAAGGAGGTCAGTACGAAGAATTTACCAAGTATGTGAACAGTAAGTACTGTAATAAAATCATAGCAATCTAAATAACACAGGAGACATGTATGATATCCAACCTATAGTACATAACACATAAGCAGTCATATCAAGTCAGGGACGCAGGCCCTCAAAGTCATTACTCAATATAACCATGGGTCTCACGCCCATAATATCAATCATGCCCGTGGAATCCTTCCTCACCGCTACCCATGATGTAATAACACCAATAAGGATACATGACCACCAAGTCCCACCTGTGTCCTCAATACCTCGTGTCCCATGCCCTAATCCCACCTCGAAAAGCATGACCATAGGGTAACACAAACAAATCCGGGACATATATGATAATCAAAATACAACACATTGTGCCTTACTAACAATGAGAGTAAATGAGTATCCTTACAATATAAACTAGGAAGCTCATGATCAGCAGACCATCCGCGCGCAGATCATTTAGCAATCCTATTCTCGGGACTATTTCACCCAGATAGGTCTTGTGGACCCGCGTGAGGTATTCCTCGTGATAGGTCGGACCCGCCCGCATGGGACTATTTCACCCGCATAAGCCCTTTCGGACCCGCATGAGGTATTCCTCGCATAGGACTATTTCACCCGCATAAGCCCTTACGGACTCGCATGAGGTATTCCTCGCATAGGCTGGACCCGCCCGCATGGGACTATTTCACCCGCATAAGCCCTACGGACTCGCATGAGGTATTCCTCGCATCGTGGGTAGCAAATCTACGGAATGATGCAAATGCCACAAACCCGGGGAATGACCCCGAAACGACTGATATAACAATAGCACAAACCGCTATTTCAAAGACACATAGGCAAATCCTTAATTACAAGCCAAAGTCCTTACCAAGGCACACTTAGAATAATTCTCTTTAACAAGCCAAAGTACTTATCAAGGCACTCTTAGACAAATTCTCAATTTATCAAGCCAAAGTACTAATCAAGGCATACATAGAATAATTCTCTTTTAACAAGTCAAAGTACTTATCAAGGCACTCTTAGACAAATTCTCAATTTATCAAGCCAAAGTACTAATCAAGGCATACATAGAATAATTCTCTTTAACAAGTCAAAGTACTTATCAAGGCACTCTTAGACAAATTCTCAATTTATCAAGCCAAAGTACTAATCAAGGCATACATAGAATAATTCTCTTTTAACAAGTCAAAGTACTTATCAAGGCACACTTAGACAAATTCTCAATTTATCAAGCCAAAGTACTAATCAAGGCATACATAGAATCATTCTCTTTTAACAAGTCAAAGTACTTATCAAGGCACACTTAGACAAATTCTCAATTTATCAAGCCAAAGTACTAATCAAGGCATACATAGAATCATTCTCTTTTAACAAGTCAAAGTACTACATACGTACATTATTTTATAAAAGACTCCTTTCTATGTAAAGCCCCAAGATACTAACACCCGTAGTATCAAGGCGTGTCTATTTTTCAAAGTAAGTTACTACACTTTTAGAAAACTCATTTCAAAGCTTGAAATCAAGTAACTCTAAATTTTCACAATCTAGGCAACTTATGCCGATTAATCAAAATAGACAACTTTCAAAACCTTCCCTAAAGCCGTTATAACCAACTTCCCATAAAGCCGTTATAACCCTTTATGGTTTTAGACGTATCCATTCCTTCAATAACC
Organism: Przewalskia tangutica; assembly: GCA_029844215.1. Classification (NCBI taxonomy): domain Eukaryota; kingdom Viridiplantae; phylum Streptophyta; class Magnoliopsida; order Solanales; family Solanaceae; genus Przewalskia; species Przewalskia tangutica. The sequence goes on from CM056733.1 coordinate 42,692,468, forward strand.
AAGAGACTTATACTATTAAAACCAAGTATCACATACTTACAAAACAAGTTTTTAACTTTCAAAATACTTCAAGTCTCTTAATAGTTAGAAAACAAGTTTTCTTCCACTTTTTAAACCTCAAGTAACTTCACCCTTAACGCAAGTTACTTCTCTTAAATCATGTCATTTCTCCTCTTTTAAATCAAATAAGTAAATCACTCATTTGACTCCCCTAACGTCATTATAATGACCTTTAGGTTTTAGAACTAAGGCACTAACCAAAAGATTTGGAAACCACTTCCTTTTCAAGTCTCTATGTACTTTAAGAAAATATACCTTCACTTTTAAGAATCCAAACTTCCCTAAGGAAATGGATTATACTACTTACAATTTAAACATCAAAGTACACTCAAGGAAGTACATAGAACAAATTCTATTTTAGGCAATCCAAATACAAGCAAGGAATGGATCATTCAAGGAGTAGAACTTACTTTCTTTATTCTAAGGAATCATGCTAGAAGAGGAGATAGTTCACATACCTTTTCGGCTAAATCCACAAGCTAAGCCGAATACACCGTAGGTAGAAGTGTCAACCTATAATGGTCACAACAAGGCTATCAACTTCTAGTCTCTATGTAGAAATAATACTAAGTATTTAGTCTCTAATTCTACGGAAAATCGCAAAGACTTCCTCTGTTTCTACTCACTTTGCCACCTTTTTCAAGGCCGAATACAATAACCAACAAGCCACATTTAAGGCTCCAAACAACAACCAAACAAAGGGGATTACACGCCTTACAATACGTGTAAAATTCTGCCCCACAATTCATACGAAAAATAGTGAATATGCCCAAAAGCCATTCTCGGCCAACCTCTAGAACAACACTAAGTCTTTTTCAATCCTTCTTACAATTCCAAGTTCTAAGGTCTAACATGTTATATAGTCTAAACAACTTCAACAACTACTATTTCCTTCTTTATACAACATGCGACGCTTAGACTAATAATCGACTAGAATTGAAATCTTAAAGTTAAACATGCTAGATTTCGGATTAGGGTTCCAATAGCCAATAAACATATCAAACTTCATACTATATAACACATGCTTGCTAAGATCCATAGCTACAACAATAAGTAAGTCTTAACTTACTAAAACGACAAAATTTATACCTTTCCAAGCCCTTAAAATTTCCAAGATCTAAAGTCGCGCCTTAGAAATTCTTAGCTCCTTTCCTTAAGTTCAAATCCGCTCCAAGCACTCCTTAGAGGCCTATGAAGAACCCATCCTCAAGTTCCAACTTCAAAGTTGAAGAACTCCCATAGTTTCCGCCTTGCGACTAACGTGAAAACTCCGTTTTTCCGAAATCTTTCTATTGAGATAACCTTACAACACCCTTAGGAACATTGGGTTAAAGTCTTGTGAACAATAGATCAAAACTACAAATTTTTCTAGTGTGGGAGATGAGCAACCCGAGAGCAACTATGGAAGAACACAAGGTTCTCTAATTTTTCTAAGTGTAAAAACCTAGTCTTGCACTAGTGTAGTGAATATAAAACATATTGGAGGGCTTAGACTTAAACAAATGTGAGGCTTGGATTAAAATCACATGGATCAAGCCTAAGTGGCAAGTTGACTAGTCAATTATGTCAAGCTTTGAAGACTTATCTTCCAAGAGGTTCAATGACCAAAATACCCCTCCTCTAATTCGACCAAGACCACTTATGGGGGTGCCACATGTCGCCCTCTCATTCGTCCATAAAATTCCGTAACCCTCGTGGGCCCCCACAAAACGTAAAATTCCTCGGGTGGGCCCCACGTGACCAAATCCGTAAAAATAAATTTCCACAATATTAATAAGTTCCTTACTCTTCAAATAATGCATTTTTAGAATCCAATTCTCAATAACGAACATTTTTCCTTTTCGACCTTCGGAAGATTTTCCGTCGGAAAAACAATTCTTCCTTTCGTACTAATTTCCAAGTCTTGTTTCCTTACGTACATTCTCTTATACATGTCCTGGACTTACGGGGTGTAACAATTTCCTTAGGGTTTCGTTTAGTGACTAAAGGAAAGTATAGTAGTATTTTCCGGGCTTTTCGTATAGAGGGTACTTGGAAATACTACAAAGGTTTTGGGCTAGAGTATTTTGGCATTACAACAATACTTGGAGAAGTATTTCTCAACCAAGGGGGGGGTAGTATTTCGACTAGAACAACTAGAGTGGGTATTTCTCGGCCAAGGGCCTCTCAAAAGGGAGGACTTGGACGAAACTACACTAAGGAGGAGAGGATTTTTAGACTTGGAAATGTCTAAGTGTGGATGAAGAAGTTCATCGACTAAGGGGGGTATTTATAGGCCAACCAATGGCCAAGATCAAGACAAGTGGTAGGCAAGTGTAGGGTGGGGATTTGGACATGTGTAAGTGGGTCCCACTTGCTCATCAACTACACAAAATATCTCACAAATATCCTACCTAACCTTGACCAATGTTTTAGGCAACAAAAATGGAAAAAACGTGTGCCCCAAATCGTCCAAGCAATCCGCCACTTGAGGGTGACACTTGTCGCCCTCTCGTTGGTCCAAAATATTTCATCTCTCGGAAAAATCAGCAAAAATAATAAATGACAGCCGTATTTTTCCCTTCGCAAAGTTTGGAAAACGTTTCGTCGGAAAACGATTCTTTTTGGTAGCTGTGCACAAAATTTCGTCCCTTAGTCTACTTTAAGGCTTAAACTTTTGTACGTACGCCCTTACGTACATACTCTAGAAATACGGGGTATAACATTCTCCCCTCCTTAGAAACATTCGTCCCGAATATTCCTTCTCAAGACAGATAACGATAAAGTTCCTCATAACAAGTTGTCAATGCCACACCTGGCCACCAAATAACACATACGCAAATACTTAATTCAAGTCCACGAGGAATCACCTCTAACATCACAAAAACTCCCACCCAAGGGCTAAAAGATACTCCATTCGCACGTTCACTTTACAAAATAATGATCACATCTATGTCCTTAACACATGCTCGCTTCTTCCCTTACTCGTCGTACCCTTCTCGTACACTCGAATTCTTCCTAATAACCTTACCACATTTCATATTGCTTGGTTTCAAAATCTCATCACGCCGCTTCCGGTGATACCTTGAAGACCCACCGTCAACTGAACTCCAAGCCGACGCCGATCATCCGCACGACTTCGTTGTCTCGAGCCGCTAAAACCTCCTCTGGATAAGCCTCACCTTATCCACATTCTGCGTGATCAAGTAGGGACCAACTATCTGAACTTTGCCAACATCGAACAAATCGACCGGCAATCAATACTTCCGCCCATACAAGGCTTCTTAAGGTGACATCCGAATACCGAAATGGTAGCTAGTATAATACTCACTCAACAAGAGGCAAATAATCCTCACAACTACCCCTGAAATCAAAACGCCGGCCCGTAACCTATCCTCAAACTCCTTTAAGGCCATTCCCGGCCTTCACGATCTGATTCTAGTCGAACACATCTGCGAACTCGTACGATGGTCATCTAAACTTGGGCCTAGCACCCTCGTGACCCTACCAACTGGAGGGACCACCTCGAACTGACCCCACCACAAAACAGGCCGCGGGTTGGCCCGTGAATGGTCCTCAACCCGACCCGCTATCGTGCCAAACACTTGTTCCCCCGATCCGGATCAATCTCACAATCATGTCACGAAACCTGGTCTTCTTAGCTCGACTACCCTCTCATTTTATACCACTCAGGACTTATCACGCAAATATATCCCACGATACAATGCTCCCGACAAAGGTCAACATAAACATAAATCTTTTACTCAAGATGGCCTCGCGTCTAAGGTCTCTACGTATAAAACTCTAAGGCTCACAATTTCTAGGTACTCAACCTTACCCTTTACTAACTGTGCCTTTAAATCACAATTTAACATAATGCTTAGCACATCATCATAACATCAACACATACTAGTCTTTAGAGGGTAAGAATATACCAGATCAACCGCCATTTTCCTTCGTCGCTCTAACCATAATCCCTCGCAGGCATAGCTATAAGGCGATGAACTCGCCACCGACGCAGTCGAGTCATTCTGCTGCATCCTTCCTATTAGGGCGATTTCATCACATGGCCTCGACGGCCGCAGAAAACAAGCACCAGAAAAGACGACATTCTCGGGATGGCGTCGCCACATCGTGCACAGAGGAAACATGAATCCGGTGGCTAGAACCCATGTATACCGGGAACGAAGCCACGAGCCACGACAGGCTCCGAATACCGAACGCCCCGAAGGCGCGGAGGACCACTCGACCGGGCGAGGTACATAACTAGTTCGCCGAGGCGCCCGCCTCGAAAGTTACCAAAAGACCTGCTGCTCGCCTTCTCGCCGATCCGGCCATTCCGTCGACCTCTCCGTGCCTCACATCCCGGCCATGAAGCTTGACGCGGCAATGTCCATGCCCGTGAAGAGCTACACCCGCATAAGCCTCTCGCCAAGTAATCATCTAGCCCGTGACGTAGCGGTGTACTGGCCCTCCATATCGCCACTACTGCTGGGACATACCGAGCTAATGAGTCGAACTCACATTGTACTCTAACCGCCCGCCCGCCCCGCCTCAACGCGTCAAAAATGCGGCCCGAGCCCTCTCATCTCGCGGGCAAGAAATGTGCAAGAAAAGCCTCGAGAACTCGTCCCACGCGGCCGGAAGTGCATGCTCTCCCGACAGCTCCTACATATCAAACCGATCGCAGATCACGCACGGTGATGCGAACTCAATACCATCGACTCGCCTCGAGGCTCGATCACTCATGATCCATCAGAGTCGCTTGATAAACTCACGAGGGTCATCCTCGCCTCGATCCATGTAACACCGGGCTACAACTCGAGAAAGTCCCGTAGTCTCAAATGCTCGCCGGGGTGAACTACGGTGCTACTGGATCGAATCGGCCAGCCAAATTTATCTCATATCGCCACGACTCGCCGAATCGCCATATCTGTACCCATCTCATCCGCTCCAGCCGGGACCGAGGCTCGTGTATCAGAGTCTCGCAGCCACCGCCGCGCTCTAAACTCGCTGGTCGTGGCGGCGCGCAAAACTCGCCGTCGAAGCACTATCTCGTAACGACCGGGCCTTCGCCTCGTAACCTCCGTGTTTACTGCAGCCTCCTACCGCTTCGCCTTCTTCGCCCGGGTTGCCTTACGCGAGGCATAATCGGTAAAGGAAAGGAATACGTCGGAAGGTCCAACTTATCACACGCCAAGGCACGATCTCGAATGAGAAGAATGGAAACCAATCCTAAATGTCCTATAGCCTCACGATTATAGATGTGGTGCATAACACACCGATAATCAAGACTTACTAGACACGGTCTATAGACACTTTCCGAGGATTAACTGCTCTGATACCACTTTTGTCACGATCCGAACCCGGGCCCGTGACTGGTGCCTTACCCCGGGCACCCTAGTGATACAACATCAGAGAAAATCAGCGAAAATAAAACATATACATGTAACAAGAGATTTGATAAATAAACAAAGTAACAAAAATAGTTGTCTCTCAGATATATACATAAAAACCCAACAATTATCCTTTTTTACAAACTCGCCACAACAGCATTTCTGCACCTCTAAGAAAGTGACAACAACTATGACGGATAGGCCCGCCATACCTCGAATGTACAAGAACCTACGGACTGTGGGTAACATACCAAAAATAAGCCTCAAGAAACGGGGCTTCCAACACGAATCGTGATCCTATGAGCGAGGATCCACAACCGATGTACTTACACGCGGCATGAACGCACTTCAAGGAGGTCGTGCAACAGTACCAAGTATGTGAAATCAGAAATATCAGAAATGAAATCATAATAGTCTATATAAAGCAGAGACATGTATGATAACCAAACAACGATTCACAACATAAAGCGATCATGTCAAGTCGTGGACTCACGCCTCAAGTCATCCTCACGCCCGTGGAACTCCTTCCTCACCGCCAGCCTAGGTACAAATTGTGTGGAATACGTGTCCCGCCCATCCTACGGGACTCGGTAAAAGGATCATGTAGAATACGTGTCCCGCCCATCCCACGGGACTCGGTGAAGAATCGGATGAATACGTGTCCCGCCATCTCACGGGACTCGGTGAAGAATCGATGGAATACGTGTCCCACCATCTCACGGGACTCGGTGAAGAATCGGATGGAATACGTATCGGCCCGTCATGGGACTCGGTAGCATATACAACACTTGCACAAAGGCAAAGGCTACGCCACAAGATAGGCAAGTTACACACAACTCAAGGTTATTTTATGCCAAAGTCTAGTTACGACCCCAAAGTATTACGTGCGTTAAATTCTTTTTAAAAGATCCATTTCTTTTATAAAGGTCACCGATACCGTAGTATTAAAATAGAGTGACTCACATTTTAGGTAAACCAAAACACTTTCCTTTTCAATATCAAGTAACAACATTCTTTTCCATAAGTTCAAGTTTGCCTAATTTCAAGTACTTAAGTCTCTTATTTTAGAAAGGTTTCGTAGTTCATAGTCTTAATCACTTAAGAATATAATTCTCTTTTAAACAATTTGAGAAACATATGCCTTATATGTGAGTAGGTTATTCTTGTTCAAAATCAATCTTATTAAAGCAGCCATGATCTAGGAAATGTAATATCATTTTGTCTCATCTTAACTTCTATGCAGATGGAGGTTTACTTGGTTTTAATAATACTTAATTAGTCAAAACATTTCCCTTTATTAACGCTGCAGTGGTTTGTCGATACTCATTCTGATTTCCGAAATCAGTAAAACATTATTCCTTTTAAAAACCAAGTACTCATTACTCACGAATGAGGTTTCACACAAAGTTCATATTAATTCATTTAAGTCAAGTCTCTTCTCTTTTAAGATCAAGTCTCTTAACTTCAAAAATTAATAAACCATTCTTTTTATCTCTCTTAAGTCGTTATACCTAACTTCCCATAAAGCTAGTATAACTCTTAAGCTTTTAAAACCAAGCATTACTCTTCTTTCAAACAGGTTTCTTAATTCTTTGGAATACTTCAAGATTCTTATTATTCAGGCTTAAGTCAAAAGACATTGCCGTACAACTACGTTCAGTTAACACACGTACGTCTACCGTACTATATATATATTCTTTTAAAATACTTCCAGATTCTTATTATTCAGGCTTAAGTCAAAAGACATTGCCGTACAACTACGTTCAGTTAACACACGTACGTCTACCGTACTATATATATATATTCTTCAAAATATCATGCTCAAGAGGATAGGAAGAATCACATACCTCGCGACGATTATCGACTATTAGCAAAACGCTCCACGGCTATAACCCGGCTAGCCTTGTCCACCTTTTAAGTAGCACATTCTACTCATGAAAACATTCAACCTATAAAGGTTATACGGTCTATCAAAGTCTAGACTACTCAGTAGAATATTCAAAGCGGTAGGTTCTCTATTCTACGGAAAATCGGGCAATGCTTCCCCGTTAAGCTACACAATCTCATAAATACAATCTATGTAAATCTGATTCAATCTTCTTCTTTAATATTCTTGATGTGATCTCGGTTTAATTCCCTACGTAATATCCTTCTATGAATCTTATATTCATTTCTATATTACAGTATGTAATTCCCAATTACAATATAAAGACAAGAGTATTTACCTCGATAAGCCCAAAATTATCCAAGTTTAAAGTCGATCCTGAGCAAGGTTTAGCTCTACTCAGTGCGCTCCACCGCTCAAACAACCCTTAGAAGTTCTAACCAACTTCTACGTAAATACTTCAACCAACTATGAAGATTTCCTTAGGGTTTCGTTTAGTGACTAAAGGAAAGTATAGTAGTATTTTCCGGGCTTTTCGTATAGAGGGTACTTGGAAATACTACAAAGGTTTTGGGCTAGAGTATTTTGGCATTAAAACAATACTTGGAGAAGTATTTCTCAACCAAGGGGGGGGTAGTATTTCGACTAGAACAACTAGAGGTGGGGGTATTTCTCGGCCAAGGGCCTCTCAAAGGGGGAGGGGGACTTGGACGAAACTACACTAAGGAGGGAGAGGGATTTTTAGACTTGGAAATGTCTAAGTGTGGATGAAGAAGTTCATCAACTAAGGGGGGTATTTATAGGCCAACCAATGGCCAAGATCAAGACAAGTGGTAGGCAAGTGTAGGGTGGGGATTTGGACATGTGTAAGTGGGTCCCACTTGCTCATCAACTACACAAAATATCTCACAAATATCCTACCTAACCTTGACCAATGTTTTAGGCAACAAAAATGGAAAAAACGTGTGCCCCAAATCGTCCAAGCAATCCTGCCACTTGAGGGTGACACTTGTCGCCCTCTCATTGGTCCAAAATATTTCATCTCTCGGAAAAATCCGCAAAAATAATAAATGACATAGCCGTATTTTTCCCTTCGCAAAGTTTAGAAAACGTTTCGTCGGAAAACGATTCTTTTTGGTAGCTGTGCACAAAATTTCGTCCCTTAGTCTACTTTAAGGCTTAAACTTTTGTACGTACGCCCTTACGTACATACTCTGGAAATACGGGGTATAACAGAAACCTTAGCTTCGGTTTAACTAGGACACACAGTCATAACTTCAACTTACACTAAGGGGTTGTCTCACACAAGAACCAAAGGACCGACTAATGTATACAACACACAAGTTGAATACCTTAGCTTTTTAGTAAAACTCACTTTGTATATATAAAAAACTCTCTCTCTCTTTTCATATTTACATATCCCAATGGGTCCTATTTATACTACAACATGGACTATTCTAGCAGACAAATGAAAGGACAAAATCTACCTGAGTTTCGGCCAAGTGTGGCCGAGTAGGAAATGTTTTCGGTCTTGCTTTGTGAGCAAGGTAATTCTCTGTTTCAACTCCACAATGGGAAAGGTTTTGGCCTTACTTAGATATAAGGGTGAACTCAAACTCTTTCACACCCTTTTATGGCTTCCAAGTAGAAGAGTGCATGACTTTGGTTCTTCCAAAAATCTCAAATCCTTGGAATATGTTCTGAAGCTTCCATTCCTTGTATATGTGTTTTGGGTGAGTTGTTTCAGCCAACTCTTCTCCTCCCCTAGGCCGACCTTGATGTATTCTAGGTAACCAAATCCATGAACTAGTTCGTTCATAAATTGTCTTCTTGGAAGCCTCGTCTTCTAGACCATTCTTGTTATGTCACCTTGTAACTTTCGGCCGTGTCATCTTGTTGTAGGAACTCTCGGCCTTGTCACCATATTTCCTATTACATGGCTTATTGATTATGTCCTAATGGGAGCTAGGAGTTATTTACATGTTACATCATGTCCTAAGGAGAACTACAAGCTAAGCTAGGAATTAAATTTAAGTTAAATGAAACAAAATGGTCTTCGGCCAAGATCTACATACAAAGCCAAAATAAACATGTTTCTTAGATCTTCACGTGACAACTCCAACTCCGCTCCATTTTCCATGCCACACTAGGCATGTAAGTGTAGATTGATAGATCATCGTTGGAACTCTTAGTAAAACACCCCTCGACTTGGGTTGGTAGGTTAAGTCTGCGGGCTTTCTTTCATCAACATCAATGGCTACAAGCCCAAGTAAATAATAATCATACCAACCTAAGCAGATTTATGCACTGCACCCGTGGCCCGAAGGCTAAACGCTTGAACTCCTTCACACGCATTGTGCTAATGCATTAATTACCTGATTAAGGTTCATCAATACCCGTATTAGTGCTCATCACCTCACTAATGTGGGACCCCCTAGTTCCCATTACTCCCCTTAATTTATTACATAGCATACCAACACATAACGCTATACTAGAGTCTAGCAAATCTCAACTTGCCTGAATTGATCCGAAGAACTCACATATTTGCTTTCTCCTTCCGCTGAGCCTCCTCACAAGCCCACTCTGATCAAGCATATAAAGTATATGAGATTATTGTGTACATCTGTCACGACCCGAACCCGGGCCCATGACTGGTGCCTTACCCCGGGCACCCTAGTGATACAACATCAGAGTAATTAGCGGAACATAAAACAAGACATGAAATAATATGAAGTGTAAAACAGTTTTCTGAGGAAAGTTGCCTTTCGGCATATATATATATAAACATGAATCCGAACAGTTACATCCCTTTTACAAACTCGCCACAACAGATTACTGCACTTAAGAATGATGTAACAACAATGGCGGACAGGCCGCCATACCACGAATGTAAGTACCTACAACGACAGGACTATACCATCGATAAGCCTCCGAGAAACGGAGCTTCCCAAAACGCAATCGTGATCCTAAGAGCGAGGATCGACGATCGCGGTTTCTACCGCAGCAGCACGCAGCCTCGGGCGAGGTCAACAAGTACCAAGTATGTGAAATCAAAATCGTAAATGAAATCATAGTAGTCTATATAAAGCGGAGACATATATGATAACCAAACTACGATTCACAATAAATAAGCAGTCATGTCAAGTCAGGGACTCACTCCCTTAAAGTCATCACTCAAATATAATTATGGGTCTCACGCCCACAATATCAATCATGCCCGTGGAATACCTTCTCACCTGGCGATGCATGATATAAAAGCACCAAGGAATACATGAACACCGGTCCCACTGTGTCATAATAAAACCGTGACGGTAAGTACGAAGGCATAGTCGACTACTAAGACCAGCGATCAACAAGGTCATAAATCGTATCATGAGATCTGCCTGCAGCCATGATCGCCGGCCTCTCGCCCGCAGATCTAATGTGCGCGTCTAGTCCGAACTTCCCGACTCGCATAGGCCACTCACATAGGCCCGCGTGAGGTATTCCCGCATCGAGGGTAGCTACTCCGGCGCCCCGACTCGAAGTCCGCGTGGCCACATGCGCGTGACCACAAAGGCCGCGACACTAACTCGGAACTCGTAGCTCGCGCATAGGTCCCTGGACCCGCATGAGGTATTCTCGAATCACGGTCCTGCATCGCTGAGTCTACCCCGCGTCGGAGGAAGCTTAACCCCTGTCGTATGTCAAGAGTGAGTGATATAATATCGACATAACAACTTATCGTTAAACAACATAAGCACAACAAGTGGAACCCCTTTACACAAACATCACAAGATACTAACACACGTAGCATCCTAACATGTTTACTTATCAAATCAACGAAAGTATTACAAGGCTATCACAAACCAACACAATCAAGTTATTCACACAAGGTACTTTCTACTTTATGTTAACAAGTTCGGGTTTTTATCCCCAAAGTACTTCATACATTAACTCTTTAAAAGATTCGTTTCTTTCACAAAAGTCACACAATACCCGTAGTATAAAAATAGAGTAACTATCTTTTAAGTAGACAAAACACTTCCCTTTGTAAAATCAAGTAACAACATTATTTTCCAAACGTTCAAGTTTGTCTAATTTCAAATGCTCAAGTTTCTCATTTTGAAAGGTTTCAGTAGTTCATAGTTTTAATCACTTAATAACATAATTCTCCTTTAAAACAATTTGAGAAACATATGCCTTATGTGTGAGTAGGTTATTCTTGTTTATAACAATCTTATTAAAGCAACCATGATCTAGGAAATGTAATATCATTTTGTCTCATCTTAGCTTCATGCGGATGGAGGTTTCTACTTGGTTTTAATAATACTTTATTAGTTAATACATTTCCACTTTATTAGCTGATGTGGTTTGTTCGATACTTATTCTCATTTCCAAATCAAGAAACATTATTCCTTTTACAAACCAAGTACTCATTACTCACGAATGAGGTTTCACACTTTCTAACAAAATTCATATTAAATCAATTAAGTCAAGTCTCTTATCTTTTAAGATCAAGTCTCTTAACTTCTAAAATCAATAAACCATTCTTTTTATCTCTCTTAAGTCGTTATACCTAACTTCCCATAAAGCTAGTATAACTCTTAAGCTTTTAAAACCAAGTATTACTCTTCTTTCAAAAAGGTTTCTTAATTCTTTTGAAATACTTCAAGATTCTTATATTTAAACTCAAGTCAAAAGACATCGGAGTAAAACCACGTTCAGTTAACACACGTACGTCTATCGTACTATATATATATATTCTTTTAAAATATCATGCTCAAGAGGATAGGAAGAATCACATACCTCGCGACGATTATCGACTATTAGCAAAACGCTCCATGGCTATAACCCGGCTAGCCTTGTCCACCTTTCAAGTAGAACATGCTACTTGCAGAACTTTCAACCTATAAAGACCATATACGTCTATCAACGTCTAGACTACTCTATAGAATATTCTAAGCAGTAGGTTCTCTATTTTACGAAAAATCGGGCAGCACTTCCCTACCCGTTAAACTACACAAGTCTCATCAGAAATACGGTCTATGTAAATCTGATTCAATCTTCTACTTTAATATTCTTACGATGTGATTTGATTCAAGTCTTTTACGTAATATCCTTCTATTACAGTTCAAATCTCTTCTATGAATCTTGTATTCATTTCTATACTACAAAAGATGTAATTTCCAATTACAATATAAGGACAAGTATTTACCTCGATAAGCCCAAAATTATCCAAGATTTAATGTCGATCCCGAGCAACGTTTAGCTCTACTCGGGTTCTCCAACCCGCTCCAACAACCCTTAGAAGTTCTACGCAACTTCTTCTTAATACTTCAACCAAGCGTGAAGATTTTCCTTAGGGTTTCGTTTGTGGTGAAGGAAGTATAATAGTATTTATGGGCTTTTAGTATAGGGGTAACCTTGGAATACTACAAGGTATTTGGGCCAAGGTATTTTGGAATAGTAACAATACTTGGAGAATACTTTTCTACCACGGGGGTGTATTTACTGAGACAACACTCAAGAGAGTGGTACTCTACGAGGCTCACAAAGGAGGGGAGGCTTTGGACGAAAACCTTACAAAGGGGGAGAGGGGGATTTCAAGACTTAGAAACTATTTTGTGGATGAAGAAGTCTTCAACAAAGGGGGGGTATTTATAGGCCAACCAATGGCCAAGATCAAGACAAGTGGTGGGCAAGTGTAGGGTCAAGATTTGGACAAGTGTTTGTGGGTTCCACTTGCTCATCAACTACACAAAATATCTACAAATATCCTACCAACCCCTTGACCAAAGTCCTAGCACAAAAAACGTGCCAAGACCCCTTTAGCTTTGCCGTCCACTTGAGGGCCAAGTGTCGCCCTCTCGTTGGTCCAAAATATTTCATCTCTCGGAAAAATCCGCAAAAATAATAAATGACATAGCCGTAATTTTCCCTTCGCAAAGTTTGGAAAACGTTTCGTCGGAAAACGATTCTTTTCGGGGGTTGTGCACAAAATTTCGATTCTTGCCTACTTAAGGCTTAAACTTTTATACGTACGCCCTCATGTACATACTCTGGAAATACGGGGTATAACATTCTCCCCTCCTTAGAAACATTCGTCCCGAATGTTCCTTCTAAGTCTCATAACATACATGCGCCAGTATAGTCTTCACTGCTATACTTACGAAAACAATCATGCCACACCTGGCCACAATACAACACGCGCAAATACTTACATCCAAGTCCACGAGGAATCACCTCCATCACTACAAAAGCTCCCACTCGAGGTCTAAAATATACTCCCTTCGCACCTTCACTTTACAAAAGAAATGATCACATCTATGTTCGTAACACATGATCGCTTCTTCCCCTACTCGTCGTACCCTTCTCGTACATTTGAACTCTTTCTCATAACTTACCATATTTCTGCTACTGCTTCTGTTTCCAAAATCTCTGGGTTACTACCTCCAACTTGATCATCATTACTGGGAACAATCTGGATGGATCTTCGATACTTTTCCGAACATAACAACATGAAAGACCGGACGTACTGCCTCCTACGTCGGACGGCAATGCTAACTTATAGGCAACCTTGCCTATTCTACAAACAATCTGAAAATGCCCAAAAGTACCTCGGGCTAAGTTTCCTCTGTTTTCCAAAACTCGTCACACCCTTTTCGGGGTGGTACCTTCAAGAAGACCCACCGTCAACCTGAACTCCAATCGTCGTCGCCGATTATCCGCACGACTTCTGTTGACTCGAGTGCCGATAACATCTCCCGGATAGGCTTCACCTATCCACATCTGTGAAACAAGAATGAACCAAATTCCGAACCTTGCCAACATCGAACGATCGGACAACTTATACTTAGCCCCTACAAGGCGTCATAAGGCGATATCCGAATACCGATATGGTAGCTATTAAACACTCTCAACAGCGAGACAATAATCCTCGCGACTACCCCGAAATCCAAACATCGGCCCGAGGCGAACGCGATCATCGACACTCACGAGTTCCTAACCTGCTCGTAAAACTTCCAGAAAACGAAATAGCCGTAACCTGGGCTCCACTGCCTGTCATAAGGTGAAAGTAGGAACCTCGTGCAACCTTACAACCTTCCTGATATAATATCTCGCATAACCCTTTGCCGAGTAGCGGTCTGGCCCGATGAAAGACAAGATGGTGACCTCATCGGCGACATCATCGTCGAACGCATCCACGAACTCATCTGTTGGTTAACTAAACTTGGGCCTAACGCCTCGTGACCCACCGCTGGCGGGACCACCGAACCGACCCGCGTATTACGGGCCGCGGGTTGACCGCAATCAATCCAAGACGACCGCTATCGCAAGAAACTCTTGTTCCGATCCGAACAATCTCACAATCAAGTCACGAAAACCTAGTGGTCTTCTTAGCTCAACTACCTTCTTTCATTTCATACCACCCGGGACTTATCACACAGACATATCTCACGTGTACTATGCACTCTGATAAGGGTCAAACATAAATGTAATCTTTTACTCAGATAGCCTTGCCTCTAAGGTCTCCACGTATAAAACTCTAAGGCTCACACTTTCCTTATCCCCAATCTTACCCTTTTAACTAACCATGATTTCTAATCATAATTAACACCATGCTGTCTGAACACAACACTTATGATATACCCATCTTATCACACATACTAATCTCTAGAGGGTTAAAGATATACCTGTATCTACTGCTTCACTCCCCTCTGTCGTTCTAATCAAACCTGCTATGTTGGGAGCCTAGCATAACCAGTTGTCGAAGAAGTACGACACTCCCCACGACGACACTTACCACAACGGCCACACCGAGGTGGGGGTGGCCTCTCCGCTAACACCCTTCCTCTCCGAGCCATCGAATGGTGGCTAGAACTACGTATAGGCGTGAACGAAGCCTCGGAGTTACGACTAACTCGGCATACCCCGACGCCCCGAACCCCGCGGAGGACGATGCATCGCGGAGTGCGTATCGATCATTGTTGAGGCGATTTGCCTTGAAAGTTACAAAGAACCTGCCGACCGCCTCTTTTCGATCTTGGTTAATCCGTCGATCTCTATGTTCCTCTGTGTGCTGCGCATAAGCCTGTACGCGGGCAATATCCATGCCTGACTGAAGATCTACTCTTGCACAACCCTCTATTAGATAGTCATCAAGACCCGTGAAAAATCGATACATAATATACTCTCTGGTTGCTAACTCCCTAGCTAGTAACAGGTCAATTCCTTTGTAATCCATATTCTCTGTTCGCCGTGGGCGAAGGCTCATATATCATGGCCGCAGTAGAATCTTGCATTGTGCTAAACTCTCTTTGGGCGGCGTCGCAGAACTCCCGAATGAAGCACCACGGTGATGATTGGGCGTGTGCCTCGTAACCCTCAGATTTACTCAGCTTGACTACGCTTTGCCTTGCCGCCCGGGCGGGTTGCCTTACGCGGAGGCATAACTGGTAAGGGAAGGAATTACGTTAGAGGGGTCCAACTTATAACACAACTCTAAGGCACGATCTCAGAGTGAGAAGAATGAAAACCAATCCTAAATATCCTATAGCCTCCTGATTATTGGTGTGGTGCACAACACACCGATAATCAAGAACTACTAGATACGGTGCGTAGACACTTTCCGAGGATTAATCGCTTCGATACCACTTTTGTCACGACTAACCGGGCGTGGTGGTGTGCCTTACCGGGCACCCTAGTGATACAACATCAGAGTAATTAGCGGAACATAAAACAAGATATGAAATAATATGAAGTGTAAAACAGTTTTCTGAGGAAAGTTGCCTTTCGGCATATATATATATATAAACATGAATCCGAACAATTGCATCCCTTTTACAAACTCTGCCCACAACAGTACTCTGCACTTAAGAATGATGTAACAACAATGGCGGGACAGGCCCTCCATACCTCACGAATGTAAGTACTACAACGACAGGGACTATACCATCGATAAGCCTCCGAGAAACGGAGCTTCCCAAAACGCCGAATCGTGATCCTAAGAGCGAGGATCGACGATCGTGTACCTCTACCTGCGGCGTGACGCGGCCCGAAGGAGGTCAAGATAACAGTACCAAGTATGTGGCGAAAATACTATAAATGAAATCATAGTAGTCATATAAAGCGGGAGACATATATGATAACCAAACTACGATTCACAATAAATAAGCGATCGTGTCAAGTCGTGACTCACGCTCAAAGTCATCACTCAAATATAACTATGGGTCTCACGCCCACAATATCAATAATGCGTGGAATACCTTCCTCACCGGCGATCATGATATAAAAGCACCAAGGAATACACATGAACACGGGTCCCACCTGTGTCATAATAAAACCATACGGGGTAAGTACGAAGGCATAGCCGACTACTAAGACCCACAGTACCAACAAGGTCATAAATTGTATCATGAGATCTGTCTAGACCGCCACATGATCGAAGTTGGTCACTCACCCGCAGTATCTAATGTGCGCGTCTAGTCATGGAACTTCCCGCACTCGCGATAGCCACTCACATAGGCCCGCGTGAGGTATTCCCGCATCGAGGTAGCTACTCCGGCATCGCCCTGTACTCGCGACCGCGTAGCGCCACATGCACCGCGTGACCATAAAGGCGCACACTAACACGGAACTCGTAGCTCGCATAGGTCCCCTGGACCCGCATGAGGTATTCTCGAATCATGGTCCTGCATCACCGAGTCTACCCCGCGTGGAGGCGACAACCCCGTATCGTGTCAAGAGGTGAGTGATATAATACTAACATAACGAACATCGTTAAACAACATAAGCACAACAAGGGAATCCCTTTACACAAACATCACAAGATACTAACACACGTAGCATCCTAACATGTTTACTTATCAAATCAACGAAAGTATTACAAGGCTATCACAAACAAACACAATCAAGTTATTCACACAAGGTACTTTATACTTTATGTTAACAAGTTCGGGTCTTTATCCCCAAAGTACTTCATACATTAACTCTTTAAAAGATCCGCTTTCTTTCACAAAAGTCACACAATACGTAGTATAAAAATAGAGTGACTATCTTTTTAAGTAGACCAAAACACTTCCCTTTGTAAAATCAAGTAACAACATTATTTTCCAAACGTTCAAGTTTGCCTAATTTCAAATGCTCAAGTTTCTCATTTTCGAAAGGTTTCGTAGTTCATAGTTTTAATCACTTAATAACATAATTCTCCTTTAAAACAATTTGAGAAACATATGCCTTATGTGTGAGTAGGTTATTCTTGTTTATAACAATCTTATTAAAGCAGCCATGATCTAGGAAATGTAATATCATTTTGTCTCATCTTAGCTTCATGCGGATGGAGGTTTCTACCGGTTTTTATAATACTTTATTAGTCAATACATTTCCCTTTATTAGCCCATTGTGGTTTGTTCGATACTTATTCTCATTTCCGAAATCAGTAAAACATTATTCCTTTTACAAATCAAGTACTCATTACTCACGAATGAGGTTTCACACTTTCTAACAAAATTCATATTAAATCAATTAAGTCAAGTCTCTTATCTTTTAAGATCAAGTCTCTTAACTTCTAAAATCAATAAACCATTCTTTTATCTCTCTTAAGTCGTTATACCTAACTTCCCATAAAGCTAGTATAACTCTTAAGCTTTTAAAACCAAGTATTACTCTTCTTTCAAAAAGGTTTCTTAATTCTTTTGAAATACTTCAAGATTCTTATATTTAAACTCAAGTCAAAAGACATCGGAGTAAAACCACGTTCAGTTAACACACGTACGTCTACCGTACTATATATATATATTTTTTTAAAATATCATGCTCAAGAGGATAGGAAGAATCACATACCTCGCGACGATTATCGACTATTAGCAAAACGCTCCACGGCTATAACCCGGCTAGCCTTGTCCACCTTTCAAGTAGAACATGCTACTTGCAGAACTTTCAACCTATAAAGGCCATATATGTCTATCAACGTCTACACTACTCTGTACTAAGCAGTAGGTTCTCTATTTTATGGAAAATCGGGCAGCACTTCCCTACCCGTTAAACTACACAAGTCTCAGTAAATACGATCCATGTAAATCTGATTCAATCTTCTACTTTAATATTCTTCTGATGTGATTTCAGTTCAAGTCTTTTCTGTAATACCTTCTATTACAGTTCAAATCTCTTCTATGAATCTTGTATTCTTTTCTATACTACAACAGTATGTAATTTCCAATTACAATATAAGGACAAGAGTATTTACCTCGATAAGCCCAAAATTATCCAAGATTTAATGTCGATCCTGAGCAACGTTTAGCTCCTACTCCGGGTTCTCCAACCCGCTCCAAACAACACTTAGAAGTTCTACGCAACTTCTTCTTAATACTTCAACCAACTGTGAAGATTTTCCTTAGGGTTTCGTTTGTGACTGAAGGGAAGTATAATAGTATTTCTGGGCTTTTAGTATAGGGGTAACCTTGGAATACTACAAGGTATTTGGGTCAAGGTATTTTGGAATAGTAACAATACTTGGAGAATACTTTTCTACCAAGGGGGGGTGTATTTACGAGACAACACTCAAGAGATGGGGGGTACTCTCGGCCGAGGCTCACAAAGGGGGAGGGGGAGGCTTTGGACGAAAACCTTACAAAGGGGGAGAGGGGGATTTCAAGACTTAGAAACTATTTTGTGGATGAAGAAGTCTTGACAAAGGGGTATTTATAGGCCAACCAATGGCCAAGATCAAGACAAGTGGTGGGCAAGTGTAGGGTCAAGATTTGGACAAGTGTTTGTGGGTCCCACTTGCTCATCAACTACACAAAATATCTACAAATATCCTACCAACCCCTTGACCAAAGTCCTAGCACAAAAAACGTGCCAAGACCCCTTTAGCTTTGCCGTCCACGAGGGCAAGTGTCGCCCTCTCGTTGGTCCAAAATATTTCATCTCTCGGAAAAATCCGCAAAAATAATAAATGACATAGCCGTAATTTTCCCTTCGCAAAGTTTGGAAAACGTTTCGTCGGAAAACGATTCTTTTCGGGGGTTGTGCACAAAATTTCGACCCTTGCCTACTTAAGGCTTAAACTTTTATACGTACGCCCTCATGTACATACTCTGGAAATACGGGGTATAACAACATCACCCATAATCCTCAAGCTAGATTACAAAGGAACCCTGGGTCCACATTATCAAAATATGAACTTTTCTACTCAATTAGTACTGATACATGCTAGTAGTCATAATCTCAAGTTAATTTAACAACGGACCTCAATTAGGTCCTTAATTTCATAAATTGGCAAAAGTCCCAAACCTAACTCTAGAATTCCCCTCAATTCTAAAAAAGGGTTCAAAGCATGCAATCGGTCAAGTAATCACCATTTAATAGTCTAATATATCACTAGTTTACAATATTAGCATCAATGAATCAATAACCAGTCCCCAATTACAACTCTCTTATTCTCAACAAGACATTTCCACCATTTTTTCCATTTAAGAAATATAGTTAAGATGGAAACTTAACTAATACACCATAATTAAAGGGGGAGGGTGAGATTATATCTCTATTGATGAACTTTCTCTTGGAACTTTCAAGAATACCGTATTGGTCGAGCTCCAATCCCAAGAAAATTATTTGGGCAATGAGAATAACTTCTTCTAAGTCATTAAGAATTTATAACCTGAACAATGATTTCGCCCCAACAGAATCGACTTCACTAGAGCGGACTCACTTCAACGAAAACCCATCCGCTGAGGCAAGGTCACTTAAATCTCGAACCTTCACTGGGGCGGAAGCAACCTCCAAAGAGGCGCACATACCCCTGCGGGGAACCCATCCGCTAAAGAGGATTCTCGGCTTATAAAAGAACCTCACTTCGTCGAGCCAGGCGTCGCTGAGGCAGACCCGCTGAAGTAGAAATAAAGGCACTGGGGCGGACACCTGATACCATCAATGCCTAAACTCTCTGTCAACCACCCAAAAGACTCCCGGGACTTCCCAGACAAAAACCAAACATGCATTCCTATTAGAAAACACATTGCAGACCTGCTAACGCACTCAAATTTCTCAAAAAATGTCTCTAAGGTTCGAGTTTGACTAAAGTCAACTCTTAAATTCTAATTCCACAATTTTACAACCTAACCCCCAAAACACACCGGGCTGCCTCGGGACCCTAACCAAGAGCTCGACTAAGTCATAAAATGTCATTATGGAGCTAATGGAATCGACGAAAATATGAACTGAACGTGTTTACCCAAAAGTCAACTATGAGTCAAACCCTTCTATTCTCTTAACTTGGAATTTCTCAAACTTAACAAAATGGGTCTGAAACCTACCCGATCACCTCGAGAACCATGCCGCACATCCCCGCAAGTCATAATCAAGCTAATAAGGACTCGGAAAGGGTAATTTAGAAGTTTCTAGGCAAAATAAGCAAAACGACTTTTCGAGTCGTTACATTGTCGGCGAAACACACTTTATGGTATTAGAAGTTTCATTCCTCATATCCTGAGACCGTGATTCTCTAATGGAAACTTTTGTAACACTCCTTGCAAAAGAAGAGTATCCATTATATTCTTTTCTCTTTTGTGACTTTCTTTTTAAGGGTATTTCTCACTTCTTTGTTGTTTAATTGTTAAGAAGGGTGGAATCCTTTTAAGTTCCGAAGAATCACGAGGGAACTTACTCTCAAGTTTTATCTACTACAGTAGTAATTACACGCTAATTTTACGTGCATGTCTATCAAGGGCTTTTAATATTTGAACTATCAGTAGACTGTTAGTTTTGCTCAACTATTGGAGCACCCACAAAGTTCTTGTAGGCATAGATGAGCATGTATCTTTCTGTAGGCTCTACATTTTTTTATATACGTCTTGTATATGAATTTTTCTTCACAACATCAGTAAAATATTATTTTCATCTAAAGAATAATATTTGAACTATCAGAATTTGTTGATCTCGGACTAGAGTATTGGGCCTGTAATCATAATTGAGACTCATAACATAGATTTTTTTCGATTTTCTCTCTTTACTCTCAGACATATAACTGTTGTCGAATAATTGAATGCAATACAAGAACATGCTTTCTAAAGTTCCGAAATCAAGTGAAAGATCATGTTATGTCAACATTTCTAATGTATCATTTGGAAAGAGCATATTCAAGAAATTTATAGCAGGAGAAGCCATAAATGTCTTAGGAATTCTCTTGATTACATTAGTTTTCACTAAACTTGGGAGATAGAAGGGAAGGTGTGACTCTCTGATGTCTGCAAAGGTCCCAGTTGATTCTTGTTATGTAACTATTTCTCAACCAAGATGTAACTCTAATAGAGATAAAATGATGCAAATCTACTTCAGCCCTATAATTTGCAACAGAGTTGAAGACAGATCAAAATGTTCCTAAAGATAGTAAATACAATTAAAGGCAAAGAAAGATTCTTCCATAAAATTTCTTGGGATGATTTCATCCTTAGCGTTGTCCACTTCAAAATTAAAGTGTAGGGATGTGAAATAATCTTTTTCATCTTTCAACATCAACACTTCAACAATGTGAGTAAGTTAATATTGATTATCATATCTGAAATGCAGGGAAGGCATCATTTTTTTTTTAATATCATTCACCCAGGTTTATAGTACTTGTAATAGTGTGGGGGGGGGGGGGGTCATTTACCTTGTATATTTATCACCAAAAATTATCTACATAGGAGGACTAGACCTTGCCTCCCAAGTCCTATTGAGGATTGAAATCCTAATCAAAAGGAAGGATATTGACTCACTTTAAGATCCTTGCAAAAAGGCAAGATAATACCACCTATGTCCAGATTCTATACATGATATGGGACATCAAACTACAAAAAAACATTTCTACAATGTGACACTTGATGCTCTTCAAAAAAAATTAACTTGTAGAGGGAATTCCTTCTTGAAGAGCTTAGTAATGGAAGGCCATTTCAAATCCACGGAACTTTTCCAGTCAAGTGGCTGAAGTTCCAGAATAAGCAAAACAACTAATATAACTCAACAAATACTATAGTTGGCAGTGGACGTGAAGTGTTAATGATAAAGAACACATACAGAAGTTATGAACTTGCAGTGGTGAAATTCCAATATATGTGGTACAAGAAGAACCCACCAAGAATTCGCTAATACTTCACATATAAGTGGCAATAAAACCAGGGAACATACCTTAAAGTGGCAGATATATATCAGAAGACATTGACAACGTCTTGAGACATGAGAAGTGAGAGCTTTTAGACCATCTCCATATCCACATGATAAAACATCTGCAAGATACACAATCATCTAAGTCGTGCCATTTCACATAAATTTAGAGTTAGGACAGTTTTAGTTATATTTTTTATAGGATGTGATGTGATACTATAAAGGGAAAAGGGTCATACTTGACCGGAATGTTTGGTCGGAGCTGCGGCTCGTTGACGATGGCGGTGGAGCAGCGGCGACAGTTCACCGGAGCTGGAGTTCCTCACCGGCGGCAGTTAAAGTTGTGATTAAGTGTTGTTTAATCATCTGTGTATTACTCTTTGGAGCATAAAACATTGATAAAAATTGTTTGAAGTTATTTGTTTGAAGCTGAGATTCGAAGTTGTATGCTGATTTGAAACAAGTTTGAAGTGAAAATTAGGGACCTCCATTGTTGGGTTCTTGAGGTTTGACATTGTAGCAGAAATAAAATTTAAAGTTGTGATTAACTGTTGTTTAATCATTTGGGTATTACTCTTGGGATTGAAAGGAGAGGTAGCACAATTGGGTGGAGCTGGCGGCGGTGGAAGTTGAGGCGGCGGTAGTGGATCTCGTTCCTCTTCTTGATGTATTTGCCGCTGGAGATGTTTTGGGGGGTGAAGGTGTGGGTTTTACTTTGCCACTTGTCTTCCATGTGGCTTCACGTGGCGTACACGTGGCAGATCTGTTAAATATGGACAAATACAACAAGTTTAGACTAACGGATGACATATTTGACCCCAAACATTAACGGAGGGCAAATATAAACCTTTTTCGTAACGTGGAGAACAAATATGACCCTTTTCCCTACTATAAAAAAAATCCATATCGATTTTGTACAATAATTTGTTGTGGAACTCATTATTTACTTACACTACATTTGGTAACGCACATAACTAGACAAAGAAATTAAAAATCAACCAGTAGACGATTGTGAAACATAATCGAAACCCATAACCAGCAGACAATTGTGACACGTAGAACCAACTAATTTTATACGGAAGCTGACTTAACTACACAAGTATCAATTGCACTCTATGTAATTCAATTAGTGAGTTGACCTCTAAATAAACCGAGACATTAGACACCGAGAATTTACGTACAAGAAGGATCCAAAGGCAGAAAACAATACTCCACTAGGGTATTTAACATTATTTTATAATGGGGAGACCGTTTTTATGGCTCATTATAAATATTATTTTAGTTATATGGTCTTTTTCACCAGAGATTGGGTAACACAACAGAAAAGTAATTAATAAAACACATGAGCGCTTTGTAGAATTATTTATTTTATTCAAATTGTAACTGGCCATAAGAGGTCCTTTCCTTCTGCATAATGAAAATTATACAAATTAGTTACAATTTCAACTTAAAAAAATGGCATTATTACTTTTAATGTTTTCTTTTAGTTAAATTGGTAGATGAATTCGGTGTAACTAAATTTAACTAAAGTAATTCTTACATGACTAAACAAGCTAATCGCGCTGGACCAAGAGGCTCAACCAGGCCCGAGCTTGACCAGACCGAGCTGAGCATTGATCGAACATTAATCGAGTCGAGCCAACCCGAGTTAAATTTTTATTATAACCGAGCCAAGTCGAGTCGATGTAAATACATGCAAGCCCATAAAAGGGCTCAACTCGTTGCCTAGGCCCAATTCCAACTAAACTTATGGGTGCATGTGCACCCCTCCATTCACCATAGATCTGTCTCTAATGACAACTAGCATGTTCAGTCGATGCTATAATAATTACTAACAAATAAAGCTTGCATGCACCATTTGTTACACCCCGTACTTTGTATGTTGTTCTCCTCATAAGTTAAATAATATAAGCTAGGAGAGGATGAACTACATCTACAAGGTTAAGGAATGTTTATTGGAATGTTAAGTAAGTTTCAGAAAAGTTTGAGACTAATCGAATCGAAGGAAATAAGTTTCGAAGAAGTTCGATAATATTAGTGTGATATGTGGAGCATTATGCCCCACAAAAGTGATTCTACCTCACATATTTGGTCGTATATTAGCCCTAAGTCTTCTGGTACAATATGCCTTACGATATGCATCAGCATAATGCATTATGCCCCACAAATCTGATCGTGAATTGGAGGCATCCTCTTTATCCACATATTTAAAGTGGTGGCTTCATCTTTCTTCTTCAAATTTTAACAAAAATAGACCCGAAGCACCTCCAATCTCTCTCTAAACATATCTGTAAAGTCCCTAAGAAATTCCAAGCCCAAATCATATTATACCTTTATCAAAAGTGTTGTCGATGATGAGAAGATCAATTGTATTGTGTTGTTGAAGAGTTGTGGGTTCGTCTAAGTTGAAGGAGATTTGTTTTAAGAGTTATTCTTGTTGTTGAAGGTAAGTTCTACCTCTCATCCATGTATTTGAGTATTACTAATTTCCTAACTAAGTTATATGGTTGAGAAATTGCAAGATATAACTTGAGAATTGGTTGTAGTATTGTTGTGCCTTATTGGGTTTCTTGGTGGTGTTCTTGTGATGGATATAAGGTTGGATCTTATTGTGTATGTACTTGTTTATGAGTTGAACATGTTAATCTTGTTGTTGGGATTTGATGAAGTTGAATGAAGTAGGGGAAGTGCTGTCGAAATTACTATAGATGAGCTTGTCGCTCTTTGTATTGAGTTCTAGTTTCTGAAGTTTAACGATGGCTCATTATCTCTTATTGTAGATTGAAGGGACGTATGGATGGGTATTTTGGATTGTTACGAAAGATTACAAAGTATGTAAGTCTTATTCCTTTCTTTATTTTGACATTATCCTAGTGGAATGGCATAAATGAAACGTCCCTTAAAAACGATTCTACCCTTGAACGTTGAAGAAGTATTTGTTCTTTATTCTTGAAAAAGTGTATTGGATCTTGTTTGTCCTTTGTCGGGAGTACTTTTCGCATCCTATGTTATTTCTGAGTATGTGATAATCTATGCTTGTTATTAGTTTCATGATAGTTGATATATTTAGCTACATAATGATAGTCGGAGGATAACAAGCTTATGGCACTCTGACCATGTTGTTACACCCCATAGTTCCAGGGCCTGTATGTGAGGAAGTACATACGAAAATACGACATTAAGATTGGAAAGGAAGAAAGATTTGATTTTCCGACGGAAATTTTTTCCGGATTTTGTGAAGGAAAAAGGTTCGTAAATGGGAATTGGATTCCCAGATTTGGTATTTGGACTTCTTGGAATATTATAGAATTATGGATTTTATTTTCCGAAATTGGTCACGTGGGGCCCACGGGAGAAATTTACGGTTTTGTGGGGCCCACTTTATTTTCGAGATTTTGGCCATTATGGATATTTTTGGGAGATGAAATATTTTGGACCAATAGGAGGGCGACACGTGTCACCCCCTTAGGTGGCTTGTGGCCGAATTAGTGTGACATGTGGCCCTTGGCCGAAATCTTGTGACATTTGGCAATCCAAGTGTCTCAAGTTTTTATGTGGACAAGTGGCTTGTGGGACCCACACACACTTGTCCCCAATATCTACCACACACTTGCTTGCATCCTAGCCCTTGGTTGTCCTATAAATACCCCCCCCCCCTTTGGATTGCAAGACTTCATCCACACTTAGAGATTTCCAAGACTTGAAAAATACTCTTTCCCCTTCTAGGTGCTCTCGGCCATAGGCCATTTTCTTGACAAAAAGTTGTCCAAAAATCCTTAAACTTTTAAGTGTTCTTCCTTGATGTGTTAGGAAGGTTGTTAACCAAGTGTTAGAAAATATTTCACACCCCTAGCCTAAAAGACCATGCCTTGGCCGAAACTTGCCTATTGGAGACCTAAGGTGTTCTTCACTTTTTGAAGTTGGATCTTGAAGAGAAGTTGGTTAGGAACTTCTAAGGGTTGCTTGGAGTGGCTTGGAACATAAGGAAATGGAGCTAAGATTTCTAAGGATCGACTTTTAATCATTGGAAAATTTTGGGCTTATCGAGGTAATGATCTTTGTCCTTCTATTGTAATTGGAGATTACATGTTGTAGTAGTTTATAATTGAGTATATGATGTATGGAAGGAAGATTGAAAAGAAATGGACTGTTTAGTTTATAATTGAGTATATGATGTATGGAAGGAAGATTGAAAAGAAATGGACTGTTTAGTATATTGTGGGGCAGAATTTTACACGTCCAGTTAGGCGCGCAATCCCCTTTGAGTTGTTGTATTACTGCGCCTTAAATGTGGCATGTTGGCTATTGATATCAGGCCTTGAAAAGGGTGGAGGTAAGTAGATACAGGGGAAGTTCTGCCCAATTTTCCGTAGGATAAGGAACCTTATACATAGAAATGTTCTACGAAGAGATCTAGACGTTGATAGACGTGTTTGGTTGTTATAGGTGGATATTCTACGCGCGGCATACTCGACTTGGCTAGTGGATTAAGCCTAAGAGGTATGTGATTCTTCCTATTCTCTTGAGCATGATTATTTGTGAAATATATAGTGCGGTAGACGTACGTGTGTTAAAGGAGTTTGATTTCCTTTTTGTGTCCTTGACTTGATTCTAATGTTAAGTGACTTAATATGAAATGTTAATGACTTGAATTGTGTTAAAAAGTTGTGAAACCTCATTCGTGAGTAGTGAGTACTTGGTCTTTAAAAGAATAAAGTTATCTTGATTTCGGAAATGAGAATAAGTATCGAACAAGCCATTGCAGCGTTAATAAAAGAAAATGTATCGACAATCAATTAAATTAAAATGAGTAGAATTCTCCATCTGCATAGAAGCTAAGATAAGACAAAATTGTATTACATTTTCTAGATCATGGCTGCTTTAATAAGATCATTATAAACAAGTATTGATTTCTTGATTTCCAAAGTAATAGACTTGATCTTGAAAGATAAGAGACTTGACTTATAAACGACTTGATTTCGGAAAAGGAGAAGTCACTTGATTTAAAAGTATAGGTTACTTGTTTTTGAAAAGAGTGAGTTACTTGGGTTTTAAAAGTATACTTGACGTTGTTTTAAAAGTGTAAGCCAGTTGGTTTAAAAAGCATAAAGTACTTGATTTGATCATAAAAGTGTCTTGAAACTACGGGTATTAGTATCGTGTGGTTTTTACCTAAAAGGGGATCTTTTTAAGAGAATTGAAGTATGTAGTACTTTGGGGTTAAAACCCGGATCGTTGGCATAAAATGAAAGTACTTTGAGTTTATAAAAATGGTGAATTAGTTTACATGTTAATGAAAGTCTAGAAGTATGGTAATTGTCTGTGCTTGCTTGTGATAGCCTTGTTGTGCAAAAGTTGTATTCTTATGCTACTGCGTCTCTCAATGGAGGGCCGGTATGTTATTATTGTTACATAGACATGTCTGCACCGATGAAGGAATTCCGGGGGCATGCGGTCATGCGGCGGGTTAAACTCCCGGTATGTTATTATTGTTACATGGACATGTCTGCACTGATGAAGGAATTCCGGGGGCATGCGGCCATGCGGCGGGTTAAACTCACGGTATGTTATTATTGTTACATGGACATGTCTGCACCGATGAAGGAATTCCGGGGGCATGCGGCCATGCGGCGGGTTAAACTCTCGGTTTATTATTATTGCACCATGGACATGTCTGCACCGATGATGGGATTTCGGGGGCATGCGGTCATGATGCGGGCATGATATATATGTAGATATATATTACATTGGCGTCTGCCGGCAGTGAGGAAGAAATTCCACGGGCACGCTTGATATTGTGGGCATGAGACCCGTGGTTATATTTGAGTAATGATTTTGAGGGCATGCGTCCCTGACTTGACATGACTGCTTATATTGTGAAATGGTCTTTTAAAAGATGAAATTGATTTTCATTACTCTTGTTGTTAACCAGGCTTTGTATATTGTATTTTGGTTATCATACATGTCTCCTGTTTTATATAGACTGTTATGATTTCATTACGGTATTTTTAGTTTCACATACTTGGTACTGTTGTCGACCTCCTTGGCTGCGTTCAATCTGCGCGGTAGAGTACACCGGTTGTTGATCCTCGCTCTTAGGATCACAGTTCTGCGTTTTGGGAAGCTCCGTTTCTCCGGAGGCTTATCTTTTGGTATGATTCCCTGAGGTTGTAGGTTCTTGTACATTCAGGGGTATGGCGGGGCCCTGTCCCGTCATAGTTGTTATAAAAACTCTTAGAGGTTTGTAGTACTGTTGTGAGTTGGGCTTGTAAAGGATAACTGTTCGGGTTTTATATATATGCAGAAAGGTGACCGTTTTGGTTAGCCTGTTTCTTATTTCATATTGTTTCATGTCTATAAGTTTTTATTTCCGCTGATTTTCTCTGATGTTTTATCACTAGGGTGCCCGGGGTAAGACACCAGTCGCGGGCCCGAGGTCGGGTCGTGACACATGTTCAGGATGTTCTTCTAAGTTCTTTCAAGTATTATATATATGTATATATTTTATGACACCGAGCCGCACTATAGTTGTTCTGGTACGACAATTATATGACATACCACTGCAGTTAAGTACGTTATGATAATGTAGGCCTAGAGAGAGGCTTGATGTTATGGTATATCCCTATTGCGTGGCTTATATATATTCATATATGTTTATAAAATAAAGCGTGCATATCATACGCCCTTAGTGGCATTCGGAATTATAGGTTGTCTCTCTCTATTTATCAATTTTTATTATTGCATCTACTTATATTTTACTTGTCTTATTCAGTATATGTTTTTGTAATGACATCCCTTTGTTGGGGGCACTGCATTTCATGTCTACATGTTCAGATGGGCGTATTGACAACCCTTCTTAGTAAGTTCTCAGCTCACCTGTGGTGTTGAGCACTCCACTTGTTCTCGAGGTACTAGTCTGAGTTGGTATGGTTTTATATACATATTATGGGTATGGCAGGCCTTATCCCGACCTTATGATGTTATATCACTCTTAGAGGCTTGTAGATAGATGGCATATATGGCTTTGTCGGCCTTCTTGTTAGTGAGTTGATGTATATTGTAGCCTTGATGGCCTTCTTTATGCATATATGTTTGAGTTGTTCTACTTCTATGGGTTGTTATGCTTTGATTGTCTGTTGAGGGCTATCCTGAGTCCTTATCGGCCCAAATACTTGCAAATCTAGGGTACGTTTTAGAGGTGGTACGCTCAGACCGGTCAAGCACCGGGTGTTGTCCATACCTCCTAAGGTTGGGGTATGACAAACTTGGTTTCAAAGACGGTCTGTCCTAGGGAGTCTACAAGTCGTGTCTAGTAGAGTCTTGTTTATGACTGTGTTATGCACCACAATTATAAATAGGAGGATAGTGGACGTTTAGTATGGTTACCTTTCCTTCTCTTTCTAAATCGTGCGATAGAGCTGAGTCATAAGAATTTCACTCCTCATTTTATCGTGTTTATGATCAGAACGATACTTATTTCTAGCAAGGTCATGACTAGCCGGGAGATTGAGATTGGGTCGAGAAGGGATGTGAGTAGTATGCCCTCAATTAAGGTAGACCCATTAGAGATATGAGTAAGTCACCTTCTTATGTATCTCTAACTCCAGTAGTACTAGAAGAGCTGAGGGAACCTCATGTATCATCAGTTACACCATCGACTTTGTCTGATAAGGATGTTGGGAGGGTGGTGCAGATATTTATTTAGATGGTTTCCCCTCAGGTGTAATGCCACTCTAGAGTATCTGATAGTGATAGCCCCCTTGAAGGTTCAGAGAGCTCACAACCTAGATAGTTCATTGGTCAAGCATCGCTGATGTTTATAGGGTTTGACCCAACTAAGGGTGATGAGAGGGCCAAGAGGGACAGGATGATTGGTGAATGTAAAGTACAATGGACTAGTGATGAGCTACAGTTGTATGGTCAGCATTCTAGACTTGCATAGTAGAGTACGCATGACTAGAGTTTCCGGTTAAGGCCAAGACATGGTTCACATGCATCAGTAGCTTAATGGCAGAGTGGTGTAGACCGAGTGAGGCCGCCCTGGCCATTTTGTAGTCAGTGTGGTGAGGCGCATGTCGGACTATGTCATAAGGAATAGGGGGTTGTTATTGGTATGTCATTTAAGGTCAGAAGATTCGGGAGTGTCCTAGGTTAGGCCACAAAGGTAAGGGTAATACAGAAGATGGAGCCTCGAGCTCTGATGCAGGTGGAGGTTAGGTGTGGATGCAAGTATGCTATTGGTTTTTATGTTGATATATATGCATCTTGTAGGCTAAGTATTGACTTGTTTTTTGTTCAAGAATATTGACCCTTTATCTTAGGGATCGATTTTACAGTACCACTTGTGGGATAAGACATTCTGATATGGATAAGTTGTGGATGTAAAGGTAAAGGCCAAAAGGGGAGTCCAACCAAATGATAGTGTAACGTCTCGGAATTTTAGATAATGATTTGAGAACCTTAACATGGGAAAGTATACCCAAGCCTCGGGAAATTCATGTTGTACTCGTGTATGCTAATAAGGAAATTGGTATATAAAATGATGTGACTCCGGAATAATTTTGGTCACCATAAGTGTGACGATGGGGATCGAGAATAAATTTGAAATATGCGTAAAGAAGTTATGGACTAGTATCATGTTACAAAAATTATGACGTTGAGTATAAGAATGCTTTATAAGTCATGAAAATTTAAGTGAATTGAAATTAAGAATTAATTGTGTGTGCGCGCAATTGATTAAATTAATGGGAGGGAGTACGTGTAACATTGTGAAAAAGTATCCTAAATGACTAGGATGCAATAGTATTTGATGGCTTAATAATAAGGAAGTTGGCCAATAAATGGCCACGTGTAAAGGGGGAAACATTATTTCATGACTTTCATTTTATTTTCTTGTTAAGCAATCAGTGCTTCATTTTTCCTTAGGCACCAGAACTTCGTTTTCTTTTAAAAAAAATGACCCAACACTTTATTTTAGCTTAGGAAAAGGACTGCAAAGTTTCAATTTGGTAAGGGATTACGTACGAAGCAGTACTCCAATTGAGTAAGAACATTAGAGAATGTGATTAGCTATTCTCTGGACATTCATGGAAATTGGAATTGTTCTCAGTAAATTCAAGTATGTTAAGATAAATTCTTTCTTTTTTTTGACATGTTCTACGTACGAAATATAATTGTGGTATTGCTTCATAATTTATTCTACTCTGAGAAGTTAAAGAGTATTCATGTTATTGATTCATATGCTAAAAGTATGTCTAAATTGTTCTAAAGTCCTTATTAAGGCATATGGAAGAGATGTTGATAAGAGTTTTTAGTAAGCACTGAAGCCGATTTGACTTTGCTAATTTAAAGGAACTGATAAGTATTAAGTGTTGAGACTGATTTAATAAATAAGTGAGTATGTTTTTAGTAGACGTGTTGAAATAAGTCATTGCAGCGCTAAGTGAAAAAGGTATCGACAAACAATTATATTAAAATGATTTTGTGCCCTTAAGATGTTCACACTATTAGAAACACAGTTATTTCAATATTTTAGAATGTCTTTTGCAAAGAATCTAAGATATACTCATTTTGTTTTACATTTTCTAGTTCACAGTTGATTAGATAAGATTATTATAAATATAAATTACTCACGGCTCATATTAGAATTACTCTTGGCAGTGAAAGAACACTAAGTAATCAATCTTCTGCCTGACCTTCGTAGAACATAAAGAATTAATTAGGCAGTTCAGATCTGCTATCACTAATCAGACGTTTTCATAATGCTAGTCAAGGGAGCAAGGATATTATTATCGTCCAATAAATTCAGAAAATATTTTATTTTCATTTGCATTGCAATCATATTTTACCCAATACTATATATTGGAGATGGAAAACGGGGAAAAGGATGAGGGATTAGTCAGATCATGATATGCGATAAAGAGGATGATAATACGCCCAGAAAGTGCAGCAACTATGTAAAATTCATACTATACAAATGGCTGAATTATATCATGATATGCGATAAAGAGGATGAGTCAGATTCAAGTTAACCTTTAATATTCGGAAGTGCTGATATTGAATATGAGGCATCAAAGAGCTATATGTACCAGAAAGCAAAAGGATGAGGGATTAGTTCGAATCTCAACGGACGATCGTTAGTAAAACGTCTTTACACCTTCTAAGAAATTATTAAAGGCATTTATGGGCACTCTAATTATCTGATTATTACAACATTAATATACTGATATTATTAGGGGCATAATTCAAGCAATGTGTATCCATGAGTTCAGATATAAATAGCATCAATCACTTCATTCTAAGGGCATCGTATTCAAGAATCATAATACATATTCATAGCTTACACTATTCTCTAAGTTCTTGTTTCAATCTAGTATTCCAACATTTCTGATAACAACTTGCCAAGAAGTCACGACACAACGCTTCTCCGAGACTCAGTCTAATCTGATATTAATCTTTCTTTTAAATTAAATTTCTATTAAACTCATTAATTATCTTGTTATTTTGGTCACTTGAGATCCACGTGTATAAATTTAATTGTACTAGTTTATGGGTAAACAACAGTTTCCTTGCATTTATAGAAAGACGAGCTTTAAAAAAATACCATGTTAGTATTGTTACAAGGTTAAAACCAAAGAGAACAAAAATAACACTAGGCAAAAGAGTAAATGGAAAACTCACATGGATGCTGATTCTCTATGGGTCCAATGGATCAATAGCCACTATTTGAGAGGTAATACTATTTGGGACTATGAGGTACGTCCTAGGGACTCCCCCTTACTCAAAAAGATTTGTGGAATTCGCGACAAATTTGTTTCTATCTTTGGTAGCCATGGTAATGCTATTGAGGGCTTTACAAAGTGTTGTACCAACGGTAAATTTGATTCAAGCCTAGTGTATGATATCTTGCGCACTCCGCAAGTTAAAAAGTCTTGGATGTCACAAATTTGGAAAGGCTTCATTCCTCCCAAATTCTCTTTCACTGTGTGGCTAAATTGCAGAAAGCGGCTAGCAACAAAGGATACTCTTTCATATCTCAACTTGGAGGATAAGTCTTGCGGGTTCTGCAAGCAAGCTAATGAAACAAGGGAACACCTCTTCTTTACTTGCCCCTACACACACATGATTTGGAAGCACATAAAAGATTGGTTGGGTATTAGAAGAGCGATGACAACTGTTGAAAGCTCCCTTAAGTGGATTAAGAAAGATCACCGCGGGACAAGCATTCGAGCCAAAGCTATTTTGCTTACTTTTTGCATAGTGGTCTTTGAGATTTGGAGGGCAAGAAACACATTGCTCTTTGAAGGCACAAGCTTTCCGGCAGAAGAGGTCATTGCAAGAATCAAAACAACATCTTATAGAGTTCTCTATGATTTTATCCCCCTTGTAATGGCACCATTTGAGTGACCACCCCTCCCCTCCCTCACTTCTTGTTTACTTTACGTTGAGGCTTGAGATACCTCAACGACTGATTGTAGCCACTTTTCTTTTCGTTATTAGTAATAATATTTGCATTTACCTAAAAAAAAAAAAAGTAAATGGAAGAATCAGGGGCATAAGTTTTTATCCATGTGCAATATGAACACCTCAATCATTTTCTTTTTTTATCAGCAATCAGCAGGTACGTACAACAAGAGATTTTCACGTTTATATCCAAATTGTCACTTTTGGAAATAACAAAGAATTTGAACCCTTACAAGAATTTCACATGCAATAAAAAAAAGGGCGGACCTAGTATTTAAAGACAAAATGGGCACCATTAACTGTTAAATATAATATTGTGTGTATTAGATATACACGGAAGCCCACTGCCCAGATTATGTACAGGCCCAGTTCGAGGATGTCCAGTCTGTGTGATTAGATTTAGTGTATATATTTATTTATGGTATATTTATTTATTAGACTTGTATATTAATTAGTCTTGTAGTCCTACCATAATTGTATGATTAGTCTCCATATATAATAGAGATTTAGGAGTATAATAGAAAAGGGATCTTTCTATTGTAACTTGTATATATATGTCTTTCATTAATAAAATTAATCAAAGGATTAATTTTTTCATGGTATCAAGAGTCTATGTTATTTTTCCTTGCTTCCGCTACTCACTCAACAATGTCAAGCCTTGGCTTTCAAGACTTGATCATCTTTGCCTTGGTCTTTTGACCTCTTTACCCTTGGTCCATTTCGACCAAGACCAATGCAAGGAGGGTGACACGTGTCACCCTCCCATTCGTCGTAATATTTCGTTTCTCAACATTTCCATAATTCCGATAAATTCTACAAGTCTCAAATCTTAACGTCTTGATTTCTTATGTACGTTCTTATATACATGTCCTGAGATTTCGGGGTGTAACATTTTTCCCCTCTTAGAAACATTCGTCCCCGAATGTTCTTTCGGAGTCAAATCTAATAGGTAGTGGCATAGTCTCCTTTTACAACCCCTACATATCAATTATGCCACATCTGGCCACATAACAACACTTACACAAATACTTCAATTAAAACTGACAAGTAAGGGAAATGAATTACCTGAAGGTGTATGGAATAAGTGAGGATACTTATTCATCATGTCCTCCTCTGCTTCCCAAATCATCTCCTCTCTATTATCATTCCGCCACAAGACTTTGACGGAAGCCACATCCTTGGTCCGCAGTCGCCTGACCTGACGATCGAGTATCGCTATGGAACTCTCCTCATACGATAATCCATCTGTCACCTAGACATCACTAGCTAGGAAAACTCTCGATGGATCTCCGATACACTTCCGCAACATAGAAACATGGAAGACCGGATGTACTGCCTCCAAGTCGAACGACAGTTCCAACTCATAGGCAACCTTTCCTACTCTACGGAGGATCTGATAAGGCTCAATGTACCTTGGGCTAAGCTTCCCCTTCTTTCCGAACCTCACCACACCCTTCATGGGTGATACCTTCAAGAAGATCCAAACATCAACCTGAAACTCCAAGTGTCGACGCCAATTATCCGCATAAGACTTCTATCGACTCTGAGCTGCTAATACCCTTTCCTGGATAAGTTTCACCTTATCCATAGCCTGTTGAATCCAGTCTGGGCCAACTAACTAAACCTCGCCAACATCGAACCAACCGATCGGCGACCTACACTTCCGCCCATACAAGGCCTCATAAGGTGTCATCTGAATACTGGAATGGTTGCTGTTATAATACGTAAACTCAACAAGAGGCAAATGATCCTTCCAGCTACCCCTGAAAACAACAACACAGGCCCGCAATCCTATCCTCAAGTATCTGGATAACATGCCCTGCCTGTCCGTCGGTCTGAGGGGGAAAATGCAACACCGAGACTCATTTGTGTCCCTAACCCCTTCTGGAAAAAACCTCTAGAAGTCAGCCGTAAACTGGGCTCATCTGTCTGTCATAAATAAATGTAGGAACCCCGTGCAGTCTCACAATCTTCCTGATATATAATCTCGCATAACCCTCAGCCGAGTAAATAGTCCTGACCGGAAGAAAAATTGGCTGACCTCGTCAGCCTGTCTTACTATGACCCACAAGGAGTCGCACTACCTCTGAGTATGATGCAACCCTATAACAAAATCCATATTAATCGTCTCCCATTACCAAGTCGGATTCTCAATCGTCGATAAAAGCCTATTGGGCTTCTGGTGCTCAACCTTGACCTGCTGACAATTAGGACACTGAGCAACGAACTTTGTTACGTCCCTCTTCAGGCCATCCCACCAATACATACATCTGAGGTCACGATACATCTTAGTCAACCCCAATAAAATAGAGATAACGAGCATTGTGTGCCTCCCCCCAAAATCTGCTGACGAAGTCTTGCAACATCGGGTACACACCACCTGTCCTCGTATCCTAGCACCTCATCCGATGTTATCTCATACAGGATATTTTCCTCTCGGAGAGCCGTATCTCGATCCCGTACTAAAACTGAATCCTTAAATTGTCGCCTCTTTACTTTCTCGACGGGGGAAAACTCGACAACCTCTCGGATCCGAACTCCATTAACATCGGAAACAACCAATCGAACCCCTCGTCTCGCTAGCTGATGAATCTCACGGACCATGTCCTGTCTATCTAGCTGTCCATATGACAGACTACCCATAGATCTATGACTAAGAGCATCCGCAACCATATTGGCTTTCCCTGGGTGGTATAGGATATCAACATCACAATCCTTGAGTAACTCTAACCACCGTCTCTGTCGAAATTTTAGTTGTCTCTGTCTAAAGATATACTAGAGGCTCTTGTGGTCTGCATAAATATCCATATGGACTCCATAAGTTTTGCCTCTCATAACTATTGGGTATTATAAGTTGTAACCTTATCGTGTTGCATCAGCACACAACTTAACCCAACACTCAAAGTGTTACAATAAAAACCTAACCATCTAGTCTCTCAGGAGGGGTTAGAACTGTAGTCGTAGTCAACTTATCTCTTAAAAACTGGAAGCCTTTCTCCTACTTCCGAAATATTCAGGTATAACCAAAATCTCAATTATGGTCCCTGCTACCAATCATGGGTGGTGTCACACCCAACTTGGTTACTATAATTTAGTTCACTTTCGTCGCTTGCCTCATGGCCAAGACTTCCTGCCAATCATAATTTAGGGGGAGATTTCCTTGATCTCGTCAAGTAGTAATCCTATTATTCTCCCCAGCTCATAGAGCTTAAAGTCCGGTATTCAACCTCAATTCATGGCATTACATAATCCAATGTCTTACCAAGATTTCTTATCTTGTCATGATTATGTCTCTCATCGTTCGAGTGTCTGCTCGTCTTACCTTTTTCATTTCAAGTTGTCCTGGGGTCTCTTATCTCCCCGTATATCATATTGTCTTGCCCGTCATTACCGGTTTGCCACCCTTTGTTATACTAATTTTATTAACTCAAAATATTTCTATCTTGATCCTCGGTCATACATTTCCATTTATGCTTATTACCAGCATTCATATCCTTACGACACATCCTCGACCATTTCCTAATGTCTCCCTCAATTATCCCAACACAATACTTTTCCCATGGCTACCTAAAACTGTAACCTATGGCATGACGACACTGAAGCCCTTACCAGTCTCATATCCTTCGCCTACAACATGGGTACACATAACCCCATAATACGTAAAATTATCCTTATACGTGGGGGAGAGAGATTATCTCCCTTTCATAATCTTAATCATCAAGCGCCACCTTATAATCGTATAGATTTTCAAAACCTACCAACGATGTCTTCTGTTTTCCACAGGCAATGCTCACACTTATCTTATTCCTGCCTCGCGCATTTTTCCTGAAACCATTCGGAATGTCGTGGCCCTGACTACCACACTAAACCAACTCCAAGTACCTCCAAGGGCACTTAACATGAACTTTTTCAATGACCGTACATTTTCATTTCCATCTCTAAACTCTTCAAATTCAACTATTTCATACTTTCTACCTCAATTTACCCTAATGAACAAGTCACACAGACTTACCAAAATCAAGTCACATAGACTTTTCAATTAATGATGTCAAAGAAGGAAAGATAATTCACTCGTTACAATCACTTCCCTTCCTTTACACTCGATAACCGGCCCGCCGGGAAACTGGAATCGAGCCAATCTCTCTCTATAGTCACCATTGGCATACAAGAAGCCAACGAGTCCATACCCCTAATGACCTCGAAGTCTGTCATATCCAGCTCTACCAGTGCGCTAGTGGTCCGCGATGTATCATCACTGCAATTCTTATATACCCGCTCAGCTACCACCCAATCACTCACGGGTGTAGCTACCTCGAAAGGTTCTTATAGATTCAGGCTCTACTCCTCTACACTTGGTTGCTCTCTTTCTTACTGGTCGTACTCCCAAACTTATTCTAGCATACGTACATAACCTCCATACTGATTCTGGCCTCCAATCTTTGAAGTTACTATATCGAACAATATAAGGCCATTTCCGGCCCTTACGACCAGGTTCCGGTGGAACGCGTCCACTAACCCGTAAAATGATTAAATAGACTTGGGCCTTGCACCCTCGTGACCCTGTCACGTAGCGGACTACCACCAACTGATCCCACTCCATATCAGGCTATGGGGCGACCCGTAATAGGTCCTCAACCCGACCCACCATCGCACTTAACTCTTACCCTTAGTCTGAATTAAATCTTATTGCCCGAGAAGGCCTTATATATCTAAGGTCTCGGCGGTTATCAATATTCTTAGGCTCGCATTTTCCATGCTCCAAGCCTACCTTATCAGTCCCCTCGTAAACGGGTAAAATAACTTTTCCTTAACCCATAATCATGTTGTCTTAATCATAACAACCATAATTACTTCCATACGGATCTTATCCATACAATTGTTTTAAGCATACCACGTAGCTTAATCTACTCACATGGCATTCCATTAAGTCCCTTAACATGATTTCTTAAGGGTTCATTACCCTTTCATACGGCTCATCATCTCCTAATTATTTCAAATTAGCACGTAAAACCTTGATGAGAATTTATTTACTGTTTCATACCTTCCCGGTATCTATTTAGTCCTTACCAATTTCCTGGTAATCTAAAATCATTCTAGGCAGCACATATATGACCCTCATACACAACCCGTGTAGATGTATGTCATAATACCAACCATACAACAATTTTTTTACCAACCTGGATGCGCAATTCATATAATTCTTCCTGGGTCACTGTCGCCTTTCTCATAGTTGCAATCAACATAACTCGTTAGGGAGAGACTACCCTAACAGCACAGCTTTATCGCACGATCTCAGAGTGAGAAGAATGGAAACCAATCCTAAATGTCATGTAGCCTCCTGATTATAGATGTGGCGTACAACACACCGATAATCAAGACTCTACTAGACACGGTCTGTAGACACTTTCTGAGGACTAACTGCTCTGATACCACTTTTGTCACGACCCACCCCGGGCCCGCGACTGGTGCCTTACCTGGGCACCCCTCACATGAATACATCAGAGAATAGCAGCGGAACATACATAAACTCATAAAGTACTAGACATTAAATATCAACAGGCTAGCCGATAAGACCACCTTCCAAAAAAATATACATAACCCAAAAAGCAGTTACATCTTTGTTTTTACAATCCAATCCACAAGATATGACTACAGACCTCTAAGAATCTTTACATAACAATTGTGATGGGACAGGGGCCCGCCATACCCCTGAATGTACATAAATCTACAATATCAGGGAAATTGTACCAAAATATAAGCCTCCGGAGAAATGGAGCCTTCTGACAACTGATCAGTGATCCTAAGAGTGAGGACCCACAACCTGCTTACCCCTACCTGCGGCATGAACGCAGCTTCTGAGGAAAGGGGGTCAGTACACGATATGTACCAAATATGTAAAACTGGAAATACTGTAATTTACATCATAAGTCTAAAATAAAGCTGGAGACATATATGATAATCAAATTAACAGTATACTGTGCCTTACTAACAATGAGAGTAACAAAATAAACATTTATGGTTCTTAAAATAGGAAGCCTGTGATTAACCTAGGACCATCCGTCCGTAGTATTATCACACAATTCTACTCCTGGGACTATTTCACCCGCATAGGCCGTGTGGACCCGCATGAGGTAACTTCCTCGCATAGGATTGGTCCGCCCCGCATGGGACTATTTCACCCGCATGAGCCCTACGGACTCGCATGAGGTATTCCTCGCATCGTGGGGAGCAAATCCACGGAATATGCAAATGCAACAAGCCCGGGGAATGACCCCGTAATGAACAATATATCACAAACACAACCGGCTACCATAAATAACATAAGCAAGTTAAGAAATCCCTTAACTTCTCATTAGACTTAATTAGCATGCACTCTCATTTCATTTAACTTAAGGCACTATCATATCATGAAAAATCCGGGAATTTAACCCAAAGTACTACGTACTTCTATTCTTTTAAAATGACCCTTTTTCATATAAAAACCCCAAGCTAATACCCGTAGTATCAAGTCATATCTACTTTTCAAGACAAGTCACTATACCTTTAAAAATACACTTATAGGTTTCTAAACCAAGTGACTTTTACTGTAAAACTTTAAGCTATTGATGCCTTTAAATCAATATTTGTCCTTCTTCATTTCAAGTCATTTATCTTTGTTTACATTACTAGAGAAAACCATTCCTTTAACTTTCCATAAAGTTGTTATAACCAAGTTCCCATAAAACCGTTATAATAACTTTATGCTTTAGGAACTAAGACATTTTCATTCATTAAAAATCAAATGAGTTAATCACCTAACTCAACCAAACTTAGACATTCTTATATCAAGTTAATGATATCAAAACAAAGCCGAATTTCTTTAAAACTCGTACGCCTACCGTACTATACATTTATAAAACTCATTCTCAAGAGATAGGAAAAGTTCTACATACCTCTTCGGTTCAATCCACTTGCTAAGTCCACTATGCCGTACATAGTATGTCAATCTATAATGACCATAATACGTCTATTAACTTCTAGCTTCAAACGTAGAATATTCTAAGTGTAAAGTCACTTGTTCTACGGAAAATTGGGTAGCACTTCCTTTGTTTCTACATACTTTTCCACCTTTTTCAAGGCCTCGAAATCAATAACCAATATGCCACATTTAAGGCTCAACACATCAACCAATCAAAGGGGATTACACGTCTTACGGGACGTGTAAAATTCTGCCCCATAATTAATACCAAGTAGTTCAATAGTCAATGCCACTCTCGGCTAACAATGTACAACAACACAAAGTCTTTTCCAATTCTTTTTCAATCCAAGTTGTCGTTCTAACATGTTATATAGTCGCAACCATATTTAACAACTATAATTTCTTCTTTATATAACATGCGACGACTAAAACCAATAACTAAATTGAATTACAATCTGAAAAGCTAATCATGCTAGTTTCGGATTTTGCTTCCAAATATTCCATAACACTTATAAATCTTCATAATGTAATTCACATGATCAATTACCAAACTACTACAACATGTAGTCTTTAATTACAAAGGTAAGATGAAGATTTACCTTGATAAGCCTAAATATAACTCCAAGATTCAAAGTCGCTCCTTTCCTTCACGCTCCAATCCGCTATTTGAAGCCCTTAGAAGTTCATAAACAACTTCCCTTCAATTTCCAATCAAAACTTATGAAAACAAGTTAGGTTTTCACCCTGCGACTAATGTAAAAACGTAGTTTTTCCGGGATCTTTCTATTGAGATATCCTTGCAATACCCTTAGGAACCTTGGGTTGAAGTATTGTGAATTATGAACAACAAACGAAATTTGTTTTGTGTGGCTAGATGGCAAACCCGAGAGCTTCAAGAACAAGAACAAGATTTCTTGAATTTTTTCTAAGTGTGGAGAGTTTGTCTTGCAACTAGTATGATTATATAATAAAACCAAGGGTCAAGATTAAAACACTGGTTGGGTTTGGATGAAGGAGATTTAAATATCTAGTCAAGTGGGCTCATTGACTTGGTCAACAATGTCAAGCCTTGGCTTTCAAGACTTGATCATCTTTGCCTTGGTCTTTTGACCTCTTTAGTCCATTTCGACCAAGACCAATGCAAGGGGGGGGTGATATGTGTCACCCTCCTATTCGTTATAATATTTCGTTTCTCGACATTTCCATAATTCCGATAAATTCTACAAGTCTCAAATTTTAACGTCATGATTTCTTACGTACGTTCTTATATACATGTCCTGGGATTTCGGGGTGTAACAGTTATCTAGAATGATTATGGTTTAGCAGGAGTTGGTTAAGCCTTAGTAATTACTTGGAAGGTGTGAAACAATTTATTGAACCCACAGCTAGGATTTATTTATGTACTGATTTGGAATGGTCAGAAGGTAATGAACGGTCTGATATTGTGATAGACTCTTAAAAGAGATCATGTTTTATTGATTTGATAACATACCATGTTGTTAGATTAAGCTGTGTTGTACGCTTAAGTGATTGTGTGAATAATAATGGTATGGAATAAATAGAGTTGTTGTGATAAAGACAACAAGATTTTAAGAAGCTACATTTCCCGTATGTTGGGACTGATAATGTAAGCTTGGGACATGGAATAATTGTGAACCTTAGAATATTGATAACCGCTGAGACCTTAGATGTACAAGGCCTTCTCGGGTAGTAAGTGTTACACCCCGTAGTTCCAGAGTATGTATACGAGGACGTACGTTCGAGAATACGACATTTAAATTGGAAAGGAAGAAAGATGTGATTTTTCGACGGAAAAGTTTTCGGATTTTGTGAAGGAAAAATGTTCGTTAAAGGGAATTGGATTCCCAGATTTGGTATTCGGACTTTTTGGAATATTTAAGAATTATGAAATTTTATTTCCGGAATTGGTCACGTGGGGCCCACGGGAGGAAATTTACGGTTTTGTGGGGCCCACTTTATTTTTCGGATTTTTTGGCTTTACGAATATTTTCGGAAGATGAAATATTTTGGACCAATAGGAGGGCGACACGTGTCACCGATGTGGCCGTGTTGGCCGGGTGGAGAAGGACAAGTGAGACGTTTTTTAGGTGGACAAGTGGCCTATTTTTGTGGTGGCCACTTGTCCCATTTTTGTGGTGAACAAATGGTTGGCCAACTACCCACACACATGTACCTAATCTTCACCATCCACTTGCCTAGATCTTGGCCATTGATTTCCCTATAAATACCCCTTGTGTGCAAGACTTTATTTCATCCACATTAGAAAGTTTCCAAGGCAAAAATTCCCCTCCCTCTCTTAGTGAGTTCTCGTCCAAACACCCCCCACCTTGAGTAGAATTCTTCAAGTATTGTTGTTATTCCAAATACCTTAGCCTAGTATTCCTAGTAGTTTTCCAAAATTATTTCTAATATTAAGAGCCCGGAAATACTACTTTGTTCCTTTAGTCGCCAAACGAAGCCCTAGAAAAATCTTCATAGCTTAGATGAAGTGTTAAGAGAAGTTGTTTAGAAACTTCTAAGGGTTGCTTGGAATGGGTTGGTGTTATACCCCGTATTTCCAGAGTATGTACGTAAGGGCGTACGTAGAAAGTTTGGGCTTTAAAGTAAGGCTTGGCCGATTTTTATTTGTGCACAACCCCCGGTTAGAGTCGTTTTTCGACGAAACGTTTTCATAGCTTTCGTAGGGAAAATTCCGGCTATGTCATTTCTAATTTTTGCGGATTTTTCCGAGAGACGAAACATTTTGGACCAACGAGAGGGCGACACTTGTCACCCTCTCATTGGAGCACGTTGGGCGGTGAAGTTGGACGAATTGCTTGACATTTTTGTCAAGTAGTAGGTAGGATATTTTTGGGGGAGATGGATAAGGTGCACTTGGCATGATCTTGGCCCTACACTTGCACCACACTTGGCTTGATCTTGGCCATTGGTTAGCCATGGCTTGACCTATAAATACCCCTCTCCTTTGATGAATTTCTTCATCCAAAAATTGTGCTTAGTCTTGAAATCTCTTCCTCCTCTATAGTTCTCCCCTCCCTTGTGAGGCTTTTAGCGAGAGTCCCTCCCCTCTTGGCCGAGTACCCCCAGTGGGGTAGTAGAGGGTATACACCCCCCCCCTAGCCTAGTTGTTTTCGTATAATACCCTCCTCTTGGTAGAAATACTCTCAAAGGTATTGTTACTATACCCAAATTACCTTAGCCGTATACCTTGTTGTATTCTAAGGTTATACTTATACGAAAAGCCCAGAAATACTATTATACTTCCCTTCTGTCACAAAACCGAAACCCTAAGGAAAATCTCCATAGTTAGTTGGAGTAGTATGTAGAAGTTGGTTAGAACTTCTAAGGGTGGTTTAGAGCGGGTTGGAGCGCACGGAGTTGGAGCTAAACGATTGCCCAGGATCGACTTTATACTTGGATAATTATGGGCTTATCGAGGTAATTATCTTGTCCCCCTATTGTAACTGGAAATTACATGTTGTTAGAATATATAGTTGGAGTATACTATATATAGAATCAACGTAGTCTGTCGTGCAATGTCTTTTGACTTAAGCTGAAGAATAAAGAATCGACTGTAATTACATAGGGTGTATTTCAAAGAGACTTGTGTTGTATTCGTAGAGTAGTATTGTACACGTCCGGTTAGGCGTGTAGAACCCCGGTTGGCTTGGTAGCCGGCCTCGATAGAGGAGATTTCTGTTGTGGCGGGAGTCTTGCGAATTTTCTGTAGAATGTTCTACGATAAGATCTAGATGTTAATAAGCGCCTTGTGGCCTTATAGGTTGAAATCGCGTGTGGCGCGATCTACTTGGCAAGGAGTAGCCAGCGGCTTGAGGTACTTGGAGCGTTTTGCTATTAGTCGATACTGCCGCGAGGTATGTGAACCTCTTCCTATCTCTTCTAGCATGATATGTGTGTAACTATGTAGTACGGTGACGCATACGTGTGTTAAATGTATTTGATTGGTCTAAAACATAAAGTGTTATAAACTTTATGGGAAGTTGGTTATAACAGCTTTATGTATGTAAGAAAATACTTGTGGTTTTAAAAAAAAAGGTAACTGATTTGAACTATAACT
This sequence comes from Przewalskia tangutica, assembly GCA_029844215.1. NCBI lineage: Eukaryota > Viridiplantae > Streptophyta > Magnoliopsida > Solanales > Solanaceae > Przewalskia > Przewalskia tangutica. The sequence goes on from CM056733.1 coordinate 42,737,431, forward strand.
AGTTGGTTATGTGATACTGAAGGTCTTGAAGTATTTCAAAAGATTTTTGAATCATTTTGAAAACTTAAGAGTTATACTAGCTTTATGGGAAGTTAGGTATAACGGCTTAAGAATGTTTCTTGATTTGAATCGAATGTGTATCGACAAACCACCGCGGCGTTAATAAAAGGAAATGTTTTGTGATTAAAACCAGAGAAACTTCCATCCGCATAGAAGCTAAGATGAGACAAAATGATATTTCTAGATCATGGTCTTTGTAATAAGATTATTATAAACAAGAATATCCTACTCATATAAGGCTTATGTTCCTCAGATGGTTTAAAAGAGAATTATATTCTTAAATGAATAAGGCTATGAACTACGAAACCTTTCTAAAATAAGAAACGTGAACATTTGAAATTAGGCAAACTTGGACGTTTGGAAAATAATGTTGTTACTTGATTTTACAAAGAGAAGTGTTTTGCTTTACTTCAAAAGATAATCACTCTATTTTCATATACTACGTATCGTGTGACTTTTGTGAAAGTAACGTATCTTTTAAAAGAGTTAATGTATGAAGTACTTTGGGGATAGAAACCCGATCTTGTTAATCATATAGTAGAAAGTGCCTTGTGTGTATAACTTGATTGTGTTGGGCTCTGATAGCCTTGTGATACTTTCTTGTTTATTTTGATGAGTAAACATGCTAGGACGCTACGTGTGTTAGTATCTTGTGATGTTTGTGTAAAGGGATTTCTCGATTGCGCTTTAAATAGTTTCACTATCAGTAGTTATGTTGGTATTGTACCACTCACCCCGATCGCTCGGAGGTTAAGTCGCCTCCGTCGCGGGGTAGACTCAGCGTCTAGTGACCTATGATTCGAGAATACCTCACGCGGGTCCTGTGGGCTATGCGAGCTACGAGAGTTCCAGTTAGTTTGCGTCCTTTATGGGTACGCGGTCACGTGGCCATGCGGATCGCGAAGTCCGTGCGGATCTCGGGAGTAGCTACCCTCGATGCGGGAATACCTCATGCGGGCCATCGGGGTGGCCTATGCGAGTCTGCGGGAAGTTCGAGGCTAGACGCGCATTAGATATCGCGGCGAGTGGCGGCTTTGATCATGTGATGCAGACAGATTTCATGATACAGTTTATGACCTTGTTGGTACGGTGGGTTTTAGTAGTCGGCTATGCCTTCATACTTACCCCGTACGATTTTATTATGACACAGGTGGGACCTGGTGTTCATGTATATCTCTTGGTGCTTTTATATATCATAGACTGCCGGCAGTGGGGAAGGTATTCCACGGGCATGATTGATGTTGTGGGCGTGAGACCCATATTTATGTATTTGAGTGATGACTTCGAGGGCGTGAGTCCCTGGCTTGATATGACTGCTTATTTATTGTGAACTGTAGTTTGGTTATCATACATGTCTCCTGCTTTATATAGACTACTATGATTTCATTCTGATATTTTGATTCGCATACTCGGTACTGTTGATCGACCTCCTTCGGGGGGCTGCGTTCATGCCGCAGGTAAAGGTACACCAGTCGTTGATCCTCGCTCTTAGGGTCACACTTCAGCGTTTGGGAAAAGCTCCGTTTCTCCGGAGGCTTGTCTTGGTATAGTTCCCTGTGGTGGTAGGTGCTTACATTCAGGGGTATGACGGGGCCCTGTCCCGTCGTTGTTGTCATATCTTTCGTAGAGGTCTGTAGTACTGTTGTGGGCAGGGTTTGTAAAAAGGATTAAACTGTTCATTTGTAAGAGTTGTTATTTATATTTATGCCGAAAGACAAGTTTTTCTCAGATTACTGTTTCGTACCTTATTGGTTTCGTGTATGTGTTTTATGTTCCGCTGATTACTCTGATGATGTATGGCTACTTGGGTGCCCGGGGTAAGGCACCATCCGCGCCCGAGTTCGGTCGTGACAAAAGTGGTATCGAGCGCTTAATCCTCTGAAAGCGTCTGACGTATCGATCCGAAGTCTTGATTATCGGTGTGTTGTGCACCACCAATAATCGTGAGGCTATAGGATATTTAGGATTGGTTTCTATTCTTCTCACTCTGAGATCGTGCCTTAGAGTTTGTGTTGTAAGTTGGACCTCTCACGTATTTCTTTCCTTACCGCTATGCCTCGCGTAGGCAAACCCGCCCGGGAGGCGAAGCGAGGAGGCTGAGTAGAGTTTAGAGAGGTTACGAGGGCACAAGCCCAATCATCACCGGGGTGGTATTTCATTCGGGAGTTATGCTATGTCACCAGCCCAGTGAGTTTAGCAGGCGGCGATTCTCTGCGCCATGATATTTGAACCTTCGCCCACAACGAAAGTGAATGTAGATTGCGAAAGCGACCACATTACTAGCTATGGATTTGGCTACAGAGAGTATACCGATGTACCGCGAGTCTTGAGGACTATCTAAAGCAGGGTCGTGCGAGAGTAATTCTTGATTGGGCGAGCATGGCACGTATCGGGCTTATGCGCGGCCGAGAAACGTAGATCGACGGGTTAACGAGGGCGAGAAGAGGGCGAGCAGCAAGGTCCTTTGGTAACTTTCGGCGAGTCACCTCACGTGGATTAGATTTGCGCATCCACCGGTCAGAGAGGTCCTCCCGAATTTCTCGACGCTCGGTATGCAGGAGTTGGTCAGAGCTCCAGATCTTCCGGTTCACAGTGTGACAGACGTCATCCCAGGGAATGTCGTCTTTTTGGTACTTGTTGTACCTACGACCGTCAGGGTCTGATGTCGAAAGAGTGTCTTTGTAGGAGGACTTAGCCTTCAGGATCGGTGGGTAGTTTGTCATCTTCCTTAGCTACGCCTACAGGCGAGTTTGTTTAGAACGACTAAGGGAGTGAAGCGAAGAGATCTGAGCATATCTTTAACCTCTGAGTTTTGTTTATGTGATAAGGTGAGTATACCTTAAGTGCTATGTTCTGATAGCAGTGTGTTAGTTGTGATTAGAAATTATGGTGGGTTAACCGAGTAAGATTTTGGGGGTTAGAGAAGGTGTGAGCCTTAGAGTGTTGTACGTAGAGACCTTAGAGGTAAGGCCATCTGGAGCGAAAGTGTAGTGTTATGTTTGATCCTTATCGGAGTGCATAGTGCACGTGAGCTATGTGTGGGATAGGTCCCTAAGTAGTGTGAAATGAAAGAGGGTAGTTGAACTAAGAAGACCGCTAGGTTTTCGTAACGTGATTTGAGAGAATGTTCCGGATCGGGGAGCTAATGTTTTGCGCATTGCCGGGTCGGGTTGAGGCCATGTTGCGGGTCAACCCGCGGCTGTTTGGTGGTGGGTCGGTTGTGGTGGTCCGCCGGTGGTAGGGTCACGAGGTGTTAGGCCCAAGTTTAGTTAACCAACGACTGAGTTCGTGGATGCGTTCGACGATGGTCGGGCGACGGGGTCACCATCGTGTTTTTCAGTCAGGACCGTTGCTTGGCAGTGATGATATATCAGAAAGGTGGTAAGGCTGCACGGGGTGCCTGCTTTCACCTTATGAACAGACAGTGGAGCCCAGGTTACGACTGTTTCTTTCGGGAAGTTTTACCAGGCAGGGTTAGGAACTCAGGTGAGTCTCCGTATCGCGTTCGCCCTCGGGCCAGTGTTTGGATTTCAGGGGTAGTTGTAAGGATTGTTATCTCCTGTTGGGGAAGTGTTTTATAGCTACCATTTGGTGTTCGGATATCGCCTTGACGCCAGGGGCGGAAGTGTAAGTTGCGGCCGATTGGTTCGGCGTTGGCGTTGGATAGTTGGTTCATACGTGTTCAGCAGGATGTGGATAGGGTGAAGCTTATCCAGAAGAGGTTTTTGGTAGCTCGGAGGAATCGTGCGGATAATCGGCGACGACGCTTAGAGTTCAGGTTGACGGTCGGTCTTCTTGAAGGTACCACCGGATAGGGTGTAAGAGGAAACTTAGCCCGAGTTACTTGGGCCTTTGAGTTCATGTGAGGATAGGCCAGTTGCCTATATGTTAGCATTTGCCGTCCGACTTAGGAAGGCGGTCGTCGATCTTCGTGTTATGTTCGAGAAGGAAATGGAGATCCATCCAGTGTTCCCGATTAATGATGACCACGTTAGAGATAGTAACCCGAGTTTTGGAAGCGAAGCGATTTCGAAATGTGGTAAGAGTTCGAGTGTACAAGAAGTGTCACGACATCCTCGTGGATCGCATGTAGTCCGGTACCATTTGTTGGGTCGCCGGAGTGACACTAGAACCTCGCGGCAAAGTGACAAAAGTGGTATCGGGAAAAAGCGAGCATGTATGGCGAGCATAGATGTGATCATTTCTTTGGTAAAGAGAAGGTGCGAAGGAAGTATATTTTAGACCGGAGGAGGTTTTTGTGGTGATGTTAGAGGTGTTTCCTCGTGGACTTAGATAGAGGTATGTGCGCGGGTGTTTCTGTGGCCAGGTGTGGCAGGATTGTTTTCGTAAGTATAGTAGTGAAGACTATACTGGCGCACGGTTGTTTTGAGACTTAGAAGGAACATTCGGGACGAATGTTCTAAGGAGGGGAGAATGTTATACCCCGTATTTCCAGTATGCGTAGGCGTGCGTAGAAAGTTTTGGCTTTAAAGTAAGGATTGGGCGATTTTTATTTGTGCAGAACCCCCGTTTAGAGTCGTTTTTCGACGAAACGTTTTCACAGCTTTCGTAGGGAAAATTCCGGCTATGTCATTTCTAATTTTTGCGGATTTTTCCGAGAGACGAAACATTTTGGACCAACGAGAGGGCGACACTTGTCACCCTCTCATTGGAGCACGTTGGGCGGTGAAGTTGGACGAATTGCTTGACATTTTTGTCAAGTAGTAGGTAGGATATTTTTGTGGTAGATGGATAAGGTGCACTTGGCATGATCTTGGCCTACTTGCACCACACTTGGCTTGATCTTGGCCATTGGTTAGCCATGGCTTGACCTATAAATACCCTCTCCTTTGATGAATTTCTTCATCCAAAATTGTGCTTAGTCTTGAAATCTCTTCCCCCTCCCTCTATAGTTCTCGTCCCTATCCCCCTTGTGAGGCTTTTAGCCGAGAGTCCCTCCCCTCGTCGAGAGTACCCCTAGTGGGGTAGCCGAGGGTATACACCCCCAGCCTAGTTGTTTCGTATAATACCCTCCTCTTGGTAGAAATACTCTCAAAGTATTGTTACTATACCCAAATTACCTTAGCAGTATACCTTGTTGTATTCTAAGGTTATACTTATCTGAAAAGCCGTAAATACTATTATACTTCCCTTGTCACAAAACCGAAACCACAGGAAAATCTCCATAGTTAGTTGGAGTAGTATGTAGAAGTTGGTTAGAACTTCTAAGGGTGGTTTAGAGCGGGTTGAGCGCACGGAGTCGGAGCTAAACGATTGCCAGGATCGACTTTATACTTGGATAATTATGGGCTTATCGAGGTAATTATCTTGTCCCTATTGTAAATGGAAATTACATGTTGTTAGAATATATAGTTGGAGTATACTATATATAGAATCGAACGTAGTCTTCGTGATGTCTTTTGACTTAAGCTCAAGAATAAAGCGAATCGTAATTACATAGGGTGTATTTCATAGACTTGTGTTGTATTCTTGTAGAGTAGTATTGTACACGCGTCCGGTTAGACGTGTAGAACCCCAGTTGGCTTGGTAGCCAGCCTCGATAGAGGAGAGATTTCTGTTGTGGCGGGGAGGTCTTGCGAATTTTACGTAGAATGTTCTACGATAAGATCTAGATGTTAATAAGCGCCTTGTGGCCTTATAGGTTGAAATCGCGTGTGGCGCGATCTACTTGGCTTAGGAGTAGCCACGCGGCTTGAGGTACTTGGAGCGTTTTGCTATTAGTCGATACTCGTCGCGAGGTATGTGAACCTCTTCCTATCTCTTCTAGCATGATATGTGTGTAACTATGTAGTACGGTAGACGTACATGTGTTAAATGTATTTGATTGGTCTAAAACATAAAGTGTTATAACGGCTTTATGGGAAGTTGGTTATAACAGCTTTATGTATGTAAGAAAATACTTGTGGTTTTAAAAAAAAAAGGTAACTGATTTGAACTATAACTAGTTGGTTATGTGATAATGAAGAACTTGAAGTATTTCAAAAGATTTTTGAATCATTTTGAAAACTTAAGAGTTATACTAGCTTTATGGGAAGTTAGGTATAACGGCTTAAGAATGTTTTACTGATTTCGGAAATCAGAATGTGTATCGACAAACCACTGCAGCGTTAATAAAAAGGAAATGTTTTGACAGATTAAAACCAGTAGAAACTTCCATCTGCATAGAAGCTAAGATGAGACAAAATGATATTTCCTAGATCATGGCTGCTGTAATAAGATTATTATAAACAAGAATATCCTACTCACATATAAGGCTTATGTTCCTCAGATGGTTTAAAAGAGAATTATATTCTTAAATGAATAAGGCTATGAACTACGAAACCTTTCTAAAATAAGAAACGTGAACATTTGAAATTAGGCAAACTTGGACGTTTGGAAAATAATGTTGTTACTTGATTTTACAAAGAGAAGTGTTTTGCTTTACTTCAAAAGATAATCACTCTATTTTCATATACTACGGGTATCGTGTGACTTTTGTGAAAGTAACGTATCTTTTAAAAGAGTTAATGTATGAAGTACTTTGGGGATAGAAACCCGATCTTGTTAATCATATAGTAGAAAGTGCCTTGTGTGTATAACTTGATTGTGTTGGGCTCTGATAGCCTTGTGATACTTTCTTGTTTATTTTGATGAGTAAACATGCTAGGATGCTACGTGTGTTAGTATCTTGTGATGTTTGTGTAAAGGGATTTCCCCTCGATTGCGCTTAAATAGTTTCACTATCAGCCGTTATGTTGGTATTGTACCACTCACCCTGACTGTTCCGGAGGTTAAGCTGCCCTCCGATGCGGGGTAGACTCAAGCGAGTCTAGTGACCTATGATTCGAGAATACCTCATGCGGGTCCCAGGGGCCTATGCGGAGCTACGAGAGTTCCAGGTTAGTTTGCGTCCTTTATGGGCATGCGGTCTACGTGGCCATGCGGACTGCGAAGTCCAGGCGGATGCCGGGGAGTAGCTACCCTCGATGCGGGGAATACCTCATGCGGGCCATTGGGGTGGCCTATGCGGAGCTGCGGGAAGTTCGTGGCTAGACGCGCATTAGATCTGCGCGGCGAGTGGCGGCTTTGATCATGTGACGATGCCTAGACAGATTTCATGATACGATTTATGACCTTGTTGGTACGGTGGGTTTTAGTAGTCGGCTATGCCTTCATACTTACCGTCACGATTTTATTATGACACAGTGGGACACGGTGTTCATGTATATCTCTTGGTGCTTTTATATATCATAGACTGCCGGTAGTGGGGAAGGTATTCCACGGGCATGATTGATGTTGTGGGCGTGAGACCCATATTTATGTATTTGAGTGATGACTTGAGGCGTGAGTCACGGCTTGATATGATCGCTTATTTATTGTGAACGTAGTTTGGTTATCATATATGTCTCTGCTTTATATAGACTAGTATGATTTCATTCTGATATTTTGATTCGCATACTAAATTTTTGTTATCGACCTCCTTGGGCTGCGTTCATGCCGCAGGTAAAGGTACACCAGTCGTTGATCCTCGCTCTTAGGGTCACACTTCAGCGTTTGGGAAAAGCTCCGTTTCTCCGGAGGCTTGTCTTGGTATAGTTCCCTGTGGTGGTAGGTGCTTACATTCAGGGGTATGACGGGGCCCTGTCCCGTCGTTGTTGTCATATCATTCGTAGAGGTCTGTATTACTTTTGTGGGCAGGGTTTGTAAAAAGGATTAAACTGTTCATTTGTAAGAGTTGTTATTTATATTTATGCCGAAAGACAAGTTTTTCTCAGATTACTGTTTCGTACCTTATTGGTTTCGTGTATGTGTTTTATGTTCCGCTGATTACTCTGATGATGTATGGCTACTTGGGTGCCCGGTAGGCACGACCACGCCCAGTTCGTCGTGACAAAAGTGGTATCGAGCGATTAATCCTCTGAAAGCGTCTCTGATCGTATCGATTCGAAGTCTTGATTATCGGTGTGTTGTGCACACCAATAATCGTGAGGCTATAGGATATTTAGGATTGGTTTCTATTCTTCTCACTCGAGATCGTGCCTTAGAAGTGTGTTGTAAGTTGGACCTCTCACGTATTTCTTTCCACCGCTATGCCTCGCGTAGGGCAAACCCGCCAGGAGGCAAGGCGAGGAGCCTGCGAGTAGAGTTTAGAGGTTACGAGGGCAAGCCCAATCATCACTGGGTGGTATTTCATTCGGGAGTTATGCTATGTCACGGCCTCAAGAGTTTAGCACGGCGGCGCGATTCCTCATCGCGCCATGATATTTGAACCTTCGCCCACAACCGATGAATGTAGTGCAAGAAAGGCGACCACATTACTAGCTATGGATTTGGCTACCGAGAGTATACCGATGTACCGCGAGTCTTGAGGACTATCTAAAAGAGGGTCGTGCGAGTAATTCTTCATTGGGCTTGAGCATGGCACGTATCGGGCTTATGCGCAGCCGAAAACGTAGAGATCGACGGGTTAACGAGGGCGAGAAGAGGCGAGCAAAGCAAGGTCCTGGTAACTTTCGAGGCGAGTCACCTCACCGGATTAGATTTGCGCATCCACCAGGCAGAGAGGTCCTCCCGAATTTCGGACGCTCGGTACGCAGGAGTTGGTCGAGCTCGGATCTTCCGGTTCACGATGTGACGCACGTCATCCTGGAATGTCGTCTTTTGGTACTTGTTGTACCTACGACCGCCGTGGTCCGATGTCGAAAGAGTGTCTTTGTAGGAGGACTTAGCCTTCAGGATCGGTGGGTAGTTTGTCATCTTCCTTAGCTATCGCCTGCAGGCAGGTTTGTTTAGAACGACTAAGGGGAGTGAAGCAGTAGATACAGGCATATCTTTAACCCTCTAGAGTTTTGTTTATGTGATAAGGTGAGTATACCTTAAGTGCTATGTTCTGATAGCAGTGTGTTAGTTGTGATTAGAAATTATGGTGGGTTAACCGAGTAAGATTTTGGGGGTTAGAGAAGGTGTGAGCCTTAGAGTGTTGTACGTAGAGACCTTAGAGGTAAGGCCATCTGGAGCGAAAGTGTAGTGTTATGTTTGATCCTTATCGGAGTGCATAGTGCACGTGAGCTATGTGTGGGATAGGTCCCTAAGTAGTGTGAAATGAAAGAGGGTAGTTGAACTAAGAAGACCGCTAGGTTTTCGTAACGTGATTTGAGAGAATGTTCCGGATCGGAGCTAATGTTTCGCGCATTCGGGTCGGGTTGAGGCCATGTTGCGGTCAACCCGGCCTGTTTAGTGGTGGTCGGTTGTGGTGGTCCGCCGGTGGTAGGGTCACGGGTGTTAGGCCCAAGTTTAGTTAACCACAGACTGAGTTCGTGGATGCGTTCGACGATGAGTCGGGCGACGGGTCACCATCGTGTTTTGATCGGGACCGTTGCTTGGAAGTGATGATATATCAGAAAGGTGGTAAGGCTGCACGGGGTGCCTGCTTTCATCTTATGAACAGACAGTGGAGCCCAGGTTACGGCTGTTTCTTTCGGGAAGTTTTACCAGGCAGGGTTAGGAACTCAGGTGAGTCTCCGTATCGCGTTCGCCTCCGGGCGATGTTTGGATTTCGGGGTAGTTGTGAGGATTGTTATCTCTCGTTGGGAAGTGTTTTATAGCTACCATTTCGTGTTGGATATCGCCTTGCGACGCCTTGTAGGGGCGGAAGTGTAAGTTCTTGGCCGATTGGTTCGACGTTGGCAAGGTTCGAGATAGTTGGTTCATACGTGTTCAGAGGACGTGGATAGGGTGAAGCTTATCCGTAAGAGGTTTTGGTAGCTCGGAGGAATCGTGCGGATAATCGGCGACGACGCTAGAGTTCGAGTTGACGGTCGGTCTTCAAGGTACCACCGGATAGGGTGTAAGAGGAAACTTAGCCCGAGTTACTTGGGCCTTTGAGTTCATGTGAGGATAGGCGGGTTGCTTATATGTTAGCATTTGCCGTCCGACTTAGGAGGCGGTCGTCGATCTTCGTGTTATGTTCGAGAAGGAAATCGGAGATCCATCCAGTGTTCCGATTAATGATGACCACGTTAGAGATAGTAACCCGAGTTTTGGAAACCGGCGATGACGAAATGTGGTAAGAGTTCGAGTGTACAAGAAGTGCACGACATCCTCGTGGATCGCGTGTAGTCGGCACCATTTGTTGGGTCGCCGAGTGACACTAGAACCTCGCGCAAAGTGACAAAAGTGGTATCGGGAAAAGCGAGCATGTATGGCGAGCATAGATGTGATCATTTCTTTGGTAAAGAGAAGGTGCGAAGGAAGTATATTTTAGACCTTAGGAGGTTTTGTGGTGATATTGGAGGTGTTTCCTCGTGGACTAGGATGGAAGTATTTGCGCGGATGTTTCTGTGGCCAGGTGTGGCAGGATTGTTTCGTAAGTATAGTAGTGAAGACTATACTGGCGCATGGTTGTTTTGAGACTTAGAAGGAACATTCAGGACGAATGTTTCTAAGGAGGGGAGAATGTTATACCGTATTTCCAGTATGTACGTAGGCGTGCGTAGAAAGTTTGGGCTTTAAAGTAAGGCTTGGCGATTTTTATTTGTGCACAACCCGGTTAGAGTCGTTTTAAACGAAACGTTTTCACACTTTCGAGGAAAATTCGGCTATGTCATTTCTAATTTTTGCGGATTTTTCCGAGAGACGAAACATTTTGGATCAACGAGAGGCGACACTTGTCACCTCTCATCGAGCACGTTGGGCGGTGAAGTTGGGCAATTGCTTGACATTTTGTCAAGTAGTAGGTAGGATATTTTTGTGGTAGATGGATAAGGTGCACTTGGCATGATCTTGGCCTACACTTGCACCACACTTGGCTTGATCTTGGCCATTGGTTAGCCATGGCTTGACCTATAAATACCCTCTCTCCTTTGATGAATTTCTTCATCCAAAATTGTGCTTAGTCTTGAAATCTCTTCCCCTCCTCTATAGTTCTCGTCCCTCCCCTTGTGAGGCTTTTAGCCGAGAGTCCCTCCCCTTGGCCGAGTACCCCCAGTGGGTAGTAGAGGGTATACACCCCTAGCCTAGTTGTTTTAGTATAATACCCTCCTCTTGGTATAAATACTCTCAAAAGTATTGTTACTATACCCAAATTACCTTAGCAGTATACCTTGTTGTATTCTAAGTTTATACTTATACGAAAATCACAGAAATACTATTATACTTCCCTTCAGTCACAAAACCAAACCCCAAGGAAAATCTCCATAGTTAGTTGGAGTAGTATGTAGAAGTTGGTTAGAACTTCTAAGGGTGGTTTAGAGCGGGTTGGAGCGCACGGAGTTGGAGCTAAACGATTGCCCAGGATCGACTTTATACTTGGATAATTATGGGCTTATCGAGGTAATTATCTTGTCCCCCTATTGTAACTGGAAATTACATGTTGTTAGAATATATAGTTGGAGTATACTATATATAGAATCAACGTAGTCTGCTTCGGCAATGTCTTTTGACTTAAGCTCAAGAATAAAGAATCGAATGTAATTACATAGGATGTATTTCATGAGACTTGTGTTGTATTCGTAGAGTAGTATTGTACGTCGGTTAGACGTGTAGAACCCCCGGTTGGCTTGGTGGCAGCCTCGATAGAGGAGGAGATTTCTGTTGTGGCGGGAGAGTCTCGAATTTTACGTAGAATGTTCTACGATAAGATCTAGATGTTAATGCGCCTTGTGGCCTTATAGGTTGAAATCTTGCGTGTGGCGCGATCTACTTGGCTTAAGGAGTAGCCGCGGCTTGAGGTACTTGGGCGTTTTGCTATTAGTCGATACTCGTCGCGAGGTATGTGAACCTCTTCCTATCTCTTCTAGCATGATATGTGTGTAACTATGTAGTACGGTGAGCATACGTGTGTTAAATGTATTTGATTGGTCTAAAACATAAAGTGTTATAACGGCTTTATGGGAAGTTGGTTATAACAGCTTTATGTATGTAAGAAAATACTTGTGGTTTTAAAAAAAAAGGTAACTGATTTGAACTATAACTAGTTGGTTATGTGATAATGAAGAACTTGAAGTATTTCAAAAGATTTTTGAATCATTTTGAAAACTTAAGAGTTATACTAGCTTTATGGGAAGTTAGGTATAACGGCTTAAGAATGTTTCTTGATTTGAAATCGAATGTGTATCGACAAACCAACTGCAATGTTAATAAAAGGAAATGTTTTGTGATTAAAACCAGTAGAAACTTCCATCTGCATAGAAGCTAAGATGAGACAAAATGATATTTCCTAGATCATGGCTGCTGTAATAAGATTATTATAAACAAGAATATCCTACTCACATATAAGGCTTATGTTCCTCAGATGGTTTAAAAGAGAATTATATTCTTAAATGAATAAGGCTATGAACTACGAAACCTTTCTAAAATAAGAAACGTGAACATTTGAAATTAGGCAAACTTGGGCGCTTGGAAAATAATGTTGTTACTTGATTTTACAAAGAGAAGTGTTTTGCTTTACTTCAAAAGATAATCACTCTATTTTCATATACTACGTATCGTGTGACTTTTGTGAAAGTAACGATCTTTTAAAAGAGTTAATGTATGAAGTACTTTGGGGATAGAAACCCGATCTTGTTAATCATATAGTAGAAAGTGCCTTGTGTGTATAACTTGATTGTGTTGGGCTCTGATAGCCTTGTGATACTTTCTTGTTTATTTTGATGAGTAAACATGCTAGGACGCTACGTGTGTTAGTATCTTGTGATGTTTGTGTAAAGGGGTTTCCTCGATTGCGCTTTAAATAGTTTCACTATCAGTAGTTATGTTGGTATTGTACCACTTTGGATTCGGAGGTTGTCGCCTCCGACGCGGGGTAGACTCAGCGAGTCTAGTGACCTATGATTCGAGAATACCTCACGCGGGTCCTGGGGGCCTATACGAGCTACGAGTTCCGTGTTAGTTTGCGTCCTTTATGGGCACGCGGTCTACGTGGCCGTGCGGTGCTGCGAAGTCGGCGGATCTTGGGGAGTAGCTACCCTCGATGCGGGAATACCTCATGCGGGCCATTGGGGTGGCTTACGCGAGTCAGCGGGAAGTTCGGGGCTAGACGCGCACATTAGATCTGCGGCGAGTGGCCACTTTGATCATGTGACGGTCAGACAGATTTCATGATACGCTTTATGACCTTGTTGGTACGGTGGGTTTTAGTAGCTCGGCTATGCCTTCATACTTACCGTCACGATTTTATTATGACACAGTGGGACCCGTGTTCATGTATCTCTTGGTGCTTTTATATATCATGATCGCGGTGGGAAGGTATTCCACGGGCATGATTGATGTTGTGGGCGTGAGACCCATATTTATGTATTTGAGTGATGACTTCGAGGGCGTGAGTCCCTGGCTTGATATGACTGCTTATTTATTGTGAACTGTAGTTTGGTTATCATACATGTCTCCTGCTTTATATAGACTACTATGATTTCATTTACGATATTTCGATTCGCATACTAAATTTTTGTTGATCGACCTCGCCGGGCTGCGTCATGCCGCAGTAAAGGTACACGATCGTTGATCCTCGCTCTTGGGTCACACTTCAGCGTTTGGGAAAAGCTCCGTTTCTCCGGAGGCTTGTCTTGGTATAGTTCCCTGTGGTGGTAGGTGCTTACATTCAGGGGTATGACGGGGCCCTGTCCCGTCGTTGTTGTCATATCTTTCGTAGAGTGCATGTAATCTTGTTGTGGGCAGGGTTTGTAAAAAGGATTAAACTGTTCATTTGTAAGAGTTGTTATTTATATTTATGCCGAAAGGCAAGTTTTTCTCAGATTACTGTTTCGTACCTTATTGGTTTCGTGTATGTGTTTTATGTTCCGCTGATTACTCTGATGATGTATGGCTACTTGGGTGCCCGGTAGGCACGATCACGCCCGAGTTCGGTCGTGTGATTGGAGCGTAAGTAAGTGGAGCTAAACGTTGCTCAGGATCGACTTATAAACTTGGATAATTTTGGGCTTATCGAGGTAATGATCTTTATCCCCCTATTGTAATTGGAAATTTCATGTTGTAGTAGTTAATAATTGAGTATAAGATATATTGGAAGAATCAATATAAAGAATTGAACTGTATTTACATAGTATTATTGTGGAGTAAAAATTGTACACGTCCGGTTAGACGTGTAACCCCCCTGGGATTGTTGGTTTTGTAGCAGGCCTCGTTAGAGGAGGATATTTATGTGGTTACGGGGGGGGGGGGGAGGTGCTGCCGAATTTTACGTAGAATAAGGAACCTTGTACTTAGAATTGTTCTACGAAGAGATCTAGAGGTTGATAGACGTTTTGTGGCCTTTATAGGTTGAAGTACTAAGAGTAGCGTATTCTACTTGAAGGGTGGAAAAGACTAGAAGGTTCTGAAGATTTGGAGCTATTTGCTAATTGTCGATAATCGTCGCGGTATGTGAACCTCTTCCTATCTTTTCTAGCATGATTGTGTAAACTATGTAGTACGGTGAGCGACGTGTGCTAAACGAAGTAGGTTGGTTTAAAACATAACGTGTTATAACGGCTTTATGGGAAGTTTGTTATAACAACTTTATGTAGGAAAAGAAATAGGTTGTGGTTTTTAAAAGATAAGAGACTTGACTTATTAATGACTTGATGTGAAATGCTACAGACTTGGTTTGTGTTAAAAGTTGTGAAACCGCATTTATGAGAAATGGGTAATTGGGTTTTAAAAAGGAATAAGTTATATTGATTTCGGAAATGAGAATAAGTATCGAACAAACCACTGCAGCGTTAATAAAGGAAAATGTATTGACTAATTAATTATTATCAAAACCAGTAGAAACCTCCATCTGCATAGAAGCTAAGATAAGACAAAATTGTATTACATTTCCTAGATCATGGCTGCTTTAATAAGATTGTCATAAACAAGTATAACCTACTCACACATAGACTTATGTTACTCAAATTGTTTTAAAAGAGATTACGTTGTTAAGTGATTAAGACTATGAGCTATGAAATCTTTCGAAAATAAGAGACTTGAGTATTTGAAATTAGGCAACTTGAACTTTTGGAAAAGAATGTTGTTACTTGATTTTAAAAAGGAAAGTGTTTTGGTTTAAAAAGGGCATGGTATTGTCTTAATTTAGTTTAAAAGGAAAGTATGGAAGTTGTTTTGGTTTACTTAAAATGTCAGTCACTCTATTTTGATAATACGGGCGGGTGACCTTTGTAAAAGAAATGGATCTTTTAAAAAGAATTTAACGTACGTAGTACTTTGGGGTTAAAACCTGGACTCTGGCATAAAATGAAAGTACCTTGAGTTGTGTGTAACTTGCCTATGTTTGCGTGTGATAGCCTTGTCGTGCTAGTATTGTATTTCTATACCACCGCGTCTCTCGATGGAGGGCCGGCTGATTTGTTATGATCTTACTTGGACGTCTGGCGGTGTGAAGCATTCCACGGGTGCGCACGTGATTATTATTCCATGGACTAGCTCTCCGCGAGGTTTTACCGATTCGGACGGTATCGGTAGTTAGCTCTCATACTTGCCCGAGGTCGTGGTGACTCGGCAGTATCGTAGTTAGCCTTCGCACTTGCCCGTTCGGTTTGTGCGAAGTCTCGTGATTCCGCCAGTATCCGGTAATTAGTCTTTCGTACTTGCCCAGCCATTACGTGCGCATGTGGTATCTGGTAGTTGGCTTTCGTACTTGCCCTGGGTCAGCTTCGTGGTAGGGTTATATAGATTTGTTGGTACGGCTTTGGTATCTAGTAGTTGGCTTTCGTACTTGCCCCGGTCAGTTGATGATGCAGCTTTGGTATCTAGTAGTTAGCGCCGTACTTGCCCGTATGGTTTTATGACACGGTGGGACCCGGTGTTCATGTGTACTCGCCGTGTGGTTATCGTGAAGCGTGATGAGGAAGGTGTTCCACGCACGATTGATGTTGCGGGCATGAGACCCATAGTTATATTTGAGTGATGACTTTGAGGCGTGAGTCACGACTTGGCGTATCGCTTACATATTATGTATTGTAGTTTGGTTATCATATATGTCTCTGCTTTATATAGACTACTATGATTTCATTTCTGATATTTTGATTTCACATACTTGGTACTGTTATCGACCTCCTTGAAGTGCGTTCATGCCGCAGGTAGAGGTACACCAGTTGTTGATCCTCGCTCATAGGATCACAGTTCAGCGTTTTGGGAAGCTCCGTTTCTCCGGAGGCTTATCTTTGGTATAGTCCCCTGTCGTTGTAGGTACTTACATTCAGGGGTATGACAGGGCCCTGTCCCGTCGTTATTGTTATAACACTCTTAAGTGCGTGTAATGCTTGTTGTGGGCAGAGTTTGTAAAAGGGATGTAAATGTTCGGGTTCAAGTTTTATTTATATATTCAGAAAGGTAACCGTTTTGGTTAGCCCATTTTCTTATTTCATTATTGTATATCTTGTTTCATGTGTATGTTTTTATATTCCGCTGATTTTCTCTGATGTTGTATCACTAGGGTGCCCGGGTAAGGCACGATCCACGAGGTTAGTCGTGACAAAAGTGGTATCGAGCGATTAGTCCTCGGAAAGTGTCTACAGACCGTGTCTTGTAAGTCTTGATTATCGGTGTGTTGTGCACCACATCTATAATCGTGAGGTCGCAGGACATTTAGGATTGGTTTCTATTCTTCTCACTCCGAGATCGTGCCTTAGAGGTGTCGTAAGTTGGACTCCTCGACGTATTCTTTTGTACCGATTATGCCTCACGCAGCAACGAGCCCGGAAGGCAAGCGGCGAAGGAGGCTGCGAGTAGAGCCTGAGAGGGTTACCGGGCAGGCCCGTCTTTACGAGGTGGTGCTACTGACGGCGGATTCTACGACGCCGCCAGCAGAGTTCTGGCGGCAGCGGTAGCTCACGAGGCCACGATATCTGCGCCTCGGTCCACGGCTGGAGCGAGAGGAGATGGGTTCTGAGGGAGATGGCATAGTTACTAGCCGTGTTGTGGCGGACATGAGGATAGGTGGCAGCCAGGCCGATTCGAGCACCGTGGTTCATCCTAGATCGGATAGCTTGAGACTACGAGATTTTACGAGTTGCGGCCGCGAGTTCTACGGGTCGAGGCTTGAGGATGATCCGCAGGAGTTCATCCGGCGATTCTGACGGATCATGAGTGATCAAGGCTTCGAGACCGAGTCGGTGGTCTTAGGTTCGCATCGGTGCGTGATCCGCAATGATCGTGGTTTTGATTCGCGAGCTGTCCCGGGGAGCACGCGCCTCGGTGTGTGGGACGAGTTCTTAGGGGCATTTCTTGCACATTTCTTGCCTCATGAGCGAGGAGGGCTCGGTAACAGATTTTTGACGCTGAGGCGAAGCGGCGTCTGATTTGGGAATACAATATAGAGTTTGACTCATGGACTCGTTATGACCCCGCATTAGTGGCAGCCATGGAGGATAGAGTGTACCGATATGTCACAGGACATGACGATTATCTAACAGAGAGTTGTACAAGAGTAGCTCTTCAGTCAGACATGGACATTGCCCGCGTACAGGCTTACGCGCAGCAGACCGAGGAACGTAGAGATCGACGCATTAACCAAGATCAGCAGAAGAGGGCCAGAACAGCAGGGTCCTTTGGTAACTTTCGAGGCGGACCTTCTCAGCAGCAGACTGGTTATGCGCCTCCGCCAGATGAGTGGTCCTCCATGCACTTGGGGCGTTCGGGGTATTTAGGAGTTGGTGAGAACTCCAGGGTTTCTGGTTCACAGATTTGCATAGGTTCTAGCCAGCCCGATTCAGTTTTCCCTCAGTGTTCACTATGTGGTAGCGACATCACGGGAATGTCGTCTTTGCTAGTACTTGTTTTACCGGCCGCGGGGGCCATGTGAGAGAGAATGTCCTAGTAGGAGGGATACGGTGGGATGACTTAGCCTACCAAGTCGATTCGCGGATTGATGGGTGGGTTGAGGCCATATCGCGAGTCAACCCGCGGCCGAATATGGTAAGTCGGTTGAGGTGGTACCGCTAGATGATAGGGTCACGAGGGTGTTAAGCCCAAGTTAGGTAACCATCGTACGAGTTCGTGGATGCGTTCGACCAGTAGCCGGGCCGATGAGGTCAGCCCATCTTGTCTTTCAGTTAGGACTGTTTACTCGGCGGAGGGTTATGAGAGATGTTATCAGGAAGGTTGTAAGGCTGCACGGGGTTCCTACTTTTATTTTATGGCAGGCAGTGGAGCCCAGTTTATGGCTATTTCTTTTTTTTTTAGAGGATTTTACCAGGCGGGTTAGGAACTCAGGTGAGTCTCAGTATTGCATTCACCCTCGGGCCGACGGACGAACAACGCATTTTATCCAGACATTTGAGGACAGGTTACGGGCCGGTGTTTTGATTTCAGGGGTAGCTGTGAGGATTATTTGCCTCTTGTTGAGTGAGTATTATATAGCTACCATTTTAGTATTCGGATGGTGCCTTATAAAGCCTTGTATGGACGGAAGTGTAGGTTGTCGGTCGATTGGTTCGATGTTGGCAAGGTTCAGATAGTTGGTCCCTACTTGTTTCAACAGGATGTGGATAAGGTGAAGCTTATCCAGAAGAAGTTATTAGCAGCTCAGAGTCAACAGAAGTCGTGTGGATAATCGGCGTCGACACTTGGAGTTCAGGTTGACGGTGGGTCTTCTTGAAGGTACCACCCCGGAAGGGTGTGACGAGATTTGGATAGAAGGGGAAACTTAGCCCGAGGTACTTTAGGCATTTTCAGATCGTTGTAGAATAGGCCAGGTTGCCTATAAGTTAGCACTGCCGTCCGACTTAGGAGCGATGACGTCCGGTCTCTGAGTTGCTATGTTTCGAAAGAGTATCGGAGATCCATCCAGAGTGTTCCCAGTTAATGATGACCAAGTTAGAGATAGTAACCCCGAGATTTTGGAAACTGAAGCAATGACAGAAATGTGGTACGTATAGTAGTGAAGACTATACCGGCACAGGTGTGCTTGGAGGCTTAGAAGGAACATTCGGGACGAATGTTTCTAAGGGGGGAAAAATGTTACACCCCGTAGTTCCAGAGTATGTTGTCACGACCCGAACCCGGGCCCGTGACTGGTGCCTTACCCCGGGCACCCTAGTGATATAACATCAGAGTAATCAGCGGAATATAAAACATAACATGAAACAACGTAAAGGAGACACATGTTTATTTGAAGAAAAGCTGTCTTTCGGCATATATATATATAAAAACATAAATCCGAACAGTTACATCCCATTACAACTCTGCCCACAGCGATTACTCAGACCTCTACGAATGATATGACAACAACGACGGACGGGGCCGCCATACCACGAATGTAAGCTTTCTGACAACGTGGGACTATACCGCCACGACCGACCGGGACGCGGCGGTGCCCTACTGGGCACCACTACGGTAAACATCGAGAGAAAATCAGCGGAACATACACGAAACTTAAAAATAAAACATCGTAAGTAAAACAACGAGTTAGCCGATAGTGCTACCTTCACGAACATATATAAAAACAACCGGTTGCTTCATTTCTTTTACAAAGCGACCCACAATATGTGACTACAGACCTCTACGAGTTTTAACCACCACAGTGGCGGGACAGGGCCCCGCCATACCCCTGAATGAACATAAACGTGACAACTCCGGAACACCGGAGCCATCTCAACCTTTGAGCGGGATCTAAGCTCGCGGATCCACAATGTGTACCTAAACTGCGGCGCATGACGCAGCCCGAAGAAGTCGATAACAGTGCGAATATGGAACAGAATATAACGCATGATAAACAAATCATAATCGTACAAAAGAATGACAAGGACAAGTATAAAAATACATACGGATCTGCCGTGTCATTACCACTTATGAACTTAATCGTACCTTATTATCCTTTCCATTCCCAATAAAAGTTATAGTCACATTCTTACGTACATTATTAGAAAAAGAATCATTAAGTTCATTACCATATAACTTACTTATCTTTCATAACATAGTCCGGCCCACTACGGAGGGACACATATACTACGACCCAACGGGACGCGATCAAGTCACACTAATATCAAAGCATGCCCGTGGAATCCCCCATCACTGTCGACAGCTATTAGTGTAAAATATAACCATGTGACACGCCCGTGGCATCCCACCTCACTGTCGGCATACACATACACAATACATATATATATATCCTGCCCGTGGAATCCCACATCACTGCCGACAGTCCAGGGTATAATAATGCACCAATAGGCATACATGAACACCAAGTCCCACCGGTGGTATAACGTCTTGGGGGTCTACCCCTCACTTATACTCTTACCCTGGAGAAGGTGGTAAAGCAGGTGGTATAGCATCTTGGGGGTCTACCCCTCACTTATACTCTTACCCTGGAGAAGGTGGTATAACGTCTTGGGGCTTGCCTCTCATTTATACTCTTACCCTATCTCGACTGGTCGTCAAACAACACATAAAGCAGGTGGTACAGCGTCTTGGGGGTTTAACCCTCACTTATACTCTTACCTTGGAGGAGGTGGTATAACGTCTTGGGGCTTGCCCCTCATTTATACTCTTACCCTATCTCGACCGACCATCAAACAAGACATAAGCACTACCATGTCTTTTATAAAATCCGGGAATTTAACCCAAGTGCTACAAATAGCTAAGCATACAGTGGAATCCCACATCACCGTCGGTGCGTCCAAGTAACTTATAACAAAACAGTGACCCTCCAACCGAGTCGCGGCATCGTAATAAAACATAATACTTGCACTCAAGGCTATCACCAAGCATAGGCTAATTCTCAATTAACAAGCCAAAGTACTTATCGGGGCACAAATAGAATAATTCTCATTTAACAAGCCAACGTACTTATCGGGGCACAATTAGAATAATTCTCATTTAACAAGCCAAAGTACTTATCGGAGCACAAATAGAATAATTCTCATTTAACAAGCCAAAGTACTTATCAAGGCATCACGTAGAATTATTCTCAATTAAGCGAGCCAAAGTACTACGTGCGTGCATTCTTTTCAAAGACTCCTTTCCAAATAAAACTTCCCGATACTAACAACCGTAGTATCAAGTCCTATTCACCTTTCAAGACACGTCACAATACCTTTTTAGAAAATACAATTACGAACTTCTAAATCAAGTGACTTCCTTATTTAAAACCTTAAGCAATTGGTACCTTTAAAACAATTTGCCCTTCTTAACAAAAGTTATTTCTTTGCTTACTCTATTAGAAAACCATTCTCTTAACCTTCCATAAAGCCGTTATAACCGACTTCCCATAAAGCCGTTATAACCCTTTATGGTTTAGACAACACGTTCATTTTATAACCAGAGACTTCTACTTTTTGAAACCAAGTATTAAATACTTTCAAATAAATTCTCATAACTTTCAAAAATACAAATAGTCTCTTAACCCTTAGAAAACAAGTGACTCCTTTTATTATAAAACCTTAGGCAATTAATGCCTTAAAACAAGTGGCCTTTTCACTAAAATCAAATCACTTATCTTTCCATAAAGCAAATATAACTAACTTCCCATAAAGCCGTTATATTCACTTTATACCTTAGCCCAAAAACAATTTCCTATCCAGGGACTTATACGTTTAAAGCGGAACAAGTATCACATACTTTAAAACTCTTCAAGTCCCTTAACTTTAATAACACTTAAGACATCCTTTATACTTTCAAAGAAGTGAGTTAATCTCCCACTCACGACTTGGCTATTCACAAACTAGTAAAGGATATCAAGGTGTTGTCGTCTCAAGTACTACATACGTGCAACTAGTCATGCTCAAAGATAGGAAAAGTTCTACATAGAGTAGATCACACAACTACCTCTTAACTTCTAAGAGTAACAGGAAACATGAAATGATACCACGGTATATTCCATACATAGAATCATGCCAAAGGAAGGAAGAGGTTCACATACCTCGCGACGATTGTCGACAAATAGCAAAATGCTCCAAAGTACTCCAACCTTGATAGCTATTCCACTCTCCAGTAGGATCGCTATACTTAGTACTTCAACCTATAATGGTCACAATATGTCCATTAACCTTTCACTTCTAACGTAGAATATTTTAGGTGCCAAGTCGCTAAATTCTACGGAAAATCGGACAGCACCTCCTTTGTTTCTAATCACTTTTCCACCTTTTTCAAGCCCGAATACAATAAACAAACAGCCCGATTGGCTCACAACAATATAGAAGGTATTCCAATACAATGAATAACTAAACATTTCAATTGGCTCACAATTTGGAAAGTAGTCCAATCTGAATGAATAACAAACTAAAAGTCCAAATTCGGCCACCGAGTTCAACCGTACCAATTCTTATCAAATTTCCATTTCAACCCAAATTGGTAGCATAACATGATATCAAGTCGCATTTGATTATAACAATCCATAATCTCTAAGTAGGTAACATCGGCGATTTCTAATAAACAACCAATTAGTAATCCAATTTTCAAGTGGCTTATATAACATTTGAATTTAGCTACAAGCACTCCATAATACTTATAAACTTCTACATATCAACTTCATGCTATCAACATGTAAAGCTAACAACACAAAATAAATATATAACCTTGTAACATCTTAAAGGACAAGATTATACCTTAACGATTCTCAATCCAATCTTCAAATCCGAAGTCGTTCCTTAGCAACTTAGAGACTCTCCAAGATACTTCAATCCGCTACTTGAGACCCTTAGAACCACACCAACAACTTTCCTTCAACTTACAATCCAAAACCTAGAAAGCCACTAGGTTTTCACTTTGCGACTAATACGAAAACTCTCTTTTTCCGGGATGAGATACACTTACATAACACTCATGAACCTTGGTTTAAAATGGGGATCTAAAAGAACAAGGAACAAAGATTTTTCTTATTTCTTGTTGGTGGCCAGAGCTCACTAGTTTGCTCATCCAATTTCTTGCAAATTTTGGCTAAGTGTGGGACTAGTTTCACTACTAGTATACATATATAACATAATGGAGGGTTAAGATAGGAACAATTGGGTGGTTTGGATGATCTCTCATTAAATATCAAGCCTTGTGGGCCCTTGACCAAGTCAACATTCTCATGCTACACAAGTTGCAAGACTTGTCTTGCAACAAAGGTCCAATGACTCCCTTGCCCTTGCACATTTCGACCAAGGCATCACATAAGGGGGGGGTGACACGTGTCGCCCTCCGTTAAATCATGCAATACGTTTCGACAATTTCATAATTAGATAAAATTTTACAAGTCTCGTATCTTGATACCTCTGAGTTCTTACGTGCGTTCTTAAAACATGTCCTATAATTACTGGGTGTAACATTCTTCCCCAGAAACATTCGATCTCGAATGTTCTTTCGAGTCAAACTTATAATTAGCGACATAGTTCCCTTTCACAACCCGACATACCAACAATGCCACACATGGTCCTAATACCTTGTACGCATACGTCCATCACAAGCCCAAAAGAGGTTACCTTTCGTACTTCCAACTCCTTCTAACATACATACATAACTTCCATACCTATTACGGCCTCTAATCTTTGGAGTCACTCTATGAAACAATATAAGGTCATTTCGGCTTTCATGACACGGTTAGGTGGAACGCGTCCACGAACAGTAAAACAATTAACTAAACTTGGGCCTTGCGCCGCCGTGACTGTCACGTGGCGGAACTACTACCAACTAATCCCACTCCATTCCAGGCCATGGGAGACGTGAGTCCTCAACCGACTCGTCGCGCAACTCTTATCCTCAGTGCGACTTAAAATCTTATTGCGGAGAAAACCTTATATACCTAAGGTCTCGGCGTTAATCAATATTCTTAGGCTCGTAATTTCCATGCTCCACGCCTACCTTACGGTCCTCGATGAAGGTACAAAAACATCTCGTAAAACCATAACCATGTTGTCTCGATCACAACAACCATTACTTACTCTATCGGACCTCGTAGTATAATTCTCTTAAGCTTACTACGCGGCTTAATCTATTAACATGACATTAGTTAGGTTCCTTAACATGACTTCTTAGGGTTCACTACCCTATCAGACTGACATCCTTTCCCAATTACCTTAAATAAAACATAAGACCTTGGCGAAAATTCATTAACTATTCCATACCTTCCGGTATCTAGTTAGTCTTTACGATTCACGGTAATCTAAAATCATTCTAGGCAACACGGCGTCGACACTGTACATAACTCCGTATAGATGTATATCACCATACCAACTATACTACAATCATTACCAACACGGATCGCGTTCCACATAGTCCTTCGGTCGCTGCTTTGCGCTTTACCGTGGCTGCGATCAACATAACTCGTTAGGGAGGAGCGACCACAACAACACGACTCTATCGCGATCTCGAGTGAGAAGAATGGAAACCAATCCTAAATGTCCTGCGACCTCCGATTATAGATGTGGTGCACAACACGCGATAATCAAGACTACTAGACACGTTTTGTAGACACTTTCCAGGACTAAGCGCTCGATACCACTTTTGTCACGACCCGACCGGGACGCGGCGGTGCCTACACAGGCACCGCTACAGTAAACATCGAGAGAAAATCAGCGGAACATACACGAAACTTAAAAATAAAACATCGTAAGTAAAACAACGGAGTTAGCGGATAGGGCTACCTTCGCGAACATATATAAAAACAACGAAGCGGTAGCCTCATTTCTTTTTACAAAGCGACCTGATATGTGACTACATACCTCTAAGAGTTTTAACAACCATCGTGGCGGGGACGGGGCCGCCATACCACGAATGAACATAAGCGTGACAACTCGGAACTGGAGCCATCTCGACTCTTTGAGCAGGGATCCTAAGCTCGCGGATCCTGTTGTGTACCTAAACTGCGGGCATGAGCGGCCCCGAAGAAATTCGATAACAACAGTGCGAATATGGAGCAGAATATAACGTCTAATAAACAAATCATAATCGTACAAAAGAATGACAAGGACAAGTATAAAAATACATACGGATCTCGCCGTGTCATTACCACTTATGAACTTAATCGTACCTTATTATCCTTTCCATTCCCGATAAAAGTTATAGTCACGTTCTTACGTACATTATTAGAAAAGAATCATTAAGTTCATTACCATATAACTTACTTATCTTTCATAACATAGTCCGGCCCACTACGGAGGGACACATATACTACCCCCGATCGGGGCGCGATCAAATCACACTAATATCAAAGCATGCGTGGAATCCCCATCACGTCGGCGGCTATTAGTGTAAAATATAACCATGTGACACGCGTGGCATCCCACCTCACCGTCGGCGTACATACACAATACATATATATATATCACGCGTGGAATCGCATCACTGGCGATCCGGTATAATAATGCACCAATATGCATACATGAACACCAAGTCCAGCGATGGTATAGCGTCTTGGGTCTACCCTCACTTATACTCTTACCACGGAGAAGGTGGTAAGCGGTGGTATAGCATCTTGGGGTCTACCTCACATACTCTTACCCTGGAGAAGGTGGTATAACGTCTTGGGGCTTGCCCCTCATTTATACTCTTACCCTATCTCGACCGGTCGTCAAACAACACATAAAGCAGGTGGTACAGCGTCTTGGGGGTTTACCCCTCACTTATACTCTTACCTGGAGGAGGTGGTATAACGTCTTGGGGATTGCCCCTCATTTATACTCTTACCCTATCTCGACCGACCATCAAACAAGACATAAGCACTACCATGTCTTTTATAAAATCCGGGAATTTAACCCAAGTGCTACAAATAACGGAAGCATACCCGTGGAATCCCACATCACTGTCGGTACGTCCAAGTAACTTATAACAAAACAGCCGGCCCTCCAACCAAGAGTCGCGGCATCGTAATAAAACATAATACTTGCACTCAAAGGCTTTCACCAGCACACATAGGCTAATTCTCAATTAACAAGCCAAAGTACTTATCAGGGCACAAATAGAATAATTCTCATTTAACAAGCCAAAGTACTTATCAGGGCACAAATAGAATAATTCTCATTTAACAAGCCAAAGTACTTATCAGGGCACAAATAGAATAATTCTCATTTAACAAGCCAAAGTACTTATCAAGGCATCACATAGAATTATTCTCAATTAAACAGGCCAAAGTACTACGTACGTACATTCTTTTCAAAAGACTCCTTTCCAAATAAAACTTCCCCGATACTAACAACCGTAGTATCAAGTCCTATTCACCTTTCAAGACACGTCACAATACCTTTTTAGAAAATACAATTACCGGCTTCTAAATCAAGTGACTTCCTTATTTAAAACCTTAAGCAATTGGTACCTTTAAAACAATTTGCCCTTCCTTAACACAAGTTATTTCTTTGCTTACTCTATTAGAGAAAATCATTCTCTTAACCTTCCATAAAGCCGTTATAACCGACTTCCCATAAAGCCGTTATAACCCTTTATGATTTAGACCAACACGTTCATTTTATAACCAAGAGACTTCTACTTTTTGAAACCAAGTATTAAATACTTTCAAATAAATTCTCATAACTTTCAAAAATACAAATAGTCTCTTAACCCTTAGAAAACAAGTGACTCCTTTTATTATAAAACCTTAGGCAATTAATGCCTTAAAACAAGTGGCCTTTTCACTAAAATCAAATCACTTATCTTTCCATAAAGCAAATATAACTAACTTCCCATAAAGCCGTTATATTCACTTTATACCTTAGCCCAAAAACAATTTCCTATCGAGGGACTTATACGTTTAAAAGCGGAACAAGTATCACATACTTTAAAACTCTTCAAGTCCCTTAACTTTAATAACACTTAAGACATCCTTTATACTTTCAAAGAAGTGAGTTAATCTCAACTCACCCGACTTGGCTATTCACAAACTAGTAAAGGATATCAAGGTGTTGACGTCTACGTACTACATCGTGCAACTAGTCATGCTCAAAGATATGAAAAGTTCTACATAGAGTAGATCACCTGACTACCTCTTAACTTCTAAGAGTAACAGGAAACATGAAATGATACCACGGTATATTCCATACATAGAATCATGCCAAGGAAGGAAGAGGTTCACATCTGCCGCGACGATTGTCGACAAATAGCAAAATGCTCCAAAGTACTCCAACCTTGATAGCTATTCCACTCTCCAGTAGGATACGCTATACTTAGTACTTCAACCTATAATGGTCACAATATGTCCATTAACCTTTCACTTCTAACGTAGAATATTTTAGGTGCTAAGTCGCTAAATTCTACGGAAAATCGGACAGCACTTCCTTTGTTTCTACATACTTTTCCACCTTTTTCAAGGCCCGAATTCAATAACCAAACAGCCCAATTGGCTCACAACAATATAAAAGGTATTCCAATACAATGAATAACTAAAGCCCCAATTGGCTCACAATTTAGAAAGTAGTCCAATACTGAATGAATAACAAACTAAAAGTCCAAATTCGTACCTTGAGTTCAACCATACCAATTCTTATCAAATTTCCATTTCAACCCAAATTGGTAGCATAACATGATATCAAGTCGCATTTGATTATAACAATCCATAATCTCTAAGTAGGTAACGTCGGCGATTTCTAATAAGCGACCAATTAGTAATCCAATTTTCAAGTGGCTTATATAACATTTGAATTTAGCTACAAGCACTCCATAATACTTATAAACTTCTACATATCAACTTCATGCTATCAACATGTAAAGCTAACAACACAAAATAAATATATAACCTTGTAACATCTTAAAGGACAAGATTATACCTTAACGATTCTCAATCGATCTTCAATCCGAAGTCGTTCCTTAGCAACTTAGAGACTCTCCAAGATACTTCAATCCGCTTGAGACCCTTAGAACCACACCAACAACTTTCCTTCAACTTACAATCCAAAACCTAGAAAGCCACTAGGTTTTCACTTTGCGACTAATACGAAAACTCTCTTTTTAGGGATTTTCTATTGAGATACACTTACATAACACTCATGAACCTTGGTTTAAAATGGGGATCTAAAAGAACAAGGAACAAAGATTTTCTTATTTCTTGTTGGTGAAGCAGAGCTCACTAGTTTGCTCATCCAATTTCTTGCAAATTTTGGCTAAGTGTGGGACTAGTTTCACTACTAGTATACATATATAACATAATGGAGGGTTAAGATAGGAACAATTGGGTGGTTTGGATGATCTCTCATTAAATATCAAGCCTTGTGGTCCCTTGACCAAGTCAACATTCTCATGCTACACAAGTTGCAAGACTTGTCTTGCAACAAAGGTCGATGACTCCGCCCTTGCATTTCGACCAAGGCATCACATAAGGGGGTGACACGTGTCGCCTCCGTTAAATCATAGCAATACGTTTTCCGACAATTTCATAATTCCGATAAAATTTTACAAGTCTCATATCTTGATACCTCTGAGTTCTTACGTACGTTCTTAAAACATGTCCTGTAATTACGGGGTGTAACAATACCAAAGATAAGCCTCGGGAGAAACGGAGCTTCCCAAAGCTGACTGTGATCTAAGGCGAGGATCGGCGGCGGTGTACCTCTACTGCGGCATGAGCGGCCCGAAAGTCGATCTGGCAATTGCAGTATGTGGCGAAAATCGTAAATGAAATCATAGTAGTCTATATAAAGCGGGAGACATGTATGATAACCAAACTACGATTCCTGATAAATAGCGGACATGTCAAGTCGGGGGCTCGTGCCTCAAAGTCATCACTCAAATACAACTATGGGTCTCACGCCACCACATCAATCGTGCGTGGAATACCGCCACCGCTGGCGATCTATGATATAAAGCATCACGCATGAACACGAGTCCGCTGTGTCATAACAAAACCGTGCGGGGTAAATGCGAAGGCATAGCCGACTACTAAAACCCACGGTACCAACAAGGTCATAAAGCGTATCATGAGATCTGTCTGAACCACCACATGATCGGCGGCCACTTGCGCGGTATCTAATGTGCGCGTCTAGTCACGGAACTTCCGCGACTCGCATAGGCCACTCCGATGGCCCGCGTGAGGTATTCCTCGTATCGAGGGTAGCTACTCCCGACAACGCGTCTGGACTCGCGATCGCGTAGCCACATAGACCGCATGACCATAAAGGCGCGCACTAACACGGAACTCCGTAGCTCGCATAGGCCACGCGGACCAGCATGAGGTATTCTCGAATCATAGGTCACCTGAGACCGCTGAGTCTACCGCGTCGGAGGCGACTTAACCGGAATCATGTCAAGAGGTGAGTGATATAATACTAACATAACGACTTATCGTTAAACAACATAAGCACAAGTGGAAACCGCTTTACACAACATCACAAGATACTAACACGCGTAGCATCCTAACATGTTTACTTATCAAATCAACAAGAAAGTATTACAAGGCTATCATAAACCAATACAATCAAGTTATTCACACAAGGTACTTTCTACTTTATGTTAACAAGTTGGGTTTTATCCCCAAAGTACTTCATACATTAACCGCTTTAAAAGATCCGTTTCTTTCACAAAAGTCACCTGATACGTAGTATAAAAATAGAGGACTATCTTTTTAAGTAAACCAAAACACTTCTCTTTGTAAAATCAAGTAACAATATTCTTTCCAAACGTTCAAGTTTGCCTAATTTCAAATACTCAAGTTTCTCATTTTCGAAAGGTTTCGTAGTCCATAGTTTTAATCACTTAATGATATAATTCTCCTTTAAAACCATTTGAGAAACATATGCCTTATATGTGAGTAGGTTATTCTTGTTTATAACAATCTTATTAAAGCAGCCATGATCTAGGAAATGTAACATCATTTTGTCTCATCTTAGCTTCTATGCAGATGGAGGTTTCTACTGGTTTTAATAATACTTTATTAGTCAACACATTTCCCTTTATTAGCGCTGCTGTGGTTTGTTCGATACTCATTCTGATTTCCGAAATCAGTAAAATATTATTCCTTTTAAAAACCAAGTACTCATTACTCACGAATGAGGTCTCACACTTTTTAACAAAATTCAGATTAATTCAATTAAGTCAAGTCTCTTATCTTTTAAGATCAAGTCTCTTAACTTCTAAAATCAATAAACCATTCTTTTTATCTCTCTTAAGTCGTTATACCTAACTTCCCATAAAGCTAGTATAACTCTTAAGCTTTTAAAACCAAGTATTATTCTTCTTTCAAAAAGGGTTCTCAATTCTTTTGAAATACTTCAAGATTCTTATTATTCAGGCTTAAGTCAAAAGACATTGCCGTAAAACTACGTTCAGTTAACACACGTACGTCTACCGTACTATATATATATTCTTTAAAATATCATGCTCAAGAGGATAGGAAGAATCACATACCTCGCGACGATTATCGACTATTAGCAAATAGCTCCAAAGTACTGTAGTCAAAGTCTAGACTACTCGGTAGAATAAATCTAGATACAAGATTCTACGGAAAATTGGGCAGCACTTCCTTACCCGTCAAACTTCACAAGTCTACTGTAAATACAGTCCTATGTAAATCTGATTCAATTCCCTTCTTATATACCTTCCTTGTATATAACTTATACTTAATTCTTATACTTGATAGTATGTAAATTTAATTACAATAGGAGACAAGATATTTACCTCGATAAGCGAGAATTATCCAAGTTTAAATGTCGATCTGAGCAACGTTTAGCTCTACTTTGGGCGCTCGACCCGCTCAAACAACCCTTAGAAGTTCTACGCAACTTCTTCTTAATACTTCAACTGGCTATGAAGAGTTTCCTTAGGGTTTCGGTTTGAGACTAAAAGGACGTAAGGTAGTATTTCCGGGCTCTACGTATAGAAGTAACTTTGGAATACAACAAGGTATAAGGCTAAGGTATTTTGGAATAGTAACAATACTTGGAGAATACTTTTCTACCAAGGGGGGGGGGTATTTTCACGAGAACAACACCACAAGGAGGGGGTAGGTTTGGCTAGTACCACAGGAGGGGATACTTTTGGCCAGGGGAGGGCTCTCGGCGAGGGCCTCAAAGGGGAGAGGGCTTTCAAGACTTAGAAAATTTTTGGGATGAAGAAGTCTTCAAAGGGGGGGGGGGAAGGGCTTTCAAGACTTAGAAAATTTTTGGGATGAAGAAGTCTTCAAAGGGGGGGGGGGGTATTTATAGGGAAACCAATGGCCATGATCAAGCCAAGTGGGGGCAAGTGGAGGGCAGATTTGCCCAAGTGCCCTATCCCTACTCCGATTTCCTCACAACATTGACCCGTGATTTAGGCACAAAACAAGGCACCAATCGGCGAGAATCCATGACCTTGAGGGTGACAAGTGTCGCCCTCTCGTTGGTCCAAAATATTTCGTCTTTCGGAAAAATCCGCAAAAATTATAAATGACATAGCCGAATTTTTCCCCTCGCAAGCTTTGTAAAACGTTTCGTCGAAAAACGATTCTTTTCGGTAGTTGTGAACAAATATTTTCGATCCTTGCCTATCTTAAGGCTAAAACTTCCGTACGTACGTCCTTACGTACATACTATGGAAATACGGGGTATAACATTCTCTCCTCCTTAGAAACATTCGTCCCGAATGTTCCTTCTAAGTCTCAAGACATACATGCGCCAGTATAGTCTTCACTACTATGCTTACGAACAACAATCATGCCACACCTGGCCATAAAATAACACACGCGCAAATACTTAATTCAAGTCCACGAGGAATTACCTCTAACATCACAAAAACTCCCACCCAAGGGCTAAAAGATACTCCCTTCGCACCTTCACTTTACAAAAGAAATGATCACATCTATATTCTTAACATATGCTCTCTTCTTCCCTTACTCGTCGTACCCTTTTCGTACCCTCGAACTCTTTCTCATAACTTATCACATTTCTGTTACTGCTTCTTTTTCCAGAATCTCTGGGTTACTACCTCCAACTTGATCATCATTAACTGGGAATACTCTGGATGGATCTCCGATACTTTTCCGAACATAACAACATGAAAGACCGGACGTACTGCCTCCTAAGTCGGACGGCAATGCTAACCTATAGGCGACCTGGCCTACTCTTCACATGACCTGAAAAGGCCCAAAGTAACTCGGGCTAAGTTTCCTCTGTTTTCCAAAACTCGTCACACCCATTCCGGGGTGGTACCTTCAAGAAATCCTCGTCGACTGAACTCCAAGGTCGATGCGATTACCCGCACAACTTGTGACTCGGTGCTACTAACCTCTTCTGGATAAGCTTCACCCTATCCACATCCTGCTGAAACAAGAATGAACCAGCTATCTGAACCTTGCCAACATCGAACCAATCGACCGGCAACTTACACTTCCGCCCCTACAAGGCGTCATAAGGCGATATCCGAACACTGAAATGGTAGCCATAAAACACTTTCTAACAGGAGGCAAAAATCCTCACGGCTACCTGAAATCAAACAACGGCAGAGGCGAATGCGTCTGAGACTCGCTGAGTTCATAACCTGCTGGTAAAACTTCCAAAAACGAAAATAAGCGTAACACGGCTCCTTGCACGACATAAGGTGAAAGAAGGCACCTCGTGCAGCCTTACAACCTTCCTGATATAATCATCTCGCATAACCCACTGTCGAGTACACGGTTTTGAATGAAAGATAAGATGGGCTGACCTCATCGGCCCGACTACTGGTCGAACGCATCCACGAACTCGTACGCTGGTTAACTAAACTTGGGCCTAACACCCTCGTGACCCTATCACAAAGCGGGACCACCCCAAACTGACCCCACCACCATACAGGCCGCGGGTTGACCCGCGGTGGTCCATGACCCGAGCCATTATCGCGCCAACCACTTGCTCCCCGATCTGGAACAATCCCACAATCAAGTCACGAAGACCTAGTGGTCATCTTAGCTCAACTACCCTCTTTCATTCCACACTACTCAGGGACTTATTATACAAATATATCTCACGTGCACTATGCACTCCGATAAGGGTCAAACACATAAAAATACATCTTTTACTCGAGATGACCCTGCCTCTAAGGTCTCTACGTATAAAACTCTAAGGCTCACACTTTCCTTATCCCCAATCTTACCCTTATAACTAACCATGATTTCTAACCACAATTCACATAATGCTATCTGGACACAACACTTAAGAGATACTCATCCTATCACACATACAAATCTCTAGAGGGTTAAGGATATACCTGTCTCTACTGCTTCACTCCCCTCTGTCGTTCTAATCAATCCTGGCTGGTTGGGCGCATATCTAGGGAAGGTGACGAACTAGCCACTGATCCTGAAGGCTGAGTCCTCCTACTTACATCCCTCCTACTAGGACATCCTTTCGACACATGGCCCTGGCGGCCGCAGGTAAAACAAGTACCAACTAAAAGATGACATTCCCCGGGATGACTCCTGCCACACTGTGAACCGGAAGCCCTGGAGCTCGACGACTCGGCATACCCCAAACGTCACGAACCACAGCGGAGAACCACTCTGCTCTGGCGGGCGCATAACCAATCTGGCGAGAAGGTCCGCCTCGAAAGTTACCAAAGGACCTGCTGTTACGGCCTCTTACGCGATCTTGGTTAACCCGTCGATCCCTACGTTTCTCGGCTGCGTGCATAAGCTGAAACGCGAGCCATGCTCATGCATTTGGAGAGCTACTCTTGCACCACCTTTCTTAGATATTCATCAAGGCGCGATAAATCAATACATAAAATACTCTGGTTGCTAAATCCATAGCTAGAAAGCGGTCGTCTCTTTGCAATCCATACTTCTGCTCTTGGTCGTGGGCGAAGGTTCAACTATCACGGCGC
Source organism: Przewalskia tangutica (assembly GCA_029844215.1). NCBI lineage: Eukaryota > Viridiplantae > Streptophyta > Magnoliopsida > Solanales > Solanaceae > Przewalskia > Przewalskia tangutica. The sequence continues at coordinate 42,771,160 of CM056733.1, forward strand.
GATGAGCTGCTTGCATTGTGCTAAACTCTGAGGTGGCGACGTCGCGAACTCCCGAATGAAGCACCACCCGGTGATGATTGGGCTGTGCCTCGTAACCCTGCGTGCTCAACTCGCGACTCCTCGGTCGCCTTGCCCATGGGCTCGGGTTGCCTACGAGGCATAGCGGTGAGGAAAGAAATACGTTAGAGGTCGACTATAACCGCGACTCTAAGCACGATCTCGGAGTGAGAAGAATGGAAACTAATCTAAATATCTTATAGCCTCACGATTATTGGTGTGGTGCGCGACACCGATAATCAAGACTACTAGATACGATCGTAGACACTTTCAGAGGATTAAGCGCTCGATACCACTTTTGTCACGACCGAACGGGCGTGGTCGTGCCTTACCGGGCACCCTAGTGATATAACATCAGTGTCGGCGGAATATAAAACATAACATGAAACAATGTAAAGGAGACACGTGTTTATTTGAAAAAATTGCCTTCGGCATATATATATATAAAAACTTAAATCTGACGATTACATCCCATTACAACTCTGCCTGCGATTACTACGGACCTCTACGAATGATATGACAACAACGACGGGACGGGGCCCGCCATACCACGAATGTAGCACTACAACAACGGGGACTATACGAATAAGCCTCGGAAGCGGAGCTTCCCAACATCGTGATCCTAAGGCGAGGATCGGCGGCGGTGTACCTCACTGCGGCATGAACGCGGCCCCGAAGGAGGTCGATAACAGTACCAAGTATGTGGCGAAAATCGTAAATGAAATCATAGTAGTCTATATAAAGCGGGAGACATGTATGATAACCAAACTACAATTCCTGATAAATAGCGGGCATGTCAAGTCGGGCTCGTGCCCTCGAAAGTCACTCAAATACAACTATGGGTCTCACGCCAACCACATCAATCATGCCCGTGGAATACCTTCCATCTGCCGTGATCTATGATATAAAGCACCACATGAACACGAGTCCCACGTGTCATATAGCATGCGGGGTAAGAAATGCGAAGGCATAGCGACTACTAAAACCCACGATGCAACAAGGTCATAAAGCGTATCATGAGATCTGTCTGAACCGCCATATGATCGGCGGCCACTTGCATGATATCTAATGTCGCGCGTCTAGTCACGGAACTTCCGCGACTCGCGTAGGCCACTCCGATGGCGCGTGAGGTATTCTTCGCATCGAGGGTAGCTACTCCGGCGGCGTCTGGACTCGCGATCCGCGTAGCGCATGAACCGCGTGACCATAAAGGCGCGCGCTAACACGGAACTCCGTAGCTCGCATAGCTCACCTGGACCGCGTAGGTATTCTCGAATCATAGGTCACCTGGACCTTTGAGTCTACCCGCGTCGGTCGACTTAACCCGGAATCATGTCGAGGTGAGTGATATAATACTAACATAACAACTTATCGTTAAACAACATAAAGCGCAACAAGGAAACCCTTTACACAAACATCACAAGATACTAACACACGTAGCATCCTAACATGTTTACTTATCAAATCAACAAGAAAGTATTACAAGGCTATCACAAACCAATACAATCAAGTTATTCACACAAGGTACTTTCTACTTTATGTTAACAAGTTGGGTTTTATCCCCAAAGTACTTCATACATTAACCCTTTAAAGATCTGTTTCTTTCACAAAAGTCACTGATACAGTAGTATAAAAATAGAGGACTATCTTTTAAGTAAACCAAAACACTTCTCTTTGTAAAATCAAGTAACAATATTCTTTCCAAGCGTTCAAGTTTGCCTAATTTCAAATACTCGAGTTTCTCATTTTGAAAGGTTTAGTAGTCCATAGTTTTAATCACTTAATGATATAATTCTCCTTTAAAACCACTTGAGAAACATATGCCTTATATGTGAGTAGGTTATTCTTGTTTATAACAATCTTATTAAAGCGACCATGATCTAGGAAATGTAACATCATTTTGTCGTCTTAGCTTATGCGGATGGAGGTTTCTCTTGGTTTTAATAATACTTTATTAGTCAACACATTTCCCTTTATTAAGCTAACGTGGTTTGTTCGATACTCATTCGATTTAGAAATCGGTAAAATATTATTCCTTTTAAAAACCAAGTACTCATTACTCATGAATGAGGTCTCACACTTTTAACAAAATTCAGATTAATTCAATTAAGTCAAGTCTCTTATCTTTTAAGATCAAGTCTCTTAACTTCTAAAATCAATAAACCATTCTTTTTATCTCTTAAGTCGTTATACCTAACTTCCCATAAAGCTAGTATAACTCTTAGCTTTTAAAACCAAGTATTATTCTTCTTTCAAAAGGGTTCTCAATTCTTTTGAAATACTTCAAGATTCTTATTATTCGGCTTAAGTCAAAAGACATTGCCGTAAAACTACGTTCGATTAACACACGTCGTCACCGTACTATATATATATTCTTTAAAATATCATGCTCGAGAGGATAGGAAGAATCACATACCTCGCGACGATTATCGACTATTAGCAAATAGCTCCAAATCTTGTAGTCAGGCTAGCCTTTTCCACCCTTGAGTAGAATACGCTACTCGCGACTTCAACCTATAATGGTTATACAAGTCTATCAAAGTCTAGACTACTCGGTAGAATAAATCTAGATACAAGATTCTACGGAAAATTGGCAAGACTTCCTTACCCACAAACTTCACAAGTCTCATCAGAATACGGTCTATGTAAGTCTGATTAAATTCCCTTCTTATATACCTTCCTTGTATATAACTTATACTTAATTCTTATACTTGATAGTATGTAAACTTAATTACAATAGGAGACAAGATATTTACCTCGATAAGCCCAAAATTATCCAAGTTTAAATGTCGATCACGAGCAACGTTTAGCTCATACTTTGGGCGCTCAACCCGCTCCAAACAACCCTTAGAAGTTCTACGCAACTTCTTCTTAATACTTCAACCTATGAAGATTTTCCTTAGGGTTTCGGTTTGAGACTAAAAGGGCGTAAGGTAGTATTTCCTGCTCTACGTATAGAAGTAACTTTGGAATACAACAAGGTATAAGGCTAAGGTATTTTGGAATAGTAACAATACTTAGAGAATACTTTTCTACCGGGGTATTTTCACGAGAACAACACCACGAGGAGTGGGTAGGTTTGGCTAGTACCCCTAGGAGGGATACTTTCGGCCAAGGGGGAGGGGGCTCTCGGCCAAGAGGCCTCACAAAGGGGGGAGGGGGAGGCTAGGACGAGAACTCAACACAAAAGGGGGGGGGGGAGGGCTTTCAAGACTTAGAAAATTTTTGGGATGAAGAAGTCTTCAAAGGGGGGGGGGGGGGGGGTATTTATAGGGAAACCAATGGCCATGATCAAGCCAAGTGGGGGGCAAGTGGAGGGCCAAGATTTGCCCAAGTTCCCCCTATCCCTACTCCACAATTTCCTCACAACATTGACCCATGATTTAGGCACAAAACAAGGCACAAAACAAGGCACCAATCGGCCAAGAATCCGCCAACCTTGAGGGTGACAAGTGTCGCCCTCTCGTTGGTCCAAAATATTTCGTCTTTCGGAAAAATCCGCAAAAATTATAAATGACATAGCCGAATTTTTCCCCTCGCAAGCTTTGTAAAACGTTTCGTCGAAAAACGATTCTTTTCGGTAGTTGTGAACAAATATTTTCGATCCTTGCCTATCTTAAGGCTAAAACTTCCGTACGTACGTCCTTACGTACATACTCTGGAAATACGGGGTATAACATATGTATACGAGGACGTACGTTCGAGAATACGACATTTAAATTGGAAAGGAAAAAAGATGTGATTTTTCAACGGAAAAGTTTCCGGATTTTGTGAAGGAAAAATGTTCGTTAAAGGGAATTGGATTCCCAGATTTGGTATTCGGACTTTTTGGAATATTTAAGAATTATGGAATTTTATTTTCGGAATTGGTCACGTGGGGCCCACGGGAGGAAATTTACGGTTTTGTGGGGCCCACTTTATTTTTCGGATTTTTTGGCTTTACGGATATTTTGGGAAGATGAAATATTTTGAACCAATAGGAGGGCGACACGTGTCACCCCCGTGTGGCCATGTTGGCCGAATTGGAGAAGGACAAGTGGGACGTTTTTTAGGTGGACAAGTGGCCCATTTTTGTGGTGGCCACTTGTCCCATTTTTGTGGTGAACAAATGGTTGGCCAACTACACACACACATGTACCCAATCTTCACCATCCACTTGCCTAGATCTTGGCCATTGATTTCCCTATAAATACCCCTTGTGTGCAAGACTTTATTTCATCCACTTTAGAAAGTTTCCAAGGCAAAAATTCCCCTCCCTCCCTTAGTGAGTTCTCATCCAAACACCCCCCACCTTGAGTAGAATTCTTCAAGTATTGTTGTTATTCCAAATACCTTAGCCTAGTATTCCTAGTAGTTTTCCAAAATTATTTCTAATATTAAGAGCCCGGAAATACTACTTTGTTCCTTTAGTCGCCAAACGAAGCCCTAGTAAAATCTTCATAGCTTAGATGAAGTGTTAAGAGAAGTTGTTTAGAAACTTCTAAGGGTTGCTTGGAACGGGTTGGAGCGTAAGGAAGTGGAGCTAAACGTTGCTCAGGATCGACTTATAAACTTGGATAATTTTGGGCTTATCGAGGTAATGATCTTTATCCCCCTATTGTAATTGGAAATTACATGTTGTAGTAGTTAATAATTGAGTATAAGATATATTGGAAGAATCAGTATAAAGAATTGAACTGTATTTACATTGGACTGTATTTACAGTAGACTTGTAGTATTATTGTGGAGTAAAAATTGTATACGTCCGGTTAGACGTGTAACCCCCCCTGGGATTGTTAGTTTTGTAGCAGGCCTCGTTAGAGGAGGATATTTATGTGGTTACGTGGGGAGAGTGCCTTTGAATTTTCCGTAGAATAAGGAACCTTGTACTTAGAATTGTTCTACGAAGAGATCTAGAGGTTGATAGACGTTTTGTGGCCTTTATAGGTTGAAGTACTAAGAGTAGCGTATTCTACTTGAAGGGTGGAAAAGACTAGCAGGGTTACAGTACTTTGGAGCTATTTGCTAATTGTCGATAATCGTCGCGAGGTATGTGAACCTCTTCCTATCTTTTCTAGCATGATTGTGTAAACTATGTAGTACGGTAGACGTACGTGTGCTAAACGAAGTAGGTTGGTTTAAAACATAAAGTGTTATAACGGCTTTATGGGAAGTTTGTTATAACAACTTTATGTAGGAAAAGAAATAGGTTGTGGTTTTTAAAAGATAAGAGACTTGACTTATTAATGACTTGATGTGAAATGCTACGGACTTGGTTTGTGTTAAAAGTTGTGAAACCGCATTTATGAGAAATGGGTAATTGGGTTTTAAAAAGGAATAAGTTATATTGATTTCGGAAATGAGAATAAGTATCGAACAAACCACTACGTTAATAAAGGAAAATGTATTGACTAATTAATTATTATCAAAACCAAGAGAAACCTCCATCCGCATGAAGCTAAGATAAGACAAAATTGTATTACATTTCTAGATCATGCGCTTTAATAAGATTGTCATAAACAAGTATAACCTACTCACACATAGACTTATGTTACTCAAATTGTTTTAAAAGAGATTACGTTGTTAAGTGATTAAGACTATGAGCTATGAAATCTTTCGAAAATAAGAGACTTGAGTATTTGAAATTAGGCAACTTGAACTTTTGGAAAAGAATGTTGTTACTTGATTTTAAAAGGAAAGTGTTTTGTTTAAAAAGGGCATGGTATTGTCTTAATTTGGTTTAAAAGGAAAGTATGGAAGTTGTTTTGGTTTACTTAAAATGTCGATACTCTATTTTGATAATACGGGTGACCTTTGTAAAAGAAATGGATCTTTTAAAAGAATTTAACGACGTAGTACTTTGGGGTTAAAACACGACTTTGGCATAAAATGAAAGTACCTTGAGTTGTGTGTAACTTGCCTATGTTTGCGTGTGATAGCCTTGTCGTGCTAGTATTGTATTTCTATACCACCGCGTCTCGATGGGGCGGCTGATTTGTTATGATCTTACTTGGGCGCACGTGAAGGACGAAGCATTCCAGATGCACGCTTCGTGATTATTATTCCATGGACTAGCTCTCCGAGGTTTTACCGATTCGGCGTATCCGTAGTTAGCCTTCAGATTTGCCCGTCGGTTTTACGAAGTCTCTTGATTCCGCTTGGTATCCGTAATTAGTTCGTGATTTGCCCGACCGCCACGTGGCGCAGTGGTATCCGTAGTTGGCTTTCGATTGCCCCGGGTCGCCGTGGTATGGTTATATAGATTTGTTAGTACGGCTTTGGTATCCGGTAGTTGGCTTTCGTACTTGCCGGTCGATTGATGACGCGACTTTGGTATCGTAGTTAGCCGTCAGATCGCCCGTATGGTTTTATGACACAGTGGGACACGTGTTCATGTGTACTCCTTGGTGTGGTTATCGATATCGCCGAATGGCGGGAAAGGTGTTCCACTGGCACGATTGATGTTGCGGGCATGAGAACCAGAGATATATTTGAGTGATGACTTTGAGGCATGAGTCACGACTTGGCGTGATCGCTACATATTATGTCTCGTAGTTTGGTTATCATATATGTCTCTGTTTTATATAGACTACTATGATTTCATTCTGATTTTCGGGCCACATACTTGGTACTGTTAGCGACCTCCTTCGGGCCGCGTTCATGCCGCAGTAGAGTACACCGATTGTTAATCCTAGCTCATAGGATCACGATCAGCGTTGGGAAGCTCCGTTTCTCCGGAGGCTTATCTTTGGTATAGTCCCCTGTCGTTGTAGGTACTTACATTCAGGGGTATGACGGGGCCCTGTCCCGGCGTTGTTGTTATAACACTCTTAAGTGCGTAGTAATCGTTGTGCGAGTTTGTCTGAGGATGAATCGTCGTTCAAGTTTTATTTATATATTCAGAAAGGTAACCATTTTGGTTAGCCCGTTTTCTTATTTCATTATTGTATATCTTGTTTCATGTGTATGTTTTTATATTCCGCTGATTTTCTCTGATGTTGTATCACTAGGGTGCCCGGGTAAGGCACCAGTCACGGGCCCGGGTTCGGGTCGTGACAGTAAGATTATTTCAGACCAAGAATGAAAGTTAAGTGTGACGATGGGTCGGGTTGTGGGCCAATTGCGGGTCAACCCGTAACCCGGGATGAAGTGGGGTCAGTTCGAGGTGATCCCGCCATGTGATAGGGTCACGAGGGTGCAAGGCCTTAGTCAAGTTAATCGTTGTACATGTTCGTGGACTCGTTCCACCAGGACCGGGTCGTGAGGACCGAGAATGGCCTTAAAAGAAATTGAATATAATATTATTACCTTAAATTATTGGATGTAGTAATTCCAAGGTTTGGAAAACATAAGAAGTGTTTGAAATTATGTACGTGTACTAGGAAGAGTTTGGAAGCACGAGAAGAGTACGACGAGTAAGAAAAGAAGCGAACATGTGTTAAAAGATTGAAATGTTTATAGTATGGGAAGTGAAGGTACGAAGAGAGTATCCTTTTAGGCCATGAAGGGGAGTTAATAGTGATGTTATACACTTTAGATTTAATTCCTCGGTTGGCTTATGATTTATGTATATGCAGGTGTGATGCATTAGGGCCATATGTGGCAAGATTGGTTTCAGAGGGTGTAGTTCCAAAGAGACTATACCTATATTTGTTTTGATTGAACCTAGTACAAACATTCGGGACGAATGTTTCTAAGGGGGCAAGAATGTTACACCCCGTATTTCCAACAGTTTGAGATAAGAACGTACGTGGGAAATTGGGATTTGAATTTTAGAAAGAATGAAAAATTCCGGAAAAATCTCGGAACCTCGTGATGGAAAAAGGTTCATTAATTGGAATAAGATTCTCAAATTTGGTATGTGGGATTCATAGAATATATTAGAATTATGGAATTTTATTTTCGGATTTGGTCATGTGGGGCCCACCCGGGAAATTTTATAATTCTGTGGGGCCCACAAGTTTTTTGATATTTTGGCCAACTATGGACTTTTTGGAGGGTGAAAATATTTTAGACGAATGGTAGGGTGACACGTGGCACACCCCCACCCCCTTGTCTTGGTCTTGGAAGACTTTGACCATTTTAGATATTTTGGAGGCAAGTGGAGGTGGGTCCCACTCCACTTGTCTTGCTACACATAAGGCCATACACTTGTCAAACATCCAACCTTAGAGATATATTATATATACAAGAGAGGAGATGGAAGACAAGTCTTCCAACACTTAGAACATTTTCAAGAAATATATTTTTCCTCTCTATATTGTTGCTCTCGGTTTTGGCTAAGATTCTTGGACAAAAATTCTTAAACCTTCCAAGTTAGTTTATTAACACATGATTAGGGTCCCTAACCTAGTGATTAGCCAAGATAACACACCACTAACCTCAAATCGTCATTGGGCCGAGAATGGTGATGTAACCCTAGGGGTTTCCGTCGACTTTTTGGAAACGAAACGTGAAGAGAAGTTTCTCCTAAGGTTGTTGAGGATACATATATGTGATTGGAACTTGAAGAAGTGGAGCGAAACGAAAATTGCGGACCAAAACGTAGCATTCTGCCCGGGACATTTTTGGGCACAAAAATGAGGTAATGATTCTTCTTTTTCCGCAGTAATTGGATATTACTCATTGTTATAGTATATATATGAACTTGTATTAAGGAAGATATGGAAAATAAAGTGTGCATGCCCTACTTTGGAAGAGTGGGCCGAGAGTAGCACTTTTGTCGACAATAGATTCGTTGATTTTTATTGTCGTTATTTTCACGTATTTCATGTTATATAATGAAGGAAATATTGTGGATATAGATTATATAAAATATATAACATGCTGGAATGAGAATTGGGTTAAAAGGAATTAAGGAAAAGGATTTGTATTGTTGTAGTTGTTAGCCGAAAACTGCCTAAAACTGTTAGACGTCGTTGTGTCATTTTATGGACTGTTTTGGGGTGTTATTATGCTGGAAAATCAGCCCATAAACATGCATGATTAATGTAGTAGTTGGCTAATGGAAGTCCTAAAGAATAAGGGTGTTAAAGGCTTCACATTGTACCCTTAATAATGGATTAATTGTGGATTGTTTTATATAAATTGTGGGATCCCCTTTGGTTAACTATTGGTTGCGCCTTAAATTTGGCTTGTTGGTTGATGAATACGGGTCTTAGAAAAGGTGGAAAAGTACGTAGAAACAAAGGAAGTGCTGCCCGATTTTCCGTAGAATTAGAGGGCAATTATTTGGTATAAGTCTTACAATAGTAAGTATGATATTGATAGAAGTACTATGGACATTTAAGGTTGAATAACTACGTGTAGCAGAGTCTACTTGGCTTAAGGAATAGCCGATGAAGTTGAAGTACTTTGGAGCATTTTGCTACTTGTCGTATTGGTTAGTCGTCACGAGGTATGTGAACTTCTTCTTTATATAGACATGAGTATTTTTATGGTATACTTGTATTGTTATTAGGAGTATACATGACTTGATATTTGAAGTATACTTGCCCTGTTGTTAGGAGTATACTTGTCTTGATATTTGAAGTATACGTGTCTTGTTGTTAGGAGTACACATGACTTGTTCTTGAGTATACTTTCCTTGTCATAGGAAGTATTCATGTTATTGATTTTATGCTAAATGCATGTCTAGAATATTCCTAAGTTCTTACCAAGTCTTATGGTGGATGTTGGTAAGAGTCGTTAGGAAGTATTGGAGTCGAGTGACCTTGCTAATTTACTATACTAATGAGAATAGGTATCGAACAAGCCATTACAGCGTTAATGAAAATGTATCGACAATCAATTATATTGAAATAAGTAGAATTCTGCATCTGCATAGAAACTAAGATAAGACAAAATTGTATTACATTTTCTAGATCATGGCTGATTTAACAAGATCGTTATAAACTAGTATAACCTATTCACGGCTCATAAAATTATTAATTTTGTAAGTACATGAGACTTGGTTTTGAAAAGTATATGTTACTTGATTTTGAAAGGGGAAGTAACTTGAGTTAAAGGTATACATTACTTGATTGATTTAAAGAGAATAAATGATTTGATTGGAAAGAGTAAGTGACTTGATTTAAAGGCATAAGTTACTTGGTTTTAAAAGTATAAGTGACTTGAGTTTAAAAGAGTAAGTAACTTGGTTTTAATACTGAAAGTACTTTTGGGTCCAACGCCCTAATATTTCATGAAACGATTCTTTTATAAAGAATACATGTGCAAAGTACTTTGGGTTCAATTCCCTTACATGACATGATAATGCCTTGGTTGTATTAAAAGGAAAGATGTGGTAGTACTTTAGTTTTCTAAAATGAAGGTGGTTATAACGGCTTTATGGGAAGTTGTTATAACAAGTTTTGTGGAAAGTCAAGGGATGGTTTAAAATGTTTTAAGGAAATCGTGTGAGAATGTCCATGATTAAGTCCTCAATATAATACATGATATGTGGCACTTTGATGTTCAAAGATGTTTTAAAGTAGCACGTGAGGTCTAGTATCTTGATTTGCCAAAATCATATCTTAGAAAGATACTTGGAATGATAAGTGTCTCAATTTCCTAAATGATGGTTTCAAAATGATACATGTATTGAATTCTACTTCCTAACGATACATGTAGTACTTGTGTTTTCCTAAAATGAAAATTTAGTTTATAAAGTGAATGTATGGCTCACATACATTGTGGAAATGGACTTTAATCCTTAGTGATGCAAGGTGTGTTATTGCCTTGATAGTACATGGTATTGTCTTGATTTGCTAAAATGATGGTTTATTCATTTTATGATGATGAGAGTCAAGGATTATCTTAACTTGTATATGTTGTTCATGATAGCCATTGGTGCTAGTGTTATGAGTAGAAATGCGGGGTAAACCCCCAAGACGTTATACACCTCTTGAGTATAAATGTGGGGTAAACCCCCAAGACATTATACACCTTCTGAGTATAATTGCGGGGTAAACCCCCAAGACATTATAAATTTTCATGGATTTGCTACCCATGATGCGAGTATGGCGGATATACTCATTGCGGGCCCACAGGGTCCATGCGGGTGAAATAGTCCTATGCGAGGAATACCTCAGGCGGGTCCACATGACCTATGCGGGTGAAATAGTCCTATGCGAGGAATACCTCATGCGAGTCTACGTGACCTATGCGAGTGAAACAATCCTATGCGAGGAAATTGCCTCATACAGGTCCACGTGACATATGCGGGTGAAATAGACCCATGGTTAGTATTGTATAATGTCTTTGAGGGCATGCGTCCCTAACTTTGACATAACTGGTTATATATTATGCGCGTTACATGATGACAGTGATGTTGTATTCCACGAGCATGCTTCTGTGATATTATATGCTGAGGGCAGGTGTTCCTGATTTTGACATGGCTTTCATATGTGAAAGTGGTACGGTGTTATAGTAGTACAGTGATACAAGGCACAGTTGGATCTGATTGTTATATGACACGGTAGGATCTGGTATTTGATTTTCATACTTGCCCCTGTCATTCTTTTGTAGAGTTATGATTTTGTTTACTGTACTGTATTTTCGTTCCATACTTGGTACCTATTGTACTGACCCCCTTCGGGGGGCTGCGTTCATGTCCGCAGGTCTAGGTACACAATTGTGGATGCATGAGCTTAGGATCCGTGTTCAGCATTTTGGGATAGCTCTATTGTTCTGGAGCTTGTCATTATGGATAGGTTTATTCAGAGGTACGGCGGGGCCTTGTCCCGTCATAGTATTTGTCCAAAATCTTAGAGGTCTATTTTCATATGTGGGCTGGACTAGCTAGAGTTGTATTTACATTGTTGGACAGTGTAGACCCTTTTTGGGTGATTTATATTATGGCAGCCTTATCGGCTTTGCCTTGTTTTTTTTTTAAAAAAATGTTATTTATCTTCCCCGGTATATTGTATTGTATGAATAGGAGGGTGCTCAGGTAGGACACCAGTCACGGGTCCGGGGTTCGGGGTGTGACAGAGTGGTATCTGAGCAGTTAGTCCTCGGAATGTCTACAGACCGTGTCTTGTAGAGTCTTGGGTATGGGTATTTGTGCACCATACTTATACACAGGAGACTACATGATATTTAGGATTGGTTTCTATTCTTCTTACTCTAAGGTCGTGCGATAGAGTTGTATTGTCAGGATGGTCTTTCCCTAACAGTTATTGTGATTGCAGCTTTGAGAAAGGCAACAGTGGCCCATAACAGATTTTATGGATTGCGTATCCAGGTTGGTAAAAATTATCGTATAGTAGGTATATTGAGGAAGTATATCTGTACGAATATATTTATTTGGAGACGTAGTATGTTACCTAGAATGATTATGGTTTAGCAGGAGTTGGTTAAGCCTTAGTAATTACTTGGAAGGTGTGAAACAGTTTATTGAACCCACACCTAGACTTTATTTATGTACTGATTTGGAATGGTCAGAAGGTAATGAACGGTCTGAGATTGTGATAGACTCTTAAAAGAGATCATGTTTTATTGATTTGATAACATACCATGTTGTTAGATTAAGCTGTGTTGTACGCTTAAGTGATTGTGTGAATAATAATGGTATGGAATAAATAGAGTTGTTGTGATAAAGACAACAAGATTTTAAGAAGCTACATTTCCCGTATGTTGGGACTGATAATGTAAGCTTGGGACATGGAATAATTGTGAACCTTAGAATATTGATAACCGCTGAGACCTTAGATGTACAAGGCCTTCTCGGGTAGTAAGATTATTTCAGACCAAGAATGAGAGTTAAGTGTGACGATGGGTCGGGTTGTGGGCCAATTGCTGGTCAACCCGTAACCCGGGATGAAGTGGGGTCAGTTCGAGGTGGTCCCTCCATGTGATAGGGTCACGAGGGTGCAAGACCCTAGTCTAGTTAATCGTTGTACTGGTTCGTGCACGCGTTCCACCAGGACCGAGTCGTGAGGGCCGAGAATGGCCTTAAAAGAAATTGAATCTTGTATTATGACCTTAAATTGTTGGATGTAGTAATTCCAAGGTTTGGAAAACAGAAGCAGTGTTTGAAATTATGTACTTGTATTAGGAAGAGTTTGGAAGCACGAGAAGAGTACGACGAGTAAGAAAATAAGCGAACATGTGTTAAAAGATTGAAGTGTTTATAGTATGGGAAGTGAAGGTACGAAGAGAGTATCTTTTTAGGCCATGAAGGGGAGTTAATAGTGATGTTATACACTTTAGATTTAATTCCTCGGTTGGCTTATGATTTATGTATATGCAGGTGTGATGCATTAGGGCCATATGTGGCATGATTGGTTTCAGAGGGTGTAGTTCCATGGAGACTATACTTATATCTGTTTAGATTAAACCAAGTACAAACATTCGGGACGAATGTTTCTAAGGGGGAAGAATGTTACATCCCGTATTTCCAACAGTTTGAGATAAGAACGTACGTGAGAAATTGGGATTTGAATTTTAGAAAAAATGAAAAATCTCGGAACCTCGTGAAGGAAAAAGGTTCATTAATTGGAATATGATTCTCAAATTTGGTTTGTGGGATTCATAGAATATATTAGAATTATGGAATTTTATTTTCGGATTTGGTCATGTGGGGCCCACCCGGGAAATTTTATAATTTTGTGGGGCCCACAAGTTTTTTGATATTTTGGCCAATTATGGACTTTTTGGAGGGTGAAAATATTTTAGACGAATGGTAGGGTGACATGTGACACACCCCCCACCCCTTGTCTTGGTCTTAGAAGACTTTGACCATTTTAGATATTTTGGAGACAAGTGGAGGTGGGTCCCACTCCACTTGTCTTGCTACACATAAGGCCATACACTTGTCCAGCATCCAACCTTAGAGATATATTATATATACAAGGGAGGAGGTGGAAGACAAGTCTTCCAACACTTAGAACATTTTCAAGAAATATATTTTTCCTCTTTATATTGTTGCTCTCGGTTTTGGCTAAAATTCTTGGACAAAAAATCTTAAACCTTCCAAGTTAGTTTATTAACACATGATTAGGGTCCCTAACCTAGTGATTAGCCAATATATCACACCACTAACCTCAAATCTTCATTGGGCCGAGAATGGTGATGAAACCCTAGGGGTTTTCGTTGACTTTTTGGAAGTGAAACGTGAAGAGAAGTTGCTCATAAGGTTGTAGATGATACATATATGTGATTGGAATTTGAAGAAGTGGAGCAAAACGAAAACTGCGGACCAAAACGTAGCATTCTGCCCGGGAAGTTTTTGGGCACAAAAATGAGGTAATGATTCTTCTTTTTCTGCAGTAATTGGATATTACTCATTGTTATAGTATATAGATGAACTTGTATTAAGGAAGATATGGAAAATAAAGTTAGCATGCCCTACTTTGGAGGAGTGGGCCGAGAGTAGCACTTTTGTCGACAACAGATTCATTGATTTTTATTGTAGTTATTTTCATGTATTGCATGTTATATAATGAATGAAATATTGTTGGATATAGATTATATAACTTATATAACATGTTGGAATGAGAATTGGGTTAAAAGGAATTAAGGAAAAGGACTTTGTATTGTTGTAGTTGTTGTTAGCCGAAAACTGTCTAAAACTGTTAGACGTTGTTGTGTCATTTTATGGACTGTTTTGGGGTGTTATTATGCTATAAAATCAGTCCCTAAACATGCATGATTAATGTAGTAGTTGGCTAATGGAAGTCCTAAAGAATAAGGGTGTTAAAGGCTTCACATTGTACCTTTAATAATAGATTAATTGTGGACTGTTTTATAAAAATTGTGGGACAGAATTTTACACGTCCAGTTAGGCGTGTATTCCCCTTTGGTTATCTATTGGTTGCGCCTTAAATGTGGCTTGTTGGTTGATGAATACGGGTCTTAGAAAAGGTGGAAAAGCACGTAGAAACAAAGGAAGTGCTGCCCGATTTTTCGTAGAATTAGAGGGCAATTATTTGTTATAAGTCTTACAATAGTAAGTATGATATTGATAGAAGTACTATGGACATTTTAAGTTGAAGTACTACGTGTAGCAGAGTCTACTTGGCTTAAGGAATAGCCGATGAAGTTGAAGTACTTTGGAGCATTTTGCTACTTGTCGTATTGGTTAGTCGTCATGAGGTATGTGAACTTCTTCTTTCTATAGGCATGAGTATTTTTATGGTATACTTGTCTTGTTATTAGGAGTATACATGACTTGATATTTGAAGTATACTTTCCCTGTTGTTAGGAGTATACTTGCCTTGATATTTGAAGTATACTTGACTTGTTGTTAGGAGTATACATGACTTGTTCTTGAGTATACTTTCCTTGTCATAAGAAGTATTCATGTTATTGATTTTATGCTAAAGGCATGTCTAGAATATTCCTAAGTTCTTACCAAGTCTTATGGGGGATGTTGGTAAGAGTCGTTAGGAAGTATTGGAGTCGAGTGACCTTGTTAATTTACTACACTAATGAGAATAGGTATTGTTACACCCCGTAATTCCAGGGCATGTTTATAAGAACGTACGTAAGAACTCAGAAATGTTAAGATTTGAGACTAGTAAAAATTTATCGGAATTATGGAATTGTCGGAAAACAAAATATTGCGACGAATGGGAGGGTTACACGTGTCACCCCCTAGTTGGTCTTGGAACGAATTGGGCATGGATAAAATGGTCATTTGACCATTAATGAGATGACCAAGTCTTGCTAAGTCTAAGAGCTTGATATTGTTGACTTAGTCAAGAGCCACTTGGCTTGATCTTTTAGTAGATTGGATCCAAACCATCCATATGTATTAATCTTGACCCTCCATGTTGTTATATAGTAACACTACTAGCAAGACAAGCTCCCACACTTAGCTAAATTTTCAAGAAAATTGGATGAACTCTTGAAGGAGCTCTCGGGTTCTAAGGTTTCAAAAGAAAAAAAAATTAGTTTGTTGTTCAATAAGCTCCACACTTTAAACCAAGGTTCATAAGGGTATTGTAAGGGTATCTCAATAGAAAGATCCCGGAAAAGTGGCGTTTCCATATTAGTCGCAAGGTGAAAACCTAGTCACTTTCCTAGGTTTGGATTGGAAACTTAAGGAAAGTTGTTTGTGATCTTCTAAGGGCTTCAAGTGGCGGATTGGAGTGTCAAGGAGAGGCTCTAAGTTGCTAGGGAGAGACTTCGGATCTTGAAGTGGATTAAGGCTCGTTAAGGTAACAATCTTGTTCTCTTTAGTATTATAAGATTACATATTGTTGTAGCCTTACATTTTAACTAGCATGAAGTATATGTATTGAAGATTGATAAGTGTTATGGATTGTAGAAGCCTAAATCCGAAATGACATTGTGAGCCTTTTGAAATTGAAATACAATTTGGTCGTTAATTAGAATCGTCGCATGTTATCTACTTGAAGATTGTAGTTGTTATAATCGATTGCGGTGTTATACCCCGTATTTCCAGAGTATGTACGTGAGGGCGTACGTACAAAAGTTTGAGCCTTAAGTAGGCATTAGGGACGGAATTTGTGCACAACTAGCGAAAAGAATCGTTTTCCGACGAAACGTTTTCCGAACTTTGCGAAGGGAAAATTACGGCTATGTCATTTATAATTTTTGCGGATTTTTCCGAGAGATGAAATATTTTGGACCAACGAGAGGGTGACACTTGTCACCCTCAAGTAGACGGCAAGGTGAGACATCTTGGCACGTTTTTTGCCTTTCTTTTGGTCAAGGGTTAGGTAGGATATTTTGTGTGGTAGATGGATAAGGTACACTTGCCCAAATCCTCACCCTACACTTGCCCACCACTTGTCTTGATCTTGGACATTGAACGTCCTATAAATACCCCTCAAATGCAAGACTTATTCTTCATCCACAAATCATTTTCCAAGTCTAAAAACCCTCTCCCCCTTAGTGTAGTTTTCGTCCAAGGTTCCCCTCCCCCTTTGAGAAGCCTTGCCAAACCAACCCCTTCCTTGAGTTGTTTTCAGAAATACACCCCCGGTAGAAAAGTATTCTCCAAGTATTGTTACTATTCCAAAATACCTTGGCCCAAATACCTTGTAGTATTCCAAGGTTACACCTATACTAAAAGCCCAGAAATACTATTATACTTCCCTTCAGTCACAAAAACGAAACCTTAAGGAAAATCTTCATAGTCGGTTGAAGTGTTAAGTAGAAGTTGTGTAGAACTTCTAAGGGTTTCTTGGAGCGAATTGGAGCGTTCAGAATTGGAGTTAAACCTTGCTCAGGATCGACATATAAACTTGGATAATTTTAGGCTTATCGAGGTAAATACTCTTGACCTTCTATTGTAATTGGGAATTACATACTGTAGTAGTAGAGAATTGAAATGTAATAGAAGGATATTACAGAAAAGAATTTAACTGAAATCACATCAGAAGAATATTAAAGAAGAAGACCGAATCAGATTTACATACGATGTATTTACTGAGACTTGTGTAGTTTGGCGGGTAGGGAAGTGCCCAATTTTCCGTAGAATAAGGAATCAGTATCTAGAATTATTCTGCAGAGTAGTCTAGACGTTGATAGACTTGTATGGCCGTTATAGGTCAAGATCGCAAGTAGCGTATTCTACTCGAAGGGTGGAAAGGGCTAGCTGGACTGATTTTGGAGCGTTTTGCTAATAGTCGATAATCGTCGCGAGGTATGTGATTCTTCCTATCCTCTTGAGCATGATATTATAAAAGAATATATATATAGTACGGTAGACGTACGTGTGTTAACTGAACGTGGTTTTACTTCGATGTCGTTTGACTTGAGTTTTAAATAATAAGAGTCTTGAAGTATTTCAAAAGAATTAAGAATCGCTTTTGAAAGAAGAGTAATACTTTTTGAAAGTTTAAGAGTTATACTAGCTTTATGGGAAGTTAGGTATAACAACTTAAGAGAGATAAAAAGAATGGTTTATTGACTTTAGAAGTTAAGAGACTTGATCTTAAAAGATGTTTACTTGACTTAATTGAATTGATATGAATTTTGTTAAAAGTGTGAAACCTCATTCATGAGTAATGAGTACTTGGTTTTAAAGAATAATGTTTCTTGATTTGAAATGAGAATAAGTATCGAACGAACCACTGCAGCGTTAATAAAGGAAAATGTATTGACAAGTAAGTAATTATATTAAAACCAGTAGAAACCTCCATCTGCATAGAAACTAAGATAAGACAAAATTGTATTACATTTCCTAGATCAGGGCTGCTTTAATAAGGATTGTTATAAACAAGAATAACCTACTCACACATAAGTCATATGTTACTCAAATTGTTTTAAAAGAGAATTATGTTATTAAGTGATTAAGACTATGAACTACGAAACCTTTCGAAAATGAGAAACTTGGGTATTTGAAATTAGGCAAACTTGAACTTTGGGAAAAGAATGTTGTTACTTGACTTTAAGAAGGAAAGTGTTTTGGTTTAAAAAGAAGGGCATAATATTGCCTTAGTTGATTTTAAAAAGGAAAACATGGCATTATCTTAATCTGTCTTAAAAGAGCGTTTAAATGTTATGGTCAATTCTATACCGCGTTCATGGGATGAACCGGGAATGTATTTCACACGACACCGCGTTCATGGGATGAACCGGGAATGTATTCCATACGATTCCACCTCGAGTCCCATGAGATGGGCCGAGACATGTACGATTCCTATCGAGTTCCATGAGATGGGCCGAGACATGTGCGATACCTATCGAGTCCCATGAGATGGGCCGAGACATGTGCGATACCTATCGAGTCCCATGAGATGGGCCGAGACATGTGCGATACCTATCGAGTCCCATGAGATGGGCCGAGACATGTGCGATACCTATCGAGTCCCATGAGATGGGCCGAGACATGTGCGATACCTATCGAGTCCCATGAGATGGGCCGAGACATGTGCGATTCCTATCGAGTCCCACGAGATGGGCCGAGACATGTATTCCATACGATTCCTATCGAGTCCCATGAGATGGGCCGAGACATGTATTCCACACGATTCCACCTCGAGTCCCATGGGATGGGCCGAGACATGTTATACGTATCACACGATTTATACCTAGACTGCCGGCAGTGAGGAAGGAGTTCCACGGGCACGAGGGATGACTTTGAGGGCGTGAGTCCCTGACTTGACATGACTGTTTTTATATTGCGAACTGTAGTTTTGTTATCATACATGTCTCCTATTTTATTTTAGACTGTTATGATTTCATTTACAGTATTTTTCGCCACATACTGGTACTTGCCAGATCGACCTCGGGCCGCGTCATGCCGCAGTAGGTACACCGGTTGTTGATCCTCGCCATAGGATCACCGCTCAGTAATGGAAGCCCGCTTTCTCGAGGCTTATCTTTTGCATGTTTCACGAGTTGTAGGTTCTTGTACATTCAGGGGTATGGCGGGGCCCTGTCCCGTCATAGGTGTTGTTACATTCTTAGAGGTCTGTAGTACTGTTGTGGGCAGGTTTGTAAATGGGGATGTAACTGTTCAAAGTTTTATTATATATACATGCCGAAAGGCGATATTTTCATGGATAAACTGTTCTCATTTTATAATTGTTTCATGTCTTATTTTATATTCCGCTGATTACTCTGATGTATGACTACTTGGGTGCCCGGGTAAGGCACCAGTCACGGGCCTCGGAACGGGTCGTGACAAAAGTGGTATCAGAGCAGTTAATCCTCGGAAAGTGTCTACAGACCGTGTCTAGTAGAGTCTTGATTATCGGTGTGTTGTGCACCACATCTATAATCAGGAGGCTGCAAGACATTTAGGATTGGTTTCCATTCTTCTCATTCTGAGATCGTGCCTTAGAGCTGTGTTATAAGTTGGACCCCTCTGACGTATTTCATTTTTACCAGTTATGCCTCCGCGCAAGGCAATCCGGGCCCAGATGGGTAAGGCAGCCGAGGGAGCTGCTAGTAGGATACAGAGGAGTACGGGGGCGCAGGCCCAGTCATTACCTGAGATAGTGCTTCAGACGGTAATTTTTGCGCCGCCACTTCAAAGAGTTTAGTCGCGGCATGGTCGCCGAGACCACGATACCGAGCCTCCACCCCACACCAGGCGTAGGAGTTGGGGTACAAAGAGATGGCCCGCCATCGCCGTGATCGTGGCGAACATGAGGATAGGGCCGACGCAGCAGCCCGAAGAGTACCCATGGTTCACCCGAGATCGGATAGTTTGAGGCTACGGACTTTCGAGTCAGAGCCCGCCAGAGTTCTACGGTCGAGGCACGAGGATGATCCGCAGGAGTTCATTCGGCGATTCTGATGGATCATGAGAGTGATCAAGGCTTCGGAGACCGAGTCGGTGGTCTTAGGTTCGCATCGGCTGCGTGATACTGCAGTCGACTGGTTTGATTCGTGGGAGCTGTCCCGGGGAGAGTATGCACTTCCAGCCGTATGGGACGAGTTCTCGGGGGCATTTCTTGCACATTTCTTGCCTCCACAGATGAGAAGGGTTCGGGCCGACAGATTTTTGACGTTGAGGCAGACCGGGCGTACGGTTCGGGAATACAATGTGGAGTTTGACTCATTAGCTCGGTACGTCCCCGCATTGGTAGCTGACATGGAGGACAGAGTGCACCGCTACGTCACCGGGCTGGATGACTACTTGGAAGAGGCTTGTTCGGGTGTAGCTCTTCAGCCGGGCATGGACATTGCCCGCATGCAGGCTTATGCACGGGATGTGAGGAGCGGAGAGGTCGACGGAATGACCGAGATCAGCAGAAGAGGGCCAGGACAGTAGGGTCCTTGGTAACTTTCGAGGCGGACCGCCTCAGCAGCAGGTTAGTTATGTACCTCCGCCAAGATGCAGTGGTCCTCCGCGCCTTCGTGACGCTCAGGTATTCGTGAGCTGGTCGAGCTCGTGGCTTCGTTCGCGGTATACGGGTTCTAGCCGGGGTTCATGCTTTCCTCAGTGTGCACGATGCGACAAACGTCATCCCGGGGAGTGTCGTCTTCTTACTGGTGCTTGTTTCACCTGCGGCCGTCAGGGCCATGTGACGAGGGACTGTCCTAAAAGGAGGGATACAGGTAGAATGACGCAGCCTACCGGGTCAGTAGCAGGATCATCGCCTTCATGCCTATGCGCCTGCAGGCGTGCCTATGATTAGAGTGGAGCAGATGGTACAGGTATATTCTTACCCCTCTAGAGACTAGTATGCGTAGATGATATGATGAAGTGCTAAGTATTATGTTCAGATAGCATTATGTTAAAATTGTGTTTAGAAACATGGTTAGTTAGAAGGGTAAGTTTGGGGACAGGGAAAGTGTGAGCCTTAGAGTTTTATACGTAGAGACCTTAGATGCGAGGCCATCTTGAGTAAAAGATTTATGTTTGTGTTGACCTTTATCAGAGTGCATAATATACGTGGGATATATTTTTTTGTGATAAGTCCCTGGGTGGTATGAAATGAAAGAGGGTAGTTGAGCTAAGAAGACCACTAGGTTTTCGTGACTTGATTTATGAGATTGTTCCGGATCGGGGGAACAAGTGTTTAGCGCGATAGCGGGTCGGGTTGAGGACCAATCGCGGGTCAACCCGCGACCTGAAATGTGGTGGGGTCAGTTCGAGGTGGTCCCGCCAGGTGGCAGGGTAACGAGGGTGCTAGGCCCAGGTTTAGGTAACCATCGTATGAGTTCGTGGATATGTTCGACCAGAATCGGATCGTGAAGGCCGGGGATGGCCTTAAAGGAGATTGAGGCTAGTAAGATGACCAAGTTTGGAGGTAGTGACTCCGGAGATTTTGGAAACTGAAGCGATGACTGAAGTATGGTACGTATACTAGAAAGAGTTCAAGTGTTCGAGAAGAGTACGACGAGTGAGAAAAGAAGTGAACGTGTGTTATTTTTTTGCGGCCAGGTGTGGCGTTGACAACTTGTTAGAGGAACTTTATCGTTATCCGTCTTGAGAAGGAACATTCGGGACGAATGTTTCTAAGGAGGGGAGAATGTTATACCAGATTTCGCAGTATGTACGTGAGGGCGTACGTACAAAAGTTTGAGCCTTAAGTAGGCATTAGGGACGAAATTTGTGCACAACTAGCGAAAAGAATCGTTTTCTGACGAAACGTTTTCCGAACTTTGCGAAGGGAAAATTACGGCTATGTCATTTATAATTTTTGCGGATTTTTCCGAGAGATGAAATATTTTGGACCAACAAGAGGGTGACACTTGTCACCCTCAAGTAGACGGCAAGGTGAGACATCTTGGCACGTTTTTTGCCTTTCTTTTGGTCAAGAGTTAGGTAGGATATTTTGTGTGGTAGATGGATAAGGTACACTTGCCCAAATCCTCACCCTACACTTGCCCACCACTTGTCTTGATCTTGGCCATTGAATGTCCTATAAATACCCCTCAAATGCAAGACTTATTCTTCATCCACGAATCATTTTCCAAGTCTAAAAACCCTCTCCCCCTTAGTGTAGTTTTCGTCCAAGGTTCCCCTCCCCCTTTGAGAAGCCTTGGCCGAAACCAACCCCCCCTTCCTTGAGTTGTTTTCGTAAAATACACCCCCCCTTGGTAGAAAAGTATTCTCCAAGTATTGTTACTATTCCAAAATACCTTGGCCCAAATACCTTGTAGTATTCCAAGGTTACACCTATACTAAAAGCCCAGAAATACTATTATACTTCCCTTCAGTCACAAAAACGAAACCCTAAGGAAAATCTTCATAGTCGGTTGAAGTGTTAAGTAGAAGTTGTGTAGAACTTCTAAGGGTTTCTTGGAGCGAATTGGAGCGTTCAGAATTGGAGCTAAACCTTGCTCAGGATCGACATATAAACTTGGATAATTTTGGGCTTATCGAGGTAAATACTCTTGACCTTCTATTGTAATTGGGAATTACATACTGTAGTAGTAGAGAATTGAACTGTAATAGAAGGATATTACAGAAAAGAATTTAACTGAAATCACATCAGAAGAATATTAAAGAAGAAGATCGAATCAGATTTACATAGATTGTATTTACTGAGACTTGTGTAGTTTGGCGTAGGGAAGTCACGCCCAATTTTCCGTAGAATAAGGAATCAGATTCAGAATTATTCTGCAGAGTAGTCTAGACGTTGATAGACTTGTATGACCGTTATAGGTTGAAGTACTGCAAGTAGCGTATTCTACTCGAAGGGTGGAAAGGGCTAGCCGGATTCATGATTGGAGCGCTTTTGCTAATAGTCGATAATCGTCGCGAGGTATGTGATTCTTCCTATCCTCTTGAGCATGATATTTTAAAAGAATATATATATAGTACGGTAGACGACGTGGTGTTAACTGAACGTGGTTTTACTTCGATGTCTTTTGACTTGAGTTTTAAATAATAAGAGTCTTGAAGTATTTCAAAAGAATTAAGAATCGCTTTTGAAAGAAGATTAATACTTTTTGAAAGTTTAAGAGTTATACTAGCTTTATGGGAAGTTAGGTATAACAACTTAAGAGAGATAAAAAGAATGGTTTATTGACTTTAGAAGTTAAGATACTTGATCTTAAAAGATAAGCGACTTGACTTAATTGAATTGATATGAATTTTGTTAAAAGTGTGAAACCTCATTCATGAGTAATGAGTACTTGGTTTTAAAGAATAATGTTTTACCGATTTCGAAATGAGAATAAGTATCGAACGAACCATCGCAGCGTTAATAAAGGAAAATGTATTGACAAGTAAGTAATTATATTAAAACCAGAGAAACCTCCATCCGCATGAAGCTAAGATAAGACAAAATTGTATTACATTTCCTAGATCGTACGCTTTAATAAGGATTGTTATAAACAAGAATAACCTACTCACATAAGGCATATGTTACTCAAATTGTTTTAAAAGAGAATTATGTTATTAAGTGATTAAGACTATGAACTACGAAACCTTTCGAAAATGAGAAACTTGGGTATTTGAAATTAGGCAAACTTGAACTTTGGGAAAAGAATGTTGTTACTTGACTTTAAGAAGGAAAGTGTTTTGGTTTAAAAAGAAGGGCATAATATTGCCTTAGTTGATTTTAAAAAGGAAAACATGGCATTATCTTAATCTGTCTTAAAAGAGCGTTTAAATGTTATGGTCAATTCTATACCGCGTTCATGGGATGAACCGGGATTGTATTTCACACGACACCGCGTTCATGGGATGAACCGGGAATGTATTCCATACGATTCCACCTCGAGTCCCATGAGATGGGCCGAGACATGTACGATTCCTATCGAGTTCCATGAGATGGGCCGAGACATGTGCGATACCTATCGAGTCCCATGAGATGGGACGAGACATGTGCGATACCTATCGAGTCCCATGAGATGGGCCGAGACATGTGCGATACCTATCGAGTCCCATGAGATGGGCCAAGACATGTGTGATACCTATCGAGTCCCATGAGATGGGCCGAGACATGTGCGATACCTATCGAGTCCCATGAGATGGGCTGAGACATGTGCGATTCCTATCGAGTCCCACGAGATGGGCCGAGAGATGTATTCCATACGATTCCTATCGAGTCCTATGAGATGGGCCGAGACATGTATTCCACACGATTCCACCTCGAGTCCCATGGGATGGGCCGAGACATGTTATACGTATCACACGATTTATACCTAGACTGCCGACAGTGAGGAAGGAGTTCCACGGGCATGAGGGATGACTTTGAGGGCGTGAGTCCCTGACTTGACATGACTGTTTTTATGTTGCTAACTGTAGTTTTGTTATCATACATGTCTCCTGTTTTATTTGCATCGTTATGATTTCATTTACGATTTTTCGCCACATACTGTACTGCCAGATCGACCTCCTTCGGGGCCGCTCATGCCGCAGTAGAGGTACACCGCTTGTTGATCCTCGCCATAGGATCACTCAACAGATTGGAAGCTCCGCTTTCTCCGAGGCTTATCTTTTGCATGTTTCTCGAGTCAGAGTTCTTGTACATTCTGTGGTATGGGCCCCGTCCTGGCCATAGGTGTTGTTACATTCTTAGAGGTCTCAGTAGTACTGTCAGGCGTGTTTGTAAATGGAGATGTAACTGTTCAAAGTTTTATTATATATACATGCCGAAAGGCGATATTTTCATGGATAAACTGTTCTCATTTTATAATTGTTTCATGTCTTATTTTATATTCCGCTGATTTCTCTGATGTATGACTACTTGGGTTCCCGGGTAAGGCACCAGTCACGGGCCCCGGAACGGGTCGTGACATGCGGCTTGATATCATGTTATACTAAACAACTTGGATTGAAAAGGAATTGGAACAGACTTTGTATTGTTGTCGCTCAAATTGCCGAAAATGATATTGTATGTTGGACTAGTTTGATATCAATTGTGGGGCGGAATTTTACACGTCTTGTAGGCGTGTAATCCCCTATTGTTAACTACTTTGTTGAGCCTTAAATGTGGCGTGTTTGGCTATTGAATTCAGGCTTTGAAAAGGTGGAAAAGTATGTAGAAACAAAGGAAGTGCTGTCCGATTTTCCGTTGAATTTAGTGACTTTACACTTAGAATATTCTACGTTTGAAGTAAGAAGTGAATAGACGTATTATGGTCATTATAGGTTGACATACTACGTACGACATATTGGACTTAACAAGTGGATTGAACCGAAGAGGTATGTGGAACTTTCTTATCTCTTGAGCATGAATAATTGTAAATATATAGTACGGTAGACGTACGAGATTTTGACAATCTAGTCCATTTGGTATCCTTGGTTTATTTTTTAAGAATGTCCAAGTTGGTTGAGTTAGGGAATTAACTTACTTGTTTGAAAATATTGAGGATACCTTAGTTTCTAAAGGTTAAGAGACTTAAAGTATTTTGAATGTATATGATACTTGTTTTGGTTGGAAAGTTTAAGTCTCTTGGTTATAAAGAAGAATGTAAGTATCTAAAGTATAAAGTTAATATAACGACTTTATGGGAAGTTGGTTATAATAGCTTTATGGAAAGTTAAAAAGAGTGGTTTACTCTAAGTAATGTAAGTTTGATAAATGACTTGAAATAATGAAAGGCAAATTGATTTGAAGGCATCAATTGCTTAAAGTTTTAAAAGAAAGAAGTCACTTGATTTAGAAACCTATACATGTATTTCTAAAAGGTATTGTGACTTGTCTTAAAAAGTAGATATGACTTGATACTACGGTTATTAGTATCTTGGAAGTTTTATATGAAAAATAGTCATTTTAAAAGAATAGAAGCACGTAGTACTTTGGGTTAAATTCCCTGATTTTTAAAATGACATGTTAGTGCCTTAAGTAAACTAAAATGAGAGGGTACATAAAGAAGGTTAATAAGAAGTTAGGGGATTTCTTAACTTGCTTATGTTGTGATAAGCCGGTAGCGCTTATGTTATGTATGATAAGTCGGTAGTGCTTATGTTATGTATGATAGCCGGTTGAGCTAGTTTATGTTATTCTTACGGGGTAAAGCCCCGGATTACTACTAATTCCATGGATTTGCTACCCATGATGCGAGTGCGGTGTTTGTACTCATTGCGGGCCTACCGGGCCTAAGCGGGTGAAATAGTCTTGTGCGGGTGAAATAGCCCTATACGGAGCGCATCGCTCCATTGCGGGTCCGCAGGACCTATGCGGGTGAAATAGTCCCATGCGGAGCACATCGCTCCATTGCGGGTCCGCAGGACCTATGCGGGTGAAATAGTCCCAGGAGTAGGACTGCTTAATGATACTACGGGTGGGTGACCCTACTTTGATCATGAGCCTCCTATTTTTACGCAAAGAAAGTATACACTGCTCACTCTCATTGTTAGTAAGGCACGATGTATCGTAATTTGATTATCATACACGCTCACAACTTTTTTAGACTTATGAGGTAAATCGCAGATTTTCCGCTTTACATACTTGGTACATCTGTCATCGACCCTTTTCTGGCCGCTCACGCCGCAGTAGGGTAAGCAGGTGGTGGATCCTCATTCCTAGGATCATTGATCAGGTGTCAGAAGCTCCATTTCTCCGGAGGCTTGTCTTTTGGTACGGTTTTCCCTGATGTTGTAAATTTATGTACATTCAGGGGTATGGCGGGGCGCTGTCCCATCACAGTTGTTATTCCTAGAGGTCTGTAGTCATATTTGTGGATTGGGTTATAAGAACAGAGTTGTAACTGTTTTATTTTGGGATTATGTATATTTCCGGGAAGGCGGCCTTATCGGCCAGCCTGTTGTTATTTGCTGTTATGTATTGTTTGAGTTTTGTATATTCCGCTGCTATTCTCTGATGTATACCTGTAAGGGGTGCCCAGGTAGGGCACCAGTCACGGGCCCGGGGTCGGGTCGTGACAGGTATCGAACAAGCTATCGCATCGTTAATGAAAATGTATCGACAAGCAATTATATTGAAATAAGTAGAATTCTCCATCTGCATAGACACTAAGATAAGACAAAATTGTATTACATTTTCTAGATCATGACTGATTTAACAAGATCGTTATAAACGAGTATAACCTATTCACGACTCATAAAAGTATTAATTTTGTAAGTACATGAGACTTGGTTTTGAAAAGTATATGTTACTTGATTTTGAAAGAGGAAGTAACTTGAGTTAAAGGTATAAGTTACTTGATTGATTTAAAGAGAATAAATGATTTTATTGGAAAGAGTAAGTGACTTGATTTAAAGGCATAAGTTACTTGGTTTTAAAAGTATAAGTTACTTGAGTTTAAAAGAGTAAGTAACTTGGTTTTAATACTGAAAGTACTTTTGGGTCCAACGCCCTAATATTTCATGAAACGATTCTTTTATAAAGAATACATGTACAAAGTACTTTGAATTCAATTCCCTTACATGACATGATAATGCCTTGGTTGTATTAAAAGGAAATGAGTGGTAGTACTTTAGTTTTCTAAAATGAAGGTGGTTATAACGGCTTTATGGAAAGTTGTTATAACCAGTTTTGTGGAAAGTCAAGGGATGGTTTAAAATGTTTTAAGGAAATCGTGTGAGAATGTCCATGATTAAGTCCTCAATATAATACATGATATGTGGCACTTTGATGTTCAAAGATGTTTTAAAGTAGCACGTGAGGTCTAGTACCTTGATTTGCCAAAATCATATCTTAGAAAGATACTTGGAATGATAAGTGTCTCGATCTCCTAAGTGATGGTTTCAAAATGATACATGCATTGGATCCTACTTCCTAACGATACATGTAGTACTTGGGTTTTCCTAAAATGGAAATTTAGTTTATAAAGTGAATGTACGACTCACGTACATTGTCGAAATGGACTTTAATCCTTAGTGATGCAAGGTGTGTTAGTGCCTTGATAGTACATGGTATTGTCTTGATTTGCTAAAATGATGGTTTATTCATTTTATGATGATGAGAGTCAAGGATTATCTTAACTTGTATATGTTGTTCATGATAGCCATTGGTGCTAGTGTTATGAGTAGAAATGTGGGGTAAACCCCCAAGACGTTATACACCTCTTGAGTATAAATGTGGGGTAAACCCCCAAGACATTATACACCTTCTGAGTATAATTGCGGGGTAAACCCCCAAGACATTATAAATTTCCATGGATTTGCTACCCATGATGCGAGTATGACGGATATACTTATTGCGGGCCCACAGGGTCCATGCGGGTGAAATAGTCCTATGCGAGGAATACGTCATGCGGGTCCACGTGACCTATGCGGGTGAAATAGTCCTATGCGAGGAATACCTCATGCGGGTCCACGTGACCTATGCGGGTGAAACAGTCCTTTGCGAGGAAATTGCCTTATGCACGTCCACGTGACCTATGCGGGTGAAATAGACCCATGGTTAGAACTGTATAATGACTTTGAGGGCATGTGTCCCTAACTTTGACATAACTGGTTATATATTATGCTCGTTACATGATGACAGTGATGTTGTATTCCACGAGCATGATTCTGTGATATTATATGCTGAGGGTAGGTGTCCCTGATTTTGACATGGCTTTCATATGTGAAAGTGGTACGGTGTTATAGTAGTACAGTGATACAAGTTACAGTTGGCTCTGAATGTTATATGACACGGTAGGATCTGGTATTTGATTTTCATACTTGCCCATGTCATTCTTTTGTACAGTTATGATTTTATTTAATGTAATCAGATTGCTCCATACTTGGTACTGTTGTATCGACTTCTTCGTGGGCGCGCTCATGTCCGCAGTCTAGGTATTACGCTATGGATCCGTGAGCTTAGGATCCTTGTTCAACATTTTGGGATAACTCCAATGTTCTGAAGCTTGTCATTATAGATAGGTATATTCAGAGGTACGGCGGGGCCTTGTCCCATCATAGTATTTGTCCCAAATCTTAGAGGTCTGTATTCATATGTGGGCAGGACTGGCTAGAGTTGTATTTACATTGTTGGACAGTGTAGACCCTTTTTGAGTGATTTATATTATGACAACCTTATCGGCTTTGCCTTGGTTTTAAAAAAAAAGAGTGTTATTTATCTTCCGCGGTGTATTGTATTGTATGAATAGGAGGGTGCCCAGGTAGGACACCAGTCACGGGTCCGGGGTTCGGGGTGTGACAGAGTAGTATCAGAGCAGTTAGTCCTCGAAATATCTACAGACCTTGTCTAGTAAAGTCTTGGGTATAGGTATGTGTTCACCATACTTATACACAGAAGGCTACAGGATATTTAGGATTGGTTTCTATTCTTCTTACTCTAAGGTCGTGCGATAGAGTTGTGTTGTTAGGATGGTCTTTCCCTAACAGTTATTGTGATTGGAGCTTTGAGAAAGGCAACAGTGGCCCAAAACATATTTTATGGATTGCGTATCTAGGTTGGTAAAAATTATCGTATAGTAAGTATATTGAGGAAGTATATCTGTACGATTGTATTTATTTGCAGCCGTATGTATGTTACTGTCACGACCCGACCCCGGGCCCGCGACTGGTGCCCTACCTGGGCACCCCTCACAGGTATACATAAGAAAATAACAGCGAAACATACATAAACTCATAAAGTACTAGACATTAAATATCAACAGGCTAGCCGATAAGGCCACCTTCCAAAAAAATATACATAACCCAACAAGCAGTTACATCTTTGTTTTTACAACCCAATCCACAAGATATGACTACATACCTCTAAGAATTTTTACATAACAACTGTGACGGGACAGGGCCGCGCCATACCCCTGAATGTACATAAATCTACAACATCAGGGAAACCGTACCAAAATACAAGCCTCCAGAGAAATGGAGCCTTCTGACAACTGATCAGTGATCCTAAGAGTGAGGACCCACAACCTGCTTACCCCTATCTGCGGCATGAATGCAGCCCCCGAGGAAAGGGGGTCAGTACACGATATGTACCACGTATGTAAAACTGGAAATACTGTAATTTACATCATAAGTCTAAAATAAAGCTGGATACATGTATGATAATCAAATTAACAGTATACTGTGCCTTACTAACAATGAGAGTAACAAAATAAACATTTTCGGTTCTTAAAATAGGAAGCATGTGATTAACCTAGGACCATCCGCCCGTAGTATTATCACGCAATCCTACTCCTGGGACTATTTCACCCGCATAGGCCGTGTGGACCCGCATGAGGTAACTTCCTCGCATAGGATTGGTCCGCCCCGCATGGGACTATTTCACCTGCATGAGCCCTACGGACTCGCATGAGGTATTCCTCGCATCGTGGGGAGCAAATCCATGGAATATGCAAATGTAACAATGTTATACCCCGTAGTTCCGGAGTATGTATGTGAGGACGTACGTACGAATGTATACGCCCTAATTAGGGTAAGAATGAAAGAATTGTTTTCCGACGGAAATTATTCCGAACCTTGTGAAGGAAATTTTGCGTTTTCAATATTTTTACGATTATGGAATTTTTCCGAGAGATAAAATATTTTGGACCAATAGGAGGGCGACAAGTGTCACCCCTAGATTGGGCCATGTTGGACGAAATTGAGTGGACAAGTGGGCAAGACAAGTGGCCAAAAGTCTTGCATGGTATTGCATGGCACCTTGGATGGTTTTTGCAAGTTTGTGGGCAAGTCAAATGGTCAAGGTCTTGCACGGCTTTTGTAGGACAAGTGTGGAAAGGAACCTACACAAACACATCTATACCATACACATGTTTCAATCCTAACCCTTGGTTGTACTATAAAACCCCTTTAGTTGATGAAAATCTTCCACACTTAGTATATTTCAAGACTTGAAAACATTTCCCTCTCCCTCCTTCTTATCTTGTTCTCGTCCAACCCCCCCCCCCCCTTTCCTAACCAAATGTTGTCCAAAAATTCTTAAACTTATAAGTGTTCTTCCTTAATGTGTTAGGAAGATTATTAACCAAGAGTTAGACAAGATTTCACACCCCTAGCCTCAAAAAAACCCCCCTTGGCCGAGAGTGGGCAGATTTTCGGGACTGTTTTGGACAGATTTTTAGTCAAGTTTGGAAGGGAATATCTCATATAATATAAGGAGTTTTTGGGTGTTTCAAAAGCCTAAAATGAAGTTCGTCGAGTCTAGTTTCCAATGCAACAAACCACTTGTCGATAGGACACTGGAGTAGAGAGTTATCAACGTTACAAGTTCAGCTGACGAAGCAGTGGCTAAAAATCTGGACAGTCACGTTTTTGGGCTATCTTGAGGTAATGAACCTTAACCTCTTTGTGAAATTTATTATTATGTATATATGGATATTATACATATATTGGAAGTATATTATGGACTATAAGATATAAAGAAAGATTTGGATCTTGTTAAGATGTTAAAAAGGAGAATTGGCATATTATCCATTAAAATGGTAAAAATGTATCCATTGCTTACTAAGAGGTTAACAACAAAGGAACTATAACTTATAATAAGATTGGAATATAAGTGGAAGGACTAATGAAGTAATTGGATAAGTAAAATTGTAAAGGTTGGCCAAGGACCCCAACTTAAGGACCGTATCTACTTTGGACCGTATCTACTTTGGACTATATTTACTTTGGACCTTATTTACTTATTGTTATTATGAAGGAGAGATTGTTAATCGCGTTCCGTTTGGGCGTGTTATCCCCTTCTTTACTTATTGTTATTATGAAGGAGAGATTGTTAATCGCGCCCGCTTGGGCGTGTTATCCCTTCTTTAGTTATTATTGTTACGGGCGAGAGATTGTTAATCGCGCTCGCTTTGGGCGTGTTATCCCCTTCTTTAGTTATTATTGTTATGAAGGAGAGATTGTTAATCGCGTCCGCTTGGGCGTGTTATCCCCTTCTTTACTTATTATTGTTATGAAGGAGAGATTGTTAATCGCGTTAGCTTGGGCGTGTTATCCTTCTTTAAATTTGGTATTATTGCACCTTAATTATAGTATGTTAATTACGGTTATCGCCTTGGAAAAGGTGGAAAATTGAGTAGAACGGGAGGCGTCACGAATTTTCCATAGGATATGGAACCTTGTTCTTAGAAATATCCTACGAAGAGATCTAGAGGTTAATGGACGTTTCATGGCCATTATAGGTGGAAGTACTACGAGTAGCGTATTCTACTTGAAGGGTGGAAAAGGGCTAGCAAGGTTATAGTACTTTGGAGCGTTTTGCTAATTGTCGATAATCGTCGCGAGGTATGTGAACCTCTTCCTATCCTTTCTAGCATGATTATTTTAAACTATGTAGTACGTAGACGACGTGTGCTAAAACGAATTTGGTTGGTTTAAAACATAAAGTGTTATAATGGCTTTATGGGAAGTTAATTATAACAACTTTATGTAGGTAAAGAAATGGTTTATTGATTTTTAAAAAGATAAGAGACTTGACTTATATTTGACTTGATTTGATATGTGAAAAACATGAATTGTGTGGAAAGTTGTGAAACCTCATTCGTGAGTAATGAGTACTTGGTTTCGAATAATAATGTTATATTGATTTCGGAAATAAGAATAAGTATCGAACAAACCACTGCAGCGTTAATAAAGGAAGAAAGTAACGACAATTAATTATATTGAGTAATGAGTACTTGGTTTCGAATAATAATGTTATATTGATTTCGGGAATGAGAATAAGTATCGAACAAACCATCGCAGTTAATAAAGGAAAATATATTGACAAATAATTAATTATATTAAAACAAGTAGAAACCTCCATCTGCATAGAAGCTAAGATAAGACAAAATTGTATTACATTTCCTAGATCATGACTACTTTAATAAGATCATTATAAACAAGTACAAACTTTCTTAAATTCCAAAGTAAGGAACTTGATTTATAAAAGAGAGAGACTTGAGGAATTGAAGTGTTTTTGGTTTAAAAAGAAGGCACGGTATTGTCTTGGTTTATTCAAAAAGAAGGTATGGAAATTGTTTTGGTTTACTTAAAATGATAGTCACTCTATTTTGATATTACGGGTATTGTTATACCCCGTAGTTCCAGGGTATGTATGTGAGGACGTATGTACGAGATTACGACAGAAATTTTGGAAAGAAAGAAAGATGTGATTTTTCGACGGAAAAGTTTCCTGTTTTTGTGAAGAAAAAAGTTCGTTAATGGGAATTGGATTCCCAGATTTGGTATTTGGACTTCTTGGATTATATTAGAATTTTGAGATTTTATTTTCGGAAATGGTCACGTGGGGCCCACGGGAGAAATTTACGGTTTTGTGGAGCCCGCTTTGTTTTTGAGATTTTCGGTATTTTGGATATTTTCGGAAGACGGAATATTTTGGACGAGTCGGGGGGCGACACGTGTCACCCCCATGTGTCACTTGGTCGATGGAGGACGTTGGCTAGCCACTGTCCCTCGCGAAACGCCATGACACTTGGAGTAATTTTCGTTGGCCATGTGGTGTGGTGGGACCCACACACACATGGCCCAATCTTGACCACCCACCTGACTTGATCTTGGCCCTTGATTCTTCTATAAATACCCCCTTAAGGTTGAAGACTAATTCATCTCACACTTGAAAACTTTCCAAAGCAAATACTCCCTCCCCTTTAGCCTTGTTTCGTCCCCCTCCCCCACTTGTGTAGAAAATACTTGGAGTATTATTGTATAATCCCAAATACCTTAGCCTAGTATCCCTAGTAGTATTCCAAAGTTGTTTTAATACTAGGAGCCCGGAAATGCTACTTTATTCCAATAGTCGCAAAACGAAACCCTAGAAAATCTTCATAAGCTTGGTTGAAGTGTTAAGAGAAGTTGTTTAGAAACTTCTAAGGGTCGCTTGGAGCGGGTTTGTTATACCCCGTATTTCCAGAGTATGTACGTGAGGGCGTACGTATTAAATTTTTTTGCCTTAAGAATTGGCTTTGGTTCGAAATTTGGGCACAAGTGCCGAATAGAGTCGTTTCGACTAAACGCTTTCCACACTACGTTGGGAAAATTCCGGCTATGTCATTTAGTATTTTTATGGATTTTTCCGAGCGACGGAACATTTTTGGATCAACGGGAGGGTGACACTTGTCACCTCATCGACGGCAAGAGGAGGCTTGGCCTTGGCCGATTGGTCCCTCCTTTTGTGCCTTGTTTTGTGGCTTGTTTTGTGGAGTGTTTTGTGGAGTGTTTTGTGGGTGCACTTGGCTTGATCTTGGCCTTACACTTGCCTAACACATGGATGGATCTTGGCCATTGGTTGGCCTTTGCTTGGCCTATAAATAGCTCCCCTTTGTGAAGACTTTATTCATCCACAAATTGTTCTAAGTGATAAATCCCTTCCTCCCTCTTGTAGACTCTCGCCCAAGAGCTCCTCTCCCCCTCTCTTGTGAGCTAGCCGAGAGCCTCCTCCCCTCTAGTGGTGCTAGCACTGGGTACCCCTAGCCTAGTTGTTTTCGTATAATACCCCTTGTTGTGGTATAGAAATACTCTCCTAGTATTGTTATAATGCCCAAAATACCTTAGCCTTGTACCTTGTAGTATTCCAAAGATACCTCTATACGTAGAACCCGGAAATACTACCTTTTGTCCTTTTTAGTCTCAAACCGAAACCCTAAGGAAATCTTCATTGTTGTTCAAGTACTTACAGAAGTTGGTTAGAACTTCTAAGGGTTGTTTGGAGCGGATCGAGCACTCGGAATCAGAGCTAAACCTTGCTCAGAGCGACATTAAACTCGGATAATTTTGGGCTTATCGAGGTAAATATCTTGTCCCTATTGTAATTGGAAATTACATATGTGTTGAATATATAGTGTCAGATACTATATATAGAATCGAACTTAGTATTGTGGCAATGTCTGCTGACTTAAGCTCAAGAATCGAATCGAATCAGAATTACATAGATCAGACATGAGACTTGTGTAGTATTATCGTGTAGTAGAATTGTACACGCCGTTAGGCGTAAACCCCCGGTTGGCTTGGTAGCCGCCTCGATAGAGAAGGAGATTTGCGGCGCTGGCGTGGGAGGCCGCCAATTTTCTCGTAGATTATGGAACGTTGAGATCTAGATGTTAATAAGCGCTTGTGGCCTTATAGGTCAAGTACTCCGTGTGGGGTGATCCACTTGGCTTAAGGAGTAGCCGGCGGTTTGAGGTACTTGGAGCGTTTTGCTATTAGTCGACAATCGTCGCGAGGTCTGTGAACCTCTTCCTATCTCTTCTAGCCTGATATGTGTGAACTATGTAGTACCAGACGCATACGTGTTAATCGTGTTTGATTGTTTAAAACATAAAGTGTTATAACGCTTTACGGGAAGTCGTTATAACGACTTTATGTAGGTAAGAAAATACTTTGTGGTTTTAAAAGGTAATCGATGTGAATTATAACCGCTAGTTATAATAAAGAACTTGATGTATTTCAAAAGATTTATAAATCGTTTTGAAGGAGAGTAACACTTGGTTTTAAAGGTTTTAAAAAGAGTTATACTAGCTTTATGGGGAGTTAAGTATAAAGTCTTAAGAGAGGTAAAGAAAATGGTTTACTGATGTTAGAAGTTAAGAGACTTGATCTTATGAGATAAGAGACTTAACTTATTTGTTTTAATGTGAATGTCAGTGTGAAACCTCATTCGTGAGTAATGAGTACTTGGTTTTATTTAAAGGGATAATGTTATACCGATTTGGAAATCGTAATGTGTATCGGCTGCACCACCGGCGTTAATAAAGGAAAATGTATTGAATAATGATGTATCGTATTAAAACCAAGAGAAACCTCCATCCGCATAGAAACTAAGATGAGACAAAATGATATTACATTTTCTAGATCATGGTCATTGTAATAAGAATGTTGTAAACAAGAATAACCTACTCACGCGAGACTTATATTACTCAATTGTTCTAAAAAGAAATCAAGTGATTAAGTTTATGAACTATGAAACCATTTGAAATGAGAAGCTTGAGTAATCAAACTAGGCAAACCGGAACTTAGGAAAAGAATGTTGTTACTTGATTTTGAAAAGGAATGTGGGTTGGTCATTCTTATACTACTGTATCGGGTGACTTTTATAAAAGTAATGGATCTCTTTTAAAAGAACTTAACGTATGTAGTACTTTGGGGTTAAAACCCGACTTTGGCATAATATGAAAGTACTTGGAGTCACGAAGCTTCGCTTATGCTTGTTGTTGTGAAACTTGCCTATGCTTGTTGTTGTGAAACTTGCCTATGCTTGTTGTTGTGAAACTTGCCTATGCTTGTTGTTGTGAAACTTGCCTATGCTTGATGATAGCCCTTGTTGTGCCATGTGGTATTTACGTGTTACCGTGTCTCGACAGTAGGCGTTGACTTGTCGAGAACTTACTTGGACGCGTCGGGCGGTGATGGAGAATTCCACGTATGTTTCCATTTTGATTATCGTCTTGTTGTTGATGTCACATGGACATGTCTACACCGACGCAGATTCCGGCACGTGGCTACGCGCAGGTTGACCACCCAAAGATATTGTTATTAAGGTTATACGGGCATGTCTACACCGGCGCAAGATTCCGGGCACGTGGGCCACGCGGTCTTGTTATTATTGTCGCAACATGGACGTGTCTACACCGATGCAAGATTCCGGGGCATGTGGCCACGCGTACGGTTGACCACCCAAAGAGGTCATATTGAGGTTATACGGGCATGCCTACACCGGCGCAAAGATTCCGGTACGCGCCACGCGCCTTGTTATTATTGTTGCATCATGGACATGTCTACACCGACGCAGATTCCGGGCACGCGCCATGACGCGAACATGATGGATGTTGTGGGCGAGACCCATAGTTATATTTGAGTGGTGACTTTGGCGCGCGAGTCCTCGACTGATCGCTTATGTTGCGATCAGATTTTGGTTATCATACATGTCTCCCGCTTTTAAGCTATTATGATTTCATTTACGATTTGTGCTTTCACATACTGCAATTGCCAGATCGACCTCCTTCGGGGCGCTCATGCCGCAGTAAAAGGTACATCGGCCGCCGATCCCCGCTTAGGATCACCTTTCAACAGATTGAAAGCTCCCTTCCTGAGGCTTATCTTTTGGTATGTTACCACGAGTCTGTAGATGCTTATACATTCCGGGGTATGGCGGGGCCCTGTCCCGTCATAGTTGTTGTAAATCTTAGAGGTCTGTAGCATCGCTCAAGGCGTGGTTGTAAAAGGATTAAACTGCTCGGTTTTATGATATACCAAGGCAACTGCTTGCTGGCCTGCTTATTTATTATATCTCTTGTTTCATGATTCATGTTTTATTTTCCGCTGGTTTTCTCGATGTTGTATCACCAGGGTGCCCGGTAAGGCACCAAAGAACGCCCGGTTCGGGCGCAAAGTGGTATCGAGCGCTTAGTCTCTGAAAGTGTCTACGCATCGTGTTCAGTAGAGTCTTGATTATCGGTGTCAGGCACCACATCTATAATCGTGAGGCTATAGGACATTTAGGATTGGTTTCCATTCTTCTCATTCCGAGATCGTGCCTTAGCCGTGTTGTAAGTTGGACCCTCCGACGTGTTTCGCTTTACCGCTTATGCCTGCGAAAGGCAACCAGTGGCCTGAATGGCAAGGCAGGCGGAGCCGCAGTGGGATTCAGAGGAGTACGAGGCGCAGCCCGGCCAAGACTGAGGTAGTGCTTGACGGCGAAGTTTTGCGACGCCAAAGACCAAAGAGAGCTTTAGAGCCGCAGCAGTTGGCCGAGACTACAAGACTCGAGCCTCCACCCCACACCGAGCGGGAGACGGGTCGCGAGATGGCCCGCTTATCGCCGTGGTCAGGCCGATATGAGGATAGGCCGACGCAGCTAGCCTCCAAAGAAGACTGTAGTGCACCCGAGGCGCATAGCTGAGGCTACGGGATTTCTTAGTTGTAGCCCGCCCGAGTTTTACTGGTCGAGGCCGAGGATGATCCGCAGGAGTTCATCCGTCGATGCGCAGGATCAGCGGGTGATCAAGGCTTCAGACCGAGTCGGTGACATTTGTTCGCATCGGCCGCGTGATACCGCAATGATCGATTGGTTTGACTCGCGGAGCTTTCCGGGAGAGCATGCACTTCCACCGTTTGGGACGAAGTTTTGGGGCCTTCTCGGCACATTTCTTGCCTCCACAAACGGCGAGGGCTCGCCGGCAGATTTTTGATGTTGAGGCGTAACCGCGCATAGCTCGGGAGTACAATGTGGAGTTCGACTCATCGCCCAGATGTTCCCGCATTAGTAGCTAGTATGGAGGATCGAGTGCACCGATATGTTACGGTGGCTCGATGATTACCTAGCGAGAGTTGTTCGGTGTTTCTTCACCGCATGGACATTGCCCGCATTCGTGCTCATGCACTTGGGTGCGGCGAGCGCAGATCGACGGTGGACCGCCACAGGTAAGGCCAAGACGGCCGGATATTTTGGCGACTTTTCGAGGCGGACCGCCAAGCAGACTAGTTATGTACCTCCACCAGTGCAGAGTGGTCCTCCGCAGCCTCGGACCTTGGGATATTCAGAGCGTGTCGTGGCTCCTGTGTTTCAGATGCGGAAGTAGGGGTGTTGGCAGATGCACCACCTACCCTACCGGTGTGGTCGATGTGGTAGACCGCATTTCGGGAGTGTCGTAGTACCAAGGAGGAGCTTGTTATTCTTGCGCCAACAGGCCATATGACGAGAGACCGTCCGACTGTGGGTAGCACTGGTGGTAGCACAGACTACTAGAGCGCCATGGGCCACGGTAGAGGTCGCGTGGAAGTTCCTTTAGCGGTCCTTGAACCGCCTAGTTTCAGTATATCCTTAACCTCTAGAGTTTTGTGTGTATTGATGTTGTTGATGTGTTTAATGATATGTTTGGATAGCTTTGTGCTAAAATGTGATTTAGAAACACGGTTAGTGAAAAAGGGTAAGTCCGGTAGTGTGAAATGGAAGTGGTAGCTTTCATGACCGTAGAGGTAAGATTGTTCTGATCTAGAAACTAGAGAGTTGGGCGCTGATGGGTCGGGTTGGGCCATGTTGCGGGCCAACCCGGCCCCGCTTTGGAGCGGCGGTCACTACGGTGGTCCCGCCAGCGGTGGTCACGCGGTGCTAGGCCCAAGTTTAGATGACCATCGTATGAGTTCGTGGATACGCTCGATCGTAATCAGTTCGAAGGCCGGAATGGCCTTAGGGAAATCGAGGTTAGTGAGATGACCAAGTTCGAGGTAGTGACTCGAGGTTGGGAGCGGCGTTGACGGAAGTGTGGTACTGACACTAGAACGAGTTCGAGTGTTCGTGACGCATCGCGCGAAAGCGGAGAAGTGAGCGTGTTTTTGTGACCAGTGTGGCATGATTGTTTTCAGACGATATAGCGGTGA
Source organism: Przewalskia tangutica (assembly GCA_029844215.1). Classification (NCBI taxonomy): domain Eukaryota; kingdom Viridiplantae; phylum Streptophyta; class Magnoliopsida; order Solanales; family Solanaceae; genus Przewalskia; species Przewalskia tangutica. Next base: position 42,810,749 of record CM056733.1, read on the forward strand.
AGACTATACGACGCCGTTGTTTTGAGACTTGAAGGAACATTCGACGAATGTTTCTAAGGGGGGAAGAATGTTATACCCCGTATTTCCAGAGTATGTACGTGAGGGCGTACGTATTAAATTTTTTGCCTTAAGAATTGGCTTTGGTTCGAAATTTGGGCACAAGTGCCGAATAGAGTCGTTTCGACTAAACGCTTCCACACTTACGCTGGGAAAATTCCGCTATGTCATTTAGTATTTTTGCGGATTTTTCCGAGCGACGGAACATTTTTGGATTAACGGGAGGTGACACTTGTCACCTCATTGGTCGGCAAAGAGGAGGCTTGGCCTCGCCGATTGGTCCCTCCTTTTGTGCCTTGTTTTGTGGCTTGTTTTAGGAGTGTTTTGTGGAGTGTTTTGGGTGCACTTGGCTTGATCTCGCCTTACACTTGCCTAACACATGGATGGATCTTGCCATTGGTTGGCCTTTGCTTGGCCTATAAATAGCTCCTTTGTGAAGACTTTATTCATCCACAAATTGTTCTAAGTGATAAATCCCTTCCCTCCTCTTGTAGACTCGCCCAAGAGCTCCTCTCCCTCTCTTGTGAGCTAGCCGAGAGCCTCCTCCCCTCTAGTGGTGCTAGCTGCGGGTACCCCCTAGCCTAGTTGTTTCAGATAATACCCCTTTGTGGTATAGAAATACTCTCCTAGTATTGTTATAATGCCCAAAATACCTTAGCCTTGTACCTTGTAGTATTCCAAAGATACCTCTATACGTAGAACCCTAAATACTACCTTTTGTCCTTTTTAGTCTCAAACCAAACCCTAAGGAAATCTTCATTGTTGTTCAAGTACTTAAGAGAAGTTGGTTAGAACTTCTAAGGTTGTTTGGAGCGGATTGGAGCACTTAATAGAGCTAAACCTTGCTCGGGAGCGACATTAAACTCGGATAATTTTGGGCTTATCGAGGTAAATATCTTGTCTCCCTATTGTAATTGGAAATTACATATGTGTTGAATATATAGTGTCAGATACTATATATAGAATCGAACTTAGTATTGTGGCAATGTCTGTTGACTTAAGCTCAAGAATCGAATCGAATCAGAATTACATAGGGTATCAGACAAGAGACTTGTGTAGTATTACCGTAGTAGAATTGTACACGCCCGGTTAGGCGTGTAAAACCCCCGGTTGGCTTGGTAGCCGCCTCGATAGAAGGAGACGGCGCTGGGCGGGGGAGGTGCCGCCAATTTTCTCAGAGATTATGGAACGTTGAGATCTAGATGTTAATAAAGCGCTGTGGCCTTATAGGTTGAAGTACTACGTGGGTGATCCACTTGGCAGGAGTAGCGGTTTGAGGTACTGGAGCGTTTTGCTATTAGTCGACAATCGTCGCGAGGTATGTGAACCTCTTCCTATCTCTTCTAGCATGATATGTGTGAACTATGTAGTACGGTAGACGCATACGTGTTAATCGTGTTTGATTGTTCTTAAAACATAAAGTGTTATAACGGCTTTATGGGAAGTCGTTATAATGACTTTATGTAGGTAAGAAAATACTTTGTGGTTTTAAAAGGTAATCGATGTGAATTATAAATCGCTAGTTATAATAAAGAACTTGATGTATTTCAAAAGATTTATAAATCGCTTTTGAAGGAGAGTAACACTTGGTTTTAAAGGTTTTAAAAAGAGTTATACTAGCTTTATGGGAGTTAAGTATAAAGTCTTAAGAGAGGTAAAGAAAATGGTTTATCGATGTTAGAAGTTAAGAGACTTGATCTTATGAGATAAGAGACTTAACTTATATTGTTTTAATGTGAATGTTGCGTGAAACCTCATTCGTGAGTAATGAGTACTTGGTTTTATTTAAAGGGATAATGTTATACCGATTTCGAAATCGAACGTATCGACTGCACCACCGCAAATGCTAATAAAGGAAAATGTATTGAATAATGATGTATCGTACAAAACCGGTAGAAACCTCCATCCGCATAGAAACTAAGATGAGACAAAATGATATTACATTTTCTAGATCACGGTCATTGTAATAAGAATGTTGTAAACAAGAATAACCTACTCACGCGAGACTTATATTACTCAATTGTTCTAAAAAGAAATCAAGTGATTAAGTTTATGAACTATGAAACCATTTGAAATGAGAAGCTTGAGTAATTGAAACTAGGAAAACTGGAACTTAGGAAAGGAATGTTGTTACTTGATTTTGAAAAGGAATGTGGGTTGGTCATTCTTATACTACGTATCGGGTGACTTTTATAAAAGTAATGGATCTCTTTTAAAAGAACTTAACGTATGTAGTACTTTGGGGTTAAAACCCGACTTTGGCATAATATGAAAGTACTTTGAGTTGTGTGAAGCTTGACGATGCTTTTTGTTGTGAAACTTGCCGTTGCTTGTTGTTGTGAAGCTTGCCTATGCTTGTTGTTGTGATACTTGCCTATGCTTGTTGTTGTGAAACTTGCCTATGCTTGTGATGATAGCCCTTGTTGTGCTGTGTGGTATTTCGCGTTACCGTGTCTCGATAGGCGGTTGACTTGTCGAGAACTTACTTGACGGCCGCGGTGATGGAGAATTCCACGTATGTTTCCATTTTGATTATCGTCTTGTTGTTGATGTCACACGGACATGTCTACACCGACGCAAGATTCCGGCACGTGGCCACGCGGTTGACCACCCAAGATATTGTTATTAAGGTTATACGGGCATGCCTACACCGACGCAAGATTCGGCATGTGGGCCACGCGGTCTTGTTATTATTGTCGCAACATGGACGTGTCTACACCGATGCAAGATTCCGGCACGTGGCTACGCGCATGGTTGACCACCCGAGGTTGTTATTGAGGTTACACGGGCATGTCTACACCGGCGCAGATTCGGTACGTGTGGCCACGCGCCTTGTTATTATTGTTGCATCATGGACATGTCTACACCGGCGCAGATTCCGGGGCACGCGCCATGACGCGAACATGATGGATGTTGTGCGCGAGACCCATAGTTATATTTGAGTGGTGACTTTGAGGGCGTGAGTCCCCGACTGACCGCTTATGTCATGATCGTATTTTGGTTATCATACATGTCTCCCGCTTTTAAGCTATTATGATTTCATTTACGTGATTTGACGCCACATACTGGTACTGTCAGATCGACTCTTCGGGGTTGCGTCATGCCGCAGTAAAAGGTACATCGCCGCCGATCCCCGCTTTAGGATCACCTTTCAACAGATTGAAAGCCCGTTCCTTCGAGGCTTATCTTTGGTATGTTACCCCGAGTCAGATGCTTATACATTCGTGGTATGGCGTGGCCCCGTCCCGCCATAGTTGTTGTAAATCTTAGAGGTCCAGAGTAATCGCTGCAAGGTGGTTGTAAAAGGATTAAACCGTTCGGGTTTTATGTATATACCGAAGGCAATCGCTGGTTGGCCTGCTTATTTATTATATCTCTTGTTTCATGATTCATGTTTTATTTTCCGGGTTTTCTCGATGTTGTATCACTAGGGTGCAGGGTAAGAACGCCCGGTTCGGGGCGTTACGAGGTCGAGCGTAAGGAATCGAGCTAAACGTTGCCCGTGATCGACTTATAATCTTGGATAATTTTGGGCTTATCGAGGTAATGATCTACGCCCCCTATTGTAATCGGATATTACATGTCGTAGTAGTTATACTTGAGTATATTATATTGGAAGGATGATTATAAAGGATTGAATCAGTATTTACATCGACCGCATTTACAGAGACTTGGTAGTATTATGGTGAGCGAATTGCACTGAACACGTTCGGTTAGACGTGTAATCCCCTGAGAGTTGTTGGCCTGGTAGCGGGCCTTGATAGGGGAGGAGTTTTATGTGATAGTGGGGGGGGGAGGTGCTGCCGAATTTTCTGTAGAATAAAGGAATCTTGTATTTAGAATATTCTACGAAGAGATCTAGAAGTTGATAGACGTTTTATGGCCAGTATAGGTGGGAGTACTACGAGTAGCGTATTCTACTTGGAGGGTAGAAAAGGCTAGCAAGGTTGTAGTACTTGGAGCAATTTGCTAATTGTCGATAATCGTCGCGAGGTATGTGAACCTCTTCCTTTCTTTTCTAGCATGATTGTTGTGAACTATGTAGTACGGTAGACGTACATGTGCTAAGTGAATTGGTTGGTTTAAAACATAAAGTGTTATAATAGCTTTATGGGAAGTTAGTTATAACGACTTTATGTAGGTAAAAGAATGATTTATTGATTTTAGGAGTTAAGAGACTTGATCTTGAAAGATAAGAGACTTGACTTATAAATGACTTGATAGGAAATATTAAGGACTTGGTTTGTGTTAAACAACAGGAAATCGCTTTTATGAGAAATGGGTATTTGGTCTTTAAAAGGAACTTGATTTTTAAAAGAAAAGAGACTTGAGGAATTGAAGAGTTTTTGGTTTAAAAGAGAGACATGGTTTTGTCTTAAATTGGTTTAAAACATAAAGTGTTATAACAGCTTTATGGAAAGTTAGTTATAATGACTTTATGAAAGCAAAAGAATGGTTTTATCATTGGTTTTAAAATGGTAACTTGATTTAAGTATAGTTTACTTGTTTTGAAAAGAGTAAGTATTTGAGTTTTAAAGAGTATACTTGATGTTGTTTTAAAAGGAAGGCACTTGGTTTAAAAAGTATAGAGTACTTGATTTTAAAAGCCTTGTAAAGGTTTTTACGAAAGTAAAGTAATTTGGTTTGAAAAGGAAATGTATTTTTGATACTACGAGTATTAGTATCTTTTACGTAAAAAGAGGTCTTTTTGAAAGAATGAAAGTAGGTATTATTTTTGGGTTTGAAACCCGTATTGTTGACATAAAATGAAAGTACCTTGAGTTGTGTAACTTGCCTATGTTTGCGTGATAGCCTTGTCGTGCTAGTATTGTATTTATATACCACCGCCTCTCGATGGAGGCCGTCATGTTGTTCTTGATTGATGGACCCATCGACACGTTGGTGGCCCACGTATGGTTCCATTAGGATTATTATTCCATGGACTAGCTCTCCATGAGGTTTTACCGATTCGCTTGGTATCCGTAGTTGGCTCGTACTTGCCCAAGTCGTGGTCGCTTTCGCCAGTATCCGGTAGTTGGCCTTCGACTTGCCCCGCTTCAGTTTTGGACGAAGTCTCGTGATTCCGCTTAGTATCCGTAGTTAGTCTTCGTGATTGCTCCCGCCACCGCGTGGCGCGCAGCTTGGTATCCGTAGTCAGCTTTCGTACTTTCCTCGGTCACCGTGGTATGGTTATATAGATTTGTTGGCACGACTTTGGTATCCGTAGTTGGCTTTCGTGATTTGCCCCGCCTTGGTGATGCGGCTTTGGTATCCGGTAGTTAGCCGTGACTTGCCCCGCACGGTTTTATGACTCAGTGGACCGTGTTCATGTGGTACTTCGGTGTGATTATATCATGATCGCCAGTGAGGAAGGTATCCCACGGGCATGATTGATGTTGTGGGCGTGAGACCCATTGTTATACTTGAGTAATGACTTTGAGGGCGTGAGTCCCTGACTTGACTGTTTATATATTGTGGACTATAGTTTAGTTATCATATATGTCTCCTGCTTTATATAGACTATTACGATTTCATTTATAGTATTTTACAGTTTCACATACTTGGTACTGCCAGATCGACCTCCTTCGGGCCGCGTCATGCCGCAGTGAGGTACATCGTCAGGATCCTCGCCATAGGATCACAGTTGCGTTGGGAAGCTCCGCTTTCTCCGAGGCTCATCTTTGGTATACCCCTGTCTGTAGTTACTTGTACATTCGTGGTATGGCGGCCCCGTCCCGCCTTAGTTATGGTTACATTCTTAGGTCCGTAGTAATCACAAGTGGCGTGGTTTGTAAAAGGGATTTAACTGTTCAGGTTGATATATATATGTATATATTCAGGAAGGTGACCGTTTTGGTTAGCCTGTTTCATACTTTATGTCTTGTTTCATGTTTAAGTTTTTATTTCCGCTAATTTTCTCTGATGTTGTATCACTAGGGTGCCCAGGGTAAGGTACCAGTCACGGGCCCGAGGTCGGGTCGTGACAAAAGTGGTATCAGAGCAGTTAGTCCTCGGAAAGTGTCTACAGACCGTGTCTAGTAGAGTCTTGATTATCGGTGTGTTGTGCACCACATCTATAATCGTGAGGTCGCAGGACATTTAGGATTGGTTTCCATTCTTCTCACTCGAGATCGTGCCTTAGACGTGTTATAAGTTAGACTTCTGACGTATTCGCTTGTACCTACCATGCTCGCGAAAGGCAACCAGGGCCCAGATGGGCAAGGCAGCAGAGGGAGCTACGAGTTGAACACAGAGGGTTGCGAGAGCACAGGCTTGGCCATTACCTGAGATAGTACTTCAGACGACGAGTTTTATGACGCCGCTAGCCCCAGCAGAGTTTAGAGCGGCAGCAGTTTATACGGAGGCCACGATACCTGAGCCTCCACATCCATGGCCAGGAGCTGAGGATATGAGTTCAAGGAGTTAGCCCAGTTACTAGCTAGGCTGGTGGCTGGGAATGAGGACGGACGGGAGCCGGTGGTTCCGGCAGTACCAGTGGTTCACCCTAGATCCGATAGTCTGAGACTTCGGGACTTCTTGAGTTGCAGTCACGAGTTCTATGGATAGAGAGCCGAGGATGATCCTCGGTGTCGTGCTTTGGGAGATTATTATACCTATGGCCGCTGGCCACGTGGATGGGAGGATGTCCTAGTAGGAGGGATACGGGTAGGAGGACTCAGCCTACCGGGTTAGTTGCGGATTCAGTGGTTCGGAGAGGAAGGGGTGTTAGCCAGGAGAGGCCACCCCCACCTCGGTGTGGCCGTTATGATAGGCGTCATGGTGGGGAGTGTCGTACTGCTTCGACAACTTGTATGCTTACGGCCAATAGGGCCATTTGGTGAGAGTTTGTCCGACCAGAGGTAGCACAGATGTAGAGACTCAGCCTTCGGGATCGATGGCTGATTCATCGCCTTATATAGCTAGGCGCCCTGCTGGGCAGGATTATGGTTAGAGCGACAAAGGGGAAAGTGAGGCAGTAGTTGCAGAGATATCTTTAGCCTTTAAGAGACTTGTTTATGTTGTTATGGTGGGTACATGTTAGGTGCTATGTACGGATAACATTGTGTTAAGTGTAAATTAGAAAACATGGGCAGTTGAGAAAGGGTAAGTCTGGAGACGAGACGATTATGAGCCTTAGAATTTATAACAGTTAGGACCTTGGATGCAAGGCCGTCTTGAGTAAAAGATTTTGTTTACGATTTGATCTTTGTCAGAGTACATTGTATACGTGGAGTATAATTGTGTGATAAGTCCTTGAGTGGTGTGAGTTATAAGAGGGTAGTTGAGCTAAGAAGACCACTAGGTTTTCGTGACTTGATTAGTGAGATTGTTCCGGATCGGGGAACAGGAGTTTGGCGCGACGAATGGGTCGGGTTGAGGCAAGGTCGCGGGTCAACCCGCAGCCCGGAATGAGGTGGAGTCAGTTCGAGGTGGTCCCGCCAGGTGGTAGGGTTACGAGGGTGCTAGGCCCAAGTTTAGGTAACCATCGTATGAGTTCGTGGATGTGTTCGACTAGAATCGGATCGAGAAGGCCGGGAATGGCCTTAGAGGAAATTGAAGCTAGTGAGATGACCAAGTTCGAGGTAGTAACTCGGGGTTGTGGAAATTGAAGCGAAGAATCAAGTGTGGAACGTGTATTAGAAAGAGTTCAGCGAAGCGGTACGACGAGTAAGAAAAGAAGCGAACACGTGTTATGGAACTAAGTGATCATTTCTTTTGTGAAGTGAAAATGCGAATGGAGTATCCTTTAGACCATGGGTGGGAGCTTTTTGTGATGATAGAGGTGTTTCCTCGTTGGCTTGGATTTGAGTTATGCGAACATGTTATATTCTGGCCATTGGTGGCATGATCGGTTTTTGTAAGTATAGTAGTGAAGACTATACCGGCACACGTTTGATTAGAGGCTTAGAAGGAACATTCGGGACGAATGTTTCTAAGGGAGGAAGAATGTTATACCCCGTAGTTCCAAGGTATGTATGTGAGGACGTATGTACGAGATTACGACAGAAATTTTGGAAAGAAAGAAAGATGTGATTTTTCGACGGAAAAGTTTCCGGTTTTTGTGAAGAAAAAGGTTCGTTAATGGGAATTGGATTCCCAGATTTGGTATTTGTACTTCTTGGATTATATTAGAATTTTGAGATTTTATTTTCGGAAATGGTCACGTGGGGCCCACGGGAGAAATTTACGGTTTTGTGGAGCCCGCTTTGTTTTTGAGATTTTCGGTATTTTGGATATTTTCGAAAGACGGAATATTTTGGACGAGTCGGGGGGCGACACGTGTCACCCCATGTGTCACTTGGCCGAATTGGAGGGACAAGTGGCTAGCCACTTGTCCCCTTGGCCGAAATGGCCATGACACTTGGAGTAATTTTCGTTGGCCATGTGGTGTGGTGGGACCCACACACACATGGCCCAATCTTGACCACCCACTTGACTTGATCTTGGCCCTTGATTCTTCTATAAATACCCCCTTAAGGTTGAAGACTAATTCATCTCACACTTGAAAACTTTCCAAAGCAAATACTCCCTCCCCTTTAGCCTTGTTTCGTCCCCCTCCCCCACTTGTGTAGAAAATACTTGGAGTATTATTGTATAATCCCAAATACCTTAGCCTAGTATCCCTAGTAGTATTCCAAAGTTGTTTTAATACTAGGAGCCCGGAAATGCTACTTTATTCCAATAGTCGCAAAACGAAACCCTAGAAAATCTTCATAAGCTTGGTTGAAGTGTTAAGAGAAGTTGTTTAGAAACTTCTAAGGGTCGTTTGGAGCGGGTTGGAGCGTAAGGAATTGGAGCTAAACGTTGCCCAAAATCGACTTATAATCTTGGATAATTTTGGGCTTATCGAGGTAATGATCTATGTCCCCCCTATTGTAATTGGATATTACATGTTGTAGTAGTTATACTTGAGTATATTATATTGGAAGGATGATTATAAAGGATTGAATCAGATTTACATTGACTGCATTTACGAGACTTGTGTAGTATTATGGTGAAGTTAGAATTGAACACGCCCGTTAGACGTGTAATCCTCGAGAGTTGTTGGCACGGTAATGCCTTGATAGGAGGAGTTTTATGTGATAGCGGTGGAGGTCTTGCCGAATTTTCTGTCGAATAAAGGAATCTTGTATTTAGAATATTCTACGAAGAGATCTAGAAGTTGATAGACGTTTTATGGCTAGTATAGGTGGGAGTACTACGAGTAGCATATTCTACTTGGAGGGTGGAAAAGGCTAGCAAGGTTGTAGTACTTGGAGCAATTTGCTAATTGTCGATAATCGTCGCGAGGTATGCGAACCTCTTCCTATCTTTTCTAGCATGATTGTTGTGAACTATGTAGTACGGTAGACGTACATGTGCTAAGTGAATTGGTTGGTTTAAAACATAAAGTGTTATAATAGCTTTATGGGAAGTTAGTTATAACGACTTTATGTAGGTAAAAGAATGATTTATTGATTTTAGGAGTTCAGAGATTTGATCTTGAAAGATAAGAGACTTTTTTTTTCCAGGTAAATGCAAATTTTATTACTAATAACAAAAGGAAAGTGGCTACAATCAGTCGTTGAGGTATCTCAAGCCTCAACGTAATGTAAACAAGAAGAGAGAGAGGGGAGGAGTGGTCACTCAAATGGTGCCATTACAAGAAGGGATAAAATCATAGAGAACTCTATAAGATGTAGTTTTGATTCTTGCAATGACCTCTTCCGCCGGAAAGCTTGTGCCTTCAAAGAGCAATGTGTTTCTTGCCCTCCAAATCTCATAGACCACAATGCAAAAAGTAAGCAAAATAGCTTTGCTCGGATGCTTGTCATTCCGGTGATCTTTCTTAATCCACTTAAGGAGCTTTCAACAGCTTGTCATCTTCTAATACCCAACCAATCTTTTATGCTCCTCCAAATCATGTGTGTGTAGGGGAAAGTAAAGAAGAGGTGTTCCCTTGTTTCATTTGCTTGCTTGCAGAACCCGCAAGATTTATCCTCCAAGTTGAGATATGATAGAGTATCTTTTGTAGCTAAACGCTTTCTGCAATTTAGCCACACAGTAAAAGAGAATTTGGGAGGAATGAAGCCTTTCCAAATTTGTGACATCCAAGGCTTTTTAACTTGCGGAGTGCGCAAGATATTATACACGAGGCTTGAATCAAATTTACCGTTGGCACAACACTTAGTAAAGCCGTCAATAGCATCACCATGGCTACCAAAGATAGAAACAAATTTGTCGCGAATCCCACAAATCCTTTTGAATAAGGGGGAGTCCCTAGGACGTACCTCATAGTCCCAAATTGTAATACCTCTCAAATAGTGGCTATTGATCCATTGGACCCATAGAGAATCAGCATCCGTGTGAGTTTGCCAAATAGTCCTGGATAGCAAGCCATGATTCCATTCCTTGATGTTCATTAGACCCAAGCCACCTTCAGTTTGAGGCAAACAAATGATATCCCAAGAAACTCTTGGTGGTTTCCCTCCTCATAAGAACTGAATACAAGCAGACCGTACCTTGTTGATAATAGTGGTCGGGATAGGAAGTGCCCGGAACCAAAAACTCTCAACCCCTTGGATAACCGACCTGATTAGTTCCAGCTTACCCGCATAAGAAAGGGTGTGATGCCCCCATTTCTGGATGTAATTCGAAATTGCACTAGTGAATGGAGCAAATTGGTCCACCGAGACTGAAATTGGGGACAAAGGGATCCCCAAGTATCGTACCGGAAAGCTACCAATGGCGAATCCCACTCTGGACAATATCAAGTCACGAACTGTAGTATGCATTCCCGCTAAGTAGACAGAGGATTTAGACGGGTTAAGAGTTAGCCCTGAGGCAGCCTCCAACTCTTCCAGACAATTCATAAGAATCCCAACTGAAGACATATCTCCTCTGGCAAAAAGCATGAGGTCGTCCGCAAATGCAAGATGAGTAATGCCCAATTTCTTGCACTTTGGAAAATATGAGAAATCTCTTGCCTCAGCCTTCCTTTTAAGCAGCCTTGAGAGGTATTCCATGCACAAGATAAAGAGACTAGGGGACATAGGATCACCTTGTCTTAGGCCTCGCTTTCCTTTGAAGTATCCATGTAGCTCACCGTTGATAGAAAGGGAGAAGGAGGTTGAGCTAACACATTCCATGATCCAATTTGTAAATCTGTCTGGAAAATTTAGACTTCTTAGTACCAATTCGAGGAAACTCCAAAAGACTGTATCGAATGCTTTACGAAGGTCCACCATAAGCATACATCTTGGTGAGACTCTGGCTCTATTAATGTTATACCCCGTATTTCCAGAGTATGTACGTGAGGGCGTACGTATAAAAATTTAAGCCTTAAAGTAGGCAAAGTGGCGAATTTGTGCACAAGTGCCGAAAGGAGTCGTTTTTCGACGAAACGTTTTACTAAACTTGCGAAGGGAAAAATACGGCTATGTCATTTTTAATTTTTGCGGATTTTTCCGAGAGACGAAACATTTTGGACCAACGGGAGGGTGACATGTGTCACCCTCACATTGGAAGCAAGTGGACGGCAAAGGCAAGACAATGGCACGTTTTTTGTGCCTTGGGTTAGGTAGGATATTTGTGCAAGTTGGTGTGGTAGATGGATAAGGTGCACTTGGCTTAAATCTAGCCCTACACTTGCATGGCACTTGGCTTGATCTTGGCCATTGGTTGGCCATTGCTTGACCTATAAATACCCCTCTAAGTTGAAGACTTTCTTCATCCAAACTTGAGCAATCTTTCTAAGTCTCAAATACTCCCTCCCTCTTGTTTGCTTTCGTCCAAAGCCCCCTCCCCCTTTGAGAAAGGCCCTTGGCCGAGAGCCTCCCCCTCCCCCTTTGTAGTGTTTAGCCGAGGGTACCCCCCCCCTTGCCTAGTTGTCTCGTATAAATACCCCCTTTTTTGGTATAGAAGTACTCTCCAAGTATTGTTATAATGCCCAAATACTTTAGCCCATATACCTTGTAGTACTTTCCAAAGTTACCTCTATACGAAAAGCCCGGAAAATACTACTATATTTTCCTTAAGTCACAAAAACGAAACCCTAAGGAAAACCTTCATAGTCGGTTGAAGTGTTAAGTAGAGGTTGCGTAGAACTTCTAAGGGTTGTTTGGAGCGGATTGGAGCACTCGGAGTAGGAGCTAAACGTTGCTCAGGATCGACGTTAAACTTGGATAATTTTGGGCTCATCGAGGTAAACACTCATCGCCCTTCTATTGTAATTGGGAATTACATACGTAGTAGTATATAAATGAATATAAGATTCATAAGAGATTTGAATCAGAATGGAAGGATATTACAGAAAAGACTTGAACTGAAATCACATCAGAAGAATATTAGAGTAGAAGATTAAAAACTGTATTTACATAGGACTGTATTTACAGTAGACTGATAATCTTCATTGGTTGAATGTTCTGCAAGTAACATGTGCTACTTAGAAGGTGGACAAGGCTAGCCGGGTTATAGCCGTGGAGCGTTTTGCTTATAGTCGATAATCGTCGCGAGGTATGTGATTCTTCCTATACTCTTGAGCATGAAGTATTTTAAAAGAATACATATAGTACGGTAGACGTACGTGTGGCAATGTATTTTGACTTAAGCCTGAATAATATGTATATATTATATGGTAGATGTACGTGTGCTAACTGAATATAGTTGTACGGCAATGTCTTTTGACTTAAGCCTGAATAATAAGAACCTTGAAATATTTTTAAAAGGAATATATATATAGTACGGTAGACGTACGTGTGTTAACTGAATGTAGTGTTACGGCAATGTATTTTGACTTAACCCTGAATAATAAAGAATCTTGAAGTATTTCAAAAGATTAAGAAACCTTTTTGAAAGAAGAGTAATACTTGGTTTGAAAATATAAGAGTTATACTAGCTTTATGGGAAGTTAGGTATAACGTCTTAAGAGAGATAAAAAGAATGGTTTACTGATTTAGAAGTTAAGAGACTTAATCTTAAAAGATAAGAGACTTGACTTGAATGAAGTAATATGAATTTTGTGTGAAACCTCATCCGTGAGTAATGGGTACTTGGTTTTTAAAAGGATTAATGTTTTACGGATTTCGGAAATCAGAATGAGTATCGACAAACCACTGCAGCATGAATAAAGGAAAATGTAATGAATAATGAAGTATTATTAAAACCAGTAGAAACCTCCATCTGCATAGAAACTAAGATGAGACAAAATGATATTACATTTCCTAGATCATGGCTGCTTAATAAGATTGATTATGAATAAGAATAACCTACACTCATATAAGGCATATGTTACTCAAATGTTTTAAAAGAGATTAAGACATTGAACTATAAAACTTTTCTAAAATAAAGAGCCTTGAGTAATTGAAATTAGGCAAACCGAACCTTAGGGAAAAGAATGTGGTTAAAAGGAATGTTTTGGTTTACCTAAAAATATGAGTCACTCTATTTTATACTACGTATCGGTGACTTTATAAAAGGAATAGATCTCTTTAAAAGGAATTTAACGACGTAGTACTTTAGGTTAACACCGGATTTTGACTTAAAATGAAAGTACTTTGAGTTGTGTATAACCTATGCTTGTTGTTGTGGTAACTCCTAAGCTTGTTGTTGTGTACCTTGCCTATGCTTGTTGTTGTGTAACTTGCCTATGCTTGTTGTTGGGTAACTTGCCTATGCTTATTGAGATAGTCTTTGTTGTGCAAGAATTGTGTTTCTATTCTACCGCGTCTCGATGGAGGCCGTTGACTTGTTGAGAATTTACTCGACGCACCGGCATGACAAGATTCCACGCACGCCCATTATTATTATTACACGGGCATGTATACACCGGCGATGTGGACATGTGACCATTATGGTTATTTATGGCGCATCGTGACTTACGGTTGTGATCGCGAGCTCGCTTACTTGCCGCCGCCCACGTGACGCAGTGGATCCGTATAGGTTATTGCACCGCCACGTGTCGCCTTCGCGAGTCGATTTGGATGGAGCTCAGAACTTACGGTTGTGATGCGCGCGAGTCGATTCACTTGCCCCGTCGCCACGTGGCGCAGTGGAGCCGCGAGGCTATTGCACTTGCCACGCGTGTCGGCTTCCTGATATGGTTGTACAGTATTATTGGTACGGTCGGATCTGGTAGTTATACTTGCCCCGTACGGTTTTATTGACACAGGTAGGACCTGGTGTTCACATATACTCCTTGTCGTTGTTATATCATAGACTGCCGGCAGTGAGGAAGGAATTCCACGGACACGAGTGATGATTTGGAGGGCGTGAGTCCCTGACTTGATATGACTGCTTATATGTTGTGCACTGTAGTTTGGTTATCATACATGTCTCCTGCTTTATATAGACTGCTATGATTTCATTTACTGATTTTACGCTTCACATACTTGGTACTGTTATCGACTCCTTCGGGGCTGCGTTCATGCCGTAGGTAGAGGTACATCGGTTGTCGATCCCCGCTCTTAGGATCACCTTTCAGCGTCTTGGGAAGCTCCGTTCCTTCGGAGGCTTGTCTTTGCATGTTACCACGATGTGCAGGTTCTTGTACATTCGTGGTATGGCGCCCCTGTCCCGTCATAGTTGTTGTATAAATCTTAGAGGTGCAGAGTAATCGTAAGTGTGGTTGTAAGGATTGTAACTGTTCAATTGTCTATATATATATATGTTGAAAGACAACCGTTTTGGTTGGCCTATTTTCTTTTATCTTGATCCATGTCTATTTGAATGTTTTAAGTTTTTAATTCCGCTGGTTTTTCTCTGATGTTGTATCACTAGGGTGCCCGGGGTAAGACACCAGTCACGGGCCCAGGAACGGGTCGTGACAAAAGTGGTATCAGAGCAGTTAGTCCTCGGAAAGTGTCTACAGACCGTGTCTAGTAGAGTCTTGATTATAGATGTGGTGCACAACACATCGATAATCGTGAGGTCGCAGGACGCTTAGGCTTGGTTTCTATTCTTCTCATTACGAGATCGTGCCTTAGAGCCGTGTGATAAGTTGACCCTCTTGTCACGACTGCCCGGCCCGTGGATCGTGCTCACCGGCACCCAAGTAGTCATACATCGAGTAATCGGAAATATAAAGCAAGACATGAAACAATTTATAAAATAAGACACGCTTTATGTGAGAAAACACGCTTTTCGCATATATATATATAATCATGGTTTAGCGCTACATCCGACAATCGCATAACATGACTACGCACTCTAAGGAAATATACAACTATGGCGACAGGGCCCCGCCATACCTGATCGCATAAAACTATCTACAACAGGAGATCATACCAAAAGTAGAGCCTCCTAAGAGATGGAGCTCCCGACACCAACGTAGAGATCCTAAGGATGCGGATCTAGCACTGCCGCTCTTACCGCTGCATGAACGCAGCCCGAAGGAGGTCGAGACAACAGTACTAAGTATGTGAAATCAGAAGTACTTAAATGAAATCATAACACTTTTTAAAACCATTTACAAGTATGTATGAAGAAATCAAGGAAACCGCACATAGTGCCACATCACAAACAAGAGCAACAATAGGTAAATCGTAATAGGTCTTTTCTAGGTTGCGAATGATTCAAGCAGGCCACTCGCCCAGATATCATTCTCGCAAGCCTAACTCGACTCCCGGAGTCCGCATAGGCCACCCACATGTACCCGCATGAGGTATAACCCCGCATCGAGGGTAGCTACTCCTCGGCATCGTCCTGGACTCGCTGTCCGCATGGCCACATAGACCGCATGAGGCATAACCCCGCATACTAACACCGAACTCGTAGCTCGCATAGGCCCCCGGACCCGCATGAGGTATTCTCGAATCATGGTCCTGCATCACCGAGTCTACCCCAGACGGAGGCGCTTTAACCCACTGTATCATCTCAAGATGTGAGTGATAGTATACTAAAATAACAACTTATCTTTAAACAACATAAGAACAACAAGGATACTCACCTATACAAACGTTACAAGATACTAAAACACATAACATCATATCATGTCTACTTATCAAACCATCTTATTATTCTTTTCACAATATAAGTCCGTTATAAACACATAGGCAAACTTGTTTCTTTTATCAATCTTAAGTGGTTATACTTACTTCCCATAAAGCTAGTATAACTCTTAAGCTTCGCTTTAAAACCAATTAGTTCTCTTCATAATATGATTCAAGAGTCTTTTGAAATGTTTTCGCTTCTTTATTATTCAGCTTAAGCCGTGAGGCATTGCCGTAAGTATTATTCAGCTTAAGTCAAAGACATTGCCATAGTTATTATTCAAGAAACACATGACGTCTACCGACTATATATATTGTAAAATATCATGCTTTAGGAAGAATCACATACCTTCTCCGAAAACCACCGCCAAGTTGAATATGTCGCGCAGAGAGTCACCTATAATAGTCACGTATATCTATCAAAGACTACTCAAGGTCATTCTAAACAGAGGGTTCACAATTCTATGGAAAGTCAGCACTTCCTACCGGTGAGCTATATAAGTTCATCGTGAAATGTCCCATGTAAGTACAGTTTGATTATTCATCTTTCAAACCCTTCTACCGTGGTAACAGCTCAATTCTATTCTGTGATATTCTTCTAAGTGATTAATACTTATTCTTATACTTCTACAAAGATGCATTCTCTAATACAAAAGAGGGTTAGGATTATTACCTCGGTAAGCCCAATAATATCCTAGAAAAAGTCGCGCCTGAGCAAGGTTTTGCTCCTAAGTTGTATGCTCCAAGAACCTTAGAAGTTCTTCACAACTTCTACTACGTACTAAGGTATTTGGGCTAGGTATTTTGGGCATTATAACGATACAAGAAGGTAACTTTTCTACCAAGGGGGTAGATTTTTGGCTAGGCTAGTGGGCCTCACCAAACTACTAGGCTAGAGGGGGGTATTCGCCAAGGGCCTTCACAAGGGAGGGGAGGTGTTTTGGACGAAAAGACTACAAAGGGAGAGGAGAGAATTTTTCAAGACTTGAAGATTTGTGGATGAAGAACTCTTCATCTCTGGGGGTATTTATAGGTCAAGAAGTGGCCAACCAATGGCCAAGATTAAGACAAGTGCAAGGCAAGTGTAGGGTGCGGATTAACTACACACACATATCCTACCAACCCTTGACTTGTGCACAAGGCACACAAAACGTGCTGGGTTCTTCAATTCGTCCCAAATGGAAGCTTCAAGTCCACCAATTGGAGGGTGCCAAGTGTTGCCCTCCCGTTGGTCCAAAATGTTTCGTCTCTGAAAAATCCGCAAAATAAGAAATGGCATAGCCGAATTTACTCTACGAAAGTCGTGGAAACGCTTTCGTCGAAAACGATTCTTTTAGTGAGTTGTGTACAAATAAAAACGCCCAAGGCTTATCTTTAAGGCTAGATTTTCGACGTATTCCTTACGCATATACTGAAATACGGGTATAACATTCTCCCTTAGAAACATTCGCCCGAATGTTCCTTCCCAAGACGATTATCGAAGAAGCTTAAACAGCTTGTAAATGCCACACACGCCACAGAGCAACACTTAGGCGTAAACGATAACGAAAATTTACAAGTAGGAAAGTGAATTTACTCGAGGTGTGGGAATAGGTGAGGATACTTCCGCCTCATGTCCTCCTGGCTTCCCACGTCATCTCCTCCCCGAGCTCGCTCCGCCACAAGACTTTGACTGAAGCCACGCCCTGGTCCGCAGACGCCTAACTCGACGATCGACTATCGCCATGGGAATCTCTCATACGATAACCCCGTCACCGACATCGCCAATCGGGTGTACCCTAGATGGATCCCCGATACATCTCCTCAAAGATAGATACGTGAAAACCGGATGCACCGCTTCCAGACGGACGGCAGATCCAACTCATAGGCAACCTTGCCTTACCTCGCGACAATCAAACGCCCAATGTACTGGGCCGAGTTTCCTTCTTCCCGAATCTCATCACACCCTTCATGGGTGACACCTTTAGGAAAACCCAATCATGAACCTCGAACTCAAGATGCCGACGACGATGATCTGCATACGACTTCTGTCGACTCTGAGCTGTCAATAGCCGCTCTCGGATAAGCTTCACCTTATCCATCGTCGTACCAACCTGGTCCTACTAGCTGCCCCTCGCCCACATCGAACCAACCTATAGGCGATCTGCACTTCCTCTCATACAAGGCCTCATAAGGCGCCATCTGAATACTGGAGTGGTAGCTATTATTATATGCGAACTCAACTAGAGGCAAATGATCCTCCCAACTACCACTGGTCAATAACACGGCTCGCAAAGATATCCTCAAGAGTGCGGATAGTGCGCGCTCGTCGTCCCGTCCGTGGATGAAATGCAGACTCGTGCTCACTCGGCCCCTAAACCCTCTCGAAGGATCTCCAGTTAGCCGTAAACCGGGCTCTCGCATCGATATGATCAAGTAGGGACTCCATGCACCGACGATCTCTCGGATGTAAAGTCCGCATAATCCTCACTAAAAAGTCGCCCCGACGGAAGAAAGTGGGCTGATTTCACACCGCCGATTTATAACCCATATAGAATCATGTCTCCTCCGAGTGCGAGGTAATCCCGTGATGAAATCCATGTTGATTACCTCCCACTTCCGTGTCGATCTCAATCGTCGCAACAAACCACCGTGCCTCGTGCTCTACCTTCACTGCCGACAACACGCACCGAGCTACGAACTCGCAACGCCCTCTTCAAGCCATCCCACCAATACACAGATCTAAGGTCGTGGTACATCTTGGTCGACCGGATGGATAGAGTAACGCAGCGTGTGCTTCCCCAAGAACTCCGCCAAGTCTCAAACATCCGAACACACACCGCCTCAAACCTTAGCACCCCATCGTGTGCTACCTCAAAAGGACCCTTGCCCTCACGAAGAGTCGTATCACGATATCGAATCAAAGCCGATCCTCGAATTGCCTCTTCACCTCCTCGACGATGGAAGACTCGCAACCTCACGAACTCTAACCCCACCGCTATCGTAATCAATCAAACGGACACCAAGGCTCGCTAACCGATGCAAATCACGAACCATGTCCCTCCTCTCTAGCCGCACATCCGATAGGCTCCCATCGACCTACGACTAAGAGCATCCGCCACAACATCGCCTTCCCGTGGTACAGATATCAACATCGTAATCCTTAAGCAACTCTAACCACCGCCTCGCCGTAAGTTCGGCTCCTCCGTGAAGATATACCGAGGCTCTTGTAGTCAGTATAAATATCCACGTGAACCCCATACAAATAGTGCCTCCAGATCTTCAAAGCATGAATCACTACCGCTAACTCCAAATCATGCGGGTAGTTCCTCCGTGTTTCTTCACCGGGATGCATATGCTATAACCCCGCCATGCTGCATCAACACACATCCCAACCCGATGCCCGATGCATCACAATACACGACATAACCATCCGACCTCCGAAGAGTAAGAACGGGGCGCCGCGCTCTCTTTCAAAGAATCGAAACCCCGCCACAAGCATCACCCATCAAACTTGGCCGCTTACGAGTCACCTAGTCAATGGTGCGTAGATAGAAGCAAACTTCTACGAACCGATAATATCCTCGCAAGGCCCGTAAAATCGCGAACCTCGCTTGAGTAGTAGGTTCAGGCCAAGTCCTCGATCGCTTCGATTCGCCAGATCAACTCGAATGCCATCAGCCATAATATGCCCAAGAAACGCCATCAAGTCAACCAAAACTCACATTTGGAAAACTTGGCGCATAATCGCTGCTCGAGAATCACAAGACAGCCTCTCAAATGCTCCGCATGCTCCTCGCTCGAGCGAATAAACCAAGATATCATCAATGAACACTATCACAAACGTGTCCAAAATGGTTTGAACACTCGCTCATCAAATCCATGAATACCACGAGCATTGGTCAACCCAAAAGACATGACCCTGAACTCATAATGCCCGCACGTCCGTAATGCGATCCAGTGGACATCCACCTCTCGACACGAACTCGATGATAGCGAACGCAGATCAATCTTGAGAAACATCTCGCGCTCGCAATCGTCGAACAAATCATCAATCACGGGAAGGGGTATTCGTTTTAATGGTCACCTTGTTCACCGCTCAGAATCAACACATGCGCAGCCCCGCCCTTCTTCTTCACGAACAATACGGCGCCTTCTGCGGGAAACACTGGCCTAATGAAGCCCTTTCTCCAAAGAAATCCTCACCGTCCTTCACTTCTCTCAACTCGGCAAAGCCATTCGTATGGCGGAATGGAAATAGGCCGAGTATCCGCAATATGTCAATACAAAACTCAATCTCCTCTCGTGAGGGATACCCGAGGTCATCCGGGAACACGTCTGGGAACTCACGACTACGGAATCGATCAAAATCTGGTACCGCAGCCTCGTGATCAAACACTCGAACTAGATGGTAGATATACCCTTCGCACCATCTTCCTAGCCTTGAGGTAGGAAATAAACCTACCTCGGCGATACCGTGCTCCTCCCACTCAACAACCAGCTCCTCAGAAACTGAACCGCATTACTTTCTCTCTGCGGTCTACATTGGCATAGCAAGAAGCTAGCCAATCCATCCCCATAATCACGTCGAAGTCAATCATCTCCAACTCTATCAAGTCGGCGTGGTCCGACGATCAGTAAATGGTCACAGACAAGCCCTATATACCCGCCGAGCTACCACCGAATCACCCATGGCGTAGCTACCTCGAAGTGGTCCATGGACTCGTGCTCTATCCCTATCCTACTAGCAACAAGGGAGATATATAGGACAGAGTAGAACCCGGATCTAACAAGGCAAAAACATCAAACCCAGAACCGATAAGGTACTGTGGCGACATCGCGAGGCCTCCGATCCCGCTTACCGGACAAAGCATAGATGCGGTTCTGAGGGCCGCTAGAACTGGGACCCGAGCCACGACCTCTGCCGCGACCTGCTGACCCATGAGCACCCCGCCTCCGGCGAGTAATCAGAGAGATGATGAAGCGGCAACGTAACTCAAGGCCGAGCCCTACCACCGCCACGCCCCGGCCTGACAGCCGCGCAAAGTGACCTGCCGCTACAATCGTAATAAGCTCCAAAAGTAGTACCACACTTCCCGTAATGGGATCCACCGCATCGACCACACTGGGGGGGTGGTCCCGATCGCCGCACTCGCTACTCGACGCTCGAAGCCCTCGCCCCGCCCGCCTCAAAACTCGGGCCGTGGCCGGCGGACGGTGCGAGTGCTCGAGCCGGCCGTGGTGCGAATCAGATCGCCGCCGAGGCCGCCACCACGATAACCACCGAAGACCCTCCCGCCCCGCCTTCTTCTCGCCGCTGTCTCGCCCACTCGCCTACCAAGGCGCTCGCATCCAAGGGCGTGAGCTCGCACGCGGTAATGTCCATACCTACCGAGAGAAACCCCGCACATGACTTCGGCCATATAGTCGTCTAGCCGGTGACATAGCGGTGCACCCTATCCTCCATATTCGCTACCACGCCGGGACATATCGAGCCAATGAATCAAACTCGACATTGTACTCCGACAAGGCCCTCGCCTCGCCAGCAAGAAAATCTATCACCGCGCCTCCTCATCCGCGAGGCAAGAAGTGAGTGAGGAAAGCCTCCGAGAACTCATCCCAAGTAGCCGGGACGCGTGCTCTCCCGATAACTCCCATGAATCAAACCAATCGATCGCGGTATCACGCAGCCTATGTGAACCAAAGATCACGGACTCGGTCTCCGACGCCCGATCACTCAAAATCCTTCAAGCCGACGGATGAACTCCTCGCGGATCATCCTCCGCCTCGACCCATAAAACTCCGCTACAACTCAAGAAGTCTCGTAGCCTCAAACTCTCTCGCTCGGGTGAACAACGGTACGGCCGAGCCGAGCCGAACTGAACCGCCGCGATTCAGCCTCTCAGATCGGGCCACAACTTTAGCCAAAAGTCGGGCCATCTCCTTGTACCCTAACTCTCGCCTGTGCCGGGGGATGAGGTGTGGTACCGTGGTCTCGCTGGGTCGGGCGGCGTCATAGAACTCGCCGCCTCGTATAGACTGGCACGAGCCCTCGTGACTCTGTGTGTCTCGCTAGCGCCTCCTCGATCGCCTTGCCCTTCGGGCCCGTTGCCTTACGTGAGGCATAATCGCATAGAAAGGAATACGTTAGGGGTCCAACCTATAACACGCCTCTAAAGCACGATCTCGTAATGAGAAGAATGGAAACCAATCCTAAATATCCTATAGCCTCACGATTATTGGTGGTGCACAACACACCGATAATCAAGACTCTACTAGATACGGTCAGAGACACTTTCCGAGGATTAATCGCTCGATACCACTTTTGTCACGACCTGCTCGGTTCGGATCGTGCCTCACCGGGCACCCAAGTAGTCATACATCGAGTAATCAGCGGAAATATAAAGCAAGACATGAAACAGCTTTATAAAATAAGACACGCTTTATGTGAGAAAACATCGCTTTCAAAGATATATATATAATCATGGTTTAGCTTACATCCGATAATCGCATAACATGACTACAAACCTCTAAGGAAATATACAACTATGGCGGACAGGGCTCGCCATACCCCGATCAGACAAAACTATCTACAACAGGGAGATCATACCAAAAGTAGAGCCTCCTAAGAGATGGAGCTCCAAACCAACGTAGAGATCCTAAGGATGCGGATCTAGCACTGCCGCTTACTGCGCATGTAACGCAGCCTCAAGGAGGTCGAGACAACAGTACTAAGTATGTGAAACTGAAAGTACTTAAATGAAATCATAACACTTTTTAAAACCGGTTTACAAGTATGTATGAAGAAATCAAGGAAACCGCATAGTGCCACATCACAAACAAGAGCAACAATAGGTAAACTGTAATAGGTCTTTTCTAGGTTGCGAATGATTGAAGCAGGCCACTCGCCAGATATCATTCTCGCAAGCCTAACTCGACTCCGAGTCCGCATAGGCCACCCACATGGGCCCGCATGAGGTATAACCCCGCATCGAGGGTAGCTACTCTCGCATCGCCCCGACTCATTGTCCGCATGGCCACATAGACCGCATGAGGCATAACCCCGCATACTAACACGAACTCTCGTAGCTCCGCATAGGCCCCCGACCCGCATGAGGTATTCTCGAATCATGGTCCTGCATCACCGAGTCTACCCCGTGACGGAGGCGCTTTAACCCCTGTATCATCTCAAGAGGTGAGTGATAGTATACTAACATAACAACTTATCTTTAAACAACATAAGCACAACAAGGATACTCACCTATACAAACGTTACAAGATACTAACACACATAGCATCATATCATGTCTACTTATCAAACCATCTTATTATTCTTTTCACAATATAAGTCTGTTATAAACACATAGGCAAACTTGTTTCTTTTATCAATCTTAAGTGGTTATACTTACTTCCCATAAAGCTAGTATAACTCTTAAGCTTCTGTTTTAAAAACCAATTAGTCTCTTATGTTAATATGATTCAGTAGTCTTTTGAAATGTTTTCAGTTCTTTATTATTCAAAGCCGTGAGGCATTGCCGTAAGTATTATTCAGCTTAAGTCAAAGACATTGCCATAGTTATTATTCGCTTAACACATGTACGCCTCACCGTACTATATATATTGTAAAATATCATGCTTTAGGAAGAATCACATACCTTCTCAAATAAAACCACCGCCAAGTCAATATGTCGCACAGCAGAGTCACCTATAATAGTCACATATATCTATCAAAGACTACTCAAGGTCATTCTAAACAGAGGGTTCACAATTCTATGGAAAGTCAAGCACTTCCCTACCGGTGAGCTATATAAGTTCATCGTGAAACGATCCCATGTAAGTGCTTTGATTATTCATCTTTCAAACCCTTCTACTGTGGTAACAGTTCAATTCTATTCTGTGATATTCTTCTAAGTGATTAATACTTATTCTTATACTTCTACAGTATGCATTCTCTAATACAAAAGAGGGTTAGGATTATTACCTCGGTAAGCCCAATAATATCCTAGAAAAAGTCGCGCCTGAGCAAGGTTTTGCTCCTAAGTTGTATGCTCCAAGAACCTTAGAAGTTCTTCACAACTTCTACTAAGTACTAAGGTATTTGGGCTAGGGTATTTTGGGCATTATAACGATACAAGAAGGTAACTTTTCTACCAAGGGAGGGGGGGTAGATTTTTGGCTAGGCAGTGGGGCCTCGCCAAACTACTAGGCTAGAGGGGGTATTCGCCAAGGGCCTTCACAAGGAGGGGAGAGGTGTTTTAGACGAAAAAGGCTACAAAGGGAGAGGAGAGGATTTTTCAAGACTTGGAAGATTTGTGGATGAAGAACTCTTCATCTCTAAGGGGGTATTTATAGGTCAAGAAGTGGCCAACCAATGGCCAAGATTAAGACAAGTGCAAGGCAAGTGTAGGGTGAGGATTAACTAAACACAAATATCCTACCAACCTCGACTTGTGCACAAGGCACAAAAACGTGCTGGGTTCTCTTCAATTCGGCCCAAATGGACGATTCAAGTCCACCAATGGGAGGGTGCCAAGTGTTGCCCTCCCGTTGGTCCAAAATGTTTCGTCTCTCGGAAAAATCCGCAAAAATAAGAAATGGCATAGCCGGAATTTACTCTACGAAAGCTGTGGAAACGTTTCGTCGGAAAACGATTCTTTTAGTGAGTTGTGCACAAATAAAAACGCCCAAGGCTTATCTTTAAGGCTAGATTTTCGACGTATTCCTTACGTACATACTCTGAAATACGGTATAACACCTCCGACGTTTTCACCCGATATGCCTCGCTAGCAGGCAACCCGCCAGCGAATGGGCAAGAGCTGCGAGTAGAGCAGGTCTCTACAGACCACAAGACCCGAGCCTTCGAGCCAGGCCCGGAGCGTAAGAGATGAGTTACAAGCGAGCGGCTCGCCACGGATTTTACGGTCAGGCCGAGTTTTGGGTGAGGCACGAGGATGATCGCAGGAGTTCATCCGGCGATTCTGGATGACGAGAGTGATCAAGGCATCGGTGGTCTAGGTCCAGATCGCGTCGTGATACCGCATGATCGTTTTGGTTTTGCGAGTGGGAGCTGTGAGAGAGAGAATGAACTCCCTGTGTGGGACGAGTTCTCAGCGGCATTTCGTGCACATTTCTTGCCTCCCAGATGAGGAGGGCTTGTGGTTTTTTTTTTGGTTGCGGCGGCAGCGAGGGCGATCGGGAAGTGTGTTCTCATTGCGCCATTGGCCGCCCGCGTTAGTAAGTAGTATGGAGGATGGAGTGCACCAATATATATGTTCTCGAGCACCGATGATATTTATTATTTCCGGAGTAGGTGCGTGAGGAGGCGCGTGAAAAGTTTGAGCCTTAAAGTAGGCAAAGTGGCGAATTTGTACACAAGTGTAGAAAAGAATCGTTGACTAAACGCTTTACTAGACTTGCGAAGGAAAATTCCGGCTATGTCATTTCTAATTTTTGCGGATTTTTCCGAGAGACGAAACATTTTGGATAGCGACGGAGGGTGACATCGTCACCCACATGAAGGAGGTGAATGGGCGGGGCGAAAATGGGGCCTTGGGAGTTGGTAGGATATTTTGTGCAAGTTGGTGTGGTAGATGGATAAGGTACACATGGCTTAAATCTAGCCCTACACTTGCCTTACACTTGGATGGATCTTGGCCATTGGTTGGCCATTTCTTGACCTATAAATACCCAAGTGATGAACTTCTTCATCCTAAAATCATTTCCAAGTCTTGAAATCCTCCCTCATGAGTTGTGTTCGTCCTACACCCCCTTGAGAAGCTTTGGCGAGAGGTTCCCCTTGGTAGTGTCTAGCCGAGGGGTACCCCCCCTAGCCTAGTTGTTTTCGTATAATACCCCCTTTTTGTGGTATAGAAATACTCTCTAAGTATTGTTATAATGCCCAAATACCTTGGCCCATATACCTTGCAGTTTTCCCAAGGTTACCTCTATACGAAAAGCCCGGAAAATACTATTATACTTCCTTTAGCCACAAAACGAAACCCTAAGGAAAACCTTCATAGTCGGTTGAAGTGTTAAATAGAAGTTGCGTAGAACATCTAAGGGTTGTTTGGAGCGAATTGAGCGCGTGAGTAGAGCTAAACCTTGCTCAGGATCGACTTTAAACTTGGATAATTTTGGGCTCATCGAGGTAAATACTACTGTCCTTCTATTGTAATTGGGAATTACATACTGTAGTAGTATATAAATGAATATAAGATTCATAGAGAATCAAGCGTAGAAGGATATTACAGAAAAGACTTGAACTGAAATCACATCAGAAGAATGTTAGAGTAGAAGATTAAACTGTACTTACTTAGGACTGTATTTACAGTAGACTTATAACCTTTTTGGTTGAATGTTCTGCGAGTAGCATGAACTACTTGGAAGGTGGACAAGGCTAGCCGGGTTATAGCCGTGGAGCGTTTTGCTTATAGTCGATAATCGTCGCGAGGTGTGTGATTCTTCCTATACTCTTGAGCATGAAGTATTTTAAAAGAATATATATATAGTACGGTAGACGTACGTGTGGCAATGTCTTTTGACTTAAGCCTGAATAATATGTATATATAATATGATAGACGTACGTGTGCTAACTGAATATAGTTGTACGACAATGTCTTTTGACTTAAGCCTGAATAATAAGAACCTTGAAATATTTTAAAAGGAATATATATATAGTACGGTAGACGTACGTGTGTTAACTGAATGTAGTGTTACGGCAATGTCTTTCGACTTAAGCCTGAATAAGAAGAATCTTGAAGTATTTCAAAAGAAATAAGAAACCTTTTTGAAAGAAGAGTAATACTTGGTTTTGAAAACATAAGAGTTATACTAGCTTTATGGGAAGTTAGGTATAACGTCCTAAGAGAGATAAAAAGAATGGTTTACTGATTTTTAGAAGTTAAGAGACTTAATCTTAAAAGATAAGAGACTTGACTTAATTGTATCGATATGAAGTTTGTTAAAAGTGTGAAACCTCATTCGTGAGTAATGAGTACTTGGTTTTAAAAGGAATAATGTTTTACTGATTTCGGAAATCAGAATGAGTATCGACAAATCACTGCAGCGTTAATAAAGGAAAATGTAATGAATAATGAAGTATTGTATTAAAACCAGTAGAAACCTCCATCTGCATAGAAGCTAAGATGAGACAAAATGATATTACATTTTCTAGATCACGGTCGCTTTAATAAATGGTTATAAACAAGAATAAATCGCCACGCCATGGCATATGTTACTCAATTGTTTTAAAGGAGATTAAGACATCGAACTATGAAACTTTTCTAAAATAAAGAGACTTGAGTAATTGAAATTAGGCAAACTGGAACTCTAGGGAAAAGAAAGGCATTGTTTTGTCTTAAATTGGTTTAAAACATAAAGTGTTATAACAGCTTTATGGGAAGTTAGTTATAACGAATTTATGAGAACAAAAGAAGTGTTTTGGTCCAAAAAGAAGGCATGGTATTGCCTTAATTTGGTTTTAAAAAGGAAAGTATGGAAGTTGTTTTGGTTTACTTAAAAGATGTAAGTCACACTATTTTTATACTACGGGTATCGGGTGATTTTTATAAAAGGAATGGATTTCTTAAAAGGAATTTTACGTACGTAGTACTTTAGGGTTAAAACCCGGACTTTGGCATAAAATGAAAGTACCTTGAGTTATGTATAACTTGCCTATGCTTGTTGCTGTGAAACTTGCCTATGCTTGTTGTGATAGCCTTTGTTGTGCAAGAATTGTGTTTCTATACTATCGCGTCTCTCGATGGAGGGCCGGTTGACTTGTTGAGAACTTACTCGACGTGCAGCGGTGTGGAGAATTCCACGCACGCGCTCGTTGATAGTGTTATTTTTGCTAATCGCTTTGGACATACTGACACGATGCGTGGCGCACGGGTATGGTTCCATTTTGATTTCTGTCTAGTTGTTTCCCTTTTAGACATACTGACACGATGCGTGGCGCACGGGTATGGTTCCATTGGGATTGTTGTCTTGTTATTTCCTTCTGGACATACTGACACGATGCGTGGCGCACGGGTATGGTTCCATTGGGATTGTTATTCCATGGACTAGCTCTCCATGAGGTTTTACTGTTCGGCCTTGGTATCTGGTAGTCGGCAGTACTTGCCTGTGTCGCCTTCGTGGTTTGGTTGTATTGTATTGTTAGTACGGCTTTGGCATCGTAGGACTTGGTGTTCGTGTGTACTTGGTGTTATCATAACATGATCGCCGGCGGGAAGGTATTCCACGGGCATGATTGATGTTATGGCGTGAGACCCATCGTTATATTTGAGTAATGACTTGGAGGCGTGAGTCACGACTTGATATAATCGTTATATGTGTATCGTAGTTTGGTTATCATACATGTCTCCCGCTTATATAGACTATTATGATTTCATTTCTGATTTTCTGATTCACATACTGTACGTGTTAGATCGACCTCCTTCGGGGGCTGCGTTCACGCCGCAGTGAGGTACATCTACCGGCCGATCCGCGTTTAGGATCACTTTTCAGCGTATTGGGAAGCTCAGTTCCTTCTGAGGCTTATCTTTTGGTATGTTACCCGAGTGCAGAGGTTCTTGTACATTCAGAGGTATGGCGGCCCCGTCCCGTCATAGTTGTTATAAATCTTAGAGGTGCAGATGCTTGTTGTGGCAAGGGTTGTAAGGATCAGAATCGCTCAAATGTCTATATTTATATATGTTGAAAGGCAACCGCTTTGGTTGGCCTATTTTCTTTATCTTGATCCATGTCTATTTGAATGTTTAAGTTTTATTTCCGCGGTTTTTCTCGATGTTGTATCACTAGGGTGCCCGGTAAGGCACCACGCCCTAACGGGTCGTGACAAAAGTGGTATCACCAGCTTAATCCTCGGAAAGTGTCTGCATCGTGTCTAGTAAGTCTTGATTATCGGTGTGTTGTGCACCACATCTATAATCGTGAGGCCGCAGGACATTTAGGATTGGTTTATTCTTCTCATTACGAGATCGTGCCTTAGAGCCAGTGTGATAAGTTGGACCCTCCGACGTGCCGTTTTCACGATTATGCCTCCGCCAAGGCAACCCGCCCGAGGCAAGGGCGCAGAGGGAGGCGCGAGTAGAGCGGCGGCAGCCTCTACGAGACCACAAGACACGAGCCTCGATCCCGCACCGAGCAAAGGAGATGGGTTACGCGAGTGGGCCCGATTAATGGCCGTGGTCAGGCTGACTTGAGGATAGGTCGGGCGCAGTTCCTCAAAGAGCACCGATGGTTCACCCTAGTTCGATAGTTTGAGGCTACAGATTTTATGAGATGTAGCCCGCCAGAGTTTTATGGGTCGAGGCCTGAGGATGATCCGCAGGAGTTCATCCGACAGTTACAGCGGATCATGAGAGTGATCAAGGCATCAGAGACCGAGTCAGTGGTCCTAGGTTCGCATCGGCTGCGTGATACCGCAGTCGACTGGTTTGATTCGTGGGAGCTGTCCCGGGGAGAGAACGCACTTCCAACTATATGGGACGAGATCTCAAAGGCATTTCTTGCACACTTCTTGCCTCCACAGATGAGGAGGGCTCGGGCCGACAGATTTTTGGTGTTGCGCAGAAGCAGGGCACGTTCGAGTACAATGTGGAGTTCGACTCATTGGCCCGGTACGTCCCCGCGTTAGTGGCTAGTATGGAGGATCGAGTGCACCGATATGTTACAGGGCTCGATGATTTCCTAGCAGAGAGTTGTTCGGGTGTAGCTCTTCAGCCGGGCATGGACATTGCCCGCATGCGCAGCTTATGCACTGATGTGAGGCGGAGAAATCGGAAAGACCAAGATCGGCGAAGAGGCGAACAACAGGTCCTTTGGTGACTTTCGAGGCGGACCGCCTCAAGAGCAGACTAGTTATGCGCTCCGCCAAGACTGAGTGGTCCTCCACAATCTTGAGGCATCCAGAGTATTTAGCAGTCGTGGCTCCAAGGTTCAGATTTTCGGAGAAGCGGGTGTTAGCCACCGAAGCCACCCCTACGTTGTGGCGTGGTAGACTCCATAGTGGGGAGTGTCGTGCTAGTTCGGGAGTTTGTTTTACATGCGGCCAGCAGGGCCATTTTTCGAGAAACTGTCCGACCGGAGGTAGCACTGGTGGGGCAGCACAGACTACGAGATCTATGGCTGGTTCATCACCTTCTATTATGCCTGCAGTGTGGATGATTAGAGTAAAGCGGTAGATACAGGTATATCCTTACCCCTCTAAAGACTTGTATGTATTGATGTTATGATAACGTGTTAAGTGTTATGTTCGGATAGCTTTGTGCTAACATATGATTTCAAAACCTGGTTAGTGAGAAAGGGTAAGCTTGGGGGTGAGATAATGATGAACCTTAGAATATTACAGTTGAGACCTTAGATGTAAGGTCGTCTTGAGTACCAGACTTTGCGGGTGATCTTTGTCAGAATGTATAAGTATACGTGGAGAAATTGTGGGAAAATTTCCTTGGGTAGTGTAAAATGGAAGTGGTAGCTTTCATGACCTGTATAGGTAAGATTGTTCCGGATCGGGAAACAAGAGCTTGATGCGTTAAGTGGGTCGGGTTGGGGCCATGTTGCGGGCCAACCCACGGCCTGTTTCGGGGTAGGGTCAGATCTGGGTGGTCCCGCCAGGTGGTAGGGTCACGGGAGTGCTAGGCCCAAGTTTAGATGACCATCGTATGAGTTCGTGGATGCGTTCGACCAGAATCGGTTCGTAAAGGCCGGGAATGGCCTTAAGGAAGATTGAGGCTAGTAAGATGACCAAGTTTGGAGGTGGTGACTCCAAAGTCTTGGGAACAGAAGCGTTGACCGAAGTGTGGTACGTGTACTAAGAAGAGTTCGAATGTTCGAGAAGAGTCCGACGAGTAAGGAAGGAAGTGAACTTGTGCTGAAAGATGGAAGTAATCATTTTTGAGAAATGAATGTGCGAAGGGAGTGTCCCTTGGACCAAGAGCGAGAGTTGGTATTGTTTTGCATCATCGAGGTGGTTCCTCGTTGGCGTAGATTTAAGTATTTGCGCGCATGTGTTATTTCGTGGCCAGGCGTGGCGTTGGCAACTTGTTAGAAGAACTTTATCGTTATCCGTCTTGAGAAGGAACATTCGGGACGAATGTTTCTAAGGAGGGGAGAATGTTATACCCCGTATTTCCAGAGTATGTACGTGAGGGCGTACGTATAAAAATTTAAGCCTTAAAGTAGGCAAAGTGGCGAATTTGTGCACAAGTGCCGAAAAGAGTCGTTTTTCGACGAAACGTTTTACTAAACTTGCGAAGGGAAAAATACGGCTATGTCATTTTTAATTTTTGCGGATTTTTCCGAGAGACGAAACATTTTGGACCAACGGGAGGGTGACATGTGTCACCCTCACATTGGAAGCAAGTGGACGGCAAAGGCAAGACAATGGCACGTTTTTTGTGCCTTGGGTGTAACGACCCGTTCCGGGGCCCGTTACTGGTGCCTTACCCCGGGCACCCTAGTGATACATACATCAGAGAAAATCAGCGGAACATAAAACATGAGTCATTTAACAAAAGATATAATAAATAAGCAGGCCAACCAAAACAGTTGCCTTCAGTATATACATAAAACCTGAACAGTTTAATCCTTTTACAACCACACTTGCACAAGTACTCTGGACCTCTAAGATATCTGATGACTATGACGGGACAGGGCCCGCCATACCACGAATGTACAAGAACCTACAACTCGGGGAACACCTACCAAAAGATAAGCCTCGGAAAGCGGAGCTTCAATCTGTTGAACTGTGATCCTATGGCGAGGATCTACGACCGATGTACCTCTACTGCGGCATGAACGGCCCGAAGGAGAGTCGATACAGTACCAAGTATGTGAAAGCTGCAATCAGTAAATGAAATCATACTAGTCTATATAAAGCAGAGACATGTATGATAACCAAACTACGATTCACAAATAAAGCGATCATCACTCGATATAACTATGGGTCTCACGCCCACAACATCAATCGAGTTCGCATCATGGCGCGTATGCCGGAATCTTGCATCGGTGTAGACATGTCCATGTGACCTCAACAACAAGACAGCAATCGGATGGAAGCATACGTGCGCTACGCATCGTGTCGGTATGTCCAAAGGAAACAATAAGACAACTTTCCAAATGGGCGCATACGTGCGCTACGCATCGTGTCGGTATGTCGAGAGAAACAATAGGACAGCATTCCAAATGGGCGCATACCCGTGCGCTACGCATCGTGTCGGTATGTCCAAAAGAAATCACTGGCGATAATCAAAATGAAACATACGTGCGCTACGCATCGTGTCGATATATCCAAAGCGATTAACCACAAGACCTTAACCAAAATGGAAGCATACCCGCGCTACGCGTCGTGTCGGTATGTCCAGCGGTTAACAACAATAATACTATCAGCGAACGTGCGTGGAATTTCTCCGTCGCTGCACGACGCCCAAGTAAGTTCTCAACCAGTCAACCGACCCTCTATCGAGAGCCGCGGTAACACAGAAACACAACGATTGTACAATAAAGGCTATCATCACGAGCATAGGCCAGTTTCACAACAACAAGCATAGGCAAGTTTCACACAACTCAAAGTACTTTCATTTTATGCCAAAGTCTGGGTTTTTAACCCCAAAGTACTACATCGTTAAGTTCTTTTAAAGAGATCCATTACTTTTATAAAAGTCACCCGATACCGTAGTATTAGAATGACCAACCCACCTTCCTTTTCAAAATCCAACAACATTCTTTTCCTAAGTTCGAGTTTGCCTAGTTTCAATTACTCAATCTTCTCATTTTCAAATGGTTTCATAGTTCCCAAACTTAATCACTTGATTCCTTTTTAGAACAATTGAGTAACATATGTCATTTATGTGAGTAGTTTATTCTTGTTTATAACGATCTTATTACGACCATGATCTAGAAGATGTAATATCATTTTGTCTTATCTTAGCTTCTATGCAGATGGAGGTTTCTCTTGGTTTTAATACAACACATCATTATTCAATACATTTTCCTTTTATTAACGCTGCGGTGGTGCGTCGATACATTCGATTCGAAATCGGTAAAACATTATCCCTTTAAAACCAAGTACTCATTACTCACGAATGAGGTTTCACAAACATCCACATTAAAACAAATAGGTTAAGTCTCTTATCTTGTAAGATCAAGTCTCTTAACTTCTAACATCAGTAAACCATTTTCACTTACATAAGGTCGTTATAACTAACTTCCCATAAAGCTATTATAACACCCTATGTTTTAAACCAACCAAATCACTTAGCACGTATCGTCACCGTACTACATAGTTCACAACCATCATGCTAGAAAAGATAGGAAGAGGTTCACATACCTCGCGACGATTTATCGACAATAAGCAAAATGCTCCAAGTACTACAACCTCGCTAGCCCTTTCCACTCCTCGAGTAGAATCGCTACTCTCGATCTTTCACTATAAAGGTCACAAACGTCTATTAACCCCAAAACACAAGTTTCTATCTTTACATAGAAAATTAGTGACCTCACATGACAGCGTAAATCTCCTCTCTATCGAGGCTACCAAGCCAACCAGGGGTTTACGCCTAACCGGGCGTGTACAATTCTACTCGAGAATACTACACAAGTCTCATGCAATACGATCCATGTAAATACTGATTCGATTCGATTCTTTATTCTTCAGCTTAAGTCAAAAGACATTGCGAATACTAAGTAGTTCCATATATAGTATACTTCAACTATATATTCAACCAAACATGTAATTTCCAATTACAATAGAGACAAGATAATTACCTCGATAAGCCCAAAATTATCCGAGTTTAATGTCGCTCTGAGCAAGGTTTAGCTCGCTCAGTGCGCTCCAACCACTCCAAACAACCCTTAGAAGTTCTAACCAACTTCTACTCACATACTTGACCAACGATGAAGATTTCCTTAGGGTTTCGGTTTGAGACTAAAAGGACAAAAGGTAGTATTTCGGACTCTACGTAAAGAGGTATCTTTGGAATACTACAAGGTACAAGGCTAAGGTATTTTTGGAATTATAACAAAACTATGGGAGTATTTCTATACCACAACAAGGGGTATTATACGAAAACAACTAGGCTAGGGAGTACCCACGTCCAAGCCTCGCTCAAGGGGGCCTCTCGGCCAAGCTCCACAAAAGGGGAGGAGGGCTTTCAACTCACAAAGGAGAGATTTCAAGACTTGGAAAATGATTTTGGATGAAGAAAGTTCATCAACTAAGGGGGTATTTATAGCAAACCCAAAGGCCAACCAATGGCCAAGATCTAGCCAAGTGCAAGGCAAGTGTAAGGCCAAGATCAAGCCAAGTGCACCCTAGACCCTACTCCTTAAAACCCTCACAAATATCTACACAAATATCAAGCCCAACTTGCCCCCTCAATTCGGCCAAGTGCCGCCCCACTTGTCTCCATTGTGAGGGTGACACATGTCACCCTCCCGTTGGTCCAGAATGTTTCGTCTCTCGGAAAAATCCGCAAAAATACAAAACGACATAGCCGGAATTTTCCGCCGCAGTTACGAAAGCGTTTCGTCTAAAAACGACTCTAACCGGGTGTTGTGCACAAAGGTAACTTCGGCCAAGCCACCTAGGCGGGGGTGACACGTGTCACCCTCCTAATGGCCCTCAAAAAACGTCTTTCGAAAAATATCCACAATGGCCAAAATCTCGAAAACAAAGTGGGCCCCACAAAACCGTAAATTTCTCCCGTGGGCCCCACGTGACCATTTCCGAAAATAAAATCTCAAAATTCTAATATAATCTAGGAAGTCCAAATACCAAATCTGGGAATCCAATTCTCATTAACGAACCTTTTTCTTCACAAATAGCAGGAAACTTTTAGTGAAAACTCACATCTTTCTTTCTTTTCAAAATTTTACGCGTACTCTGCGTGCGTCCTCACATACATACCACGCAACTACGGGTATAACATTCTCCCTCTCGCCGAAACATTCGTCCGAATGTTCCTTCTCAAGCGGATATCGATGAAGTTCCTCTAACAAGTTGTCAGCGCCACGCAGCGCGAAATAACACACGTCCTCTTCTTTCCTTACTCGTCGTGCCCTTCTCGAACACTTGAACTCTCGAAGACGTACCATACTTGTCATTACTTCCGTTCGAAAATCTGCGAGTCACTACCTCCAAACTTGGTCATCTTACTAACCTCAAACTTCCAAGGCCATTCCGGCCTTCTGAACGCTCGGTCGAACGCGTCCACGAACTCATACGTTGGTCACACAAACTTGGGCCTAGCATCCTCGTGACCCTACCACCTGGCGGGACCACCAGAACTGACCCCACCAAACGGGTTACGGGTTGACCGTATTACGTCCTCAACCCGACCACAACCGCGAACTCTTGTTCCCGATCCGGAACAATCTTACTAATTCACATCATGAAAGCTACCACTTCCATCTCACACTACCCACGGACTTATCACAAATAAAACCCACGTATACTACTACCCGATAAGGGTCAACAATAAATCTTTAACTCAAGACGACCTTACCCCTAAGGTCTCGATCGTGACATAGTCTAAGGTTCATACTTACCATGCCTCCATACGTATCCTTCCAACTAACCATGCATTCTAACTCACACATATCACAATGCTATCCGTACATAGCACGATAATGAGATCATCATAACAAGCATACCAAAACTCTAGAGGTTAAGGATATACACAAGCTACCGCTCCACTCTAATCATAGGCACACTGCAGGCATAGTATGAAGGTGATGAACCACAAATCACGAAGGTGAGTAGTAACATCCGCGCTTCCCTTGGTAGGGCGATTCCGCAAAATGGCCTCGCTGCATGCAAAACAAACTCCCAATCTAGCACGACACTCTCCAAAATGGAGTCTACCACAATGGTCACAACGAGGTAGGGGTGGCTTCATGGTTAACACCTTTCTGTAGAAAATCTGAACCCTTGGAGCCACGACCGCTCACGAAGGCGGTGGAGTACCACTCTGTGCGGTGGGGTATATAACTAACTTCTTCTTGGCGGTCCGCCTCGAAAGCCACCAGGACCTGCCGTCACGGCCTCTTCTGGCGATCCAGTCGTTCCGTCGACCCTCCGTGCCTCGCGTCTGGTCGTGAGCTGCGTGCGGGCAATGTCCATGCGGTGAAGAAAACACCCGCACAAGATTCGGCCATATAATCATCAAGCGTGGCGTGGCGATGCACCACATCCTCCATGCTCTGCAACTAAGCGCAGGGACATATCGAGCCAAAGAATCGAACTCGACATTGTACTCACGGCGGTCGCCCTCTGTCTCGGTAACAAAAATCGCCGGCGTGCCCTCGCCATCTGCGGAGGCAAGAAGTGCGTGAGAAAGCCCCGAAAACTCATCCCATCTGCTGGAGGTGCATGCTCTCCCGGAAAGCTCCATGAATCAAACCAATCATTGCGGTATCACG
This sequence comes from Przewalskia tangutica, assembly GCA_029844215.1. NCBI lineage: Eukaryota > Viridiplantae > Streptophyta > Magnoliopsida > Solanales > Solanaceae > Przewalskia > Przewalskia tangutica. Next base: position 42,847,180 of record CM056733.1, read on the forward strand.
CGGCCGATGCGAACCAAAGGTCCTGACTCGGTCTCTGAAGCCTTGATCACCGCGTGATCCGTATCGCTGCCGGATGAACTCCTGCGGATCATCCTCGAGCCTCGACCAGTAAAACTACGGCGGGCTACAACTCGAGAAAGTCCCGTAGCCTCAAACTATACGCTCGGGGTGAACCACTGGGTATTCTTCGGGCTGGGCTGCTGCGTCGGCCTATCCTCATATCAGCCACGACCACGGCCAATAATCGGGCCATCTCCTGACCCGTCTCCCTGCTCGGTGTGGGGCTGGAGGCTCAGTCTTGTAGTCTCATCGACCCGCTGCTGCGGCTCTAAACTCTGCTGGTCTTTGGCGGCGTCGTCGTGAAACCGCCGTCGAAGCACAACCTCGGTCTTGTGCGGGCTGCGCCTCGAACTCCTCAGTATCTCACTAGCGGCTCCTCGGTGCCTTGCCGCCACGGGCTCTGGTTGCCTTGGCGGAGGCATAAGCGGCAAAGCGAGATACGTCGGAGGTCCAACTCACAACGACTCTAAGGCACGATCTCGGAATGAGAAGAAATGGAAACCAATCCTAAATGTCTTATAGCCTCTCGATTATAGATGTGGTGCACAACACACGATAATCAAGACTACTAGACACGATGCAGTAGACACTTTCAGAGGATTAATCGCTCGATACCACTTTTGTAACGACGTTCGGGGCCGTTCTCGTGCCTTACCGGGCACCCTAGTGATACATACATCGAGAAAATCAGCGGAACATAAAACATGAGTCATTTAACAAAAGATATAATAAATAAACAGGCCAACCAAAGCATTTGCCTTGGTATATACATAAAACACGAGCAGTTTAATCCTTTTACAACCACACTTACAACGGTACTACAGACCTAAGATATACTGATGACTATGACGACGGGGCCGCCATACCACAGAATGTACAAGAACCTACAACTCGGGGAACACTGCCAAAAGATAAGCCTCGGAAAGCGGAGCTTCAATCTGTTGACTGTGATCCTATGGCGAGGATCTACGGCCGATGTACCTCTACTGCGGCATGAACGCGGCCCCGAAGGAGGTCGACAACAGTACCAAGTATGAAAGCTGCAATCAGTAAATGAAATCATACTAGTCTATATAAAGCGGGAGACATGTATGATAACCAAACTACGATTCACAACATAAAGCGATCATCACTCGATATAACTATGGGTCTCACGCCCAACATCAATCGAGTTCGCATCATGGCGCATGCCGGAATCTTGCGCCGGTGTAGACATGTCCATGTGACCTCAACAACAAGACAAAGCAATCGGATGGAAGCATACGTGCGCTACGCGTCGTGTCGGTATGTCAAAGAAACAATAAGACAACTTTCCAAATGGGCGCATACGTGCGCTACGCATCGTGTCGATATGTCCAGAGGGAAACAATAGGAAACATTCCAAATGGGCGCATACGTGCGCGCATCGTGTCGGTATGTCCAAAAGGAAATCACTGGCGATAATCAAAATGGAAACATACCCGTGCGCCACGCGTCGTGTCGATATATCCAAAGCGATTAACCACAAGACCTTAACCAAAATGGAAGCATACGTGCGCTACGCATCGTGTCGGTATGTCCAAAGCGGTTAACAACAATAATACTATCAGCGAACGCGTGCGTGGAATTTCTCGTCACTGCCGCGTCCAAGTAAGTTCTCAACGATCAACCGACCTCTATCGAGACGCGGTAACACAGAAACACAACGATTGTACAATAAAGGCTATCATCACGAGCATAGGCAAGTTTCACAACAACAAGCATAGGCAAGTTTCACACAACTCAAAGTACTTTCATTTTATGCCAAAGTCCGGGTTTTTAACCCCAAAGTACTACATACGTTAAGTTCTTTTAAAAGAGATCCATTACTTTTATAAAAGTCACCCGATACGTAGTATTAGAATGACCAACCCACCTTCCTTTTCAAAATCCAAGAACAACATTCTTTTCCTAAGTTCGGTTTGCCTAGTTTCAATTACTCAAGCTTCTCATTTTCAAATGGTTTCATAGTTCCCAAACTTAATCACTTGATTCCTTTTTAGAACAATTGAGTAACATATGTCATATATGTGAGTAGTTTATTCTTGTTTATAACGATCTTATTACAGCAGCCATGATCTAGAAGATGTAATATCATTTTGTCTTATCTTAGCTTACATGCGGATGGAGGTTTCTCTGGTTTTAATACAACACATCATTATTCAATACATTTTCCTTTTATTAACGCATTTGCGTTGGTGCAGCCGATACGTTACGATTCCGAAATCAGTAAAACATTATCCCTTTAAAAACCAAGTACTCATTACTCACGAATGAGGTTTCACACAAACATCCACATTAAAACAAATAGGTTAAGTCTCTTATCTTGTAAGATCAAGTCTCTTAACTTCTAACATCAGTAAACCATTTTCACTTACATAAGGTCGTTATAACTAACTTCCCATAAAGCTATTATAACACCCATGTTTTAAACCAACCAAATCACTTAGCACACGTACGCGTACCGTACTACATAGTTCACAACCATCATGCTAGAAAAGATAGGAAGAGGTTCACATACCTCGCGACGATTTATCGACGATAAGCAAAATGCTCCAAGTACTACAACTCGCTAGCCCTTTCCACTCGCCGAGTAGAATACGCTACTCTCGATCTTTCACCTATAAAGGTCACAAACGTCTATTAACCCCAAAACACAAGTTTCTATCTTTCTATAGAAAATTCGTGACACCTCCCCGCATGACGTAAATCTCCTCCTCTATCAGTAGGCTACCAAGCCAACCAGTGGTTTACACGTCTAACGGCGTGTACAATTCTACTCGATACTACACAAGTCTCTGCAATACGATCTATGTAAATCTGATTCGATTCGATTCTTTATTCTTCAGCTTAAGTCAAAAGACATCATTGCGAATACTAAGTAGTTCCATATATAGTATACTTGACTATATATTCAACCAAACATGTAATTTCCAATTACAATAGAGGACAAGATAATTACCTCGATAAGCCCAAAATTATCCGAGTTTAATGTCGCTCCGAGCAAGGTTTAGCTCGCTCAGTGCGCTCCAACCACTCCAAACAACCCTTAGAAGTTCTAACCAACTTCTACTCACATCTTGACCAACGATGAAGATTTCCTTAGGGTTTGGTTTGAGACTAAAAGGACAAAGGTAGTATTTCAGGACTCTACGTAAAGAGGTATCTTTGGAATACTACAAGGTACAAGGCTAAGGTATTTTGGGCATTATAACAATACTAGGGAGTATTTCTATACCACAACAAGGGTATTATCTGAAAACAACTAGGCTAGGGAGTACCGCGGCCAAGCCTCACTCAGGGGCCTCTACCAAAGCTCCACAAGGGGAGGAGGGCTTTCAACTCACAAAGGGAGAGATTTCAAGACTTGGAAAATGATTTTGGATGAAGAAAGTTCATCAACTAAGGGGTATTTATAGCAAACCCAAAGGCCAACCAATGGCCAAGATCTAGCCAAGTGCAAGGCAAGTGTAAGGCCAAGATCAAGCCAAGTGCACCCTAGACCCTACTCCTAAAACCCTCACAAATATCTACACAAATATCAAGCCCAACTTGCCCGCCGATTCGGCCAAGTGCGCCCACTGTCTCCGTTGTGAGGGTGACACATGTCACCCTCCCGTTGGTCGAGAATGTTTCGTCTCTCGGAAAAATCCGCAAAAATCCAAAACGACAAACCCGGAATTTTCCTTCAGTTACGAAAGCGTTTGCGTCGAAAACGACTCTAGCAAGGTGTTGTGCACAAAGGTAACCGGCCAAGCCACCTAGGCGGGGTGACACGTGTCACCCTCCTAATGGCCCTAAAAACGTCTTTGAAAAATATCCACAATGGCCAAAATCTCGAAAACAAAGTGGGCCCCAAGCCAGTAAATTTCTCCCGTGGGCCCCACGTGACCATTTCCGAAAATAAAATCTCAAAATTCTAATATAATCTAGGAAGTCCAAATACCAAATCTGGGAATCCAATTCTCATTAACGAACCTTTTTCTTCACAAATAACCGGAAACTTTTCCGTCGAAAACTCACATCTTTCTTTCTTTTCAAAATTTTCTGCCGTACTCTCGTACGTACGTCCTCACATACATACCCTGCAACTACGGGGTATAACATTGGGTTAGGTAGGATATTTGTGCAAGTTGGTGTGGTAGATGGATAAGGTGCACTTGGCTTAAATCTAGCCCTACACTTGCATGGCACTTGGCTTGATCTTGGCCATTGGTTGGCCATTGCTTGACCTATAAATACCCCTCTAAGTTGAAGACTTTCTTCATCCAAACTTGAGCAATCTTTCTAAGTCTCAAATACTCCCTCCCTCTTGTTTGCTTTCGTCAAGCCCCTCCCCTGAGAAAGGCCCTTGGCAGAGCCTCCCTCCCTTTGTAGTGTTTAGCAGGGGTACCCCTAGTTGTCTCGTATAAATACCCCCTTTTTTGGTATAGAAGTACTCTCCAAGTATTGTTATAATGCCCAAATACTTTAGCCCATATACCTTGTAGTACTTTCCAAAGTTACCTCTATACGAAAAGCCCGGAAAATACTACTATATTTTCCTTAAGTCACAAAAACGAAACCCTAAGGAAAACCTTCATAGTCGGTTGAAGTGTTAAGTAGAGGTTGCGTAGAACTTCTAAGGGTTGTTTGGAGCGGATTGGAGCACTCGGAGTAGGAGCTAAACGTTGCTCAGGATCGACGTTAAACTTGGATAATTTTGGGCTCATCGAGGTAAATACTACTGTCCTTCTATTGTAATTGGGAATTACATACTGTAGTAGTATATAAATGAATATAAGATTCATAGAAGAGATTTGAACTGTAATGGAAGGATATTACAGAAAAGACTTGAACTGAAATCACATCAGAAGAATATTAGAGTAGAAGATTAAAACTGTATTTACATAGGACTGTATTTACAGTAGACTGATAACCTTCATTGGTTGAATGTTCTGCAAGTAGCATGTGCTACTTAGAAGGTGGACAAGGCTAGCCGGGTTATAGCCGTGGAGCGTTTTGCTTATAGTCGATAATCGTCGCGAGGTATGTGATTCTTCCTATACTCTTGAGCATGAAGTATTTTAAAAGAATACATATAGTACGGTAGACGTACGTGTGGCAATGTCTTTTGACTTAAGCCTGAATAATATGTATATATTATATGGTAGATGTACGTGTGCTAACTGAATATAGTTGTACGGCAATGTCTTTTGACTTAAGCCTGAATAATAAGAACCTTGAAATATTTTTAAAAGGAATATATATATATAGTACGGTAGACGTACGTGTGTTAACTGAATGTAGTGTTACGGCAATGTCTTTTGACTTAAGCCTGAATAATAAAGAATCTTGAAGTATTTCAAAAGATTAAGAAACCTTTTTGAAAGAAGAGTAATACTTGGTTTGAAAACATAAGAGTTATACTAGCTTTATGGGAAGTTAGGTATAACGTCTTAAGAGAGATAAAAAGAATGGTTTACTGATTTAGAAGTTAAGAGACTTAATCTTAAAAGATAAGAGACTTGACTTGAATGAAGTAATATGAATTTTGTGTGAAACCTCATCCGTGAGTAATGGGTACTTGGTTTTTAAAAGGATTAATGTTTTACTGATTTCGGAAATCAGAATGAGTATCGACAAACCACTGCAGCATGAATAAAGGAAAATGTAATGAATAATGAAGTATTATTAAAACCAGTAGAAACCTCCATCTGCATAGAAACTAAGATGAGACAAAATGATATTACATTTCCTAGATCATGGCTGCTTAATAAGATTGATTATGAATAAGAATAACCTACACTCATATAAGGCATATGTTACTCAAATGTTTTAAAAGAGATTAAGACATTGAACTATAAAACTTTTCTAAAATAAAGAGCCTTGAGTAATTGAAATTAGGCAAACTGGAACCTTAGGGAAAAGAATGTGGTTAAAAAGGAAAGTGTTTTGGTTTACCTAAAAATATGAGTCACTCTATTTTATACTACGGGTATCGGGTGACTTTTATAAAAGGAATGGATCTCTTTAAAAAGGAATTTAACGTACGTAGTACTTTAGGGTTAACTCCCGGATTTTGACTTAAAATGAAAGTACTTTGAGTTGTGTATAACTTGCCTATGCTTGTTGTTGTGTAACTTGCCTATGCTTGTTGTTGTGTAACTTGCCTATTCTTGTTGTTGGGTAACTTGCCTATGCTTATTGAGATAGTCTTTGTTGTGCAAGAATTGTGTTTCTATTCTACCGCGTCTCTCGATGGAGGGCCGGTTGACTTGTTGAGAATTTACTTGGGCGTCTGCGGCGTGACGGAAGATTCCACTGCACTTCCATTATTATTATTACATGGGCATGTCTACACCGATGATGTGGACACGTGACCATTATGGTTATTTATGGCGAAGTATCGTGACTTACGGTTGTGATCGGGTGCGTAGCCTGTTTACTTGCCCCCGTCAGCTACGTGATGCAGGTGGATCTGGTATAGGTTATTGCACCGCCGCGTGTCGACCGCGAGTCGGTATTTGGATGGAGCTTCGTGACTTACGGTTGTGATGCAGTGCGTGGCGATTCACTTGCCCTCTTCAGCTACGTGGCGCAGGTGGAGCTGGTGGAGGCTATTGCACTTGCCACGTGTCAGCTTCATGATATGGTTGTACAGTATTATTGGTACGGTCGGATCTGGTAGTTATACTCCTTGGTGTTGTTATATCATAGACTTCCGGCAGTGAGGAAGGAATTCCACGGGCACGAGTGATGATTTGGAGGGCGTGAGTCCCTGACTTGATATGACTGTTTATATGTGGTGTACTGTAGTTTGGTTATCATACATGTCTCTTGCTTTATATAGACTGCTATGATTTCATTTCTGATATTTCTGATTTCACATACTTGGTACCTGTTGTACTGACCTCCTTCGGGGGGATGCGTTCATGCCGCAGGTAGAGGTACATCGGCTGTCGATCCCCGCTTTTAGGATCACCTTTCAGCGTCTTGGGAAGCTCTGTTCCTTCGGAGGCTTATCTTTGGTATGTTACCCTGAGTCTGTAGGTTCTTGTACATTCAGGGGTATGGCGGGGCCCTGTCCCGTCATAGTTGTTGTATAAATCTTAAGTGCAGCCTTTGTTGTGGGCAGGGTTGTAAGGATTGTAACTGTTCAATTGTCTATATATATATATGTTGAAAGGCAACCGTTTTGGTTGGCCTATTTTCTTTTATCTTGATCCATGTCTATTTGAATGTTTTAAGTTTTTAATTCCGCTGGTTTTTCTCTGATGTTGTATCACTAGGGTGCCCGGGGTAAGGCACCAGTCACGGGCCCCGGAACGGGTCGTGACAATTAAATCCTCTCACAAGCTCCTGTGCCACATATACGTTGTCCATCATGTTTCTTCCTTTTACAAAAGCCCCTTGGGATTTGTCAATGAGAGAAGGAAGGATCAATGCCATTCTGTTAGCTAGAATCTTTGGGATGATCTTATAGACCACATTAGTCAATCCGATGGACCTGAAATCATTTACTTTAGGATCATGATCAGTCTTTGGTAGTAGGGTAATGATGGTATGGTTCACCTGCTTCAAAAGAACTCCAGTAGAGAAGAACTCTTGGACACTTCTTACAACATCATGACCCACATCTCTCCATCTATTCTTGAAGAAGGCAGCCGAATAACCATCCGGTCCAGGTGCTTTGTCATTGCCTATATCAGAGAGAGCTTCCCAAATCTCCTTTGGGGTGATGAAATGCAAAAGCTGTAATCTCTCCTCTTCACTTAGCTTCGGGCCATAGTTGAACACTTCAGGATCAAAGTTGGTAGTGGGTCGGGAAGTACCTAATAGATCTTTGTAAAATTCAACAAGCAACTTCCTAACTTCTTCTGGTGATGTAGTGATAGTACCATTGGCTTTAACAAGAAAGTTAATTGAGTTCCTGACATTACTCCTCTTGATCAAGCTATGAAAGTATTTGGAGCATCTATCACTTCCAATCAAGTGTTTCTGTCTTGACTTCTGCCTTATGAAGTGTCTTTCTGCTTCCAGTAAGGTGTTTGCTCTAGCTCTTGAGGACTTAACCTTGGCTTTTAGCTCCTCATCAAAGGGATTTTCCATGTGTGCATTGATAGCATCCTTGAACTCAATGTTTGCCCCTTTTTCTCTTTGTTCAATACCCCCAAAGTCACTTCTGTTCAATGCCCTTAATGGTTGCTTTAGGGCTTTCAATTTTGAGGCAAGGACGAATTGAGCAGTTCCCAATATGTATTGTCTCCAACATGAAGTCATTATGTCCTCAAAGGCTGGGTGAGAAACCCACATATTCATGAACTTGAAAGGGCGCTTCCCAACATTATAGGATGCAATAACCGTGGCTATCACAGGACAGTGGTCCGAGACAGGTTCCATAGGCATGAAATTGGCCGTGCATTCTAGGGTCAAATCACTCCAATTTTGATTCATCAATACTCTATCAAGCTTAGACCAAATCGAACCATTTGTCCAAGTGTAGAAGGAACCGGAAGAAGGAGCGTCTTCTAGTCCATGAGAAATCCTTAAATCGCCAAGATCCCTAAGTGCATAAGGCGTGAGAGGAGGACCCCCACCTTATCTTTAGGGTTGCAGTAAGTGTTGAAATCTCCCATAATCATCCAAGGCTTAGTGACGCCAATGCCCAAGTGAGTAAGGTGATGCCAAAGCGTCCTTCTATCCGAGATGCTATAAACTGGGTACACAAATGTGGCAAGGAAGGACACTTGTGTTATATTGCAACTTGCCTGGACATGGATATGGTGAGAGTCCATACCAAGCACTTCGCAACAAACCCTAGATGGATCCCAAAGTAATAGCATTCTTCCGCCTCCAATGAATTCCAAATTTGAGCAAAACTTCCAAGCTTTGAATCTTTGAGTAGAGAAAGACTCTGTCCTTAGCCGAGATAGTTTAGTTTCTAATAGACAAATCATAGTCGTGTCATGCTGTTTTGTGATACTACACACTAGAGCTTGTGTGGCTGCCCTATCCCTTTGTCCGCAAAGACCACGGACATTCCAACAAAGTATTTTCATTAGGAAACAAAGGAGGTTTTGTTAGCACCTCCGCGCTTAAGCCGCTTTCCCGCTGTTTTTCGGCCCATTCTTTTTTGACAAAACTTCTTGCCATCCATCATCATTGTTACTGGAAGCCATAACTTGTGTTCCAGCCAAGCTATGTTCCCCGCGTTCAAAGTTAACGTTATGTGACACAAGTTGAGCCTTTTCCGTAGCACCCTTGTATGTATCTCCATCCAATGAAGGTGGCGGGTTCATAGGCATCTCAGAATCAGAATGTTTTGACTCACAACTCATCCTAACATGTTGTGCACTGCCATGGTGAGAATTAGGCAGTGAGGACTTTGCTAGAGAATCCATGAACATGATGGGCCAGAATGACCCAAAACCGAAGGACCCGCGGCATGTGATGCTTCTCCCAAACTTCCGGTACTAGGAGGTGTTGTGTGTTCAGTTTCTTCAATGTCCATCAAGTTATCAGCATTTACGGGATGTTGAGAAGTTGGTGGATGAGGGGGATGAGGGTTGGTTCCACCCGTACCTCTGTTGACTTCCAAACAAGTAGAATCTTCCTTATTGTTAGGGGTACCACGATGTGCGTGTTTTGGAGCTTCTTCATTGTTGACATCATCCCTCAGCTTTCTACACTTTAAATGGTTGTGTCCAAAAGCCGCACAATGATAGCAAAAGTCCGGGTAATTCTCATAGTTTACCCTTTGAGTATACCTTCTGCTATCGGGGAGTTTGACGACAAAATCCATTATTGGCTCCTTGCTAACATCCACTTCCACTAGAACTCTTGCATAGTTCATTTTAGACCTTTCCTTAGTATATTGGTCCGTGTAAAGAGGTTTTCCTATACGTGAAGCAATCTTACTAAGGCCCGTTGCACTCCAAATAGAAAGGGGAATGTCCGGAAAAGTGACCCAAATAGGAATGTCCATGAATAAATCATCCGTTATTAGAACTCCTTTATTGATAGCCTTGAGCATCATGGTTTTCCCGTAGACCATATAAGGGCCTCCGTGAAGTACATTAGTGCGCTCCTCCTCCGTCATGAATTTGAACACTGTCCAGCCTTTGCCATATGGTATAATACGACATTTAACTCCCCATCCTTTCACAATGGTATTCAATGCTTCTCTTCCCGGGAAAGGACCCGTGAAGCAACCTATTAGGCAATAGCCCCATGTTTCTATGAAAGGAACTTCATCCTCAGATTCTATATCTACTTCCGCCCCTTGTTGTTCAATAAATTGTAACTTCATACCTTTTGCCTCAATCCTAGTTCCATGAGACTCAAAGTAAGTCTTTTTGGGAGGGAAGGTACCTTTGACATGGTTTGGGGGAAGATTGTTATGAGGTGTAGCCGCGGTAGGAATATGATGTGGTTTAGAAGATGCATTAGTGTGTAAATCATTGGGGGGTATTTCTGGAGGTATAGGCATAGGGGGATGGGTAGGAGGAAATGAGCTTGGGCCCGCGATAGGAGGGATGATTCGCGTGCCATTTGGAAGGGTAGGGAATTTGTGTTGGGTTTCAGGAGGAATAGAAGGAAGAGGAGATAGAAGGGGCGAGGTGTTGTGTAAGTCAGAAAGTAGTGAAGTGGTATTAGATGAGAGAGGGGGTATGTTCAAGACTTTACTCGAATCTGAGGAAGTATTAAAGACGAAAGGTTTGTTGTGATTCTTGAGATTGACTCCACTTAGCAAACTAGCTAAAGTAGGGAAGGCTTCATTAGTGACACTTAAAGAAATCTGGGGTTGTTGTCTTAATACACGAGAGGACTCTTTGGATCCCGCATCATTCAAGGCTGACCCCTCGGCTCCCGCGTTATTAATGGTCATGTAGTTCCTAGGCTCCTTGGAAATAGAATTAGCTTTGTTTCTCACAACTGACTTGGCTCCTTGTATAACGGGAATATTCAATGTCCCTTGGTTATCCCCCTGGCCCGTCTTGGAAATCAGACCATCATAAAGTCCCGTGCTAGTGAGTGAATCGTTGGTACCCGCAGCATTAATGTGTGACGCCTCGGCCTCAATAATAACGTTAGAACTCACAACTGACTTGGCTCCTTGTATAACGGGAGTAGTCAATGTCCCTTGGTTATCCCCCTGTCCCGTCTTGGAAATCAGACCATCATAAAGACCCGAGGTTGTGAGTGAATCATAGGTACCCGCCGCATTAATGTGTGACGCCTCGGCACCCTCAATAATAACGTTAGAGTCCTTGGGGATAGAAACCCCTTCGTATCCCACGTCTGACCTTGATCCTTGCATAGAGTGCATATTCCTAGTTTCATTGTTATCCTCCTGACCCGCCTTATCCTTCTGACCCAAGCCCCGACCCGTAATAGGAGGAGTCACATCGTTTCCCGGGGCATTAAAGTTTCTTCTCTTGACACCCGCGTTAAACTTCTTGGGGATAGAAGTACCTTCAATGCTTTCAACTAACTTTGAATCAAACAAGGCGTGATTAATCTTGGACCCATGGACACCTGCCCGACCCGCCATGAACTTCTGACCCACGCCCTGACCTGGTTTAGACCCGAGTATGCCATCGTGCCTTGTTTCTCCAACTGCAATGTCAGGCCCAGATTTTAACCCTTTTCCGGCTAACCTGAGTGAATTTTCAGGTAGTGACGGGGTACTAATGCTAGAGTGACTGTCCTGTTCTTCCGAAATGATCCCGTTACCAACTAATTGGCCCGTGGAAGGATCGACCACCATAGTAGTATTAGGGGTGTCAATGGCTATCGGTAAAAGACCCTGCCTGCCGGAAGTTCTGCCTTCAAATTCACTTATATCCAAGCTTTCAATTTCTATATTTTTGCCCCATTCATGTATCCTTTGTAGCATAGAATCGTCTACTACATTTGCTAATGGAAAGCGCGAGTCTGGTGTGACATGAACCAACACAGAAGGGTCGGAGATTGCCAGAATAAGATTTTCCTCGGCAATTGTTGGGCTGCCGCCACTCTTTTTTTTCTTCCTTGTTCTAGCTTTAGCCGAACTGCCTGAACCTCCTGAATCATTGCTAGAACGTGTGTAACATTTAGACTTTTTCATATTGTGAACAATAACAATTAAACCATAGTGAAAAACGAAAATCTTAGGGGGGGGGGGGGGGAAGAAGAGGAAAAACCCCGAAGGAGCAACTAAGGGAAACGTTGAGAGCGTTTTCTTAGTGAGAGAAACTTCTCTCTAACTCTTGGAAATTGTTTTTGAAAGATAAGAGACTTGACTTATAAATGACTTGATAGGAAATATTAAGGACTTGGTTTGTGTTAAACAGTTGTGAAACCGCTTTTATGAGAAATGGGTATTTGGTCTTTAAAAGGAACTTGATTTTTAAAAGAAAAGAGACTTGAGGAATTGAAGAGTTTTTGGTTTAAAAGAGAGACATGGTTTTGTCTTAAATTGGTTTAAAACATAAAGTGTTATAACAGCTTTATGGGAAGTTAGTTATAACGACTTTATGAAAGCAAAAGAATGGTTTTATCATTGGTTTTAAAATGGTAACTTGATTTAAGTATAGTTTACTTGTTTTGAAAAGAGTAAGTATTTGAGTTTTAAAGAGTATACTTGATGTTGTTTTAAAAGGAAGGCACTTGGTTTAAAAAGTATAGAGTACTTGATTTTAAAAGCCTTGTAAAGGTTTTTACGAAAGTAAAGTAATTTGGTTTGAAAAGGAAATGTGTTTTTGATACTACGAGTATTAGTATCTTTACGTAAAAGAGGTCTTTTGAAATAATGAATGTAGGTATTATTTTTGGGTTTGAAACCCGCATTGTTGACATAAAATGAAAGTACCTTGAGTTGTGTGTAACTTGTCTATGTTTGCGTGTGATAGCCTTGTCGTGCTAGTATTGTATTTCTATACCACGCGTCTCGATGGAGGGCGGTCATGTTGTTCTTGATTGATGGACTCTCGACACGTTGGGTGGCCGGGTATGGTTCCATTAGGATTATTATTCCATGGACTAACTCTCCGAGGTTTTCTTGATTCGGCTTGGTATCGGTAGTTGGCTCTCGTACTTGCCCGAAGTCGTGGTTGTTTCGGTAGTATCCGGTAGTTGGCCTTCGTACTTGCCGTTCGGTTTGTGAAGTCTCGTGATTCCGGCTTGGTATCGGTAGTTAGTCTTCGTACTTGCCCGGCGGTGCGTGGCGCAGCTTAGTATCCGTAGTTGGATTTCGTACTTGCCTGGGTCGACCGTGGTATGGTTATATAGATTTGTTGGTACGGCTTTGGTATCCGGTAGTTGGCTTCGTACTTGCCGTCAGTTGATGACGCGGCTTTGGTATCCAGTAGTTAGCCGTACTTGCCGTCACGGTTTTATTACTCGGTGGGACACGGTGTTCATGTACTTATTGGTGTGATTATATCATAGACTGCCGTGATGAGGAAGGTATCGGGCATGATTGATGTTGTGGGCGTGAGACCCATTGTTATACTTGAGTAATAACTTTGAGGCGTGAGTCCACGACTTGACATATTTGTTTATATATTGTGGGTATAGTTTGGTTATCATACATGTCTCTGCTTTATATAGACTATTACGATTTCATTTATAGTATTTCTGATTTCACATACTTGGTACTGTTATCGACCTCGCCGGGGGCTGCGTTCATCTGCGCGGTAGAATACATTGGTTGTGGATCCTCGCTCATAGGATCACGATTCAGCTTTTTGGGAAGCTCCGTTTCTCCGGAGGCTCATCTTTGGTATAGTCCCCTGTAAGTGTAGTTAATTGTACATTCAGGGGTAGGGCGGGACGCTGTCCCGTTATAGTTATGGTTACATTCTTAGAGTGCATGAAATCTTTGTTGTGGCGGGGTTTGTAAAGGGATTTAAGCTATTGGGTTGATATATATATGTATATATTCAGGAAGGTGACCGTTTTGGTTAGCCTGTTTCATACTTTATGTCTTGTTTCATGTTTAAGTTTTTATTTCCGCTGATTTTCTCTGATGTTGTATCACTAGGGTGCCCGGGGTAAGGCACCAGTCAGGGGCCCGAGGTCGGGTCGTGACAGGTATCATGTGACCTTTGTAAAAGAAATGGATCTTTTGAAAGAACTAAAGTACGTAGTACTTTAGGGTTAAAACCCGGATGGTTGGCATAAAATGAGAGTACTTGAGTTTATACAAATGGTGAATCAATTTACATGTTAATGACAGTCTAAGAGTATGTTGAACTTGTCTATGCTAGTTGTGATAGCGTTTGTTGTGCAAGCATTGTATTTTTATACCACTGCGTCTCTCGATGGAGGCCCGGCTGACTTGTTGTGAACTTTTATTGGACGTACCGGCAGTGACGGAGGATTCCACGGGTATGCTTCGATGAAGACCTGCGCCTATGATGAGGGATTCCGAGGGCACGTTATGGCCATGCTTATATGATGAGGGATTCCGGGGCATGCGGCCGCGTTATATATATATATATATATATATGTACACCGAGAGTGAGGTAGGATGCCACGGGCGCGTCACCGGATTATATGTTACATCATGTACTGCCGGCAGTGAGGAAGGTATTCCACGGGCATGATTGATGTAGTGGGCGTAAGACCCCCAGTTATATTTGAGTGATGACTTTGAGGGCGTGAGTCCCTGACTTGACATGACTGTTTATATATTGTGTACTGTAGTTTGGTTATCATACCTGTCTCCTTCTTTATATAGACTATTATGATTTCATTCTGATATTCGATTTCACATACTTGGTACTGTTATCGACCTCCTTGAAGTGCGTTCATCCGCGAGTTGAGTGCGTATCTTGCGATCCGCGCTCTTAGGATCACTTGTTGATTCGGGAAAGCTCCATTTCTCCGGAGGCTTTGTATTTTGGTACGGTTCCCTGAGGTCATATACTTTTGTACATTCATGGGGTATGGCGAGGCCCTGTCCCGTCATAGTTGTCACGACCCATTCCGGGGCCCGTGACTGGTGCCTTACCGGGGCACCCAAGTAGTCATACATCAGAGTAATCAGCGGAAATATAAAACAAGACATGAAACAGATTATAAAATAAGACACAGTTTATGTGAGAAAACATCGCCTTTCGGCATATATATATAAACATGGTTTAGCAGTTACATCCGAAATCGTATAACATGCATCGCGGACCTCTAAGCAAATATACAACTTTGGTGGGACCGGGCCCCGCCATACCCTGACTATACAAACTATCTACAACAGGGAGATCATACCCAAAAGTAGAGCCTCGGAAAAGATGGAGCTCCGACACCAACGTAGAGATCCTAAGAATGTGGATCTAGCACTGCTGCCTCTTACTGCGGCATGAACGCGGCCCCGAAGGAGTCGATTACAACGGTACTTAGTATATGAAATCGTAAAATACTTAAATGAAAACATATCATTTTAAAATCAGTTTTGCAAGTATGTATGAAACAACGAGGGGACCGCGCATAGTGCCATCATAAACAAGAGCAACGATAGGTAAACTGTAACAGGTCTTTTCTAGGCTGCGAATGATCGAAGCAGGGCCAATTGCCCGTAGTATCACCATGCAAGCCTAATCCTGGACTCCCGTAGTCCGCATAGGCCACTCACATAGGCGCGTAAGGGTACATAACCCGCATCGAGGGTAGCTACTCCTCGGCATCGCCCCGGACTCGTAGTCCGTGGCCACATAGACCGCATGAGGTATAACCCGCATCACTAACCCGGAACTCCGTAGCTCCGCATAGGTCCCTGGACCCGTGAGGTATTCTCGAATCATGGTCCTGCATCACCGAGTCTACCCGCGTGGAGGCGACTTAACCCCTGTAATATGTCAAGAGGTGAGTGATATTACCCTAACATAACAGCTTATCGCTAAACAACATAGGCACACCAAGAATACTCTTTTATACAAACGTTACAAGACACTAACACATATATCATGTCTACTTATCAAACCATCTTATTATTCTTTTCACAATTCAATATAAGTCTTTATAAACACATAGGCAAACTGTTTCTTTTATCATTCTTAAGTGGTTATACTTAACTTCCCATAAAGCTAGTATAACTCTTAAGCTTCATTTTAAAACCAATTAGTTCTCTTACGTTAAAAATGATTCATATTCTTTTGAAATGCTTTGATTCTTTATTATTCGTGCTTAAGCGTGAGGCATTCATAGTAAGTGTTATTCGAGCTTAAGCGTGAGGCATTGCCGTAAGTATTATTCAGCTTAAGTCAAAGACATTGCGTAGTTATTATTCGATTAACACGTACGCGTCTACCGTACTACATATATATTGTAAAATATCATGCTTTAGGAAGAATCACATACCTTCCGTGAAAACCACCGCCAAGTTGAATATGTCGCGCAGAGAATCAGCTATAATAGTCGACACGCCTATCAACGTTCGAACTACTTTGTAACGATTCTAAGCAGAGGGTTCTATATCTACGGAAAATTGGGCAGCACTTCCCTGCGGTGAGCTACTCAAGTCTCCTCAGAAAACAGTCCAATGTAAGTACAATATGATTATTCTTCTTTTAAACCCTTATTGTGATAACTTGATTCAATTCTATTACGTGATATTCTTCTAAGTATTTAATACTTATTCTTATACTACTACGGTATGTATTCTCTAATTCAAAAGAGGTTATGATTATTTACCTCGGTAAGCCCAATAATATCCTAGATAAAGTCGCTGAGCAAGGTTTAGCTCTAAGTTGTATGCGCTCCAGAGCTCAGAAACCTTAGAAGTTCTTCACAACTTCTACTAAGGACTAAGGGATTTGGGCTAGGGTATTTTGGGCATTATAACAATACTAGAAGGCAACTTTTCTACCAAGGGAGGGGGGGTAGATTTCGGCTAGGCTAGGGGGAGGGGTTGCCTCGGCCAAGCTCACTAAAATAAGGGGGGTGTTGGACGAAAATGGCTACAAAGGGAGAGGAGAGGATTTTCAAGACTTGTAAAGGAATTTGTGGATGAAGAACTCTTCATCTTAAGGGGTATTTATAGGTCAAGACATGGCCAACCAAGGGCCAAGATTTGTAAGTGCTAGGCAAGTGTAAGGTCAAGATTAGGGCAAGTGTCCTTGGCCAACTTGCACACAAAATATCCTACCAACTCCTTGACTTGTGCCAAGGCACAAAAAACGTGCAAATCTATCCCCAATTCGTCCAATGGACGATTTCAAGTCCACCAATTGGAGGGTGCCAAGTGTCGCCCTCCCGTTGGTCCAAAATGTTTCGTCTCTCGGAAAAATCCGCAAAAATTAGAAATGGCATAGCCGGAATTTACCCTACGAAAGCTGTGGAAACGTTTCGTCGGAAAACTATTCGTTTTGTGAGTTGTGCCAAAAAAAAAACGTCTTGTGCCTAAACTTTAAGGCTAGACTTTTGTACGTATTCCCTTACGTACATACTCTGGAAATACGGGGTATAACATTCTCCCCCCCTTAGAAACATTCGTCCCGAATGTTCCTTCCCAAACGATTAACGATAAGATTCTTCATAACTTAAACAGTTGCAAATGCCACACACGGCCACAGAACAACACTTAGGCATAAACGATAATGAAGATTTACAAGTAGGAAAGTGAATTACCTGGAGGTGTGGGGAATAGGTGAGGATACTTCGCCTGTCTTCTCGGCTTCCCAAGTCATCTCCTCCCGAGCTCGTTCCGCCACAGACTTTGTGAAGCCACGTCCTTGGTCAGACGCTAACGACGATCGATTATCGCTATGGGAACCTCCTCATACGATAACCCCTCGATCACCTGGACATCGTCAATCGGGTGCACCCTAGATGGATCCCCGATACATCTCCTCAGCATAGATACGTGAAACACCGGATGCACTGCCTCCAGATCGGACGGCAGATCCAACTCATAGCAACCTTGCCTACCTGCGGACAATCGAAGCGGCCCAATATACCTTGGTGAGTTTCCTTCTTCCGAATCTCATCACACCGCTTCATGGTGACACCTTCAGAAAACCCAATCATCAATTGCGAACTCGGATGCCGCGACGATGATCTGCATCGACTTCATGCGACTACGGTATCGATAACCGCTCTCGGATAAGCTTCACCTTATCCTGCTGCGCGCAAATCTGGTCCCACTTGCACCTCGCCCACATCGAACCAACCTATAGGCGATGCACTTCCTCACATACAAGGCCTCATAAGGCGCCATCCGAATCTGGAGTGGTAGCTATTGTACGCGAACTCAACTAGAGGCAAATGATCCTCCCGGCTACCCACGAAGTCGATAACACGGGCTCGCAACATATCCTCGAAGTGCGGATAGTGCGCTTTCGGCCTGTCTGTGCATGGATGGAATGCGATTACTCGAGCTCACTGCGTCCCTAAACCTCTGGAAAGACCTCAGGAAGTTAGCGTAAATCGGGCTCCTGCATGCGATATGATCAAGTAGGGACTCCATGCGATCGACGATCTCTCGGATGTAAAGTCGGCATAATCCTCGGTAGAAAAGTCGTCTGACGGGAAGAAAGTGGGCTGATTTCGTCGACTGTCGGCGATAACCCATATAGAATCATGTCTCTCCGAGTGCGAGGTAATCCTGTGATAAAATCCATGTTGATTACCTCCCACTTCCGGTCGGGATCTCAATCGCTGCAATAAACCACCGTGCCTGCGGTGCTGCCTTACTGCACGACAACACGGGCACGAGCTACGAACTCGCAGCGTCCTCTTCGCCATCCCACCAATACGGATCTAAGGTCGTGGTACATCTTGGTCGACCGGATGGATAGAGTAACGCTTGTGTGCTTCCCAAGAACCTCCTGCGAAGTCACAAACACACGGAACACAACCGCCTCAAACCTTAGCACCCCATGGTGCTACCTCAAAAGGACCCTTGCCCTCACGAAGAGTTGTATCACGATAACGTGTCAAAGCGGATCCTCGATGTTGCCTCTTCTTCACCTCCTCGACGATGGAAGACTCGGCAACCTCGCGAACTCGAACCCCATGCTATCGAGAATCAATCAAGCGGACACCAAGGCTCGCTAATCGATGCAAATCACGAACCATGTCCCTCCTCTCTGCTGCGCACATCGATAGGCTCCCCATGACCTACGACTAAGAGCATACGCCACAACATTGGCCTTCCCGGGTGGTACGGGATATCAACATCGTAATCCTTAAGCAACTCTAACCACCGCTCTGCGTAAGTTCGGCTCCTCTGGTGAAGATATCTTGGAGGCTCTTGTGGTGCGTAAAAATATCCACGTGAACCCCATACAAATAGTGCCTCGGATCTTCAAAGCGTGAATCACAACCGCCAACTCCAAATCATGGGTGGGGTAGTTCCTCGTGTTTCTTCACTGTCGGGATGCATATGCTATAACCCCGCCATGCTGCATCAACACACATCCCAACCCGATGCCCGACGATCACAATACACGACATAACCATCTGGACCTGCGGAAGAGTAAGAAGCGAGGCGGTCGTCGGTCTCTCTTCAACAATCGAAACCACGCTCCACAAGCATCAGTCCATGAAACTTGGCGCTTACGAGTCGCCTAGTCAATGGTGCGAAGATAGAAGCAAACTTCTCCACGAACCGCCGATAATATCTGCAAGGCCCGAGCTGCGAACCTCTGCCGGAGTAGTAGGTCAGGCAAGTCTGGCGCTTCGATCTTGGCGTATCCACTCGAATGCCATCAGCCCGACAATATGCCCAAGAAACGCATCGAAGTCAACCAAAACTCACATTTGGAAAACTTGGCGTACAAGCTGGTCTGGAGAAGCTATCGGCCTCAAATGCTCGCGTGCTCGCTCTGGCGAGAATAAACCAAGATATCATCAATGAACACTATCACAAGCGTGTCCAAAATGGTTTGAACACTCGGTCCATCAAATCCATGAATACTGCGGAGCATTGGTCAATCAAAGACATGACCACGAACTCATAATGCGTCTGCACGTCGGAATGCGATCTAGGGACATCCACCTCTCGACTCGCACTTTGATGATAGCCCGATCGCAGATCAATCTTGAAAAACATCTCGCACCTGCAATGGTCGAACAAATCATCAATCACAGGAAGGGGTATTCGTTCTTAATGGTCACCTTGTTCACCGTCAGTAATCAACACACATGCGCGGCGTCCGCCCTTCTTCTTCACGAACAATCTGGCGCTCCCGGGAGAAACACTAGGCCCGGATGAAGCCGCTTCTCCGGAAATCCTGGCGATCCTTCAACTCTCTCAACTCGGCAGGTGCCATTCTGTATGGCGGAATGGAAATAGGCCGAGTGTCTGGCAGTATGTCAATACAAAACTCAATCTCCCTCTCAGGAGGATACGGAAGGTCGTCTGAAACACGTCGGGAACTCTCGACCACCGAACCGACGGAAAATCTGGTACCGCAACTTCGATCAAACACGAACGAGATGGTAGATATACCCTTCGCACCATCTTCCTAGCCTTGGTAGGAAATAAACCTACCTCGGCGTCTGGTGCTCCTCGCTCAACAACCGGCTCCTCAGGAAACTGGAACCGTACTACTCTCTCTCTGCAGTCTACATTGGTGTAGCAAGAAGCTAGCCAATCCATCCCCATGATCACGTCGAAGTCAATCATCTACAACTCTATCAAGTCGGCTAGGGTCCGACGACTGTAAATGGTCACAAAACAAGCTCTATATACCCGCCGAGCTACCACCGAATCACCCACTGGCGTAGCTACCTCGAAAGGGTCTATGGACTCAGGCTCTATCCCTATCCTACTAGCAACAAGGGGAGATATATGGGGCCAGTAGAACCGGATCTATCAAAGCATACACATCAAACCCAGAAACTGATAAGGTACCTGAGCCGACATCAGGTGAGGCCTCCTGATCCTGTCGGCTGGACAAGGCATAAATGCGGTTCTGAGGACCGCTAGAACTGGGACCCGCGCCACGACCTCTGCGCGACCTGGCGGTCCATGAGTACCTTGCCCTCCAGGCGAGTAGGCTGTCGAGGATGAAGACCCGCGAAAGAACATGTAGGTGACCGCTACCATCAAGATCGCCTTGCCTGGACAGTTCCTCGCATAGTGACCTGCGGCCCTGGCAAACAAGCTCGTAGCACCACTACTCCCGGTGGGATCTACCGCATCGGCCACCGAGGAGGGTGGTCCCGATCGGCGATCTCTGCGCTCGACGGGCGTCAAGTCCCGGGGCCTGATGCGCCTCGAATATCCTGGGCTTGAGGACGGTGCAGGAGTGCTCTGAGCTGGCTGTGGTGCAAATCTCGACTGCTGCTGAGGCCGCCCACCACGATAGCCACCAAAAGACCCTGCTGTCCTGGTCTTCTTCTGCTGCTGCCTGTCAACCCGTCGGTCTCTACGCTCCTCACATCCAAGAGCATGAGCCTGCATGCGGGTAATGTCCATACCCGGTGAAGAAACACCATACGACTCGGCCATATAGTCATCTAGCCCGGTGACGTAGCGGTGCACCCTATCCTCCATATCTGCTACCAACGCTGGGACATATCGAGCCAATGAATCAAACTCGACATTGTACTCCCTGACAGTGCGTCCTCTCTGCCTCAGCAGTAAAAATCTATCAGCCCGCGCCCTCCTCCGCGAGGCAAGAAGTGAGTGAGAAAGCCTCGAGAACTCATCCCAGTAGGCGGGACGCGTGCTCTCCCGGGATAACTCCCATGAATCAAACCAATCGATCGCGGTATCACGCGGCTATGTGAACCAAAGATCACGGACTCGGTCTCCGACGCCGATCACTCGAGAATCCTCATGGCGACGGATGAACTCCTGCGGATCATCCTCGGCCTCGACCAGTAAAACTCTGGCGCTACAACTCGAGAAGTCTCGTAGCCTCAAACTCTCGCCTCGGGTGAACCACGGTACGATCGGGTGGGGCTGGAACTGCTGCATCGGCTGTCCTCATGTCGCCACGATCTGGCGATGGGCCATCTCCTTGTACCTAACTCCTCCGCCCAGCCGTGTGGGGCGGGAGGTGTACTGCGTGGTCTCTTTGGGGCCGGGCGTCGTAGAACTCGCCGTCTCGGTATAGGCGGGCCCGAGCCCTCGTGACTCTAGGTGTCCCACTAGCAGCTCCCTCGGCTGCCTTGCCCTTCTGGGCCCGGGTTGCCTTACGTGGAGGCATAACTGTTACAGAAAAGGAATACGTTAGAGGGGTCCAATTTTAACACAACTCTAAAGCACGATCTCAGAGTGAGAAGAATGGAAACCAATCCTAAATATCCTATAGCCTCCTGATTATTGGTGTGGTGCACAACACACCGATAATCAAGACTCTACTAGATACGGTCTGTAGACACTTTCCGAGGATTAACTGCTCTGATACCGTCATAGTTGTCACGACCCATTCCGGGGCCCGTGACTGGTGCCTTACCGGGGCACCCAAGTAGTCATACATCAGAGTAGTCAGCGGAAATATAAAACAAGACATGAAACAGTTTATAAAATAAGACACAGTTTATGTGAGAAAACATCGCCTTTCGGCATATATATATAAACATGGTTTAGTAGTTACATCCGATACTGTACAACATGACTACAGACCTCTAAGGAAATATACAACTATGGCGGGACAGGGCCCCGCCATACCCTGACTGTACAAACTATCTACAACAGGGAGATCATACCCAAAAGTAGAGCCTCCGGAAAAGATGGAGCTCCCGACACCAACGTAGAGATCCTAAGAATGTGGATCTAGCACCTGCTTGCCCTTACCTGCGGCATGAAGCCCCAAGGAGGTCAAGACAACAGTACTAAGTATATGAAATCAAAATACTTAAATGAAAACATATCATTTTAAAATCAGTTTTGCAAGTATGTATGAAACAACCAAGGGGACCGCACATAGTGCCACATCATAAACAAGAGCAATGATAGGTAAACTGTAACAGGTCTTTTCTAGGCTGCGAATGATCGAAGCAGGGCCAATTGCCCGTAGTATCACCATGCAAGCCTAATCTTGGACTCTCGTAGTCCGCATAGGCCACTCACATAGGCCCGCATAGGGTACATAACCCCGCATCGAGGGTAGCTACTCTTCGGCATCGTCCTGGACTCGTAGTCCGCATGGCCACATAGACCGCATGAGGTATAACCCCGCATCACTAACACGGAACTCCGTAGCTCGCATAGGTCCCTGGACCGCATGAGGTATTCTCGAATCATGGTTCCGGATCACGAGTCTACCCGTCGGAGGCGACAACCCCGGTAATATGTCAAGAGGTGAGTGATATTACCCTAACATAACAGCTTATCGCTAAACAACATAGGCACACCAAGAATACTCTTTTATACAAACGTTACAAGACACTAACACATATATCATGTCTACTTATCAAACCATCTTATTATTCTTTTCACAATTCAATATAAGTCTGTTATAAACACATAGGCAAACTGTTTCTTTTATCATTCTTATGTGGTTATACTTAACTTCCCATAAAGCTAGTATAACTCTTAAGCTTCTGTTTTAAAAACCAATTAGTTCTCTTACATTAAAAATGATTCATATTCTTTTGAAATGCTTTCATTCTTTATTATTCAAAGCTTAAGCGTGAGGCATTCGTAAGTGTTATTCGAGCTTAAGCGTGAGGCATTGCCGTAAGTATTATTCAGCTTAAGTCAAAGACATTGCCGTAGTTATTATTCGATTAACACGTACGCGTCTGCGTACTACATATATATTGTAAAATATCATGCTTTAGGAAGAATCACATACCTTCTCGTGAAAACCACCGCCAAGTTGAATATGTCGCAGAGAATCAATCTATAATAGTCAGACACGTCTATCAACGTTCAGACTACTCTGTAAACAGTTCTAAGCAGAGGGTTCTCTATCCTACGGAAAATTGGGCAGCACTTTCCTACCCGGTGAGCTACTCAAGTCTCTTTGTGAAAACAGTCTATGTAAGTACAATTTGATTATTCTTCTTTAAACCCTTCTCGTGATAACAATTCAATTATATTACGTGATATTCTTCTAATTATTTAATACTTATTCTTATACTACTACAGAATGTATTCTCTAATTCAAAGAGGGTTAGGATTATTTACCTCGGTAAGCCCAATAATATCCTAGATAAAGTCGCGCCTGAGCAAGGTTTAGCTCCTAAGTTGTACGCTCAGAGCTAAGAAACCTTAGAATTTCTTCACAACTTCTACTAAGGACTAAGGTATTTGGGCTTGGTTATTTTGGGAATTATAACAATACTAGAAGGCAACTTTTCTACCAAGGGTGGGGGGTTAGATTTCGGCTAGGCTAGGGGGAGGGTTGCCTCGGCCAAGCTCACTAAAAGGGGGTGTTGACGAAAAGGCTACAAGGGAAAGGAGGATTTTCAAGACTTGGAAAGGAATTTGTGGATGAAGAACTCTTCATCTTAAGGGGGTATTTATAGGTCAAGACATGGCCAACCAAGGGCCAAGATTTAGCCAAGTGCTAGGCAAGTGTAAGGTCAAGATTAGGGCAAGTGTCCTTGGCCAACTTGCACACAAAATATCCTACCAACTCCTTGACTTGTGCCAAGGCACAAAAAACGTGCAAATCTATCCCCAATTCGTCCAATGGACGATTTCAAGTCCACCAATTGGAGGGTGCCAAGTGTCGCCCTCCCGTTGGTCCAAAATGTTTCGTCTCTCGGAAAAATCCGCAAAAATTAGAAATGGCATAGCCGGAATTTACCCTACGAAAGCTGTGGAAACGTTTCGTCGGAAAACTATTCGTTTTGTGAGTTGTGCCAAAAAAAAAACGTCTTGTGCCTAAACTTTAAGGCTAGACTTTTGTACGTATTCCCTTACGTACATACTCTGGAAATACGGGGTATAACAATAGTGATATAAAAACTCTTAAAGGTCTGTAGTACTGTTGTGAGCAGGGTTTGTAAAGGATGTAACTGTTCAAGTTTGGGTTTATATATACATGCCGAAAGGCGACATTTTTCTCGGTTAGACTGTTCTTACTCTTTATTGTTTCATGTCTTTGTTTTTATATTCCGCTGGTTACTCTGATGTATACCTACTTGGGTACCCGGGTAAGACACCAGTCACGGGCCCGGGATCGGGTCGTGACAAAAGTGGTATCAGAGCAGTTAGTCCTCGGAAAGTGTCTACAGACCGTGTCTAGTAGAGTCTTGATTATCGGTGTGTTGTGCACCACATCTATAATCAGGAGGCTGCAGGACATTTAGGATTGGTTTCCATTCTTCTCACTCTGAGATCGTGCCTTTGAGATGTGTTATAAGTTGGAATCCCTCTGACGTATTCTTTTGTACCAGTTATGCCTCTACGCAAGGCAACCAGAGCCCAGAAGGGCAAGGCAGCAGAGAGAGCTGCGAGTAGAACATAGAGGGTTACGAGGGCACAGGCCCAGTCTTTACCTGAGGTGGTGCTACAGACGGCGAGTTCCACGATGTCGCCATTTCAGTGAGTTTGGGAAGCGGCGGCGAGCTGCGAGACCGCGATACCGAGCCTCAGATTACACCGAGCCGAGGATATGAGTTACAAGGAGATGGCGATTACTAGCTAGGTGGTGGCTAGGAATGAGGGCAGCGAGTCGGAGGTTCCGTAGTACCGATGAGTTCACCCTAGATCCGATAGTTTGAGACTTCGGGACTTCTTGAGTTGCAGTCCACCAGAGTTCTATGGATCGAGAACTGAGGAAGATCCTCAGGAGTTTATTCGACAGCTGCAGCGGATCATGAAAGTGATCAAAGCCTCAGAGACAGAGTCAGTGGTACTAGGTTCACATCGGCTGCGTGATACTGCAGTCGACTGGTTTGATTCGTGGGAGCTGTCCCGGGGAGAGCATGCGCTTCCAGCTGGTTGGGACGAGTTCTCAGAGGCATTTCTTACACATTTCTTGCCCTCGCAGATGAGGAGAGCTCGGGCAGATAGGTTTATGATGTTGAGGCAGAACGGGCGGACGGTTCGGGAATACAGTATAGAGTTTGACTCGTTGGCTCGTTATGTCCCCGCTTTAGTGGCAGACATGGAGGATAGAGTGCACCGATATGTCACAGGACTTGACGATTATCTAGCAGAGAGTTGCTCGAGTAGCTCTTGACCGAGCATGGACCGCCGTATACGAGCTTATGCCAGGGATTGAGGAACGTAGAGACCGACGTAGGGACCAGGATCAGCATAAGAAGGCCAAGACAGCAGGGTCCTTTGGTAACTTTCGAGGCAGACAGCCTCAACAGCAGGCTAGGTCAACATTTCAGCCGACACAGAGTGCTCCTTCCCAGTCTTCTAGCAGGAGGTTTGATCGCCGGGGATATTCGGGAGCAGTCGTGGGCTCGAGTGCGAGTTCACAGATGCTCGAGGGTTGTAGCCGGGGGAAGCCACCTTACCCCGGTGTGGTCGCTGTAATAGATTCCATGTTGGGGAGTGTCGTACTACTTCGACCGCTTGTTATGCTTGCGGCCAACAAAGTCATTTGGCGAGAGACTGTCCGACCAGAGGTGGCACTGGTGGGATAGCACAGACTACGGGATCAGTTGCGGGTTCGTCACCTTCCATAGCTAGGCAGGATGTTCATACACCGGCAGGCCACGGCAGAGGTCGCGGTGGAAGTTCCTAGTTTTAGCGGTCCTTTGAACCGCCTATTTGATTTTCAGGTATATCCTTAACCCTCTAGAGACTAGTTTGTATTGATGATATGATGATGTGTTAAGTGTTATGTTCGGATAGCTTGTGTTAAGATGTGATTTAGAAGCCTGGTTTGTGAAAAGGGTAAGTCTGGGGATGAGACAATTGTGAACCTTAGAATTTATAACAGTTGAGACCTTAGATGTAAGGCCGTCTTGAGTAAAAGATTTTACGGTTAGTCTTTGTCGGAGTGCATAGTATACGTGGAGTATTTGTGTGATAATTCCATGGGTAGTTTGAGATGGAAGTGGTAGCTTTCATGACGTGAATTAGTAAGATTGTTCCGGATCGGGGAACAAGAGAGTTTGGCGTGATAATGGGTCGGGTTGAGGCCAGATTGCGGGTCAACCCGCAGCCCGGAGTGAGGTGGGGTCAGTTCGAGATGGTCCCGCCAGGTGGTAGGGTCACGTGGGTGCTAAGCCCAAGTTTAGGCAACCATCGTGCGAGTTCGTGGATGCGTTCAACCAGAATCGGATCGTGAAGGCCGGGAATGGCCTTAGAGGAATGCAAGGCTAGTAAAATAACCAAGTTGGGAGGTAGTAACTCCAAGGTTTTGGAAAACTGAAGCGATGACTGAAGTATGGTACGTATACTAGAAAGAGTTCGAGTGTACGAGGAAGGTACGACGAGTAAGAAAAGAGGCGAAAATGTGTTAAGAAGATGGAAGTGTCCTTTTTATAAGTAAAGATATGAAGAAAGTATCCTTTGGACCATGGGTGGAGCTAATAGTATTGTTATACGCTTTAGAAATGATTCTTCGTTGGCTCGGATGTGAGTTTTTGCGCGTACGTTGTATTGTGGCCATATGTGGCATTTTGCAAATTGTTCAAGTTATGAGGGACTATGCCGTTATCTGAGTTATTTGAATCTTGAAGGAACATTCGGGACGAATGTTTCTAAGGGGGGGAGAATGTTATACCCCGTAGTTCCGGAGTATGTATGTGAGGACGTACGTACGAATGTATACGCCATAATTAGGGTAAGAATGAAAGAATTGTTTTCCGACGGAAATTATTCCGAACCTTGTGAAGGAAATTTTGCGTTTTCAATATTTTTACGATTATGGAATTTTTCCGAGAGATAAAATATTTTGGACCAATAGGAGGGCGACAAGTGTCACCCCTAGATTGGGCCATGTTGGACGAAATTGAGTGGACAAGTGGGCAAGACAAGCGGCCAAAAGTCTTGGATGGTTTTTGCAAGTTTGTGGGCAAGTCAAATGGTCAAGGTCTTGCATGGCTTTTGTAGGACAAGTGTGGAAAGGAACCTACACAAACACATCTATACCATACACATGTTTCAATCCTAACCCTTGGTTGTACTATATAAACCCCTTTAGTTGATGAAAATCTTCCACACTTAGTATATTTCAAGACTTGAAAACATTTCCCTCTCCCTCCTTCTTATCTTATTCTCGTCCAACCCCCCCCCCCCCCTTTCCTAACCAAATGTTGTCCAAAAATTCTTAAACTTATAAGTGTTCTTCCTTAATGTGTTAGGAAGATTCTTAACCAAGAGTTAGACAAGATTTCACACCCCTAGCCTCAAAAAAAACCCCCTTGGCGGAGAGTGGGCAGATTTTCGGGACTGTTTTGGACAGATTTTTAGTCATGTTTGGAAGGGAATATCTCCTAGCATATAAGGATTTTTTGGGTGTTTCAAAAGCCTAAAATGAAGTTCGTCGAGTCTAGTTTCCAATTCAACAAACCACTCATCGATAAGACACTGGAGTAGAGAGTTATCAACGTTACAAGTTCAGCTGACGAAGCAGTGGCTAAAAATCTGGACAGTCACGTTTTTGGGCTATCTTGAGGTAATGAACCTTAACCTCTTTGTGAAGTTGATTATTATGTATATATGGATATTATACATATATTGGAAGTATATTATGGACTATAAGATATAAAGAAAGATTTGGATCTTGTTAAGATGTTAAAAAGGAGAATTGGCATATTATCCATTAAAATGGTAAAAATGTATCCATTACTTACTAAGAGGTTAACAACAAAGGAACTATAACTTATAATAAGATTGGAATATAAGTGGAAGGACTAATGAAGTAATTGGATAAGTAAAATTGTAAAGGTTGGCCAAGGACCCCAACTTAAGGACTGTATCTACTTTGGACCGTATCTACTTTGGACTATATTTACTTTGGACCTTATTTACTTATTGTTATTATGAAGGAGATATTTTTAATCGCGTTCTGTTTGGGCGTGTTATCCCCTTCTTTACTTATTGTTATTATGAAGGAGAGATTGTTAATCGTGTTCCGTTTGGGCGTGTTATCCCCTTCTTTAGTTATTATTGTTATGAAGGAGAGATTGTTAATCGCGTTCCATTTGGGCGTGTTATCCCCTTCTTTAGTTATTATTGTTATGAAGGAGAGATTGTTAATCGCGTTCCGTTTGGGCGTGTTATCCCCTTCTTTACTTATTATTGTTATGAAGGAGAGATTGTTAATCGCGTTCCGTTTGGGCGTGTTATCCCCTTCTTTAAATTTCGGTATTATTGCACCTTAATTATAGTATGTTAATTACGGTTATCGGGCCTTGGAAAAGGTGGAAAATTGAGTAGAAACGGGGGAGGTGCTGCCGAATGTTCCATAGGATATGGAACCTTGTTCTTAGAAATATCCTACGAAGAGATCTAGAGGTTAATGGACGTTTCATGGCCGTTATAGGTGGAAGTACTATGAGTAGCGTATTCTACTTGAAGGGTGGAAAAGGGCTAGCAAGGTTATAGTACTTTGGAGCGTTTTGCTAATTGTCGATAATCGTCGCGAGGTATGTGAACCTCTTCCTATCCTTTCTAGCATGATTATTTTAAACTATGTAGTACGGTGAGCGTCACGTGTGCTAAGCAATTTGGTTGGTTTAAAACATAAAGTGTTATAATGGCTTTATGGGAAGTTAATTATAACAACTTTATGTAGGTAAAGGAATGGTTTGTTGATTTTTAAAAAGATAAGAGACTTGACTTATATTTGACTTGATTTGATATGTGAAAAACTTGAATTGTGTGGAAAGTTGTGAAACCTCATTCGTGAGTAATGAGTACTTGGTTTCGAATAATAATGTTATATTGATTTCGGAAATGAGAATAAGTATCGAACAAACCACTGCAGCGTTAATAAAGGAAAAAGTAACGACAATTAATTATATTGAGTAATGAGTACTTGGTTTCGAATAATAATGTTATATTGATTTCGGGAATGAGAATAAGTATCGAACAAACCACTGCAGCGTTAATAAAGAAAAATATATTGACAAATAATTAATTATATTAAAACAAGTAGAAACCTCCATCTGCATAGAAGCTAAGATAAGACAAAATTGTATTACATTTCCTAGATCATGGCTAATTTAATAAGATCATTATAAACAAGTACAAACTTTCTTAAATTCCAAAGTAAGGAACTTGATTTATAAAAGAGAGAGACTTGAGGAATTGAAGTGTTTTTGGTTTAAAAAGAAGGCACGGTATTGTCTTGGTTTATTCAAAAAGAAGGTATGGAAATTGTTTTGGTTTACTTAAAATGATAGTCACTCTATTTTGATACTATGGGTATCATGTGACCTTTGTAAAAGAAATGGATCTTTTGAAAGAACTAAGTACGTATTACTTTAGGGTTAAAACCCGGATGGTTGGCATAAAATGAGAGTACTTGAGTTTATACAAATGGTGAATCAATTTACATGTTAATGACAGTCTAAGAGTATGTTGAACTTGTCTATGCTAGTTGTGATAGCGTTTGTTGTGCAAGCATTGTATTTTTATACCACCGCGTCTCTCGATGGAGGGCCGGCTGACTTGTTGTGAACTTTTATTGACGCGTCTGGCGTGTGAGGATTCCACGGGTATGCTTCCATTGAGATTGATCTTGGCCATGCTTATACGATGAGGGATGGCGGGGCATGCGGCCAGGATGCGGGTTAGATGCCCGCACGTTTCATTACTCCATGGCCATGCTTATACGATGAGGGATTCCGGGGCATGCGACCATGTTATATTTTTACTCCATGGGCTAGCTCCCGTGAAGACATGTACCGCGATGAGGATTCCGGGCATGTTATATTCTTATTTCCACGGGCTAGCTCCCATGAAGACTGCGCCTACGATGAGGATTAGGGCATGTTATGGCCATGCTTATACGATGAGGATTAGGGCATGCGGCGCGTTATATATATATATATATATATATATATGTTGTATATGTGTCTGTAAACGGTGAGGTAGGATGCCACGGGCGCGTCAGGATTATATGTTACATCGTATGCTGCCGGTGAGGAAGGTATTCCACGGGCATGATTGATGTTGTGGCGTGAGACCCCGCTTATATTTGAGTGATGACTTTGAGGGCGTGAGTCCCTGACTTGACATGACTGCTTATATATTGTGTACTGTAGTTTGGTTATCATACCTGTCTCCTGCTTTATATAGACTATTATGATTTCATTTACAGTATTTTCAGTTTCACATACTTGGTACCTGTTGTACTGACCTCCTTCGGGGGGATGCGTTCATACCGCAGGTTGAGGTACGTAGCTTGCTGATCCGCGCTCTTAGGATCACTGTTCAGTTCTGGGAAAGCTCCATTTCTCCGGAGGCTTTGTATTTTGGTACGGTTCCCTGAGGTCATATACTTTTGTACATTCAGGGGGTATGGCGGGGACCTATCCCTTCATAGTGATATAAAAACTCTTAAGTGCATGTAATCTTGTTGTGGCGGGGTTTGTAAAGGATGTAACTGTTCAAGTTTGGGTTTATATATACATGCCGAAAGGCGACATTTTTCTCGGTTAGACTGCTCTTACTCTTTATTGTTTCATGTCTTTGTTTTTATATTCCGCTGGTTACTCTGATGTATACCTACTTGGGTGCCCGGGTAAGGCACCAGTCACGGGCCCGAGATCGGGTCGTGACAAACAAGCCCGGGGAATGACCCCGTAATGAACAATATATCACAAGCACAACCGGCTACCATAAATAACATAAGCAAGTTAAGAAATCCCTTAACTTCTCATTAGACTTAATTAGCATGCACTCTCATTTCATTTAACTTAAGGCACTATCATATCATGAAAAATCTGGGAATTTAACCCAAAGTACTACGTACTTCTATTCTTTTAAAATGACCCTTTTTCATATAAAAACCCCAAGATACTAATACCCGTAGTATCAAGTCATATCTACTTTTCAAGACAAGTCACTATACCTTTAAAAATACATTTATAGGCTTCTAAACCAAGTGACTTTTACTGTAAAACTTTAAGTTATTGATGCCTTTAAATCAATATTTGTCCTTCTTCATTTCAAGTAATTTATCTTTGTTTACATTACTAGAGAAAACCATTCCTTTAACTTTCCATAATGTTGTTATAACCAACTTCCCATAAAACCGTTATAATAACTTTATGCTTTAGGAACTAAGACATTTTCATTCTTTAAAAATCAAATGAGTTAATCACCTAACTCAACCAAACTTAGACATTCTTATATCAAGTTAATGATATCAAAACAAAGCCGAATTTCTTTAAAACTCGTACGCCTACCGTACTATACATTTATAAAACTCATGCTCAAGAGATAGGGAAAGTTCTACATACCTCTTTGGTTCAATCCACTTGCTAAGTCCAATATACCGTACATAGTATGTCAACCTATAATGACCATAATACGTCTATTAACTTCTATCTTCAAACGTAGAATATTCTAAGTGTAAAGTCACTTGTTCTACGGAAAATTGGGCAGCACTTCCTTTGTTTCTACATACTTTTCCACTTTTTTCAAGGCCTCGAAATTAATAACTAATATGCCACATTTAAGGCTCAACACATCAACCAATCAAAGGGGATTACACGCCTTACAGGACGTGTAAAATTCTGCCCCATAATTAATACCAAGTAGTTCAATAGTCAATGCCACTCTCGGCTAACAATGTACAACAACACAGAGTCTTTTCCAATTCTTTTTTAATCCAAGTTGTCGTTCTAACATGTTATATAGTTGCAACCATCTTTAACAACTATAATTTCTTCTTTATATAACATGCGACGACTAAAACCAATAACTAAATTGAATTACACTCTTAAAAGCTAATCATGCTAGTTTCGGATTTGGCGTCCAAATATTCCATAACACTTATAAATCTTCATAATGTAATTCACATGATCAATTACTGTTACACCCCGGAATTCCAAGATAATGTTTATAAGAACGTGCGTAAGAACTCAAAAATGTTAAGATTTGAGACGAGTAAAAATTTATCGGAATTATGGAATTGTCGGAAAACGAAATATTGCGGCGAATGGGAGGGCGACACGTGTCACCCCTAGTGGTCTTGGACAAATTGGACATTGCTAAAATGGTCATTTGACCATAATTTAAGATGACCAAGTCTTGCTAAGTCTTGGAGCTTGATATAATTGACTTAGTCAAAGGGCCACTTGGCTTGAGCTTTATTGAATTGTATCTAAGCCACCCATTTGTTTAAATCTTGACCCTCCATAGTGTTATATATGTATACTAGTAGCAAGACAAGCTTCTACACTTAGAGAAAAATTGAAAACTTTGAAGACTCCATGAGGGAGCTCTCGGGTTTGTCAAATGAAGAACAAGAAATTTTTCGTTTGTTGTTCAATAAGCTCCACACTTTAAACCAAGGTTCCTAAGGGTATTGTAAGGGTATCTCAATAGAAAGATCCCGGAAAAGTGGCATTTTCGTATTAGTCGCAAGGTGAAAACCTAGTCACTTTCCTAGGTTTGGATTGGAAGTTAAAGGAAAGTTGTTTGTGCTCTTCTAAGGGCTTCAAGTGGCGGATTGGAGTGTCAAGGAGACGCTCTAAGTTGCTAGGGAGCGACTTCGGATCTTGAAGTTGGATTAAGGCTCGTCAAGGTAACAATCTTGTTCTCTTAAGTGTTATAAGATTACATATTGTTGTAGCTTTACATTTTTACTAGCATGAAGTATATGTATAGAAGATTGATAAGTGGTATGGATAGTGGAAGCCTAAAATCCGAATTGACATGGCTAGCTATTTGAAATTGAAATACAATTTGGTTGATAATTAGAATCGCCTTGAGGATTGTAGTAGTTATAATCGATTGCGGCTTGATAACATGTTATACTAAACAACTTGGATTGAAAAGGAATCGGAAAGGAATTTGTATTGTTGTCCCTCAAATTGCCGAATGTGACTTTGTCTTTTGGACTAGTTTGATATCGATCGTGGGTCGAAATTTTACACGTCTTGTTAGGTGTGTAATCCTCTATTGTTAACTACATTGTTGAGCCTTAAATGTGGCGTGTTTGGCTATTGAATTCGGGCCTTGAAAAAGGTGGAAAAGTATGTATAACAAAGGAAGTGTTGTCCGATTTTCCGTAGAATTTAGTGACTTTGCACTTAGAATATTCTACGTTTGAAGTAAGAAGTTAATAGACGTATTATGGCCATTATAGGTTGACATACTACGTACGACATATTGGACTTAGCAAGTGGATTGAACCGAAGAGGTATGTGGAACTTTCTTATCTCTTGAGCATGAATAGTTGTAAACGTATAGTACGGTATACGTACGCGATTTGAATGGATTTAGTTCATTTGATATCCTTGACTTGTTTTTCCAAGTTGGTTGAGTTAGAGAATTAACTCACTCATTTTTAAAGGATAGAAATGCCTTGGTTTCAAAGGCATAAGGTGGGTTAATAACCTTGTGGAAAGTAAAAAGAATGGTTTATTCTAATAAGGTAGACAAGGATTTCTTGACTTGAAAATGTATAGAATACTTGATTTGGAAAGTATAGATTCCTTGAGTTATTCTAAAGTTAAGAAACTTGATTTCTAAAGTTAAGAGACTTAAAGTATTTTGAAAGTATATGATACTTGTTTTGTTTGGAAAGTTTAAGTCTCTAAGTTATAAAGAAGAATGTAAGTATCTAAGGTATAAAACTAGTATAACGGCTTTATGGGGAGTCGGTTATAATAGCTTTATGGAAAGTTAAAAGAGTGGTTTTACTCTAAGTAATGTAAATAATGATAAATGACTTGAAATAATAAAAGGCAAATTGATTTAAAGGCATCAATTGCTTAAGGTTTTAAAAGAAAGAAGTCACTTGATTTAGAGGCCTATAAATGTATTTTCTAAAAGGTATTGTGACTTGTCTTAAAAAGTAGATATGACTTAAGGCACTAACATGTCATTATAAAATCCGGGAATTTAACCCAAAGTACTACGTACTTCTATTCTTTTAAAATGACTTTTTTTCATATAAAACTTCCAAGATACTAATAACCGTAGTATCAAGTCATATCTACTTTTCAAGACAAGTCACAATACCTTTTAGAAATACATTTATAGGCTTCTAAATCAAGTGACTTCTTTCTTTTAAAACCTTAAGCAATTGATGCTTCAAAATCAATTTGTCTTTCATTAATTCAAGTCATTTATCATACTTACATTACTTAGAGTAAACCACTCTTTTTAACTTTTCATAAAGCTATTATAACCAACTTCCCATAAATCCGTTATACTAGCTTTATACTTTATACAAATACATTCTTCTTTATATCCAAGAGACTTATACTTCCAAAAACCAAGTATCATATACTTTTAAAATACTTTAAGTCTCTTAACTTTTAGAAACTAAGATATCCTTAATATTCTTAAACAAGTGAGTTAAGTCCCTAACTCAACCAACTTGGACATTCTTAAAATAAGCCAAGGATATCAAATGGATTAGATTGTCAAAAATCTCGTACGTCTACCATACTATATATTTACAACTATTCATGCTCAAGAGATAAGAAAGTTCCACATACCTCTTCGGTTCAATCAACTTGCTAAGTCCAATACGCCGTACGTAGTATGTCAACCTATAATGACCATAATACGTCTATTAACTTCTAGCTTCAACGTAGAATATTCCAAGTGCAAAGTCACTAAATACTACGGAAAATGGGACAACACTTCCTTTGTTTCTACATACTTTTTCACCTTTTTCAAGGTCCGAAAATCAATAACCAAACGCCACATTTAAGGCCCAACAATTCAGCAATACAAAGGGGATTACACGCCTTAACAAGACGTGTAAAATTCTGCCCCACAATTGAATATCAAACTAATCCAACATACTATGTCATTTCGGCAATTTGAGGCATAATAACACAAAGTCTTTTCCAATTCATTTTCAATCCAAGTTGTTTAGTATAACATGTTATAAAGCCACAATCGATTATAACAACTATAATCTTCAAGTAGATAACATGCGACGATTCTAGTTAGCGACCAAATTGTATTTCAATTTCAAATGGCTAATCAATGTCATTTCGGATTTTAGGCTTCCAATATCCATAACACTTATCAATCTTTAATACATATACTTCATGCTAGTTAAATTGTAAGGCTACAACAATTTGTAATCTTATACACTTAAGAGAACAAAATTGTTACCTTAGTGAGCCTTAATCCACTTCAAGATCCGAAGCCGCTCCCAAGCAACTTAAAGCCTCTCCTCGACACTCCAATCCGCCACTTGAAGCCCTTAGAAGATCACAAACAACTTTCCTTTAATTCCCAATCCAAACCTTGGAAAGTGACTAGGTTTTCACCTTGCGACTAATACAAAAATGATACTTTTTCGGGATCTTTCTATTGGAATACCCTTACAATACTCTTAGGAACATTGGTTTAAAGTGTGGAGATTATTGGACAACAATTGAAAATTTTTCCTCCTTGAACCCTAGCATTGCCGAGAGCTCCTCTTGAGTTCTTCAAGTTTCTTGAAAATTTTGCTAAGTGTTAAGAGCCTTGTCTTGCTACTAGTACACATATATAATACTATGGAGGGTCAAGATTTAAACAAATGGGTGGCTTAGATGCAATTCATTAAAGGTCAAGCCAAGTGGCCTTGACTAAGTCAACAATATCAAGCTTAAGTCTTTGCAAGACTTGGTCATCTTAATATTGGTCAAATGACCATTATATCCATGTCCATTTCGTCCAAGACCACTAAGGGGTGACACGTGTCGTCCTCCCATTCGTCGCAATATTTCGTTTTCCGACATTTCCATAATTTCGATAAATTTTTACTAGCCTCAAATCTTAACATTTGAATTCTTACGTACGTTCTTATAAGCATGTCCTGCAATTTACGGGGTGTAACATTCTTCCCCCCTTAGAAACATTCGTCCCCGAATGTTCTTTTGGGGTCAATCTTATGGATAGCGACATAGTCTCCTTTTACAACCCCTACATACCAATAATGCCACACGTGGCCACATAACCATACTTATACCAGAACGTCAACCTGATCTCCAAATGTCGACGTCGGTTAACTGCATATGGCTTATATCGACTCTGAGCTTACTAATAATCTTTCCTGGATAAGCTTCACCTTATCCACAACCTGCTGAATCAAGTCTGGGCCAACTAACTGTACCTCGCCCACGTCGAACCAACCAATCGACGACCTACACTTCCGCCCATACAAAACCTCATATGGCGTCATCTGAATGCAAGAATGGTAGCTTTTGTTATAAGAAAACTCAACAAGAGGCGAGTGATCCTCCCGGCTACCCCTGAAATCAATAACACCGGCCCGCAACCTATCCTCAAGTGCCTGGATAGTACGCTCTGCCTGCCCGTCGGTCTGAGGGTGAAATGCCACACTGAGACTCACATGTGTCCCTAATACCTCCTGGAAAAACCTCCAGAAGTCAGCTGTAAACTGAGCTCATCTGTCTGACATCATAAATGTAGGAACCCCGTGCAGTCTCACAATCTCCCTGCTATATAAGCTAGCATAATCCTCAGTCGAGTAAGTGGTCCCAACCGGAAGAACACGGGCTGGTTTCGTCAGCCTGTTTACTATGACCCTCAGGGAGTCGCACTTCCTCTGAGTACGATGCAACCCTGTAACAAAATCCATATTAATCACCTCCCATCTCTAAGTCGGGATCTCAATCGCTTGTAATAGCCCACTGGGCTTCTGGTGTTCGACCTTGACCTGCTACTAACTCGGACATTAAGCAACAACTCTGCTACATCCCTCTTCAGGCCATCTTACAAATACATACATCTGAGGTCACGACACAACTTAGTCGACCCCGAACAAATAGAGCAATAAAAACTGCGTGCCTCCCCTAAAACATGCTGACAAGTCCTGCAGCACCGGGTACACCCAATCTATCCTCATATCACAGCACCCCATCCGGTGCTACCCAAACAGGCTCTTCCCTTCTCGGAGAGTCGTATCTCGATACCGTATCATAACTGGATCCTCATACTGTCGCCTCTTTACCTCCTCAACGATGGAAGAATCGGCAACCTCTCGGATCTAAACTTTATTAACCTTGGAAACAAATAATCGAACCCCTCGGCTTAGTAGCTGATGAATCTTACGGACCACATCCTGTCTATCTGGTTGTCTATCTGACAGACTACCCATAGATCCACGACTAAGATCATCTATAACCGCCTCGGCTTTCCCCGGGTAGTATAGGATATCAATATCACAATCCTTGAGTAACTCTAACCACCGTTTCTGTCGCAAATTCAGCTGCCTCTGCCTGAAGATATACCGGAGGCCCTTGTGGTCTGCACAAATATCCACATGAAGTCTATATAAGGAATGCCTCCAAATCTTCAAGATACGATTAAGTTCCGCCGACTCTAAATCGTGAGTAGCGTAATTCCTTTCATGTTTCCCTAACCGTCGGGAAACATAGGCTCTAACCTTATCGTGGTGCGTCAGCACACAACCTAGTCCAACACCCAACGTGTTACAATAACAACCTAACCCTCTAGTCTCTCAGAAGGGGTTATAACTGTAGTTGTGGTCAACTTATCTTCTAGTAACTGGAAGTCTTTCTCATATCTGCAGAATATTCGGGTGTCTTTAATCTCAATTATGGTTCCTGTTTCCCATTCTCTGTTGCAACAAAACTTGGTCACTAACTTAGATTTGATTCCTTTTCTTGCCTCATGGCTAAGACTCACTGTCAATCACAATTTAGGGGGGGAGATTTCCTTGATCTCGTCAAGTAGCAATCCTATTTTTCTCTCCCAGCTCGTAGAGCTTATAGCCAGGTGTTCAACCTCAATTCATGGTATTACATAATCCAATGTCTTGTCAAGATTTCTTATCGTTCGAGTGTCTACTAGTCTTTCCTTTATAAGTCATTTCAAGTTGTCCTGGGGTCCCTTAACCCACCATATTTTCTTACCATCTTTCTCGTCAGTACGGATGTTACCACCTTTCCTCGAGGTGTTCTTAATGCCCATCATCTACTAATGGTCTTTACACTAATCTGGGGTAATCATACCTCACACAACTTACATAACCATAGTTGTATTCTCTTTTATCATTCTGGTCCTAACCTTTCCTTATGGTTATTATTAGCAGCAGTATTTCTATCTTGATTCGTAATCGTACAGTTTCATACATGCGTACTACCTGCATTTATCCTTATGACACTTCCTCGACCATTTCGTAACGTCGTTCTTAAGTACCTTAACACAATACTTCTCCCACGGTTATCTAAAACTGTAACCTATGGCATGACGATGCTGAAGACCTTACCAGTCTCATATCCTTCATCTAACGACATGGGTACACATAACCCCATAATACGTAAAACTATCCTTACGTGGGGGAGAGAACTTATCTCCCTTAAATAAACTTTCCTTGGAGTCACAACCCTAATCACAGGGTCCCCTTGCGGTCCTGTAAATATCTAATCATCACGCATCGCCTTAATATCGTGTAGATTTTCAAAACCTACCAACGATGTCTTCTGTTTTCCGCAGGCAACACTCGTACTTATCTTATTCTTGCTTGCGCGCTTTCCTGAAATTATCCAGAAGGTCGTGGTCCTGACCGCCACACCAAACCAACTCCAAGTACCTCCAAGGGCACTTAACATAAACTCCTTCAAATTCGAGTATTACTTACTTCCTGCATTAATTTACCTCAAATGAACAAGTCACACAGACTTATTAACATCAACTATGTCAAAGAAGGAAGGATAATTCACTCAACCACTTCCCTTCCTTTCCATCCGATAACCGGTTTACTGGAAAACTGGTACCGAACCAATCTCTCTCTGTAGTCAACATTAGCATAACAAGAGGCCAACTAACCCGTACTCATAATGACTTCAAGGTCTGTCATGTCAGCTCTACTAGGTCTGCTAGGGTCCGACGACTGTATCGTCACTGGGAAATTATTATACACCCGCTCAGCTACCACCCATCACTCACGGGTGTAGTTACCTCTAAAGGTTCTCATGGATTCAGACTCTATCTTTTACACTTGGTTGCTCACTTTTTCACTGGTCGTACTCTTTCCGTACTTCCAAACTAATATTAGCATACGTACATAACTTCCATACTAAATCTGGCCTCCAATCTTTGGAGTTACTAAATTAAAAAATATAACGCCATTTCCGGCTCTCACAACCTGGTTCCGGTGGAATGCGTCCACGAACCCATAAAACGATTAACTAGACTCGGGCCTTGCACCCTTGTGACCCTGTCACGTAGCGGGAGTACTACCAACTGATCCCATTCCATTACAGGCTATGGGGCGACCCTTAATAGGTCCTCAACCCGACTCGGCGTCGTACTTAACTCTTATCCTTGGTCTGACTTAACTTTTTACTACCCGAGAAGGCCTTATATATCTAAGGTCTCGGCGGTTGTCAATATTCTTAGGCTCGCAATTTCCATGCTCCAAGCCTACCTTATCAGTCCCCCCGTAACCGGGTACAAAAACTTCTCGTAATACCATAATCGTGTTGTCTTGATCACAACAACCATATTTTCTCCATATGGATCTCATTCGTACAATTCCCTTAAGCATACCACGTAGCTTAAGTTACTAACATAGTATTCCATTAAGTCCCTTAATTATAACTTCTTAAGGGTCCATTACATTCTCAGACAACTCATTATCACCTAATTATCTCAAATTAGTACGTAAAGCCTTGATGAGAGTTCATTAAACTGTTTCATACCTTCCCGGTATCTATTTAGTCCTTACCAATTCCTGGTAATCTAAAATCATTATAGGCAACACATATGTGACCCTCATACATAAATCCGTATAGCTGTACGTCACAATACCAACTATACTACAAATATTACCAACCTGGATACGCAATCCACATAATCTTTCCTGGGTCACCGTTGCCTTTCTCGTAGTTGCAATCAACATAACTTGTTAGGGAGAGACGACCCTAAAAACATAGCTCTATCGCACGATCTCAGAGTGAGAAGAAAGAAAACCGATCCTAAATGTCCTGAAGCCTCCTGGTTATAGATGTGGTGCACAACACACCGATAACCAAGACTCTACTGACACGATCAGACACTTTCAGAGGACTAATCGCTCGATACCACTTTTGTCACGACCCAACCCGGGCATGGCGGTGCCCTACACAGGCACCCTTATAGGTATACATCAGAGAATAGCAGCGGAACATATAAAACTCATAAATACTTAAACAATAAATATCAACAGGTTAGCCGATAAGGCCACCTTCCGTAAAATATACATGAACCAAAATAAAATAAACCAGTACATTTCTGTTCTTAAAAACCCATTCCATAATGTGACTACAGACCTCTAAGAATAACAAGCGGTGGGACGGGGCCCGCCATACCACGAATGTACAACAACCGACAATACCGAGGATAAGCCTCGGAGTAATGGAGTTTCTCAACGGTGAACATTGATCCTAAGTGTGAGGATCAAGAATCAGATACTCTACTGCGGCATGACGCAGACCCACGAAGGAGGTCGATAACAACATGTACCAAATATATGAAGCCAGAAATCTTGTAGTGAAATCATAAGTCTAAAATAAAGCTGGAGACATGTATGATAACTCAAATAACAGTACACTGTGCCTTACTAACAATGAGAGTAAATAAGAGTATACTTTACTGCATAAAAATAGGAGGCTCATGATCAAATAGGGCCACCCACCCGTGGTATCATTAAGCAATCCTACTCCTGAGACTATTTCACCCGCAAGGGCCGTATGGACCCGCATGAGGTAACTTCCTCGCATAGGCTGTATCCGCCCTCATAGGTCGTATGGACCCGTATGAGGTATTCCTCGCATAGGACTATTTCACCCGCA
This sequence comes from Przewalskia tangutica, assembly GCA_029844215.1. Classification (NCBI taxonomy): domain Eukaryota; kingdom Viridiplantae; phylum Streptophyta; class Magnoliopsida; order Solanales; family Solanaceae; genus Przewalskia; species Przewalskia tangutica. Next base: position 42,889,048 of record CM056733.1, read on the forward strand.
CAGGACTATTTCACCCGCTTAGGCCCGATGGGCCCGCAATGAGTACAAACGCCGCACTCGCATCATGGGTAGCAAATCCATGGAATTAGTAGTAACCCGGGGCTTTACCCCATAAGAATAACATAAACTAGCACAACCGGCTATCATACATAACATAAGCACTACCGGCTTATCATACATAACATAAGCACTACCGGCTTATCATAGATAACATAAGCACTACCAGCTTATCATACATAACATAAACAAGTTAAGAAATTCCCCTAACTTCTTATTATCCCTATTCATATACACTCTCATTTTAGTTTTACTTAAGGCACTAACATGTCATTATAAAATCCGGGAATTTAACCCAAAGTACTACGTACTTCTATTCTTTTAAAATGACTATTTTTCATATAAAACTTCCAAGATACTAATAACCGTAGTATCAAGTAATATCTACTTTTCAAGACAAGTCACAATACCTTTTAGAAATACATTTATAGGCTTCTAAATCAAGTGACTTCTTTCTTTTAAAACCTTAAGCAATTGATGCCTCAAAATTAATTTGCCTTTCATTAATTCAAGTCATTTATCATACTTACATTACTTAGAGTAAACCACTCTTTTTAACTTTCCATAAAGCTATTATAACCAACTTCCCATAAAGTCGTTATACTAGCTTTATACTTTATACAAATACATTCTTCTTTATATCCAAGAGACTTATACTTTCAAAAACCAAGTATCATATGCTTTTAAAATACTTTAAGTCTCTTAACTTTTAGAAACTAAGATATCCTTAATATTCTTAAACAAGTGAGTTAAGTCCCTAACTCAACCAACTTGGACATTCTTAAAATAAGCCAAGGATATCAAATGGATTAGATTGTCAAAAATCTCGTACGTCTACCGTACTATATATTTACAACTATTCATGCTCAAGAGATAAGAAAGTTCCACATACCTCTTCGGTTCAATCCACTTGCTAAGTCCAATACGTCGTACGTAGTATATCAACCTATAATGACCATAATACGTCTATTAACTTCTAGCTTCAACGTAGAATATTCCAAGTGCAAAGTCACTAAATTCTACGGAAAATGGGACAACACTTCCTTTGTTTCTACATACTTTTCCACCTTTTTCAAGGTCCGAAAATCAATAACCAAACGCCACATTTAAGTCCCAACAATTCAGCAATACAAAGGGGATTACACGCCTTAACAGGACGTGTAAAATTCTGCCCCACAATTGAATATCAAACTAATCCAACATACTATGTCATTTCGGCAATTTGAGGCATAATAACACAAAGTCTTTTCCAATTCCTTTTCAATCCAAGTTGTTTAGTATAACATGTTATAAAGCCGCAATCAATTATAACAACTATAATCTTCAAGTAGATAACATGCGACGATTCTAGTTAGCGACCAAATTGTATTTCAATTTCAAATGGCTAATCAATGTCATTTCGGATTTTAGGCTTCCAATATCCATAACACTTATCAATATTTAATACATATATTTCATGCTAGTTAAATTGTAAGGCTAGAACAATTTGTAATCTTATACACTTAAGAGAACAAGATTGTTACCTTAGTGAGCCTTAATCCACTTCAAGATCCGAAGCCGCTCCCAAGCAACTTAAAGCCTCTCCTTGACACTCCAATCCGCCACTTGAATCCCTTAGAAGATCACAAACAACTTTCCTTTAATTCCCAATCCAAACCTAGGAAAGTGACTAGGTTTTCACCTTGCGACTAATACAAAAATGATACTTTTCCGGGATCTTTCTATTTGGATACCCTTACAATACTCTTAGGAATCTTGGTTTAATGTGTGGAGATTATTGGACAACAATTGAAAAAATTTCCTCCTTGAACCCTAGCATTGTCGAGAGCTCCTTTAGAGTTCTTCAAGTTTCTTGAAAATTTTGCTAAGTGTTAAGAGCCTTGTCTTGCTACTAGTACACATATATAATACTATGGAGGGTCAAGATTTAAACAAATGGGTGGCTTAGATGCAATTCATTAAAGGTCAAGCCAAGTGACCTTGACTAAGTCAACAATATCAAGCTTAAGTCTTTGCAAGATTGGTCATCTTAATATTGGTCAAATGACCATTCTATCCTTGTCTATTTCGTCCAAGACCACTAAGGGGGGGGGGGGTGACACATGTCGCCCTTCCGTTCGTCGCAATATTTCGTTTTCCGACATTTCCATAATTCCGATAAATTTTTACTAGCCTCAGATCTTAACATTTGAATTCTTACGTACGTTATTATAAACATGTCCTGCAATTTACAGGGTGTAACAGACCTGTCCCACCACAATTGTTATTCTTAGAGGTTTGTAGTCACATTTGTGGATTGGGTTGTAAGAGCAAAGATGTACTGTTTTATTTTTGTATTGTGTATGTGTTACGGAAGGTGGCCTTATCGGCTAGCCTGTTGATGTCTAAGTATTCTTATTAGTTATGTATGTTCCGCTGCTATTCTCTGATGTATACCTGGAGGGGTTCCCAGGTAGGGCACCAGTCGCGGGCCCGGGGTCGGGTCGTGACAAAAGTGGTATCAGAGCAGTTAGTCCTCGGAAAGTGTCTACAGACCGTGTCTAGTAGAGTCTTGATTATCGGTGTGTTGTGTACCACATCTATAATCAGGAGGCTGCAGGACATTTAGGATTGATTTCCATTCTTCTCACTCTGAGATCGTGCGATAGAGCTGTGTGGTTAGGGTCCTCTCTCCTTAACAAGTTATGTTGATTACAATTTCTGAAAGCGTGATGACCCAGGAAATATTATGTGGATTGTGTATCCAGGTTGGTAATATTTGTAGTATAGTTGGTATTATGACGTACATCTATATGGATTTATGTATGAGGGCCACATATGTGTTGCCTAGAATGATTTTAGATTACCAGGAATTGGTAAGGACTAAATGAATACCGGTAAGGTATGAAACAGTTTAATGAACTCTCATCAAGGTTTTATGTACTAATTTGAGATAATTGGGAGATGATGAGATGTCTGAGAAGGTAATGGACCCTTAAGAAGTTATAATTAAGGGACTTAATGGAAGACTATGTTAATGGATTGAGCTACGTGGTATGATTAAGAGACTGGTACGGATGAGATCCGTATGGAGTAAGTATGGTTGTTGTGATCAAGACAACACGATTATAGTATTATGAGAAGTTATTGTACCCGGTTACAGGGGGACTGATAAGGTAGGCTTGGAGCATGGAAATTGCGAACCAGAGAATATTGATATCCGCCGAGACCTTAGGTATATAAGGCCTTCTCGGGTAGTAAAAATTTAAGTCAGACCAAGGATTAGAGTTAAGTGCGATGCCGAGTCAGGTTGAGGACCTATTAAGGGTCGCCCCATATCCTGAAATGGAATGGGATCAGTTGGTAGTAGTCCCGCTACGTGACAGGGTCACGAGGGTGCAAGGCCCAAGTCTAATTAAGTTGTTTTACGGGTTCGTGGATGCATTCCACCAGAACCAGGTTGTGAGAGCCGGAAATGGCCTTATATTGTTTAATTTAGTAACTCCAAGATTGGAGGCCAACTTTATTATGGAAGTTATGTACGTATACTATTATGAGTTTGGGAGTACGGAAAGAGTACGACCAGTGAGAAAGAGAGCAACCAAGTGCAAAGGAATAGAGCCTGAATCCACGAGAACCTTTCGAGGTGACTACACCCGTGAGTGATGGGTGGTAGCTGAGCGGGTATATAATAATTTCCCGATGACGATACAGTCGTCGGACCCTAGCAGACCTAGTAGAGCGGATGTGACAGACTTTGTGGTCATTATGAGTACGGGTTGGTTGGCCTCTTGTTATGCCAATGTTGACTGCAGAGAGAGATTTGTTCGATTCCAGTTTTCCGGTAAGCCGGTTATCGAGTGGAAAGGAAGGGAAGTGGTGGTAACCAGTGAAATATCCTTCCTTCTTTGGCATCATTTTTTTTAATAAGTCTGTGTGACTTGTTCATTTGAGGTAAATTGATGCAGAAGGTAAGTAATACTTGAACTTGAAAGAGTTATGTTAAGTTCTCTTGGGGGTACTTGGAGTTGGTTTGGTGTGGCGGTCAGGGCCACGACCTTCCGAATAATTTTAGGAAAGCGCGCAAGCAAGAATAAGATAAATATGAGTGCTGCCTGCGGAAAATAGAAGACATCGTTGGTAGGTTTTGAACATTTATACGATTATAAGGTTGCACTTGATGATTAAGATTTTGAAAGGGAGATAAGTTCTCTCCCCCACGTAAAAGGATAGTTTTTATTTATTATGAGATTATGTGTACCCATGTTGTTAGACGAGGGATATGAGACTGGTAAAGTCTTTAGTATCGTTATGCCATGGGTTACAGTTTTAGATAACCATGGGGGAAAAGTATTGTGTTGGGGTAATTGAGAACGACGTTAGGAAATGGCCGAGGAAGTGTCGTAAGGATATAAATGCAGGTAGTATGCATGTATGAAACTGTACGATTACGAATCAAGATAAAAATACTTTGCTAATAGTAAGCATAAGGAATGGTTATGACCAGAATAATAAAAGAGAATACAACTATAGTTATGTAAGTTGCACGAGATATGAGTACCCCAGACTGGTGTAAAGACCATTAGTAAATGATGGGCAGTAAGAACACCTCGAGGAAATGTGGTAACGTCTGTACTGACGAGAAAGATAGTAGGAAAATACGGGGAGGTAAGAGACCCCAGGACAACTTGTAAAGAAATAAAGGTAATACAAGTAGATACTCGAACGATAAGAAATCTTGGAAAACTTTTAGACTTTGTAATACCATGAATTGGGCTTGAACACCTGACTATAAGCTCTATGAGCTGGAAGAAAATAATAGGATTACTACTTGACGAGATCAAGGAAATCTCCCCCCCCCCCTAAATTATGTCTGACAGGAAGTCTTAGCCATGAGGCAAGCAAAGGAATCAAATCTAAGTATGGTGACCAAGTTTGGTTGCAACAGATAAAGGGAAACAGGAACCATAATTGAGATTAAGGATGCCCGAATATTTCGCAAGTATGAGAAAGGCTTCCAGTTATTGGAAGATAAGTTGACCACGACTACAGTTGTAACCCCTCCTGAGGGACTAGAGGGTTAGGTTATTATTGTAACACTTTAGGTGTTGGGCTAGGTTGTGTGCTGACGCAACACGATAAGGTTAGAGCCTATGTTTTCCCGGCGGTTAGGGAAGCATGAAAGGAATTACGCTACTCACGATTTAGAGTCGGCGGCGGTAAATGGTGCCTTGAAGATTTGGATGCATTTCCTTATATAGGTTTCATGTGGATATTTATGCAGACCACAGGAGCCTCTGATATATCTTCAGTCAGAGGCAGCTGAATTTGCGACAGAGACGGTGGTTAGAGTAACTCAAGGAATGTGATATTGATATCCTATACCAACAGGGGGAAAGCCAAGACGGTTACAGATGCTCTTGGTCGTGGATCTATGGGTAGTCTGTCAGATGGGCAGCCAGATAGACAGGGCATGGTCCGTTAGATCCATCAGCTAGCGAGCCTTGGGATTCGGTTGGTCGATACCGATGATAGTGGGGTACGGGTTCGTGAGATTGCCGAGTCTCCCATCGTTGAGGATGTAAAGAGGTGACAGTATGAGGATCCAATTATGATACAGTATCTAGATACGGCTCTTCGAGAGAAGGAGAGTTTATTTGAGGTAGCGCCTGTTGGGGTGTTAAGATTCGAGGGCAGATAGTGTGCTCCCGATGCTGCAGGATGTGTCAGCAGGTTTTAGGGGAGGCACACAGTGCTCATTGCTCTATTTGTTCGGGGTCGACTAAGATGTATCATGACCTCAGATGTATGTATTGGTAAGATGACCTGAAGAGGGACGTAGCAGGGTTTGTTGCTTAGTGTCCAAACTAGTAGCAGGTCAAGGTTGGACACCAGAAGCCAAGTGGGCTATTGCAGGCGATTGATATTCCGACATGGAAGTGGGAGGTGATCAACATGGATTTTGTTACAGGGTTGCATCGTACTCGGAGGAAGTGCGACTCCTTATGGGTTATGGTAAACAAGCTGACGACATCAGTCCATTTTCTTCCAGTCAGGACCACTTACTCGGATAGCAGGGAGATTGTGAGACTTCACGGGGTTCCTACGTTTATGATGTCAGAAAAATGAGCTCAGTTACGGATAACTTCTGGAGGTTTTCCAGAAGGGGTTAGGGACACAGGTGAGTCTCAGTGTTGCATTACACCCCCAGACCGACGGACAGGCAGAGCGTACTATCCAGGCACTTGAGGATAGGTTGCGGGCCTGTGTTCTTGATTTCAGAGATAACTGGGATGGTTATTTGCCTCTTGTTGAGTTACGTACGATAACAGATACCCTTCCAGTATTTAGATGGCCCTGTATGAGGCCTTGTATGTAAGAAAGTGTAGATCGCCGGTTGGTTGGTTCGACGTGGCGAGTTCGATTATTTGGTCGGACTTGATTCAAGTGTGGATAAGGCGAAGCTTAACCAGGAAAGATTATTAGTAAGCTCAGAGTCAGCAGAAGCTTTATGCAGATAACCGACGTTGACACTTGGGGTTCAGGTTGACATTTTAGTATGAGTATTGTTATGTGGCCACGTGTGGCATTATTGGTATGTAGGGGTTGTAAGGAGACTATGTCGCTATCTTTAAGTTTGACTCCCAAAAGAACATTCGGGGATGAATGTTTCTAAGGGGAGAAGAATGTTACACCCCGGAATTCCAGGATATGTTTATAAGAACATGCGTAAGAACTAAAAAATGTTAAGATTTGAGACGAGTAAAAATTTATCAGAATTATGGAATTGTCGGAAAACGAAATATTGCGACGAATGGGAGGGCAACACGTGTCACCCCCTTAGTGGTCTTGGACGAATTGGACATGGCTAAAATGGTCATTTGACCATAATTTAAGATGATCAAGTCTTGCTAAGTCTTGGAGCTTGATATAATTGACTTAGTCAAAGGGCCACTTGGCTTGAGCTTTATTGAATTGTATCTAAGCCACTCATTTGTTTAAATCTTGACCCTCCATAGTGTTATATATGTATACTAGTAGCAAGACAAGCTTCTACACTTAGAGAAAAATTGAAAACTTTGAAGACTCCATGAGGGAGCTCTCGGGTTTGTCAAATGAAGAACAAGAAATTTTTCGTTTGTTTTTCAATAAGCTCCACACTTTAAACCAAGGTTCCTAAGGGTATTTTAAGGGTATCTCAATAGAAAGATCCCGGAAAAGTGGCGTTTTCGTATTAGTCGCAAGGTGAAAACCTAGTCACTTTCCTAGGTTTGGATTGGAAGTTAAAGGAAAGTTGTTTGTGCTCTTCTAAGGGCTTCAAATGGAGGATTGGAGTGTCAATGAGAGGCTCTAAGTTGCTAGGGAGCGACTTCGGATCTTGAAGTTGGATTAAGGCTCGTCAAGGTAACAATCTTGTTCTCTTAAGTGTTATAAGATTACATATTGTTGTAGCCTTACATTTTTACTAGCATGAAGTATATGTATAGAAGATTGATAAGTGGTATGGATAGTTGAAGCCTAAAATCCGAATTGACATGGCTAGCTATTTGAAATTGAAATACAATTTGGTTGATAATTAGAATCGTCGCATGTTTACCTACTTGAGGATTGTAGTAGTTATAATCGATTGCGGCTTGATAACATGTTATACTTGCAACTTGGATTGAAAAGGAATTTGTATTGTTGTCCCTCAAATTGCCGAATGTGACTTTGTCTTTTGGACTAGTTTGATATCAATTGTGGGGCGGAATTTTACACGTCTTGTTAGGTGTGTAATCCCCTATTGTTAACCACATTGTTGAGCCTTAAATGTGGCGTGTTTGGCTATTGAATTCGGGCCTTGAAAAAGGTGGAAAAGTATGTAGAACAAAGGAAGTGCTGTCCGATTTTCCGTAGAATTTAGTGACTTTGCACTTAGAATATTCTACGTTTGAAGTAAGAAGTTAATAGACGTATTATGGTCATTATAGGTTGACATACTATGTACGGCATATTGTGGATTGGGTTGTAAGAGCAAAGATGGCCTTATTATGTACGACATATTGTATTCTTAGAGGTCTGTAGTCACATTTGTGGATTGGGTTGTAAGAGCAAAGATGTACTGTTTTATTTTTGTATTGTGTATGTGTTACGGAAGGTGGCCTTATCGGCTAGCCTGTTGATGTCTAAGTATTCTTATGAGTTATGTATGTTCCGCTGCTATTCTCTGATGTATACCTGGAGGGTGCCCAGGTAGGGCACCAGTCGCGGGCCCGGGGTCGGGTCGTGACAATTACCAATCTACTACAATATGTAGTCTTTAATTATAAAGGTAAGATGAAGATTTACCTTGATAAGCCCAAATATAACTCCAAGATTCGAAGTCGCTCCTTAGCAACTTAGCTCCTTTCTTTCACACTCCAATCCGCTATTTGAAGCCCTTAGAAGTTCATAAACAACTTCCCTTCAATTTCCAATCAAAACTTATGAAAACAACTTAGATTTTCACCTTGCGACTAATGTAAAAACGTAGTTTTTCCGGAATCTTTCTATTGAGATATCATTGCAATACCCTTAGGAAACTTGGGTTGAAGTATTGTGAATTATGAACAACAAACGAATTTTTTTTTGTGTGGCTAGATGGCAAACCCGAGAGCTTCAAAATACCTCTTCGATTCAATCCACTTGCTAAGTCCAATATTCCGTACGTAGTATGTCAACCTATAATGACCATAATACGTCTATTAACTTCTAGCTTCAAACGTAGAATATTCTAAGTGTAAAGTCACTTGTTCTACGGAAAATTGGGCAGCACTTCCTTTATTTCTACATACTTTTCCACCTTTTTTGTTATACCCCGTATTTCCAGAGTATGTACGTGAGGGCGTACGTATTAAATTTTTGCCGTAAGAATTGACAAGTTTCGAAATTTGTACACAAGTGCCAAAAAGAGTCGTTTTACTGAAACGTTTCCATGACTTCGTAGGAAAATTCCGGCTATGTCATTAATAATTTTTGCGGATTTTTCAGAGACGAATCATTTTGGACCAACGGGAGGGTGACATGTTTCACCTCACATTGGAAGAAGTGGACTGACGAAGGGAAGGTTGGCACGTTTTTGTGCAAAAATTGTGGTCAAGGGTTAGGTAGGATATTTTGTGTAGTTGATGAGCAAGTGGGACCCACAAACACATGGCTTCATCTTGACCTTACACTTGCCTTACACTTGGATAGATCTTGGCCATTGGTTGGCCATTTCTTGACCTATAAATACCCCTCTAAGTTGATGAACTTATTCATCCAAAAATTGTCTAAGTCTTGAAAAATCCCTCCTCTCCCTCTTGTTGTTTTCGTCCACCACACCCCTCCTTTGAGAGCCCTTGGCGAGAGCCTCCCTCCCCTTTGTGGTGTTTAGCGTGGGGTACCCCTAGCCTAGTTGTCTCGTATAAATACCCCTTTTGTGGTATAGAAATACTCTCCAAGTATTGTTATAATGCCCAAATACCTTGGCCCAAATACCTTGTAGTTTTCCCAAGTTACACTTATACAAAAGCCAGAAAATACTATTATACTTCCTCGATCATAAAACGAAACCCTAAGTAAATCTTCACCCGTAGTTGAAGTTATAAGTAGAAGTTGGTTAGAACTTCTAAGGGTTGGTTAGTTGGAGCGGGTCGGGCACTGAGTAGGAGCTAAACCTTGCTCGGGATCGACATATAAACTCGGATAATTTTGGGCTTATCGAGGTAAACACTCTTAACCTTCATTTGTAATTGGAAATTACATGTTGTTGGAATATATAGTTAAGGTATACTATATATAGAATTGAACATAGTTGTGCGGCAATGTCTTTTGACTTAAGCTCGAATAATACTTACGGCAATGTCTTGCGACTTAAGCTGAACTTTAAGATGAGAATCGAATCGTAATTACTTAGGGTGTATCAGATAGACTTGTTTAGCATTCTTGTGAAGTAGAGTGTACACGTCGGTTAAGCGTGTAAACCCCAGGTTGGCTTGGTAGCGGCCTCGATAGAGAGAGGAGAATTACGCTGCATGCGGGGAAAATGTTCTTAGAATTTTTACGTAGAATATTCTACGTCGGGATCTAAAGATATTAATAGGCGCCTTGTGGCCTCTATAGGTTGTAGTACTACGTGTGGGTGATCTGCTTGGCTTAGAGTGTAGCCAAGCGGTTTGAGGTACTTGAGCGTTTTGCTATTAGTCGATAATCGTCGCGAGGTATGTGAACCTCTTCTTATCCGTTTCTAGCATGATATGTGTATAACTATGTAGTACGATGAGCGTACATGTGTTAAATGTATTTGATTGTTTTTAAACATAAAGTGTTATAACGGCTTTATGGGAAGTTGGTTATAACAGCTCTATGTAAATGAGAAATGCTTTGTGTTTTTTTTTTAAAAGATAACTGATTTGACTTATAACCGACTTGATGTGTGATAATAAAGAACCTTGGAGTATTCTAAAAGATTAAGAAACCTTTTTGAAAGAAGTGTATACTTGGTTTGAAAACATAAGAGTTATACCAGCTTTATGAGAAGTTAGGTGTAACGTCTTAAGAGAGATAAAAAGAATGGTTTAATGGTTTAGAAGTTAAGAGACTTATTCTTAAAAGATAAGAGACTTGACTTAATATGGATGTTTGTGTGAAACCTCATTCGTGAGTAATGAGTACTTGGTTTTTGAAAGGAATAATGTTTTACTGATTTCGGAAATCAGAATGTGTATCGACAAACCACTGCAGCGTTAATAAAGGAAAATGTATTGAATAATTAAGTATTATTAAAACCAGTAGAAACCTCCATCTGCATAGAAGCTAAGATGAGACAAAATGATATTACATTTTCTAGATCATGGCTGCTTAATAAGATTGATTATGAACAAGAATAACCTATTCGCCTATGGTATATGTTACTCAATTGTTTTAAAAGAGATTAAGACATTGAACTATGAAACTTTTCAAAAAAGAGTCTTGTGTAATTGAAAGTAGGCAAACTGGAACTTTAGGGAAAAGAAAGGCATTGTGTTGTCTTAAAATGGTTTAAAACATAAGGTGTTATAACAGCTTTATGGGAAGTTGGTTATAACGACCTTATGAAAACAAAAGAAAGGTTTTATCATTGGTTTTAATGTGGTAACTTGACTTTAAAAAGAGAAGTGTTTTGGTCAAAAGAAAAAGCATGGTGTTGCCTTAATCTGGTTTTAAAAAGGAAAGTATGGAAGTTGTTTTGGTTTACTTAAAAGATATAAGTCACTCTATTTTTTTATACTACGGGTATCGGGTGACTTTTATAAAAGGAATAGATCTCTTTAAAAGGAATTTAACGTACGTAGTACTTTAGGGTTAAAACCCGGACTTGGGCATAAAATGAAAGTACTTCGAGTTGTGTATAAACTTGCCTATGCTTGTTATTGTGAAACTTTCCTATGCTTGTTATTGTGAAACTTGCCTATGCTTGTTGTTGTGAAACTTTCCTATGCTTGTTGTTGTGAAACTTGCCTATGCTTGTTGTGATAGCCTTTGTTGTGCAAGAATTGTGTTTCTATACTCTGGCGTCTCTCGATGGAGGTCGGTTGACTTGTTGAGAACTTACTTGGGCGTGGCCAAGTGATGACGGATAAATTCCGCAGTGCGTTCACGGTGATAGTGTTACTTTTGTTAATCGCTTTGGACATCGACACGATCGTGGCGCTGCGGGTATCTTCGCTTTGATTACCGCCTTGTTGTCTTATTGTTTCCCTTTGGACATCGACCGCGATCGTGGCGCCGCGGGTATGCTTCCATTTGGAATCTTTGTCTTATTGTTTCCACTTTGGACTCTCGACACGATCGTGGCGCTGCGGGTATGCTTCCATTTGGAATGTTGGCTTATTTGTTCCCTTTGGACATCACGTCGATGCGTAGCGCGCGGGTATGCTCCCATTTGGATGGTGTCTTGTTGTTATCATATCATAGGCTGCGGTGAGAAGGTACTCACGCGGGATTGATGTTGTGGGCGTGAGACCACGAATTGATATAAGCATTACGTGTGTATCGTAGTTTGGTTATCATACATCTCCTGCTTTTATAGACTATTATGATTTCATTCTGATATTTCTGATTTCACATACTTGGTACTGTTATGCGACCTGCTGTAACGACCCGTTTGGGGCGGGTTCTTGGTGCCTTACCCCGGGCACCCTAGTGACACAACATCAGAGAAAACCAGCGGAAAATAAAACTTTAAACAAGAAACAAGATATATGATCATAAAACAGGCCAACCCAATGGTTACCTTCCAATAACATATATAAATACAACTCTTTCAAAACGAACAGTTTAATCCTTTTCACAAACCCTGCCCACAACAGTACTACAGACCTCTAAGATTTACAACAACTATGACGGGACAGGGCCGCCATACCACGAATGTACAGAACCTACAACTCGAGAACACATACAAAAGATAAGCCTCGGAGAAACGGAGCTTCCCAATGGCCCGAGATCCTAAGGCGAGGATCCACGGCCGATGTACCTCTACTGCGGCATGAACGCAGCCCCGAAGGAGTCTGGCAACAGTACCAAGTATGTGAAACTGTAAAATACTGTAAATGAAATCATAGCAGTCTATATAAAGCAGGAGACATGAATGATAACCAAACTACGATACACATATATCGCTTATATCAAGTCGGTCTCACGCCTCCACATCAATCATGCGTGGAATGCCTTCCTCAGCTGGCGATCTATGATATGATAACACGAAGTACACCAAAGACACCAAGTCCTACGATGCCAAAGTCGTATTAACAATTCAAATGGAAGCATACGTGCGCTACGCATCGTGTCGGTATGTCCAAAAGGAACCACAAGAGCGGCAATCAAAATGGAAGCATACGTGCGCTACGCGTCGTGTCGGTATGTCCAAAAGGAAACAATAAGACAGGCATTCCAAATGGAAACATACCCGTGCGCTACGCATCGTGTCGATATGCCCAACGAAACAATAAAGCGAGATCAACATGGAAGCATACGTGCGCTACGCATCGTGTCAGTATGTCCAAAGCGATTAGCAAAAGTAACACAATCAACAGGAACGTACCCGTGGAATTTCTCCATCACTGCCGGCATGTCCAAGTAAGTTCTCAACAAGTCAACCGACCCTCTATCGAGACGCGGTAACGTAAATACAACACTTGTACAACAAAGGCTATCATCACAAGCATAGGCAAGTTTCACACAACTCAAAGTACTTTCACATAAGCCACACAATACCCGTAGTATAAAAATCGTGACTATCTTTTTAAGTAAACAAGACACTTCCCCTTTTGTAAAAATCAAGTAACAACATTATTTTCCAAACGTTCAAATTTGCCTAATTTCAAATGCTCAAGTCACTTATTTTAGAAAGGTTTCATAACTCATAGTCTTAATCTCTTTTAAAACAATTGAGTAACATATGTCATATATGTGAGTAGTTTATTCTTGTTTATAACGATCTTATTACAATGACCATGATCTAGAAAATGTAATATCATTTTGTCTCATCTTAGCTTCTATGCGGATGGAGGTTTCTCTTGGTTTTAATACAACACATCATTATTCAATACATTTTCCTTTATTAACGCCGCAAGTGCTGTCGATACACATTACGATTCCGAAATCGGTAAAACATTATCCCTTTAAAAACCAAGTACTCATTACTCACGAATGAGGTTTCACAAACATCCACATTAAAACAAATAAGTTAAGTCTCTTATCTTATAAGATCAAGTCTCTTAACTTCTAACATCAAGAAACCATTTTCACACTACATAAGGTCGTTATAACTAACTTCCCATAAAGCTATTATAACACCCTATGTTTTAAACCAACCAAATCACTTAGCACGTATCGTCTACCGTACTACATAGTTCACAACAATCATGCTAGAAAAGATAGGAAGAGGTTCACATACCTCGCGACGAGTATCGACAATAAGCAAAATGCTCCAAGTACTACAACGCGCTAGCCCTTTCCACTCCTCAAGTAGAATACGCTACTCTTAGTACTTTCACCTAAAAAGGTCACAAACGTCTATTAACTTCAAAACACAAGGTTCCATGTTCTCTGAGAAAATTCGGCACCTCACACACATGTGGCGTAAATCTCCTCCTCTATCGAGGCGGCTATCAAGCCAACCAGGGGGGGGGGTTATACGTCTAACCGGACGTATACAAATCTACTACACACCAATGCTACACAAGTCTACTGTCTGATCTATGTAAATCTGATTCGATTCTTTTCTTTAAATTCGGCTTAAGTCAAAAGACATTGCCGCACAATAATAATGTTCAAGATTATATATAGTATACCTCAACTATATATTCCTACAACATGTAATCTCCAATTACAATAAGGGGACAAGAATATTTACCTCGACAAGCCCAAAATTATCCAAGTTATAATGTCGATCCTGAGCAAGGTTTAGCTCCTACTCCGCGCGCTCCAATCCGCTCCAAACAACCCTTAGAAGTTCTAACCAACTTCTACTCAAAATACTTCAACCAACTATGAAGATTTCCTTAGGGTTTCGGTTTGAGACTAAAAGGACAAAAGGTAGTATTTCCGGGCTCTACGTATAGAGGTAACTTTTTGGAATACAACAAGGTAAAGGCTAAGGTATTTTGGGCATTATAACAATACTAGGAGAAGTACTTCAATACCACAAGGGAGGGGTATTATACGAAAACAACTAGGCTAGGGGGGGGTTACCCAGCATTAGCACCACAAAGGGAAGGGAACCCCTCGGCCAAAGCACACGAAAAGGGGAGGAAGGCTCTCGGCTAAGAGCTCGCAATGTGGGAGGAGAGGGTTTCAAGACTTGGAAGTTTTGGATGAATGAAGTCTTCAAGCTAAGGGGGGGAATTTATAGCAAAACCAAAAGCCAACCAATGGCCAAGATCAAGCCATGTGCAAGGCAAGTGTAAGGCCTTGATCAAGCCAAGTGCACCCTAGCCCCTACTCCACAAAACAATGCACAAAACATGGCACCAAACAAGCCACAAAACAAGGCCAAAACAAGGAGCCAATAGGGCACAAAGCGTGAGCCAAAAGATCAAGCCAAACGTGAACCACATCGTGCACTTGGGCGCCACTTGCTTCGATGTGAGGTGACACGTGTCACCCTCCCGTTGGTCCAAAATGTTTCGTCTCTCGGAAAAATCCGCAAAAATACAAAGCGACATAGCCGGAATTTTCCTTCGCAGTTACGCAAACGTTTCGTCGAAAAGCGACTCTGCAAGGTGTTGTGCCAAAGGTAACCGGCCAAGCCACTGGCGGGGTGACACGTGTCACCCTCCTATTGGCCCTAATAAAAAGTCTTTTGAAAAATATCCACAATAACGGAAATATTAAAAACAAAGCGGTCCACACAAAACCTTAAATTTATCACTTGGGCCCCACGTTACCAATTCAGAAAATAAAATCTCAAAATTCTAATATAATTTAAGAAGCCCATATACCAAATCTGGGAAACCAATTCTCATTAACGAACCTTTTTCTTCACAAATTACCGGAAACTTTTCCGTCGAAAACTCACATCTTTCTTTCTTTTCAAAATTTCTGTCGTACTCTCGTACGTACGTACTCACTTACATACCATGAAACTACTGGGTATAACATTCTCCCCTCCTTAGAAACATTCGTCCCGAATGTTCCTTCTCAATCGGATAACGATAAAGTTCCTCTAACAAGTTGCCGACGCCACGCGAACTAACACACGTTCTCTTCTCCCCTAACTCGTTGTACCCTTCTCGAACACTCGAACTCTTTCTAGTATCCGTATCACACTTCCGTCAATGCTTCCATTTCCAACCTTTGGAGTTACTACCTCCAAACTTGGTCATCTTACTAACTTCGATCTCCCTTAAGGCCATTCCCGGCCTTCACGAACCGATTCTGGTAGAACGTATCCACGAACTCATACGATGGTCACCTAAACTGGGGCCTAGCATCCTTGTGACCCTACCACCTGGCGGAACCACCTCGAATCGACCCCACAAACCGGGCGCGGGTTGACCTCAAATGGTCCTCAACCCGACCCATAATCGCACCAGACTCTTGTTCCCCGATACGGAACAATCTAACCAACACACGTCATGAAAGCTAACACTTCCATCTCGCACTACCCATGGACTTATCACACAAATAAATCCCACGTATACTACGCACTCTGATAAAGGTCAAACATAAAATAAATCTTTTACTCATGACGACCCTACCTCTAAGGTCTCAATCGTGAAATAGTCTAAGGTTCACACTTCCATGCCCCCCAGGCTTACCCTTCTACACTCACCAGGTTTCTCAATCACATATTAGCACAAAGCTATCCGAACATAACACTTAACACATTATCTTAACATCAATACATACAAGTCTCTAGAGGGTTAAAGATATACCTGAAAATAGGCGGTTCAAAGGACCGCTAAGACTGGGAACTTCCACCGCGACCTCTACCATGGCCCGCCGGTACACATGAATGATAACCAAACTACAGTACACACATATATCAGTTATGTCACGACCCGAACCTGGGCCCGTGACTGGTGCCTTACCCCGGGCACCCTAGTGATACAACATCAGAGTAATCAGCGGAACATAAAACACATACATGAAACAAATGAAGTACAAAACAGTAATCTGAGGAAAACTTGCCTTTCGACATATATATAAATAACAACTCTTACAAATGAACAGTTTAATCCCTTTTACAAACCACCTTGTGATTACTACGGACCTCTAAGAAATTATACAACAACAATGGCGGGGCGGGGCCGCCATACCACGAATGTAAACACCTACAACAACAGGGACTATACCATCGATAAGCCTCGGAGAAACGGAGCTTTCCCAACGCACTGTGACCCTAAGGCGAGGATCAAAGGCGGTGTACCTTTACTGCGGCATGAACGGCCCCAAGGAGGTCGATAACAGTGCAAGTATGTGGCGAAAATAAATCAGTAAATGAAATCATAGTAGTCTATACAAAGCGGGAGACATGTATGATAACCAAACTACGATTTAAAATAAATAGCGATCATGTCAAGCCGAGGACTCACGCCTCAAAGTCATTACTCAATAATAACTATGGGTCTCACGCCCACAACATCAATCATGCGTGGAATACCTTCCTCACCGGCGATTTATGATATAAAAGCACCAAGGAACACATGAACACGGGTCCCACTGTGCCATAATAACACCATACGGGGTAAAATGCGAAGGCATAGCCGACTACTAACACCAGCGGTACCAACAAGGTCATGAATCGTATCATAAGATCTGTCTGCCGTCACATGATCAAAGGCGGCCACTTGCGCGGTATCTAATGTGCGCGTCTAGCCACGAACTTTCCGCGACTCGCGTAGGCCAATCTCATCGGCCCGCATGAGGTATAACCACGCATCGGTAGCTACTCCGGCATCGATCTGGACTCGCGATCGCATGGCCACGTGGACCGCATGACCATAAAGGCCGCACACTAACTCGGAACTCGTAGCTCGCGTAGGCCCCGGGACCCGCATGAGGTATTCTCGAATCATGGTCCTGCATCGCCGAGTCTACCCGCGTCGGAGGCGGCTTAACCCGGAAACACGGTGAGTGGTATAATACCAACATAACGGTTTAACGTTTAAACAACATAAGCACAATCAAGGAAAACCCTTTACACAAACATCACGAATACTAACACACGTAGCATCCTAATATGATTACTTATCAAATCAACACGAAGGTATTACAAGGCTATCACAACCCATTACAATCAAGTTATTCACACATAAGGTACTTTACTATGTGTCAACATGTTCGGGTTTCTATCCCCAAAGTACTTCATACATTAACTTTTTAAAAGATCGTTACTTTCACAAAAGTCACACAATACCCGTAGTATATGAAAATAGAGTGATTATCTTTTGAAGTGAATCAAAACACTTATCTTTGTAAAATCAAGTAACAACATTATTATCCAAACGTCCAAGTTTGCCTAATTTCAAATGTTCACGTTTCTTATTTTAGAAAAGTTTCGTAGTTCATAGTCTTATTCATTTAAGAATATAATTCTCTCTTTTAAACTATCTGAGAACATAAGCCTTATATGTGAGTAGGATATTCTCGTTTATAACAATCTTATTACAGCAGCCATGATCTAGGAAATATCATTTTGTCTCATCTTAGCTTCATGCGGATGGAAGTTTCTCGGTTTTAATAATACTTAATCTGTTAAAACATTTCCTTTTATTAACGCTGCAGTGGTTTGTCGATACACATTCTGATTTCCGAAATCAGTAAAACATTCTTAAGCCGTTATACCTAACTTCCCATAAAGCTAGTATAACTCTTAAGTTTTCAAAGACCAAGTATTACTTCTTCTTTCAAAATGATTCAAAAATCTTTTGAAATACTTCAAGTTCTTTATTAACACATAACAAGCCAGTTATAGTTCAAACCAGTTACCTTAAAAAAAACCACATGTATTTTCTTACCAACATAAAGCTGTTATAACCAACTTCCCATAAAGCCGTTATAACACTTTATGTTTTACACTAATCAAATACATTTATCACATGTACGTCTAGCGTACTACATAGTTCACACATATCATGCTAGAAGAGATAGGAAGAGGTTCACATACCTCGCGACGAGTATCGACTAATAGCAAAACGCTCCAAGTTCTTCAAACCGTCGGCTACTCCTTAGATGGATCGCGCCATACGTAGTACTTGACTATAAGGCCACAAGGCGCTTATTAACATTTAGATCCGCCGTAGAACATTCTACAGAAAATTCAAGACTCTCCCCACATGCGGCGTAAATCTCCTCTCTATCGGGGCGGCTATCAAGCCAACCGGGGGTTCATACATCTAACGGGCGTGCACAATTCTACCTCACGAGAAAAGCTACACAAGTCTATTATGTCTGATCTATGTAAAAGCGATTCAAGACTCTTCTTCGAAAAGGTTTCTAATTATTGGGCTTAAGTCCAAAGACATTGCGACAACAACGTTCAGATTCTATATATAGTATACTTCAACTATATAGTCTAACAATCATGTAATTTCCAATTACAATAGAGGACAAGATATTTACCTCGATAAGCCCATAATTATCCAAGTATAAAGTCGATCCCGGGCAATCGTTTAGCTCGACTCGGCGCTCAACCCGCTCTAAACCACCCTTAGAAGTTCTAACCAACTTCACACAATACTCAACGGACTATGGAGATTTTCCTAGGGTTTCGGTTTTGTGGTGTGGGAAGTATAATAGTATTTACGGGCTTTTAGAAGTATAACCTTAGAATACTACAAGGTATACTAAGGTAATTTGGGCATTATAACAATACTTTTGAGAGTATTTCTACCAAGAGGGGGTATTATACGAAAACAACTAGGCTAGTGGGGTACCCAGCTAGCACCCAGGAGGGGGTGGCTACCCTCGGCCTACCCCAGCTAGGGGAACTCTCGGCCAAGGGGAGGGGCTCTCGGCAAGACACTACACTAAGGGGAGGAAGAAACTTTCAAGACTTAGGCAATTTGTGGATGAATTAGTCTTCAAAGGGGTATTTATAGGTCTAGCAAGGCCAACCAATGGCCAAGATCTTGCCAAGTGCAAGGCAAGTGTAGGGCGAGATCTTGCCAAGTGCACCTTAACCAACTACACACAAAATATCCTACCAACTACTTGACAAAATAGTCACCATTTCGTCCACTCTACCGCCAATGAGAGGGTGCCAAGTGGCGCCTCTTGTTGGTCCAAAATGTTTCGTCTCTCGGAAAAATCCGCAAAAATAAAAATGACATAGCCGGAATTTTTCCTACGAAAGTCGTGAAAACGTTTAGTCGAAAAAACGACTCTAATCGGGTGTTGTGAACAAATAAATTTCGGCCAAGCCTAATTCTCAAGTTCAAATTTTCTACGTCGCCCCACGTACATACTCTGGAAATACGGGGTATAACATTCTCCCCTCCTTAGAAACATTCGTCCCGAATGTTCCTTCTAAGTCTCAAAACAACGTGCGCCAGTATAGTCTTCACTACTATACTTACGAGAACCAACCTGCCACATCTGGCCACAGAAACACCCGCGCACATAAAAACTTACATCCAAGTCCACGAGGAAACACCTCTAACATCACCAAATGATACCACTTTTGTCACTTTGTCGCGAGCCTTGCTCCGACGACCCAACAAATTGTACCGGGCTGCATGCGATCACTGAAGCTGTCGTACACTCGAACCCTTACCACATTTCTGATACTGCTTTAGTTTCCAAAACTCGGGGTTACTATCTCTTTACGTGGGCATCATTAACTGGGAACATTCTGGATGGATCTTCGATACTTTCGCGAATCATAACAATCTGAAAGACGGACGCCCCGCCTCCTAAGTCGGACGGCAAATGCTAACATATAGGCAACCTGGCCTATTCTTCACATTAACTCTCAATGGCCCAAAGTAACTCGGGCTAAGTTTCCTCTGTTTTCCAAAGCTCGTCACACCCTGTCCGGGGTTATACTTTCAAGAAGACCGACCTTCAACCTGAACTCTAAGCGTCGTCGCCGATAATCCGCACGATTCTCTGTTTGCCAAAACCTCTTCTAGATAAGCAGCCTATCCACGACTGTTGGAACAAACTGAACCAACTATCGAACCTTGCCAACATCGAACCAATCGGCCAAGACTTACACTTCCGCCCTACAAGGCTTCATAAGGAGACATCCGAACACCGAAATGGTAGCTAACAACACTCCTTCAACGGGGACAACAAACCTTGCAACTACCCGAAATCCAAACACCGGCCCGAGGCGAATGTGATCTCGAGACTCACTGAGTTCTTAACACATGTTTGGTAAAACTTCGAAACAAAAGCGATCGTACCACTGGCTCCACATGCGCCGCCATAAGGTGAAGGTAGGCACCCCGTGCAGCCTTCCAACCTTTCTGTTAAAACAACACTGCCGAGTGAACGGTCCCGACCGAAGAACACGATGGGCTGCCCCCATCGGCCCAACCACTGGTCGAACGTATCCACGAACTCGTACGCTGGTCAACTAAACTTGGGCCTAACACCCTCGTGACCCTAACACAAGACGGGACCACCACAAGCCCACCACCAAACTGCCGCGGGTTGACCCGCGTGGCCTCAACCCGACCCTAACGCGAAAACGCTAGCTCCCTGAAGGAAAACTCTCACTAATCACGTTACGAAAACCTAGCGGTCTTCTTAGCTCAACTACCCTCTTTCATGCCACACTACTCAGGGACTTATCCCGTAACATAGCTCACGTGCACTATGCACTCCTATAAGGGTCAAACATACGTCTTTTACTCGAGATGGCCTTACCTCTAAGGTCTCTACGTATAAAACTCTAAGGCTCACACTTTCTCTATCCCCCAAATCTTACTTGGTTAACTAACCAAGATTTCTAATCACCATTTACACAATGCTATCAGAATATAACCCTTAAGGTATACTCACCTTATCACACATACTAAACCCTAGAGGGTTAAAGATCTATCTGTATCTACTGCTTCACTCCCCTTAATCGTTCCAATCAAACCTGCCCCGTAGGGCGCATAGCTAAGGAAGATGACAAACTACCCACCGATCCTGAAGGCTAAGTCCTCCGCGAGGACACTCTTTCGACAACAGACCACGGCGGTCATAGTACAACACGTACCAACTAAAAGACGACATTCACGGGATGACGTCGTCAAGCCCAATGAACCGGAAGCCCTGGAGTTCTAACCAACTCCTGCATACCCCGAACGTCCTGAAATCCGTGGAAGACCACTCTGCACTGGTGGATGTGCAAATCTAATCTGTTGGTGAGGCGACTCGCCTCGAAAGTTACCAAAGGACCTTGCTGCTCTGGCCCTCTTCTACGTCGCCCGTTAACCCGTCGATCTCTGCGTCTCGGCTGCTGCGCAAAGCCCGCATACGAGCCATGCTCGAAGCCTAATCGAAGAACTTACTCTTGCACAACCTTTCGTTGATATTCATCAAGACTCGCGATACATCGGTATACTCTGCGGTAGTCAAATCCATAGTTAATGTCAGGTCGCCTCCTTGAAATCTATATTCTCTGTTCGGTCGTGGGCGAAGGTTCACATATCATGGCGCGATGAGGCTGCCGTCGCCGTGCTTAAACTCTCTGGGGCTAGTGACGTCGCAGAATCCCGAATGAAGCATTACCCTAGGTAATGATTGGGCTGTGCCACGTAACCCTCTGAACTCTACTCGCGGCTCCGCCATTTGCCTTGCCATCGGGCGGGTTGCCTACGCGGAGGCATAGCGGTGAGAAAGAAATACGTGAGAGGGTCAAACTTACAACACGACTCTAAGGCACGATCTCGAGTGAGAAGAATAAACCAATCCTAAATATCCTATAGCCTCACGATTATTGATGTGGTGCACAACACACCGATAATCAAGACTCTCTTGGATACGGTGTAGACACTTTCCGAGGATTAAGCGCTCGATACCACTTTTGTCACGACCGAACTGGGCGTGGTGGTGCCTTACCGGGCACCCTAGTGATACAACATCGAGTAATCGTGAACATAAAACACGTCATGAAACAAATGAAGTACAAACGATGTCGAGGAAAACTTGCCTTTACATATAGATAAATAAAAACTCTTACAAATGAACAGTTTAATCCCTTTTACAAACCACCTTACAAGATTACAGGACCTAAGAAATTATACAACAATGATGGCGGGACGGGGCCATACGTACCACGAATGTAAACACCTACACAACAGGGGACTATACCACTGATAAGCCTCGGAGAAGCGGAGCTTTCCCAACCAATGACGTGACCCTAAGAGCGAGGATCAAAGGCGGTGTACCTTTACTGCGGCATGAACGCAGCCCGAGAGTCGATCTGACAGTGCAGTATGTGGCGAAAATAAATCACGTAAATGAAATCATAGTAGTCTATACAAAGCGAGACATGTATGATAACCAAACTACGCTTTAAAATAAATAGCGATGTCAAGCGAGGACTCACGCCAAAGTCATTACTCAATAATAACTATGGGTCTCACGCCTACAACATCAATCATGCCCGTGGAATACCTTCCTCACCGCGGCTTTATGATATAAAAGCACCAAGGAACACACATGAACACCAGTCCCACTGTGCCATAATAACACCGTGCGGGGTAAATGCGAAGGCATAGCCGACTACTAACACCACAGTACCAACAAGGTCATGAATCGTATCATAAGATCTGTCTGCACCGTCACATGATCAAAGCCGCCACTTGCGCATGATATCTAATGTGCGCGTCTAGCCACGAACTTTCAGACTCGCGTAGGCCAATATCATCGGCCGCATGAGGTATAACCCGCATCGAGGTAGCTACTCCGGCATCGTCACGGACTCGCGATCCGCATGGCCACATGCCGTATGACCATAAAGGCCGCACACTAACACGGAACTCTCGTAGCTCCGCATAGGCCCCCAGGACCCGCATGAGGTATTCTCGAATCATGGTCCCAGACCGCCTGAGTCTACCCCGCATCGGAGGGCAGCTTAACCCCCGGAAACACGGTGAGTGGTATAATACCAACATAACAGTTTAACGTTTAAACAACATAAGCACAATCAAGGAAAACCCCTTTACACAAACATCACAGAATACTAACACACGTAGCATCCTAATATGATTACTTATCAAATCAACACGAAGGTATTACAAGGCTATCACAACCCAATACAATCAAGTTATTCACACATAAGGTACTTTCTACTATGTGTCAACATGTTCGGGTTTCTATCCCCAAAGTACTTCATACATTAACTTTTTAAAGATACGTTACTTTCACAAAAGTCACACAATACGTAGTATATGAAAATAGAGTGATTATCTTTTGAAGTGAATCAAAACACTTATCTTTGTAAAATCAAGTAACAACATTATTATCCAAACGTCCAAGTTTGCCTAATTTCAAATGTTCACGTTTCTTATTTTAGAAAAGTTTAAGTAGTTCATAGTCTTATTCATTTAAGAATATAATTCTCTCTTTTAAACTATCGAGAACATAAGCCTTATATGTGAGTAGGATATTCTCGTTTATAACAATCTTATTACTGACCATGATCTAGGAAATATCATTTTGTCTCATCTTAGCTTACATGCGGATGGAAATTTCTCTTGGTTTTAATAATACTTAATCTGTTAAAACATTTCCTTTTAACGCTTAGCTGATGGTTTGTCGATACACATTACGATTTCAGAAATCGAGAAAACATTCTTAAGCCGTTATACCTAACTTCCCATAAAGCTAGTATAACTCTTAAGTTTTCCAAACACCAAGTATTACTTCTTCTTTCAAAATGATTCAAAAATCTTTTGAAATACTTCAAGTTCTTTATTAACACATAACAAGCCAGTTATAGTTCAAACGATTACCTTAAAAAAACCACATGTATTTTCTTACCAACATAAAGTCGTTATAACCAACTTCCCATAAAGCGTTATAACACTTTTATGTTTTACACTAATCAAATACATTTATCACATGTACGTCTAGCGTACTACATAGTTCACACATATCATGCTAGAAGAGATAGGAAGAGGTTCACATACCTCGCGACGAGTATCGACTAATAGCAAAACGCTCCAAGTTCTTCAAACCGTCGGCTACTCCTAGCGATAGATCGCGCCATACGTAGTACTTCAACCTATAAGGCCACGGCGCATTAACATTTAGATCCCTTCGTAGAACATTCTACAGAAAATTCGCAAGACTCCGCACATGCAGCGTAAATCTCCTCCTCTATCGGGGCCGGCTATCAAGCCAACCAGGGGGGGGGGTTCATACATCTAACCGGACGTGCACAATTCTACCTCACAGAAAAGCTACACAAGTCTACTGTAATACAGTCCTATGTAAAAACAGTTCAGTACTCTTCTTTCGAAAAGGTTTCTAATTATTCAGGCTTAAGTCCAAAGACATTGCCGACAACAACGTTCAGTTCTATATATAGTATACTTCAACTATATAGTCTAACAATCATGTAATTTCCAATTACAATAGAGGGACAAGATATTTACCTCGATAAGCCCATAATTATCCAAGTATAAAGTCGATCATGGGCAATCGTTTAGCTCGACTCAGGCGCTCCAACCCGCTAAACCACCTTAGAAGTTCTAACCAACTTCACACAATACTCCACGGACTATGGAGATTTTCCTAGGGTTTCGGTTTTGTGGTGACGGAAGTATAATAGTATTTACGGGCTTTCGTAGAAGTATAACCTTAGAATACTACAAGGTATCTGACTAAGGTAATTTGGGCATTATAACAATACTTTTGAGAGTATTTCTACCAAGAGGGGGTATTATACGAAAACAACTAGGCTGGGGTACCCCACTAGCACCCAGAAGGGGTACCCACGGCTAGCACCCAGAAGGGGTGGCTACCCTCGGCCTACCCCACTGGGGAACTCGCCGAGGGGAGAGGGCTCTCGGCAAGACACTACACTAAGGGGGGAGGAAGAAGCTTTCAAGACTTAGGCAATTTGTGGATGAATTAGTCTTCCAAGGGGGTATTTATAGGTCTAGCAAAGGCCAACGATGGCCAAGATCTTGCCAAGTGCAAGGCAAGTGTAGGGCCAAGATCTTGCCAAGTGCACCTTAACCAACTACACACAAAATATCCTACCAACTACTTGACAAAATAGTCACCATTTCGTCCACTCTACCGCCACCAATGAGAGGGTGCCAAGTGGCGCCCTCTTGTTGGTCCAAAATGTTTCGTCTCTCGGAAAAATCCGCAAAAAATAAAAATGACATAGCCGGAATTTTTCCTACGAAAGCTGTGAAAACGTTTCGTCGAAAAACGACTCTAATCGGGTGTTGTGAACAAATAAATTTCGGCCAAGCCTAATTCTCAAGTTCAAATTTTCTACGTACGTCCTTACGTACATACTCTGGAAATACGGGGTATAACAAGTTATATCAAGTCAGGGTCTCACGCCCTCCACATCAATCATGCCCGTGGAATGCCTTCCTCACTGCCGGCAGTCTATGATATGATAACACCAAGAAGTACACCAGCACACCAAGTCCTACCTGATGCCAAAGCTGTATTAACAATTCAAATGGAAGCATACCCGTGCGCTACGCATCGTGTCAGTATGTCCAAAAGGGAACCACAAGACAGCAATCAAAATGGAAGCATACCCGTGCGCTACGCATCGTGTCAGTATGTCCAAAAGGAAATGATAAGACAGCATTCCAAATGGAAACATACCCGTGCGCTACGCATCGTGTCAGTATGCCCAAAGGGAACCAATAAAGCGATATCAACATGGAAGCATACGTGCGCTCGCATCGTGTCGGTATGTCCAGCGATTAGCAAAGTAACACAATCAGCGAACGTGCGTGGAATTTCTCCATCCGCTGGCATGTCCAAGTAAGTTCTCAACAAGTCAACCGACTCTATCGAGAGAGCGGTAAAGCAATACAACACTTGTACAAAGGCTATCATCACAAGCATAGGCAAGTTTCACACAACTCAAAGTACTTTCACATAAGCCACACAATACGTAGTATAAAAATCGTGACTATCTTTTTAAGTAAACAAGACACTTCCCTTTTGTAAAAATCAAGTAACAACATTATTTTCCAAGCGTTCAAATTTGCCTAATTTCAAATGCTCAAGTCACTTATTTTAGAAAGGTTTCATAACTCATAGTCTTAATCTCTTTTAAAACAATTGAGTAACATATGTCATATATGTGAGTAGTTTATTCTTGTTTATAACGATCTTATTACTGACCGTGATCTAGAAAATGTAATATCATTTTGTCTCATCTTAGCTTATGCGGATGGAGGTTTCTTGGTTTTAATACAACACATCATTATTCAATATATTTTCCTTTATTAACTATGATAGTGCGTCGATACACATTCGATTCCGAAATCGGTAAACATTATCCCTTTAAAACCAAGTACTCATTACTCACGAATGAGGTTTCACACAAACATCCACATTAAAACAAATAAGTTAAGTCTCTTATCTTATAAGATCAAGTCTCTTAACTTCTAACATCGAGAAACCATTTTCACTACATAAGGTCGTTATAACTAACTTCCCATAAAGCTATTATAACACCCTATGTTTTAAACCAACCAAATCACTTAGCACGTATGCGTCTACCGTACTACATAGTTCACAACAATCATGCTAGAAAAGATAGGAAGAGGTTCACATACCTCGCGACAGTATCGACAATAAGCAAAATGCTCCAAGTACTACAACCTTGCTAGCCCTTTCCACTCCTCAAGTAGAATACGCTACTCTTAGTACTTTCACCTAAAAAGGTCACAAACGTATTAACTTCAAAACACAAGGTTCCATGTTCTCTGCAGAAAATTCAAAGACTCTCACATGACAGCGTAAATCTCCTCCTCTATCGAGGCCGCTATCAAGCCAACCAGGGGTTATACGTCTAACGGACGTATACAATTACTACACAACAATGCTACACAAGTCTCATCTGATACAGTCTATGTAAATACGATTCGATTCTTTTCTTTAAATTGAGCTTAAGTCAAAAGACATTGCCGCACAAAAATGTTCAGTACTATATATAGTATACCTCAACTATATATTCTACAACATGTAATCTCCAATTACAATAAGGGGACAAGAATATTTACCTCGAAGCCCAAAATTATCCAAGTTATAATGTCGATCCTGAGCAAGGTTTAGCTCACTCAGCGCTCAATCCGCTCCAAACAACCCTTGAAGTTCTAACCAACTTCTACTCAAAATACTTCAACCAACTATGAAGATTTCCTTAGGGTTCGGTTTGAGACTAAAAGGACAAAGGTAGTATTTAGACTCTACGTATAGAGGTAACTTTTTGGAATACAACAAGGTAAAGGCTAAGGTATTTTGGGCATTATAACAATACTAGGAGAAGTACTTCAATACCACGAGGAGGGTATTATACGAAACAACTAGGCTAGGGGTTACCCACTGGCTAGCACCACAAAGGGAAGGAACCCCGCCAAAGTGCGAAAAGGGGAGGAAGGCTCTCGGCTAAGAGCTCACAAAGGGGGAGGAGAGGGTTTCAAGACTTGGAAGTTTTGGATGAATGAAGTCTTCAAGCTAAGGGGGGGTATTTATAGCAAAACCAAAAGCCAACCAATGGCCAAGATCAAGCCATGTGCAAGGCAAGTGTAAGGCCTTGATCAAGCCAAGTGCACCTAGCCCTACTCCACAAAACAATGCACAAAACATGGCACCAAACAAGCCACAAAACAAGGCCAAAACAAGGAGCCAATAGGGCACTGGCGTGAGCCAAAAGATCAAGCCAAGCGTGAACCACGTACATCGCACTTGGGCGCCCACTTGCTTCAATGTGAGGTGACACATGTCACCTCCCGTTGGTCCAAAATGTTTCGTCTCTCGGAAAAATCCGCAAAAATACAAAACGACATAGCCGAATTTTCCTTCGCAGTTCTGAAAGCGTTTCGTCGAAAACGACTCTAGCAGGGTGTTGTGCACAAAGGTAACCGGCCAAGCCACCTAGGCGGGGTGACACGTGTCACCCTCCTATTGGCCCTCATAAAGCGTCTTTGAAAAATATCCACAATCTAAATCTTAAAAACAAAGCGGGCCCACAAACCGTAAATTTCTCGTGGGCCTCGCGTGACCATTTAGAAAATAAAATCTCAAAATTCTAATATAATTTAAGAAGCCCATATACCAAATCTGGGAAACCAATTCTCATTAACGAACCTTTTCTTCACAAATTACGAAACTTTTAAAGTAAAACTCACATCTTTCTTTCTTTTCAAAATTTCTGTCGTACTCTCGTACGTACGTCCTCACATACATACCCTGCAACTACGGGGTATAACAACCTCCTTCGGGGGGTTGCGTTCATGCCGCAGGTAGAAGTACATCGGTTGTCGATCCCCGCGTTTAGGGTCTCATTTCAGCGTTTTGGGAAGCTCCGTTTCGTCGGAGGCTTATCTTTGGTATGTTACCACAGTGCGTAAGTTCTTATGCGTTCAGGGTATGGCGGGGCCTGTCCGTCATAGTTGTTGTATAAATCTTAAGTGCATGCTTATTGTGGATTTGGTGTAAGGATTATGCTTGTTCAAATGTTTATATATATATGTTGGAAGGCAACCGTTTTGGTTGGCCTATTTGCTTTTATTTATCATGTCTCTTGTTTCATATTTATGCTTTATGTTCCGCTAATTTTCTCTGATGTTGTATCACTAGGGTGCAGGGTAAGGCACGACCACGCCCCGGTTGGTCTTGACAAAGTGGTATCGAAGCGATTAGTCCTCGGAAAGTGTCTGAGACCGTGTCTAGTAGAGTCTTGATTATCGGTGTGTTGTGCACCACATCTATAATCAGGAGGCTATAGGACCTTTAGGATTGGTTTCCATTCTTCTCATTCTGAGATCGTGCCTTAGAGCTGTGTGGTAAGGTGGACCCTCCAGCGTATCTCGTTTTTACGATTATGCCTCGCGCAGGCAACCCGGGCCCGAAGGTCAAGCGGCGAGAGAGATACGAGTAGAAGCGTGGCGGTCTACGAGACCACGAGACTGAGCCTCGATCCTACGGTGAGGCGGTGATGGGTTACAAGAGATAGCGATTAATGGCGGGGTTGTGGCGACTTGAGATAAGGCTGGGCCAGCGGCGATTC
Organism: Przewalskia tangutica; assembly: GCA_029844215.1. Classification (NCBI taxonomy): domain Eukaryota; kingdom Viridiplantae; phylum Streptophyta; class Magnoliopsida; order Solanales; family Solanaceae; genus Przewalskia; species Przewalskia tangutica. The sequence goes on from CM056733.1 coordinate 42,918,791, forward strand.
TGATCTAGTAGCACCGTAGTTCAACCTGGCGACGGTTTGAGACTACGGGATTTTACGAGTGTAACGCGAGTTTTATGGGTCGAGGCACGAGGATGATCCGCGAGGAGTTCATCCGGCGATTCTGCGGATCATGAGAGTGATCAAGGCCTCGGAGACCGAGTCGGTGGTCTGGTTCGCATCGGTGCGTGATACGCGATCGATTGGTTTGATCGTGGGAGCTGTCGGGAGAGAATGCACTTCGGCTTCGGGCGAGTTCTCAAAGGCATTTCTTGCACACTTCTTGCCGCCACGGATGAGGAGGGCTCGGGCCGACAAATTTTTGGTGTTGCGGCGAGCGAGCGTCTGATGCGGGAGTACAATGTGGAGTTCGACTCATTGGCGTGACGTCCCGCGTTAGTAGCTAGTATGGAGGATCGAGTCCACCAATATGTTCTGAGGCTCGATGATTACCTAGCAGAGTTGTTCGTGTAGCTCTTGGTAGGGCATGGACATTGCCGCATGCAGCTTATGCACTTGGAGGTGAGGCGGAGAAATCGACGGAATGACCAAAGTCGTGAAGAGGCGAGCTGCGAGGTCCTTTGGTGATTTTCGAGCGGACCGCCTCCAGGCCAGACTAGTTATGCGCCTCCGCCCGATCTGAGTGGTCCTCTACAATCTTGAGCGTCGAGTTTTGGGAGGCGGTCGGGGCTCGAGGTTCAGATTTTGGGAGAAGCGGTGTTAACGGTGAAGCCACCCATACCTCGTTGTGACCGTGGTAGACTCCATAGTGGGAGTGTCTTGCTAGTCCGGAGTTTGTTTTACATGCGGCAGTGAGGCCATTTTGGAAAAAGCTGTCCGACTGTGGGTAGCGCTGGTAGGATAGCACAGACTACGGGATCAGTTGCGGGTTCTTCACCTTCCATAGCCAGGCAGGATGTTCATACACCGGCGGGCCACGGTAGAGGTCGCGGTGGAAGTTCCCAGTTTTAGCGGTCCTCTGAATCGCCTATTTTCAGGTATATCCTTAACCCTCTAGAGTTTTGTATGTATTGATGATGTGATGATGTGTTTAGTGTTATGTTCGGATAGCTTTGTGCTAAAACGTGATGTAGAACCTGGTTGTGAGAAGGGTAAGCTTGAGGGTGAGAAAATGATGAACCTTAGAATATTACAGTTGAGACCTTAGATGTAAGGCCGTCTTGAGTACCAGATTTTGCAAGTGATCCTTGTCGGAGTGCATTTTTATGCCTAGAACGTTTTGTGTGATAAAGTCCCTGGGTAGTGTGTAATGGAAGTGGTAGCTTTCATGACCTGTAGAGCTAAGATTGTTCCGGATCGGGGAACAAGAGCGTGATGCGTTAAGTGGGTCGGGTTGGGGCCATGTTGAGGGCCAACCCGCGGCCTGTTCCGAGGTAGGGTCAGCTCTGGGTGGTCCCGCCAGGTGGTAGGGTCACGAGGGTGCTAGGCCCAAGTTTAGATGACCATCGTATGAGTTTGTGGATATGTTCGACCAGAATCGGTTCGTGAAGGCCGGGAATGGCCTTAGAGGAAAATAAAGCTAGTAAGATGACCAAGTTTGGAGGTTGTGACTCCAAAGTATTGGAAACTGAAGCAATGACTGAAGTATGGTGCGTATACTAGAAGAGTTCAAGTGTTCGAGGAGGGCACGACGAGTAAGAAAGGAAGAGAACGTGTGTTAGTTCGTGGCCAGGCGTGGCGTTGGCAACTTGTTAGAAGATCTTCTTCGTAATCCACCTTGAGAAGGAACATTCGGGACGAATGTTTCTAAGGAGGGGAGAATGTTATACCCCGTATTTTCAGAGTATGTACGTGAGGGCGTACGTATTAAATTTTTGCCTTAAGAATTGACAAGTTTCGAAATTTGTACACAAGTGCCAAAAAGAGTCGTTTTTCGACGAAACGTTTCCACAGCTTTCGTAGGGAAAATTCCGGCTATGTCATTAATAATTTTTGCGGATTTTTCCGAGAGACGAAAAATTTTGAACCAACGGGAGGGTGACATGTGTCACCCTCACATTGGAAGGAAGTGGACGGCCAAAGGGGAAGGTTGGCACGTTTTTTGTGCAAAAATTGTGGTCAAGGGTTAGGTAGGATATTTTGTGTAGTTGATGAGCAAGTGGGACCCACAAACACATGGCTTCATCTTGACCTTACACTTGGATAGATCTTGGCCATTGGTTGGCCATTTCGTGACCTATAAATACCCCTCTAAGTTGATGAACTTATTCATCCAAAAATTGTCTAAGTCTTGAAAAATCCCTCCCTCTCCCTCTTGTTGTTTTCGTCCACCACACCCCCCTCCCCTTTGAGAGCCCTTGGCCGAGAGCCTCCCCACTCCCTTTGTGGTGTTTAGCAGTGGGTACCCCACAGCCTAGTTGTCTCGTATAAATACCCCCCTTTTGTGGTATAGAAATACTCTCCAAGTATTGTTATAATGCCCAAATACCTTGGCCCAAATACCTTGTAGTTTTCCCAAGGTTACACTTATACAAAAGCCCAGAAAATACTATTATACTTCCCTCGATCATAAAAGCGAAACCCTAAGTAAATCTTCACCCGTAGTTGAAGTTATAAGTAGAAGTTGGTTAGAACTTCTAAGGGTTGGTTGGAGGCGGGTCGGAGCCTTGGAGTAGGAGCTAAACCTTGCTCGGGATCGACATATAAACTCGGATAATTTTGGGCTTATCGAGGTAAACACTCTTAACCTACATTTGTAATTGGAAATTACATGTTGTTGGAATATATAGTTAAGGTATACTATATAGAGAATTGAACATAGTTGTGCGGCCATGTCTTTTTCCTTAAGCCTGAATAATACTTACGGCAATGTCTTGCGAGTTAAGACTGAACTTTAAGATGCGACCTGACCTGTAATTACTTAGGACTGTATTACAGTAGACTTGTTTAGCATTACTGTGAAGTAGAGTGTACACGTCCGGTTAAACGTGTAAACCCCACGGTTGGCTTGGTAGCGGCCTCGATAGAGGAGGAGAATTACTGTTGCGGAAGTCTTCGAATTTTACGTAGAATATTCTACGTCGGGATCTAAAGATATTAATAGGCGCCTTGTGGCCTCTATAGGTTGTAGTACTACGTGTGGAGTGATCGCTTGGCTTAGAGTGTGGCCAAGCGGTTTGAGGTACTTGGGCGTTTTGCTATTAGTCGATAATCGTCACGAGGTATGTGAACCTCTTCTTATCTGTTCTAGCATGATATGTGTATAACTTATGTAAATGCGATAGGCGCATACGTGTGTTAAATGTATTTGATTGTTTTTAAACATAAAGTGTTATAACTGTTTTATGGGAAGTTGGTTATAACAGCTCTATGTAAATGAGAAATGCTTTGTGTTTTTTTTTTTAAAAAGATAACTGATTTGACTTATAACCGACTTGATGTGTGATAATAAAGAACCTTGGAGTATTCTAAAAGATTAAGAAACCTTTTTGAAAGAAGTGTATACTTGGTTTGAAAACATAAGAGTTATACCAGCTTTATGAGAAGTTAGGTGTAACGTCTTAAGAGAGATAAAAAGAATGGTTTAATGGTCTAGAAGTTAAGAGACTTATTCTTAAAAGATAAGAGACTTGACTTAATATGGATGTTTGTGTGAAACCTCATTCGTGAGTAATGAGTACTTGGTTTTGAAAGGAATAATGTTTCCGATTTGAAATCAGAATGTGTATCGACAAACCACTGCAGCGTTAATAAAGGAAAATGTATTGAATAATTAAGTATTATTAAAACCAGTAGAAACCTCCATCTGCATAGAAGCTAAGATGAGACAAAATGATATTACATTTTCTAGATCATGGCTGCTTAATAAGATTGATTATGAACAAGAATAACCTATTCGCCTATGGTATATGTTACTCAATTGTTTTAAAAGAGATTAAGACATTGAACTATGAAACTTTTCAAAAAAGAGTCTTGTGTAATTGAAAGTAGGCAAACTGGAACTTTAGGGAAAAGAAAGGCATTGTGTTGTCTTAAAATGGTTTAAAACATAAAGTGTTATAACAACTTTATGGGAAGTTGGTTATAACGACCTTATGAAAACAAAAGAAAGGTTTTATCATTGGTTTTAATGTGGTAACTTGACTTTAAAAAGAGAAGTGTTTTGGTCAAAAAAAGAAAGCATGGTGTTGCCTTAATCTGGTTTTAAAAAGGAAAGTATGGAAGTTGTTTTGGTTTACTTAAAAGATATAAGTCACTCTATTTTTTTATACTACGGGTATCGGGTGACTTTTATAAAAGGAATAGATCTCTTTAAAAGGAATTTAACGTACGTAGTACTTTAGGGTTAAAACCCGGACTTGGGCATAAAATGAAAGTACTTCGAGTTGTGTATAAACTTGCCTATGCTTGTTATTGTGAAACTTGCCTATGCTTGTTATTGTGAAACTTGCCTATGCTTGTTGTTGTGAAACTTTCCTATGCTTGTTGTTGTGAAACTTGCCTATGCTTGTTGTTGTGAAACTTGCCTATGCTTGTTGTGATAGCCTTTGTTGTGCAAGAATTGTGTTTCTATACTACCGCGTCTCGATGGAGGTCGGTTGACTTGTTGAGAACTTACTTGGGCGTGACCGCGGTGACGGATAAATTCCACGCACGTTCGCTGATAGTGTTACTTTTGTTAATCGCTTTGGACATCTCGACACGACGCGTAGCGCACGCATGCTTCCACTTTGATTACCGCTTGTTGTCTTATTGTTTCCTTTGGACATCTCGACACGATGCGTAGCGCACGTATGCTTCCATTTGGAATCTTTGTCTTATTGTTTCCTTGGACTCATCGACACGACGCGTAGCGCACGGGTATGCTTCCATTTGGAATGTTGGCTTATTTGTTCCTTTGGACATACCGACACGACGCGCGTAGCGCACGTATGCTCCCATTTGGATGGCTGTCTTGTTGTTATCATATCATGCATCGCCGGCGAGGAAGGTACTCCACGCGGGATTGATGTTGTGGGCGTGAGACCGAATTGATATAATCGCATGCGTGTATCGTAGTTTGGTTATCATACCGCTCTCGCTTATAGACTATTATGATTTCATTCTGATTTTCTGATTTCACATACTTGGTACTGTTATCGACCTCCTTCGGCTGCGTTCATGCCGCAGTAAGTACATCTACGTCGATCCCAGCGTTAGGATTTCATTTCGCGTTTGGGAAGCTCCGTTTCGTCGGAGGCTTATCTTTGTATGTTACCACAGTCCGTAAGTTCTTGTACGTTCAGGGTATGGCGGGCCTGTCGTCATAGTTGTTGTATAAATCTTAGAGGTGCTGTGCTGTGGTGTGCGATTGTAAGTTATGCTGTTCAAATGTTTATATATATATGTTGGAAGGCAACCGTTTTGGTTGGCATATTTGCTTTTATTTATCATGTCTCTTGTTTCATATTTATGCTTTATGTTCCGCTGATTTTCTCTGATGTTGTATCACTAGGGTGCCCGGGGTAAGGCACCAGCCACGGGCCCCGGTTCGGGTCTTGACATTTTTCAAGGCCCGAAATCAATAACCAATATGCCACATTTAAGGCTCAACACATAAACCAATCAAAGGGGATTACACGCCTTACAGGACGTGTAAAAATCTGCCCCATAATTAATACCAAGTAGTTCAATAGTCAATGCCACTCTTGGCTAACAATGTACAACAACACAAAGTCTTTTCCAATTCTTTTGCAATCCAAGTTGTTGTTCTAACATGTTATATAGTTGCAACCATCTTTAACAACTATAATTCCTTCTTTATATAACATGCGACGACTAAAACCAATAACTAAATTGAATTACAATCTTAAAAGCTAATCATGCTAGTTTCGGATTTTGCTTCCAAATATTCCATAACACTTATAAATCTTCATAATGTAATTCACATGATCAATTACCAATCTACTACAACATGTAGTCTTTAATTACAAAGGTAAGATGAAGATTTACCTTGATAAGCCCAAATATAACTCTAAGATTCAAAGTCGCTCCTTTCCTTCACGCTCCAATCCGCTATTTGAAGCCCTTAGAAGTTCATAAACAACTTCCCTTCAATTTCCAATCAAAACTTATGAAAACAACTTAGGTTTTCACCTTGCGACTAATGTAAAAACGTAGTTTTTCCGGGATCTTTCTATTGAGATATCCTTGCAATACCCTTAGGAACCTTGGGTTGAAGTATTGTGAATTATGAACAACAAACGAATTTTTTTTTGTGTGGCTAGATGGCAAACCCGAGAGCTTCAAGAACAAGATTTCTTGAATTTTTTCTAAGTGTGGATAGCTTGTCTTGCTACTAGTATGATTATATAATAAAACCAAGGGTCAAGATTAAAACACTTGTTGGGTTTGGATGGAGGAGATTTAAATATCTAGTCAAGTGGGCTCATTGACTTGGTCAACAATGTCAAGCCTTGGCTTTCAAGACTTGATCATCTTTGCCTTGGTCTTTTGACATCTTCACCCTTGGTCCATTTCGAACAAGACCAATGCAAGGGGGTGACATGTGTCACCTTTCTATTCGTCGTAATATTTCGTTTCTCGACATTTCCATAATTCCGATAAATTCTACAAGTCTCAAATTTTAACGTCCTGATTTCTTACGTACGTTCTTATATACATGTTCTGGGATTTCGGGGTGTAACAATTACCTAGAATGATTATGGTTTAGCAGGAGTTTGTTAAGCCTTAGTAATTATTTGGAAGGTGTGAAACAATTTATTGAACCCACACCTAGGCTTTATTTATGTACTGATTTGGAATGGTCAGAAGGTAATGAACGGTCTGAGATTGTGATAGACTCTTAAAAGAGATCATGTTTTATTGATTTGATAACATACCATGTTGGTAGATTAAGCTGTGTTGTACGCTTAAGTGATTGTGTGAATAATAATGGTATGGAATAAATAGAGTTGTTGTGATAAAGATAACAAGATTTTAAGAAGCTACATTTCCCGTATGTGGGGACTGATAATGTAAGCTTGGGACATGGAATAATTGTGAACCTTAGAATATTGATAACCGCTGAGACCTTAGATGTACAAGGCCTTCTCAGGTAGTAAGATTATTTCAAACCAAGAATGAGAGTTAAGTGTGACGATGGGTCGGGTTGTGGGCCAATTGCGGGTCAACCCGTAACCCGGGATGAAGTAGGGTTAGTTTGAGGTGATCCCGCCATGTGATAGAGTCATGAGGGTGCAAGGCCCTAGTCTAGTTAATCGTTGTACATGTTCGTGGACTCGTTCCACCAGGACCGGGTCGTGAGTGCCGAGAATGGCCTTAAAAGAAATTGAATCTAGTATTATGACCTTAAATTGTTGGATGTAGTAATTCCAAGGTTTGGAAAACATAAGCAATGTTTGAAATTATGTACGTGTACTAGGAAGAGTTTGGAAGCACGAGAAGAGTACGGCGAGTAAGAAAAGAAGCGAACATGTGTTAAAAGATTGAAATGTTTATAGTATGGGAAGTGAAGGTACGAAGAGAGTATCCTTTCAGGCCATGAAGGGGAGTTAATAGTGATGTTATACACTTTAGATTTAATTCCTCGGTTGGCTTATGATTTATGTATATGCAGGTGTGATGCGTTAGGGCCATATGTGGCATGATTGGTTTCAGAGGGTGTAGTTCCAAAGAGACTATACCTATATTTGTTTTGATTGAACCTAGTACAAACATTCGGGATGAATGTTTCTAAGGGGGGAAGAATGTTACACCCCGTATTTCCAATAGTTTGAGATAAGAACGTACGTGAGAAATTGGGATTTGAATTTTAGAAAGAATGAAAAATTCCGGAAAAATCTCGGAACCTCGTGATGGAAAAATGTTCATTAATTGGAATAAGATTCTCAAATTTGGTATGTGGGATTCATAGAATATATTAGAATTATAAAATTTTATTTTCGGATTTGGTCATGTGGGGCCCATCCGGGAAATTTTATAATTTTGTGGGGCCCACAAGTTTTTTGATATTTTGGCCAATTATGGACTTTTTGGAGGGTGAAAATATTTTAGACGAATGGTAGGGTGACACATGGCACACCCCCACCCCCTTGTCTTGGTCTTGGAAGACTTTGACCATTTTAGATATTTTGGAGACAAGTGGAGGTGGGTCCCACTCCACTTGTATTGCTACACATAAGGTCATACACTTGGAGACAAGATAGGAGGTGGAAGACAAGTCTTCCAACACGTAGAACATTTTCAAGAAATATATTTTCCTCTATATATTGTTGCTCTCGGTTTTGGCTAAGATTCTTGGACAAAAATTCTTAAACCTTCCAAGTTAGTTTATTAACACATGATTAGTGTCCCTAACCTAGTGATTAGCCAAAATAACACACCACTAACCTCAAATCTTCATTGGGCCGAGAATGGTGATGAAACCCTAGGGGTTTCCATCGACTTTTTGGAAGCGAAACATGAAGATAAGTTGTTCCTAAGGTTGTAGAGGATACATATATGTGATTGAAACTTGAAGAAGTGGAGCGAAACGAAAAATGCGGACCAAAACGTAGCATTCTGCCCGGGATATTTTTGGGCACAAAAATGAGGTAATGATTCTTCTTTTTCTTGAGTAATTGGATATTACTCATTGTTATAGTATATATATGAACTTGTATTAAGGAATATATGGAAAATAAAGTGTGCATGCCCTACTTTGGAAGAGTGGGCCGAGAGTAGCACTTTTGTCGACAATAGATTCGTTGATTTTTATTGTCGTTATTTTCACGTATTGCATGTTATATAATGAAGGAAATATTGTTGGATATAGATTATATAACTTATATAACATGTTGGAATGAGAATTGGGTTAAAGGAATTAAGCAAAAGGACTTTGTATTGTTGTAGTTGTTGTTAGCCGAAAACTGCCTAAAACTGTTAGACGTCGTTGTGTCGTTTTATGGACTGTTTTGGGGTGTTATTATGCTGGAAAATCAGCCCCTAAACATGCATGATTAATGTAGTATTTGGCTAATGGAAGTCCTAAAGAATAAAGCTGTTAAAGGCTTCACATTGTACCCTTAATAATAGATTAATTGTGGACTGTTTTATATAAATTGTGGGATCCCCTTTGGTTAAATGTTTCTTTTGCCTTAAATGTGGCTTGTTGGTTGATGAATACGGGTCTTATAAAAGGTGGAAAAGTACGTAGAAAAAAAGAAAGTGCTGCCCGATTTTCCGTAGAATTAGAGGGCAATTATTTGGTATAAGTCTTACAATAGTAAGTATGATATTGATAGAAGTACTATGGACATTTAAGGTTTAAGTACTACGCGTAGCAGAGTCTACTTGGCTTAAGGAATAGCCGATGACGTTGAAGTACTTTGGAGCATTTTGCTACTTGTCGTATTGGTTAGTCGTCACGAGGTATGTGAACTTTTTCTTTATATAGACATGAGTATTTTTATGGTATACTTGTCTTGTTATTAGAAGTATACATGACTTGATATTTGAAGTATACTTGCCCTGTTGTTGGGAGTATACTTGTCTTGATATTTGAAGTATACTTGTTGATCGGTGTATTTTATATACACTTTTTGAGTCATTTTTAGTTAGTATTTTACTCATTTAATTTATGTTTAGTACAGTATTAGGGTCGTTTTCCTTTCTTTTGTGTCACAGCGGTCAGAAATGGAGAAATGACAAAAAGGAGATGAAATGAGCATAAATGAGATGGAATTACACACAAAAAGGGCCAAGAAATGAAGTCTAAGAAGTTCCGGGAATTATAGAGGAGATCAGACGAAGTCCGGACGAAAAAAGGACGACAAAACGAAAATCCGCCAGAAAAATGCCTCAGCGCCATGCGCGTGGCCGCGCGCCCAATGTGGAAGTTCAGAAAGTTGCGGTTTTTGGCGCGCAGATCTGCAGGTCGCGGCGCCGACGCGGGATTTATGAAGTTCTGGGCCGAATTTGACATGTTTTCAGAATCCTAAGGGGATAACTTTTCCTACCTAAAGGGATAACTTTTCCTACCTTAAAACCCTTACCTAAAAGGATTCTAATAACTTTTCCTACCTACATAATCCTTAACCCTTCACCAAAAGGATTCTTGGTCTATAAATAGTCTCTACATCATTAGAAGAATTCATTCTCCATTCTACCATTCACCATTCTACATCCATCCATCCACCAATCCATCTTGTAAATATTCCACAACACAACCCTTGGATGCTAGAAGGCTTGGAGACTCGTTCTTGAGTATTTGCTTTCCTTTTTTTTGCTTTATTTATTTCAGTTCATGCAATGGAGATTGTATTAGTTCTTAGCGTGACAATGGCTAGGAGCTAATTACTTTATTAGGGATTTCCTTGTGATTCACTTGAAACTCTATTCATGAATTAATATATTAGTTGATTTCTTCTTCACTTATTTAAGATTTACCCAATAATTGTTTTGAATGCTTGGTAATTAATTGATCACTAATTATCATTATTTATATGATTTCTAATCAAACTTCGAAAGGATGAGGTTGTGACTATGCTGTAAGTTGGGTAGACATAGGTCGGATTGGGGATGAAAATACCTCAATTACTTGTGTAGCGTTAATAGGGGTTTAAATACCTAAATTCACGCAAGATGCGTGACGATTAACAAGGTTTTTGTTCTTAATCCTCCTATAGAGTCATCTTTATCACCGAAAGGTAGAAAGGAGCGCTACTGGGGTTGAGTGTTTATATAGCCTTAACGGGAGTATAAAACGGATTAGTAAACCTGCTATTTTAACGTAGAAGAAGAAGTCAATCTAATTGTATTAAGAATTGGATAGAGTGGATAGTTGATGATCTTGAAGCCCTAATTATCCATCATAACTGATTTAATTCAAAGTATTTTTATAATTAGTTTATTTCCTGCATTATTAGTTAGAATTCCAATTCAATTACGTTAACCAAATAGATACCATAGGATAGATAATCGGTACTTGAAAACCAATCCTTGAGGACGATATTCGGTCTTACCTAGATTATATTACTTGTCACGATAAAGTGCACTTGCGTTAAAGTGTGTGCATAAATCGCGCATCAAGTTTTTGGCGCCGTTGTCGGGGATTGGCTTACTTTCAATATCGATTTATCTATTCTTATTTCAAATTTGGTTGCTCCAAGTTCTGCGAGCATCTTTTTATCACCTTTTGTTGTTTGTTTTTTTTTTGTATTTTGCAGGTTAAATTCGGGAAAAAAAAATCAGGACACATGGACTACTACTATCAGAGACAGTGGAGTCATCAACAACAGCTTAACCCACAGATTTCAGAGGAAGATCGAAATGAGTTGCAGGCAGGCATACTTCTGTTCACCAAGTGTCAGGCTCAATTTATGGCTGAGACAAGAGCGTCCCTCAGAAAGTTGGAGACACAAATATGGCAATTGATGGATGAGATGAGCAATACAACTCAAGCAAATCTGCCTAGCGACATCATTATGGGAGGTGGTAAGCAAATAGAAGAGCCTGAACCACACCCATCTGTTGAGGAATCTGGCGGGATAATTAGTGTAGAGAAGGAAAAGGGTACTGAGATCCAATCATTCATCTTTTTGGATTCCTTGGAAAATCTTTTTCTAGTACCTATTGCAGAAGAAACACCACCAGCTGTCAATGTTAACCCCCAAACAGAAAGTCCATACCATCAAGGGATAGAGTTGAGAGATGTTGGGAATCTCACTGATCCCTACATTAGAGAGAGCCTAAAAGACAAGGATGTCTTGTGTACTTGAGGGATAATCGTATATCTGAGGCCCTTGTTTGAAGCAATTATTGTAGTTGAAGTGAGACCTGCAACAATAATTATGCGGATTGCAAGCAGTTCGCAGAAGGATCCAATGGGCACTCGTAAAGGTTAATTGCGTCCGGCTAAAAGACGTTAAAGACAGCGCTTGTTGGGAGGCAACCCAATGTTTTTAATTATGTTATTTTAATTTCTGTCTTTAGTTTATTTTATTTTGTCTTGAACAGTCTCACGGTCTTGGGTTCTTGTTTTGTGTTGTTGGATGACAGGTGGACTGAAAGCTAAAACCGAGGAAAAAGGAGCAAAAACGCTAAAAAAGGGAAAAGCAGTCGTCAGCGCCGCGGCGCCAGAAGCAGAGCCGCGGCGCAGGAACTTCAGAGAGCCACAGTACTAGCAGCGCCGCGGCGCCGAATCTCAGGGCCGCGGCGCCGGAACTTCAGAGAGCCATACTCCGTGCAAATTTCAGAATTTTTCCTCCTAGACCTCCGTTATGACCGCTGTGTTGTGTCAGTAAGTTGTCCCTATTTTTTTTAGTCTTGCACACATTGGGGACAATATGTGATTTAAGTTTGGGGGGATGTTTTATTGTTTTTTGAATCTTTTTTATTTGTTTTGGTATTTTTTTTTAGTATTTTGTTTGAGTCATAATTTTGTTTTTATGATCATGCATGCTGTAGTTACTTGAAACGCCTAATGAAGTAAAGTGGAATAATGTAATGGAATTAGAAGCAACCATCTGAACACTTAGGATAGATATGCCAAAAATTCATAAAATCGAACTATTTGGGGTATCTTGCTTGATTTATGCATTGTTAGTGATTAAACCTAGGTGTCTGCTTGCTTGCTATTTGAGGCGAAATAGTTAGGATATGCATGTTAGGGAGATGACTCAGACATTTCTTTGTTAGACCTTTCTTACCATTCTTTGCCTATCCCTGACAGTCAAATTATATCCCTAGTCAGCCCCTTTGAGCCTAAAAATAAAACCTTTCTTTGACACCATATAATTCCATACTTATGCCATAAGTGAAAAATTGAGATGTTTGGAATATAAAGTGTTGAAAAAGAGACAAAAATAGAGTAAATAATTTTTATGCACCCCAATGAAAAAGTAATAATAAATAGGCAAAAGCCTAAGTTTGGGGGTGCCTGCTATTCATCATACACCTCATTCTCTCAAAACAAAAGAGGGGAAAGATAGGTATGAAGTGAAAAAGAGAATAATAAAAAAAGGGAAGAGTTGAAAGAAAAAGAGCTTATGGTACGTAAATTGAGCCTAAATGACTATTTTTACCTACCCCTGCCTAAGCCTACATTATAACCCTGAAAAGCCCTGAAGATCTCTAATATGTGTAGCCATGATTAGTGGAGAATAACAAGTAAACATGCCATAGGATTTTGAAATTTACATGCATAGTTAGGTATTCTTACTTCCATTAAGTATGATTAAATTGAATTTGCGAAATATCTGACTTGAGTGTTTAGAATGCTAAAAATCCATGCTATATATTCCTACATATTATCCTACTAACCTTCATGCTTTTCTAAGTGACAATTATACAACGATTTGATCAATGTCTTTGAGTCATTTTATTTTCTTTTCTTTCACGTCTTTGTTTATATTTTTGATCTTTGCTCAAGGGCCAGCAAAGGTTAAGTTTGGGGGTATTTGATCGGTGTATTTTATATACACTTTTTGAGTCATTTTTAGTTAGTATATTACTCATTTCATTTATGTTTAGTATAGTATTAGGGTCGTTTTCCTTTCTTTTGTGTCACAGCGGTCAGAAATGGAGAAATGGTGAAAAGGAGATGAAATGAGCATAAATGAGATGGAATTACACACAAAAAGGGCCAAGAAATGAAGTCTAAGAAGTTCCGGGAATTATAGAGGAGATCAGACGAAGTTCGGACGACAAAGGGCGACACTAAACGAAAATCCGCCGTAACGCCTCAGCGCGCATACCAATGTCTGGAAGTTGAGAAGTTGCAGGTTTTTCAGCCGCAATCTACAGTGTCATGAGCCGACGCAGATTTATGAAGTTACGGGCGAATTTGACATGTTTGAGAATCCTAAGGGGATAACTTTTCCTACCTAAAGGGATAACTTTTCCTACCTTAAAACCCTTACCTAAAAGGATTCTAATAACTTTTCCTACCTACATAATCCTTAACCCTTCACCAAAAGGATTCTTGGTCTATAAATAGTCTCTACATCATTAGAAGAATTCATTCTCCATTCTACCATTCACCATTCTATATCCATCCATCCACCAATCCATCTTGTAAATATTCCACAACACAACCCTTGGATGCTAGAAGGCTTGGAGACTCGTTCTTGAGTATTTTCTTTTCTTTCTTTTTGTTTTATTTATTTCAGTTCATGCATGGAGATTGTATTAGTTCTTAGCGTGACAATGGCTAGGAGCTAATTACTTTATTAGGGATTTCCTTGTGATTCACTTGAAACTCTATTCATGAATTAATATATTAGTTGATTTATTCTTCACTTATTTATGATTTACCCAATAATTGTTTTGAATGCTTGGTAATTACTTGATCACTAATTATCATTATTTATATGATTTCAAATCAAACTTCGAAAGGATGAGGTTGTGACTATGCTGTAAGTTGGGTAGACATAGGTCGGATTGGGGATGAAAATACCTCAATTACTTGTGTAGCGTTAATAGGGGTTCAAATACCTAAATTCACGCAAGATGCGTGACGATTAACAAGGTTTTTGTTCTTAATCCTCCTATAGAGTCATCCTTATCACCGAAAGGTAGAAAGGAACGCTACTGGGGTTGAGTGTTTATATAGCCTTAACGGGAGTATAAAACGGATTAGTAAACCTGCTATCTTAACGTAGAAGAAGAAGTCAATCTAATTGTATTAAGAATTGGATAGAGTGGATAGTTGATGATCTTAGAAGCCCTAATTATCCATCATAACTGATTTAATTCAAAGTATTTTTATAATTAGTTTATTTCCTGCATTATTAGTTAGAATTCCAATTCAATTACGTTAACCAAATAGATACCATAGGATAGATAATCGGTACTTGAAAACCAATCCTTGAGGACGATATTCGGTCTTACCTAGACTATATTACTTGTCACGATAACGTGCACTTGCGTTAAAGTGTGTGCATAAATCGCGCATCACTTGTCTTGTTGTTAGGAGTACACATGACTTGTTCTTGAGTATACTTTCCTTGTCATATGAAGTATTCATGTTATTGATTTTATGCTAAATGTATGTCTAGAATATTCCTAAGTTCTTACCAAGTCTTATGGGGGATGTTGGTAAGAGTCGTTAGAAAGTATTGGAGTCGAGTGACCTTGCTAATTTAGTATACTAATGAGAATAGGTATCAAACAAGCCATTACAGCGTTAATGAAAATGTATCGACAATCAATTATATTGAAATAAGTAGAATTTTGCATCTGCATAGAAACTAAGATAAGACAAAATTGTATTACATTTTCTAGATCATGGCTGATTTAACAAGATCGTTATAAACGAGTATAACCTATTCACGACTCATAAAATTATGAATTTTGTAAGTACATGAGACTTGGTTTTGAAAAGTATATGTTACTTGATTTTGAAAGGGAGAGCAGTTTTTTGCCCACTTCTCTTACTGCTTCAAATCCAGCATGACATGTGTCAAGAAGCGAACCCATGGGTCGTTGGTAGAGCTCCGCTCTTGCAATTGGGTCGTTGCGATTACGGGTTGAAGTAACTTGAGTTAAAGGTATACGTTACTTGATTGATTTAAAGAGAATAAATGATTTGATTGGCAAGAGTAAGTGACTTGATTTAAAGACATAAGTTACTTGGTTTTAAAAGTATAAGTTACTTGAGTTTAAAAGAGTAAGTAACTTGGTTTTAATAGTGAAAGTACTTTTGGGTCCAACGCCCTAATATTTCATGAAACGATTCTTTTATAAATAATACATGTACAAAGTACTTTGGGTTCAATCCCCTTACATGACATGATAATTCCTTGGTTGTATTAAAAGGAAATATGTGGTAGTACTTTAGTTTTCTAAAATGAAGGTGGTTATAACGACTTTATGGGAAGTTGTTATAACAAGTTTTGTGGAAAGTCAAGGGATGGTTTAAAATGTTTTAAGGAAATCGTGTGAGAATGTGCATGATTAAGTCATCAATATAATATATGATATGTGGCACTTTGATGTTCAAAGATGTTTTAAAATAGCACATGAGGTCTAGTACCTTGATTTGCCAAAATCATATCTTAGAAAGATACTTGGAATGATAAGTGTCTCGATCTCCTAAATGATGGTTTCAAAATGATACATGTATTGGATCCTACTTCCTAACGATACATGCAGTACTTGGGTTTTCCTAAAATGGAAATTTAGTTTATAAAGTGAATGTACGGCTCACGTACATTGTCGAAATGGACTTTAATCCTTAGTGATGCAAGGTGTGTTAGTGCCTTGATAGTACATAGTATTGTCTTGATTTGATAAAATGATGGTTTATTCATTTTATGATGATGAGAGTCAAGGATTATCTTAACTTGTATATGTTGTTCATGATAGCCATTGGTGCTAGTGTTATGAGTAGAAATGTGGGGTAAACCCCCAAGACGTTATACACCTCTTGAGTATAAATGTGGGGTAAACCCCCAAGACGTTATACACCTTCTGAGTATAATTGCGGGGTAAACCCCCAAGACATTATAAATTTCCATGGATTTGCTACCCATGATGCGAGTATGGCGGATATACTCATTGCGGGCCCACAGGGTCCATGCGGGTGAAATAGTCATGTGCGGGTGAAATAGTCCTATGCGAGGAATACCTCATGCGGGTCCACGTGACCTATGCGGGTGAAATAGTCCTATGCGAGGAATACCTCATGCGGGTTCACGTGACCTATGCGGGTGAAACAGTCCTATGCGAGGAAATTGCCTCATTTAGGTCCACGTGACCTATGCGGGTGAAATAGACCCATGGTTAGAATTGTATAATGACTTTGAGGGCATGCGTCCCTAACTTTGACATAACTTGTTATATATTATGCTCGTTACATGATGACAGTGATGTTGTATTCCACGAGCGTGCTTCTGTGATATTATATGCTGAGGGCAGGTGTCCCTGATTTTGACATGGCTTTCATATGTGAAAGTGGTACGGTGTTATAGTAGTACAGTGATACATGGTACAGTTGGCTCTGATTGATATATGACACGGTAGGATCTGGTATTTGATTTTCATACTTGCCCCTGTCATTCTCTTGTACAGTTATGATTTTGTTTACTGTACTGTATTTTCGTTCCATACTTGGTACCTATTGTACTGACCCCCTTCGGGGGGTTGCGTTCATGTCCACAGGTCTAGGTATACAGTTGTGGATGCATGAGCTTAGGATTCTTGTTCAGTATTTTGGTATAGCTCCAATGTTCTGGAGCTTGTCATTATGGATAGGTATATTCAGAGGTACGGCGGGGCCTTGTCCCGTCATAGTATTTGTCCAAAATCTTAGAGGTCTGTATTCATATGTGGGTTGGACTAGCTAGAGTTGTATTTACATTGTTGGACAATGTAGACCCTTTTTGGGTGATTTATATTATGGCAGCCTTATCGGCTTTGCCTTGGTTTTTTTTTAAAAAAAAATGTTATTTATCTTCCGCGGTATATTGTATTGTATGAATAGAAGGGTGCCCAGGTAGGGCACCAGTCACGGGTCCGGGGTTCGGGGTGTGACAGAGTGGTATCAGAGCAGTTAGTCATCGAATGTCTACAGACCGTGTCTAGTAGAGTCTTGGGTATGGGTATGTGTACACCATACTTATACACATGAGGCTACATGATATTTAGGATTGGTTTCTATTCTTCTTACTCTAAGGTCGTGTGATAGAGTTGTGTTGTTAGGATGGTCTTTTCCTAACAGTAATTGTGATTGCAGCTTTGAGAAAGGCAACAGTGGCCCATAACAGATTTTATGGATTGCGTATCCAGGTTGGTAAAAATTATCGTATAGTAGGTATATTGAGGAAGTATATCTGTACGAATATATTTATTTGTAGACGTATGTATGTTACCTAGAATGATTATGGTTTAGCAGGAGTTGGTTAAGCTTTAGTAATTACTTGGAAAGTGTGAAACAGTTTATTGAACCCACACCTAGGCTTTATTTATGTACTGATTTGGAATGGTCAGAAGGTAATGAACGGTCTGAGATTGTGATAGACTCTTAAAAGAGATCATGTTTTATTGATTTGATAACATACCATGTTATTAGATTAAGCTGTGTTGTACGCTTAAGTGATTGTGTGAATAATAATGGTATGGAATAAATAGAGTTGTTGTGATAAAGACAACAAGATTTTAAGAAGCTATATTTCCCGTATGTGGGGACTGATAATGTAAGCTTGGGACATGGAATAATTGTGAACCTTAGAATATTGATAACCGTTGAGACCTTAGATGTACAAGGCCTTCTCGGGTATTAAGATTATTTCAGACCAAGAATGAGAGTTAAGTGTGACGATGGGTCGGGTTGTGGGCCAATTGCGGGTCAACTCGTAACCCGGGATGAAGTGGGGTCAGTTCGAGGTGGTACCTCCATGTGATAAGGTCACGAGGGTGCAAGGCCCTAGTCTAGTTAATCGTTGTACGGGTTCGTGGACGCGTTCCACCAGGACCGGGACGTGAGGGCCGAGAATGTCCTTAAAAGAAATTGAATCTTGTATTATGACCTTAAATTGTTGGATGTAGTAATTCCAAGGTTTGGAAAACAGAATCAGTGTTTGAAATTATGTATGTGTATTAGGAAGAGTTTGGAAGCACGAGAAGAATACGACGAGTAAGAAAAGAAGCGAACATGTGTTAAAAGATTGAAGTGTTTATAGTATGGGAAGTGAAGGTACGAAGAGAGTATCCTTTTAGGACATGAAGGGGAGTTAATAGTGATGTTATACACTTTAGATTTAATTCCTCGGTTGGCTTATGATTTATGTATATGCAGGTGTGATGCATTAGGGTCATATATGGCATGATTGGTTTCAGAGGGTGTAGTTCCAAGGAGACTATACCTAATTCTGTTTAGATTGAACCTAGTATGAACATTCGGGATGAATGTTTCTAAGGGGGAAGAATATTACACCCCGCATTTCCAACAGTTTGAGA
Source organism: Przewalskia tangutica (assembly GCA_029844215.1). Classification (NCBI taxonomy): domain Eukaryota; kingdom Viridiplantae; phylum Streptophyta; class Magnoliopsida; order Solanales; family Solanaceae; genus Przewalskia; species Przewalskia tangutica. The sequence continues at coordinate 42,937,688 of CM056733.1, forward strand.
TAAGAACGTACGTGAGAAATTGGGATTTGAATTTTAGAAAGAATGAAAAATTCCGGAAAAATATCGGAACCTCGTGAAGGAAAAAGGTTCATTAATTGGAATATGATTCTCAAATTTGGTATTTGGGATTCATAGAATATATTAGAATTATGGAATTTTATTTTCGGATTTGGTCATGTGGGGCCCACCCGGGAAATTTATAATTTTGTGGGGCCCACAAGTTTTTTGATATTTTGGCCAATTATGGACTTTTTGGAGGGTGAAAATATATTAGACGAATGGTAGGGTGACACGTGGCACACCCCACCCCCTTGTCTTGGTCTTGGAAGACTTTGACCATTTTAGATATTTTGGAGACAAGTGGAGGTGGGTCCCACTCCACTTGTCTTGCTACACATAAGGCCATACACTTGTCAAGCATCCAACCTTAGAGATATATTATATATACATTGGAGGAGGTGGAAGATGAGTCTTCCAACACTTACAACATTTTCAAGAAATATATTTTTCCTCTTTATATTGTTGCTCTCGATTTTGGCTAAGATTCTTGGACAAAAAATCTTAAACCTTCCAAGTTAGTTTATTAACACATGATTAGGGTCCCTAACCTAGTGATTAGCCAATATATCACACCACTAACCTCAAATCTTCATTGGGCCGAGAATGGTGATGAAACCCTAGGGGTTTCCGTCGACTTTTCGGAAGCGAAACGTGAATAGAAGTTGCTCCTAACGTTGTAGACGATACATATATGTGATTGGAACTTGAAGAAGTGGAGCGAAACGAAAATTGCGGACCAAAACGTAACATTCTGCCCGGGACGTTTTTGGGCACAAAAATGAGGTAATGATTCTTTTTTCCACAGTAATTGGATATTACTCATTATTATAGTATATAGATGAACTTGTATTAAGGAAGATATGAAAAATAAAGTGTGCATGCCCTACTTTGGAAGAGTGGGCCGAGAGTAGCACTTTTGTCGACAATAGATTCGTTGATTTTTATTGTCGTTATTTTCACGTATTTCATGTTATATAATGAATGAAATATTGTTGGATATAGATTATATAACTTATATAACATGTTGGAATGAGAATTGGGTTAAAAGGAATTAAGGAAAAGGACGTTGTATTGTTGTAGTTGTTGTTAGCCGAAAACTGTCTAAAACTGTTAGACGTCGTTGTGTCGTTTTATGGACTGTTTTGGGGTGTTATTGTTACACCCCGTATTTACAAGACATGTTTTAAGAACGTACGTGAGAATCCCAAATGTTAAGATTAGATACTTGTAAAAATTTATCGGAATTATGGAATTGTCGGAAAATGTAATATTGTGACGAATGGGAGGGTGACACATGTCACCCCCCCCCCCCTTATGTAGCCTTGGACGAATTAGGCATGGCCAAAAGAGTCATTTGACCTTTGTTAGGATGACTAAGTCTTGCAACTTGAAGAGCTTGACAATGTTGACTTAGTCAATGGGACCACAAGTCTTGATATTTGAAGGAACTTCATCCAATCCACACATGTGTGCACATCTTGACCCTCCATTGAACTATATAGTAGTACTAGTAGCAAGACAAGCTCAACACTTAGCTAAAATTTCAAGAAAATTTGAAGAACTCCTAGAGCAAGCTCTCGGGTTCACTTCCAAAGAAAAGAGAAATTTCTTGTTTGTTGTCCATTAAGCTCCACACTTTAAACCAAGGTTCATGAGGGTATTGTAAGTGTATCTCAATAGAAAAATCCCGGAAAAAGATAGTTTTCGTATTAGTCGCAAGATGAAAACCTAGTTGCTTTTCTAGGTTTTGTTTAGAAGATTGAAGGAAAGTTGTTTGTGTTATTCTAAGGGACTCAAGTGGCGGATTGAAGTGTCTAGAAGAGGCTCTAAGTTGCTAAGGAGCGACTTCGGATTTGAAGTTGGACTAAGAATCGTTGAGGTAATAATCTTGTCTCTTAAGTGTTACAAGATTATATATTGTTGTTAGCCTTACATGTTTGCTAGCATGAAGTATATGTGTTGAAGTTTTATAAGTATTATGGATTGATTGTATCCTTAAATCCGAAATGTCATATAAACCATTTGAAGTTAGATTACAAATTGGTCGTTAATTAGAATCGTCGCATGTTACTTACTTGAAGATTATAGTAGTTATAATCGATTGCGACTTGATATCATGTTATGCTAACAACTTGGATTGAAATGGAAATTGGATAATAATTGGAGTTATTGTATCTCAAGTTGCCGAATTGGCCTAGTAGTTTGTATTAGTTTGATATCGTTGTGGGGCGAAATTTTACACGTCTAGTAGGCGTGTAATCCCCTATTGATTAATTGCATTGTTGGGCCTTAAATGTGGCGTGTTTGGTTATTGAATTCGGCCTTGAAAAAGGTGGCAAAGTATGTAGAAACAAAGGAGGTGCTGTCCGATTTTTCGTAGAATTTAGTGACTTTGCACTTATAATATTCTACGTTTGAAGTAAGACGTTAATAGGTGTATTGTGGACATTATAGGTTGACATACTACGGGCGGGATATTGTACTTGGCAAGTGGTTTGACCCGAAAAGGTATGTAGAACTTTCCTATCTTTTGAGCATGATTAGTTGCACGTATATAGTACGGTAGACGTACAAGACCTTGATATCCTTTACTTGTTTTAAGAATAGCCAAGTTGGGTGAGTTAGGAGATTAACTCACTTCTTTGAAAGTATTAAGGATGTCTTATGTTTTTAAAGTTAAGGGACTTGAAGAGTTTTAAAGTATATGATACTTGTTTCGTTTTAAACGTATAAGTCCCTTGGATAGGAAATTGTATTTGGCTAAGGTATAAAGTGAATATAACGACTTTATGAGAAGTTGGTTATATTAGCTTTATGGAAAGATAAATGAGGATAAATGACTTGATTTAATGAAAGGCAATTTGATTTTAAGGCATCAATTGCCTAAGGTTTTATAAGAAAATGAGTCACTTGATTTAGAAACCTAACTTTATTTCTAAAGGTATTGTGACTTGTCTTGAAAAGTAATTTTGACTTGATACTACGGTTAATAGTATCTTGGAAGTTTTATATGAAAAAGAGTCATTTTTAAAAAGAGTGGAAGTATGTAGTACTTTGGGTTAAATTCCCGGATTTTTATAAAAGACATGTTAGTGCCTTAAGTAAACTAAAATGAGAGTGTATATGAACAAGAATAATAAGAAGTTATGGGATTTCTTAACTTGCTTATATATTGTATGATAAGCCGGTAGTGCTTATGTTATGTATGATAGCCGGTTTGTTCTAGTGGTATATTGTTCATTACGGGGTCATTCCCCGGGTTTGTGGCATTTGCATATTCCGTGGATTTGCTACCCACGATGTGAGGAATACCTCATGCGAGTCCGTAAGGGCTTATGCGGGTGAAATAGTCCTATGCGGGCGGATACAGCCTATGCGAGGAATACCTCATGCGAGTCCGTAAGGGCTTATGCGGGTGAAATAGTCCCATGCGAGGAATACCTCATGCGGGTCCACACGACCTATGCGGGTGAAATAGTCCCACGAGTAGGATTTCTTAATGATACTGCGGGCGGGTGGTCCTGCTTTGATCGTGAGATTTCTATTTTTATGTTGTAAGTATACTCCTATTTACTCTCATTGTTAGAAAGGCACAGTGTACTATAATTTGATTATCATACATGTCTCCGGCTTTGTTTTAAACTTATGATGTAATTCTGATTTTTCCAGCTTTACATACTTAGTACATATTGTGTAATCGACCCCCTTCCTGGGCTGCGTTCATGCCGCAGTAGGGTAAGCGGTGGTGGATCCTCATTCTTAGGATCACTTATCGACGTCGAAGCTCCATTTCTCGGAGGCTTGTCTTTTTAGTACGATCTTTCCCACGATGTTGTAGATTTATGTACATTCGGGGTATGGAGGCCCTGTCCCGCCACGATTGTTATTCTAGAGGTGCGTAGTCACATTTTGTGGTTTGGCCAGAAACCGAGTTGCAGCTTTGCTTTTGATTATGCATATTTTATGGAAGCGGCCTTATCGGCAGCTTTGTGATGTTTTGTCTAAACATGTTATTTGTTGTGTATGTTCATTGCTATTCTACGATGTATACGAGCAGGGTGCGGGTAGGGCACCGCGCCCGGTCGGGTCGTGACAAAAGTGGTATCGAAGCGATTAGTCCTCGGAAAGTGTCTACTGCACCGTGTTCAGTAGAGTCTTGATTATCGGTGTGTTGTGCACCACATCTATAATCGGGAGGCTGCAGGACATTTAGGATTAGTTTCCATTCTTCTCTGCGAGATCGTGCAAGAGTTTGTCTTATTAGGTTGAATCCTCTCGACCTTTTCTTATGAAAGCTTATGCCTCTACGTAAAGCGACCGTGGCCCGAAGGGCAAGCGGCGGGAGGCTAGCGGTACTCGAGGGTTACACGGACCAGTACGCACTATGCCTAAGGTAGTAGAAGCGGCGAGTTCACCACGCCAGCAGTATTAGAGGAACCGAGAGCGGTAGCTCGGAGGTTCCGTGCAGCCTCGATCCCACAACCAGGAGCCGAGTATAGAGACTACGGAGCAGATCCGGTTATTGACCAAAGATAGTAGCAGGCGTGGCGCCGGTGAGCGTGCAGCGGCTAACACTGTGAGCCGGCGATTTGGATTCGGGATTTTACGGGTTGTCATCCACCCGAGTTTTATGGTTCGAGGTGCGAGGAGGATCCGCAGGAGTTCATTCGGCGATTCTGGACTATGCAGGTTCTTAGGGCTTCGGAGACAGAGTCAGTTATGTTAGCATCTTACCGGTTACGCGATATTGCGTTGAACTGGTTTGAGTCATGGGAGCTGTCGAGAGGTGAGGATACTCTTCCAGCTGTTTGGGAGGAGTTTACAGAGGCCTTCATGGATCACTTTTTGCCCCCTGAGATAAGGAGAGCCCGCGTAGATAGATTCTTGACCTTGAGGCAGAATGGGAGGACTATCAGGGAGTACAACCTGGAGTTTGACTCTTTGGCCAGGCATGCGCACACCATTGTAGCTGACATGGCGGACAGAGTTCATCGTTATGTGATGGGGCTAGACCGTCATATGATTACTGCATGCTTGGGAGTGGCTCTTCAGCCCGGTATGGACATTGCCAGGATGCAGGCGTATGCGCAGGGGATAGAGGATAGAGAGATGGAGGAACAGATTGACTCAGGCCAGCCTAAGAGGGCCAGGACAGCAGGGTCTCAGGGCAGTTTTCGAGGCGGACAGCCTCAGCAGCAGACTAGGTCCACATTCCAGCCAGCACAGAGTGCTCCTTCACGGTTTTCTGGCAGGAGGTCTGATCAGCCAGGTCATTCAGGAGCAGGTCAGGGCTCCAGGACTTCGGGGTTTCAGGGAGGCAGAGATCGTCACCGATCGAGACCACCCACATCTCGGTGTGCTCGATGCGGTAGATCTCACCCAGGCGAGTGTCGTGTTCCTGCAGGAGCTTGTTACTCTTGTGGCCAGCTGGGCCATTTGAGGAGAGACTGTCCGACTAGAGGCAGCATGGGTGGTACGGTGCAGCCGACCGGATCAGTTGCTGGGTCTTCCTCTTCTTCTGTGGTTATGCGCCCCGGAGGGTAAGGTGTTCACGGACCGGTAGGCCGTGGCAGAGGTCGTGGTGGTGGTCCCAGTTCTAGCGGTCCACAGAACCGCATATATTCATTAGCCAGCCGCCAGGATCAGGAGGCTTCCCCTGACGTCGTCACAGGTACATTATTGATTTCATGCTGTGACGTATATGCTTTGATAGATCCAGGTTCTACCTTGTCCTATGTGTCCCCTCTTATTGCGGGTAGAATCGGGATAGAGCCGGTGTCGATAGAGCCTTTTGAGGTAGCTACGCGATGGTGATTCGGTGTTAATGGCGGTGTATAGAGGTTGTCGGTGTTTATTTACTGATCGTCGACCGCAGACTTGATAGAGTTGGAGATGACAGATTTTGATGTCATTATGGGTATGGACTGGTTGGCTTCTTGTTATGCCAACGTCGACTGTAGAGACAGGTTGGTTCGGTTCCAGTTTCCTGGCGAGCCAGTTATCGAGTGGAAGGGCAACACAAATACGCCGGCGGTAGGTTTATTTCTTATCTCAAGGCTAGGAAGATGGTGCGAAGCGGTACATCTATCATCCGTTCGGTATTTGATACAGAGGCCGAGGCGCCAATTCTTGATCGGTGCCGTGGTTAGGAGTTTCGGATATGTTCTGACGACCTTCCGTATCCTCCCGAGAGGAGATTGAGTTTTGTATTGACACGTTGCGGACACTCGACCTATTTCTATTCCGCCATACTGACGGATGCTTTCTTGAGTTGAGGAGGTGAAGGACCGGTGAAAGATTTCTTTGGAAAAGGCTTTATCAGCCTAGTATTTCTCCGGGAGCACGGTTTTGTTTGTGAAGAAGAATGATGGGGCGCTGCGTATGTGTGTTGACACGGTGAATAAGGTAACCATCAAGAATAGTGTTATACCGTATTTCCAGTATGCGCAGGACGCACGTAGGAAATTCGAACTTGAGAATAGGCTTGGCGAATTATTTTTGTACACAACACCCGACAGTCGTTTTTAGTGAAACGTTTTCCACGACTTTCGTAGGGAATTTCCGGCTATGTCATTTTTAATTTTTGCGGATTTTTCCGAGAGACGAAACATTTTTGGACCAACGGGAGGGTGACACTTGTCACCCTCATTGGACGGTAAAGAGGAGGCTTGGCCTTGGCCGATTGGTTCATGGTTTTGTGCCTTGTTTTGGCCTTGTTTTGTGGCTTGTTTTGTGCCATGTTTTGTGGAGTAGGGGTTAGGGTGCACTTGGCTTGATCTTGGCCTTACACTTGCCTTGCACTTGGCTAGATCTTGGCCTTTGGTTGGCCTTTGGTTTTGCTATAAATACCCCCCTTATGTTGATGAACTCTTCATCCACAAATGAAACCTTCCAAGCCTAAAATCCCTCCCTCCTCTTGTGTTGTGTTCGTCCAACACCCCCCCTCCCCCTTTGAGTGGCCTTGTGGCCGAGAGCCTCCCCCTCCCCTTTGTGGTGCCTTGGCCGTGGGGTACCCCCCCCCTAGCCTAGTTGTTTTCTTATAATACCCCTTGTTGTGGTATAGAAATACTCTCCTAGTATTGTTATAATGTCCAAATACCTTGGCCCAAATACCTTGTAGTATTCCCAAGGTTACACTTATACAAAAGCCCAGAAAATACGATTATACTTCCTTTAGCCACAAAAACCGAAACCCTAAGGAAAACCTCCATAGTTAGTTGGAGTACTATGTAGAAGTTGGTTAGAACTTCTAAGGGTTGTTTTGAGCGGGTTGGAGCACCCGGAGTAGGAGCGAAACTTTGCTAAGGATCGACATTAAACTCGTATAATTATGGGATTATCGAGGTAAATATCTTGTCCCTCTTTTGTAATTGGAAATTACATGTTGTTAGAATATATAGTTGAAGTATACTATATATAGAATCAACGTGGTTAGTTGGCAATGTCTTTTGACTTAAGCTCAAGAATCGAATCGTATTCTGATGAGACTTGTGTAGTAATCTTGTGGAGTAGAATTGTACCCGTTCGGGTTAGATGTATAACCCCCCGGTTGGCTTGGTAGCCGCCGTTAGAGAGGAGATTTACGCTGTGCGGGGAGGTCTTTGCCAATTTTACGTAATGTTCTACGATAAGATCTTGATGTTAATAAAGCGCACTTGTGGCCTTATAGGTTGAAGTACTACGTGTGGCGCGTTCTACTTGGCTTAAGGAGTAGCCGACAGTTGGAAGTACTTGGAGCGTTTTGCTATTAGTCGATACTCGTCGCGAGGTATGTGAACCTCTTCCTATCTCTTCTAGCATGATATGTGTGAACTATGTAGACGTTAGGCGCATGTGCTAAACGTATTTGATTGATTTAAAACATAAAGTGATATAACGACTTTATGGGAAGTTAGTTATAACGACTTTATGTTGGTAAGAAAATACTTGTGGTCTTTAAAAGGTAACTGATTTGAACTATAACTGGCTTGTTATGTGTTAATAAAGAACTTGAAGTATTTCAAAAGATTTTTGAATCATTTTGAAAAAAGAAGTAATACTTGGTTTTTGAAAAACTTAAGAGTTATACTAGCTTTATGAGAAGTTAGGTATAACGGCTTAAGAATGTTTTACTGATTTCGGAAATCAGAATGTGTATCGACAAACCACTGCAGCGTTAATGAAAGGAAATGTTTTGACTAATTAAGTATTATTAAAACCAGTAGAAACTTCCATCTGCATAGAAGCTAAGATGAGACAAAATGATATTTCTTAGATCACGGCTGCTGTAATAAGATTGTTATAAACAAGAATATCCTACTCACATATAAGACTTATGTTTCTCAGATTGTTTAAAAGAGAATTATATTCTTAAATGAATAAGACTATGAACTACGAAACCTTTCAAAAATAAGAAACGTGAACATTTGAAATTAGGCAAACTTGGACGTTTGGAAAATAATGTTGTTACTTGATTTTACAAAGGTAAGTGTTTTGGTTTATTTAAAAAGACAGTCACTCTATTTTATACTACGGTTATTGTGTGTCTTATGTGAAAGCAACGGATATTTTAAAAGATTTAATGTATTTAGTACTTTAGGTGTAGATACCCGAACTTGTTAGCTTAAAGTACCTTGTGTGAATAACTTGATTGTGTTGGTTTGAGATAGCCTTGTAAATACTTTCTTGTTGATGTGATAAGTGAAAATGTTAGGATGCTACGTGTGTTAGTATCTTGTGTGATCGTGATGTAAGGGGGTCATTCTTGTTGTGCTTACGTTGTTAAGCGTTAAGCGTTGTACTATTATTGTATCACATACCCCTTTGACTTATTATACCGAGGGCTTGCCACCCGACGCGGTCTTTACGGCCTATGCGGTCCTCGTGACTATGCGGAGTGCGGTAGCTCCAGGATTGATCATTCCGGGTGTTTAGCCTGATGCGGGGGATTCCCTATGCGGTCTGTTGAGACTATGCGGTCTTTTGAGACTATGCGGGTTGCGGAGCCTAGCGGATACCGAGGGTTAGCCGCCCGACGCGGGTATACCTCGGTGATGCAGGACCATGATTCGAGGAATACCTCATGCGGTCCGTGTGTGACCTATGCGGAGTGCGAGAGTTCGAGGATAGACACGCACATTGATATTGCGCGAGTGGCCGCCCGATCGTGTGCGGTCTAGAAAGACCTCGGATACAGCTTGTGGTATTTTGGTACTGTGGGTCTTAGTAGTCGGCTATGCCTTCGTACTTGCCCTGTACGGTTTTATTGTGATAACTTTGAGGGCGTGAGTCCCTGACTTGACATGACTGCTTATTTGTTGTGAATCGTAGTTTGTTTATCATACATGTCTCTGCTTTATAGATCGTTATGATTTCATTTACGATATTTTTAGTTTCACATACTCTGTTATCTTGACCTCCTTCGGGCCGTTCATGCCGCAGTTGAGGTACACCGCCGTTGATCCTAGCTCTCGTGGTCACGCCATTGGGAAGCTCCGTTTCTCGGAGGCTTATCGGTGGTATAGTCCTGTCGTAGTAAGTGTTTGCATTCGGGGGTTTGGGCCCTGTCCCCGCCATTGTTATCATATCATTCTTAGAGGTATGTAGTAATCTTGTTGTGGCGTGGTTTGTAAAAAGGATTAAACTGCTCATGTTGAAAAAGTTGTCATTTATATATACGCCGGAAGGGCAAGTTTTTCTCGATTATTGTTTCATATTTCATAATATGTCTTGTATCGCTTTATGTTGTGATTACTCGATGTTGTATCACCGGGTGCCGGGTAGGCACGATCACGCCCGAATCGGTCGTGACAAAAGTGGTATCGAGCGATTAATCCTCGGAAAGTGTCTACGAACCAGTATCCGAGAGTCTTGATTATCGGTGTGTTGTGCACCACATCAATAATCGTGAGGCTATAGGATATTTAGGATTGGTTTCTATTCTTCTCACTCGAGATCGTGCCTTAGAGGCGTGTGTTGTAAGTTAGACCTCCGACGTATTTCTTTCCCTTATCGTTATGCCTCCGCGTAGGCAAACCCGCCCAGGGAGGCAAAGCGTAGAGCCGCGAGTAGAGTTCGGAGGGTTACGTGGCACAGCCCAATCATTACCTAGGGTAATGCTTCGTTCGGGATTTCTGCGACGTCACTAGCCCCAGTAAAGTTTAGCACGGCGGCGGCAGTTCCTACTGCGGCCATGATATTTGAACCTTCAGTTCCACGACCAGGAACAGAGAATATGGATTGCAAAGAGGCGACCCTATTACTAGCTATGGATTTGGCTACGAGAGTATACCGATGTATCGCGAGTCTTGATGAATATCAACGAGAAGGTTGTGCAAAGAGTAAGTTCTTGATTGAAGTTGAGCATGGCCTGTATACGGGCTTATGCACATCAGGCCGAGAAACATAGAGATCGACGGGTTAACAAAAGAGCAGCAGGGTCCTTTGGTAACTTTCGAGGCGAGTCGCCTCACCAGGAGATTAGATTATGCACCTCGGCCAGTGCAGAGTGGTCTTCCACTGAGTTCAGGACGTTCGGGTATGCAGGAGTTGTCGAACTCCGGACTTCCAGTTCACGGTGCGATGACGCCGTCCAGGAATGTCATTTTTTTTTGGTACTTGTTGTACGGCGACCGCCGTGTGGTCGGTGTCGAAAAGTGTCCTCAGAGGAGGACTTAGCCTTCGTGATCGGTGGGTAGTGTCGTCTCCTCACCATGCGCCTACAGGCAGTTTGATTAGAACGACTAAGGGAGTGAAGCGAAGAGATATAGATATATCTCTAACCCTCTAGAGTTCAGTATGTGTGATAAGAAGGGTATATCATAAGTGCTATGTTTTGATAGCAGTATGTTAATATTGTGATTAGAAATCTTGGTTAGTTAACCAAGTAAGATTTGGGGGATAGAGAAGGTGTGAGCCTTAGAGTTTTATACGTAGAGACCTTAGAGGTAAGGCCATCTCGAGTAAAGGTGTAGTGTTATGTTGATCCTTATCGGAGTGCATAGTGCACGTGAGCTATGTTTGGGATAGGTCCCTAAGTAGTGTGAAATGAAAGGGGGTAGTTGAGCTAAGAAGACCGCTAGGTTTTCGAAACGTGATTGGTGAGATTGTTCCGGATCGGGGAGCTAGTATTGTGCGCGTTGCCGGGTCGGGTTGAGGCCACGTTGCGGGTCAACCCGCGGCATGTATGGCGGTGGGGTCAGGTTTTGGTGGTCCCGCCTTGTGTTAGGGTTGTGAGGGTGTTAGGCCCAAGTTTAGTTAACCAGCGTACGAGTTCGTGGATGCGTTCGACCAGTGGTCGGGCCGATGGGGGCAGCCCATCGTGTTCTTCGGTCAGGACCGTTTACTCGGCTGTGTTGAGTTATCTGAAAGGTTGTAAGGCTGCACGGGGTGCCTACCTTCACCTTATGACAGACAGTGGAGCCCAGGTTACGGCTATTTTGTTCCTGGAAGTTTTACCAAGCATGTGTTAAGAACTCAGGTGAGTCTCGAATCGCATTCGCCCTCGGGCCGGTGTTTGGATTTCGAGGATAGTTGTGGGATTGTTGTCTCTGTGGAGGTAGTGTTTAAGCTACCATTTCGGTGTTCGGATGTCACCTTTTGAAGCCTCAGTAGGGCGGAAGTGTAAAGTCACGGCCGATTGGTTCGATGTTGGCAAGGTTCAGCATTGGTTGAGCTTGTTCCAGCAGACTATGGATAGTGAAGCTTGTCTAGAAGAAGTTACGCGGCTCGGAGGAATCGTGCGGATAATCGGCAACGACGCCAGAGTTCGTGCCGACGGTCGGTCTTCTTGAAAGTACCACCCGGTGAGGTGTGACGAGTTTTGAAACCAAGCGATGATCGTAATGTGGTAAGAGTTCGAGTGCACGACATCCTCGGGGATCACAGCGGCCGGTACCATTTGTTGGGTCGTCGGAGCAAGGCTCGCGACAAAGTGACAAAAGTGGTACCATTTGTTGGGTCGCCTGAGAAGGTTAATGCCTCAGGCAAAGTGACAAAGCGGTATCTACGACGAGTAAAGAGAGAAGCGAGCATGTATGGCGAGCATAGATGTGATCATTTCTTTGTAAAGAGAAGGCGAAGGAAGTATATTTTAGACCGGTGAGAAGTGTTTTGTGGTGATGATTAGAGGTGTTCCTCGTGGACTTGGATGTAAGCATTTTTGCGCAAGTTGTTTCTGTGGCCAGGTGTGGCAGGATTGATTCTCGTAAGTATAGTAGTGAAGACTATACTGGCGCACGTTTGTTTTGAGACTTAAAAGGAACATTCGACGAATGTTTCTGGGAGGAGAATGTTATACCCGTATTTCAGTAGTATGTGCAGGACGTGCGTAGGAAATTTCGAACTTGAGAATAGGCTTGGCGAATTATTTTTGTACACAACACCCGATTAGAGTCGTTTTTTAGTAAACGCTTTTCCACGACTTCGTAGGGAATTTCCGGCTATGTCATTTTTAATTTTTGCGGATTTTTCCGAGAGACGAAACATTTTTGGACCAACGGGAGGGTGACACTTGTCAGACGGTAAAGAGGAGGCTTGGCCTTGGCAGATTGGTTCATGTTTTTTTGCATTGTTTTGGCCTTGTTTTGTTGCTTGTTTTGTGCCATGTTTTGTGGAGTAGGGGTTAGGGTGCACTTGGGTTGATCTTGGCCTTACACTTGCGTTGCACTTGGCTAGATCTTGGCCTTTGGTTGGCCTTTGGTTTTGCTATAAATACCCCCCTTATGTTGATGAACTCTTCATCCACAAATGAAACCTTCCAAGCCTAAAATCCCTCCCTCCTCTTTTGTTGTGTTCGTCCAACACCCCCTCCCCTTTGAGTGGCCTTGGCCGAGAGCCTCCTCCCCTGTGGTGCCTTGCCGTGGGTACCCCTAGCCTAGTTGTTTCGTATAATACCCCTTGTTGTGGTATAGAAATACTCTCCTAGTATTGTTATAATGTCCAAATACCTTGCCCAAATACCTTGTAGTATTCCCAAGGTTACACTTATACAAAAGCCTAAAATACGATTATACTTCCTTTAGCCACAAAACCGAAACCCAAGGAAAACCTCCATAGTTAGTTGGAGTACTATGTAGAAGTTGGTTAGAACTTCTAAGGGTTGTTTGGAGCGGGTTGGAGCACCGGAGTAGAGCGAAACTTTGCTAAGGATCGACATTAAACTCGGATAATTATGGGCTTATCGAGGTAAATATCTTGTCCTCTATTGTAATTGGAAATTACATGTTGTTAGAATATATAGTTGAAGTATACTATATATAGAATGAACGTGGTTAGTTAGCAATGTCTTTTGACTTAAGCTCAAGAAGCGAATCGAATCGTATTCTGAGACTTGTGTAGTAATCTTGTGGAGTAGAATTGTACCGTTCGGGTTAGATGTATAACCCCTGGTTGGCTTGTAGCCAGCCAGTTAGAGGAGGAGATTTACGCTGCATGTGGGGAGGTGCCGAATTTTACGTAGAATGTTCTACGATAAGATCTTGATGTTAATAAGCGCCTTGTGGCCTTATAGGTTGAAGTACTACGTGTGGCGCGTTCTACTTGGCAAGGAGTAGCCGACGGTTGGAAGTACTTGGAGCGTTTGCTATTAGTCGATACTCGTCGCGAGGTATGTGAACCTCTTCTTATCTCTTCTAGCATGATATGTGTGAACTATGTAGTGCGTTAGGCGCATACGTGCTAAACGTATTTGATTGATTTAAAACATAAAGTGTTATAACGACTTTATGGGAAGTTGGTTATAACGACTTTATGTTGGTAAGAAAATACTTGTGGTCTTTAAAAGGTAACGATTTGAACTATAAGCGCTTGTTATGTGTTAATAAAGAACTTGAAGTATTTCAAAAGATTTTTGAATCATTTTGAAAGAAGTAATACTTGGTTTTTGAAAAACTTAAGAGTTATACTAGCTTTATGAGAAGTTAGGTATAACGGCTTAAGAATGTTTCTTGATTTGAAATCGAATGTGTATCGACAAACCAACGCGGCGTTAATGAAAGGAAATGTTTTGACTAATTAAGTATTATTAAAACCGAGAAACTTCCATCTGCATAGAAGCTAAGATGAGACAAAATGATATTTCTTAGATCACGGTAACTGTAATAAGATTGTTATAAACAAGAATATCCTACTCACATATAAGACTTATGTTTCTCGATTGTTTAAAAGAGAATTATATTCTTAAATGAATAAGACTATGAACTACGAAACCTTTCTAAAATAAGAAACGTGAACATTTGAAATTAGGCAAACTTGACGTTTGGAAAATAATGTTGTTACTTGATTTTACAAAGGTAAGTGTTTTGGTTTATTTAAAAGACAGTACTCTATTTTATACTACAGTATTGGGTGACTTATGTGAAAGCAACGGATCTTTTAAAAGATTTAATGTATGAAGTACTTTAGGGAAGATACGAACTTGTTAGCTTAAAGTACCTTGTGTGAATAACTTGATTGTGTTGGTTTGAGATAGCCTTGTAAATACTTTCTTGTTGATGTGATAAGTGAAAATGTTAGGATGCTACGTGTGTTAGTATCTTGTGTGATCGTGATGTAAGGGGTCATTCTTGTTGTGCTTACGTTGTTAAACGTTAAGCCCGGTACTATTATTGTATCACATACCCTTTGACTTATTATACCGAGGGCTTGCCACCCTTGATGCGTGGTCTTTACGGCCTATGCGGTCCTCGTGACTATGCGGAGCGCGTAGCTCCGGATTGATCATTCCGGTGTTTAGCACGACGCGGGATTCTATGCGGTCTGTTGAGACTATGCGGTCTTTTGAGACTATGCGGTTGCGGAGCCTAGGCGGATACCGAGGGTTAGCCGCCCGATGCGGGTATACCTCGGTGATGCAGGACCATGATTCGAGGAATACCTCATGCGGTCCGTGTGTGACCTATGCGAGTGCGAGAGTTCGAGGATAGACACGCACATTGATATCGGGCGAGTGGCGGCCGATCATGTGCGGTCTAGAAAGACCTCGATACAACGTGGTATTTTGGCATGCTGGTCTTAGTAGTCGGCTATGCCTTCGTACTTGCCGTGCACGGTTTTATTGTGATAACTTTGAGGCGTGAGTCACGACTTGACATATCGCTATTTGTTGTGAATCGTAGTTTGTTTATCATACATGTCTCTGCTTTATAATCGTTATGATTTCATTTACGATATTTTTAGTTTCACATACTTTGCACTGTTATCTTGACCTCCTTCGGGCTGCGTTCATGCCGCAGTCGAGGTACACCGCGATCGTTGATCCTAGCTCTCGTGGTCACAAGCGTTTGGGAAGCTCCGTTTCTCGGAGGCTTATCGGTGGTATAGTCCACGTCGTAGTAAGTGTTTGCATTCAGGGGTTTGGCGGGGCCCTGTCCCGCCATTGTTGTCATATCATTCTTAGAGGTCTGTAGTACTGTTGTGGGCAGGGTTTGTAAAAAGTATTAAACTGTTCATGTTGAAAAAGTTGTCATTTATATATATGCCGGGCGGCAAGTTTTCTCATTATTGTTTCATATTTCATAATATGTCTTGTATCGTTTATGTTCGTGATTACTCGATGTTGTATCATCGGGTGCCCGGTAAGGCACGATCACGGGCCCGAATCGGGTCGTGACAAATAGGTACTCCCGTGATTGATGATTTGTTTGACCGATTGCAGGTGCGAGGTATTTCTCCAAGATAGACTGCGATGCAGTTATCATCAGGTGCGAGTTCGAGAGGCAGATATCCCAAAGACTGCATTCAGGACCCGGTATGGGCACTATGAGTTCAGGTTTATGTCTTTCGGTTTGACCAACGCTCCAGCGGTATTTATGGATTTGATGAACCGGGTGTTCAAGCCATTTTTGGATACATTTGTGATAGTATTCATTGATGACATCTGGTTTATTCGCGTGATGCGAGGAGCACGCAGATCACTTGAGGACGGTACTTGGGTCCTCGGGCCGCGATTATTCGCCAAGTTCTCCAAGTGTGAGTTTTGGTTGGCCTCAGTGTCATTCCTGGGGCACATTATTGGGGCTGATGGTGTTCAGGTGGATACGGCAAAGATTGAGGCAGTCAAGTCTTGGCCGAGACCTACTACTCCGACCGAGGTGTGCAGTTTCTTAGGGCTGGCAGGTTATTATCGTAGGTTTGTGGAGCAGTTTGCTTCAATTTCAGCACCGTTGACTAGGCTGACTCAGAAGGCAGCCAAGTTCCAGTGGACAGAGGCTTGCGAGGAGGGTTTCCAGTTGCTGAAGGAAAGGTTGACAACGGCTCCAGTTCTTACTCTTCCTGAGGGGCTAGACGGGTACGTGATCTATTGTGATGCCTCGGGTATCGGGCTAGGGTGTGTTTTGATATAGCACGGCAAGGTTATATCCTATGCTTCCCGGCAGTTGCGGAAGCATGAGAAGAATTACCCTACCCACGACTTAGAGTTGGCCGCAGTTATTCATGCCTTGAAGATTTGGAGACATTATTTGTATGGGGTTCATGTGGATATTTATACATACCACAAGAGCCTCCAGTATATCTTCAGGCAGATGGAGCTGAACTTGCGACAGAGACGGTGGTTAGAGTTGTTGAAAGATTATGATGTTGATATTCTATTCATTCGGGGTCGACCAAGATGTACCATGACCTCAGATGTTTGTATTGGTGGGATGGCCTGAAGAGGGACGTGGAAGGTTTTGTTGCACAGTGCCCTAATTGCCAGCAGGTCAAGGTCGAGCACCAGAGGCCCAGTGGATTATTGCAGGCTATTGAGATTCCGACTTGGAAGTGGGAGGTGATCAACATGGACTTTGTTACAGGGTTACCTCGTACTCAGAGGAAGTACGACTCCATTTGGGTTATTGTTGACAGGCTGACGAAATCAGCCCATTTTCTTCCAGTCAGGACGACGTTTTCGGCTGAGGACTATGCCAGATTGTACATCAGAGAGATTGTGAGACTGCACGGTATCCCTGTGTCGATTATATCAGATAGAGGAGCCCAGTTTACGGCTAACTTCTGGAGGTCTTTCCAGAAGGGATTAGGGACACAAGTGAGTCTCAGTACAGCGTTTCATCCTCAGACTGACGGGCAGGCAGAGCGTACTATCCAGACACTTGAGGATATGCTGCGAGCCTGCGTGATGGATTTCAGGGGTAGCTGGGAGGATCATTTGCCTCTTGTGGAGTTTGCTTATAACAACAGCTACCATTCCAGTATACAGATGGCGTCATACGAGGCTTTATATGGGCGGAAATGTAGATCGCCGATTGGTTGGTTCGACGTGGGCGAGGTGCAGTTAGTTGGCCCAGACTTGGTTCAGCAGGCTGTGGATAAGGTGAAGTTTATCCAGGAGAGACTGTTAGCAGCTCAGAGTCGGCAGAAGTCATATGCGGATAATCGGCGTCGGCATTTGGAGTTTCAGGTAGACGATTGGGTCTTCTTGAAGGTGTCACCCATGAAGGGTGTGATGAGATTCGGAAAGAAGGGGAAACTCAGCCCAAGGTACATTGGGCCCTACCAGATCGTCCGTCGAGTAGGCAATGTTGCATATGAGTTGGATCTGCCATCAGAGTTAGAGGCGGTACATCCGGTCTTCCATGTTTCTATGTTGCGGAAGTGTATCGGAGATCCAGCGAGAGTTTTCCCTGCTAGTGAGGTCCAGGTGACAGAGGAATTATCGTATGACGAGAGTCTCATAGCGATACTCGATCGCCAGGTCAGGCGACTGTGGACCAAGGACGTGGCTTCCGTCAAAGTCTTGTGGAGGAATGATAATCGGAAGGAGATGACTTGGGAAGCGGAGGAGGACATGTTGAGGAAGTATCCTCACTTATTCCCTACACCTTCAGGTAATTCTTTTCCCTTACTTGTCAAGTTTTAATTGAAGCATTTTTGTTTAAGTGTTATTATGTGGCCATGTGTGGCATTATTAGTATGTCGGGGTTGTAAAAGGAAACTATGTCGCTAATTATAAGTTTGACTCCGAAAGAACATTCGGGGGCGAATGTTTCTAAGGGGGGAAGAATGTTACACCCCGTATATACAGGACATGTTTTAAGAACGTACGTGAGAATCCCAAATGTTAAGATTAGAGACTTTTAAAAATTTATCGGAATTATGGAATTGTCGAAAAACGTAATATTGTGACGAATGGGAGGGCGACACGTGTCACCCGCCCCCCCTTATGTATCCTTGGAAGAATTAGGCATGGCCAAAAGGGTCATTTGACCTTTGTTAGGATGACTAAGTCTTGCAACTTGAAGAGCTTGACAATGTTGACTTAGTCAATGGGACCACAAGTCTTGATATTTGAAGGAACTTCATCCAATCCACACATGTGTGCACATCTTGACCCTCCATTGAACTATATAGTAGTACTAGTAGCAAGACAAGCTCAACACTTAGCTAAAATTTCAAGAAAATTTGAAGAACTCCTAGAGCAAGCTCTCGGGTTCACTTCCAAAGAAAAGAGAAATTTCTTGTTTGTTGTCCATTAAGCTCCACACTTTAAACCAAGGTTCATGAGGGTATTGTAAGTGTATCTCAATAGAAAAATCCCGGAAAAAGATAGTTTTCGTATTAGTCGCAGGATGAAAACCTAGTTGCTTTTCTAGGTTTTGTTTGGAATATTGAAGGAAAGTTGTTTGTGTTATTCTAAGAGACTCAAGTGGCGGATTGAAGTTTCTAGAAGAGGATCTAAGTTGCTAAGGAGCGACTTCGGATTTGAAGTTGGACTAAGAATCGTTGAGGTAATAATCTTGTCTCTTAAGTGTTACAAGATTATATATTGTTGTTAGCCTTACATGTTTGCTAGCATGAAGTATATGTGTTGAAGTTTTATAAGTATTATGGATTGATTGTATCCTTAAATCCAAAATGTCATATAAACCATTTGAAGTTAGATTACAAATTGGTCGCTAATTAGAATCGTCGCATGTTACTTACTTGAAGATTATAGTAGTTATAATCGATTGCGACTTGATATCATGTTATGCTAACAACTTGGATTGAAATGGAAATTGGATAATAATTGGAGTTATTGTATCTCAAGTTGCCGAATTGGCCTAGTAGTTTGTATTAGTTTGATATCGTTGTGGGGCGAAATTTTACACGTCTAGTAGGCGTGTAATCCCCTATTGATTAATTGCATTGTTGGGCCTTAAATGTGGCGTGTTTGGTTATTGAATTCGGCCTTGAAAAAGGTGGCAAAGTATGTAGAAACAAAGGAGGTGCTGTCCGATTTTTCGTAGAATTTAGTGACTTTGCACTTATAATATTCTACGTTTGAAGTAAGATGTTAATAGACGTATTGTGGACATTATAGGTTGACATACTACGGGCGGGATATTGTACTTGGCAAGTGGTTTGACCCGAAAAGGTATGTAGAACTTTCCTATCTTTTGAGCATGATTAGCTGCACGTATATAGTACGGTAGACGTACAAAACCTTGATATCCTTTACTTGTTTTAAGAATAGCCAAGTTGGGTGAGTTAGGAGATTAACTCACTTCTTTGAAAGTATTAAGGATGTCTTAAGTTTTTAAAGTTAAGGGACTTGAAGAGTTTTAAAGTATATGATACTTGTTTCGTTTTAAACGTATAAGTCCCTTGGATAGGAAATTGTATTTGGCTAAGGTATAAAGTGAATATAACGACTTTATGAGAAGTTGGTTATATTAGCTTTATGGAAAGATAAATGAGGATAAATGACTTGATTTAATGAAAGACAATTTGATTTTAAGGCATCAATTACCTAAGGTTTTATAAGAAAAGGAGTCACTTGATTTTGAAACCTAACTTTATTTCTAAAGGTATTGTGACTTGTCTTGAAAAGTAATTTTGACTTGATACTACGGTTAATAGTATCTTGGAAGTTTTATATGAAAAAGAGTCATTTTTAAAAAGAGTGGAAGTATGTAGTACTTTGGGTTAAATTCCCGGATTTTTATAAAAGACATGTTAGTGCCTTAAGTAAACTAAAATGAGAGTGTATATGAACAAGAATAATAAGAAGTTATGGGATTTCTTAACTTGCTTATATATTGTATGATAAGCCGGTAGTGCTTATGTTATGTATGATAGCCGGTTTGTTCTAGTGGTATATTGTTCATTACGGGGTCATTCCCCGGGTTTGTGGCATTTGCATATTCCGTGGATTTGCTACCCACGATGTGAGGAATACCTCATGCGAGTCCGTAAGGCTTATGCGGTGAAATAGTCCTACGCGCGGATACTGCCTATGCGAGAATACCTCATTCGAGTCCGTAAGGGCTTATGCGCGGTGAAATAGTCCCATGCGAGGAATACCTCATGCGGGTCCACACGACCTATGCGGGTGAAATAGTCTCGCGAGTAGGATTGCTTAATGACACGTGGGTGGTGGTCTGCTTTGATCGTGAGCTTTTTATTTTTATGTTGTAAGTATACTCCTATTTACTCTCATTGTTAGAAAGGCACAGTGTACTATAATTTGATTATCATACATGTCTCCGGCTTTGTTTTAAACTTATGATGTAATTACAGTATTTTTCCAGTTTTACATACTTAGTACATATTGTGTAATCGAATTTCTTCCTGGACTGCGTCATGCCGCAGTAGGTAAGCAGTGGTGGATCCTCATTCTTAGGATCACTTATCGACGTCGAAGCTCTATTTCTCGGAGGCTTGTCTTTTAGTACGCTTTCCACGATGTTGTAGATTTATGTACATTCAGGGGTAGGGAGGGGCCCTGTCCCGCCACAGTTGTTATTCCTAGAGGTCTGTAGTCACATTTTGTGGTTTTGGTCAGAAAACCGAGTTATGCGCTTTGCTTTTGATTATGCATATTTTATGGAAGGCGGCCTTATCGGCTAGCCTGTGATGTTATTGTCCAAACATGTTATTTGTTGTGTATGTTCCGCTGCTATTCTCTGATGTATACCTGAACGGGGTGCCCAGGTCGGGCACCAGTCGCGGCCCCGGGGTCGGGTCGTGACAATTATTATGCTGGAAAATCAGCCCCTAAACATGCATGATTAATGTAGTAGTTGGCTAATGGAAGTCCTAAAGAATAAGGGTGTTAAAGGCTTCACATTGTACCTTTAATAATAGATTAATTGTGGACTATTTTGCGGACTGTTTTATATAAATTGTGGGATAGAATTTTACACGTTCAGTTAGGCGTGTATTCCCCTTTGGTTAACTGTTGGTTGCGCCTTAAATGTGGCTTGTTGGTTGATGAATACGGGTCTTAGAAAATGTGGAAAAGCACATAGAAACAAAGGAAGTGCTGCCCGATTTTTCGTAGAATTAGGGGGCAATTATTTGGTATAAGTATTACAATAGTAAGTATGATATTGATAGAAGTACTATGGTTTTTTTAGGTTGAAGTACTACGTGTAGCAGAGTCTATTTGGCTTAAGGAATAGCCGATGAAGTTGAAGTACTTTGGAGCATTTTGCTACTTGTCGTATTGGTTAGTCGTCATGAGGTATGTGAACTTCTTCTTTCTATAGACATGAGTATTTTTATGGTATACTTGTCTTGTTATTAGGAGTATACATGACTTGATATTTGAAGTATACTTGCCCTGTTGTTGGGAGTATACTTGCCTTGATATTTGAAGTATATTTGCCTTGTTGTTAGGAGTATACATGACTTGTTCTTGCGTATACTTTCCTTGTCATAGGAAGTATTCATGTTATTGATTTTATGCTAAAGGCATGTCTAGAATATTCCTAAGTTCTTACCAAGCCTTATGGGGGATGTTGGTAAGAGTCGTTAGGAAGTATTGGAGTCGAGTGACCTTGCTAATTTACTACACTAATGAGAATAGGTATCGAACAAGCCATTGCAGCGTTAATGAAAATGTATCGACAATCAATTATATTGAAATAAGTAGAATTCTCCATCTGCATAGACATTAAGATAAGACAAAATTGTATTACATTTTCTAGATCATGGCTGATTTAACAAGATCGTTATAAATGAGTATAACCTATTCACGACTCATAAAAGTATTAATTTTGTAAGTACATGAGACTTGGTTTTGAAAAGTATATGTTACTTGATTTTGAAAGGGGAAGTAACTTGAGTTAAAGGTATAAGTTACTTGATTGATTTAAAGAGAATAAATGATTTGATTGGAAAGAGTAAGTGACTTGATTTAAAGGCATAAGTTACTTGGTTTTAAAAGTATAAGTTACTTGAGTTTAAAAGAGTAAGTAACTTGGTTTTAATAGTGAAAGTACTTTTGGGTCCAACGCCCTAATATTTCATGAAACGATTCTTTTATAAAGAATACATGTACAAAGTACTTTGGGTTCAATTCCCTTACATGACATGATAATGCCTTGGTTGTATTAATGTTATACCCCGTAGTACCGGAGTGTGTATGTAAGGACGTGCGTACGAATGTATAAACTCTAATTAGGGTAAGAATGAAAGAATCGTTTTCCGACGGAAATATTTCCGAACCTTGTGAAGGAAATTTTACGTTTTCGATATTTTATTTAATTATGGGATTTTTCCGAGAGATAAAATATTTTGGACCAATCGGAGGGCGACATGTGTCACCCCAAGAACCATGGGTGGACGTTTTTTTCATGGTAGTGGGCTAGTCAAATGGTCAAAGTCTTGCATGGCATTTGTGGGACAAGTGGAGAAAGGAACCTACACAAACAATCTATACCATACACATGTTTCAATACTAACCCTTGGTTGTCCTATATAAACACCTCTAGTTGATGAAAATCTTCCACACTTAGAACATTTCAAGACTTGAAAATAGTTCTCTCTCCCTCCTTCTTAGTTGCTCTCGTCAATTGCTCCCTCCCCTAGCCTAATGTTGTCCAAAAATTCTTAAACTTATAAGTGTTCTTCCTTAATGTATTAGGAAGATTATTAACCAAGAGTTAGACAAGATTTCACAGCCCTAGCCTCAAAAACCCCCCTTAGCCGAGAGTGGGCAGATTTTCAGGACTGTTTTGGACAGATTTTTAGTCAAATTTGGAAGGGAATATCTCCTAGCATACTAGGAGGTTTTGGGTGTTTCAAAAGCCTAAAATGAAGTTCGTCGAGTCTAGTTTCCAATGCAATAAACCTCTCGTCAATAGGACACTGGAGTAGAGAGTTATCGACGTTACAAGTTCAGCTGACGAAGCAGTGGCTAAAAATCTGGACAGTCACGTTTTTTGGGCTATTTTTTTGAGGTAATGAACCTTAACCTCTTTGTGAAGTTGATTATTATGTATATATGGATATTATACATATACTGGAAGTACATTATGAAGTACGAGACATAAGGAAAGATTTGGATCTTGTTAAGATGTTAAAAGGAGAATTGACATATTAGCCATTAAAATGGTAAAAATGTATCCATTACTTACTAAGAAGTTAACAACAAAGAAGCTATAACTTATATTAAGATTGGAATATAAGTTGGAAGACTAATGAAGTAATTGGATAAGCAAAATTATAAAAGTTGGCCAAGGACCCCAACTTAAGGACCGTATTTACTTTGGACCGTATTGACTTTGGACTGTATTTACATTGTTGTTAAGGGGAAGATTGTTAAATCGCGTTCCGTTTGGGCGTGTGATCTCCTTCTTTAATTATTGTTGTTATGAAGAAGAGATTGTTAATCGCGTTCCGTTTGGGCGTGTTATCCCCTTCTTTAATTATTGTTGTTATGAAGGAGAGACTGTTAATCGCGTTCCGTTTGGGCGTGTTATCCCCTTCTTTAATTATTGTTGTTATGAAGGAGAGATTGTTAATCGTGTTCCATTTGGGTGTGTTATCCCCTTCTTTAATTATTGTTGTTATGAAAGAGAGATTGTTAATCGCGTTCCGTTTGGGCGTGTTATCCCCTTCTTTAATTATTGTTGTTATGAAGGAGAGATTGTTAATCGCGTTCCGTTTGGGCGTGTTATCCCGTTCTTTAATTTCGGTATTATTGCACCTTAATTATAGTATGTTAATTACGGTTATCGGGCCTTGGAAAAGGTGGAAAATTGAGTAGAAACGGGGGAGGTGCTGCCGAATTTTCCGTAGGATATGGAACCTTGTTCTTAGAAATATCCCACGAAGAGATCTAGAGGTTAATATACGTTTCATAGCCATTATAGGTGGAAGTACTACGAGTAGCGTATTCTACTTGAAGGATGGAAAAGGGCTAGCAAGGTTATAGTACTTTGGAGCGTTTTGCTAATTGTCGATAATCGTCGCGAGGTATGTGAACCTCTTCTTATCCTTTCTAGCATGATTGTTGTAAACTATGTAGTACGGTAGACGTACGTGTGCTAAACGAATTTGGTTGGTTTAAAACATAAAGTGTTATAATGGCTTTATGGGAAGTTAATTATAACGACTTTATGTAGGTAAAAAAATGGTTTATTGATTTTTAAAAGATAAGAGACTTGACTTATATTTGACTTGTTGTAATGCTAAGAACTTGAATTGTGTTAAAAAGTTGTGAAACCGCATTCGTAAGTAATGGGTACTTGGTCTTTAAAAGGATAATTTCATATTGATTTCGGAAATGGGAATAAGTATCGAACAAACAACTGCAGCGTTAATAAAGGAAAAAGTAATGACAATTAATTATATTAAAACAAGTAGAAACCTCCATCTGCATAGAAGCTAAGATAAGACAAAATTGCATTACATTTCCTAGATCATGGCTTCTCTAATAAGATCATTATAAACAAGTACTAATTTTCTTAAATTCCAAAGTAAGGAACTTGATTTCTAAAGGAAAGGAGACTTGAGGAATTGAAGTATAAATTGGTTTAAAAAGAAGGTATGGAAATTGATTTTGGTTTACTTAAAAAGATAGTTACTCTATTTTGATACTACGGGTATCGTGTGACCTTTATAAAAGAATTGGATCTGTTGAAAGAATTTAAGTATGTAGTACCTTAGGGTTAAAACCCGGATTTGTGGTCATAAAATGAATGTCTAAAAGTATGTTGAGCTTGCCTATGCTTGTTGTGATAGCCTTTGTTGTGCAAGTGCTGTATTTCTGTGCTACCGCGTCTCTCGATGGAGGGCCGGCTATCTGGTTGATTGATGGACATACTGACACGTTGGGTGGCCCACGAGTATGCTTCGATTATGATTGTTGTCTTGTTATTTGCTTTGGACATACTGACACGTTGGGTGGCCCACGAGTATGCTTCCATTATGATTGTTATCTTGTTATTTCCTTTGGACATACTGACACGATGGGTGGCCCACGGGTATGCTTCCACTAGGAGTGTTGTCTTGTTATTTTCTTTGGACATACTGACACGTTGGGTGGCCCACGAGTATGCTTCCACTATGAGTGCTATATTGTTATTTCCTTTGGACATACTGACACGATGGATGGTCCACGGGTATGCGTCCATTAGGATGGTTCCATGGCCATGCTTATACCGAGGTAAGATGCCGGGGCATGCGGCCGTTGTGCGGGTTAAATTCCCGGGTTATATTTGAGTGATGACTTTACGGGCGTGAGTCCCTGACTTGACATGACTGTGTATATGTGTGTACTGTAGTTTGGCTATCATACATGTCTCCTGCTTTATATAGACTATTATGATTTCATCACAGTATTTTCAGTTTCACATACTTGGTACCTGTTGTACTGACCTCCTTCGGGGGGCTGCGTTCATGCCGCAGGTTGAGGTACGTAGCTTGCTGATCCGCACTCTTAGGATCACTGTTCAGCTCTTGGAAAGCTCCATTTCTCCGGAGGCTTTGTCTTTTGGTACGGTTCCCTGAGGTTGTAGACTTTTGTACATTCAGGGGGTATGGCGGGGCCCTGTCCCGTCATAGTGGTATAAAAACTCTTAGAGGTCTGTAGTACTGTTGTGGGCAAGGTTTGTAAAAAGGATTTAACTGTTCAAGTTTTTAATTTATATACAGAAAGGTAACCGTTTTGGTTAGCTTGTTCTTATGTTAATCTATTATTTCATGTCTTTGATTTTATTTCCGCTGATTTTTCTCTGATGTTGTATCACTAGGGTGCCCGGGGTAAGGCACCAGTCGCGGGCCCGGGAACGGGTCGTGACAAAAGTGGTATCAGAGCAGTTAATCCTCGGAAAGTGTCTACAGACCGTATCTAGTAGAGTCTTGATTATCGGCGTGTTGTGCACTACACCTATAATCAGGAGGCTGCAGGATATTTAGGATTGGTTTCCTTTCTTCTCACTCTGAGATCGTGCCTTAGAGCTGTGTTGTAAGTTGGACTCCCTCTGACCTATTCTTTTGTACCAGTTATGCCTCCACGCAAGGCAACTAGGGCCCAGAAGGGCAAGGCAACAGAGGGAGCTGCGAGTAGAGCACATAGGATTACGAGGGCACAGGCCCAGTCTTTACCTGAGGTGGTGCTACAGACGGCGAGTTTTGCGACGCCGCCAGCCCCAGCAGAGTTTAGGGCAAAGAACGGTAGCTCACGAGGCCACGATACGAGACTTGATCCCACGGCGAGAACAGAGGATATGGGTTACAAGGAGATGGCGATTACTAGCTAGAGCTTGTGGCGAGGATGAGGACAGAGCGTGAGGCGGCGGTTTCGGTAATACGGTGGTTCACTTTAGATCCGATAGTTGGAGGCTTCGGGACTTCTTGAGTTGCAGTCCACCAGAGCTCTATGGGTCGAGAACTGAGGAAGATCCTCGTGAGTTTATTCGACACCGCGATGGATCATGAAAGTGATCAAGGCCTCGAGACAGTCGGTGGTACTAGGTTCACATCGGCTGCGTGATCTGCGTGATCCGGTTTGATTCGTGAGCTGTCGGGAGAGCATGCACTTCCATCGTATGGGACGAGTTCTCGGAGGCATTTCTTACACACTTGCCCTCGTAGATGAGGAGAGCTCGGCAGATAGATTTATGATGTTGAGACGAAGCCGCGTGCGGTTCGAGTACAACATGTAGTTTGACTCATTGGCTCAGACGCCCCCGCTTTAGTGGCAGACATGGAGGATAAAGTGCACCGCTATGTCACAGGACTTGACGATTACTTAGCAGAGGGTTGCACGGGTGTAGCTCTTCAGCCGGGCATGGACATTGCCCGTATACAGGCTTATGCACAGGGGATGGAGGAACGTAGAGACCGACGTAGGGACCAGGATCAGCATAAGAGGCCGAGATAGCAGGTCCTTCAAGAACTCGGAGAGACCGCCTCAAAGAAGAGCTAGTTATACACCTCCGCCCGATGAGTGGTCCTCCACGTCTTGGCATCCAGGTATTCGGGGCGGGTGAACTCCTGTGTTTCAGATTTTCTGGGGAGTAGGAGTACTCGCCGGACGAAGCCACCCCTACCTCGGTGTGGCCGTTGTGGTAGGCTCCATGGTGGGGAGTGTCGTGCTAGTTTGGGAGTTTGTTTTACATGCGGCCAACAGGGCCATTTGCAGAAACCTGTCCACCGCAGTGGCACCGTGGGATAGCACAGACTACGGGATCAGTTGCGGGTTATTCTCCTTCAATAGCTAGGCAGGATGTTCATACACCGGCAGGCCACGGCAGAGGTCACGGTGGAAGTTCCCAGTTTTAGCGGTCCTTTGAACCGCCTATTTGATTTTCAGGTATATCCTTAACCCTCTAGAGATTAGTATGCGTGATATGATGATTACATGTTGAGTGCTATATACGGATAGCATTGTGTATATTGTGATTTAGAAAGCATGGTTAGTTGAAAAGGTAAGTTTGGGGACAGGTAAATTGTGAACCTTAGAAATTATAAACAGTTGAGACCTTAGATGTAAGGTCGTCTTGAGTAAAAGATTTTACGGTTAGTTTTTTTCGAAATACTAGGTATGCGTGGAATGTATTATAGGATAATTCCATGGGTTGTGTAAGATGAAAGTGGTAGCTTTCATGACGAAAATAGTAAGATTGTCCCGGACGGGAACAAGAGTTTGGCACGATAATGGGTCGGGTTGAGGCAAGGTCGCGGGTCAACCCGCAGCCCGGAATGAGGTGGGGTCAGTTTGGGGTGGTCCCGCCAGATGATAGGGTCACAAGGGTGTTAAGCCCAAGTTTAGGTAACCATCGTACGAGTTCGCGGATGTGTTCCACCAGAATCGGATCGTGAAAGCCGGGAATGACCTTAGAGGAATGTGAGGCTAGTAAAATGACCGAGTTGGGAGGTAGTAACTCCAAGGTTTTGGAACTGGCGATGATCAAGTATGGTGCGTATACTAAAAAGAGTTCGAGTACGGCGAGGAGTACGACGAGTAAGAAAGAGGCGAGGATGTGTTAAGAAGATAGAAGTGTTCCTTTTATGAAGTAAAGATGCGAAGGGAGTATCCTTTAGACTTTGGGTGGGAGCTAATAGTGTTGTATACGCTTTAGAGATGATTTCTCGTTGGCTTGGATTTGAGTTTTTACGCGTATGTTAGACTATGGCCATTGGTGGCATGATTGGTTTGGTAAGTGTAGTAGTGAAGACTACCGGCGCATGTGCTTCGTGACTTAGAAGGAACATTCGGGACGAATGCTTCTAAGGGGGGGAGAATGTTATACCCCGTAGTACCGGAGTGTGTATGTAAGGACGTGCGTACGAATGTATAAACTCTAATTAGGGTAAGAATGAAAGAATCGTTTTCCGACGGAAATATTTCAGAACCTTGTGAAGGAAATTTTACGTTTTCGATATTTTATTTAATTATGGGATTTTTCCGAGAGATAAAATATTTTGGACCAATCGGAGGGCGACATGTGTCACCCCAAGAACCATGGGTGGACGTTTTTTTCATGGTAGTGGGCTAGTCAAATGGTCAAAGTCTTGCATGGCATTTGTGGGACAAGTGGAGAAAGGAACCTACACAAACAATCTATACCATACACATGTTTCAATCCTAACCCTTGGTTGTCCTATATAAACACCTCTACTTGATGAAAATCTTCCACACTTAGAACATTTCAAGACTTGAAAATAGTTCCCTCTCCCTCCTTAGTTGCTCTCGTCAATTGCTCCCTCCCCTAGCCTAATGTTGTTCAAAAATTCTTAAACTTATAAGTGTTCTTCCTTAATGTATTAGGAAGATTATCAACCAAGAGTTAGACAAGATTTCACAGCCCTAGCCTCAAAAACCCCCCTTAGCCGAGAGTGGGCAGATTTTCGGGACTGTTTT
Source organism: Przewalskia tangutica (assembly GCA_029844215.1). NCBI lineage: Eukaryota > Viridiplantae > Streptophyta > Magnoliopsida > Solanales > Solanaceae > Przewalskia > Przewalskia tangutica. Next base: position 42,966,804 of record CM056733.1, read on the forward strand.
GGACAGATTTTTAGTCAAATTTGAAAGGGAATATCTCCTAGCATACTAGGAGTTTTTGGGTGTTTCAAAAGCCTAAAATTAATTTCGTCGAGTCTAGTTTCCAACGCAACAAACCGCTCATCGATAGGACACTGGAGTAGAGAGGTATCAACGTTACAAGTTCAGCTGACGAAGCAGTGGCTAAAAATCTGGACAGTCACGTTTTTTGGGCTATTGTTTTGAGGTAATGAACCTTAACCTCTTTGTGAAGTTGATTATTATGTATATATGGATATTATACATATACTGGAAGTACATTATGAAGTACTAGACATAAGGAAAGATTTGGATCTTGTTAAGATGTTAAAAGGAGAATTGGCATATTAGCCATTAAAATGGTAAAAATGTATCTATTACTTACTAAGAAGTTAACAACAAAGAAGCTATAACTTATATTAAGATTGTAATATAAGTTGGAAGACTAATGAAGTAATTGGATAAGTAAAATTATAAAAGTTGGCCAAGGACCCCAACTTAAGGACCGTATTTACTTTGGACCGTATTTACTTTGGACTGTATTTACATTGTTGTTAAGTGTCACGACCCGAACCCGGGCCCGTGACTGGTGCCTTACCCCGGGCACCCTAGTGATACAACATCAGAGAAAATCAGCGGAAATAAAAACATGAACATGAATTAAGAGACAAGATAAATAAACAGGCCAACCAAAACAATTGCCTTCATCATATATACATAAATACGAACAGCTTATCCTTTTACAAACCCCGCCCACAACGAACTCTGCACTTAAGATTTATACAACAACTATGGCGGACGGGGCCCCGCCATACCTGAACGTTCAAGAACTTACGGACTCGTGGTAACATACCAAAGATAAGCCTCGACGAAGCGGAGCTTCCCAAAACGCTGAAATGAGATCCTAAGCGCGGATCGGCGGTAGATGACTTCTACTGCGGCATGAACGCACTTCAAGGAGGTCAAGACAACAGTACCAAGTATGTGAAATCAGAAAATCAGAAATGAAATCATACTAGCCTATAAAAGGAGGAGATGTATGATAACCAAACTACGATACATACACATGCGATTATATCAATTCGTGGTCTCACGCCCACAACATCAATCCCGCGTGAGTACCTTCCTCACCGCCGGCGATGATATGATAACAACAGGACAGGAATCCAAATGGGAGCATACCCGTGCGCTACGCATCGTGTCAGTATGTCCAAAGGGAACAAATAAGACAACATTCCAAATGGAAGCATACCCGTGCGCTACGCATCGTGTCAGTATGTCCAAAGGGAAACAATAAGACAGCATTCCAAATGGAAGCATACCCGTGCGCTACGCATCGTGTCAGTATGTCCAAAGGGAAACAATAAGACAACAAGTCGGTAATCAAAGTGGAAGCATACCCGTGCGCTACGATCGTCGATATGTCCAAAGCGATTAACAAAAGTAACACTATCAGCGAACGCGTGCGGAATTTATCCACACCGGTCACGTCCAAGTAAATTCTCAACAAGTCAACCGACCCTCCATCGAGAGACGCGGTAGTATAGAAACACAATTCTTGCACAACAAAGGCTATCACAACAAGCATAGGCAAGTTTCACAACAACAAGCATAGGCAAGTTTCACAACAACAAGCATAGGCAAGTTTCACAACAACTCGAAGTACTTTCATTTTATGCCCAAGTTCGGGTTTTAACCCTAAAGTACTACGTACGTTAAATTCCTTCTAAAGAGATTTATTCCTTTTATAAAAGTCACCCGATACCCGTAGTATAAAAATAGAGTGACTTATATCTTTTAAGTAAACCAAAACAACTTCCATACTTTCTTTTTTTTAAGACAAGTTATCACATTAAAACCAATGAAAAAACCTTTCTTTTGTTTTCATAAGGTCGTTATAACCAACTTCCCATAAAGCTGTTATAACACCTTATGCTTTAAACCATTTTAAGACAACACAATGCCTTTCTTTTCCTAAAGTTCGGTTTGCCTAATTTTAATTACGCAAGTCTCTTTTTGAAAAGTTTCATAGTTCAATGTCTTAATCTCTTTTAAAACAATTGAGTAACATATGCCATGCGTAGTAGGTTATTCTTGTTCATAATCAATCTTATTAAGCGGCCATGATCTAGAAAATGTAATATCATTTTGTCTCATCTTAGCTTCATGCGGATGGAGGTTTCTACCGGGTTTTACTAATACTTAATTATTCAATACATTTTCCTTTATTAACGCTGATGGTTTGTCGATACACATTCTGATTTCCGAAATCAGTAAAACATTATTCCTTTCAAAAACCAGGTACTCATTACTCACGAATGAGGTTTCACACAAACATCCATATTAAGTCAAGTCTCTTATCTTTTAAGAATAAGTCTCTTAACTTCTAAACCATTAAACCATTCTTTTTATCTCTCTTAAGACGTTACACCTAACTTCTCATAAAGCTGGTATAACTCTTATGTTTTCAAACCAAGTATACACTTCTTTCAAAAAAGTTTCTTAATCTTTTAGAATACTTCAAGGTTCTTTATTATCACACATCAAGTTGGTTATAAGTCAAATTAGTTATCACAAAGCATTTCTCATTTACATAGAGCTGTTATAACACTTTATGTTTAAAAAACAATCAAATACATTTAACACATGTACGTCTACCGTACTACATAGTTATACACCTATCATGCTAGAACAGATAAGAAGAGGTTCACATACCTCGCGACGATTATCGACTAATAGCAAAACGCTCCAAGTACCTCAAACCGTCGGCTACACTCTCAGTCAAGCAGATCACTCCACACGTAGTACTACAACCTATAGAGGCCACAAAGCGCCTATTAATATCTTTAGATCCCGACGTAGAATATTCTACAGAAAATTCGGCAGCACCTCCCCCCCCCGCAACAGCGTAAATCTCCTCCTCTATCGAGGCCGGCTACCAAGCCAACAGGGGGGGGATAACACATCTAACCGGACGTGTACAATTCTACTACACAGTAATGCTACACAAGTCCATGTCTGATCTATGTAATTCTGATTCGATTCTCTTCTTTAAATTCAGGCTTAAGTCGCAAGACATTGCCGTAAGTATTATTCAGGCTTAAGTCAAAAGACATTGCCGCACAACTATGTTCAGTTCTATATATAGTATACTTAACTATACACTCCTACAACATGTAATTTCCAATTACAACAGAAGGTTAGGAATGTTTACCTCGATAAGCCCAAAATTATCCGAGTTTATATGTCGATCCTGAGCAAGGTTTAGCTCCTACTCCGTGCGCTCCGACCCGCTCCAACCAACCCTTAGAAGTTCTAACCAACTTATACTTATAACTTCAACTACGGGTGAAGATTTTTCCAAAGGGTTTCGTTTAGTGGCTAAAGGAAAGTATACTAGTATTTATGGGCTTTTTGTATAGAGGTAACCTTGGGAATACTACAAGGTATTTAGGCCAAGGTATTTGGGCATTATAACAATACTAGGAGAGTATTTCTATACCACAACAAGGGGTATTATACGAAAACAACTAGTTAGGGAGGGTAGGCTCTCGGCCACAAGGCCCAACAAAGGGGGAGGGGACTTGGCCGAATGCTACACTTAAGGGGGAGGGATTTTTGAGACTTGGAGAATGATTTTTGGATGAAGAAGTTCATCAACTAAGGGGGGTATTTATAGGTCAAGCAATGGCCAACCAATGGCCAAGATGAAGACAAGTGTTAGGCAAGTGTAGGGCTAGGATTTGGACAAGTGTTTGTGGGCCCCACTTTCTCATCTACTACACAAAATATCTAGCCAAACATTGACCAAATGTTTAAGGCATTTTCCATGGCAAAAACGTGCCAACAACTCCCTCCAAAACCGTCCACTTTGTGCCACCTAAGGGTGACACGTGTCGCCCTCCTATTGGTCCAAAATATTTTATCTCTCGGAAAAATCCGCAAAAATTATAAATGACATAGCCGGAATTTTCCCTACGAAAGCTGTGGAAACGTTTCGTCGAAAAACGACTCTTTTTGGCACTTGTGTACAAATTTCGAAACTATGCTTACTTTAAGGCTCAAATTAATATACGTACGCCCTCACGTACATACTCAGGAAATACGGGGTATAACATTAAGGGGAAGATTGTTAAATCGCGTTCCGTTTGGGCGTGTGATCCCCTTCTTTAATTATTGTTGTTATGAAGGAGAGATTGTTAATCGCGTTTCGTTTGAGCGTGTTATCCCCATCTTTAATTATTGTTGTTATGAAGGAGAGATTGTTAATCGCGTTCCGTTTGGGCGTGTTATCCCCTTCTTTAATTATTGTTGTTATGAAGGAGAGATTGTTAATCGCGTTCCGTTTGGGCGTGTTATCCCCTTCTTTAATTATTGTTGTTATGAAGGAGAGATTGTTAATCGCGTTCCGTTTGGGCGTGTTATCCCCTTCTTTAATTATTGTTGTTATGAAGGAGTGATTGTTAATCGCGTTCCGTTTGGGCGTGTTATCCCCTTCTTTAATTTCGGTATTATTGCACCTTAATTATAGTATGTTAATTACGGTTATCGGGCCTTGGAAAAGGTGGAAAATTGAGTAGAAACGGGGGAGGTGCTGCCGAATTTTCCGTAGGATATGGAATCTTGTTCTTAGAAATATCCTACGAAGAGATCTAGAGGTTAATAGACGTTTCATGGACATTATAGGTGGAAGTACTACAAGTAGTGTTGTAATACCCCGTATTTCCAGAGTATGTACGTAAGGGAATACGTACAAAAAGTTTGGCCTTAGTTAGCCTTGGACGTTTTCTTTTGTACACAACTCGCTAAAAGAATCGTTTTCCGACGAAACGTTTCCACAGCTTTCGTAGAGTAAATTCCGGCTATGCCATTTCTTATTTTTGCGGATTTTTCCGAGAGACGAAACATTTTGGACCAACGGGAGGGTGACATGTGTCACCCTCACATTGGAAGCAAGTGGGGTGGCTTTGGACGATTGGGCGTCCAAAGAGGGGTGTTGGCCTTGGCCGATTGGGTCCTTGTTTAGGCCTTGTTTTGTGCCATGTTTTGTGGAGTGTTTTGTGGAGTGTTTTGTGGAGTAGGAGTTAGGGTGCACTTGGCTTGATCTTGGCCTTACACTTGCCTTGCACTTGTCTTCATCTTGGCCATTGGTTGGCCAAGGCTTGAGCTATAAATACCCCTTAGAGATGAAGAGTTATTCATCCACAAAGTTATCTTCCAAGTCTAAAAATCCTCTCCTCTCCTTAAGCTTTTCGTCCAAACACCTCTTCCTCCCCTTGTGTAGTATGGCGAGAGCCTACCCCTAGCCTAGCCGAAATCTACCCCCCCTCCCTTGGTAGAAAAGTTGTCTTCTTGTATCGTTATAATGCCCAAAATACCCTAGCCCAAATACCTTAGTACTTAGTAGAAGTTGTGAAGAACTTCTAAGGTTCTTGGAGCATACAACTTAGGAGCAAAACCTTGCTCAGGCGCGACTTTTTCTAGGATATTATTGGGCTTACCGAGGTAATAATCCTAACCCTCTTTTGAATTAGAGAATACTTACTGTTATAGTATAAGAATAAGTATAAATACTTAGAAGTATATCACAGAATAGAATTGAAGTATTAATCACTTAGAAGGGTTTAAAAGAAGAATAATCAAACTGTACTTACATAGGATTTGTTTTCATGATGACTTATATAGCTCACCGGGTAGGGAAGTGCTGCCCGACTTACCGTAGAATTATGAACCCCCTGTTTAGAATGACCTTCAGAGTAGTCTTTAATAGATATCTGTGACTATTATAGGCTGACTCTCTGCGCGCGACATATTCAACTTGGCAGGTGGTTTTCGCTGAGAAGGTATGTGATTCTTCCTAAAGCATGATATTTTACGATATAACTACGGCAATGTCTTTGACTTAAGCCTGAATAATACTTACGGCAATGCCTCACGGCTTAAGCCTGAATAATAAAGAACTGAAAACATTTCAAAAGACTACTGACTCATATTAACAGAAGAGAACTAATTGGTTTTTAAAACAGAAGCTTAGGAGTTATACTAGCTTTATGGGAAGTTAAGTATAACCACTTAAGATTGATAAAAGAAACAAGTTTGCCTATGTGTTTATAACAGACTCATATTGTGAAAAGAATAATAAGATGGTTTGATAAGTAGACATGATATGATGCTATGTGTGTTAGTATCTTGTAAACGTTTGTATAGGTGAGTATCCTTGTTGTGCTTATGTTGTTTAAAGATAAGTTGTTATGTTAGTATACTATCACTCACCTCTTGAGATGATACCGGGGTTGTCGCCTCCGACGCGGGTAGACTCGAGCGATGCAGGACCATGATTCGAGAATACCTCATGCGGGTCCAGGGGCCTATGCGAGCTACGAGTTCCGTGTTAGTATGCGGTTATGCCTCATGCGGTCTGTGGCCATGCGGACAACGAGTCGGGGCGATGCCGAGGAGTAGCTACCCTCGATGCGGGTTATACCTCATGCGGGCCCGTGAGTGGCCTATGCGACTCGAGTCGAGATTAGGCTTGCAGAATGATGATATGGGCGAGTGGCCTGCTTTCGATCATTCGCCTAGACAAGACCTATTACGATTACCTATTGTTGCTCTTGTTTGTGATGTGGCACTATGCGGTTTCCTGGTTGTTTCACATATTTGTAAACCGGTTTTAAAAATGATATGTTTTCATTTAAGTACTTTCTGATTCGCATACTTAGTACTGTTATGCGACCTCCTTGAGGGCTGCGTCATGCCGCAGTAAGGGCAAGCAGGTGCTAGATCCGCATCCTTAGGATCTCTACGTTGGTGTCGGGAGCTCCATCTCTTCCGGAGGCTCTACTTTTGGTATGATCTCCCTGTTGTAGATAGTTTTGTACAGTCAGGGTATGGCGGGGCCCTGTCCCGCCATAGTTGTATTTTTCCTTAGAGGTCTGTAGTCATGTTGTACAGTGTCGGATGTAACTGCAAAAACCATGATTTTATATATATACGCCGGGAGGCGATGTTTTCTCACATAAGCGTGTCTTACTTTATAAAGCTGTTTCATGTCTTGCTTTATATTTCCCGATTACTGATGTATGACTACTTGGGTGCCGGTAAGCACGATCCACGCCCGACGCGTCGTGACAAAAGTGGTATCGAGCGATTAATCCTCGGAAAGTGTCTGACCGTATCTAGTAGAGTCTTGATTATCGGTGTGTTGTGCACCACGCCAATAATCGTGAGGCTATAGGATATTTAGGATTGGTTTCCATTCTTCTCATTACGAGATCGTGCTTTAGAGGCGTGTTATAGGTTGGACCCTCTAACGTATTCCTTTCTGCATATGATTATGCCTCGTAAGGCAACCCGGGCCCGAAGGCAAAGGCGAGGAGGCGCTAGCAGACACCCAGAGTCACGAGGCTCGTGCCCGATCTATACGAGACGGCGAGTTCTATGACGCCGCCAGGCCCAAAGACAGACCACGCTACCACACCTCGCCCCACGGCTGGGCGGAGAGTTTGGTACAAGGAGATGGCCCAGCTTTTGGCTAAAGTTGTGGCCCGATACGAGGAGAGGCTGGATGCGGCAGTTCCAGCTCCAGCTCCAGTCGTACCCGTTGTTCACCCGAGGGCAGAGAGTTTGAGGCTACGAGACTTCTTGAGTTGTAGCCCGCCGGAGTTTTATGGGTCGAGGCCGGAGGATGATCCGCAGGAGTTCATCCGTCAGATTCAGAGGATTTTGAGAGTGATCAGGGCGTCGGAGACCGAGTCCGTGATCTTTGGTTCGCATAGGCTGCGTGATACCGCAGTCGATTGGTTTGATTCATGGGAGTTATCGGGAGAGCACGTCCCAGCCTACTGGGATGAGTTCTCGAGGCTTTCTCACTCACTTCTTGCCTCGCGGATGAGGAGGGCGCGGGCTGATAGATTTTTACTGCTGAGGCAGAGAGGACGCACTGTCAGGGAGTACAATGTCGAGTTTGATTCATTGGCTCGATATGTCCCAGCATTGGTAGCAGATATGGAGGATAGGGTACACCGCTATGTCACCGGGCTAGATGACTATATGGCCGAGTCATGTGCGGGGGTTTCTCTCCAGCCGGGTATGGATATTACCCGCATGCAGGCTAACGCCCTTGGATGCGAGGAGCGCAGACGTCGACGAGTGACGGACAGCAGGCGAAGGCGCCGGGGCGGAGGGTCTTCGGTGGTTATCGTGGTGGGCGGCCTCGCAGAGCCTAGATTCGCACCACGGCCGGCAGAGCACTCGCACCGCCCTCGCGGCCCGAGTTTTCGAGCGCACGGGGCCCAGTGGCTTGACGTCGAGTAGCGAGTATCGGCCGATCGGGACCACCCCGGTGGCCGTCGGTAGATCCCCCTACGGGAAGTGTGGTACTACTTATGGATCTTGTTACGATTGTGGCGGCAGCAGGTCACTTTGCGAGGATCGTCCGGCCGGGCGGCGGTGGTAGGCCCGGCCTTGAGTTACGTGGCGCTTCATCATCTCCTACGATTACTCGCCGAGGCGGGTGCTCATGGGTCGCCAGGTCGCGGCAGGTCGTGGCTCGTCCCGATTCTAACGGTCCTCGAACCGCATATATGCTTTGTCCAAAGCGGGATCGGAGGCCTCACCGATGTCGTCGCAGGTACCTTATCGATTCGGGTTTGATGTTTATGCCTTGATAGATCCGGGTTCTACTCGTCTATATATCTCCCATTGCTAGTAGGATAGGGATAGAGCACGAGTCCATAGACCCTTTCGAGGTAGCTACGCGATGGTGATTCGGTGGTAGCTCGGCGGGTATATAGAGCTTGTCTGTGACCATTCGATCGTCGGACCTAGCCGACTTGATAAAGTTGGAGATGATTGACTTCGACGTGATTATGGGGATGGATTGGCTAGCTTCTTGCTATGCCAATGTAGACCGCAGAGAGAGTAGTACGGTTCCGCTTCTGAGGAGCGGTTGTTGAGTGGGAGGAGCACGGTATCGTAGGTAGGTTTATTTCCTACCTCAAGGCTAGGAAGATAGTGCGAAGGGTATATCTACCATCTCGTTCGGTGTTTGATATCAAGGCTGCGGTACCAGATTTTCCGGCCCAGAGTCACGAAGTTCCCGGACGTGTTTCGGATGACCTCCGGTATCCTCACGAGAGGAGATTGAGTTTTGTATTGACATATTGCGGATACTCGGCCTATTTCCATTCCGCCATACGAATGGCACTGCCGAAGTTGAGAGAGTGAAGGATCACTTAGGGATTTGCTAGAGAAGGCGGTTCATTAGGCCCAGTGTTTCTCCCCGGGGCGCCGTATTGTTCGTGAAGAAGAAGGGCGACGCCGCGCATGTGTGTTGATTACTGACGGTGAACAAGGTGACCATTAAGAACAGATACCCTCCCCGTGATTGATGATTTGTTCGACCATTGCGAAGTGCGAGATGTTTCTCCAAGATTGATCTGCGATCGGGCTATCATCAGTGCGAGTCGAGAGGTGGATGTCCCTAGGATGCATTCGGACGTGACGGCATTATGAGTTCGTGGTCATGTCTTTTGGGTTGACCAATGCTCGTGGTATTCATGGATTTGATGAACCGAGTGTTCAAACCATTTTGGACACGTTTGTGATAGTGTTCATTGATGATATCTTGGTTTATTCTCGCCAGAGCAGAGAGCATGCGGAGCATTTGGCGATCTTGTGATTCTCGAGACCAGCCATTATCGCCAAGTTTTCCAAATGTGAGTTTTGGTGACTTGATGGCGTTTCTTGGGCATATTGTCGGTGATGGCATTCGAGTTGATACGGCCAAGATCGAAGCGATCGAGACTTGGCGAGACCTACTACTCCGGCAGAGGTTCGCGATTTACGGGCCTTGCGAGTTATTATCGGTTCGTGGAGAAGTTTGCTTCTATCTTCGCACCATTGACTAGGCCGACTCGTGGCGCACCAAGTTTTGGGATGATGCTTGTGGCGAGGTTTCGATTCTTGAAAGAGAGACCGACGACCGCCCGTTCTTACTCTTCCGCAGGTCCGGATGGTTATGTCGTATTGTGATGCGTCGGGCATCGGGTTGGGATGTGTATTGATGCAGATGGCGGGTTATAGCATATCATCCCGACGGTGAAGAAACACGAGGAACTACCCCACCCATGATTTGAGTTGGCGTAGTGATTCACGCTTTGAAGATCTGGAGGCACTATTTGTATGGGGTTCACGTGGATATTTATACGCACCACAAGAGCCTCCAAGATATCTTGACCAGATGGAGTGAACTTACGGCAGACGGTGGTTAGAGTTGCTTAAGGATTACGATGTTGATATCCTATACCACCCGGGAAGGCCAATGTTGTGGCGGATGCTTAGTCGTAGGTCGATGGGAGCCTATCGATGTGCGGCTAGAGAGGAGGACATGGTTCGTGATTTGCATCGATTAGCGAGCCTTGGTGTCCGTTTGATTGATTACGATAGCGGGGTTAGAGTTCGTGAGGTTGCCGAGTCTTCCATCGCCGGCGAGGTGAAGAGGCAACATTCGAGATCCACTTTGATTCGATATCGTGATCTGACTCTTCGTGAGGCAAGGGTCCTTGAGGTAGCACGATGGGTGCTAAGGTTTGAGGGCATGTGTTCGGATGTTTGAGGACTTGGCGAGTTCTGGGAAGCACACTGCCGCGCGTTACTCTATCCATCCGGTCGACCAAGATGTATCACGACCTTAGATACGTATTGGTGGGATGGCTTGAAGAGGACGTTGCGAGTTCGTAGCTCGGTGCCCGTGTTGTCGGCGGTGAAGGTAGAGCACGAGGCACGGTGGTTTGTTACTGAGCGATAGAGATCCCGACACGGAAGTGGGAGGTAATCAACATGGACTTCATCACGGGATTACCTCGCACTCGGAGGAGACATGATTCTATATGGGTTATCGTCGGCGGTGACGAAATCAGCCCACTTTCTTCCGTCGGACGACTTTTGGTGAGGATTATGCGGACTTTACATCCGAGAGATCGTCGATCGCATGGAGTCCCTACTGATCATATCGCATGCAGGAGCCCAGTTTACGGCTAACTTCGGAGGTCCTTCCGAGGGGTTTAGGGACGCAGTGAGCACGAGTATCGCATTTCATCCACGCAGACGGACAGCAGAGCACTATCCGGACTCTCGAGGATATCTGCGAGCCCGTGTTATTGACTTTAGTGGTAGTTGGGAGGATCATTTGCCTCTAGTTGAGTTCGCATATAATAATAGCTACCACCAAAGATTCGGGATGGCGCCTTATGAGGCCTTGTATGGGAGGAAGTGCAGATCGCCTATAGGTTGGTTCGATGGGCGAGGGCGGCTAGTGGGACCAGATTTGGTGCGCAGCGGATGGATAAGGTGAAGCTTATCCGAGGCGGCTATCGATACCGTGAGTCGATGTCGTATGCAGATCATCGTCGTCGGCATCTTGAGTTCGAGGTTCATGATTGGGTTTTCCTAAAGGTGTCACCCATGAAGGTGTGATGAGATTCGGAAGAAGGAAGCTCAAATCAGGTACATCGGGCCGTTTGATTGTCCGCAGGTAGGCAAGGTTACTACGAGTTGATCTGCCGTCCGATCCGGAGGCGGTCATCCGGTGTTTCACGTATCTATCTTTGAGGAGATGTATCGGGATCCATCTAGGGTGCACCGATTGACGATGTCCAGTGTGACCGAGGGGTTATCGTATGAGGAGATTCCATGGCGATAGTCGATCGTCGTTAGGCGTCGCGACGGCGACGTGGCTTCCACAAAGTCTTGTGGCGAACGAGCTCGAAGGAGATGGCGTGGAAGCCGAGGAGGACATGAGGCGAAGTATCTCACCTATTCCCCACACCTCGGGTAATTCACTTTCCTACTTGTAAATTTTCGTTATCGTTTATGCCTAAGTGTTGTTTTGTGGCGTGTGGCATTTGCAAACCGTTTAAGTTATGAAGAATCTTATCGTTAACTGTCTGGAGAAGGAACATTCAGGACGAATGTTTCTGAGGAGGGGAGAATGTAATACCCCGTATTTCCAGAGTATGTACGTAATGGAATACGTACAAAAAGTTTGGGCTTAGTTAGCCTTGACGCTTTTCTTTTGTACACAACTCGCTAAAAGAATCGTTTTCACGAAACGTTTCCCACTTTCGTAGAGTAAATTCGGCTATGCCATTTCTTATTTTGCGGATTTTTCCGAGGCGAAACATTTTGGACCAACGGGAGGGTGGCGTGTGTCACCTCACATTGAAGCAAGTGGGGTGGCTTTGGGCGATTGGGCCCAAAGAGGGTGTTGGCCTTGGCCGATTGGGTCCTTGTTTAGGCCTTGTTTTGTGCCATGTTTTGTGGAGTGTTTTGTGGAGTGTTTTGTGGAGTAGGAGTTAGGGTGCACTTGGCTTGATCTTGGCCTTACACTTGCCTTGCACTTGTCTTCATCTTGGCCATTGGTTGGCCAAGGCTTGAGCTATAAATACCCCCTTAGAGATGAAGAGTTATTCATCCACAAAGTTATCTTCCAAGTCTAAAAATCCTCTCCTCTCCCTTAAGCTTTTCGTCCAAACACCTCTTCCCTCCCTGTGTAGTATGGCGAGAGCCTACCCCCCTAGCCTAGCCGAAATCTACCCCCCCTCCCTGGGTAGAAAAGTTGTCTTCTTGTATCGTTATAATGCCCAAAATACCCTAGCCCAAATACCTTAGTACTTAGTAGAAGTTGTGAAGAACTTCTAAGCTTCTTGGAGCATACAACTTAGGAGCAAAACCTTGCTCAGGCGCGACTTTTTCTAGGATATTATTGGGCTTACCGAGGTAATAATCCTAACCCTCTTTTGAATTAGAGAATACTTACTGTTATAGTATAAGAATAAGTATAAATACTTAGAAGTATATCACAGAATAGAATTGAAGTATTAATCACTTAGAAGGGTTTAAAAGAAGAATAATCAAATCAGATTACATAGGAATTTGTTTTCACTGATGAGACTTATATAGCTCACGGGTAGGGAAGTCTTGCCCGACTTACCGTAGAATTATGAACCCCTGTTTAGAATGACCTTGAGTAGTCTTTAATAGATATCTCGTGACTATTATAGGTGACTCTCTGCGCGACATATTGACTTAAGGTGGTTTTCATTTGAGAAGGTATGTGATTCTTCCTAAAGCATGATATTTTACGATATAACTACGGCAATGTCTTTGACTTAAGCTGAATAATACTTACGGCAATGCCTCACGCTTAAGCTGAATAATAAAGAATCAAAACATTTCAAAAGACTACTGACTCATATTAACAGAAGAGAACTAATTGGTTTTTAAAACAGAAGCTTAGGAGTTATACTAGCTTTATGGGAAGTTAAGTATAACCACTTAAGATTGATAAAAGAAACAAGTTTGCCTATGTGTTTATAACAGACTCATATTGTGAAAAGAATAATAAGATGGTTTGATAAGTAGACATGATATGATGCTATGTGTGTTAGTATCTTGTAAACGTTTGTATAGGTGAGTATCCTTGTTGTGCTTATGTTGTTTAAAGATAAGTTGTTATGTTAGTATACTATCACTCACCTCTTGAGATGATCAAGGGGTTGTCGCCTCCGACGCGGGTAGACTTCAGCGATGCAGGACCGTGATTCGAGAATACCTGCGCGGTCCAGGGGCCTATGCGGAGCTACGAGAGTTCGAGTTAGTATGCGGGTTATGCCTCATGCGATGCTGTGGCCATGCGACAACGAGTCGGGGCGACGCCGAGGAGTAGCTACCCTCGATGCGGGGTTATACCTCATGCGGGCCCATGTGAGTGGCCTATGCGGACTCCGGGAGTCCAGGATTAGGCTTGCAGAATGATGATATGGGCGAGTGGCCCTGTTTCGATCATTCGCAGCCTAGACAAGACCTATTACAGTTACCTATTGTTGCTCTTGTTTGTGATGTGCACTATGCGGTTTCTCGTTGTTTCATACAGATTTGTAAACTGGTTTTAAAAATGAGATGTGTTCATTTAAGTCCTTTACAGATTCGGATACTTAGTACCGTTGTTATCGACCTCGGGCCGCGTTCATGCCGCAGGTAAGGGCAAGCAGTGCTAGATCCGCATCCTTAGGATCTCTACGTTGGTGTCGGAGCTCCATCTCTTCCGAGGCTCTACTTTTGTATGATCTCCTGTTGTAGATAGTTTTGTATGCAGTCGGTATGGCGGGCCCTGTCGCCATAGTTGTATTTTTCCTTAAGTGCAGAGTCATGTTGCGAAGGTCGGATGTAACTGCAAAAACCATGATTTTATATATATACGCCGGGAGGCGATGTTTTCTCACATAAACTGTGTCTTACTTTATAAACTGTTTCATGTCTTGCTTTATATTTCCACTGATTACTCTGATGTATGACTACTTGGGTGCCCCGGTAAGGCACCAGTGGGCTCTGTCCCGTCATAGTGGTATAAAAACTCTTAGAGGTCTGTAGTACTGTTGTGGGCAAGGTTTGTAAAAAGGATTTAACTGTTCAAGTTTTTAATTTATATACAGAAAGGTAACCATTTTGGTTAGCCTGTTCTTATGTTAATCTATTGTTTCATGTCTTTGATTTTATTTCCGCTGATTTTTCTCTGATGTTGTATCACTAGGGTGCCCGGGGTAAGGCACCAGTCGCAGGCCCGGGAACGGGTCGTGACAATTAAAAGGAAAGACGTGGTAGTACTTTAGTTTTCTAAAATGAATGTGGTTATAACGGCTTTATGGAAAGATGTTATAACAAGTTTTGTGGAAAGTCAATGGATGGTTTAAAATGTTTTAAGGAAATCATGTGAGAATGTCCATGATTAACTCCTCAATATAATACATGATATGTGGCACTTTGATGTTCAAAGATGTTTTAAAGTAGCGCGTGAGGTCTAGTACCTTGATTTGCCAAAATCATATCTTAGAAAGATACTTGGAATGATAAGTGTCTCGATCTCCTAAGTGATGGTTTCAAAATGATACATGTATTGGATCCTACTTCCTAACGATACATGTAGTACTTGGGTTTTCCTAAAATGGAAATTTAGTTTATAAAGTGATTGTACGGCTCACGTACATTGTCGAAATGGACTTTAATCCTTAGTGATACAAGGTGTGTTAGTGCCTTGATAGTACTTTGGCTTGCTTAAATGATAGTCATTATATCTTGTGCCTTGATAGTACTTTTTCTTGCTTAAATGGTAAGTGTCTTGAATTGTTGAAAAGGAAGGCATGGTATTGTCTTTATTGTGGGCCCACAGGGTCCATGCGGGTGAAATAGTCCTATGCGGGTGAAATAGTCTTATGCGAGGAATACCTCATGCGGGTCCACGTAACCTATGCGGGTGAAATAGTCCTATGCGAGGAATACCTCATGCGGGTCCACGTGACCTATGCTGGTGAAATAGTCCTATGTGAGGAATACCTCATGCGGGTCCACGTGACCTATGCTGGTGAAATAGTCCTATGTGAGGAATACCTCATGCAGGTCCACGTGACATATGCGGGTGAAATAGACCCATGGTTAGAATTGTATAATGACTTTGAGGGCATGTGTCCCTAACTTTGACATAACTGGTTATATATTATGCTCGTTACATGCTGACAGTGATGTTGTATTCCACGAGCATGCTTCTGTGATATTATATGCTGAGGGCAGGTGTCCCTAATTTTGACATGGCTTTCATATGTGAAAGTGGTACGGTGTTATAGTAGTACAGTGATACAAGGTACAGTTGGCTCTGATTGTTATATGACACGGTAGGATCTGGTATTTGATTTTCATACTTGCCCCTGTCATTCTTTTGTACATTTATGATTTTGTTTACTGTACTATATTTTCATTCCATACTTGGTACCTGTTGTACTGATCCCCTTTGGGGGGCTGCGTTCATGTCCGCAGGTCTAGGTACACAGTTGTGGATCCGTGAGCTTAGGATCCTTGTTCTGCATTTTCGGATAGCTCCAATGTTCTGGAGCTTGTCGTTATGGATAGGTATATTCAGAGGTACGGCGGGGCCTTGTCCCGTCATAGTATTTGTCTAAAATCTTAGAGGTATGTATTCATATGTGGGCTGGACTGGCTAGAGTTATATTTACATTGTTGGACAGTGTAGACCCTTTTTGGGTGATTTATATTATGGCAGCCTTATTGGCTTTGCCTTGGTTTTAAAAAAAAATGAGTGTTATTTATCTTCCGCGGTATATTGTATTGTATGAATAGGAGGGTGCCCAGGTAGGGCACCAGTCACGGGTCCGGGGTTCGGGGTGTGACAATAACCTTTAGCCACTAATTTTGACTTATAAATTTGTACCTTGCCATATGCATCAATCTTCTTCTTGAAGGCTCATTTGCATCCTATGGGTCTAACCTCTGTTGGCAAATCAACCAAGCTCCATACTTGATTGATGTACATCGAGTCCATTTTGGATTTCATGGCTTCTTGTCATTTTTGCGAATCAATGTCAACATAGCTTCGATGTAGGTTGTAGGTTCATCGTCATCAGGAATATCTATCTCATTGTGTGTTTCAACAATGAGATTTAGTCTTTCAGGCGGACGATGAGTCCTAATGGTCCTACGGAGTTGAATATTCTGCGTTTCAGTGTTTGTAGTATTCTGATTGTGAGAATGTGTTTGTGTGTTGGACAATCCACCACCTTGAGAGCTTTCAGGAATGTCATTTTCATGTCTTCCCTGAATGTTATGATGTAGAACTATTGTATCATTTTCCATTGGTTATGTATGAGAGTCTTGCATTTCTACACTATCTCTCAAAGTACTCCCACTGAATCCTTGCCTAGGTCATGTGACAATGGTTCAATCTCTGTATTATTTTGTGTTTCTTAAATTTCTTCAAGTTCTATCTTATTGCAACTCTGTTCCTTATAGACATAGTCTTCTTCAAGAAAAAATTGTATTTCTGGAAACAATGACCTTATGTTCTTCAGAAAGGTAGAAATAGTATACTCTAGTTTCCTTTGGATACCCCACAAAATAATACTTTTCACTTTTCGATTCCAACTTGTCAGTAAGCAACTTCTTTACATATGCAGGGCACCCCCAGGGTCGCATGTGTTTAAGTGCTGGTTTCTTGTCATTCCATATCTCATATAGAATTTTCTCTATTGACTTTGAAGGAACTCTGTTAAGAATATAGATTGAGCTTTGTAATGCATATCCCCAAAAGTATGTTGGCAGAGCTGAGAAGATCATACATCATGGATCTAACCATATCTAATAGGGTTTGATTTCTCCTTTCAGCGACATCATTCATTTGTGGCGTTCTGGGAGGTGTCCATTGTGATTGGACTCCATGAAGCTTTAAGTAACCTAGAAATTCTTTACTTAAGTATTGACCTCCTCGATCTGATCGAAGGGTCTTGAACTTGTTTCAAGTTTCTTCTCTACTTCTAACTTGTACTCCTTGAATTTCTCAAAAGCTTCGGACTTGTGTTTCATAAGATACACATGCCCAAACTTTGTGAAATCGACTGTAAAAGTGATGAAGTAAGGGAAGCATCCCTTAGCTTGAGTTGAAAACGGCCCACACACATCGGTATGGACCAACTTAAGCACCTCTTTGGCACGCACACTCTTTCCAGAAAGTGGCTTGGTGGTCATCTTTCCTCTCAAACAAGATTCACAATTATCACAGGGCTCTAAGTCATATGGTCTAGGTAGTCTAACTTATTTAATCTTGCTATCCTTGATTCATTAATGTGACCAAGTCTGCAGTGCCATAAGTAGGTGGGGTTCTTGTTTACTTAATTTAGCTCATTTATTTTGTATATTGAAATTTTCATGACTACAGTTTAGAACATACAATTCATCCACAAACGGTGCATTTCCATAAATAAAACCATTAAAAGACATTACATGACTGTCATTGGCAATGAATGAGGAAAACCCCTCAATGTATAACATTGGGATAGAAATAATATTCCTCGTCAACGAAGGAAAAAAATAACAATTATTTACTTCTAAACATAATCCTGAAGGTAAATCTAGTTTATAAGTTTCCACGCGTTCAGCATCCACTCGTGCTTCATTTTCAACGCACATGTCTATCTCTCATGGTCCAACTTTTCTGTTGTTAGTCAGACCCTTCACATTATTACAAATGTGAGAGCCACATGCGATATCTAATACCCAGCAGAGGAGAATTATTTATAGACATATTTATTTCAATGACAAACATACCTTGTCCAACAGGTTCAGAAGCATCTAGTGCCTTGTCTCCTCTTGGATCTATGTAATGTCCCTCATAAGCTTTTAGCATGTTGTGAAGTTCTGACAGATTCACCTTGGTTCCATTCATGTTAAAGTTCACAATGAAATTCTCAAACGAACCAGGAAGCGAATTCATGATCAGGTTGACAAAGACATTTATAGGCAGCTTCGTTCCAATCGAATCCAACCTCTTTATTAACCCAATCACCTTCAGAACATGCGCTGACACTGGACCCCTTTCGTTAAGCTTACACTTGAAGAGATCTCTCAATAGTTCATACAACATTGTATGAGACTGTGAGTCATATATATTCTTCAAATATTCTAGCATCTCGTTGGTACTCATGTTTTCATGTCGCCTCTATAACTCTACAGTCATGGAGGACAATATTATACACTATGCCAGAGTAGAATCATCTAGATATTTCTGATAGGCTACCTTGTCAAACAGGGAAAACTTAGCAGAATCTTCAGCAGGGACTGGGGAATATTGTGTCTAACACATATTCTTTCTAATTTTAACACTAATCGCATATTTCTTAACCAGACAGGGAAATTTGGTTTGTTTCAACCAACATTTTAAGTGACGGATTCGACATTGTAAATTGAAGAAAAGATAGACTTGAAATTAACATTCTAATATAATTTCTATTGAAAATATTCGTTAACTAATTAACATGGCCTTTAGTTTAATTGGCTCCCACTATTTTAACATATTCTTCTACCTCATGAAAGAATACATACTTATATCAAATATGGTCATAATGGGTCAATATCCAGGTTTATGTTATCTCTGTGTTTGTGTCACGACCCGACCTCGGGCCCGCGACTGGAGCCTTACCCCGGGCACCCTAGTGATACAACATCAGAGAAAATCAGCGGAAATAAAAACTTAAACAGGAAACAAGATACATCATAAGAAAATAGGCCAACCAAAACGGTCGCTTTGTATATATATATATCAAACCGAACAGTTACAATCCTTTACAAACCCTGCCCACAACAGTACTACAGACCTCTAAGAATGTAACAACAACTATGACGGGACAGGGCCCCGCCATACCCCTGAATGTACAAGTATCTACAATGACAGGGACTATACCAAAAAGATAAGCCTTCGGAGAAACGGAGCTTCCCAACGCTGAACTGCGATCCTATGAGCGAGGATCAACACTGGTGTACCTCTACCTGCGGCATGAACGCAGCCCCCCGAAGGAGGTCGATACGTGCATCGTTATACCGTATTTCGGAGTATGTACGTGGTAGCACGTATTATAATTTGAGCCTTAAAGTAAGCTAGTTTGAAATTTGTACACAACCCCGATTAGAGTCGTTTCACGAAACGCTTTCCACGCTTTCGTAGGAAAATTCGGCTATGTCATTTTTAATTTTTGCGGATTTTTCCGAGAGGCGTAACATTTTGGACCAACGAGAGGGTGACACTTGTCACCTCAAGTGGCATGTTGACGGACGAAATGGGCAAGGATTGCACGCTTTTTGTGTTGAATTGTGGTCAAGGGTTAGGTAGGATATTTTGTGTAGATGGATAAGGTTGCACATGGCTTAATCTTGGCCTTACACTTGCTAGGCACTTGTCTTCATCTTGACCATTGGTTGGCCTTCACTTGACCTATAAATACCCCCTTAGTTGATGAACTTTCTTCATCCAAAACTTGAGCAATCTACCTAAGTCTCAAAATACTCCTCCTCTTACTTACTTTCGTCCGCCACACTACCCCCTTGAGAAGCCTTGGCCGAGAGGTCTACCCCCCCCTAGCCTAGTTGTTTTCGTATAATACCCCTTGTTGTGGTATAGGAATACTCTCCTAGTATTGTTGTTATGTCCAAATACCTTGGCCCAAATACCTTGTAGTATTCCCAAGGTTACACTTATACAAGCCCAGAAAATACCATTATACTTTCCCTCAGTCACTAAAACGAAACCCTAAGTAAATCTTCACCCGTAGTTGAAGTTATAAGTAGAAGTTGGTTAGAACTTCTAAGGGTTGTTTGAGCGGCCTGAGCGCTCGGAGTAGGAGCTAAACCTTGCTCAGGATCGACATTTAAACTCGGATAATTTTGGGCTTATCGAGGTAAACATTCTTGACCTTCAGTTGTAATTGGAAATTACATGTTGTTGGATTATATAGTTGAAGTATACTATATATAGAACTGAACATAGTTGTGCGGCAATGTCTTTTGACTTAAGCCTGAATAATACTTACGGCAATGTCTTGCGACTTAAGCCTGAATTTAAATAAGAGAATCGAATCAGTAATTACATAGGATCAGACATACGAGACTTGTGTAGTATTCTCGTGAGTAGAATTGTACACGTCCGGTTAGACGTGCAA
Organism: Przewalskia tangutica; assembly: GCA_029844215.1. Taxonomy (NCBI): domain Eukaryota; kingdom Viridiplantae; phylum Streptophyta; class Magnoliopsida; order Solanales; family Solanaceae; genus Przewalskia; species Przewalskia tangutica. The sequence goes on from CM056733.1 coordinate 42,987,374, forward strand.
ACCCCCCCCCTGGTTGGCTTGGTAGCCGGCCTCGATAAAGGAGGAGATTAACGCTGTTGCGGGGGGGGGAGGTGCTGCCGAATTTTCTGTAGAAAGATGGAAACTTGTGTTTAAGAGTTAATAGACGTTTGTGTCCTTAATAGGTGAAAGTACTAAGAGTAGCGTATTCTACTCGAGGAGTGGAAAGGGCTAGTGAGTTGTAGTACTTGGAGCTTTTTGCTTATTGTCGATAATCGTCGCGAGGTATGTGAACCTCTTCCTATCTGTTCTAGCATGATATGTGTATAACTATGTAGTACGGTAGACGTACATGTGCTTAATGTATTTGATTGGTTTGAAACATAAAGTGTTATAACGGCTTTGTGGGAAGTTGGTTATAACAGCTTTATGTAGGTAAGAAAATGCTTTGTGGTTTCAAAGGGTAACTGAATTGACTTATAACTGACTTGATGTGTGATAATAAAGAACTTGACGTATTTTAAAAGAATCATTTTGAAAGAAGAAAAATACTTGGTTTTGAAAACATAAGAGTTATACTAGCTTTATGGGAAGTTAGGTATAACGTCTTAAGAAAGGTAAAGAACATGGTTTACTGATATTTAGAAGATAAGAGACTTGACTTAATATGAATGTTTGTGTGAAACCTCATTCGTGAGTAATGAGTACTTGGTTTTTAAAAAGGAATATTGTTTCTCGATTTCGAAATCGGAATGTGTATCGACAAACCACCGCGTTAATAAAGGAAAATGTGTTGAATAAATGAAGTGTTATATTAAAACCAGTAGAAACCTCCATCTGCATAGAAGCTAAGATGAGACAAAATGATATTACATTCCTAGATCATGGCTGCTTAATAAGATTGATTATAAACAAGAATAACCTACTCCCATATAAGACATATGTTTCTCAAAACGTTTAAAGGAGAATTAGGTTTTAAAGGATTAAAACTATGAACTACGAAACCTTTTCTAAAATGAGAAACTTGAGCATTTGAAATTAGGCAAACTTGGACGTTTGGAAAACAATGTCGTTACTTGATTTCACAAAGATAAGTGTTTTGATTTACTTCAAAAAGATAATCACTCTACTTTCATATACTACGGGTATTGTGTGACTTTTGTGAAAGTAACGTATCTTTTAAAAAGGTAATGTATGAAGTACTTTGGGGATAGAAACCCGAACATATTGACATATAGCAGAAAGTACTTTGAGTTGTGTATGACTTGCCTATGCTTGTTGTGGTGAAACCTGCCTATGCTTGTGATGATAGCCTTTGTTGTGCAAGTGTTGTATTTCTGTGTTACCGCGTCTCTCAATGGAGGGCCGGTTGACTTGTTGAGAACTTACTTGACGCGTCTTGGCGCGACGCGAATTCCACGGTATGTTTCCATTTTGATTGTTTTCTTGATTGATTAATGTCACATGGACATGTCTACACCGGCGCAGAATTCCGGATATGTGGCTACGCGCGTGGGTTGAGCACCCGATATTGTTGATTGATGTTACATGGACGCGTTCTACACCGATGCAGACTTCCGTACGCGCCATGCAAAGATTATCATTATTGTTGCATCATGGACATGTTTACACCGATGCAGAATTCCGGGGGCATGCGGCCATAATGCGGACATGCTTGGTGTTGTGGGCATGAGACCCATAGTTATATTGTAGTAATGACTTTGAGGGCGTGAGTCACGACTTGATCGCAGGTCGCATCGTATTTTGGTCATCATACATGTCTCCCGCTTTATATGATTGTTATGATTTAACTACGATATTTTCGCCACATACTTGGTACTGTTGCATCGACTTCTTCGGGCCGCGTTCATGCCGCAGTAAGTACATCGTTTGTCGATCCCCGCTTTAGGATCACCTTTCAGATTGGGAAGCTCCGTTCCTTGAGGCTTATCTTTTGGTATGTGTTCCCGAGTTGTAGGTTCTTGTACATTCGTGGTATGGCGGCCCCGTCCCGTCATAGTTGTTGTAAATCTTGTGAGGTCTGTAGTACCGCGTTGTGGTTGTAAAGAAGATTAAAGCTGCTCAGGTTTGTATATATATATGTTGAAAGGCAACTGTTTTGGTTGGCCTGTTTATTTATCATGTCACTTGTTTCATATTTATGTTCTATGTTCCGCTGATTTTTCTCTGATGAATGGCTACTTGGGTGCCCGGGCAAGGCACCAGTCACGGGCCCCGGTTCGGGTCGTGACAAAAGTGGTATCAGAGCAGTTAATCCTCGGAAAGTGTCTACAGACCGTGTCTAGTAGAGTCTTGATTATCGATGTGTTGTGCACCACATCTATAATCAGGAGGCTGCAGGACATTTAGGATTGGTTTCCATTTCTTCTCATTCGGAGATCGTGCCTTAGAGCTGTGTGATAAGTTGGACCCCTCTGACGTATTCCTTTCCTTTATCAGTTATGCCTCCGCGTAAGGCAACCCGCCCAGTGGGCAAGGCGGTGAGCCGCTAGTGAGATACGAGGAGTACGAGGGCGCAGCTGGCCAAGACTGACAAGATTTCCGACGGCGAGTTTCGCGACGCCACGCCAAAGAGAGTTTAGAGCCGCAGCGATGGTCGCCGAGACTACATGCACTGAGCCCCGCCCCACTGCAGGGATGTAAGAGATGGGTTACAAGGAGATGGCCCGCCATCGCCGTGGTCGTGGCCGATATGAGGACAGCCGACGCAGCAGCTTCGAGCACGATGGTTCACCCAAGATCGGATAGTTTGAGGCTACATGACTTTCTGAGATGTAGCCCGCCGAGTTCTACGGTCGAGGCACGAGGATGATCCGCAGAGTTCATCCGACGCGATGACGGATCATGAGAGTGATCAAGGCTTCGGAGATCGAGTCGGTGGTCTTAGGTTCGCATCGGCTGCGTGATACCGCAGTCGACTGGTTTGATTCGTGGGAGCTGTCCCGGGGAGAGAATGCACTTCCAGCCGTGTGGGATGAGTTTTCGGGGGCCTTCCTGGCACATTTCTTGCCTCCACAGATGAGGAGGGCTCGGGCCGACAGATTTTTGATGTTGAGGCAGAACGGGCGTACAGTTCGGGAGTACAACGTGGAGTTTGACTCATTGGCCCGGTATGTTCCCGCATTAGTAGCTTGTATGGAGGATCGAGTGCACCGATATATTACAGGGCTTGATGATTACCTAGCAGAGAGTTGTTCGGGTGTAGCCCTTCAGCCGGGCATGGACATTGCCCGCATGCAGGCTTATGCACTTGGATGTGAGGAGCGGAGAAATCGACGGAATGACCGAGATCAGCAGAAGAGGGCCAGAACAGCAGGGTCCTTTGGTGACTTTCGAGGCGGACCGCCTCAGCAGCAGCCTAGTTTTGTACCTCCGCCAGTGCAGAGTGGTCCTCCACAACCTTCAGGGCATCCAGAGTATTCGGGAGCAGTCGGGCTCGTGGGTTGAGTTTCGAGGAGTAGGGAGTTGGCGGATGCGATACCCCTACCTCGGTGTGGTCGATGTGGTAGACCGCATTTCGGGGAGTGTCGTGGTGCCAAGGGAGCTTGTTATTTTTGCGGCCAGCGGGGCCATTTTGCGAGGAACTGTCCGACCAAGGGTAGCACGGATGCTACGACTCAGCCTTCAGGATCAGTTGCGGGTTCTTCACCTTCCATAGCTAGGCAGGATGTACCCACACCGCAGCCACGAGAGGTCGCGGTGGAAGTTCCCAGTTTTAGCGGTCCTTTGAACCGCCTATTTTTCAGGTATATCCTTAACCCTCTAGAGTTTGGGATGTATTGATGTTATGATGATGTGTTTAGTGTTATGTTCGGATAGCTTTGTGCTAAAATGTGATTTAGAAACACAGTTGGTAAAAAGAGTAAGCTCAGGGTGAGAAAATGATGAACCTTAGAATATTACGTTGAGACCTTAGATGTAGGGCCATCTTGAGTACAAGATTTCATGGGGATCTTTGTCGAATGTGTAAGTATACGGGTAATTGTGGAAAATTTCCTTGGGTGGTGTAAATGGAAGTGGTAGCTTTCATGACCAGATAGGTAAGATTGTTCGGATCGAGAAACGAGAGTCGGCGAGACAGGGTCGGGTTGGGACGTGTTGCGTGTCAACCCGCAGAGGAATGAGTGGGTCAGCTCGAGGTGGTCCCGCCAGTAGTAGGTCACGAGGGTGCTAGGCCCAGTTTAGATGACCGTCGTATGAGTTCGTGGGTGTGTTCGACCGTATAGATCGTGAAGGCGGGAATGGCCTTAAGGAAGATCGAGGCTAGTAAGATGACCAAGTTTGAGGTAGTGACTCAAAGTTTTGGAAAGCAAGTATGGTACGTATACTAGAAGAGTTCGAGTGTTCGAGAAGAGTACGACGAGTAAGAGTAGAGACGAACATGTATTGCGAGCATAGTTATGATCATTTCTTGTGAAGGGAGAAGGTGCGAAGGATGTATATTTTTAGACCTCAGGGATCGCATGCAGTCCGGTACCATTTGTTGGGTCGCCGGAATGACACTAGAACCTCGCGGCAAAGTGACAAAAGTTTGTGATGTTAGAGGTGTTTCCTCGTGGACTTGGATGTAAGTATTTGCGCTGGTGTTTCGTGGCGGCCAGGGCGTTGGCAACTTATTAGAAGAACTTTATCGTTATCTGTCTTGAGAAGGAACATTCGGGACGAATGTTTCTAAGGAGGGGAGAATGTTATACCCCGTATTTCCAGAGTATGTACGTGAGCGCGTACGTATTATAATTTGAGCCTTAAAGTAAGCTAGTTTCGAAATTTGTACACAACCCCGACAGAGTCGTTTCGACTAAACGTTTCCAGCTTTCGTAGGGAAAATTCGCTATGTCATTTTTAATTTTTGCGGATTTTTCCGAGAGACGTAACATTTTGGACCAACGAGAGGGTGACACTTGTCACCTCTGGGCATGTTGGACGGACGAAATGGGCAAGGATTGGCACGTTTTTTGTGTTGAATTGTGGTCAAGGGTTAGGTAGGATATTTTGTGTAGATGGATAAGGTTGCACATGGCTTAATCTTGGTCTTACACTTGCTATGCACTTGTCTTCATCTTGGCCATTGGTTGGCCTTCACTTGACCTATAAATACCCCCTTAGTTGATGAACTTTCTTCATCCAAAACTTGAGCAATCTACCTAAGTCTCAAAATACTCCCTCCCTCTTACTTACTTTCGTCCGCCACACTACCCCCCCCTTGAGAAGCCTTGGCCGAGAGGTCTACCCCCCCCCTAGACTAGTTGTTTTCGTATAATACCCCTTGTTGTGGTATAGGAATACTCTCCTAGTATTGTTGTTATGTCCAAATACCTTGGCCCAAATACCTTGTAGTATTCCCAAGGTTACACTTATACAAGCCCAGAAAATACCATTATACTTTCCCTCACTACCACTAAAACGAAACCCTAAGTAAATCTTCACCGTAGTTGAAGTTATAAGTAGAAGTTGGTTAGAACTTCTAAGGGTTGTTTGAGCGGCCTGAGCGCCTGAGTAGAGCTAAACCTTGCTCAGGATCGACATTTAAACTCGGATAATTTTGGGCTTATCGAGGTAAACATTCTTGACCTTCTGTTGTAATTGGAAATTACATGTTGTTGGATTATATAGTTGAAGTATACTATATATAGAATGAACATAGTTGCGGCAATGTCTTTTGACTTAAGCTCGAATAATACTTACGGCAATGTCTTGCGACTTAAGCTGAATTTAAATAAGAGAATCGAATCGTAATTACATAGGGTATCAGACATGAGACTTGTGTAGTATTCTTGTGAGTAGAATTGTACACGTCCGGTTAGACGCAAAACCCCCGTTGGCTTGGTAGCCGCCGATAAAGGAGGAGATTAACGCTGCATGCGGGGAGGTGCCGAATTTTACGTAGAAAGATGGAAACTTGTGTTTAAGAGTTAATGACGTTTGTGGCCTTGATAGGTGAAAGTACTAAGAGTAGCGTATTCTACTCGAGGAGTGGAAAGGGCTAGTGCGTTGTAGTACTTGGAGCTTTTTGCTTATTGTCGATAATCGTCGCGAGGTATGTGAACCTCTTCCTATCTGTTCTAGCATGATATGTGTATAACTATGTAGTACGGTAGACGTACATGTGCTTAATGTATTTGATTGGTTTGAAACATAAAGTGTTATAACGGCTTTGTGGGAAGTTGGTTATAACAGCTTTATGTAGGTAAGAAAATGCTTTGTGGTTTCAAAGGGTAACTGAATTGACTTATAACTGACTTGATGTGTGATAATAAAGAACTTGACGTATTTTAAAAGAATCATTTTGAAAGAAGAAAAATACTTGGTTTTGAAAACATAAGAGTTATACTAGCTTTATGGGAAGTTAGGTATAACGTCTTAAGAAAGGTAAAGAACATGGTTTACTGATATTTAGAAGATAAGAGACTTGACTTAATATGAATGTTTGTGTGAAACCTCATTCGTGAGTAATGAGTACTTGGTTTTTAAAAGGAATACTGTTTTACTGATTTCGGAAATCGGAATGTGTATCGACAAACCACTGCAGCGTTAATAAAGGAAAATGTGTTGAATAAATGAAGTGTTATATTAAAACCAAGAGAAACCTCCATCCGCATGTAAGCTAAGATGAGACAAAATGATATTACATTCCTAGATCATGGCTGCTTAATAAGATTGATTATAAACAAGAATAACCTACTCCCATATAAGACATATGTTTCTCAAAACGTTTAAAGGAGAATTAGGTTTTAAAGGATTAAAACTATGAACTACGAAACCTTTTCTAAAATGAGAAACTTGAGCATTTGAAATTAGGCAAACTTGGACGTTTGGAAAACAATGTCGTTACTTGATTTCACAAAGATAAGTGTTTTGATTTACTTCAAAAGATAATCACTCTACTTTCATATACTACGTATTGTGTGACTTTTGAAAGTAACGTATCTTTTAAAAAGGTAATGTATGAAGTACTTTGGGGATAGAAACCCAACATATTGACATATAGCGTAAAGTACTTTGAGTTGTGTATGACTTGCCTATGCTTGTTGTGGTGAAACCTGCCTATGCTTGTGATGATAGCCTTTGTTGCAAGTGTTGTATTTCTGTGTTACCGCGTCTCTCAATGGAGGGCCGGTTGACTTGTTGAGAACTTACTTGACGCGTCCGGCGACGCAGAATTCCACGTATGTTTCCATTTTGATTGTTTTCTTGATTGATTAATGTCACATGGACATGTCTACACCGGCTGCACTCCGGATATGTGGCTACGCGCAGGTGGCGAGCACCAGATATTGTTGATTGATGTGACATGGACGTGTCTACACCGATGCAGAATTCCGGGGGCATGTGGCCATGCAGCATTATCATTATTGTTGCATCATGGACATGTTTACACCGATGCAGACCGGCATGCGCCATAATGCGACATGCTTGGTGTTGTGGGCATGAGACCCATAGTTATATTGTAGTAATGACTTTGAGGCGTGAGTCCACGACTTGATCGCTTTGTCCGTGATATCGTATTTTGGTCATCATACATGTCTCCTGCTTTATATAGACTGTTATGATTTAACTACGATTTTCGGGCCACATACTGTACTGTTATCGACTTCTTCGGGGCCGCGTTCACGCCGCAGTAAGTACATCGTTGTCGATCCCCGCTTAGGATCACCTTTCAGATTGGAAGCTCCGTTCCTTCGAGGCTTATCTTTTGGTATGTGTTCCCGAGTTGTAGGTTCTTGTACATTGTGGTGCGCGTGGCCCCGTCCGTCATAGTTGTTGTAAATCTTAAGTGCTGTAGATCGCAAGTGTGGCGGGGTTGTAAAGAAGGATTAAACTGTTCAGGGTTTGTATATATATATGTTGAAAGACAACTGTTTTGGTTGGCCTGTTTATTTATCATGTCACTTGTTTCATAATTATGTTCTATGTTCCGCTGATTTTTCTCTGATGAATGGCTACTTGGGTGCCCGGGCAAGGCACCAGTCACGGTCCCCGGTTCGGGTCGTGACAGGTACCAAGTATGTGAAACTGAAAATACTGTAATGAAATCACATTTCATCATTTTATAAAACCTTTTCGAAATAAGTAAACAGTCATGTCAAGTAAGGGGACGCATATCCCCAGAATAATCACTCACACATAACTATGGGTCTCACGCCCATAATATCACTCATGCCCGTGGAACTCATTCCTCATCGCCAGCTCATGATGTAAAACAACACCCATATGTGAACTCGAACACTAGATCACGCTGCTATCAAACCGATCGCCAAGTAGAATCGCCTATACCGCCCAAAAGCTAGTCATAAAACTTCACGGGCAAGGTACGGAAGCTAATTACCAGATCCAAAAGTTAGCCACGCAACTGGCCGAGGCAAGTACCAAAGCTAACGTACCCTAGCCAACCGTCTCACGAGATATGACCGAGGCAAGTATCTCAAGCTATCTACCAGCAGCCTGCCGATACACGAGAAATGACCAGGACAAGTATCTAAAGTGTGCCTGTAACCACATGTACAAATCAAGCCCGTGATTGTTCGTCACCGCGGCAAGCTTCATGGATTAGCGGTCCATGGACAAATAACAAAACCCTCACAATGACCGCATGCCCCGGCATCTTACCTCGGAAAGCATGGCCATGAAACCATCCTACTGGACGCATGCCCGTGGAACATCCATCGCGTCAGCATGTCCAAAGGAATAACAAGATAATACTCAAAGTGGACGCATACTCGTGGGTCACCCAACGCGTCAGTATGTCCAAAAGAAATAACCAGATAATACTCAATAGTGGACGCATACTCGTGGAAAATCCAACGCGTCAGTATGTCCAAAAATCAATCAGATAACCGGTCCTCCCCGAGAGACACGGTAGCACAGAATCACAACACTTGCACAACAAGGCTATCACAACAAGCATAGGCAAGTTTAATGTACTTTCATTTTATATCAACAATCCGAAATACTACATACTTTCATTCTTTCAAAAAGACCTCTTGTTACGTAAAAGCCACACGATACTAATACTCGTAGTATATAAAGAAAACACGTTTTACTTTTAAAACCGAATTACTTCACCTTCAGAAAATCTTTACAAGGCTTTTAAAATCGCGTACTCTATACTTTTTAAACCAAGTGCTTTTCTTTTAGAACAACATCAAGTATACTATTTTAAAACCCAATTAACTTACTCTTTTCAAAACAATTAACCTATACTTAAATCAAGTTACTTCTCCTTCCAAAACAAGTCGTTATAAGTCAAGTCTCTTATCTTTCAAGATCAAGTCTCTTAACTTTCAAAATCAAGTCGCTTTATCACAAACCAAATCTTTCTTTTATCTTCATAAAGTCATTATAACTAACTTCCCATAAAGCCATTATAACACTTTATGTTTTAAACAAACAAAATTCATTTCACACACGCACGCTCACCGTACTATATAGTTCACAACAATCATGCTCAAGAGTATAGGAAGAATCACATACCTTTTTAGCCTAAACCACAAGCCAAGTCAAGTATGCCGCGCGTAGAAGATCCACTTATAACAACCACAATACATCTATCAACTTCTAGTTCTCTTCGTAGAATACTCTAAATACAAGATTCCTTATTCTACAGAAAATTCGGCAAAGACCTCCCCGCTATCACATAAATCTCCTCCTATCAAGGCCCGCTACTGTGCCAACAACTCCTGTGGATTACACGTCTAACCGGACGTGTTCAATTCTGCTTCACAATAATACTACACAAGTCTACTGTAAGTACAGTCCAATGTAAATACAGTTCAAACCTTTATAATCATCCTTCCAATATAATATACTCAAGTATAACTACTACAACATGTAATATCCAATTACAATAGGGGGACATAGATTATTACCTCGATAAGCCCAAAAATTATCCAAGTTTATAAGTCGATCCTGAGCAACGTTTAGCTCCAATTCCTTACGCTCCAACCCGCTCCAAGCGACCCTTAGAAGTTTCCAACAACTTCTCTAAATACTTCAACCAAGCTAGGAAGATTTTTCTAGGGTTTCACTTTACGGCTATTGGAATAAAGTAGTATTTTCGGGCTCCTAGTATTGAAATAACTTTTGAATACTACTAGGGATACTAGGCCAAGGTATTTGGGATTATACAACAATACACCAAGTATTTTCTATACAAGAGGGGGAGGGTGGACGAAACACGACTAAAGGGAGGGAATATTTTGCTTTGCCTTGGAAACTAACTCAAGTGTGGATGAATTACTCTTCAACCTAAGGGGGTATTTATAGAAGAATCAAGGGTCAAGATCAAGGTAAGTGTAGGGTCAAGATTGGGCCATGTGTGTGTGGGTCCCACCACACCACATGGCCAACGAAAATCCTTGCCAAGTGCCATGGCCATTTCGGCCAAGGGGACAAGTGGCTAGCCACTTGTCCCACCAATTTCGGCCAAGTGACACATGGGGGTGACACGTGTCGCCCCCCGACTCGTGCAAAATATTTCGTCTTCCGAAAATATCCAAAATATCGGAAATCTCAAAAACAAAGCGGGCCCCACAAAACCGTAAATTTCTCCCGTGGGCCCCACGTGACCATTTCCAAAAATAAAATCTCATAATTCTAAAATAATACAAGAAGCCCAAATACCAAATATGGGAATCCAATTCCCATTAACGAACCTTTTTCCTTCACAAAACCCGGAAACTTTTCCGTCGAAAAATCACATCTTTCTTTCTTTCCAAAATTGCTGTCGTATTCTCGTACGTACTTCCTCACATACATACCCTGGAACTACGGGGTATAACATTCTTCCCCCCTTAGAAACATTCGTCCCGAATGTTCCTTCTAAGTCTCCAAACAAACGTGTGTCGGTATAGTCTTCACTACTATACTTACGAAACCAATCACGCCATCAATGGCCATAGTATATCATACAAATCCAAGCCAATGAGGAATCACCTCTAACATCACAAAAAACTCACACCCATGGTCTAAAGGATACTCCCTTCGCATCTTTACTTCACAAAAGAAATGATCACTTCCGTTCTCATAACACATTGTTCGCTTCTCTTCTTACTCGTCGTCCCTTTCTCATACACCCGAACTCTCTATAGTACACGTTCCACACTTCAGTTACCACTTCAATTTCCAAAACCTTGGAGTCACTACCTCCAAACTTGGTCATCTACAAGCCTCTCATTCCCTTAAGGCCATTCCCGGCCTTTACGATCCGATTCTAGTCGAACACATCCACAAACTCATACGATGGCTACCTAAACCTGGGCTTAGTACCCTCGTGACCCTACCACCAAGTGACCACCTCGAACCGACCCCACCCAAAACCGGCTGGGTTGACCCGCGAATGGTCCTCAACCCGACCCATAATCGCACGCACTCTTGTCTCGCTCCTAACAATCTTACATATTCACTTCATAAAAGCTACCACTTCCATCTCACACTACCCATGGAATTTTCCCACAATATATTTCACGCATACCAAGTGTTTCGACAAAGACTAACCGTAAAATCTTTTTCTCAAGACGGCCTTACATCTAAGGTCTCAACGTGTACTATTCTAAGGTTCACACCTTCCATGTCCCCAAACTTATCCTTTCAACTAACCATGTTTTCTAACACATCAATAACACAACGATATCCGCACATAGAACATAATAAGGAGATCATCATAACAAGCATACTAATCTCTAGAGGGTTAAGGATATACCTGAAATCAAATAGGCGGTTCCAAGGATCGCTAGAATTGGGAACTTCCACCACGACCCCTGCCCTGGCTTGCCGGTGTATGAACACCCTGCCTAGCTATCGAAGGCGAAGAACCCGCAATGCATCCCGGCGCCGAGTCTCAACATCCGCGCTACCCCTGGTCGGACAATTCTTCGCTAAATGGCCCTGCTGGCCGCATGTAAAACAAACCCTATAAATACTGCGACATTCCCCCGCATGGGTTTTACCACACTGGCTACACTTAGGTCGGGGTGGCTTCATCTGGCCAGCACCCCAACTCCCGAAACTCGAACCTCGAGCCTTGACCGCCTCCCGAATACTCGAGGCCCCAAGATCGTAGAGACCACTGCATCGGGCGCGCGATAACTAGTCTCGGCCGAGGCGGTCCGCCTCGAAAGTTACCAAAGGACCTGCCGCCCCGGCCTTCTTCTCGGTATTGGTCAATCCGTCGGTCTCCGTGCCTCACACCCTAGTGCATGAGCTCGCATGCGGCAATGTCCATGCCCTGAAGCGATACACCCGAACAAGACTCTGCCAAGTAGTCATCAAGCCCTGTGATGTAGCGGTGCACTCTGTCCTCCATATTAGCTACTAACGCAGGGACATATCGAGCCAACGAGTCGAACTCTACGTTGTACTCCCGAACTGTGCATCCTCCCGCCTCAAAGATCGTAAACTTGTCGCCCGCGTTCTCCTCATCTGCGGAGGCAAGAAATGGCTGAGAAATGCCTCCGAGAACTTGTCCCAAACCGCTGGAGGCGCATGCTCCCCCCGGGACAGCTCCCACGAATCAAACCAGTCGACTGCGGTATCACGCAGCCGATGCGAACCGAAGATCACGGACTCGGGCTCCGAAGCCTTGATCACTCGTGACGATCCTTCAGAATCGACGGATGAACTCCTGCGATCATCCTCGTGCCTCGACCCGTAACTCGCAGCTACAACTCGTAAAATCCCGTAGCCTTAAACTATCCGGACCGGGTGAACTACGGGGCCACTGAATCGAATCGCCGATTCACTTATCCTCGTGTTCGCCACGATCCCGGCGCAGAATCGCCATCTCCTTGTAACCCATCTCCTCGCTTCCAGCCGCTTGACCGAGGCTCGTGTACCGTGGTCTCTGTAGCCACCGCCGCGCTCTAAACTCGCTGGCCGGCGGCGCACGTAACTCGCCGTCAAGCACTATCTCGTGTAATGACCGGCTCGCGCTCGTATTTCTCAGATCTCTACTAGCAGCTCCGCTTTGCCCTTCAGGCCCGGTTGCCTTTGGCGGAGGCATAGCTGTAAAATGAAATACGTCGAGAGGTCCAACTTATAACACGGCTCTAAGGCACGATCTCGTAATGAGAAGAATGGAAACTAATCCTAAATGTCCTGCAGCCTCACGATTATAGATGTGGTGCACAACACACCGATAATCAAGACTCTACTAGACACGGTCAGTAGACACTTTCCGAAGATTAATCGCTCGATACCACTTTTATCACGACCGACTCGCCCGCGATCGTGTCTTACCGGGCACCCTAGTGATACAACATCAGAGAAAATCAGCGAAAATAAAAACTTAAACAGGAAACAAGATACATCATAAGAAAATAGGCCAACCAAAACGGTCGCCTTCATGTATATATATCAAACCGAACAGTTACAATCCTTTACAAACCCTGCCCACAACAGTACTACAGACCTCTAAGAATGTAACAACATCTATGACGGGACAGGGCCCCGCCATACCCATGAATGTACAAGTATCTACAATGACAGGGGACTATACCAAAAAGATAAGCCTCCGGAGAAACAGAGCTTCCTAACGCCGAATCGCGATCCTATGAGCGAGGATCAACAATCGTGTACCTCTACCGCGGATGAACGCAGCCCCGGCGAGGTCGCATACGTGTACCAAGTATGTGAAATTGAAAATAATGTAATGAAATCACATTTCATCATTTTATAAAACCTTTTCGAAATAAGTAAATAGTCATGTCAAGTAAGGGGACGCATATCCCCAGAATAATCACTCACACATAACTATGGGTCTCACGCCCATAATATCACTCATGCCCGTGGAACTCATTCCTCACTGCCGGCAGTTCATGATGTAAAACAACACCCATATGTGAACCTGAACACTAGATCCTCGCGTCGCTATCAAACCGATCGGGCCAAGTAGAATCGCCCTATACCAGTTCCAAAAGCTAGTCATAAAACTTCACGGGCAAGGTACGAAAGCTAATTACCAGATCCAAAAGCTAGCCACGCAACTGGCCGAGGCAAGTACCAAAGCTAACGTACCCTAGCCAACCGTCTCATGAGATATGACCGAGGAAAGTATCTCAAGCTATCTACCAGCAGCCTGCCGATACACGAGAAATGACCAGGACAAGTATCTAAAGTGTGCCTGTAACCACATGTACAAATCAAGCCCGTGATTGTTCGTCACCGCGGCAAGCTTCATGGATTAGCGGTCCATGGACAAATAACAAAACCCTCACAATGACCGCATGCCCCGGCATCTTACCTCGGAAAGCATGGCCATGAAACCATCCTACTGGACGCATGCCCGTGGAACATCCATCGCGTGAGCATGTCCAAAGGAATAACAAGATAATACTCAAAGTGGATGCATACTCGTGGGTCACCCAACGCGTCAGTATGTCCAAAAGAAATAACCAGATAATACTCAATAGTGGACGCATACTCGTGGAAAATCCAACGCGTCAGTATGTCCAACAATCAATCAGATAACCGGTCCTCCCCGAGATACACGGTAGCACAGAATCACAACACTTGCACAACAATGCTATCACAACAAGCATAGGCAAGTTTAATGTACTTTCATTTTATATCAACAATCTGAAATACTACATACTTTCATTCTTTCAAAAAGACCTCTTGTTACGTAAAAGCCAGACGATACTAATACTCGTAGTATATAAAGAAAGCACGTTTTACTTTTAAAACCGAATTACTTCACCTTCGTAAAAATCTTTACAAGGCTTTTAAAATCACGTACTCTATACTTTTTAAACCAAGTGCTTTTCTTTTAGAACAACATCAAGTATACTCTTTTAAAACCCAATTAACTTGCTCTTTTCAAAACAAGTAACCTATACTTAAATCAAGTTACTTCTCCTTTTCCGAAATCAAGTCGTTATACGTCAAGTCTATTATCTTTCAAGATCAAGTCTCTTAACTTTCAAAATCAAGTCGCTTTATCACAAACCAAATCTTTCTTTTATCTTCATAAAGTCGTTATAACTAACTTCCCATAAAGCCATTATAACACTTTATGTTTTAAACAAACAAAATTCATTTCACACACGTACGTCTACCGTACTATATAGTTCACAACAATCATGCTCAAGAGTATAGGAAGAATCACATACCTTTTTAGCCTAAACCACAAGCCAAGTCAAGTATGCCGCGCGTAGAAGATCCACTTATAACAACCACAATACATCTATCAACTTCTAGTTCTCTTCAGAGAATATTCTAAATACAAGATTCCTTATTCTACGTAAAATTCGCAAAGACCTCCCCGCTATTACATAAATCTCTCCTATCAAGGCCCGCTACTGTGCCAACAACTCCTGTGGATTACACATCTAACCTGACGTGTTCAATTCTCGCTTCACAATAATACTACACAAGTCTACTGTAAGTACACCCAATGTAAATACTGATTCAAACCTTTATAATCATCCTTCCAATATAATATACTCAAGTATAACTACTACAACATGTAATATCCAATTACAATAGGGGGACATAGATTATTACCTCGATAAGCCCAAAAATTATCCAAGTTTATAAGTCGATCCTGAGCAACGTTTAGCTCCAATTCATTACGCTCCAACCCGCTCCAAGAGACCCTTAGAAGTTTCCAACAACTTCTCTAAATACTTCAACCAAGCTAGGAAGATTTTTCTAGGGTTTCACTTTACGGCTATTGGAATAAAGTAGTATTTCCGGGCTCCTAGTATTGAAATAACTTTGGAATACTACTAGGGATACTAGGCAAAGGTATTTGGGATTATACAACAATACACCAAGTATTTTCTACACAAGAGGGGGAGGGTGGACGAAACACCACTAAAGGGAGGGAATATTTTTCTTTGCCTTGGAAACTAACTCAAGTGTGGATGAATTACTCTTCAACCTAAGGGGGTATTTATAGAAGAATCAAGGGTCAAGATCAAGGTAAGTGTAGGGTCAAGATTGGGCCATGTGTGTGTGGGTCCCACCACACCACATGGCCAACGAAAATCCCTGCCAAGTGTCATGGCCATTTCGGCCAAGCCACTTGTCCCACCAATTTCGGCCAAGTGACACATGGGGGTGACACGTGTCGCCCCCCGACTCGTCCAAAATATTTCTTCTTCCGAAAATATCCAAAATATCGGAAATCTCAAAAACAAAGCGGGCCCCACAAAACCGTAAATTTCTCCCGTGGGCCCCACGTGACCATTTCCAAAAATAAAATCTTATAATTCTAAAATAATCCAAGAAGCCCAAATACCAAATCTGGGAATCCAATTCCCATTAACGAACCTTTTTCCTTCACAAAAACCGGAAACTTTTCCGTCGAAAAATCACATCTTTCTTTCTTTCCAAAATTTATGTCGTATTCTCGTACGTACTTCCTCACATACATACCCTGGAACTACGGGGTATAACAGTTTGTCACGACCCGACCTCGGGCCCGCGACTGGTGCCTTACCCCGGGCACCCTAGTGATACACCATCAGAGAAAATCAGCGGAAATAAAAACTTAAACATGAAACAAGATATAAAATAAGGAACAGGCTAACCAAAACGGTCACCTTCCTGTATATATATATCAAAACCGAATAGTTACATCCTTTACAAACCCTGCCCACAACAGTACTACAGACCTCTAAGAGTTTTTATAATAACTACGACGGGACAGGGCCCCGCCATACCCCTGAATGTACAAGGACCTACAAACTCAGGGAATCATACCAAAAGATAAGCCTCCGGAGAAATGGAGCTTCCCAATACGCAGAACCGTGATCCTAAGAGCGAGGATCAACAATCGTGTACTCTACCGCGATGAATGCACTTCGAAGGAGGTCAGTACAACAGGTACCAAGTATGTGAAACTGAAAATATTGTAATGAAATCATAACAGTCTATATAAAGTAGGAGACATGTATGATGACCAAACTACAGTACACAAAATATAAGCAGTCATGTCAAGTCAGGGACTCACGCCCTCAAAGTCATCACTCAAATATAACCATGGGTCTCACGCCCATAATATCAATCATGCCCGTGGAATTCCTTCCTCACTGCCGGCAGTCTATGATATGACAACACCAAGGAGTACACATGAACACCAGGTCCCACCTGTGTCATAAGAACCGTACGGGGCAAGTACGAAGGCATAGCTACCAGAACCAACCTGCATCATCAACTGACCGGGGCAAGTACGAAAGCCAACTACCAGATACCTATCGTACCAACAATACTATATAATCAGATCACGGTCGACACGAGGCAAGTACGGCGCGTACTACGGATACCAACCATGCCACGTAGCTGACGGAGGCAAGTACAAAGACCAACTACCAGATACCACCAGCGTCACGAGACTTCGCCATAAAACTGCTATAAAACTAACTCACGAAGCTGACACGAGGAAAGTACGAAGGCCGACTACCAGATACCAACCACGCCACGTAGCTGACGGAGGCAAGTACGAAGACCAACTACCATTTTAAATCCAATAATAAAACCATTCTTTTGTTTTCATAAAGTCGTTATAACTAACTTCTCATAAAGCTATTATAACACTTTATGTTTTAAACCAACCAAGGACAATTTGTCACGACCCGAACCCGGGCCCGTGACTGGTGCCTTACCCGGGCACCTAAGTAGACATACATCAGAGTAACCAGCGGAATATAAAACAAGACATGAAACAATTATGAAATGAGAAACAGTTTATCCAAAAAAAGATTGCCTTCCGGCATGTATATATATACATCAAGAGTGAACAGTTACATCCCCACTTTACAACAGGACTACAGACCTCTAGGAATGTAAACAACTATATGACAGGGCCCCGCCATACCCTGAATGTACAAAATATCTACAACACAGGAGAGCCGTACAAAAGTCGAGCCTCCGAGAAATGGGGCTCGACACTGCAGTAAGGATCCCAAGAACGAGGATCTACCACTGCTTTCCCTTACAGGGCATGAACGCACTCGAAGGAGGTCAAGACAACAGTACCAAGTATGTGAAATCGTAGCATCGAAATGAAATCAAAGCATTTTAAAACCACTTACAAATACAACCAATTTAACCGCACATAGTGCCACAGCATAAACAAGAGCAAAATAGATATAATGTAACTGGTCTTTTCTAGGCCGCTAATGATCAAAGCAAGGTCAATAGCCCATAGTATCATTATGCGTGCCTAATCCTGGAACTCCCGCAGTCCGCATAGGTCACATTGCACCGCATGAGGTATTCTCGATCGGGGTAGCTAACCCGGCATCCTCTCGACTCCCGCATCCGCATTGTCACACGCATCGCATGAGGTATTCCTCGATCGGTAACACACCCGAGTGATCATCCCGAACTCCCGCAGCTCCGCATAGGTCACATGCACCCGCATGAGGTATTCCTCGCATCGAGGGTGGCAAGTCCTCGCATCATAACAAGTCGTGTGTGTGATATAATAGCAAGATAACGCTTATCGCTTAACAACGTAAGCACAACAAGAGTAACCCCTTACACAAACATCACAAGACACTAACACACGTAGCATCATAACATGTTTACTTATCAAACCATCTTACTACACTTTCCAGAGATCAATACAAGACTTTCATACACAAATAAGTAAACTGCTCATTTTATCTTTCTTAAGTCGTTATACTTAACTTCCCATAAAGCTAGTATAACTCTTTAAGCTTTTAAAACCAAGTATTACTTTTCTTTCAAAATGATTCATAACTCTTTTGAAATACTTCAAGATTATTATTATTTAAAACTCAAGTCAAAAGACATCGAGTAAAACCAGCTTTTAGTTAACACACGACGTCACCGTACTATATATATATATATATCAAAATATCATGCTCAAGAGGATAGGAAGAATCACATACCTCCTGGTGAAATCCATCCGCCAAGTCGAATATGTCGCGCAGAGTATCAACCTATAATAGTCAAATACGCCTATCAACGCCTAGACTACTCAGAGAATATTCTAAGCGAGGGTTCTCTATTCTACTAAAATTGGGCAAGACTTCCTACCCACAACTACACAAGTTCATCGCAAATACAAATTCCCATGTAAGTACAGTTCAATTCTCTTTTTTTATACCATCCTTCTATAAATCTTAAACTCATTTCTATACTACTATAGTATGTCATCTCTAATTACAATAGAAGGACAAAGATATTTACCTCGATAAGCCCAAAATTATCCAAGATTAAATGTCGATCCTGAGCAACGTTTAGCTCCTATTCTCGCACGCCCGATAGCTCCAAGAAACCCTCAGAAGTTTCTAAACAACTTCTACTTAATACTTCAACCAACTATGAAGATTTTCCTTAGGGTTTCGTTTTGTGACTAAAGGATATAGAGTAGTATTTCCGGGCTTTTAGTATAGAGGTAACTTTGGAATATAATAAGGGATTTAGGCTAAGGTATTTTGGAATAGTAACTATACTTGAAGACAATATTTCTACCAAGGGAGGGGGGGTGTTTCGGACGAAGGCAACTAAAAGGGGGTGGGGGGGGAGGGAGTTTGGACGAGAACACTACTAGAGGGAAGGATTTTTGGAGACTTGGAAATTGTTTTGTGGATGAAGAAGTCTTGCACTAGAGGGGGGTATTTATAGAACCTTCAATGGCCAAGATTAAAGCAAGTTGAGGGTGTAGATTAGATAGCTTGTGTGAGTGGAGTCTTCCACCAAGTGTCCACCACAATATTGGGACATATGTCCACCACAACATTGGAACATATGTCCACCACAACAATGAACCATGTGGCTATCCACATGGCTCACAAAAACCGTCCAATACCTACTCCCACTAACCCAAAGAAAATATCTTGCAAGACTTGACTATTTGACTTGTCCACTAGCCCACAATTTCGTCCAACCAATGCCACCTAAGGGTGACACATGTCGCCCTCCTATTGGTCCAAAATATTTCATCTCTCGGAAAAAATCCGAAATCGGTTAAAATATTAAAAGCGTAAAATTTCCTTCACAAGGTTTGAAATCTTTTCCGTTGGAAGTTCACATTTTCATCCTTAACCTAATTAGGGTTTGTACAAATGTACGTACGTCCTCACATACATACTCTGGAACTACGGGGTATAACATTTTCCCCTCCTTAGAAACATTCGTCCCGAATGTTCCTTCTAGATTCAATCAAATCATAAACGACATAGCTCCTCACAACTTAAACAATTTGCAAATGCCACACATGGCCACAATAAAACACTCAAGCATATATGATAATTAAAACCAGCAAGTAGGAAAGTGAGTTACCTGGAGGTGTGGGGAAAAAGTGAGGATACTTCTGCCTCATGTCCTCCTCTGCTTCCCATGTCATCTCCTTCGCGGCACGCCCGCCATAAGACCTTGACGGAAGCCACATCCTTTGTCCGTAGTCGCCTAACCTGACGATCGAGTATCGCTATGGGAATCTCCTCATACGATAACCCCTCGGTCACCTGGACATCATCAATCGGGTGCACTCTAGATGGATCTCTGATACATCTCCTCAGCATAGAAACATGAAAAACCGGATGCACTGCCTCCAGATCGGACGGAAGATCCAACTCATAGGCAACCTTGCCTACCCTGCGGACAATCTGATAAGGCCCAATGTACCTTGGGCTGAGTTTCCCTTTCTTCCCGAATCTCATCACACCCTTCATGGGTGACACCTTCAGGAAAACCCAATCATCAACCTCAAACTCCAGATGCCGATGACGATGATCTGCATACGACTTTTGTCGACTATGAGCTGTCAATAACCGCTCCTGGATAAGCTTCACCTTATCCATCGCTCATTGATCAAGTCCGGTCCCACTAATCGCACTCTCGCCATTATCAAACCAGCCTTATCGCGACCGCACTTCCTCCCATACAAGGCCTCATAAGGCGCCATCCGAATACCGGAGTGGTAGCTATTATTATACGCAAACTCTACTAGAGGCAAATGATCCTCCCGCCTACCGGAAGTCAATAACACAGCTCGCAGATATCCTCGTGTTCGATAGTACGCCCGCTGTCCGTCTGGCTCGAGGATGGAATGCGATCGAGGCTCACTGCGTCCCTAATCCCTTCCGGAAAGACCTCAGGTTAGTCGAAATCGGGCTCTCTGTCGATATGATAGAAATAGGACCCCGTGGAGTCTCACGATCTCTCGGATGTAAAGTCCGCATAATCCTCGCAAAAAGTCGCCCCGACCGGAAGAAAGTGGGTTGATTTCACCGGCCGACGATAACCCATATAGAATCATGCTTCCTCTGAGTGCGAGGTAATCCTGTGATAAAGTCCATGTTGATCACCTCCCACTTCCAGGTCGGGATCTCTATCGTCTGCAATAATCCACCAGGCCTTTGGTGCTCTACCTTCACCTGCTGACAACACGGGCACTGAGCCACAAACTCTGCAACGTCCCTCTTCAAGCCATCCCACCAATACACAGATCTGAGGTCGTGGTACATTTTGGTCGACCCCGGATGGATAGAGTAACGCGCGCTGTGTGCTTCCCCTAGAACTCGCCAAGTCCCGCAATATCCGGAACACACAACTCGCTCAAACCTTAGCACCCCATCAAAGCTACCAAAAGGACCCTTCCCCTCACGAAGTTTCGTATCACGATACCGTGTCAAAATCGGATCCTCAAACTGTTGCCTCTTCACCTCCTCGACGATGGAAGACTCGGCAACCTCTCGAACTCGAACCCCACTACTATCAGAATCAATCAATAGGACTCCAAAGCTCGCTAGCTGATGCAACTCGCGGACCATGCCCCTCCTCTCTGGCTGCACATCTGATAGACTCCCCATCGACCTACGACTAAGGGAATCTGCCACAACATTGGCCTTCCCTGGGTGGTACAGGATATCGACATCATAATCCTTGAGTAACTCTAACCACCATCTCTTTCGTAAGTTCAACTCCCTCTGGCTGAAGATATACTGAAGGCTCTTGTGGTCTGTGTAAATATCCACATGAACTCCATACAAATAGTGCCTCCAGATCTTCAAGGCGTGAATCACCGCTGCCAACTCCAAATCATGGGTGGGGTAATTCTTCTCATGCTTCTTGAGCTGCCGAGATGCGTACGCTATAACCTTACCCTGCTACATCAACACACATCCAAACCCGACGCCTGACGCATCACAATACACCACATAACCGTCTGGACCCTCTGGAAGAGTAAGAACTGGGGCGGTCGTCAATATTTCCTTCAGTAGCTGGAAACCCTGCTCACAAGCATCACCATCAAACTTAGCCGCTTTCGAGTCAGCCTAGTCAATGGTGCAAAAATAAGCAAACTTCTCCACGAACCGATAATAACTCGCAAGTCCTGCAAAGTTGCGCACTGCTCGAGTAGTAGGTCTAGGCCAACTCGATCGCCTCAATCTTGGCCGATCCACCCGAATACCATCGGCCCGACAATATGCCCAAGAAAAGCCACCGGCCAACCAAAACTCACATTTGGAAAACTTGGCGCATAACTGCTGGTCTCGAGAACTCTCAAAGATCGCCTCAAATGCTCCGCATGCTCCTCGCTCGAGCGAATAAACCAAGATGTCATCAATGAATACTATCACAACGTATCAAAAATGGCTTGAACACTCGGTCATCAAATCCATAAATACCACGAGCATTGGTCAAACCGAAAGACGTAACTCGAACTCATAGTGCGTGCACGGGTCCGAATGCGACTAGGGACATCCGCCTCTAACTCGCACTGATGATAGCCCGATCGCAGATCAATCTTGAGAAACATCTCGCACTCGCAATGGTCGAACAAATCATCAATCCCGGGAAGAGGTATCCGTTCTTAATAGTCACCTTGTTCACCGTAATCAACACATGCGCAGCTGGCCCCGTCCTTCTTCTTCACGAACAATACCGGCGCTCCCCAGGGAGAAACACTAGGCCTGATGAAGCCCTTCTCCAGCAAAACTCTTAGCTGGTCCTTCAACTCTCTCAACTCGGCAGGTGCCATTCTGTATGGCGGAATGGATATAGGCCGAGTGTCTGGCAGCACATCGATACAAAACTCTATCTCCCTCTCAGGAGGGATACCCGGGAGGTCATCTGGAAACACATCTGGGAACTCTCTGACTACTGAATCGATCAAAATCTTGTACCGCAGCCTCAGTATCAAACACCTGAATGAGATGGTAGATATACCCCTTCTGCACCATCTTCCTAGCCTTGAGGTAAGAAATAAACCTACCCCTCGGCGACACAGTGTTCCCCTCCCACTCAATAACCGGCTCCCCAGGAAATTGGAACCGTACCACTCTCTCCCTGCAGTCTACATTGGCATAGCAAGAGGCTAACCAATCCATACCCATGATCACGTCAAAATCGGTCATATCCAACTCTATCAAGTCGGCTAGGGTCTGACGACTGCATAAAGTCACTGGGCAAGCCCTATATACCCGCCGAGCTGCCACCGAATCACCCACTGGCGTAGCTACCTCGAAAGGGTCTATGGACTCAGGCTCTATCCCTATCCTACTAGCAATATGGGGAGATATATAGGACAGAGTAGAACCCGGATCTATCAAGGCATACACGTCACAACAAGAAACTGATAAAGTACCTGTGACGACATCCGGTGATGCCTCCTGGTCCTGTCGGCTGGACAAGGCATAAATGCGGTTCTGAGGACCGCTAGAACTAGGACCCCTGCCACGACCTCTGCCGTGACCTGCTGGTCCCTGAGCACCCTGCCCTCCGGGGCAAGTAACCATAGGTGAAGAAGACCCGGCGAAAGACCCTGTAGGCTGACCCCTACCATCTGCACTTCCTCTGGTCGGACAGGCTCTCGCATAGTGACCATGCTGGACGCAAGTGTAGCAAACTCCCGAGGTAGTATCACAACTCCCGGAATGGAATCTACCACATCAGACACACAGAGAGGACCTCGATCGGTTAGCACCCCTGCTACCCTAGAAGTTCAAGTCCCGGGCCCCGACCGCCTCGAATACTCTGGTTGTCGAAGATGGTGTAGGAGTGCTCGAGCCGGGCCGTGGTGCAAATCTAGTCCGCCGAGACCGCCCACCGTGAGAGCTACCAAAAGATCTCGCTGCCCCGCCTTCTTCTGGCGATATTCGCCGACCCGCCGCTCTACGCCTCACACCCAGTGCATGAGCTCAGATGCGGCAATGTCCATGCCCATTGAAGAGTTACACCCGAGCAAGACTCGCCAAATAATCATCTAGCCCTGACGTAGCGCACCCCGCCCTCCATATCTCGCTACCAATGCAGGGACATATCGAGCCAACGAGTCGAACTCCACGTTGTACTCCAATCAGGCGCCTCTCTCGCATCAAGATCAAAAATCGTCGGCGTTCTCTTCATCCGTGGAGGCAAGAAATGAGTGAGAAATGCCTCGAGAACTTGTCCCATACCGCTGAGGCGATGCTCTCCCGGATAGCTCGCACGAATCAAACTAGCCGATCGCGTATCACGCGCCGATGTGAACCTAAGACCACCGACTCGGTCTCCAAGCCCCGATCACTTACGATCCGTCAGAGCCGCTTGATGAACTCCTCGCGATCATCCTCGTGCCTCGACCCGTAGAACTCGCGGGCTACAACTCGTAAAATCCCGTAGTCTCAAGCCGCGATCTAGGATGAACCACGGGTGCTCGAATCGGCCTGCGCCCACTTATCTCACGTTCGCCACAATCACGGCAGTAGCCGGGCTATCTCTCAGAAACCCATCTCCTCCGCTTCCAGCCGGGACCGGAGGCGCAGTATCGTGGTCTCGCTGGGCCGGCGGCGTCGTGGAACTCGCCGTCGAGGTATCGCCTCGGGTATAGGCGGGCACGCCTCGTGGCCCCTGTCCTACTAGCGCCTCCTGGCCGCCTTGCCCTTCGGGCCCGGTTGCCTTGCGAGGCATAACTGCGTAAAAGAAATACGTTAGAGGTCCAACTTATAACACGGCCTCTAAGGCACGATCTCAGAGTGAGAAGAATGGAAACCAATCCTAAATATCCTATAGCCTCCGATTATTGTGGTGCACAACACACCGATAATCAAGACTTACTAGATACGGTCTAGACACTTTCCGAGGATTAACTGCTCTGATACCACTTTTGTCACGACCCGAACCCGGGCCCGTGACTGGTGTCTTACCCGGGCACCTAAGTAGACATACATCAGAGTAACCAGCGGAATATAAAATAAGACATGAAACAATTATGAAATGAGAAACAGTTTATCCAAGAAAAGATTGCCTTCCGGCATGTATATATATACATCAAGAGTGAACAGTTACATCCCCACTTTACAACAGGACTACAGACCTCTAGGAATGTAAACAACTATGGCGGGACAGGGCCCCGCCATACCCTGAATGTACAAAACATCTACAACACAGGGAGAGTTGTACCAAAAGTCGAGCCTCCGGAGAAATGGGGCTCCTGAAACCAGAGTAAGGATCCTAAGAACGAGGATCTACCACCTGATTTCCCTTACCTGCGGCATGAACGCAGCCCCCCGAATGAGGTCAGTACAACAGGTACCAAGTATGTGAAATCAGAAGTATCAAATGAAATCAAAGCATTTTAAAACCACTTACAAATACAACCAATTTAACCGCATATAGTGCCACAAAGATAAACAAGAGCAAAATAGATATAATGTAATGGTCTTTTCTAGGCCGCTAATGATCAAAGCAAGGCCAATCGCCCATAGTATCATTATGCGTGCCTAATCTCGAACTCCCGCATCCGCATAGGTCACATGCACCCGCATGAGGTATTCCTCGATCGGGGTAGCTAACCCGCTGCATCCTCCTCGACTCCCGCACCGCATAGTCACATTGCATCGCATGAGGTATTCTCGCATCGGGTAACACACACCCGAGTGATCATCCCGAACTCCCGCACTGCATAGGTCACACGCACCGCATGAGGTATTCCTCGCATCGAGGTGGCAAGTCCTCGCATCATAACAAGTCGTGTGTGTGATATAATAAGAAGATAACCGCTTATCGCTTAACAACGAAGACAACAAGAGTTGTCACAACCCATTCCGGTTCGTGATCGTGCTCACGGCACCCAAGTAGTCATACATCGAGTAATCGAAATATAAAACAAGACATGAAACAGCTTTATAAAATAAGACACGCTTTAAGTGAGAAAACATCGCTTTTCGCATATATATATAAACATGGTTTAGAAGCTACATCCGTCATCGCATAACATGACTATGCACTTAAGGAAATATACAACTATGGCGGACAGGCCCCGCCATACTGATCAGACATAAAACTATCTACAACAGGAGATCATACCTAAAAGTAGAGCCTCGGAAAGGATGGAGCTCCCGACACCAACGTAGAGATCCTAAGAATGTGGATCTAGCACTGCCGCTCTTACCTGAATGAACGGAGCCCCGAAGGAGGTCAAGACAACAGTACTAAGTATATGAAATCAGAAATACTTAAATGAAAACATATCATTTTAAAATCAGTTTGCAAGTATGTATGAAACAACCAGGGACCGCATATAGCTACATCATAAACAAGAGCAACAATAGGTAAATCGTAATGTGCCTTTTCTAGGCCGCGAATGATCAAGCAGGGCCAATTGCCCGTAGTATCACCATGCAAGCCTAATCGACTCTCGAGTCCGCATAGGCCACTCACATAGGCCCGCATAGGTACATAACCCCGCATCGAGGGTAGCTACTCCTGGCATCGCCCCGACTCGTAGTCCGCACGGCCACATAGACCGCATGAGGTATAACCCCGCATCACTAACCCGAACTCCCGTAGCTCGCATAGGTCCCTGGACCCGCATGAGGTATTCTCGAATCACGGTCCTGCATCACCGAGTCTACCCCGCAGACGGAGGCGCTTAACCCCTGTAATATGTCAAGAGGTGAGTGATAGTACACTAACATAACAGCTTATCTTTAAACAACATAAGCACAACAAGAATACTCTCTTATACAAACGTTACAAGACACTAACACACATAGCATCATATCATGTCTACTTATCAAACCATCTTATTATTCTTTTCACAATTCAATATAAGTCTGTTATAAACACATAGGCAAACTGTTTCTTTTATCACTCTTAAGTGGTTATACTTAACTTCCCATAAAGCTAGTATAACTCTTAAGCTTCTGTTTTAAAACTCCATTAGTTCTCTTCTGTAAAAAAAATGATTCAGTATTCTTTTGAAATACTTTTAGTTCTTTATTATTCAGGCTTAAGCCGTGAGGCATTGCCGTAAGTGTTATTCAGGCTTAAGTCAAAGACATTGCCGTAGTTATTATTCAGTTAACACATGTACGCTCACCGCACTACATATATATTGTAAAATATCATGCTTTAGGAAGAATCACATACCTTCTCAAATAAAACCACCGCCAAGTCAATATGTCGCGCAGAGAATCGAATTATAATAGTCGACACGCCTATCAACGCTCGACTACTTTGTAAACAGCTTCAAACAGAGGGTTCTATATCCTACGGAAAATCAAGCACTTCCCTACCCGTGAGCTACTCAAGTTCATCGTGAAAACAGTCCATGTAAGTACGCTTTGATTATTCTTCTTTTCAACCCTTCTATCGTGATAACAGCTCAATTCTATTCTCAGATTATTCTTCTAAGTATCTAATACTTATTCTTATACTACTACAAGAAGTATTCTCTAATTCAAAAGAGGATTAGGATTAGTTACCCTGTAAGCCCAATAATATCCTAGATAAAGTCGCTACTGAGCAAGGTTTTGCTCCTAAGTTGTATGCTCCAGAAACCTTAGAAGTTCTTCACAACTTCTACTAAGTACTAAGGGATTTGGGCTAGGTATTTTGGGCATTATAACAATACAAGAAGGCAACTTTTCTACCAAGGAGGGGGTAGATTTCTACAGTGGGGAAGGCCCTCGCCAAACTTACTCAAGGGGATAGCTTGGACGAACAAGCTTAGGAGAGGGGAGGGTTTTTCAAGACTTGAAGTAATTTGTGGATGAAGAACTCTTCATCTCTGGCGGGTATTTATAGGTCGAAGTGGCCAACCAAGGGCCAAGATGATGCCAAGTGCAAGGCAAGTGTAGGGTGAAGATTTAGGCAAGTGTCCAAACACAAAATATCCTACCAACTCCTTGACTTGTGCAAAGGCACAAAAAACGTGCCACACTTTGTCCAATTCGGCCCAACGGACGATTTCAAGTCCACCAATGGAGGGTGCCAAGTGTCGCCTCCCGCTGGTCCAAAATGTTTCGCCTCTCGGAAAAATCCGCAAAAATTAGAAATGGCATAGCCGAATTTGCCCTACGAAAGTCGTGGAAACGCTTCGTCGGAAAACTATTCGCTTTGTGAGTTGTGCCCAAGAAAAACGCTTTTGTGCCTAAACTTTAAGGCTAGACTTTTTGTACGTATTCCCTTACATACATACTCTGGAAATACGGGGTATAACATTCTCCCCTCCTTAGAAACATTCGTCCCGAATGTTCCTTCCCAAGACAGTTAACGATAAGATTCTTCATAACATAAACAGTTGCAAATGCCACACACGGCCACAGAACAACACTTAGGCATAAACGATAATGAAGATTTACCAGTAGGAAACGTGAATTACCTGGAGGTGTGGGGAATAGGTGAGGATACTTCTGCCTCATGTCTTCCTCAGCTTCCCAAGTCATCTCCTCTCTGAGCTCGTTCCGCCACAAGACTTTGACGGAAGCCACGCCTCGTCCGCAGACGCTTAACTCCGACGATCGATTATCGCTATGGGAACCTCCTCATACGATAACCCTCGGCACACCGACATCGTCAATCGGTGCACTCGATGGATCCCCGATACATCTCTCAAAGATAGATACGTGAAAAACCGGATGCATCGCTTCCAGACGGACGGCAGATTCAACTCATAGGCAACCTTGCCTACCTCGCGACAATCAAACGCCCAATGTACTGGGCCGAGTTTCTTCTTCCCGAATCTCATCACACCCTTCATGGGTGACACCTTTAGAAAACCCAATCATGAATCGCGAACTCAGATGCCGACGACGATGATCTCGATACGATTGGCCGACTCAGCCATCAATAGCCGCCTCGATAAGCTTCACCTTATCCATCGCTCGCTGCACCAACCGTCCCACTAGCCGCACTCGCCCACATCGAACCAACCTATAGGCGACCGCACTTCCTCCCATACAAGGCCTCATAAGGCGCCATCTGAATACTGGAGTGGTAGCTATTATTGTACGCGAACTCAACTAGAGGCAAATGATCCTCCCACTACCTCGGTCGATAACACAGCTCGCAAAGATATCCTCAAGAGTCCGGATAGTGCGCTACCCGCCTGCTCTCGTGGATGGAATGCGACTGTGCTCACCGCCCCTAAACCTCTCGAAAGGACCTCCGGTTAGCCGAACCGGGCTCTTCATCGATATGATCGAAATAGGACTCCATGCACCGACGATCTCTGATGTAAAGTCCGCATAATCCTCACCGAAAAAGTCGCCCCGACGGGAAGAAAGTGGGCTGATTTCGCCACCGCCGACGATAACCCATATAGAATCATGTCTCTCCGAGTGCGAGGTAATCCCGTGATAAAGTCCATGTTGATTACCTCCCACTTCCGTGTCGGGATCTCAATCGTCAGAATAAACCACCGTGCCTCCGTGCTCTACCTTCACCGCCGACAACACGCACCGAGCTACGAACTCGCAACGCCCCTCTTCAAGCCATCCCACCAATACACAGATCTAAGGTCGTGGTACATCTTGGTCGACCGGATGGATAGAGTAACGCGCTACCGTGTGCTTCCCAAGAACTCCGCCAAGTCCTCAAACATCCGAACATACAACCCGCTTCAAACCTTAGCACCCCATCGTGCTACTCAAAAGGACCCTTGCCTCACGTAAGAGTCAGATCACGATATCGAATCAAAGCCGATCCTCAAATGTTGCCTCTTCACCTCCTCGACGATGGAAGACTCGCAACCTCACGAACTCTAACCCCACCGCTATCGTAATCAATCAAACGGACACCAAGGCTCGCTAATCGATGCAAATCACGAACCATGTCCTCCTCTCTACCGCACATCCGATAGGCTCCCATCGACCTACGACTAAGAGCATCCGCCACAACATCGCCTTCCGGGTGGTACAGATATCAACATCGTAATCCTTAAGCAACTCTAACCACCGCCTCGCCGTAAGTTCACCTCCTCCGTCAAGATATACCGAGGCTCTTGTGGTCCGTAAAAATATCCACGTAAACCCCATACAAATAGTGCCTCCAGATCTTCAAAGCGTGAATCACACCGCCAACTCCAAATCATGGGGGTAGTTCCTCGTGTTTCTTCTTCACCGGATGCATATGCTATAACCCCGCCATGCCGCATCAACACACATCCCAACCCGATGCTCGGCGCATCACAATACACGACATAACCATGGACCCTGGAAGAGTAAGAACGGGCGTCGCCGCCTCTCTTTCAAAGAATCGGAAACCCCGCCACAAGCATCACCCATCAAACTGGCCGCTTCGAGTCACCCTAGTCAATGGTTGTCACACCGGACTGGCCCTGGATCGTGCCTTACCTCGCACCCTAGTGATACAACATCGAGAAAACCAATGAAAAATAAAACATGAGTCATGAAACAAGAGATATAATAATAAACAAAGCAACCAAAACGGTTGCCTTCAAGATATACATAAAACTCGAACAGCTTTAATCTTTACAACCCCGCCACAACAAGATTACATGCACTTAAGATTTACAACGACTATGACGGACAGTGGCCCCGCCATACCCCGAATGTACAAGAACCTACAACTCAGTGGAAACACATACCAAAAGATAAGCCTCCGAGAAACGGAGCTTCCTAATATGTCGAATCGTGATCCTATGGCGAGGATCCACGGCCGATGTACTTCTACCGCGCAGATGAACGCACCGGGCGAGGTCAAGATAACAGTACCAAGTATGTGAAATCAGAAATATCAGAAATGAAATCATACTAGTCTATATAAAGCAGAGACATGTATGATAACCAAACTACGATCACAACATAAAAGCGAATATGTCCACTGTGACTCACGCCTCAAGTCATCACTCAAATATAACTGGGTCTCACACCCACAACATCAATCGTGTTCGATCACGGCCGCATGCCCCTAATCTCGTGACGGTAGACATGTCCATGATGCAACAATAATACCAATGCCCCATGGCCACATGCCCCGAATTCTACCTCGTGTAGACACGCCCACGTGACATTAATAATAATATATTGGGTGATCAACCCCGCCGCATGGCCACATGCCCCGATTCTACTCGTGTAGACATGTCCATGTAACCACCATAAGACAAGAATCAAAATGGAAACATACCCGTGGAATTCTCCGTCGCCAAAGACGCCCAAGTAAGTTCTCAATAAGTCAACCGCCTCTATCGAGAGACGCCAGAATACGTAAATACAACACTTGTACAACAAAGGCTATCATCACAAGCATAGGCAAGTTTCACACAACTCAAAGTACTTTCACATAAGTCACACAATACCGTAGTATAAACATCGTGACTATCTTTTAAGTAAACAAGACACTTCCCTTTGTAAAATCAAGTAACAACATTATTTTCCAAACGCTCAAGTTTGCCTAATTTCAAATGCTCAAGTCACTTATTTTGGAAAGGTTTCATAACTCATAGTCTTAATCTCTTTTAAAACAATCGAGTAACATATGTCAATATGCGAGTAGTTTATTCTTGTTTATAACGATCTTATTACAAAGAACCATGATCTAGAAAATGTAATATTATTTTGTCTCATCTTAGCTTCTATGCATGGAGGTTTCTACCGGTTTTAATACAACACATCATTATTCAATACATTTTTCTTTATTAACGCCGCAATGGTCCTGTCGATACACATTCGATTCCCAAATCAAGAAACATTATCCCTTTAAAACCAAGTACTCATTACTCACGAATGAGGTTTCACACAACATCCATATTAAAACAAATAAGTTAAGTCTCTTAACTTCTAACATCAAGAAACCATTTTCTTACCTACATAAAGCTATTATAACCAACTTCCCATAAAGCCGTTATAACACTTTATGTTTAAACCAAACAAATACACTTAGTACTGCACGTCACCGCACTACATAGTTACACACATATCATGCTAGAACAGATAGGAAGAGGTTCACATACCTCGCGAGTATCGACAATAAGCAAAATGCTCCAAGTACTACAACCTTGCTAGCCCTTTCCACTCCTCAAGTAGAATACGCTACTCTTAGTACTTTCACCTAAAAAGGTCACAAACGTCTATTAACTTCAAAACACAAGGTTCAATTTCTACGTAAAATTCAAAGACTCCCCACAACAGCGTAAACCTCCTCTCTATCGAGGCCGGCCACCAAGCCAACCAGTGGGGGTTTACACGCCTAACCTGACGTGTACCAATCTACTACACAACAATGCTACACAAGTTCATCAGAATACACCCTATGTAATTACGATTCGCTTCTTTCTTTAAATTCAGCTTAAGTCAAAAGACATTGCCGCACAATAATGTTCGTTCTATATATAGTATACCTCAACTATATATTCCTACTACATGTAATCTCCAATTACAATAAGGGACAAGAATATTTACCTCGACAAGCCCAAAATTATCCAAGTTATAATGTCGATCCCGAGCAAGGTTTAGCTCCTACTCAGGCGCCCAATCCGCCTCCAAACAACCCTTAGAAGTTCTAACTAACTTCTACTCAAATACTTCAACCAACTATGAAGATTTCCTTAGGGTTTCGGTTTGAGACTAAAAGGACAAAAGGTAGTATTTCCTGCTCTACGATAGAGGTAACTTTTGGAATACAACAAGGTAAAGGCTAAGGTATTTTGGGCATTATAACAATACTCGAGAGTATTTCTACCAAGAGTGGGTGTATTATACGAAACAACTAGGCTAGGGGTACCCCACTGGCTAGCACCACAAAGGGGGAGGCTCTCGGCCACAAGGCCACCTCAAGGGGAGGGGAAGTCTTAGGACGAGAACACACTCAAAGGGGAGGGAGAGGGACTCAAGACTTGGAAGATTTTAGAATGGATGAAGTCTTCAAGCTTGTGGGTATTTATAGCACAAGCCAAGGCCAACCAATGGCCAAGATCAAGCCATGTGCAAGGCAAGTGTAAGGCCAAGATCAAGCCAAGTGCACCCTAGTCCCTACTCCTTAAAACCCTCACAAATATCTACACAAATATCAACCACCAACTTGCCCTTCAATCGCCAAGTCACGCCCACTTGTTTCATTGTGAGGTGACACACGCCACCCTCCCGCTGGTCCAAAATGTTTCGCCTCTCGAAAAATCCGCAAAAATAAGAAAAGACATAGCCGAATTTTCCTCGCAAGTTATGTAAAACGCTTCACAAAAACGACTTAACCAAAGTCAGGCACAAATGTCATTCGGCTACTTACCTAGGCGGGGTGACACGTGTCACCCTCCTATCGCCCTCATAAAACGCCTTCCAAAAATATCCACAATGGCCAAAATCTCAAAACAAAGTGGGCTCCTACAAAATCAGAATTTCTCCCGTGGGCCCCACGTGACCATTTCCAAAATAAAATTCCATAATTCTAATATAATCTAAGAAGCCCAAATTCCAAACTGGGAACCCACCCTTCAACGAACATTTTTCCTTACAAAAACCGGAAACTTTTTCCGTGGAAGAATCACCTCTTTCTTCCTTTCCAATTTTTCTCTGTCGTGCTCTCGTACGTACGTCCTCGCATACATACCCTGAGAATACGGGGTATAACATTCTCCCCTCCTTAGAAACATTCGTCCCGAATGTTCCTTCTCAAGACGGATATCGATGAAGTTCCTCTAACAAGTTGTCAACGCCACAACTCGCCACAAATAACACACGCTCTTCTTCCTTCCTTACTCGTCGTGCCCTTCTCGAACACTTGAACTCTCCCAAGACGTACCATACTTCACCATTACTCGCTCCCAAAATCTCCGAGTCACTACCTCCAAACTTGGTCATCTTACTAACCTCAAACTTCCTTAAGGCCATTCCCGCCTTTACGAACCGCTCGTCGAACGCGCCCAAGAACTCATACGATGATCATACAAACTTGGGCCTAGCATCCTCGTGACCCTACCACCGGCGACCACCCAGAACTGACCCCACCTTAATCCGGCCACGGTTGACCCAGATCACGCCCTCAACCCGACCCACAATCGCCAAGCCCTCGCTCCCGACACGGAACAATCTCGCTAAGTCACATCATGAAAGCTACCACTTCCATCTCACACTACCCATGGACTTATCACACAAATAAAACCCACGATACTACGACTCGATAAAGGTC
This sequence comes from Przewalskia tangutica, assembly GCA_029844215.1. NCBI lineage: Eukaryota > Viridiplantae > Streptophyta > Magnoliopsida > Solanales > Solanaceae > Przewalskia > Przewalskia tangutica. The sequence continues at coordinate 43,021,679 of CM056733.1, forward strand.
AAACATAAAACGAATCTTTTACTCAAGACGACCTTACCTCTAAGGTCTCAATCGTGATACCAGTGGTTCACACTTACCATGCCCCCATACTTACCCTTCTTCAATAACTGTGTGTCTAAATCACATTTAGCACAAAGCTATCCGAACATAACACTAAAACACATCAAGATACAAAACTCTAGAGGGTTAAGGATATACCTGCTTCTACCGCTTAATCACAAACTCGCAGGCATACCAGCGTGGTGATGAACCACCATCGATCCTCGGCGTCGAGTCGAACATCCGTGCTACCCTTGGTCGGACAGCCTCGCAAATGGCCCCGCTGGCCGCAAAATAGCAAGCTCCTGGCACCACGACACTTCAAATGCGGTCTACCACATCGACCACACCGAGGTAGGGTGACCGATCTCGCCAACACTTACTTCCTCGAAACTCAACCTCGAGCTCGACCGCCCCCGAATACTGATGCTCAAGGTTGTGGAGGACCACTCGACCGGCGGAGGTACAAAACTAGTATGCCGCCGAGGCGGTCCGCCGAAAGTCACCAAAGGACCTCGTTGTTCTCGCCCTCTTCGCGATTCGTCATTCCGCCGACCTCTCCGCCTCACATCCTGCATGAGCTTGCAGACGGGCAATGTCCATGCCCTACCAAGAGCTACACTCGAACAAGCCTCGCAAGCAATCATCTAATCCGTGACGTAGCGGTGCACTCTATCCTCCATGGTTGCCACTAAAGCGGGACATACCGAGCCAACGAGTCAAACTCCACGTTGTACTCCGAATCAGACGCCTCTGCCTCAAAGATCACAAATCTGCGCCGCGCCTCTCATCTGCGGAGGCAAGAAGTGAGTGAGGAATGCCTCTGAGAACTCGTCCCATACTGCTGGGAGCGTATGCTCTCCCCGGGACAATTCCCATGAATCAAACCAGTCGACTGCGGTATCACGCAGCCGATGCGAACCTAAGACCACCGACTCGGTCTCCGAAGCCTTGATCACTCATGACGGTCAGAATCGCCGGATGAACTCCTCGCGATCATCCTCGTGCCTCGACCCATAAAACTCGCGGCTACAACTCGTAAAGTCCCGCACCTCAAACTATTCGCCGGGTGAACCATCGTGCTATCAAATCGAATCGAATCACGTGATCCACTTATCTCATATCTCGCCACGACTCGACCAAAGAATCGCCATCTCCTTGTAACCCATCTCTCTCGCCTGCACTATGGACCGAGGCTCGTGTATCAGGTCTCAGCAGCCACCGCCGCGCTCTAAACTCGCTGGGCCGGGCGCCACAAAACCCGCCGTCAAGCACAACTCGTATCGTCCGGCTCGCGCTGCATTCTCTCAGATCTCACTAGCAAGACTCCTGGCTGTCTTGCCCTTCTGGCTCGTGTTTGCGCGAGGCATAATCGTAAAAACGAGATACGTCGAGGGGTCCAACTTACAACATGCCTCTAAGGCACGATCTCGTAATGAGAAGAATGGAAACTAATCCTAAATGTCTTATAGCCTCCGATTATAGATGTGGTGCACAACACACCGATAATCAAGACTCTAATAGACACGGTCAGACACTTTCCGAGGACTAATCGCTCGATACCACTATGTCACACCCCGACTGCCCGTGGATCGTGCCTTACCCTGCACCCTAGTGATACAACATCGAGAAAACCATGGAAAATAAAACATGAGTCATGAAACAAGAGATATAATAATAAACAAAGCAACCAAAACGGTTGCCTTCAGATATACATAAAACTCGAACAGCTTTAATCTCTTACAACCCCGCCACAACAAAGATTACATGCACTTAAGATTTACAACGACTATGACGGACAGTGGCCCCGCCATACCCCGAATGTACAAGAACCTACAACTCAGTGGAAACACATACCAAAAGATAAGCCTCCGAGAAACGGAGCTTCCCAATATGTCGAATCGTGATCCTATGAGCGAGGATCCACGCATCGATGTACTTTCTACCGCAGATGAACGCAACCCCGAAGGCGAGGTCGCATAACAGTACCAAGTATGTGAAATCAGAAATATCAGAAATGAAATCATACTAGTCTATATAAAGCGTGAGACATGATGATAACCAAACTACGCTCACAACATAAAAGCAAATATGTCCATGTGGACTCACGCCTCAAGTCATCACTCAAATATAACTATGGGTCTCACACCCACAACATCAATCGTGTTCGCATCACGGCCGCATGCCCCTAATCGTGACGGTGTAGACATGTCCATGATGCAACAATAATACCAATGCCCCACGGCCACATGCCCCTAATTCTACCCTGTAGACACGCCCACGTGACATTAATAACAATATATCGGGTGATCAACCCTGCCGCATGGCCACATGCCCCCGGAATTCTACCTCGGTGTAGACAAGTCCATGTTACCACCAAAAGACAGTACTCAAAATGGAAACATACCCGTGGAATTCTCCACACCGCCAAAGACGCTCCAAGTAAGTTCTCAACAAGTCAACCGGCCCTCTATCGAGAGACGCGGTAACACAGAAATACAACACTTGTACAACAAAGGCTATCATCACAAGCATAGGCAAGTTTCACACAACTCAAAGTACTTTCACATAAGTCACACAATACCCGTAGTATAAACATCGTGACTATCTTTTTAAGTAAACAAGACACTTCCCCTTTTGTAAAATCAAGTAACAACATTATTTTCCAAACGTTCAAGTTTGCCTAATTTCAAATGCTCAAGTCACTTATTTTGGAAAGGTTTCATAACTCATAGTCTTAATCTCTTTTAAAACAATTGAGTAACATATGTCAATATGTGAGTAGTTTATTCTTGTTTATAACGATCTTATTACAGCAGCCATGATCTAGAAAATGTAATATTATTTTGTCTCATCTTAGCTTCTATGCAGATGGAGGTTTCTACTGGTTTTAATACAACACATCATTATTCAATACATTTTTCTTTATTAACGCTGCAAAGGGTCTTTCGATACACATTCGATTCCCAAATCAAGAAACATTATCCCTTTAAAAACCAAGTACTCATTACTCACGAATGAGGTTTCACACAACATCCATATTAAAACAAATAAGTTAAGTCTCTTAACTTCTAACATCAGTAAACCATTTTCTTACCTACATAAAGCTATTATAACCAACTTCCCATAAAGCCGTTATAACACTTTATGTTTAAACCAAACAAATACACTTAGTACCGTGACGCCCACCGCACTACATAGTTACACACACATATCATGCTAGAACAGATAGGAAGAGGTTCACATACCTCGCGTAGTATCGACAATAAGCAAAATGCTCCAAGTACTACAACCTTGCTAGCCCTTTCCACTCCTCAAGTAGAATACGCTACTCTTAGTACTTTCACCTAAAAAGGTCACAAACGTCTATTAACTTCAAAACACAAGGTTCCATTTCTCGTAAAAAAATTCGGCACACTTCCCCGCAACAACAGAAACCTCCTCCTCTATCGAGGCTACCAAGCCAACTGCGGGGTTTACACGCCTAACCGGACGTGTACCAATCTACTACACAACAATTCTACACAAGTTCATCAGAATACACCCATGTAATTATTCGATTCTCTTCTTTAAATTCAGCTTAAGTCAAAAGACATCACGCACAATAATGTTCTTCTATATATAGTATACCTCAACTATATATTCCTACTACATGTAATCTCCAATTACAATAAGGGGACAAGAATATTTACCTCGACAAGCCCAAAATTATCCAAGTTATAATGTCGATCCTGAGCAAGGTTTAGCTCCTACTCCGTGCGCTCCAATCCGCTCCAAACAACCCTTAGAAGTTCTAACCAACTTCTACTCAAATACTTCAACCAACTATGAAGATTTCCTTAGGGTTTCGGTGTTATACCCCGTATTTCCAGAGTATGTACGTGAGCGCGTACGTATTATAATTTGAGCCTTAAAGTTGGCTAGTTTCGAAATTTGTACACAACACCCGATTAGAGTCGTTTTTCGACGAAATGTTTCATTAGCTTCGTAGGGAAAATTCCGGCTATGTCATTTATAATTTTTGCGGATTTTTCCGAGAGACGAAACATTTTGGACCAACGAGAGGGCGACACTTGTCACCCTCTAATTGGAAGGAGTGGACGGACGAAAGTGGGAAGGTTGGCACGTTTTTGTTGCATTATTTTTGGTCAAGGAGTTGGTAGGATATTTTGGGTAGATGGATTAGGTTGCACATGGCTTAATCTTGACCTTACACTTGCCTAACACTTGGATGGATCTTGGCCATTGGTTGGCCTTCACTTGACCTATAAATACCTCTAGTTGAAGACTTTCTTCATCCAAAACTTGAGCAATCTAACTAAGTCTCAAAATACTCCTCTCCTCGAGCTGGCCCACCACACCCCTCCCCTTTGAGAGCCCTCGCCGAGAGCCACCTCCTCCCTTTGAGGTGTTTTGCCGTGGGTACCCCCCCCTAGCCTAGTTGTCTCGTATAAATACCCCTCTTTGTAGTATAGAAATACCCTCCAAGTATTGTTATAATGCCCAATTACCTTGGCCCAAATACCTTGTAGTATTCCCAAGGTTACACTTATACAAAAGCCCAGAAAATACTATTATACTTACCTCAGTCACAAAAATGAAACCATAAGAAAATATTCACCCGTAGTTGAAGTTATAAGTAGAAGTTGGTTAGAACTTCTAAGGGTTGGTTGAGCTGGTCAAGCGCACGGAGTAGGAGCTAAACCTTGCTCAGGATCGACATATAAACTCGGATAATTTTGGGCTTATCGAGGTAAACATTCTTGACCTTCTGTTGTAATTGGAAATTACATATTGTAGGAATATATAGTTGAAGTATACTATATATAGAACTGAACATTATAATTGTGCGGCAATGTCTTTTGACTTAAGCCTGAATGATACTTACGGCAATGTCTTTTGACTTAAGCCTGAATTTAAAGAAGAGAACTGAACTGTAATTACATAGGACTGTATTACAGTAGACTTGTGTAGCATTACTGTGTAGTAGAATTGTACACGTCCGGTTAGACGTGTTAACCCCCCCCTGGTTGGCTTGGTAGCCGGCCTCGATAGAGGAGGAGATTTACGCTGTTGCGGGGGGGGGGGGAGGTGCTGCCGAATTTTCTGTAGAATATTCTACGTCGGGATCTAAAGATATTAATAGACGTTTGTGGCCTTTATAGGTGAAAGTACTAAGAGTAGCGTATTCTACTCGAGGAGTGGAAAGGGCTAGCAAGGTTGTAGTACTTGGAGCTTTTTGCTTATTGTCGATAATCGTCGCGAGGTATGTGAACCTCTTCCTATCTCTTCTAGCATGATATGTGTGAACTATGTAGTACGATAGACGTACATGTGCTAAATGTATTTGATTGGTTTAAAACATAAAGTGTTATAACGGCTTTATGGGAAGTCGGTTATACCAGCTTTTTGTGGATAAGCAAATACTTTGTGGTTTCTAAAAGGTAACTGATTTGAATAATAACTGGCTTGATATGTGTTAATAAAGAACTTGAAGTATTTCAAAAGATTTATGAATCGTTTTGAAAGAATGTGTAGTACTTGGGTTTTGAAAACTTAAGAGTTATACTAGTTTTATGGGAAGTTAGGTATAACGGCTTAAGAATGTTTTACTGATTTTCGGAAATCAGAATGTGTATCGACAAACCACTGCAGCGTTAATAAAAGGAAAATGTATTGACTAATGAAGTATTATTAAAACCAGTAGAAACCTCCATCTGCATAGAAGCTAAGATGAGACAAAATGATATTACATTTCCTAGATCATGGCTGCTTAATAAGATTGATTATAAACAAGAATAACTTACTCACATATAAGACATATGTTTCTCAAAACGTTTAAAGGAGAATTATGTTTTAAAGGACTAAAACTATGAACTACGAAACCTTTTTCTAAAATGAGAAACTTGAGCATTCGAAATTGGGCAAACTTGAACGTTTGGAAAATAAGGTTGTTACTTGATTTTACAAAGGAAAGCATTTTGGTTTACTTAACAATGTTAGTCACTCCAATTTTATACTACGGGTATCGGGTGACCTTTGTAAAAGAAATGGATCTTAAAAGGAATTTAACGGACGTAGTACTTTAAGGTTACAATCCGGACTTTGACATAAAATGAAAGTACCTTGAGTCGTGTGTAACTTGCTTATGCTTGTTGTTATGAAATTTGACCATGTTACGTGTGATAGCCTTGTTGTGCAAGTACTGTGTTCTACTCGACTACCGGGTCATCCGGGAATGTATTTCACTTGATTACCGGGTCATCCGGGAATGTATTTCACTTGATTACCGGGTCATCCGGGAATGTATTTCACTTGATTACCGGGTCATCCGGGAATGTATTTCACTTGATTACCGGGTCATCCGGGAATGTATTTCACTTGATTACCGGGTCATCCGGGAATGTATTTCACTTGAATACCGGGCCATCCGGGAATGTATTTCACTTGATTACCGGTTCATCCGGGAATGTATTTCACTCGACTACCGGTTCATCCGGGAATGTATATCACTTGACTACCGGTTCATCCGGAATGTATTTCATCGACTAGGTTCATCCGGGAATGTATTCCACACGCTTCTATATTGGGTCCATAAGATGGGCCGAGACCGTTATACGTATCACATGATTTGTACCTAGGCTGGCAGATGAGGAAGAAGTTCCACGGGCGTGAGGATGACTTTGAGGCGTGAGTCACGACTTGACATGATCGCTTATATGTTGTGAATCGTAGTTTGGTTATCATACATGTCTCCGCTTTATATAGACTATTATGATTTCATTCACGATATTTCTGATTTCACATACTTGGTACTGTTATCGACCTCCTTCGGGGCTGCGTTCATCCGCATGAGTAAAAGGTACTTATTGTCGATCCCGCTTAGGATCACCTTTGGCGTATTGGAAGCTCCGTTCCTTGGAGGCTTATCTTTTGGTATGTTACCTCGAGTCAGTAGATGCTTATACATTCGTGGTATGGCGGGGCCCCGTCGTCATAGTTTGTAAAATCTTAAGTGCATGCCTGTTGTGGCGGGGTTTGTAAAAGGATAACTGTTGGGTATTTATGTATATATGATGAAGGCAAGCTGTTTTGGTTGCTTTGTTTATTTATCTTTTCTCTTAATTCATGTTCATGTTTTTATTTCACTGATTTTCTCGATGTTGTATCACTAGGGTGCCCGGTAGGCACGATCACGGGCCGGTTCGGTCGTGACATTGGTTTGAGACTAAAAGGACAAAAGGTAGTATTCAGGCTCTGTATAGAGGTAACTTTTGGAATACAACAAGGTAAAGGCTAAGGTATTTTGGGCATTATAACAATACTGGAGAGTATTTCTACCAAGAGGGGGTGTATTATACGAAACAACTAGGCTGGGGAGGGTACCACGACTAGCACCATGAGGGGAGGGAAGCTCTCGGCCTGAGGCCACTCGAGGGGAGAGGGGAAGGCTTATGTTATACCGTATTTCAGTATGCGTGAGGCGCACGTATAATAATTTGAGCCTTAAAGTTGGCTAGTTTCGAAATTTGTGCACAAGTGCCGAAAAGAGTCGTTTTCTGACGAAACGTTTCCACCGCTTTTGTAGGGAAAATTCCGGCTATGTCATTTTTAATTTTTGCGGATTTTTCCGAGAGACGAAACATTTTGGACCAACGGGAGGGTGACAAGTGTCACCCTCACATTGGCTCGAGTGGACGGCAAAAGGGACGAACAAGGTGGCTTGTTTTGTCTTGGAGTTGGTAGGATATTTTGTGTGCAAGTTGGCTTAGGACACTTGCCCAAATCTTGGCCTTACACTTGCCTTGCACTTGGCATAATCTTGGCCATTGGTTGGCCATCCCTTGACCTATAAATACCCCTCTTATGTTGATGAACTTCTTCATCCAAAAATCCTTTCTAAGTGTTAAAATCTCTCCCCCCCTTAAGTGTAGTTCTCGTCCAAATCACCTCCCTTTGTGAGCCCTTGGCGAGAACCACCCCTCCCTTTGTGGTGTTTGGCCGTGGGTACCCACTGCCTAGTTGTTTTCGTATAATACCCCCCTTTTGTGGTATAGAAATACTCTCCTAGTATTGTTATAATGCCCAAAATACTCTAGCCCATATACCTTATAGTACTTCCAAAGTTACCTCTATACGTAGAGCCCGGGAAATACTATTATACTTCCTCACCAAAAACAAAACCCTAAGTAAATCTTCACCCGTAGTTGAAGTTATAAGTAGAAGTTGGTTAGAACTTCTAAGGGTTGTTGGAGCGGATTGAGCGCCGGAGTAGAGCTAAACCTTGCTCAGGATCGACATATAAACTCGGATAATTTTGGGCTTATCGAGGTAAACACTCTTGACCTTCTATTGTAATTGGGAATTACATGTTGTAGGAATATATAGTTGATGTATACTATATATAGAACTGATTATAATTGCGGCAATGTCTTGCGACTTAAGCCTGAATTTAAAGAAGAGAACTGTAATTACATAGGGTGTATCTGATGAGACTTGTGTAACATTACTTGTAGTAGAATTGTACACGTCCGGTTAGGCGTGTTAACCCCTGGTTGGCTTGGTAGCGGCCTCGATAGAGAGGAGATTTCTGTTGTTGCGGGGAGGTCACAATTTTCGTAGAATATGGAACGATGAGATCTAGATGTTAATAAGCGCCTTGTGGCCTTATAGGTTGAAGTACTACGTGTGGTGCGATCTACGTGGCTTAAGGAGTAGCCAGCGGTTTGAAGTACTTGAGCGTTTTGCTATTAGTCGGCACTCGTCGCGAGGTATGTGAACCTCTTCCTATCTCTTCTAGCATGATATGTGTGAACTATGTAGTACGGTAGACGATACGTGTGTTAACGTGTTTGATTGTTTTTAAAAAATAAATTGTTATAACGGCTTTATTTGAAGTTTGTTATAACGACTTTATGTAAATAAGAAAATACTTTGTGGTTTTAAAGGTAATCGATGTGAATTATAAGCGGCTAGTTATAATAAAGAACTTGATGTATTTCAAAAGATTTATAAATCGTTTTGAAGGGAGAGTAACACTTGGTTTTAAAGGTTTTAAAAAGAGTTATACTAGAATATTGTAAGTTAGTTATAATGTCTAAAGAAATGTAAACAAAATGTTTTACTGCTGTTAGAAGTTAACAGAATTGATCTTATAAGATAAGAGACTTAACTTATTTGTTTTAATGTGGATGCTTGTGTGAAACCTCATTCGTGAGTAATGAGTACTTGGTTTTATTTAATGGGATAAGGTTTCTTGATTTCGAATCGAATGTGTATCGGCTGGACCAACTGCGGCGTTAATAAAGGAAAATGTATTGAATAATGAAGTATTGTATTAAAACCAATGAAACCTCCATCCGCATGAAGCTAAGATGAGACAAAATGATATTACATACCCTAGATCATGGTCGCTTAATAAGATCGATTATAAACAAGAATAAACTACTCACATATAAGGCATATGTTTCTCAAATCATTAAAGGAGAATTATGTTTTAAAGGATTAAAACTATGAACTACGAAACCTTTCGAAAATGAGAAACTTGAGCATTTGAAATTAGGCAAACTTGAACGTTTGGAAAATAAGGTTGTTACTTGATTTTACAAAGGAAAGCATTTTGTTTATTTAACAATGCTCGTCACTCTATCTTTTATACTACGGACATCGGGTGACTTTTATAAAAGGAATGGATCTCTTTAAAAGGAATTTAACGTACGTAGTACTTTAGGAGTTAAAACCGGACTTTGGCATAAAATGAAAGTAACTGAGTTGTGTAACTTGCCTATGCTTGTGTTGTGTAACTTGCCTATCTTGGTTGGTGTGTAACTTGCCTATGCTTGTGTTGTGTAACTTGCCTATGCTTGTTGTTGCGTAACTTGCTTATGCTTGTGGTGATAGCCTTGGTTGTGCAAGAATGGTTATTTTATGGACTAGCTCTCCATGAGGTTTCTTACTGTTCGGCCTTGGTCACGGTGGTCGGCTCTCGTACTTGCCGTCTCATGGTGATTCGGCCTTGGTACGTGGTCACCTCGACTTGCCCGCTCGATTATAGTGACGAAGTCTCGTGTCTGACCTTGGTCCCCGTGGTCACCCTCGTACTTGCCCCGGTCGGCTACGTGACCGGCCGTATCCGTGAGTCGGCTCTCGACTTGCCGTGCCGGCCGTGTTTTGGTTGCATTATATTATTGGTACGGTCGGATCTGGTAGTTATACTTGTCTATACGGTTTTTATGACACAGTGGGACTCGGTGTTCATGCATACTCCTTGGTATTGTCATATCATAAAGCTGGTGATGAGGAAGAAATTCCACGCACGAGTGATAATTTGGGCGTGAGTCACGACTTGATGTAACTAGTTATATGTTATGTCTCGTAGTTTGGTCATCATACATGTCTCTGCTTTATATAGACTATTATGATTTCATTTCTGATATTCTGATTTCACATACTTGGTACTGTCTTGACCTCGCCCCTTGGCTGCGTTCATGCCGCAGTAGAGGTACATTGGTGTCGATCCCGCTATTAGGATCACCTTTCACGTATTGGGAAGCTCGTTCCTTGGAGGCTTATCTTTTGGTATGTGTTCCACGAGTTGTAGGTTCTTGTACATTCGTGGTATGGCGGGAGCCCGTGTCATAGTTGTTGTAAATCTTAAGTGCAGCCTTTGTGTGGGCGGGGTTTTGTAAAAAGGATTAAAGCGCCGTTTTGAAAGAGTTGTTTATATATATTTTAATGGAAGGTAACCGTTTGGTTGCTTTGTTTCATTATCTTGTCTCATGTTCATGTTTATGTTTTTATTTCCGCTGGTTTTCTCTGATGTTGTATCACTAGGGTGCCCGGGGTAAGGCACCAGTCACGGGCCCGGGATCGGGTCGTGACAAAAGTGGTATCAGAGCAGTTAATCCTCGGAAAGTGTCTACAGACCGTGTCTAGTAGAGTCTTGATTATCGATGTGTTGTGCACCACATCTATAATCAGGAGGCTATAGGACATTTAGGATTGGTTTCCATTCTTCTCATTCTGAGATCGTGCCTTAGAGCTGTGTGATAAGATTGGACCCCTCTGACATACTTCGTTTTTACCAGTGATGCCTCCGCGTAAGGCAACGGGCCCGAAGGGCAAAGCGGCGAGGAGGCTGAGTAGAGCCGCGAGAGGCCTGATACTGAGCCTCGATCCGCGATGATGCGGAAGCGAGAGAGATGAGTTACAAAGTGGGCCCGATTGATGGCGAGGTTGTGGCGGACTTGAGGATAGGTGGGCCAGCGGCGGTTCGATGCACTGTGGTTCACCTAGATCGAGATAGTTCGAGGCTTCGGGATTTTACGAGTTGTAGGCGCGAGTTTTATGGGTCGAGGCACGAGGATGATCCGCAGGAGTTCATCCGAAGCGATTCTGGATCGTGAGTGATCAAGGCATCGGAGACCAGTCGGTGGTCCTAGGTTCGCATCACCGCGTGATACCGCATGATCGGTAGTTTGATTCGTGGGAGCTGTCGGGAGAGCATGCACTTCCGGCTTTATGGGACGAATTCTCGAGAGGCCTTTCTTGCACATTTCTTGCCTCCGCGGATGAGAGGGCTCGGTGACAGATTTTTGGTGTTCTGGCGAGCAGGCGTGCGGTTCGGGAGTACAATGTGGAGTTCGACTCATTGGCGTGCGTCCAGCGTTGGTAGCTAGTATGGAGGATCGAGTGCACCGATTTGTTCTGAGGGCTCGATGATCACCTAGCGAGAGTTGTTGGTGTAGCTCTTGGTGGGCATGGACATTGCCGCATGCGAGCTTATGCTGGGATGTGAGAGAGGATAAATCGGCGGAATGACCAGTGGTGAGAAGAGAGGCGTAGCAGCGAGGTCATTTGGTGACTTTCGAGGCGGACCGCCTCAGAAGAGCGATTATGCGCCTCCGCAAGATCTGAGTGGTCCTCCACGCTTCGGGACCTTCGAGATATTCGAGCGAGTCGGGGCTCCTGTTTCAGATTCTCGAGGAAGCGAGTGCTCGCCGGATGAGGTTGCCCTTGTCCGTGTGGCGTTGTGGAAAGCTTCATAAGGAGAGTGTCGTACTAACTCGGGAGATTGTTATTTTGCGGCCAACAGGCTATCGGCAAAGATTGTCCGACTGAGTAGCTGGTAGGATAGCATGGACTACTAGAAGCGATTGCGGGTTCTTCACCTTCCATAGCCAGCAGGATGTTCGTACCGGCGAGCCGGTAGAGGTCGCGGTGGAAGTTCGATTTTAAGCGGTCCTTTGAACCGCCTATTTTCAGTATATCCTTAACCGCTTAAAGATTTGTATGCATGATATGATGACCTTATTATTGTGTGCTACGTTCGGATAGCGTTATGATGGTTATGAGTTAGAAAGCTTGGCTAGTTGAAAGGATTTGTATGGGGGCATGGAAAGTGTGAACTTTAGAATATTTCATGTTGAGACCTTAGATGTAAGGTCGTCTTGAGTACTGATTTTCAAGTGATCCTTGTCGGAATACATTTTATGCCTAGAATGTGTTGTGTGATAATTTCCTTGAGTAGTGTTGAATGGAAGTGGTAGCTTTCATGACTGTTGAGTAAGATTGTTCCGGTCGGGGAACAAGGCGTGATGCGTTAGTGGATCGGGTTGGGGCCATGTTGAGGCCAACCCGCGGCCGGTTTCAAAGTGGGGTCAGCCAGGTGGTCGCCGGTGGTAAGTCACGAGGGTGCTAGGCCCAGTTTAGTTGACCACCGTATGAGTTCGTGGGTGTTTCGACCAGATGGATCGTGAAGGCGGGAATGGCCTTAAGGAAGATCGAGGCTAGTAAGATGACCAAGTTTGGGGGTAGTGACTCAAAGTTTTGGAAGCGAAGTATGGTGCGTATACTAGAAGAGTTCGGTGTTCGAGAAGAGTACGACAGTAAGAGTAGAGAGAGCATGTATTGCGAGCATAGATATGATCATTTCTTGTAAAGAGAGAAGGTCACGAAGGATGTATATTTTAGACCTCAAGGATCGCATGCGATCGGTACCATTTGTTGGGTCGCGGAGTGACACTAGAACCTCGCGGCAAAGTGACAAAAGTTGTGATGTTAGAGGTGTTTCCTCGTGGACTTGGATATAAGTATTTGCGTGCGAGTGTTGTTTAAGTGGCGGTTGTGGCGTTGGCAACTTATTAGAAGAACTTTATCGTTATCCGTCTTGAGAAGGAACATTCGGGACGAATGTTTCTAAGGAGGAGAATGTTATACCCCGTATTTCAGTATATGCGTGAGGCGTGCACGATAATAATTTGAGCCTTAAAGTTGGCTAGTTTGAAATTTGTGCACAAGTGCGAAAAGTCGTTTTACGACGAAACGTTTCCCACGGCTTTTGTAGGGAAAATTCGGCTATGTCATTTTTAATTTTTGCGGATTTTTCAGAGGCGAAACATTTTGGACCAACGGGAGGGTGACAAGTGTCACCTCACATCGCCTTGAGTGGACGGCAAAAGGGGCGAACAAGGTGGCTTGTTTTGTCTTGGAGTTGGTAGGATATTTTGTGTGCAAGTTGGCTTAGGACACTTGCCCAAATCTTGGCCTTACACTTGCCTTGCACTTGGCATAATCTTGGCCATTGGTTGGCCATCCTTGACCTATAAATACCCTCTTATGTTGATGAACTTCTTCATCAAAAATCCTTTCTAAGTGTTAAAATCTCTCCCCTTAAGTGTAGTTCTCGTCCAAATCACCTCCTTTGTGAGCCCTGGCGAGAGCCACCCCTCCACTTTGTGGTGTTTGGTAGTGGGGTACCCACTAGCTAGTTGTTTCGTATAATACCCCCTTTTGTGGTATAGAAATACTCTCTAGTATTGTTATAATGCCCAAAATACTCTAGCCCATATACCTTATAGTACTTCCAAAGTTACCTCTATCGTAGAGCAGGAAATACTATTATACTTCCTCGATCAAAAACAAAACCTAAGTAAATCTTCACCCGTAGTTGAAGTTATAAGTAGAAGTTGGTTAGAACTTCTAAGGGTTGTTGGAGCGGATTGGCGCCGGAGTAGGAGCTAAACCTTGCTCGGGATCGACATATAAACTCGGATAATTTTGGGCTTATCGAGGTAAACACTCTTGACCTTATTGTAATTGGGAATTACATGTTGTAGGAATATATAGTTGATGTATACTATATATAGAATCGATTATAATTGCGGCAATGTCTTGCGACTTAAGCTGAATTTAAAGAAGAGAAGCGACGTAATTACATAGGGGCGTATCTGATGAGACTTGTGTAACATTACTTGTAGTAGAATTGTACACGTCCAGGTTAGGCGTGTTAACCCCACTGGTTGGCTTGGTAGCGGCCTCGATAGAGGAGGAGATTTCTGTTTGTTGCGGGGAAATGTGCCGAATTTTACGTAGAATATGGAGCGATGAGATCTAGATGTTAATAAGCGCCTTGTGGCCTTATAGGTTGAAGTACTACGTGTGGTGCGATCTACGTGGCTTAAGGAGTAGCGGCGGTTTGAAGTACTTGGAGCGTTTTGCTATTAGTCGGCACTCGTCGCGAGGTATGTGAACCTCTTCCTATCTCTTACAGCATGATATGTGTGAACTATGTAGCACGGTGAGCGTACGTGTGTTAGCGTGTTTGATTGTTTTTAAAACATAAAGTGTTATAACGGCTTTATGGGAAGTTGGTTATAATGACTTTATGTAAATAAGAAAATACTTTGTGGTTTTAAAAGGTAACTGATGTGAATTATAACTGGCTAGTTATAATAAAGAACTTGATGTATTTCAAAAGATTTATAAATCGTTTTGAAGGGAGAGTAACACTTGGTTTTAAAGGTTTTAAAAAGAGTTATACTAGCTTATGGGAAGTTAGGTATAATGTCTTAAGAAAGGCAAAGAAAATGGTTTACTGATGTTAGAAGTTAAAAGACTTGATCTTATAAGATAAGAGACTTAACTTATTTGTTTTAATGTGGATGCTTGTGTGAAACCTCATTCGTGAGTAATGAGTACTTGGTTTTATTTAATGGGATAAGGTTTTACTGATTTCGGAAATCAGAATGTGTATCGACAGACCACTGCAGCGTTAATAAAGGAAAATGTATTGAATAATGAAGTATTGTATTAAAACCAATAGAAACCTCCATCTGCATAGAAGCTAAGATGAGACAAAATGATATTACATACCCTAGATCATGGCTGCTTAATAAGATCGATTATAAACAAGAATAAACTACTCACATATAAGGCATATGTTTCTCAAATCATTAAAGGAGAATTATGTTTTAAAGGATTAAAACTATGAACTACGAAACCTTTTCTAAAAATGAGAAACTTGAGCATTTGAAATTAGGCAAACTTGAACGTTTGGAAAATAAGGTTGTTACTTGATTTTACAAAGGAAAGCATTTTGTTTATTTAACAATGCTCGTCACTCTATCTTTTATACTACGGACATCGGGTGACTTTTATAAAAGGAATGGATCTCTTTAAAAGGAATTTAACGTACGTAGTACTTTAGGGTTAAAAACCCGGACTTTGGCATAAAATGAAAGTAACCTGAGTTGTGTAACTTGCCTATGCTTGTGTTGTGTAACTTGCCTATACTGGTTGTTGTGTAACTTGCCTATGCTTGTGTTGTGTAACTTGCCTATGCTTGTTGTTGCGTAACTTGCTTATGCTTGTGGTGATAGCCTTGGTTGTGCAAGAATGGTTATTTTATGGACTAGCTCTCCATGAGGTTTCTTACTGTTCGGCCTTGGTCCCTGGTGGTCGGCTCTCGTACTTGCCCCGTCTCATGGCTGATTCGGCCTTGGTACCCGGTAGTCAGCCCTCGCACTTGCCCCGTTCAGTATAGTGACGAAGTCTCGTGTCTGACCTTGGTCCCCGGTGGTCACCGTACTTGCCCGTCGGCTCGTGGCCGACGCCTTGGTATCCGATGAGTCGGCTCGCTTGCCCCGTATCGGCCGTGTTTTGGTTGCATTATATTATTGGTACGGTCGGATCTGGTAGTTATACTTGTCCTATACGGTTTTTATGACACAAGTGGGACCTGGTGTTCATGCATACTCCTTGGTATTGTCATATCATAAACTGCCGGCAGTGAGGAAGAAATTCCACGAACACAGTGATAATTTGGAGGCGTGAGTCACGACTTGATGTAACTAGTTATATGTTATGTCGTAGTTTGGTCATCATACATGTCTCTGCTTTATATAGACTATTATGATTTTATTTCTGATATTCTGATTTCACATACTTGGTACTGTTATCTTGACCTCGCCGGGGTGCGTTAATGCCGCAGTAGAGGTACATTGGTGTCGATCCATTATTAGGATCACCTTTGGCGTATTGGGAAGCTCCGTTCCTTGGAGGCTTATCTTTTGGTATGTGTTCCACGAGTTGTAGGTTCTTGTACATTCGGGGTATGGCGGGGCCCTGTCCGTCATAGTTGTTGTAAATCTTAAGTGCAGCCTTTGTGTGTGGCGGGGTTTTGTAAAAAGGATTAAAGCATTCGTTTTGAAAGAGTTGTTTATATATATTTTAATGGAAGGTAACCGTTTGGTTGCTTTGTTTTATTATCTTGTCTCATGTTCATGTTTATGTTTTTATTTCCTGGTTTTCTCGATGTTGTATCACTAGGGTGCAGGGGTAAGGCACGATCCACGGGCCGGGATCGGTCGTGTGACAGAACGAGAACACACGAAAGGGAGGGAGAGGGACTCAAGACTTGGAAGATTTTAGGAATGGATGAAGTCTTCAAGCTTAGGGGGGTATTTATAGCAAAACCAAAGGCCAACCAATGGCCAAGATCAAGCCATGTGCAAGGCAAGTGTAAGGCCAAGATCAAGCCAAGTGCACCCTAGTCCCTACTCCTTAAAACCCTCACAAATATCTACACAAATATCTACCATCAACTTGCCCCTTCAATCGGCCAAGTGCCGCCCCACTTGCTTCCATTGTGAGGGTGACACATGTCACCCTCCCGTTGGTCCAAAATGTTTCGTCTCTCGGAAAAATCCGCAAAAATAAGAAAAGACATAGCCGGAATTTTCCCCTCGCATGTTATGTAAAACGTTTCGTCAAAACACGACTCTAACCGGGTGTTGTGCACAAATGTCATTCGGCCAAGCCACCTAGGCGGGGGTGACACGTGTCACCCTCCTATTGGCCCTCATAAAACGTCTTCCGAAAAATATCCACAATGGCCAAAATCTCGAAAACAAAGTGGGCCCCACAAAACCATAAATTTCTCAGTGGGCCCACGTGACCATTTTCGAAAATAAAATTCCATAATTCTAATATAATCTAAGAAGCCCAAATTCCAAATCGGAACCCAATTCCCTCCAACGAACCTCTTGCCTTACAAAAACCGGAAACTTTTTCCGTGGAAGAATCACCTCTTTCTTCCTTTCCAATTTTTCTGTCGTGCTCTCGTACGTACGTCCTCGCATACATACCCTGAGAATACGGGGTATAACAATGGTGCAGAGATAGAAGCAAACTTCTCCACGAACCGCCGATAATATCCTGCAAGGCCCAGAAAACTGCGAACCTCTGTCGGAGTAGTAGGTGCAGGCAGTCTGATCGCCTCGATCTTGGCGTATCCACTCGAATGCCATCGGCCCGACAATATGCCCAAGAAACGCCATCAAGTCAGCAAAACTCACATTTGGAAAACTTGGCGTACAAGCTGATCTGGAGAGCTATCGGCAAGATCGCCGAAATGCTCGCGTACTCTCTACGGCGAGAATAAACCAAGATATCACCATGAACACTATCACAAGCGTGTCCAAAAATGGTTTGAACACTCGGTTCATCAAATCCATGAATACCACGGAGCATTGGTCAACCAAAGACATGACCACGAACTCATAATGCCCGTCTGGGTCTGAATGCGATCTAGGGACATCTACCTCGACTCGCACTTTGATGATAGCCCAGTAGATCAATCTTGGAGAAGCATCTCGCACCTGCACCGGTCGAACAAATCATCAATCACGGGAAGGAGGTATCATTCTTAATGGTCACCTTGTTCACTGTAATCAACACACATGCGCAAGGCGTCGTCCTTCTTTTCACGAACAATCTGGCGCTCCCGGGGAGAAACACTAGGCTGATGAAGCCTTTCTCGGCAAATCTCTAAGGTGATCCTTCACTCTCTCAACTCGGCGGTGCCATTACGTATGGCGGAATGGAAATAGGCGAGTGTCCGCAATATGTCAATACAAAACTCAATCTCCTCTCGGGAGGTATACGGGAGGTCGTGGAAACACGTGCGGGAACTCTCGACCATGGGCCCGGCGAAAAATCTGGTCTGCACCTCGATATCAAACACGAACGAGATGGTAGATATACCCGCGCACCATCTTCCTAGCCTTGAGGTAGGAAATAAACCTACCCTCGGCGATACCGTGCTCCTCCCACTTAACAACCGGCTCCTCAGAGCTGGAACGTGCTACTCTCTCTGCGGTCTACATTGGCGTAGCAGAAGCTAGCCAATCCATCCCCATGATCACGTCGAAGTCAATCATCTCCACTCTATCAAGTCGGCTAGGGTCCGACGTGTAAATAGTCACGGGACAAGCCCTATATACCCGCCGAGCTACCTGAATCACCGCTGGCGTAGCTACCTCGAAAGGGTCTATGGACTCGTGCTCTATCCCTATCCTACTAGCAAAAGGGAGATATATAGACAGTAGAACCGGATCTATCAAAGCATACACATCAAACCCGAGCGATAAGGTACTGTGGCGACATCGGTGAGGCCTCACGATCTGTCGCTTTGGACAAAGCATAAATGCGGTTACGAGGACCGCTAGAATCGGGACCGCGCCACGACCTCTGCGCGACCTGCTGGTCGTGAGTACCTTGCCCTCGGGCGAGTAGCTGTCGGGGATGAAGAAGACCGTGAAAGAACACGTGGTGACCCTACCATCGCCGCGCCCTTGGTGGACGGTTCCTCGCATAGTGACCTGCGGCCTGGCAATGAAACAAACTCTGTAGCACCACAACTCCGAAGTGGGATCTACGCGTCGGCCTGGCGAGGGGTGGTCCGTCGGCGAACCTCTGCCGCTCCGGATGTTCAAGTCACGGGGCCTGATGCGCCTCGAATATCTGGTGTCTTGAGGGCGGTGCGAGTGCTCACGGTGGCGTGGTGCAAATCTAGACTGCTGCTGAGGCCGCCCACCACCATAGCCACCAAAAGACCCTGCCGTCCTGGTCTTCTTCTGTTGCTGCCTGTCAACCCGGCGGTCTCTATGCTCCTCACATCCAAGAGCATGAGCCTGCATGCGGGTAATGTCCATACCCGGCTGAAGAGAAACACTCGCACACGACTCGGCCATATAGTCATCTAGGCGGTGGCGTGGCGGTGCACCTATCCTCCATATTAGCTACCTGCTGGGACATATCGAGCCAATGAATCAAACTCGACATTGTACTCCCTGATAGTGCGTCCTCTCTGCCTCAGCAGTAAAAATCTATCAGCCCGCGCCCTCCTCATCTGTGGAGGCAAGAAGTGAGTGAGGAAAGCCTCGAGAACTCATCCCAGTAGGCGGGACGCGTGCTCTCCCGGGATAACTCGTGAATCAAACCAATCATTGCGGTATCACGCAGCCTATCTGGCCCGAACCGGTCCACGGACTGCATCTCTCGAGGCCTTGATCACCCGCATGATCCTCTGTGGTAGCGGATGAACTCCTGCGGATCATCCTCGGCCTCGACCCGTAAAACTCGGCGGGCTACAACTCAAGAAATCTCGTAGCCTCAAACTATTCGCCTCGGGTGCACCACGGGTGCGGCCAGGGCTGAGGCGAGGCTGCGCGCATCCGGCCTATCCTCGTATCGGCCACAACTCTAGCCAATAGTGGGCCATCTCCTTGTATCCTAACTCCTCCGCGGTGTGGGGCGGGAGGTGTGGGTGCTGTGGTCTCTCTTTGGGGCGTGGCGTCATAGAACTCGCCGTCTGCGGTATAGGCGGGCACGAGCCTCGTAACTCTCGGTGTCCGTGGCGGCTCCTCGGTGCCTTGCCCTTCTGGGCGGGTTGCCTTACGTGGAGGCATAATCATTCTGAAAGGAATACGTTAGAGGGTCCATTTTAACACGACTCTAAAGCACGATCTCGAGTGAGAAGAATGAAACCAATCGTAAATATCTTATAGCCTCACGATTATTGGTGTGGTGCACAACACACCGATAATCAAGACTCTACTAGATACGGTCAGTAGACACTTTCAGGATTAAGCGCTCGATACCACTTTTGTCACAACCCATTCGGGGCGTGATGGTGCCTCAGGGCACCCAGTAGTCATACATCAGTAATCGTGAAATATAAAACAAGACATGAAACGATTTATAAAATAAGACACAGTTTAAGTGAGAAAACATCGCCTTCGGCATATATATATAAACATGGTTTAGCGATTACATCCGTCTTGTACAACATGATTCTGAGACCTCTAAGGAAATATACAACTATGGCGGGACGGGGCCCGCCATACCTGATCAGACAAAACTATCTACAACAGGAGATCATACCCAAAAGTAGAGCCTCGGAAAGGATGGAGCTCACGACACCAACGTAGAGATCCTAAGAATGTGGATCTAGCACACCTTGCCCTTACTGCGGCATGAACGCAGCCGAAGGAGGTCGATAACAGTACTAAGTATATGAAGCGTAAAATACTTAAATGAAAACATATCATTTTAAAATCAGTTTTGCAAGTATGTATGAAACAACCAAGGGGACCGCGCATAGTGCCACATCATAAACAAGAGCAACAATAGGTAAATGTGAGTGCCTTTTCTAAGTGCGAATGATCGAAGCGGGCCAATTGCGTAGTATCACCATGCAAGCCTAATCTCGGACTCGTAGTCCGCATAGGCCACTCACATAGGCCGCATAGGGTACATAACCCGCATCGAGGGTAGCTACTCCTCGGCATCGCCCCGGACTCGTAGTCCGCGTGGCCACATAGACCGCATGAGGTATAACCCGCATCACTAACACCGGAACTCCGTAGCTCGCATAGGTCCTCGGACCCGCATGAGGTATTCTCGAATCATGGTCCTGCATCACTGAGTCTACCCGCGTCGGAGGCGGCTTAACCCCGTGTAATATGTCAAGAGGTGAGTGATAGTACACTAACATAACGACTTATCTTTAAACAACATAAGCCTGACAAGAATACTCTCTTATACAAACGTTACAAGACACTAACACACATAGCATCATATCATGTCTACTTATCAAACCATCTTATTATTCTTTTCACAATTCAATATAAGTCTGTTATAAACACATAGGCAAACTGTTTCTTTTATCACTCTTAAGTGGTTATACTTAACTTCCCATAAAGCTAGTATAACTCTTAAGCTTCTGTTTTAAAACTCCATTAGTTCTCTTCTGTTAAAAAATGATTCAGTATTCTTTTGAAATGCTTTCAGTTCTTTATTATTCAGGCTTAAGCCGTGAGGCATTGCCGTAAGTGTTATTCAGGCTTAAGTCAAAGACATTGCCGTAGTTATTATTCAGTTAACACATGTACGTCTACCGTACTACATATATATTGTAAAATATCATGCTTTAGGAAGAATCACATACCTTCTCAGCGAAAACCACCTGCCAAGTTGAATATGTCGCGCGCAGAGAATCAGCCTATAATAGTCAGACACGTCTATCAACGCTCGCACTACTTTGTGATTCTAAGCAGAGGGTTCTATATCCTACGGAAAATTGGCGATGCTTCCCTACGGTGAGCTACTCAAGTCTCTGTGAAAACGATCCCATGTAAATCTGATTTGATTATTCTTCTTTTCAACCCTTCATTGTGATATGATTCAATTCTATTCGCAATATTCTTCTAAGTATCTAATACTTATTCTTATACTACTACAGTAAGTATTCTCTAATTCAAAGAGGATTAGGATTAGTTACCTCGGTAAGCCCAATAATATCCTAGATAAAGTCGCGCTGAGCAAGGTTTTGCTCACAAGTTGTATGCTCAGAAACCTTAGAAGTTCTTCACAACTTCTACTAAGTACTAAGGGATTTGGGCTAGGGTATTTTGAGCATTATAACAATACAAGAAGGCAACTTTTCTACCAAGGGAGGGTAGATTTCGGCTAGGCTAGGGGAAGGCCTCGGCCAAACTTACTCAAGGGGATAGCTTTGAATGACAAGCTTAAAGGAGAGGAGGGTTTTCAAGACTTGGAAGTAATTTGTGGATGAAGAACTCTTCATCTCTAAGGGGTATTTATAGGTCAGAAGTGGCCAACCAAGGGCCAAGATGATGCCAAGTGCAAGGCAAGTGTAGGGTGAAGATTTAGGCAAGTGTCCAAACACAAAATATCCTACCAACTCCTTGACTTGTGCAAAGGCACAAAAAACGTGCCACACTTTGTCCAATTCGTCCAATGGACGATTTCAAGTCCACCAATTGGAGGTGCCAAGTGTCGCCCTCCGTTGGTCCAAAATGTTTCGTCTCTCGAAAAATCCGCAAAAATTAGAAATGGCATAGCGGAATTTGCCCTACGAAAGGCGTGGAAAGCGTTTCGTCGGAAAACTATTCGTTTTGTGAGTTGTGCCCAAGAAAAACGTTTTGTGCCTAAACTTTAAGGCTAGACTTTTGTACGTATTCCCTTACGTACATACTCTGGAAATACGGGGTATAACAAGAGTAACCCCCTTACACAAACATCACAAGACACTAACACACGTAGCATCATAACATGTTTACTTATCAAACCATCTTACTACACTTTCCAGAGATCAATACAAGACTTTCATACACAAATAAGTAAACCGTTCCTTTTATCTTTCTTAAGTCGTTATACTTAACTTCCCATAAAGCTAGTATAACTCTTTAAGCTTTTAAAACCAAGTATTACTTTTCTTTCAAAAATGATTCATAACTCTTTTGAAATACTTCAAGATTATTATTATTTAAAACTCAAGTCAAAAGACATCAGAGTAAAACCAGTTTTAGTTAACACACGTACGTCTACCGTACTATATATATATCAAAAATATCATGCTCAAGAGGATAGGAAGAATCACATACCTCCTCGTGAAATCCACCGCCAAGTCGAATATGTCGCGCGCAGTATCAACCTATAATAGTCAAATACGTCTATCAACGTCTAGACTACTGCGTAGAATATTCTAAGCGAGAGGGTTCTCTATACGGAAAATTGGCGTGACTTCCACTACAGTCAAACTACAAAAGTCTCAGTAAATACATCCTATGTAAATCTGATTCAATTCTCTTCTTTTATACCATCCTTCTATAAATCTTAAACTCATTTCTATACTACTACAGTATGTCATCTCTAATTACAATAGAAGGACAAAGATATTTACCTCGATAAGCCCAAAATTATCCAAGATTAAATGTCGATCCTAAGCAACGTTTAGCTCCTATTCTGCACGCTCCGATAGCTCCAAGAAACCCTCAGAAGTTTCTAAACAACTTCTACTTAATACTTCAACCAACTATGAAGATTTTTCTTAGGGTTTCGTTTTGTGACTAAAGGATATAGAGTAGTATTTCTGGGCTTTTAGTATAGAGGTAACTTTGGAATATAATAAGGGATTTAGGCTAAGGTATTTTGGAATAGTAACTATACTTGAAGACAATTTTTCTACCAAGAGAGGGGGGTGTTTCGGACGAAGGCAATTAAAAAGGGGGGGAGGGAGTTTGGACGAGAACACTACTAGAGGGAAGGATTTTTGGAGACTTGGAAATTGTTTTGTGGATGAAGAAGTCTTGCACTAGAGGGGGGTATTTATAGAACCTTCAATGGCCAAGATTAAAGCAAGTGGAGGGTGTAGATTAGATAGCTTGTGTGATTGGAGTCTTCCACCAAGTGTCCCCTACAATATTGGGACATATGTCCACCACAACATTGGAACATATGTCCACCACAACAATGAGCCATGTGGCCATCCACATGGCTCACAAAAACCGTCCAATACCTACTCCCACTAACCCAAAGAAAATATCTTGCAAGACTTGACTATTTGACTTGTCCACTAGCCCACAATTTCGTCCAACCAATGCCACCTAAGGGTGACACATGTCGCCCTCCTATTGGTCCAAAATATTTCATCTCTCGGAAAAAATCCGAAATCGGTTAAAATATTAAAAGCGTAAAATTTCCTTCACAAGGTTCGGAATCTTTTCCGTTGGAAGTTCACATTTTCATCCTTAACCTAATTAGGGTTTGTACAAATGTACGTACGTCCTCACATACATACTCTGGAACTACGGGGTATAACACAACTACTCTCATTTCCGAAATCAAGATAACTTATTCTTTTAAAGACCAAGTACTCATTACTCACGAATGAGGTTTCACAACTCTTTAACACAATTCAAGTTCTTAACATTTCATATCCAGTCACTTAACTTTAGAATCAAGTCAAGGACACAAAAGGAAAATCAAACTTCTTTAACACGTGTGCGCCTACCGCACTATATATATTTCACAAATATCATGCTCAAGAGAATAAGAAGAATCACATACCTCTTCGGCTTAATCCACAGCCAAATCGAGTATGTCGCGCGTAGAATATCCACCTATAACAACCAAACACGTCTATCAACGTCTAGACTTCTTCGTAGAACATTTCTAAGTACACAGTTCCTTATTCTACGGAAAATTGGGCAGCACCCCCCCTCGCATCCACATATATCCGCCTTTAACAAGGCCCGTTATCAAGCCAACAACTCAAAGGGGATTACACGCCTACTGGACGTGTACAAAACTGCCCCACAGTAATAATACATAAGTCTACTGTAAATACAGTCCAATGTAAATACAGTTCAATTCTTTTTAATCATCCTTCCATATATCTTATACTCAATTCTAAACTACTAAAATATGTAATCTCCAATTACAATAGAAGGACATAGATCATTACCTCGATAAGCCCAAAATTATCCAAGATTAATAAGTCGTGTTACACCCCGAAATTCAGGTCATGCTTATGAGAACGTACGAAAGGAATTAAGACTTAAATTTTAAGAAGGATAGGTTGACAGAATGTTTCGGACGGATTTTAGTCAACCTTGAGGCGGTTTATGTCCAATGGTATTAGGAGTTCCTAGGTGTTTCAAAGGCCTAGTACGTGGCTCGTTGAGACTAGTTACCAACGCAACAAACCATTCATCGATAGGACATCGGAGTAGAAAGTTATGGAAATTACAAGTTCAGTCTTGTGATCGCGGAAAATATTTTCACTCGGGGGCCTGGCGCGGCGTCGGATGCGAGGCAGCGGCGCGAAAGCGGGAAGTGGCAGCGCGCAGCGCTGACGAACGCGGCGCGGAAATCTTGAGCGGTTGCGAGGTTTCAGGTCGCGGCGCGGGTTTTTGGCGGGAAAAATCAGATATTTTCTTTTTAAAAGGCAATGGGAGGGTGACAAGTGTCCATCCCATCTGAGTTAGTGGGAATGCTATTTATTTGACCAAGTCTTGAAGACTTGGTCATTCTCCCAAAAACCTTCTTCTCTCTAAAAACCTCTCTTCCTTCTCTCTAAAATTCCTCTCCCTTCTCTCTAGAAATTCAAGAAGAAACCAAGGCCTAGAGGAAAATTTCAGAAAAGGTGCAAGGAGGAAACATGTTGACAAGCTTGTAGAAGGTGTGTAGAGGTGATTGTGGAAAGAGGACAAGTGAAATTTGTTGGATTAATTTGGGTAAGCTTTAAGGTAACAATCCTTTCTCTTTTTGCTAGTAAATTGTGTTGCATGTGTGGAAGAAAGGACTTGTAGTTGTCAATATTGCCTTTAGATTTATTGCATGTAAGGATTGGATAAAAATTTGGATTAAAAAGGGATTGGATAAGAATTTGGATTAAAAAGGGATTGGATAAGAAGTTATGTTGTTATACCTCAAAATTTCCAAATTGGACCTTGTAGTTTGTATTAGTGTTATTGTTATACCCCGTATTTCCAGAGTATGTACGTAAGGACGTACGTACGAAAGTTTAAGCCTTAAGTAGGCAAAGGGGCGAAATTTGTTCACAACTAGCGAAAAGAATCGTTTTTAAATGAAGCGTTTTCGGACTTTGCGAAGGAAAATACGGTTGCAACATTTATAATTTTGCGGATTTTTCGAGAGATGGAATATTTTGGACCAACGAGAGGGCGACACTTGTCACCCTCAAGTTGGCGGTTTGTGGTGGCGATTGGGTGCTCGTTCGTGGCATGTTTTATGGCCTAAACCATGGGTCAATGTTTGGAGTGAATTGTGGAGTAGATGGCTAGGGGCACTGGGAAAATCCTCACCTTCCACTTGCCCCCTACTTGTCTTGATCATGGCCATTGAATTCCTATAAATACCCCCCCTTAGTGCAAGACTTCTTCATCCCAAAAACATTTCCTAAGTCTTGAAAACCCTCCCCCCCCTTTGGAGAGGATCTCGTCCATAGAGCACCCCTCCCCCTTTGTGAGGCCTTTTGGCCGAGAAGTACTCCCCCCCCCCTTCCTAGTGGTGCTAGCCAGAGTACCCACTCTTGGTAGAAAATACTCTCCAAGTATTGTTACTATTCCAAAATACCTTAGCCTTATACCTTGTAGTAGTCAAGTTACCTCTATCGTAGAGCAGAAATACTACCTTATGTCCTTTTAGTCTCAAAACGAAACCCTAAGGAAAATCTTCATAGTTGGTTGAAGTATTAAGAAGAAGTTGCGTAGAACTTCTAAGGGTTGTTTGGAGCGGGTTGGAGCGCCCAGAGTAGGAGCTAAACGTTGCTCAGGATCGACATTTAAACTTGGATAATTTTGGGCTTATCGAGGTAAATACTCTTGTCCTTATATTGTAATTGGAAATTACATACTGTAGTAGTATAGAGATGAATATAAGATACATAGAAGGATATTAAAGAAGAAGATTGAACTGTACTTGCATAGGACTGTATTTACAGTAGACTTGTGAAGTTTGACGGGTAGGGAAGTGCTGCCCAATTTTCCGTAGAATCTTGTATCTAGATTTATTCTACCAAGTAGTCTAAGACATTGATATACTTGTATAAACCGTTATAGGTTGAAGTACTGCGAGTAGCGTATTCTACTCGAAGGGTGGAAAAGGCTAGCAGGATTATAATGCTTTGGAGCTATTTGCTAATAGTCGATAAATCGTCGCGAGGTATGTGATTCTTCCTATCCTCTTGAGCATGATATTTTAAAAAGAATATATATATAGTACGGTAGACGTACGTGTGTTAACTGAACATGATTTTTACTGCGATGTCTTTTGACTGGAGTCTAAATAATAAGAATCTTGAAGTATTTCAAAAGAATTAAGAAACCTTTTTGAAAGAAGAGTAATGCTTGGTTTTAAAAGCTTAAGAGTTATACTAGCTTTATGGGAAGTTAGGTATAACGACTTAAGAGAGATAAAAAGAATGGTTTATTGATTTTAGAAGTTAAGAGACTTGATCTTAAAAGATAAGAGACTTGACTTAATTAATTTAATATGAATTTTGTTAAAAAGTGTGAAACCTCATTCGTGAGTAATGAGTACTTGGTTTTTCAAAGGAATAATGTTTCTTGATTTGGAAATCGAATAAGTATCGAGCGAACCACTGCGGCGTTAATAAAGGAAATGTATTGACTAATTAAGTATTATTAAAACCGGTAGAAACCTCCATCTGCATAGAAGCTAAGATGAGACAAAATGATATTACATTTCCTAGATCATGATTTGCTTTAATAAGATTGTTATGAACAAGAATAACCTACTCACACATAAGGCATATGTTTCTCAAATTGTTTTTAAAAGAGATTTATATTCTTAAGTGATTAAGACTATGAACTACGAAACCTTTCGAAAATGAGAAACTTGAGTAATTGAAATTAGGCAAACTTGAACGTTTGAAAAGAATGTTGTTACTTGATTTTACAAAGGAAAGCGTTTTGGTTTACTTACAAAGATAGTCACTCTATTTTTATACTACGGGTATTGTGTGACTTTTGTGAAAGAAATAGATCTTTTAAAGAGTTAATGTATGAAGTACTTTGGGGATAAAAACCTGAACTTGTTAACATAAAGTAGAAAGTACCTTGTGTGAATAACTTGATTGTGTTGGTTTGTGATAGCCTTGTAATACTTTCTTGTTGCTTTGATAAGTAAACATGTTAGGATGCTACGTGTGTTAGTATCTTGTGATGTTTGTGTAAAGGGGTTTCCCTTGTTGTGCTTATGTTGTTTAACGATAAGCTGTTATGTTAGTATTATATCACTCACCTCTTGACATGATCTGGGGTTAAGCGCCTCCGTCTGAGGTAGACTCGGTGATGCAGGACCGTGATTCGAGAATACCTCATGCGGGTCGGGGACCTATGCGGAGATCTGAGAGTTCGGGTTAGTGTGCGGCCTTTGTGGTCATGCGGTCTATGTGGCCATGCGGTGCGAGTCGGGGCGATGCTTGGGAGTAGCTACCTCGATGCGGGGAATACCTCATGCGGGCCTATGTAGTGGCCTATGCGGGCTGCGGGAAGTTCGAGGACTGAACGCGCGCATTAGATCTGCGGCGAGTGGCGGCCGATCATGTGGCGGTCAGAGCGGACCTCATAATCTGATTTATGACCTTGTTAGTGCGTAGGTTTTAGTAGTCGGCTATGCCTTCGTACTTACCGTGCGGTTTTAGTATGACACGGTGGGACACAGTGTTCATGTGTATTCCTTGGTGCTTTTATATCATAGGCTGGCGGTGAGGAAGGTATTCCACGGGCATGATTGATGTTGTGGGCGTGAGACCCATAGTTATATTTGAGTGTTGACTTTGAGGCGTGAGTCACGACTTGACATATCGCTTATTTATTGTGAACTGTAGTTTGGTTATCATACATGTCTCCTGCTTTATATAGATTACTAAGATTTCATTTACAGTATTTTTAATTTCACATACTTGGTACTGTTATCTTGACCTCGCCCGGAAGCTGCGTTCATCCGCGGTAAGTACGCGATCGTCGATCCTCGCTCTTAGGATCACAGTTCAGCATTTTGGGAAGCTCCGTTTCTCCGGAGGCTTATCTTGGGTATAGTCCCCTGTCGTTGTAGGTACTTACATTCAGGGTATGGCGGAACCACTGTCCGCCATTGTTGTTATATCATTCTTAGAAGTGCATGAAATCTTGTTGTGGCGAGTTTGTAAAAGGGATGTAGCTGTTCGGATTTAAGTTTTTATATATATATTTAGAAAGGCAACTTTTATGAAAAAGCTGTTTTACACTTCCTATTATTTCATGTCTTGTTTTATGTTCGTGATTACTCGATGTATGTCTACTTGGGTGCGGGGTAAGGCACGATCCAGGCGAGGTTGGTCGTGACAAAAGTGGTATCGAAGCGATTAATCCTCGAGAAAATGTCTACAGGCCGTATCTAGTAGAGTCTTGATTATCGGTGTGTTGTGCACCACCAATGTCGAGGAGGCTATAGGATATTTAGGATTGGTTTCCATTCTTCTCACTCTGAGATTGTGCCTTAGAGTTGTGTTATAAGTTGGACCCCTCTAGCGTATTTCTTTCCCTTACCAGTTATGCCTCCGCGTAAGTCAACTCGGGCCCAGGAGGGCAAAGCGTGAGGAGGCTGCGAGTAGAAACCTGAGAGGATTCTGAGCGCGAGCCCAACCATCACTGGCGGTCTGCATTCGGGGAGTTCTGCGGCGTCGCGATCCAGCGAAGTCTAAGCGCGTGGCGGCGATTCCTCTGTGGCCATGATATTTGAACGCCGGTTCCACGACGATGCGGAAAGTATGGATTGCAAAGGCGACCACATTACTAGCTATGGATTTGGCTACCAGAGTATATTATGTATCGATTTATCACGGGTCTTGATGACTATCTAAGAGAGGTTGTGCAAGTAGCTCTTGATCGAGCTTGAGCATGGCACGTATGCGGGCTTATGCGCGGCCGAAAATGTGGATCGGCGGGTTAACCAGATCGGCGAAGAAGGGCGAGAATAGCGAGATCCTTTGGTAACTTCGAGGCAAACCGCCTCGGAGATTAGATATGCACCTCCACGGTCTGCAGTGGTCCTCCGCGAGGTTCGGGCGTTCGGGGTATGCGGAGTTGGTTAGAGCTCGAGGCTTCCGATTCCGCGGCTACTGCGTAGGTTCCGGCCGGATTCGATTTTTCCCAGTGTTCCACAGTGTGACGTCATCCCGGGGAATGTCGTCTTTTTGTTGGTACTTGTTTTACCTGTGGCCGTCAGGGCCATGTGTCGAAAGGATGTCCTAGTATGAGGGATGTAAGTAGGAGGACTCAGCCTACCAGATCAATTGCGGATTCAGTGGTCAGGAGAAGAAGGGGTGCTAGCCAGAGGAGGCCACCCCCACCTCGGTGTGGCCGTTGTGGTAAGTGTCATTGTGGGGAGTGTCGTACTTCTTGGCGACTTGTTATGCTTGCGGCCAGCGGGGCCATTTGCGAGAAATTGTCCAGGAGGTGGCGCGGATGTAAAGACTCGACGCCCGGGATCGGTGGCTAGTTCGTCACCTTTCCTAGCTATCGCCCTTGAGCGAGATTGTTTAGAGCGACAAAGGGGTGTGAAGCGATGAATCTGAGTTTATCCTTAACCCTCAGAGATTTGTATAAGTGTTATGTTGGATAGCATTGTGTTAATTGTGATTAGAAATCATGGTTAGTTAAAAGGGTAAGATTGGGGATAAGGAAAGTGTGAGCCTTAGAGTTTTATACGTGGAGACCTTAGAGGTAAGGCCATCTTGAGTAAAAGATTTATTGTTATGTTAACCTTTATCGGAGTGCATAGTGCGTGAGATATATTTGTGTGATAAGTCCACGAGTAGTGTGGAATGAAAGAGGGTAGTTGAGCTAAGAATACCACTAGGTTTCGTAACTTGATTAGTGAGATTGTTAGGATCGGGAACAAGATTTTCTTGCGATAGCGGGTCGGGTTGAGGCCGTCGCGGGTCAACCAGCGGCTTTGTATTATGGTGGGGTCGGTTGTGGTGGTCCCGCTTTGTGATAAGTCATGAGGTGTTAGGCCCAAGTTTAGTTAACCATAAATGCGAGTTCGTGGATGCGTTCGACCAGTAGTCGGGCCGATGAGGTCAGCCCATCTTGTCTTTTAGTCAAGACCGTTTACTTGGCAGAGGGTTATGCGAGATGATTATATCAGGAAGGTTGTAAGGCTGCACGAGGTGCCTACTTTCACCTTATGACGAGGAGTCGAGTTACGGCTATTTCGTTTTGGAAGTATTACGAGCATGGTTAGAAACTTCAGTGGGTCTCGATGTCGCGTTCGCCCTCGGGCGGTGTTTGGATTTCGAGGATATTTGTGAGGATTGTTGTCTCTGTTGAGGAGTGTTTAATAGCTACCATATCGGCGTTCGGATATCGCCTTATGGCGCCTTTTAGGGGCGGAAGTGTAAGTTCTGCGTCGATTGGTTCGATGTTGGCAAGGTTCGGATATTTGGTTCATTCTTGTTTAGTGAGGATGTGGATAGGGTGAAGCTTATCGGAAGAGATTATTGGCGGCTCGAGTCAGCGAAGTCGTGCGGATAATCGGCGACGACGCTTGGAGTTCAGGTTGACGGTGGGTCTTCCTGAAGGTACCACCCCGGTATGGGTGTGATGAGTTTTGGAAAACAGAGGAAACTTAGCCCGAGTTACTTTGGGCCTTCTCTTATCATGTGAAGAATAGGCCAGGTTGCCTATAAGTTAGCTTTGTCGTCCGACGTGGGAGGCAGTACGTCCGGTCTTTCGTGTTGTTATGTTCGGAAAAGTATCGGAGATCCATCCAGAGTTCGATTAATGATGACCAAGTTGGAGATAATGCGTTATACCGTATTTCCAGAGTATGTACATGAGCGCGTACGTATTTTAATTTAAGCCTTAAAGTTGGCTAGTTTCGAAAATTGTACACAACACCCGATTGGAGTCGTTTTTCGACGAAACGTTTCCACAGCTTTCGTAGGGAAAATTACGGCTATGTCATTTTTAATTTTTTCGGATTTTTACGAGAGAAGAAAAAATTTGGACCAACGGGAGGGTGACATGTGTCACCCTCACATTGGAAGGCTTGGACGGCAACTTGGCCTTGCCTTGGACGATTTGCCTTGGCTTTTTTGTCAAGGATTAGGTAGGATATTTTTGGGTAGATGGATAAGGTAGCACATGGCTAAATCTTGACCTTACACTTGCTATACACTTGGAAGAATCTTGGCCATTGGTTGGCCATGGCTTGACCTATAAATACCCCTCTAAGTGAAGGCTTTCTTCATCCACAAATTGTTCTCAGTGATACATCCCTTCCCTCCCTCTTGTTGACTCTCGTCAGAGCCCTCTCCCCTCTCTTGTGAGCTAGCGAGAGCCTCCTTCCCCCTTTGTGGGGCCCTCAGCCGAGGGGTACCCCCCCGAGCCTATTTATTGTCGTATAATACACCTTGTTATGGTATAGAAATCTTCTCCTAGTATTGTTATAATGCCCAAATACCGTGGCCCATATACCTTGTAGTATTCCCAATGTTACACTTATACAAAAGCCAGAAAATACTATTATACTTCCTCGATCCAAAAAACGAAACCTAAGTAAATCTTCACCCGTAGTTGAAGTTATAAGTAGAAGTTAGTTAGAACTTCTAAGGGTTGTTTGGAGGCGGGTTGGAGCGCGCGGAGTAGGAGCTAAACCTTGCTCAGGATCGACATATAACTCGGATAATTTTGGGCTTATCGAGGTAAACACTCTTGACCTTCTATTGTAATTGGAAATTACATGTTGTAGGAATATATAGTTGAAGTATACTATATATAGAATTGAACATAGTTGTGCGGCAATGTCTTTTGACTTAAGCTGAATAATACTACGGCAATGTCTTGCGACTTAAGCACGAAGTTAAATAAGAGAAGCTGACTGTAATTACATAGGTGTATTACTGATGAACTTGTGTAGTATTCTTTGTGTGTAGAATTGTACACGTCAGGTTAGGCGTGCAAACCCCACGATTGGCTTGGTAGCCACCTCGATAAAGGAGGAGATTAACGCATTGCGGGGAGGTCTGCGAATTTTACGTAGAATATTCTACGTGGAGACCTTGATGTTAATAGGCGCCTTGTGGCCTCTATAGGTTGAAGTACTACGTGTGGCGTGATCTACTTGGCTTAAGGAGTAGCCAAGCGGTTTGAGGTACTTGGGCGTTTTGCTATTAGTCGATAATCGTCGCGAGGTATGCGAACCTCTTCCTATCTGTTCTAGCATGATATGTGTATAACTATGTAGTACGGTGAGCGCATATGTGTTAAGCGTATTTGATTGGTTTGAAACATAAGGTGTTATAACGGCTTTATGGGAAGTTGGTTATAACGACCTTATGTAGGTAAGAAAATTCTTTGTGGTTTTAAAAGGTAAGCGACTTGATGTGTGATAATAAAGAACTTGAAGTATTTCAAAGACACATTTGAAAGAAGAGTAATACTTGGTTTTGAAAACATAAGAGTTATACTAGCTTTATGGGAAGTTAGGTATAACGTCTTAAGGAAGGTAAAATGAATAGGTTTATTGATCTTAAAAGATAAGAGACTTGACTTGAATGAATTAATATGAATTTTGTGTGAAGCCTCATTCGTGAGTAATGAGTACTTGGTTTGTGAAAGGAATAATGTTTCTTGATTTGGAAATCGGAATGTGTATCGACAAACCAACTGCGGCGTTAATAAAGGAAAATGTATTGAATAATTAAGTATTATTAAAACCGGTAGAAACCTCCATCTGCATAGAAGCTAAGATGAGACAAAATGATATTACATTTTCTAGATCATGGTCGCTTAATAAAATTGATTATGAACAAGAATAACTGCTACTTTATGGCATGTGTTACTCAATTGTTTTAAAAAGAGATTAAGACAATTGAACTATGAAACTTTTCTAAAAAGAGACTTGCGTAATTGAAATTAGGCAAACTGGAACGTTAGGAAAAAGAAAGGCATTGGGTTGTCTTAAAATGGTTTAAAACATAAAGTGTTATAACAGCTTTATGGGAAGTTGGTTATAACGACTTTATGAAAACAAAAGAGAAGGTTTTATCATTGGTTTTAATGTGGTAACTTGACTTTAAAAGAGAAGTGTTTTGGTCTAAAAAGAAGGCATGGTATTGCCTTAATTTGGTTTTAAAAAGGAAAGTATGGAGGTTGTTTTGGTTTACTTAAAAGATATAAGTCACTCTATTTTTATACTACGGGTATCGGGTGACTTTTATAATAGGGAATGGATCTTTAAAAAGGAATTTATGAGCGTAATCTTGTAGGGTTAAAAACCCGGACTTTGGCATAAAATGAAAGTAGCTTGAGTTGTGTAACTTGCCTATGCTTGTTGGTGTGTAACTTGCTTATGCTTGTGGTGATAGCCTTTGTTGTGCAAATGGTGTTCTATATAACCGCGTCTCTCAATGGAGTCTTGGTTGACTTGTTGAGGACTTACTTGGGCGTCTGGCGGTGTGGAAAATTCCACGGGTATGCTCGCTGATAGTGCTATTCCATGGACTAGCTCTCCATGAGGTTTCTTCTTGTTCGGCGCTTGGTACGGTGGTCGGCTTCGTACTTGCCGTCTCGTGGCTGATTCGGCCTTGGTACACGGTAGTTAGCCCTCGCACTTGCCGTTCGGTGTAGTGACGAAGTCTCGTGTCTGACCTTGGTACGGTGGTCGACCCTCGTACTTGCCGGTCGACTCGTGGCCGGCCTTGGTATCCGGTAGTCGGCTCTCGCTTGCCCCGTGTCGACCGTGTTTGTGGTTGCATTGTATTATTAGTGCGGTCGGATCCGTAGTTGTACTTGTCTGTCACGGTTTTTATGACACGGTGGGACACAGTGTTCATGTATACTCCTTGGTATTGTTATATCATAAAGCTGCCGATGAGGAAGAAATTCCACGCACGAGTGATAATTTGGAGGCGTGAGTCACGACTTGATATCGGTTATATGTTATGTCTTGTAGTTTGGTCATCATACATGTCTCCGCTTTTATAGACTATTATGATTTCATTTCTGATTTATAGTTTCACATACTTGGTACTGTTATCTTGACCTCGCCCGGAAGTGCGTTAAATCTGCATGGTAGAAATCGTCATTTGTCGATCCGCGTTTAGGATCTCATTTCAGCGTTTTGGGAAGCTCAGTTCCGTCGGAGGCTTATCTTTGGTATGTTACCACAGTGCATGTAAGTTCTTATGCGTTCAGGGGTATGGCGGGGCCTGTCCGTCATAGTTGTTGTATAAATCTTAAGTGCATGCTTTGTTGTGGCGGGGTTGTAAGGATTATGCTATTCAAATGTCTTTATATATATATGTTGAAAGGCAAGCTGTTTTGGTTGCTTTGTTTATTTATAATATCTCATTTCATGTTCATGTTTTATTTTATTGATTTTCTCGATGATTGTATCACTAGGGTGCAGGGTAAGGCACGATCCACGGGCAGTTCGGTCGTGTGATAACCAGATTTGGAAGCGGCGATGCGAAATGTGGTAAGTTATGAGAAAGAGTTCGAGTGTACGAGGAGGGTACGACGAGTAAGGGAAGAAGTGAACATGTGTTAAAGGAATAGAAGTGATCATTTCTTTTGTGAAATGAAGATGGGAAGGGAGTATCTTTTAGCCCTTGGGTGGAAGCTTTTGTGGTAATAGAGGTGATTCCTTGTGGACTTGGATTTAGTAATTGCGCGTGTGTTATTTTGTTGCCAGGTGTGGCATTGGCATTTTTTTTTTATGGGGAACTGGTCATTATCTGTATCGAGAAGGAACATTCGGGACGAATGTTTCTAAGGAGGGGAGAATGTTATACCCCGTATTTCCAGAGTATGTACGTGGGGCGTGCGTCACGAAAGTTTAAGCCTTAAGTAGGCAAAGGCGAAATTTGTTCACAACTAGCGAAAAGAATCGTTTCAGACGAAGCGTTTTCGGACTTTGCGAAGGAAAAATACGGTTGCAACATTTATAATTTTGCGGATTTTTCGAGAGATGGAATATTTTGGACCAACGAGAGGCGACACTTGTCACCTCGAGTTGGCGGTTTATGGTGGCGATTGGGTGCTCATTTCGTGGCATGTTTTATGGCCTAAACCATGGGTCAATGTTTGGAGTGAATTGTGGAGTAGATGGTGGGGCACTTGGGCAAATCCTCACCTTCCACTTGCCCCACTTGTCTTGATCATGGCCATTGAATTCCCTATAAATACCATTAGTGCAAGACTTCTTCATCCCAAAACATTTCCTAAGTCTTGAAAACCCTCCTCCCCTTTGGAGGCTCTCGTCCATGCACCTCCCCACTTTGTGAGGCGTTTTGGCCGAGAAGTCCTCCCCTCCTTCCTAGTGGTGCTAGCGAGTACCCCACTTTGCATAGTTGTTCTCGTAAAATACCCCCCCCCCCTCTTGGTAGAAAATACTCTCCAAGTATTGTTACTATTCCAAAATACCTTAGCCTTATACCTTGTAGTATTCCAAAGTTACCTCTATACGTAGAGCCCGGAAATACTACCTTATGTCCTTTTAGTCTCAAAATGAAACCCTAAGGAAAATCTTCATATTTGGTTGAAGTATTAAGAAGAAGTTGCGTAGAACTTCTAAGGGTTGTTTGGAGCGGGTTGGAGCGCCCAGAGTAGGAGCTAAACGTTGCTCAGGATCGACATTTAAACTTGGATAATTTTGGGCTTATCGAGGTAAATACTCTTGTCCTTATATTGTAATTGGAAATTACATACTGTAGTAGTATAGAGATGAATATAAGATACATAGAAGGATATTAAAGAAGAAGATTGAGGTACTTGCATAGAATTTGTATTCTGATGAACTTGTGAAGTTTGACGGGTAGGGAAGTGCTGCCCAATTTTCCGTAGAATCTTGTATCTAGATTTATTCTACCGAGTATTCTAAGACATTGATAGACTTGTATAAACCGTTATAGGTTGAAGTACTGCGAGTAGCGTATTCTACTCGAAGGGTGGAAAAGGCTAGCAGGATTATAATACTTTGGAGCTATTTGCTAATAGTAGATAAATCGTCGAGGTATGTGATTCTTCCTATCCTCTTGAGCATGATATTTTAAAAGAATATATATAGTACGGTAGGCGTCGTGTGTTAAGCGAGCGTGGTTTTTCTTTGCGATGTCTTTTGGTGAGTCTAAATAATAAGAATCTTGAAGTATTTCAAAAGAATTAAGAAACCTTTTTTAAAGAAGAGTAATGCTTGGTTTTAAAAGCTTAAGAGTTATACTAGCTTTATGGGAAGTTAGGTATAACGACTTAAGAGAGATAAAAAGAATGGTTTATTGATTTTAGAAGTTAAGAGACTTGATCTTAAAAGATAAGAGACTTGACTTAATTAATTTAATATGAATTTTGTTAAAAGTGTGAAACCTCATTCGTGAGTAATGAGTACTTGGTTTTCAAAGGAATAATGTTTCTTGATTTGGAAATCGGAATAAGTATCGAGCGAACCAACTGCGGCGTTAATAAAGGAAATGTATTGACTAATTAAGTATTATTAAAACCGGTAGAAACCTCCATCTGCAGAAGCTAAGATGAGACAAAATGATATTACATTTCCTAGATCATGATTTGCTTAAATAAGATTGTTATTAACAAGAATAACCTACTCACACATAAGGCATATGTTTCTCAAATTGTTTTTAAAGAGATTTATATTCTTAAGTGATTAAGACTATGAACTACGAAACCTTTCGAAAATGAGAAACTTGAGTAATTGATATTAGGCAAACTTGAACGTTTGTATAGAATGTTGTTACTTGATTTTTGATAGCAAAGCGTTTTGGTTTACTTAATAAGATAGTCACTCTATTTTTATACTACGGGTATTGTGTGACTTTTGTGAAAGAAATAGATCTTTTAAAGAGTTAATGTATGAAGTACTTTGGGGATAAAAACCGAACTTGTTAACATAAAGTAGAAAGTACCTTGTGTGAATAACTTGATTGTGTTGGTTTGTGATAGCCTTGTAATACTTTCTTGTTGCTTTGATAAGTAAACATGTTAGGATGCTACGTGTGTTAGTATCTTGTGATGTTTGTGTAAAGGGTTTCCACTTGTTGTGCTTATGTTGTTTAACGATAATTTGTTATGTTAGTATTATATCACTCGCTCTTGACATGATCACGGGGTTAAGGCGCCTCCGTCGAGGTAGACTTCGGTGATGCAGGACCATGATTCGAGAATACCTCATGCGGGTCGAGGACCTATGCGGAGATCTGAGTTCGAGTTAGTGTGCGGCCTTTGTGGTCATGCGGTCTATGTGGCCATGCGGTGCGAGTCGGGGCGATGTCGGGAGTAGCTACCCTCGATGCGGGAATACCTCATGCGGGCTATGTGAGTGGCCTATGCGGGCTGCGGGAAGTTCGAGGACTAGACGCGCACATTAGATCTGCGGCGAGTGGCGGCTTCGATCATGTGGCGGTGCAGACGGACCTCATGATCTGATTTATGACCTTGTTGGTGCGTGGGTTTTAGTAGTCGGCTATGCGCCGTACTTACCGTGCGGTTTTAGTATGACACGGTGGGACACGGTGTTCATGTGTATTCCTTGGTGCTTTTATATCATAGACTGCCGGCAGTGAGGAAGGTATTCCACGGGCATGATTGATGTTGTGGGCGTGAGACCCATAGTTATATTTGAGTGTTGACTTTGAGGGCGTGAGTCCCTGACTTGACATAATCGCTTATTTATTGTGAGCGTAGTTTGGTTATCATACATGTCTCTGCTTTATATAGACTACTATGATTTCATTCTGATATTTTGATTTCACATACTTGGTACTGTTGTCTTGACCTCCTTGAAGTGCGTTCATCTTTGCGGTAGAAGTACGCGATCGTCGATCCTCGCTCTTAGGATCACAGTTCAGCGTTTTGGGAAGCTCCGTTTCTCCGGAGGCTTATCTTGAGTATAGTCCCCTGTCGTTGTAGATACTTACATTCAGGGGTATGGCGGGGCCCTGTCCCGTCATTGTTGTTATATCATTCTTAAGTGCAGAATGCTTGTTGTGGGCAGAGTTTGTAAAAAGAGATGTAACTGTTCGGATTTAAGTTTTTATATATATATGCCGAAAGACAACTTTTCGCAGAAAAACTGTTTTACACTTCCTATTATTTCATGTCTTGTTTTATGTTCCGCTGATTACTCTGATGTATGTCTACTTGGGTGCGGGGTAGGCACGATCAACGCCCGGTTGGTCGTGTGATTATGTATTGTGGGACAGAATTTTACACGTCCAAGTTAGGCGTGTAATCCCCTTTGTGTTGATTGGATTGTTGAGCCTTAAAGGTGGCGTGTTTGGTTATTGAATTCGGCCTTGAAAAAGGTGGCAAAGTATGTAGAAACGAAGGAAGTGCTGTCCAATTTTCCGTAGGAATAAGGGACGTTTCATTTAGAATGTTCTACGTTAAAGATAGAGGCTAATGGACGTATTATGGTCATTATAGGTTAAACATACTACGTGCGGTATATTGGAATTGCAAGTGGATTGACCCGAAGAGGTATGTGGAACTTTCCTATCTCTTGAGCATGAGTAGTTGCACTTATATAGTACGGTAGACGTACAAGACTTTGATATCCCTTACTTGTTTTAAGAATGGCCAAGTTGGGTGAGTAAGGGGATTTAACTCACTTCTTTAAAAAGGTATTAAGGATGTCTTAAGTTTTCAAAGTTAAGGGACTTGATGTGTTTTAAGTATATGATACTTGTTTCGTTTTAAAGGTATAAGTCCCTTGGATATAGGGAAAGGTGTTTGACTAACGTATAAAGTTAATATAACGACTTTATGGGAAGTTGGTTATATTAGCCTTATGGAAGGTTAACAAAAGAAAGATTTACTCTAAGTAAATTAAGTAAGGACAAATGATTTGAATTTATGAAAGGCGAATTGATTTTTGAGGCACCAATTGCCTAAGGTTTTGAAAGAAAAGAAGTCACTTGATTTAGAAGCCTCTTATATTTCTAAAAGGAAATGTGACTTGTCTTGAGAAGTAGTCGTGACTTGATACTATGGTTATTAGTATCTTGGAAGTTTTATTTAAAAAAGAGTCATTCTTAAATGGTTAGAGACACGTGGTACTTGGGTTGAATTCCCGGATTTTCTCTTAAATGACATGTTAGTGAATGTTAATAAGAAGTTAAGGGATTTCTTAACTTGTTTATGTTATGATAAGCCGGTAGCGCTTATGTTATGTGTGATAGCCGGTTGTGCTAGGTTATGTATTCTTACGGTGTAGACCCCGGGTTATTATTCGCCTGGACATACTAACACGTTGGGTGGCCCACGGGTATGCTTCCACTATGGGTGTTATTCTTGTTATTTCCTTTGGACATACCGACACGATGGATGGTCCACGGGTATGCGTCTATTAGGATGGTTTACTACTTATTCCATGGATTTGTTACCCATGATGCGAGTGCGGCGTTTGTACTCATGCGGGCCCACCGGGTCCATGCGGGCCCACCGGGTCCATGCGGGCCCACCGGGTCCATGCGGGTGAAATAGTCTCATGCGAGGCGGATGACCTCATGCGGGTCCACAGGACCTATGCGGGTGAAATAGTCTCAGGAGTAGGATTGCTTAATGATACTACGGGCGAGGGACCCTGTTTTGATCATGAGCCTCCTATTTTTATGCAGTAAAGTTTATATTTGTTACTCTCATTGTTAGTAAGGCACAGTGTACTGTAATTTGATTATCATCCATAACTTCAGTTTTATTTAGACTTATGATATTATTACAGTATTTTCCAGTTTTGCATACTTGGTACATATTATGTACTGACCCCCTTCCTCGGGGCCTGCGTTCATGCCGCAGGTAAGAGTAAGCAGGTGGTGGATCCTCATTTTTAGGATCTTTGATCAGGTGTCAGAAGCTCCATTTCTCCGGAGGCTTGACTTTTAGTACGGTTCTCCCTGATGTTATAGATATTATGTACATTCAGGGGTATGACGGGGCCCTGTCCCATCATAGTTGTTACAACTCTTAGAGGCATGTAGTCCTGTTATAAATTGGGATGTAACTGTTCATTTTTTGTTATATTTATGTTTACGGAAAGGTAACCATTTTGGGTTAGCCTGTTTCATATTTTATATGGTTTCTTGTTATGAGTTTACTTCCGCTGGTTTTCTCTGATGTTGTATCACAAGGGTGCCTGGGGTAAGGCACCAGTCACGGGTCCGAGGTCGGGTCGTGACAAGTCGATCCTAAGCAACACTTAGCTCCTATTCCTTACGCTTCAATCCGCTCCAAGCAACCCTTAGAAGTTTCTAAACAACTTCTCTTAACACTTCATCCAAACTATGAAGATTTTCCTAGGGTTTCATTTTGCGACTAAAGGAATAAAGTAGTATTTCGGGCTCTTAGTATTGAGATAACTTAGAATACAACTAGGGACACAAGGCTAAGGTATTTGGGATTATACAACAACAATTGAAGTATTTTCTACACAAAGTGGGGGGGGGGGGTAAACGAGAACACTACAAAGGTAGGGAGTATTTTGTGTTATACCCCGTATTTCCAGAGTATGTACGTGAGGGCGTACGTATAAAAGTTTAAGCCTTAAAGTTAGGCTAGGACCGAAATTTTGTGCACAACTACCAAAAAGAATCGTTTTCCGACGAAACGTCTTCCAAAGCTTGCGAAGGGAAAATTCCGGCTATGTCATTTATAATTTTTGCGGATTTTTAGAGAGGCGAAATATTTTGGACCAACAAGAGGGCGACACTTGTCACCCACTAATTGGTGGACTTGAGGGCGTCAATTTGGACGATTGGAACATGGGAGTTGGTAGGATATTTTGTGTGGTAGTTGGATAAGGTGGGACCCACACACACTTGTCCAAATCTTGACCTTACACTTGCCTAACACTTGGCTTGATCTTGGCCCTTGGTTGTCCTATAAATACCCCCCTTTGTGAAGACTTATTCATCCACAAAATCCCTAAGTCTTGAAATCCCTTCCACTCTCTTGAGAGCTCTGGCAGAGCACCCTCCCTTTGAGAAGGCCACTTGGCCGAGGTACACCACTCCTAGTGGCCTTGGCGAGAGGTACCCACTACCTTGAGTTGTTTCGTAAAATACACCCCTCTTGGTAGAAATACTCTCCAGTATTGTTACTATTCCAAAATACCTTGGCCCATATACCTTGTAGTATTCCAAGGTTACACTTATACTAAAAGCCGAAATACTATTATACTTCCTTGATCACTAAAAGAAACCCTAAGGAAAAATCTTCACAGTTGGTTGAAGTATTAAGATGAAGTTGCGTAGAACTTCTAAGGGTTGTTTGGAGCGGATTGGAGCGCCCGGAGTAGGAGCTAAACGTTGCTCAGGATCGACATTAAACTTGGATAATTTTGGGCTTACCGAGGTAAATAATCCTATCCTTCTATTGTAATTGGAAATTACATACTGTAGTTGTATAGAAATGAATATAAGATTCATAGAAGAGAATTGAACTGTAATAGAAGGATATTACAGAAAAGACTTGAACTGAAATCAGAAGTATATTAAGGTAGAAGTTGATAGACTTATATATAAACTTTTTAGGTTGAATGTTCTGCGAGTAGCATGTACTACTTGAAAGGTGGACAAGGCTAGCCGGGTTATAGCCGTGGAGCGTTTTGCTAATAGTCGATAATAATCGCGAGGTATGTGATTATTCCTATACTCTTGAGCATGATATTTTAAAATATATATATATAGTACGGTAGACGTACGTGTGTTAACTGAATAATAATTACGGCAATTTCTTTTGACTTAAGCCTGAATAATAAGAATCTTGAAGTATTTCAAGAGGATTAAGAAACCTTTTTGAAAGAAGAGTAATACTTGGTTTTAAAACTTAAAAGTTATACTAGCTTTATGGGAAGTTAGGTATAACGACTTAAGAAAGGTAAAAAGAATGGTTTATTGATTTAAGAAGTTAAGAGACTTGATCTTAAAAGATAAGAGACTTGACTTAATTGAATTAATCTGAATTTTGTTAAAAAGTGTGAAACCTCATTCGTGAGTAATGTGTACTTGGTTTTTAAAAGGAATAATGTTTCTT
This sequence comes from Przewalskia tangutica, assembly GCA_029844215.1. Classification (NCBI taxonomy): domain Eukaryota; kingdom Viridiplantae; phylum Streptophyta; class Magnoliopsida; order Solanales; family Solanaceae; genus Przewalskia; species Przewalskia tangutica. The sequence continues at coordinate 43,064,728 of CM056733.1, forward strand.
CGATTTGAATCGGAAGAAGTATCGAACAAACCACTGCGGCGTTAATAAGGAAATGTATTGACTAATTAAGTATTATTAAAACCGGTAGAAACCTCCATCTGCATAGAAGCTAAGATGAGACAAAATGATATTACATTTCCTAGATCATGTTTGCTTTAATAAGATTGATTATGAACAAGAATAACCTACTCACATATAAGGCATATGTTTCTCAGATTGTTTTAAAAGAGAATTATATTATAAGTGATTAACTATGAACTACGAAACCTTTCAAAAATGAAAAACTTGAGCATTTGAAATTAGGCAAACTTGAACGTTTGGAAAATAATGTTGTTACTTGATTTTACAAAGGGAAGTGTTTTGGATTACTTAAAAAGATAATCACTCTATTTTTATACTACGGGTATTGTGTGACCTTTGTGAAAGAAACGGATCTTTTTAAAGAGTTAATGTATGAAGTACTTTGGGGATACAAACCCGAACTTGTTAACATAAAGTAAGAAGTACCTTGTGTGAATAAATTTATTGTGTTGGTTTGCGATAGCCTGGTAATACTTTCTTGATTGGTTTGATAAGTAATCATGTTATGATGCTACGTGTGTTAGTGTCTTATAATGTTTGTGTGAAGGGGTTTTCCCTTGCTGTTAATGATAAGTCGTTGTATTGTTATATTATCACATACCCCCTTGACTTGATATACCGAGGGCTTGCCACCCTTGATGCGGGTCTATACGGCCTATGCAGTCTGTGTGACTATGCGGAGCAGCGGTATGCTCCAGGATTGATCATTCGGGTGTTTTATCGACGCGGGGATGCCTATGCGATGCAATGTGACTATGCGGTCTATTGAGACTATGCGAGTGCGGGAGTCGAGGAGAGTGCAGGGGTTAGCTTCCCGACGCGAGAATACCTCATGCGGGCTATGTGTGGCCTATGCGGGAGCGGCGGTATGCTCCAGACTAGACGCGCATTGATCGAGGCGAGTGGCGGCCGATCATGTAGTGCGGTCTAGAAAGACCGTGATATAGTTTTATAGCATTGTTGATGCGTAGGTTTTAGTAGTCGGCTATGCCTTGCTTACCATGCGGTTTTATTATGACACAGTGGGACACGGTGTTCATGTGTACTCCTTGGTGTTATTGCGTCATAGGCCGGCGATGAGGAAGGTATTCCACGGGCATGATTGATGTGGTGGGCGTGAGACCCATAGTTATATTTGAGTGATGACTTTGAGGGCGTGAGTCCCTGACTTGACATGACTGCTTATTTATTGTGAACTGTAGTTTGGTTATCATACATGTCTCCTACTTTATATAGACTACTATGATTTTATTTACAGTACTTTTCAGTTCGACCAGTAGTCGGGCCGATGAGGTCAGCCCATCTTGTCTTTCAGTCAGGACCGTTTACTCGGCAGAGGGTTATGCGAGATGTTACATCAGGAAGGTTGTAAGGCTGCACGAGGTGCCTACTTTCACCTTATGACAGGCAGTGGAGCCCAGTTTACAGCTGTTCTTTTATGGAGATTTTACCAGGCAGGGTTAGGAACTTAGGTGAGTCTCAGTAGCGCATTCGCCCTCGGGCCAGTGTTTGGATTTCAGAGGTAGCTGTGAGGATTGTACCTCCTGTTGAGGGAGTGTTTTTATAACTACCATTTCTGTATTCGGATATCGCCTTACGAAGCCTTGTAGGGGCGGAAGTGTAAGTTGCCGGTCGATTGGTTCGATGTTGGCAAAGTTCAGATAGTTGATTCATACTTGTTTCGGCAGGATGTGGATAGGGTGAAGCTTATCCAGGAGAGGCTATTGGCGGCTCGAGTCAGCGAAGTCGTGCGGCGGCTTGGAGTTGAGTTGGCGGTGGTCTTCGAAGTACCACTCCGGGAAAGGGTGTGACGAGTTTTGGAAAGCGAGAAACTTAGCCCGAGTTACTTTGGGCCTTTTGTGTCATGTGAAGAATAGGCGGGTTGCCTATAGTTGGCATTGCCGTCAACGGCTGGAAGCGATGCATCGATCTTCGTGTTGTTATGTTCGAGAAAGTATCAGAGATCCATCCAGAGTGATCCCGGTTAATGATGACCAAGTTGGAGATAGTAACCTAGAGATTTTTGAAAATGAAGCAGTAACAGAAATGTGGTAGGTTATGAGAAAGAGTTCGAGTGTACGAGAAGCGTACGACGAGTAAGGGAAGAAGCGAGCATGTGTTGAGAACATAGAAGTGATCATTTCGTTTGTAAAGAAAGGGTGCGAAGGGAGTATCTTTTAGCCCTTGGGTGGGAGTTTTTGTAGTAATGGAGGTGATTCCTCGTAGACTTGGATTAAGTATTTGCGCGGGTGATTTTCTGTGGCCAGGTGTGGCATGATTGTTTTCGTAAGTATAGCAGTGAAGACTATACTGGCGCATGTTTGTTTTGAGACTTAGAAGGAACATTCGGGACGAATGTTTCTAAGGAGGGGAGAATGTTATACCCCGTATTTCCAGAGTATGTACGTGAGGGCGTACGTATAAAAGTTTAAGCCTTAAAGTTAGGCTAGGACCGAAATTTTGTGCACAACTACCAAAAAGAATCGTTTTAAATGAAACGTCTTCCAAAGCTTGCGAAGGAAAATTCGGCTATGTCATTTATAATTTTTGCGGATTTTTCCGAGGCGAAATATTTTGGACCAACAAGAGGCGACACTTGTCACCCACTAATTGGTGGACTTGAGGCGTCAATTTGGACGATTGGAACATGGGAGTTGGTAGGATATTTTGTGTGGTAGTTGGATAAGGTGGGACCCACACACAATTGTCCAAATCTTGACCTTAGACTTGCCTACCACTTGGCTTGATCTTGGCCCTTGGTTGTCCTATAAATACCCCTTTGTGAAGACTTATTCATCCACAAAATCCCTAAGTCTTGAAATCCCTTCCCATCTCTTGAGAGCTCTGGCAGAGCACCCTCCCCTTTGAGAAGGCCCTTGGCCAGGTACACCCACACTCCTAGTGGCCTTGGCGAGGTACCCCACCTTGAGTTGTTTCGTAAAATACACCCCTCTTGGTAGAAATACTCTCCAGTATTGTTACTATTCCAAAATACCTGCCCATATACCTTGTAGTATTCCAGGTTACACTTATACTAAAATCCGAAATACTATTATACTTCCCTTGATCACTAAACGAAACCCTAAGGAAAAATCTTCACGGTTGGTTGAAGTATTAAGATGAAGTTGCGTAGAACTTCTAAGGGTTGTTTGGAGCGGGTTGGGCGCCGGAGTAGGATCTAAGCGTTGCTCGGGATCGACAATAAACTTGGATAATTTTGGGCTTACAGGGTAAATAATCCTATCCTTCTATTGTAATTGGAAATTACATCTGTAGTTGTATAGAAATGAATATAAGATTCAAAGAGAATTGAGCGTAATAGAAGGATATTCTGAGAAAAGACTTGGCGAAATCGAAGTATATTAAGGTAGAAGTTGATAGACTTATATATAACCTTTTAGGTTGAATGTTCTGCGAGTAGCATGTACTACTTGAAAGGTGGACAAGGCTAGCAGGGTTATAGCCGTGGAGCGTTTTGCTAATAGTCGATAATCGTCGCGAGGTATGTGATTCTTCCTATACTCTTGAGCATGATATTTTAAAATATATATATAGTGCGGTGAGCGTCGTGTGTTAACTGAATAATAATTACGGCAATGTCTTTTGACTTAAGCCTGAATAATAAGAATCTTGAAGTATTTCAAGAGGATTAAGAAACCTTTTTGATAGAAGAGTAATACTTGGTTTTAAAACTTAAAAGTTATACTAGCTTTATGGGAAGTTAGGTATAACGACTTAAGGAAAGTAAAAAGAATGGTTTATTGATTTAAGAAGTTAAGAGACTTGATCTTAAAAGATAAGAGACTTGACTTAATTGAATTAATCTGAATTTTGTTAAAAAGTGTGAAACCTCATTCGTGAGTAATGAGTACTTGGTTTTTAAAAGGAATAATGTTTTACTGATTTCGGAAATCAGAAGAAGTATCGAACAAACCATTGCAGCGTTAATAAGGGAAATGTATTGACTAATTAAGTATTATTAAAACCAGTAGAAACCTCCATCTGCATAGAAGCTAAGATGAGACAAAATGATATTACATTTCCTAGATCATGGCTGCTTTAATAAGATTGATTATGAACAAGAATAACCTACTCACATATAAGGCATATGTTTCTCAGATTGTTTTAAAAGAGAATTATATTATAAGTGATTAACTATGAACTACGAAACCTTTCAAAAATGAAAAACTTGAGCATTTGAAATTAGGCAAACTTGAACGTTTGGAAAATAATGTTGTTACTTGATTTTACAAAGGGAAGTGTTTTGGATTACTTAAAAAGATAATCACTCTATTGTTATACTACGGGTATTGTGTGACCTTTGTGAAAGAAACGGATCTTTTTAAAGAGTTAATGTATGAAGTACTTTGGGGATACAAACCCGAACTTGTTAACATAAAGTAAGAAGTACCTGGTGTGAATAACTTGATTGTGTTGGTTTGCGATAGCCTGGTAATTGTCACGACCCGTTCCGGGGCCCGTGACTGGTGCCTTACCGGGGCACCTAAGTAGTCATACATCAGAGTAATCAGCGGAAATATAAAGCAAGACATGAAACAGTTTATAAAATAAGACACAGTTTATGTGAGAAAACATCGCCTTTCGGCATATATATATAAAAACATGGTTTAGCAGTTACATCAAATCTTGTACAAGGACTCTGAGACCTCTAAGGAAATATACAACTATGGCGGGACAGGGCCCCGCCATACCCTGACTGTACAAAAACCATCTACAACAGGGAGATCATACCCAAAAGTAGAGCCTCCGGAAAGGATGGAGCTCCTGACACCAACGTAGAGATCCTAGGAATGTGGATCTAGCACACCTTGCCCCTGCGGCATGAACGCTTGGCCCAGAAGGAGTCGATCTGCAAGTACTAAGTATATGAAGCGTAAAATACTTAAATGAAACATATCATTTTAAAAGCAGTTTTGCAAGTATGTATGAAACAACGAGAAACGCGCATAGTGCCACATCACAAACAAGAGCGTGATAGGTAAGCTATGCGAGTCTTTTTAGGCTGCGAATGATCAAGCGGGCAATTGCGTAGTATCACCATGCAAGCCTAATCCTGGACTCCGTAGTCGCATAGGCCAATCACATAGGCCCGTAGGGTATATAACCCGCGTCGAGGTAGCTACTCCTCGGCATCGCCTGGACTCGTCGTCGCATGGCCACATGCGCATGAGGTATAACCCGCACACTAACACGAACTCCGTAGCTCGCGCATAGGTCCCGGACCCGCATGAGGTATTCTCGAATCATGGTCCTGCATCGCCGAGTCTACCCGCGTCGGAGGAAGCTTAACCCGGTAATATGTCAAGAGGTGAGTGATGCTAACCTAACGACTTATCGTTAAACAACATAAGCACAACAAGAATACTCTTTTCACAAGCGTTACAAGACACTAACACACATAGCATCATATCATGTCTACTTATCAAACCATCTTATTATTCTTTTCACAATTCAATATAAGTCATTATAAACACATAGGCAACCTGTTTCTTTTATCAATCTTAAGTGGTTATACTTAACTTCCCATAAGGCTAGTATAACTCTTAAGCTTCGTTTAAAAACCAATTAGTTCTCTTCATTAAAAATGATTCGATATTCTTTTGAAATGCTTTGGATCTTTATTATTCAGGCTTAAGCGTGAGGCATTCAGTAAGTATTATTCGGAGCTTAAGCGTGAGGCATGCCGTAAGTATTATTCGGCTTAAGTCAAAGACATTGCCGTAGTTTTAGTTAACACGTATGCGTCACCGTACTATATATATTGTAAAATATCATGCTTTAGGAAGAATCACATACCTACCGTGAAAACCACCGCGAGTTGAATATGTCGCGTGAGAGTCACCTATAATAGTCACAGATATCTATCAAAGACTACTCTGAAGGTCATTCTAAGCAGAGGTTCACAATTCTATGGAAAGTTGGGCAGCACTTCCCTACGGTGAGCTATATAAGTCTCTTGTGAAAACAAATCCTATGTAAGTATAGTTTGATTATTCTTCTTTTAAACCTTCTACTGTGGTAATGATTCGATTCTATTAGTGATATTCTTCTAAGTATTTATACTTATTCTTATACTACTACAATATGTATTCTCTAATTCAAAAGAGGGTTAGGATTAGTTACCTCGGTAAGCCCAATAATATCCTAGAAAAGTCGCTGAGCAAGGTTTTGCTCCTAAGTTGTATGCTCGAGAACCTTAGAAGTTCTTCACAACTTCTACTAAGTACTAAGGTATTTAGGCTAGGGTATTTTGGGCATTATAACAATACAAAAGGCAACTTTTCTACCAAGGGAGGGGGTAGGTTTGGCTAGGCTAGGGGCCTCGGCCAAACTACTAGGCTAGAGGGGGTGTATTCGGCCAGGGCCTTCACAAGGGAGGGGAGGTGTTGGACGAAAAGGCTACAAGGAGAGGAGAGGATTTTCAAGACTTGGAAAGCATTGTGGATGAAGAACTCTTCATCTTAAGGGGGGTATTTATAGGTCAAGAATTGGCCAACCAATGTCCAAGATTTAGACAAGTGCAAGGCAAGTGTAGGGTGAGGATTAACTATACACACATATCCTACCAACTCCTTGACTTGTGCACAAGGCACAAAAGCGTGCCATTCTAGCCAATTCGTCCAAATGGGCGATTTGAAGTCCACCAATTGGAGGTGCCAAGTGTCGCCTCCCGTTGGTCAAAATGTTTCGTCTCTCGGAAAAATCCGCAAAAATTAGAAATGGCATAGCGGAATTTACCCTACGAAAGCTGTGGAAACGTTTCGTCGGAAAACTATTCGTTTTGTGAGTTGTGCCCAAAAAATCGTCCAAGCCTAAACATTAAGGCTAAACTTTTACGTATTCCTTACGTGCATACTGCGAAATACGAGGGTATAACATTCTCCCTCCTTAGAAACATTCGTCGAATGTTCCTTGAAACGATTAACGATAAGATTCTTCATAACTTAAGCGATTGTAAATGCCACACACGGCCCACGAGCAACACTTAGGCGTAAGCGATAACGAAAATTTACAAGTAGGAAAGTGAATTTACGGAGGTGTGGGAATAGGTGGGGATACTTCCGCCTCATGTCCTCCTCGGCTTCCCACGTCATCTCCTCCCGAGCTCGTTCGCCACAAGACTTTGTGGAAGCCACGCCCTTGGTCCAGACGCCTAACGGACGATCGACTATCGCTATGGGAATCTCCTCATCGATAACCCCTGGTCACTGGACATCGTCAATCGGGTGTACCTAGATGGATCCCGATACATCTCCTCGGATAGATACGTGAAAACCGGATGCATTGCCTCCGGATCGGACGGCAGATCCAACTCATAGGCAACCTTGCCTACCTGCGGACAATCAGAAGCGGCCCAATGTACCTAGGAAGTTTCCCTTCTTCCGAATCTCATCACACCGCCATGGGTGACACCTTTTAGGAAAACCCAATCATGAACCTCGAACTCAAGATGCCGACGACGATGATCTGCATACGACTTACATCGACTACGAGTCAATAGCGCTCTCGGATAAGCTTCACCTTATCCATCGCTGCTGTACCAAATCTGGTCCCACTAGCGCACCTCGCCCACATCGAACCAACCTATAGGCGATCTGCACTTCCTCCCATACAAGGCCTCATAAGGCGCCATCGAATCTTTGGAGTGGTAGCTATTATTATACGCGAACTCAACTAGAGGCAAATGATCCTCCCAACTACCATCGAAGTCAATAACACGGGCTCGCGACATATCCTCGAGAGTGCGGATAGTGCGCTCTGCTGTCCGTGCTGCGTGGATGAAATGCGATTACTCGTGCTCACTGCGTCCCTAAACCCTCTGGAAGGACCTCCAGAAGTTAGCGTGGCGGGCTCCTCATGCGATATGATCGAAGTAGGGACTCCATGCGATCGGCGATCTCTCGGATGTAAAGTCGGCATAATCCTCAGAAAAGGTCGCCCCGACGGGAAGAAAGTGGGCTGATTTTCGACTGTCGGCGATAACCCATATAGAATCATGTCTCCTCCGAGTGCGAGGTAACCACGTGATGAAGTCCATGTTGATTACCTCCCACTTCGGTCGGGATCTCAATAAATGCGTAATAAACCAGGCCTCTGGTGCTCTACCTTCACCTGCTGACAACACGGGCACTGAGCTACGAACTATGCAACGTCCCTCTTCAAGCCATCCCACCAATACACAGATCTAAGGTCGTGGTACATCTTGGTCGACCCTGGATGGATCGAGTCACGCACGTGTGCTTCCCAAGAACACATTGCGAAGTCACGAAACATCCGGAACACACGATGCGCCTCAAACCTTAGCACCCCATGGTGCTACCTCAAAGGACCCTTGCCCTCACGAAGAGTCGTATCACGATATCGAATCAAAGTGGATCCTCGGCGTTGCCTCTTCACCTCTCGACGATGGAAGACTCGGCAACCTCACGAACTCTAACCCCACCGCTATCGTAATCAATCAAGCGGACACCAAGGCTCGCTAATCGATGCAAATCACGAACCATGTCCCTCCTCTCTAGCCGCACATCCGATAGGCTCCCATCGACCTACGACTAAGAGCATACGCCACATTGGCCTTCCCGGGTGGTACAGGATATCAACATCGTAATCCTTAAGCAACTCTAACCACCGTCTCGCCGTAAGTTCAACTCCTCCGGATGAAGATATCTTGGAGGCTCTTGTGGTGCGTATAAATATCCACGTGAACCCATACAAATAGTGCCTCGGATCTTCAAAGCGTGAATCACGGTGCGACTCCAAATCATGGGTGGGGTAGTTCTGCCGTGTTTCTTGGTGTCGGGATGCATATGCTATAACCCCGCCATGCTGCATCAACACACATCCCAACCCGATGCGGCGCATCACAATACACGACATAACCATCCGGACCTGCGGAAGAGTAAGAACGAGGCGGTCGTCGGTCTCTTTCAAAGAATCGGAAACCTCGCCACAAGCATCGATCCATCAAACTTGCGCTTCCGAGTCACCTAGTCAATGGTGCGTAGATAAAGCAAACTTCTACGAACCGCCGATAATATCTGCAAGGCCCGAAATCGCGAACCTGCGCCGGAGTAGTAGGTCCAGGCCAAGTCCCGATCGCCTCGATCTTGGCGTATCCACTCGAATGCCATCACCCGACAATATGCCCAAGAAACGCCATCAAGTCAACAAAACTCACATTTGGAAAACTTGGCGATAACTGCTGGTCTGAGAAGCGTCGGCCTGATCGCCAAATGCTCGCATGCTCGCTCTGGCGAGAATAAACCAAGACATCATCAATGAACACTATCACAAATGTGTCCAAAAATGGTTTGAACACTCGGTTCATCAAATCCATGAATACCGCCGGAGCATTGGTCAACCAAAGACATGACCACGAACTCATAATGCCGTCTGGGTCTGAATGCGATCTAGGGACATCCACCTCTCGACTCGCACTGATGATAGCGATCGCAGATCAATCTTGGAGAAACATCTCGCACTCGCAACCGGTCGAACAAATCATCAATCACGGGAAGGGGTATCTGTTCTTAATGGTCACCTTGTTCACCGTAATCCACACATGCGCAGGCCTGGCCCCGCCCTTCTTCTTCACGAACAATACGGCGCTCCCGGGGAGAAACACTAGGCACGATGAAGCCCTTCTCCGAAATCTCTAAGCTGATCCTTCAACTCTCTCAACTCGGCAGGTGTCATTCTGTATGGCGGGATGGAAATAGGCCGAGTGTCTGGCAATATGTCAATACAAAACTCAATCTCCCTCTCAGGAGGGATACCCGGGAGGTCATCTAGAAACACGTCTGGGAACTCGCTGACTCATCTGGGCCCGAAAATCTGGTGCAGCCTTGATGATCAAACACCCAACGAGATGGTAGATATACCTTCTCGCACCATCTTCCTAGCCTTGAGGTAGGAAATAAACCTACCCTCGGCGATACTGGTGCTCCCCTCACTCAACAATGGCTCGCCAGAAGCTGGAACCGCACTACTCTCTCTCTGCGGTCTACATTGGCGTAGCAGAAGCTAGCCAATCCATCCCCATAATCACGTCGAAGTCAATCATCTCCAACTCTATCAAGTCGGCTGTGGTCCGACGATCAATATGGTCACATGACAAGCTCTATATACCCGCCGAGCTACCACGAATCACCCATCGCGTAGCTACCTCGAAAGGTCTATGGACTCGTGCTCTATCCTCATCCTACTAGCAACAAGGGAGATATATGGGGCCAGTAGAACCCGGATCTATCAAAGCATACACATCGGACCAGAACCGATAAAGTACGTGGCGACATCGGTGAGGCCTCCGATCTGTCGGTGGACAAAGCATAAATGCGGTTCGAGGACCGCTAGAATCGACCGACCACGACCTGCCGCGACCTGCTGACCCATGAGTACCTTGCCCTCCGTGGCGAGTAAGCTGTCGAGGATGAAGAAGACGGTGAAAGAACTCATGGTGACCCTACCATCAAGATCGCCCTTGGTGGACGGTTCCTCGCATAATGCCCTGCGGCCTGGCATGAAACAAACTCCCGTACCACAACTCGAAGTGGGATCTACCGTCGACGCCACCGAGGTGTTCCGATCGGCGATGCCTCTGCCGCCTGGGCGTCTCAAGTCACGGGCCTGGTGCGCCCTCGAATATCTGGTGGCTGAGGGCGGCGCGAGGAGTGCTCTGGTGGTGTGGTGCAAATCTAGAACTGCTGAGGCGCCCACCACGATAGCCACCAAAAGACCTGCGTCCCGGTCTTCCTGCTTCTGCTGTCGGCCGGCGGTCTCTACGCTCCTCACATCCAAGAGCATGAGCTCAGATGCGGGTAATATCCATACCGGCCGAGAGAAACCCCGCACATGACTTCGGCCATATAGTCGTCTAGCCGGTGACATAGCGGTGCACCCTATCCTCCATATCTGCTACAATCTTTGGGACATATCGAGCCAATGAATCAAACTCGACATTGTACTCACGGCGGTCGTCCTCTCGCCTCGAGTAAAAATCTATCGGCCGCGCCCTCATCTGTGGAGGCAAGAAGTGAGTGAGGAAAGCCTCGAGAACTCATCCCAGTAGGCGGGGGCGTGCTCTCCGGGATAACTCCCATGAATCAAACCAATCGATCGCGGTATCACGCGGCCGATGCGAACAAAGGTCACAGACTGTCTCGAGGCCTTGATCACCTCATGATCCTGAAGGCGACGGATGAACTCCTGCGGATCATCCTCCGCCTCGACAGTAAAACTCTGGCGGGCTACAACTCAAGAAATCTCGTAGCCTCAAACTATCTGCCCTCGGGTGTACCACGGGTGCGACCGGCGCTGGAGCTGGAACTGGAACTGCCGCATCCAGCCTCTCCTCGTATCGGGCCACAACTTTAGCCAATAGCTGGGCCATCTCCTTGCCCTAACTCCTCGCCCGGTGTGGGGCGGGAGGTGTGGGTACTGTGGTCTCTGCTGGGGCCAGCGGCGTCATAGAACTCGCCGTCTCTGGTATAGACTGGGCCTGAGCCCTCGTGACTCTGGGTGTCTCGCTAGCGCCTCCTCATTTGCCTTGCCGCCTCGGGCCCGGTTGCCTTACGTGGAGGCATAATCATACAGGAAAGGAATACGTTAGAGGGTCCACCTATAACACAGCTCTAAAGCACGATCTCAGAATGAGAAGAATGGAAACCAATCCTAAATATCCTATAGCCTCCTGATTATGGGTGTGGTGCACAACACACCGATAATCAAGACTCTACTAGATACGGTCTGTAGACACTTTCAGGATTAACCGCTCACGATACCACTTTTGTCACGACCGTTCGGCCCGTGATCGTGTCTTCTGGGGCACCCAAGTAGTCATACATCGAGTAATCACGGAAATATAAAGCAAGACATGAAACGCTTTATAAAATAAGACACGCTTTATGTGAGAAAACATCGCTTTCGGCATATATATATAAAAACATGGTTTAGCGATTACATCCGATCTTGTACAAGACTACAGACCTCTGAAATATACAACTATGGCGGACAGGGCCGCCATACCGATCTATGCAAAAACCATCTACAACGGGAGATCATACCCAAAGTAGAGCCTCGGAAAGGATGGAGCTCCGACACCAACGTAGAGATCCTAGGAATGTGGATCTAGCACTTGCCCTTACTGCGGCATGAACGCAGCCCCGAAGGAGGTCGATAACAACGGTACTAAGTATATGAAGCGTAAAATACTTAAATGAAACATATCATTTTAAAACAGTTTTGCAAGTATGTATGAAACAACCAAGGAAACCGCATAGTGCCACATCACAAACAAGAGCGTGAGGTAAAGCGTAGCGAGGTCTTTTCTAGGCTGCGAATGATCGGCAGGCCAATTGCGTAGTATCACCATGCAAGCCTAATCTCGGACTCCGTAGTCCGCATAGGCCAATCACATAGGCCCGCATAGGGTATATAACCCGCATCGAGGGTAGCTACTCCTCGGCATCGCCCCGACTCGTCGTCGCGTAGCCACATAGACCGCATGAGGTATAACCCCGCACTAACACGGAACTCCGTAGCTCCGCATAGGTCCCTTGGACCCGCATGAGGTATTCTCGAATCATGGTCCTGCATCACTGAGTCTACCCCGTCGGAGGCGCTTAACCCGGTAATATGTCAAGAGGTGAGTGATGCTAACCTATGACTTATCGTTAAACAACATAAGCACAACAAGAATACTCTTTTTCACAAACGTTACAAGACACTAACACACATAGCATCATATCATGTCTACTTATCAAACCATCTTATTATTCTTTCACAATTCAATATAAGTGCATTTATAAACACATAGGCAAATCTGTTTCTTTTATCAATCTTAAGTGGTTATACTTAACTTCCCATAAGGCTAGTATAACTCTTAAGCTTCATTTAAAAACCAATTAGTTCTCTTACATTAAAAATGATTCAAGATTCTTTTGAAATGCTTTCAGATCTTTATTATTAAGCTTAAGCCGTGAGGCATTCTGTAAGTATTATTCAGCTTAAGCCGTGAGGCATTCCGTAAGTATTATTCGTGCTTAAGTCAAAGACATTGCCGTAGTTTTAGTTAACACGTACGCGTCACCGTACTATATATATTGTAAAATATCATGCTTTAGGAAGAATCACATACCTTCTCGTGAAAACCACCGCCAAGTTGAATATGTCACGTGAGAGTCACCTATAATAGTCACAGATATCTATCAAAGACTACTCTGAAGGTCATTCTAAACAGAGGGTTCACAATTCTATGGAAAGTTGGGCAGCACTTCCCTACCCGGTGAGCTATATAAGTCTACTGTGAAAACAGTCCTATGTAAGTATAGTTTGATTATTCTTCTTTTAAACCCTTCTACTGTGGTAACAGTTCGATTCTATTCTGTGATATTCTTCTAAGTATTTATACTTATTCTTATACTACTACAGTATGTATTCTCTAATTCAAAAGAGGGTTAGGATTAGTTACCTCGGTAAGCACAATAATATCCTAGAAAAAGTCGCGCCTGAGCAAGGTTTTGCTCCTAAGTTGTATGCTCCAAGGAAACCTTAGAAGTTCTTCACAACTTCTACTAAGTACTAAGGTATTTAGGCTAGGGTATTTTGGGCATTATAACAATACAAGAAGGCAACTTTTCTACCAAGGGAGGGGGGTAGGTTTTGGCTAGGCTAGGGGGGCCTCGGCCAAACTACTAGGCTAGAGGGGGGGTGTATTCGGCCAAGGGCCTTCACAAGGGGAGGGGGGAAGGTGTTGGACGAAAAGGCTACAAGGGAGAGGAGAGGATTTTCAAGACTTGGAAAGATTTGTGGATGAAGAACTCTTCATCTTAAGGGGGGTATTTATAGGTCAAGAAGTGGCCAACCAATGGCCAAGATTTAGACAAGTGCAAGGCAAGTGTAGGGTGAGGATTAACTATACACAAATATCCTACCAACTCCTTGACTTGTGCACAAGGCACAAAAAACGTGCCATTGCTAGCCAATTCGTCCAAATGGACGATTTGAAGTCCACCAATTGGAGGGTGCCAAGTGTCGCCCTCCCGTTGGTCCAAAATGTTTCGTCTCTCGGAAAAATCCGCAAAAATTAGAAATGGCATAGCCGGAATTTACCCTACGAAAGCTGTGGAAACGTTTCGTCGGAAAACTATTCGTTTTGTGAGTTGTGCCCAAAAAATCGTCCAAGCCTAAACTTTAAGGCTAAACTTTTTGTACGTATTCCCTTACGTACATACTCTGGAAATACGGGGTATAACAGTAATACTTTCTTGATTGGTTTGATAAGTAATCATGTTATGATGCTACGTGTGTTAGTGTCTTATAATGTTTGTGTGAAGGGGTTTTCCCTTGCTGTTAATGATAAGCCATTGTACTGTTATATTATCACAAACCCCCTTGACTTGATATACCGAGGGCTTGCCACCCTTGATGCGGGTCTATACGGCCTATGCAGTCTGTGTGACTATGCGGAGCAGCGGTATGCTCCAGGATTGATCATTCCGGGTGTTTTATCCCGATGCGGGGGATGCCCTATGCGGTCTGTGTGACTATGCGGTCTATTGAGACTATGCGGGCTGCGGGAGTCCAGGAGGGTACCGGGGGTTAGCTGCCCCCGATGCGAGGAATACCTCATGCGGGCCTATGTGTGGCCTATGCGGAGCAGCGGTATGCTCCAGGACTAGCGCACATTGATACCGAGGCGAGTGGCGGCCGATCATGTAGTGCGATCCAGAAAGACCCCGTGATATAGTTTTATAGCATTGTTGGTGCGTGGGTTTTAGTAGTCGGCTATGCGCCGCATTTACCATGCGGTTTTATTATGACACGTAGGACACGGTGTTCATGTGTACTCCTTGGTGTTATTGCGTCATAGGCTGGCTGGCGATGAGGAAGGTATTCCACGGCATGATTGATGTGGTGGCGTGAGACCCATAGTTATATTTGAGTGATGACTTTGAGGCGTGAGTCCCGACTTGACATGACCGCTTATTTATTGTGAATTGTAGTTTGGTTATCATACATGTCTCTGCTTTATATAGACTACTATGATTTCATTTACGATATTTTCGATTTCACATACTTGGTACTGTTATCGACCTCCTTGGGTGCGTTCATGCCGCAGTGTTATACCGTATTTCCAGAGTATGCGTGGGGCGCACGTAGAAAAGTTTGTGCCTTAAAGTGCTTGGCCGAAATTATTTTTGTGCACAACACGGTTAGAGTCGTTTTCTAAACGTTTTACACAACTCGCGTAGGGTAAATACCGGCTATGTCATTTTTAATTTTTGCGGATTTTTCCGAGAGACGAAACGTGTTGGACCAACAAGAGGGCGCCACTTGGCACCCTCTCATTGGTGGAGTGTGGGGCGGTAAAGGGGGACGATTTCCTTGACATTTTGTCAAGTAGTAGGTAGGATATTTTGTGGTAGATGGATAAGGTGCACTTGGCATGATCTCGGCCTACACTTGCACCACACTTGGCTTGATCTTGGCCATTGGTTAGCCATGGCTTGACCTATAAATACCCTCCTTTGATGAACTTCTTCATCCAAAATTGTGCTAAGTCTAAAATCCCTTCCTCTCTTGTGGTGTTCTTCCAACACCCCCTCCCCCTTGGGTGAGGCCCGCCGAGAGCCCTCCCTTGGCCGAGTACCCTCCTAGTGGGGTTGGCGAGGGTATACACCCCCTTGTGGTGTTGTCTCGTATAAATACACCCCCACCTTGGTAGAAATACTCTCAAAAGTATTGTTACTATACCAAAAATACCTTGGCCCTTATACCTTGTAGTATTCAAAGGTTATACTTATACGAAAAGCCCAGAAATACTAGTATACTTCCCTTCAGTCACAAAACTGAAACCCTAAGGAAAATCTCCATAGTTAGTTGGAGTATTAAGTAGAAGTTGGTTAGAACTTCTAAGGGTGGTTTGGAGCGGGTTGGAGCGCACGGAGTTGGAGCTAAACGTTGCCCAGGATCGACTTTATACTTGGATAATTATGGGCTTATCGAGGTAATTATCTTGTCCCCCTATTGTAATTGGAAATTTCATGTTGTTAGAATATATAGTTGAAGTATACTATATATAGAACTGAACGTAGTTATCGGCAATGTCTTTTGACTTAAGCCTGAATAATAAGAAATTTTTTCGAAAGAAGATCTTGTTGTAATTACATAGGGGTGTATTACTGATGAACTTGTGTAGCTTTTCTGTGAGGTAGAATTGTGCACTTCCGGATTAGACTTATACCCCCCCCCCCCCCCTGGTTGGCTTGGTAGCCGGCCCCGATAGAGGAAGAGATTTACGCTGTTGCGGGAAATCTTGCGAATTTTATGTAGAATGTTCTACGAAGAGACCTAATGTTAATAAGCACCGTTTGGCCGTAAAGGTGGAACTAATATGCGTGGCCCGAACTACTTGGCTTAGGAGTAGCGGTTTGAGGTACTTGGAGCGTTTTGCTATTAGTCGATAATCGTCGCGGTATGTGAACCTCTTCCTATCTCTTCTAGCATGATATGTGTGTGTAACTATGTAGTACGGTGAGCGTCATGTGTTAAATGTATTTGATTGGTCTAAAACATAAAGTGTTATAACGGCTTTATGGGAAGTTGGTTATAACAGCTTTATGTATGTAAGAAAATACTTATGGTTTTTAAAAGGTAACTGATTTGAACTATAACTGGCTGGTTATGTGATAATAAAGAACTTGAAGTATTTCAAAAGAATTTTTGAATCATTTTGAAAGAAGAGTAATACTTAGTTTTTGAAAACTTAAGAGTTATACTAGCTTTATGGGAAGTTAGGTATAACGGCTTAAGAATGTTTTACTGAGTTCGGAAATCAGAATGTGTATCGACAAACCACTGCAGCGTTAATAAAAGGAAATGTTTTGACAGATTAAGTATTATTAAAACCAGTAGAAACTTCCATCTGCATAGAAGCTAAGATGAGACAAAAAGATATTTCCTATATCATGGCTGCTGTAATACGATTGTTATAAACAAGAATATCCTACTCACATATAAGGCTTATGTTTCTCAGATGGTTTAAAAGAGAATTATATTCTTAAATGAATAAGACTATGAACTACGAAACCTTTCTAAAATAAGAAACGTGAACATTTGAAATTAGGCAAACTTGGACGTTTGGAAAATAATGTTGTTACTTGATTTTACAAGGGTAAGTGTTTTGATTTACTTCAAAAGATAATCACTCTATTTTCATATACTACGGGTTTCTATTCTTCTCACTCTGAGATCGTGTCTTAGAGCTGTGTTGTAAGTTGGACCCTCTCACGTATTTCTTTCCCTTAACGTTATGCCTCCGCGTAGGGCAAACCCGGGCCCAGGAGGGCAAGGCAGCCAAGGGAGCTGCGAGTAGAGTTCAGAGGGTTACGAGGGCACAGGCCCAATCATCACCTGGGGTGGTATTTCATTCGGGGAGTTATGCTACGTCACCAGCCCCAGCAGAGTTTAGCACGGCGGCGATTCTCATCGCGCCATGATATTTGAACCTTCGCGGCCGGGAACAGTGAATTTAGATTGCAAGAAGGCGACCCTGTTACTAGCTATGGATTTGGCTACCAGAGAGTATACCGATGTACCGCGAGTCTTGATGACTATCTAAGAGAGGGTTGTACAAGAGTAATTCTTCAGTTAGGCTTGAGCATGGCCTGTGTACGGGCTTATGCGCAACAGGCCAAGAAACGTAGAGATCAACGGGTTAACGAAGGACAGCAGAAGAGGGCCAGAGCAGCAAGGTCCTTTGGTAACTTTCGAGGCGAGTCACCTCACCAGCGGATTAGATTTGCACATCCACCAGTGCAGAGAGGCCCTCCACGGGTTCGGGGCGCTCGGGTATGCAGAGTTGGTCGAGCTCGAGCTTCCGTTCACGCTACACGTAGGTTCCGGCCACCGGATTCGGTGTTCCCAGATTCATCAGTGTGACGACGCCATCCCGGGAATGTCGTCTTTTAGTTGGTACTTGTTGTACTACGACCGCCGTGGTCCGATGTCGAAAGGGTGTCCTAGTAGGAAGACTTAGCCTTCAGGATCGGTGGGTAGTTCGTCATCTTCCTTAGCTATGCGCCCTACGGGGCAGGTTTGATTAGAACGACTAAGGGGAGTGAAGCAGTAGATATAGATATATCCTTAACCCTCTAGAGAAAACGTAAGCCTTAGAGCATTATACGTGAAGACCTTAGAGGTAAGGCCGTCTCGAGTAAAAGACGTATGTTTATGTTTGACCCTTATAGGAGTGCATAGTGCACGTGAGCTATGTTTGTGGGATAAGTCCCTGAGTAGTGTGGAATGAAAGAGGGTAGTTGAGCTAAGAAGACCGCTAGGTTTTCGTAACGTGATTAGTGAGAGTTTTCCGGTCGGGAGCTAATGTCTGCGGCGTTGCGGGTCGGGTTGAGGCCACGTTGCGCAGTCAACCCGCGCCCGTATGGTGGTGGTCGGTTGTGGTGGTCCCGTTTTGGGTTAGGGTTATGAGGGTGTTAGGCCCAAGTGTAGTTAACCAGCGTACGAGTTCGTGGATGCATTCGACCAGTAGTCGGGCCGAGGAGGTCAGCCGTCTTGTCTTCTGGCAAAGACCATTTACTCGGCAGTGTTGATTTATCAGAAAGGTTGTAAGGTCGCACGGGTGCCTACCTTCACCTTATGACGCAGTGGAGCCAGTGTACGGCTGTTTTGTTTCGAAGTTTTACCAAGGTGGTTAAGAACTCGGTGAGTCTCGACCACATTCGCCCGCCGGGCGGTGTGGATTTCGGGTAGTTGCAGGATTGTTGTCTCTGTGGAGGAGTGTTTGAGCTACCATTTCGTTGTTCGGATGTCGCCTTATGAAGCCTTGTGGGGCGGATGTAAGTCGCGGTCGATTGGTTCGATGTTGGCAAGATTCGGATAGTTGGTTGAGCTTGTTCCACAGATCGTGGATAGGTAAAGCTTGTCTAGAAGAGGTTCCGCACCGGAGAAATCGTATGGATAATCGGCAAGACGCTTAGAGTTCAGTTGACGGTCGGTCTTCTTGAAAGTACCACCCCGGTCATGTGACGAGTTTTGGAAACAGAGGGAACTTAGCCCGAGTTACTTTGGTCCTTTTGAGTTCATGTGAAGAATAGGCCAGGTTGCCTATATGTTAGCATTTGTCGTCCGACTTAGGAGGCAGTATGTCCGGTCTTTCGTATTGTTATGATCGGAAAAGTATCGGAGATCCATCCAGAGTGTTCCCAGTTAATGATGACCACGTTAGAGATAGTAACCCCGAGTTTTGGAAACGGGCAAAGATTTCGAAATGTGGTAAGAGTTCGAGTGTCACGACACCTCGGGGATCGCATGCGGCCGGTACCATTTGTTAGGTCGCCGGAGTGACACTAGAACCTCGCGGCAAAGTGACAAAAGTGGTATCACGACGAGTAAAGGGAGAAGCAAGCATGTATTGCGAGCAGAGATGTGACCATTTCTTTTGTATGGGGAAAGTGCGAAGGAATTATATTTTAGACCCTTGGATGGGAGCGTTTGTGATGTTAGAGGTGTTTCCTCGTGGACTTGGATGTAAGTATTTTGCGCAGGTGTTGTTGTGGCCAGTTGTGGCAGGATTGTTCAGGTAAGTATAGTAGTGAAGACTATACTGGCGCACGTTTGGTTTGAGACTTAGAAGGAACATTCGGGACGAATGTTTCTAAGGAGGGGAGAATGTTATACCCCGTATTTCCAGAGTATGTACGTAAGGACGTACGTAGAAAAATTTGTGCCTTAAAGTGCTTGGCCGAAATTATTTTTGTGCACAACACCCGGTTAGAGTCGTTTTTGGAAGAAAAGTTTTACACAACTCGCGTAGGGTAAATTCCGGCTATGTCATTTTTAATTTTTGCGGATTTTTCCGAGAGACGAAACGTGTTGGACCAACAAGAGGGCGCCACTTGGCACCCTCTCATTGGTGGAGTGTGGGGCGGTAAAGGGGGACGATTTCCTTGACATTTTTGTCAAGTAGTAGGTAGGATATTTTGTGGTAGATGGATAAGGTGCACTTGGCATGATCTTGGCCCTACACTTGCACCACACTTGGCTTGATCTTGGCCATTGGTTAGCCATGGCTTGACCTATAAATACCCCTCCCCTTTGATGAACTTCTTCATCCAAAAATTGTGCTAAGTCTCAAATCGCTTCCCCTCTCTTGTGGTGTTCGCCCAACACCCCCCCTGGGTGAGGCCCCTTGGCCGAGAGCCCCTCCCCCCTTGGCCGAGAGTACCCCCCCTCCTAGTGGGGTTGGCCGAGGGGTATACACCCCCCCTTGTGGTGTTGTCTCGTATAAATACACCCCCACCTTGGTAGAAATACTCTCAAAAGTATTGTTACTATACCCAAAATACCTTGGCCCTTATACCTTGTAGTATTCCAAGGTTATACTTATACGAAAAGCCCAGAAATACTAGTATACTTCCCTTCAGTCACAAAACCGAAACCCTAAGGAAAATCTCCATAGTTAGTTGGAGTATTAAGTAGAAGTTGGTTAGAACTTCTAAGGGTGGTTTGGAGCGGGTTGGAGCGCACGGAGTTGGAGCTAAACGTTGCCCAGGATCGACTTTATACTTGGATAATTATGGGCTTATCGAGGTAATTATCTTGTCCCCCTATTGTAATTGGAAATTACATGTTGTTAGAATATATAGTTGAAGTATACTATATATAGACCTTAACGTAGTTATCTGCAATGTCTTTTGACTTAAGCCCGAATAATAAGAAACCTTTTCGAAAGAAGAGTACCGAATCAGTAATTACATAGGATCAGACATGACTTGTGTAGCTTTTCTGTGAGGTAGAATTGTGCACGTCCGGATTAGACGTATAACCCCCCCCCCCCCCCGGGTGGGTTGGTGGCCGGCCCCCCTAGAGGCGGAGATTTACGCCATTGCGGGGAGGTCTTCTGAATTTTCTGTAGAATGTTCTACGAAGAGACCTAATGTTAATAAGCGCCTTGTGGCCTTATAGGTGGAAGTACTATGCGTGGCGCGATCTACTTGGCTTAAGGAGTAGCCGGCGGTTTGAGGTACTTGGAGCGTTTTGCTATTAGTCGATAATCGTCGCGAGGTATGTGAACCTCTTCCTATCTCTTCTAGCATGATATGTGTGTAACTATGTAGTACGGTGACGCATACGTGTTAAATGTATTTGATTGGTCTAAAACATAAAGTGTTATAACGGCTTTATGGGAAGTTGGTTATAACAACTTTATGTATGTAAGAAAATACTTATGGTTTTTAAAAGGTAACTGATTTGAACTATAACTGGCTGGTTATGTGATAATAAAGAACTTGAAGTATTTCAAAAGAATTTTTGAATCATTTTGAAAGAAGAGTAATACTTAGTTTTTGAAAACTTAAGAGTTATACTAGCTTTATGGGAAGTTAGGTATAACGGCTTAAGAATGTTTTACTGAGTTCGGAAATCAGAATGTGTATCGACAAACCACTGCAGCGTTAATAAAAGGAAATGTTTTGACAGATTAAGTATTATTAAAACCAGTAGAAACTTCCATCTGCATAGAAGCTAAGATGAGACAAAATGATATTTCCTAGATCATGGTCACAGAATACTGATTGTTATAAACAAGAATATCCTACTCACATATAAGGCTTATGTTTCTCAGATGGTTTAAAAGAGAATTATATTCTTAAATGAATAAGACTATGAACTACGAAACCTTTCTAAAATAAGAAACGTGAACATTTGAAATTAGGCAAACTTGGACGTTTGGAAAATAATGTTGTTACTTGATTTTACAAGGGTAAGTGTTTTGATTTACTGCAAAAGATAATCACTCTATTTTCATATACTACGTATTGTGTGGTTTTGTGAAAGTAACGTATCTTTTAAAGAGTTAATGTATGAAGTACTTTGGGGATAAAACCCGATCTTGTTAATCATATAGTAGAAAGTACCTTGTGTATATAACTTGATTATGTTGGTTTGTGATTGCCTTGTAATACTTTCTTGTTGATTTGTTAAGTAAACATGCTAGGATGCTACGTGTGATAGTATCTTGTGATGTTAGTGTAAAGGGGTTTCGATCGCGCTTTAAAGTTGTTTGACTCTCACCGTTATGTTGGTATTGTACCACTCACCTTGACTTGTTTAGGAGGTTGTCGCCTCGATGCGGGTAGACTCAGCGATGCAGGACCATGATTCGAGAATACCTCATGCGGTCCGGGGATCCATGCGAACTACGGAGTTCCGGTTAGTTTGCGCCCTGTGGTCATGCGGTCTCGTGGCTACGCGATCGCGAGTCGGGGCGACGCCGGAGTACCCTCGACGCGAGGAATACCTCACGCGCCTATGAGGTTGGCCTACGCGAGTCGCGAGAGTTCCAGGGCTAGACGCGCACATCCGATATCGCTGGCGAGTGACGGCTTTGATCATGTGACGGTTCAGATATCATGATACGCTTTATGACCACTGTTAGTACCGCGGTGTTAGTAGTCGGTTATGCCTTCGCATTTACCTCAGATCGTTTTATTAGGACACAGTGGGACACGTGTTCATGTGTAGTTCTTGTGCTTTTATATCATAAATGCCGCGGTGAGGAAGGTATTCCACGGCATGATTGATGTTATGGGCTTGAGACCCATAGTTATATTTGAGTGATGACTTTGAGGCGTGAGTCACGACTTGATACGATCGCTTATTTAATTGTAAATCGTAGTTTGGTTATCATACATGTCTCTGCTTTATAGACTATTATGATTTCATTTATGATTTTCGGCCATACTTGGTACTGTTATCGACCTTCGGGCCGCGTTTATGCCGCAGTTGAGGTACACCGCCGTTGATCCTAGCTCTCGTGGTCACAGTTCAACGTTTGGGAAGCTCCGCTTTCTCGAGGCTTATCGAGTGGTATAGTCCCCGTCGTAGTAGGTGTTTACATTCAGGGTTTGGCGGGGCCCCGCCCGCCATTGTTGTCGTATCATTCTTAGAGGTCCGTAGAAATCTTGTTGTGGGCGAGTTGTAGAAAGGGATGAATCTGTTCAAATTGTTATATATTATGAAGCGTAACCGCTTTTGGGTTGCTTTGTCTTATTTCACCGTCTTATTGCATTGGTTTCATGTTATTGTTTTATGTTCCGATTACTCGATGATGTATCACTAGGGTGCCCGGGTAAGGCACGATCCACGCCCGGTTCGGTCGTGACAGCAGGTAGGTACACCGATGTTGATCCTCGCTCATAGGAGTCACACAAATATTGGGAAGCTCCGTTTCTCCGGAGGCTTATCTTTGGTATAGTCCCCTGTTATTGTAGGTGCTTACATTCAGGGGTATGGCGGGGCCCTGTCCCGCCGTTGTTGTCATATCATTCTTAGAGGTGCAGTAATGCTTGTTGTGGCAGAGTTGTAAATGGGATGAATCGTTCGGTTTAAAGTTTATATATATACTGAAAAGGCAACTTTTCTTCGTATAAACATGTGTCTCCTTTACATTGTTTCATGTTGTGTTTATATTCGTGATTACTCGATGTTGTATCACTAGGGTGCCGGGTAGGCACTACCACTGCCCGGGTTCGGGTCGTGACATTTTGTGACTTGAAAACTCTAAGTGAGTGATGAAGAAGTCTTGCAACATAAGGGGTATTTATAGGCCAACCAATGGCTAGGATGAAGGCAAGTGTGTGGTGTAGATTGGGGACAAGTGTGTGTGGGTCCCACCCACCACATGTCCACACAAAATTCAAGACAAGTGGCTTGCCACTTGTTGGGCCATTTCGTCCAAGGGACACATGGCACCACATTTCGGCCATGTGCCACCTAGGGGTGACACGTGTCGCCCTCCTACTCGTCCAAAATATTTCATCTCCCGAAAATATCCATAATCTCGAAAACAAAGTGGGCCCCACAAAACAGTAAATTTTCCCCGTGGGCCCCACGTGACCAAATCCGGAAATAAACTTCCATAATTCTAATATAATCCCAGAAGTTCGAATACCAAAACTGGGAATCCAATTCCCATTAACGAACCTTTTTCCTTCACAAAATCCGGAAAATTTTCCGTCGGAAAATCAAATCTTTTTTCCTTTCCAATCTTAATGTCGTATTCTCGTACGTACGTCCTCGCATACATACCCTGGAACTACGGGGTGTAACATTCTTCCCCCCTTAGAAACATTCGTCCCGAATGTTCCTTCTAAGTCTCCAAACACACATGCGTCGGTATAGTCCTCACTACTATACTTACAAAACCAATTATGCCACATATGGCCATAATATAACACATGCGCCAAACTCAAATCCGAGCCAACGAGGAATCACCTCTAACATCACAAAAGCTCTCACCCATGATCTAAAGGATACTCCCTTCGCACCTTCACTTCACAAAAAGAAATGATCACTTCCATTTTCGTAACACATGTTCGCTTCCTGTCTTACTCGTCGTACCTTTCTCGTACACCCGAACTCTTTCTAGTATACGTACCACATTTCCGTCATCGCTTCCGTTTCCAACGCCTCGGAGTTACTACCTCCAAACTTGGTCATCTTACTAGCCTCAAATTCCTTTAAGGCCATTCCCGGCCTTCACAATCCGATTCTGGTCGAACACAACCGCGAACTCGTACAATGGTTACCTAAACTTGGGCCTAGAACCCTCATGACCCTACCACCTGGTGGGACCACCCCAAACTGACCCCACCTCATTCCGGCTGCGGGTTGACCCGCGATCTTGCCTCAACCCGACCCACTATCGCTCCAAATTCTTGTTCCCGTCCGGGACAATCTTACTATTCTCGTCATGAAAGCTACCACTTTCATCTTACACAATCCATGGAATTATCCCACAATACATTTCACGCATACCAAGTACTTCGACAAAGACTAACCGTAAAATCTTTTACTCAAGACGGCCTTACATCTAAGGTCTCAACTGTTATAATTTCTAAGGTTCACAATTTACCTGCCCCCAAACTTACCTTTTCAACTAACCATGTTTTCTAAATCACAATTTACACAATGCTATCCGTACATAGCACTCAACATGTAATCATCTTATTACGCATACTAGTCTCTAGAGGGTTAAGAATATACCTGTAACTACTGCTTCACTTCCCCTTTGTCGCTCTAATCATAATCCTGCCCTGTTGGGCGCATAGCTATAGAAGGCGATGACCCGCTACTGATCCTGACGGATGAGTCTTAACATCTGCTCTACCTCTGATCGGACAATCCTTCGCAAAATGGCCCTGTCGGCCGCAAGTATAGCAATCTCCCAAACTAGCATGACACTCCCCCTTATGGATTCTACCACAACGGCCACACTGAGGTAAGGGTGGCCTCATCCGGCGAGCACTCCTACTCCCTCGAAAACCTGAAACCTTGGAGCTCTGACCTGCTCCTGAATACCCTGGACGCCCTGAAGACTGTGGAGGACCACTCTGTACTGGCGGAGGCGCATAACTAGCCTGCTGCTGAGGCGGTCCGCCTCGAAAGTTACCAAAGGACCCTGCTGTCTTGGCCCTCTTATGATGATCCTGGTCCCTACGTCGGTCTCTACGTTCCTCAGTCTGCTGCGCATAAGCATGGATGCGGGCAATGTCCATGCCCGGCTGAAGAGCTACACCCGTGCAATCCTCTGCCAAATAATCGTCAAGTCCTGTGACATATCGGTGCACTCTATCCTCCATGTTTGCCACTAAAGCAGGGACATACCGAGCCAATGAGTCAAACTCTACATCAGACTCCAATCCCGCCCGCTCGCCAACATCAAAAATCTATCGGCCCGAGCCCTCCTCATCTGCGGAGGCAAGAAATGGCT
This sequence comes from Przewalskia tangutica, assembly GCA_029844215.1. Lineage (NCBI taxonomy): Eukaryota > Viridiplantae > Streptophyta > Magnoliopsida > Solanales > Solanaceae > Przewalskia > Przewalskia tangutica. The sequence goes on from CM056733.1 coordinate 43,090,619, forward strand.
AAGAAACGCCTCTGAGAACTCGTCCCACACAGCTGGAAGCGCATGCTCCCCCCGGGATAGTTCCCATGAATCAAACCAGTCGACTGCAGTATCACGCAACCGATGTGAACCCAATACCACCGACTCTGTCTCTGAGGCCTTGATCACTTTCATGATCCGCTGCAACTGTCGAATAAACTCCTGAGGGTCATCCTCAGCTCTCGATCCATAGAACTCTGGTGGACTGCAACTCAAGAAGTCCCGAAGTCTCCAACTATCGGCTCTGGGGTGCACTACCGGTACCACCGGCTCCCGTCTGTCCTCGTGCCTCGCCACAAGCCTAGCTAGTAACTGGGTCATCTCCTTGTAACCCACATCCTCTGTTCCTGGCCGTGGGACCGGAAGCTCAGGTACTGTGGCCTCGGTAGAGACCGCAGCTGCTCTAAACTCTCCTGGGGCTGGCGGCGTTGTATAATTCGCCGTCTGTAGCACTACCTCAGGTAAAGACTGGGCCTGTGCCCTCGTAACCCTCTGTGCTCTACTCGCAGCTCCCTCTGCTGCCTTGCCCTTCTGGGATCTGGTTGCTTTGCGTAGAGGCATAGCTGGCACATAAGAATATGTCAGACGGAGTCCAACTTACAACACAACTCTAAGGCACGATCTCAGAGTGAGAAGAATAAAAACCAATCCTAAATATCCTATAGCCTCCTGGTTAAAGGTGTGGTGCACAACACGCCGATAATCAAGACTCTACTAGATACGGTCTGTAGATACTTTCCAAGGATTAACTGCTCTGATACTACTTTTGTCATGACCCGACCTCGGGCCCGCGACTGGTGTCTTATCCCGGGAACCCTAGTGATACACCATCAGAGAAAATCAGCGGAAATAAAAACTTAAACATGAAACAAGATATAAAATAAGGAACAGGCTAACCAAAACGGTCACCTACTTGTACATATATATCAAAATCGAACAGTTACATCCTTTACAAACCCTGCCCACAACAGTACTACAGACCTCTAAGAGTTTTTATAATAACTACGACGGGACAGGGCCCCGCCATACCCCTGAATGTACAAGGACCTACAAACTCAGGGAATCATACCAAAAGATAAGCCTCCGGAGAAACGGAGCTTCCCAATACGCAGAACCGTGATCCTAAGAGCGAGGATCAACAACTGGTGTACCTCTACCTGCGGCATGAACGCAGCCCTCCGAAGGAGGTCAGTACAACAAGTACCAAGTATGTGAAACTGAAAATACTGTGTTATACCCCGTATTTCCAGAGTATGTACGTAAGGGAATACGTACGAAAGTCTTGCCTTAAAGATAAGCCTTGAACGTTTTTTTTTAGGCACAACTCACAAAACGAATAGTTTTCCGACGAAACGTTTCCACAGCTTTCGTAGGGTAAATTCCGGCTATGCCATTTCTAATTTTGCGGATTTTTCAGAGACGAAACATTTTGGACCAGCGGAGGCGACACTTGGCACCCTCCAATTTGTGGACTTGAAATCGTCCATTTGGACGAATTGATGAAGTTTGGCACGTTTTTGGTGCCTTGTTCAAAGTCAAGGAGTTGGTAGGATATTTGTGTATAGTTAATCCTCACCCTACACTTGCCTTGCACTTGTCTAAATCTTGGCCATTGGTTGGCCACTTCTTGACCTATAAATACCCCCTTAAGATGAAGAGTTCTTCATCCACAAATTACTTTCCAAGTCTTGAAAATCCTCCCTTCTCCCTTTGTTAGCCAATTCGTCCAAAGCCCTCTTCCCCTCTAGCCTAAGTGGCCTTGGCCGAATACTCCCTAGCCTAGCCAAAAATCTACCCCTCCCTTGGTAGAAAAGTTATCTTCTTGTATTGTTATAATGCCCAAAATACCTAGCCCAAATACCTTAGTACTTAGTAGAAGTTGTGAAGAACTTCTAAGGTTCTTGGAGCATACAACTTAGAGCAAAACCTTGCTCAGCGACTTTTCTAGGATATTATTGGGCTTACCGAGGTAATAATCCTAACCTCTTTTGAATTAGAGAATACTTCTTGTTATAGTATAAGAATAAGTATAAATACTTAGAAGTATATCACGAATAGAATTGAAGTGTTAATCACTTAGAAGGGTTTAAAGAAGACTAATCAAATCAGATTTACATAGGACTGTTTTCTGATGAGACTTATATAGCTCACCGTAGGGAAGTGCTCGACTTACCGTAGAATTATGAACCCCTGTTTAGAATGACCTTGAGTAGTCTTTAATAGATATCTGTGACTATTATAGGTGACTCTCTTGCGTGACATATTCAACTTGGCGGTGGTTTTCATGAGAAGGTATGTGATTCTTCCTAAAGCATGATATTTTACAATATAACTACGCAATGTCTTTGACTTAAGCTCGAATAATACTTACGGCAATGCCTCACGGCTTAAGCCTGAATAATACTTACGGCAATGCCTCACGGCTTAAGCCTGAATAATAAAGAACTGAAAACATTTCAGAAGACTACTGAATCATATTAACAGAAGAGAACTAATTGGTTTTTAAAACAGAAGCTTAAGAGTTATACTAGCTTTATGGGAAGTAAGTATAACCACTTAAGATTTATAAAAGAAACAAGTTTGCCTATGTGTTTATAACAGACTTGTATTGTGAAAAGAATAATAAAGATGGTTTGATAAATAGACATGATATGATGCTATGTGTGTTAGTATCTTGTAACGTTTGTATAGGTGAGTATCCTTGTTGTGCTTATATTGTTTAAAGATAAGTTGTTATGTTAGTATACTATCACTCACCTCTTGAGATGATACCGGGGGTTAAGTCGCCTCCGATGCGGTAGACTCAGCGATGCAGGACCAAGATTCGAGAATACCACATGCGGGTCCCGGGGGCATATGCGGAGCTACGAGAGTTCCCGAGTTAGTATGCGGGTTATACCTCATGCGATGCGTGTGGCCATGCGGACAATGAGTCGGTGATCGCCGAGGAGTAGCTACCCTCGATGCGGGTTATACCTCATGCGGCCCACGTGAGTGGCCTATGCGACTCGAGTCGAGATTAGGCTTGCAGAATGATGATGGGGCGAGTGGCCTGCTTTCGATCATTCGCAGCCTAGACAAGACTCATTACAGTTACCTATTGTTGCTCTTGTTTGTGATGTGGCACTATGTGCGGTTTCCTTGGTTGTTTCATACATATTTGTAAACTGGTTTTAAAATAATATGTTTCATTTAAGTACTTTACAGTTTCGCATACTTAGTACCTGTTATCGACCTCCTTCGGGGCGCGTTCATGCCGCAGTAAGGGCAAGCAGTGCTAGATCCACATCCTTAGGATCTTTGCGTTGGTGTCGTGAGCTCCATCTTCTCGGAGGCTCTACTTTTGGGTATGATCTCCTGTATTGTAGATAGTTTTGTCTGATGGTATGGCGGGCCCCGTCCCGCCATAGTTGTTCACTTCCTAGAGGTCTCAGAGCACTATTATACAGTTGGGATGTAATCGCAAAACTTGAGTTATTTATATTATGCCGAAGGCAAGCTTTTCTTCGATAAAGCGTGTCTTATTTTATAAATCGTTTCTGTCTTGTTTTATATTCCGCCGTTACTCGATGTATGACTACTGGGTGCCCTAAGGCACGATCCACGCCCCTAACGGTCGTGACAAAAGTGGTATCGAGCGATTAATCCTCGGAAAGTGTCTGCATCGTATCTAGTAAGTCTTGATTATCGGTGTGTTGTGCACCACACCAATAATCGTGAGGCTATAGGATATTTAGGATTGGTTTCCATTCTTCTCATTACGAGATCGTGCTTTAGAGTCGTGTTATAGGTTGGACCCTCTAACGTATTCCTTTCGTAATGATTATGCCTCCACGTAAGGCAACCCGCCCGTGGCGGCAAGGCAGGCGGAGCCGCTAGCAGACACCCAGAGTCACGAGGGCTCGTGCCCGTCTATACGAGACGGCGAGTTCTATGACGCCGCCAGCCCAAAGAGACCACAATACCCACACCTCCCGTCCCACACCGGGCTGGCGAGTTAGGTACAAGGAGATGGCCCACTTTTGGCTAAAGTCAGGCCCGACACGAGGAGAGATTGACGCGGCAGCTCCAGCCCAGGCTCGGCCGCACCGTGGTACACCCGAGGGCGAGAGTTTGAGGCTACGAGACTTCGAGTTGTAGCCACGGAGTTTTATGGGTCGAGGCGGAGGATGATCCGCAGGAATTCATCCGTCGATTCGAGGATTTTGAGAGTGATCGTATGTCGAGACCGAGTCCGTGATCTTTGGTTCACATAGGCCGCGTGATACCGCAATCGATTGGTTTGATTCATGGAGTTATCCCGGGAGAGCACGCGCCCCAGCCTACTGGGATGAGTTCTCAGAGGCTTTCCTCACTCACTTTTTGCCTCCACAGATGAGGAGGGCGCGGGCTGATAGATTTTTACTGCTGAGGCAGAGAGGACGCACTGTCAGGGAGTACAATGTCGAGTTTGATTCTTTGGCTCGATATGTCACAAAGATTGCAGCAGATATGGAGGATAGGGTGCACCGCTATGTCACCGGCTAGACGACTATATGGCCGAGTCATGTGCGGGTTTTCTCCACCGGGTATGGACATTACCCGTGACGCAGCTCACGCCTTGATGCGAGGAGCGCAGAGGTCGACGAGTGGACAGACAGCAGCAGAAGAAGGCCAGGACGGGAGGGTCTTCTGGTGGTTATCGTGGTGGGCGGCCTCGGCGAGCCTAGATTCGCACCACGACGCTCGTGAGCACTCGCACCGCCCTCAGACACCCGAGTTTTCGAGGGCGCACTGGCCAGTGGCTTGGACGTCCGCAGTAGCAGAGAGGATCGCCGACGACCCCCCCAGTGTGGCAGATGCGGTAGATACCATTACGGTAAGTGTGGTACTACTTATGGATCTTGTTACGCCAGGCCAGCAGGGTCACTTTGGCGGATCGTCCCGACCGGGCGCTGGTGGTAGGGCCCACCTTTCAGTTACGTGGCCGCTTCATCATCTCCTGATACTCGCCCGAGGCAGGGTGCTCATGGTCACAGGTCGCGCAGCAGGTCGTGGCTCGAGTCGATTCTAGCGGTCCTCGAACCGCATTTATGCTTTGTCCACCGACAGATCGTGAGGCCTCACCGATGTCGCCACGTACCTTATCGGTTCGGGTTTGATGTTTATGCCTTGATAGATCCGGTTCTACTGTCCCATATATCTCCCTTGTTGCTAGTAGGATAGGGATGAGCACGAGTCCATAGACCCTTTCGAGGTAGCTACGCCTGGGTGATTCGGTGGTAGCTCGGCGTATATGAGCTTGTCCCGTGACCATTTACGATCGTCGGACCCAGCCGACTTGATAGAGTTGGAGATGATTGACTTCGACGTGATCATGGGGATGGATTGGCTAGCTTCTTGCTACGCCAATGTAGACTGCAGAGAGAGAGTAGTACGGTTCCAGTTTCCTGGCGAGCCGGTTGTTGAGTGGGAGGAGCACCAGTATCGCAGGGGTAGGTTTATTTCCTACCTCAAGGCTAGGAAGATGGTGCGAGAATGGTACATCTACCATCTAGTTCGAGTGTTTGATCCGAGGTCATGGTACCAGATTTTCGGCCTCGTAGTCGCCGAGTTCCCGACGTGTTCCTGGATGACCTCCGGTATCCTCCCGAGAGGAGATTGAGTTTTGTATTGACATATTGCGGATACTCGCCTATTTCCATTCCGCCATACGAATGGCACCGCCGAGTTGAGAGAGTCAAGGATCGGCAGGGATTTGCTAGAAAAGGGCTTCATTAGGCCAGTGTTTCTCCCCCGGGGCGCCGTATTGTTCGTGAAGAAGGACGGACGCTGCGCATGTGTGTTGATTACAGCGGTGAACAAGGTGACCATTAAGAACGATACCCTTCCTGTGATTGATGATTTGTTCGACCAGCCAGTGGCGCGAGATGTTTCTCCAAGATTGATCCGCGTTCGGGCTATCATCGTTCGTGTCGAGAGGTGGATGTCCCTAGATCGCATTCGGACCGAGACGGGCATTATGAGTTCAGTGGTCATGTCTTTTGGTTGACGAATGCTCGCGGTATTCATGGATTTGATGAACCGAGTGTTCAAACCATTTTTGGACACGTTTGTGATAGTGTTCATTGATGATATCTTGGTTTATTCTCGCCAGAGCAGAGCACGCGAGCATTTGGCGTCTGGCCGACGCTTCTCCAGACCAGGCGGTTATGCGCCAAGTTTTCCAAATGTGAGTTTTGTTGACTTGATGGCGTTTCTTGGGCATATTGTCGGGTGATGGCATTCGAGTGGATACGCCAAGATCGAAGCGATCAGACTTGGCCTAGACCTACTACTCCGGCAGAGGTTCGCGATCGGGCCTTGCAGGATATTATCGGCGGTTCGTGGAGAAGTTTGCTTTATCTTCGCACCATTGACTAGGTGACTCGTGGCGCCAAGTTTGATGGTGATGCTTGGAGCGGGGTTTCGATTCTTGAAGAGAGACCGACGACCGCCCGTTCTTACTCTTCCGGAGGTCGGATGGTTATGTCGTGTATTGTGACGCGTCGGGCATCGGGTTGGGATGTGTGTTGATGCAAAGATGGCGAGTTATAGCATATGCATCCCGACACCAAGAAACACGAGAGGAACTACCCCACCCATGATTTGGAGCCGGCGGTGATTCACGCTTTGAAGATGCGAGGCACTATTTGTATGGGGTTCACGTGGATATTTATACGGACCACAAGAGCCTCCAAAGATATCTTCACCAGAGGAGCCGAACTTACGGCGAGGCGGTGGTTAGAGTTGCTTAAGGATTACGATGTTGATATCTGTACCACCCGGGAAGGCCAATGTTGTGGCGGATGCTCTTAGTCGTAGGTCGATGGGAGCTTATCGGATGTACGACAATGGCGAGGACATGGTTTGTGATTTGCATCAGTTAGCGAGCCTTGGTGTCCGTTTGATTGATTCTGATAGCAGTGGGGTTAGGGTTCGTGAGGTTGCCGAGTCTTCCATCGTCGAGGAGGTGAAGAGGCAACAGTTCGAGGATCCGGTTTTGGCACGTTATCGTGATACAGCTCTTCGTGAGGGCAAGGGTCCTTTTGAGGTAGCTTTGATGGGTGCTAAGGTTTGAGGGCGCATGTGTTCGGATGTTTGAGACTTGGCAGGAGTTCGGGGAAGCACCTACAAGCGTTACTCTATCCATCCGGGGTCGACCAAGATGTACCATGACCTTAGATCTGTGTATTGGTGGGATGGCTTGAAAAGAGACGTTGCAGAGTTCGTAGCTCAGTGCCCGTGTTGTCAGCAGGTGAAGGTAGAGCACCAGAGGCCCGTGGTTTGTTCTGACGATTGAGATCCCGACGGAAGTGGAGGTAATCAACATGGATTTCATCACGGGATTACCTCGCACTCGAGGAGACATGATTCTATATGGGTTATCGTCGACAGTCGATTTAAATCAGCCCACTTTCTTCCGTCAGGGCGACTTTTGGTGAGGATTATGCGGACTTTACATCAGAGATCGTCGATCGCATGGAGTCCCTACTTCGATCATATCGCATGAGGAGCCCGCCACGCTAACTTCGAGGTCCTTCCAGAGGGGTTTAGGGACGCAGTGAGCACGAGTAATCGCATTTCATCCACGCATGCACGGACAGCAGAGCGCACTATCCGCACTCTTGAGGATATCTTTGCGAGCTGTGTTATTGACTTTAGTGGTAGTTGGGAGGATCATTTGCCTCTAGTTGAGTTCGTGATATAATAATAGCTACCACTCAGATTCGATGGCGCCTTATGAGGCCTTGTATGGGAGGAAGTGCGATCGCCTATAGGTTGGTTCGATGGGCGGCGGATGCCTAGTGGGACCAGATTTGGTACAGCAATGCCGGATAAGGTGAAGCTTATCCGAGAGCGGCTATCGACACTCGAGTCGATGTGTCGTATGCGAGATCATCGTCGTCGCATCTTGAGTTCGAGGTTCATGATTGGGTTTTCCTAAAGGTGTCACCCATGAAGGGTGTGATGAGATTCGGAAGAAGGAAGCTCACCAAGGTACATTGGGCGTTTAGTTGTCCGCAGGTAGGCAAGGTTGCCTACGAGTTGATCTGCCGTCCGACCCGAGGCGGCATCCGTGTTTCACGTATCTATCTTTGAGGAGATGTATCGGGGATCCATCTAGGTGCACCCGATTGACGATGTCCAGTGACCGAGGGGTTATCGATGAGAGATTCCCATAGCTATAGTCGATCGTCGGGTTAGCGTCGCGACGGCGACGGGCTTCCGTCAAAGTCTTTTGGCGGAACGAGCTTATGAAGGAGATGACGTGGTAAGCTAAGGAGGACATGAGCCAGAGGTACACTCACCAATTACCCACACCTCCATGTAATACACTTTCCAACTTGTAAATTTTCGTTATCGTTTTTACCTAAGTGTTGCTCTGTGGCCGTGTGTGGCATTTACAACTGTTTAAGCTTCTTCGATAACTGTCTTGGGAAGGAACATTCGGGACGAATGTTTCTAAGGAGGGGAGAATGTTATACCCCGTATTTCCAGAGTATGTACGTAAGGGAATACGTACGAAAGTCTTGCCTTAAAGATAAGCCTTGAACGTTTTTTTTAGGCACAACTCACAAAACGAATAGTTTTCCGACGAAACGTTTCCACAGCTTTCGTAGGGTAAATTCCGGCTATGCCATTTCTAATTTTTGCGGATTTTTCCGAGAGACGAAACATTTTGGACCAACGGGAGGGCGACACTTGGCACCCTCCAATTTGTGGACTTGAAATCGTCCATTTGGACGAATTGATGAAGTTTGGCACGTTTTTGGTGCCTTGTTCAAAGTCAAGGAGTTGGTAGGATATTTGTGTATAGTTAATCCTCACCCTACACTTGCCTTGCACTTGTCTAAATCTTGGCCATTGGTTGGCCACTTCTTGACCTATAAATACCCCCAAGATGAAGAGTTCTTCATCCACAAATTACTTTCCAAGTCTTGAAAATCCTCCCTTCTCCCTTGTTAGCCAATGTCCCAAAGCCCTCTTCCCCCTCTAGCCTAAGTGGCCTTGGCCGAATACCCCCCCTAGCCTAGCCAAAAATCTACCCCCCCTCCCTTGGTAGAAAAGTTATCTTCTTGTATTGTTATAATGCCCAAAATACCCTAGCCCAAATACCTTAGTACTTAGTAGAAGTTGTGAAGAACTTCTAAGGTTCTGAGCATACAACTTAGAGCAAAACCTTGCTCAGCGACTTTTCTAGGATATTATTGGGCTTACCGAGGTAATAATCCTAACCCTCTTTTGAATTAGAGAATACTTCTTGTTATAGTATAAGAATAAGTATAAATACTTAGAAGTATATCACGTAATAGAATTGAAGTGTTAATCACTTAGAAGGGTTTAAAGAAGACTAATCAAATCGTACTTACATGGGACTGTTTTCACGATGAACTTATATAGCTCACCGGTAGGGAAGTGCTGCCCGACTTATCAGAGAATTATGAACCCCTGTTAGAATGACCTTGAGTAGTCTTTAATAGATATCTGTGACTATTATAGGTTGACTCTCACGCGACATATTCAACTTGGCGGTGGTTTTCATGAGAAGGTATGTGATTCTTCCTAAAGCATGATATTTTACAATATAACTACGGCAATGTCTTTGACTTAAGCTGAATAATACTTACGGCAATGCCTCACGCTTAAGCTTGAATAATACTTACGGAATGCCTCACGGCTTAAGCTCGAATAATACTTACGAATGCCTCACGCTTAAGCTGAATAATAAAGAATGAAAACATTTGAAGACTCCGAATCATATTAATGTAAGAGAACTAATTGGTTTTTAAAGCGAAGCTTAAGAGTTATACTATCTTAATGTGAAGTAAGTATAAACACTTAAAATTTATAAAAGAAAAAAGTTTGCCTATTTTTTTATAAATGACTTGTATTGTGAAAAGAATAATAAATATGGTTTGATAAATAGACAAGATATGATGCTATGTGTTAGTATCTTGTAACGTTTGTATAGGTGAGTATCCTTGTTGTGCTTATATTGTTTAAAGATAAGTTGTTATGTTAGTATACTATCACTCACCTCTTGAGATGATCTGGGGTTAAGCCCTCCGATGCGGGGGTAGACTCAGCGATGCAGGACCATGATTCGAGAATACCTCATGCGGGTCCAGGGGCCTATGCGAGCTACGAGTTCCGGGTTAGTATGCGGGTTATACCTCATGCGGTCTGTGGCCATGCGACAATGAGTCCAGGCGACGCCGAGTAGCTACCCTCGATGCGGGTTTATACCTCATTCGGGCCCATGTGAGTGGCCTATGCGGACTCAGGGAGTACAGGATTATGCTTGCAGAATTATGATGGGGCGAGTGGCCTGCTTTCGATCATTCGCAGCCTAGACAAGACTCATTCTGATTACCTATTGTTGCTCTTGTTTGTGATGTGGCACTATGCGGTTTCCTGGTTGTTTCATACATATTTGTAAACCGGTTTTAAAAATGATATGTTTCATTTAAGTACTTCTGATTTCGCATACTTAGTACTGTTAGATCGACCTCGCCGGGGCTGCGTTCATGCCGCAGTAAGGGCAAGCAGTGCTAGATCCACATCCTTAGGATCTTTGCGTTGGTGTCGTGAGCTCCATCTTCTCGGAGGCTCTACTTTGGGTATGATCTCCTGTATTGTAGATAGTTTTGTCTGATCGAGGTATGGCGGGCCCTGTCCCGCCATAGTTGTTCACTTCCTTAGAGGTGCAGAGCACTATTATGCAGTTGGGATGTAACTGCAAAACTTGAGTTATTTATATTATGCCGAAAGGCAAGCTTTTCTTCAGATAAAACTGTGTCTTATTTTATAAACTGTTTCTGTCTTGTTTTATATTCCGGTTACTCGATGTATGACTACTGGGTGCCGGTAAGGCACGACCACGCCCCGAACGGGTCGTGACATCTTGTAATGAAATCATAACGCTATTAAAGCGGGAGACATGTATGATAACCAAACTACGAGACACAACATATAAGCGATCATGTCAAGTCGTGGACTCACGCCTCAAAGTCATCACTCAAATATAACCATGGGTCTCACGCCCACAATATCAATCATGCCCGTGGAATTCCTTCCTCACTGTCGGCAGTCTATGATATGACAACACCAAGGAGTACACATGAACACCAGGTCCCACCTGTGTCATAAGAACCGTACGGGGAAAGTACGAAGGCATAGATACCAGAACCAACCTGCATCATCAACTGACCGGGGCAAGTACAAAAGCCAACTACCAGATACCTACCGTACCAACAATACTATATAACTGTATCACGAAGCTGACACGAGGCAAGTACGAAGGCCGACTACCAGATACCAACCACGCCACGTAGCTGACGGAGGCAAGTACGAAGACCAACTACCAGATACCACCAGCGTAACGAGACTTCGCCATAAAATTGCTATAAAACTAACTCACGAAGCTGACACGGGGCAAATACGAAGGCCGACTACCAGATACTAACCACACCACGTAGCTGATGGAGGCAAGTACGAAGACCAACTACCATTTTAAATCCAATAATAAAACCATTCTTTTGTTTTCATAAAGTCGTTATAACTAACTTTCCATAAAGCTATTATAACACTTTATGTTTTAAACCAACCAAGGACAACTACTCTCATTTTCGAAATCAAGATAACTTATTCTTTTAAAGACCAAGTACTCATTACTCACGAATGAGGTTTCACAACATTTTAACACAATTCAAGTTCTTAACATTTCATAGCCAGTCACTTAACTTTAGAATCAAGTCAAGGACACAAAAGGAAAATCAAACTTCTTTAACACGTGTGCGCCTACCGCACTATATATATTTCACAAATATCATGCTCAAGAGAATAGGAAGAATCACATACCTCTTCGGCTTAATCCACAGCCAAGTCGAGTATGTCGCGCGTAGAATATCCACCTATAACAACCAAACACGTCTATCAACGTCTAGACTTCTTCGTAGAACATTTCTAAGTACACAGTTCCTTATTCTACGGAAAATTGGGCAGCACCCCCCCCCCCCTCGCATCCACATATATATGCCTTTAACAAGGCCCACTATCAAGCCAACAACTCAAAGGGGATTACACGCCATCGGGCGTGTACAAAGCGCTACAATAATACTACATAAGTCTCAGTAAATACGGTCAATGTAAATCTGATTCAATTCTTTTTAATCATCCTTCCATATATCTTATACTCAATTCTAAACTACTACAATATGTAATCTCCAATTACAATAGAAGGACATAGATCATTACCTCGATAAGCCCAACATTATCCAAGATCAATAAGTCGATCCTGAGCAACGCTTAGCTCCTATTCCTTACGCTCCAATCCGCTCCAAGAAACCCTTAGAAATTTCTAAACAACTTCTCTTAACACTTCATCCAAACTATGAAGATCTTCCTAGGGTTTTATTTTGCGACTAAAGGAATAAAGTAGTATTTCCGGGCTCTTAGTATTGAGATAACTTAGAATACCACTAGGGACACAAGGCTAAGGTATTTCGGATTATACAACAACAATTGAAGTATTTTCTACACAAAGTGAGGGGGGGTAGACGAGAACACTACAAAGGGAGGGAGTATTTTGTGACTTGAAAACTCTAAGTGAGTGATGAAGAAGTCTTGCAACTTAAGGGGTATTTATAGGCCAACCAATGGCTAGGATGAAGGCAAGTGTGTGGTGTAGATTGGGGACAAGTGTGTGTGGGTCCCACCCACCACATGTCCACACAAAATTCAAGACAAGTGGCTTGCCACTTGTTGGGCCATTTCGGCCAAGGGACACATGGCACCACATTTCGGCCATATGCCACCTAGGGGGGGTGACACGTGTCGCCCTCCTACTCGTCTAAAATATTTCATCTCCCGAAAATATCCATAATCTCGAAAACAAAGTGGGCCCCACAAAACCGTAAATTTTCCCCGTGGGCCCCACGTGACCAAATCCGGAAATAAAATTCCATAATTCTAATATAATCCCAGAAGTCCGAATACCAAAACTGGGAATCCAATTCCCATTAACGAACCTTTTTCCTTCACAAAATCCGGAAAATTTCCCGTCGGAAAATCAAATCTTTCTTCCTTTCCAATCTTAATGTCGTATTCTCGTACGTACGTCCTCACATACATACCCTGGAACTACGGGGTGTAACAGCCAAGACAACCTAGCAAGTCAATCCCGTTATGCGATTGCAATTATGTATCAAAGTGAGTTTTGCTTTCATAGAGCAAACACTGGGGTGTAAATACTCATGACCGTTTATCGCCCACTTTTACATTAACATTATCTATGAAAGAGTCTTAGTCCTCATAGACTTAGAACAAATGCTGGGGCATAAATACTCATCTCGCCGAAAAGGATTTTGCACTACAATCAATTATAACGAATGACACATTCATTTAAATGAGACTTGAATTAAAGTTTTGGGGAATATTTTAATTTAGGATTTTAACGAAGATCAAATCTAACATGCTTCAAACATTACTTAAAACTGTCTAAGCACATATTGGGTACCGTCCCCAAACATGATATTAAGCAGTTAAACATGTAATGGGTGTCGCCTACCCAAACATTATTTGCGGACGCTAAACATCTATTGGGCGCCATCTATCCATGCATTATTTGCGGATGCTATTCTAGTATATTAAATGACGATCATTTAGCACACAAACAACATACTATATATACTGTATAAAATAATTATGGGTTAACTTTCTGAAAAACTAAAGTGTTAATTCTCTGGACAGGTGGTGTCGCGACCCTCCTCCAAGGAGTTGCGATGCTTGCGAGGCAGAAACTTTTGGTTTCTGTTTTGCGAGTTAGAGCCATGGCTCTCCACCATGGGGTCGTGGCGCATCAGTTCCAGTAGGTTCCGAATTTTAAAACGAGGCTTTTAATCACGATTCGGACTGGAGCCGCGGCCCTTGCCCATTACCGTGACCGGTGCCGCGGCGCTCCACCATGGAGCTGCGGAGCCTCCTTGAAACCCTAGCAAGCATCGCGGCGCCCTGCTACAGGGTCGCGGCGCTGACGTCCCGTCAGAATATTTTCGTGTTGATTTTCAAAATCGTCTGAACCCTAAATCTAATTTAGGGATCAGATCACACGTCCTTTATTATCACCCACCAATATCAATAACACACATGTCGACTGTCATCCATTCCTACACTTTCTTCGTCGTGCACCATGTTTGCAATGAATCGGTTTATGCACAAGACTTAGTTCGAGTTATAACGGAATTATTATACCCCGTGGTTCAGGCCGTGCGTATGGGACCGTGCGAAAGGAGTTAGGACTCGAAATCAGAAACTTTCGGTCAGGGGCCTCGTGCGCGTGGCTGGCGAAATTGAGGGCATGCGCGGGAATTAAGTCGCGGCGAAAGTTCGAGTCCGCGAGTTACAACGTCATGGCCGATCGTGAAAGCGCGCGGCGGGAAATCTGGCGGAAAAACTTGGGAAAATCTGATCTTTTCTTTTAAAAGGCCATGGGAGGGTGACAAGTGTCCCCCCCATCTGATTTTGCATGCATTATATTGACCAAGTCTTGAAGACTTGGTCATCTTTCATCTCTCTCTAAGACAAAAACTCTTCCTTCTCTCTTAAAAATTTCAAGCTCCTCCTTCTCTCTAAAATTCCAAGAGATATTCTAGCCTTAGGAAAAATCTGAAAAGTAAAGGCAAGAAGGAAGCTTGTGGCTAGTTTGTGAAGGTTGTTGTGGTGGTGTTCTTGGAAAGGAAGCTAGCAAGTTGTTGGAAAAAATTTGGCTAAAGCTCTAAGGTAATGATTCTTCCTTTATAATTAGTTTTTAGTGTTGCATGTTAAGAAGAAAGAACTTGTGGTAGTAAATAATGCTCTTAGAGTCATTGCATGCAAGAAATGTGGTTTGGGTATGAAGGATTTGGCTAAAGAGGTTATGTGAGCATGTTGTAGCCTAAAAAGTACCTTAAACTTGTTAAGATTAATTGTTATAACTTATGGGGCAGAATTTTACACACCCAAGTTTAGGTGTGTAATCTCATTTGTGTTGGTTTGGATGTTGGGCCTTAAATGTGGCGTTTGGATGAGGAATTCGGCCTTGAAAAAGGTGGCAAAGTATGTAGAAACAAAGGAAATGCTGCCCAATTTTCCATAGAATTTAGTAACTTACACTTGGAATAATTCTATGTTGAAACTAGAGGTTGATAAACGTATTATGGTCATTATAGGTTGACGTATTACGTGCGATAGTTGGAATTAACAAGTGGATTGACCGAAGAGGTATGTAGAGCTTTCCTATCTCTTGAGCATGAGTAGTTGTATCTATGTAGTACGGTATACGTACAAGATTTGATAATCTTCACTTGTTTTGAGGTATATGATACTTGTTTCGTTTTAAAGGTATAAGTCCCTTGGACATAGGGAAATGTGTTTGACTAACGTAAAATGTTAATATAACGGCTTTATGGGAAGTTGGTTATATTAGTTTGGGAAAAAGGTAAATAAAGAAGGGTTTACTTTACATAAAATAAGCAAGGGGAAAATGAGTTGAATTTGTGGAAGGTAAATTGTTTTAAGGCATTAATGGCCTAAGGTTTTAAAGGAAATGAAGTCACTTGATTTAGAAGCTTGGGATATTTTCTAAATGGAAAATTGTGACTTGTTTTGAAAGTGGTTGTGACATGATACTATGGATATTAGTATCTTGGAAGTTTTATATAAAAAGGAGTCATTTCGAAAAAGGTTTACGGTATGTGATACTTGGGTTAAATTCCCGGATTTCTCTTAAAAAGACATGTAGTGCCTTAATGAGCTAAAATGAGAGGATTTATATTAATAATGTTCATAAGAAGTTAGAAGATTTCTTATCTTGTTTATGTTATGATAAGCCGGTAGCGCTTATGTTATGTACACTAGCCGGTTGTGCTGATTTATATATTATTATTGTTATCACTGAGTATTCTGATAAGCCGGTAGCGCTTATGTTATGTATACTAGCCGGTTGTGCTGATTTATGTATTATCATTGTTATTATTGCGTATTCCATGGATTTGCTACCCATGATGCGAGTGCGGCGCTTGTACTCATGCGGGCCCATTGGGTCCATGCAGGTGAAATAGTCCCATGCGGGTGAAATAGTCTCATGCGGGTCCACAGCGATGGTACTCATGCGGGTCCACAGGATCCATGCGGGTGAAATAGTCCCATGCAGGTGAAATAGTCCCATGCGAGGCGGATGGCCTTATGCGGATCCACAGGATCCATGCGGGTAAGCGATCCGAGAGTAGGATTGCTTAATGATACTACGGGCGAGAGATCTGTTTTGATCATGAGCCTCTATTTTTATGCGATATTATACTTATACTTGTTACTCTCATTGTTAGTAAGGCGCAGTCTGACAAAAATTTGATTTTTATCTATAACTTGTGTATTTTGGACTTATGATATTACTACGGTATTTTCGATTTTACATACTTGATACGTTGTGTCTTGACTCCGCTTCGCCGGCGTTGCGTTCATGCAGGTAAGGAAAGCAGTGGTAGATCCTCATTCCTAGGATCTTTTACTCAGTGTCGTGAGCTCCATTTCTTCGGAGGCTCGACTTTTGGTATGGTTCTCCCTGGTGTTGTTGATGTTTTGTACATTCAGGGGCATGACGGGGCCCTGTCCCTTCATAGTGTTACTCCTTCTTAGAGGCCTGTAGTCTTGTCATAACTTGGTTTGTTTAAGGATGTAACTGTTCGGTCTTATGTACTTTTGGGGTAGCTATTTTGGGCTAGACTATTGTATATCATTATGGTTGTTTATTGTGAGTTTATATTCCGCTGGTTTTCTCTGATGTTGTCTCACAAGGGTGCCCGGGTTAAGGCACCGGTCACGGATCCGGGGTCGGGTCGTGACAAAAGTGGTATCAGAGCAGTTAATCCTCGGAAAGGGTCTACAGGTCGTATCTAGTAAAGTCTTGATTATCGGTGTGTTGTGCACCACATCTATAATCAGGAGGCTGCAGGATATGTAGGATTGGTTTCCATTTCTTCTCAATCTAAGATCGTGCGATAGAGCTGTGTGGTTAGGGTCGTCTCTCCCTAACAGGTTATGGTGTTTGCAGCTACGAGAAAGCAGCAGTGACCCAGGAAAGATTATGTGGATTGCGTATCCAGGTTGGTAATACTTGTAGTATAGTTGGCATTGTGACATACAGCTATACGGATTTTTGTATGAGGGTCACATATGTGTTGCCTTGAATGATTTTAGATTACCAGAATTTGGTAAGGACTAAATAGATACCGGGAAGGTATGAACAGTTAAGGAACTCTCATCGAGGTTTTACATGCTAGTTTGAGATAATTAGGAGATGATAAGTTGTAGGAAAAAGTAATGGAACCTTAAGAAGCTTAATTAAGGGGCCCAATGGGAGACTATGTTTGTAAATTAAGCTACGTGGTATGCTTAAGAGGATAGTACGGATGAGATCCGTGTGGAGTAAGTAATGGTTGTTGTGATCAAGACGACACGGTTATGGTATTATGAGAAGTTAGGGTACCCGTTTATGGGGTGGGATCAGTTGATAGTAGTCCCTACGTGGCGAGTCACGAGGAACAAGCAGAGTGCAGTTAATCGTTTCTGAGTTCGTGGGCGCATTCCACCGGAACGAGTTGTGAGCGAGGAAATGGCCTTATATTGCTTGACTTAGTAACTCCAAGATTGGAGGCGGCTTTATTATGGAAGTTATGTCGTAAGCTAGAATAAGTTTGGAAATGCGGAAAAAAATCGGCCGTAAGGAAGTGAAGTGGTGGTAACCAGTGAATTATCCTTCCTTCTTTGGCATCATTGTTTTTAATAAGTCTGTGTGACTTGTTCATTGAGGTAAATTGACGCAAAAAGTAGGTAATACTTGAATTTGAAGGAATTTATGTTAAGTGCCCTTGGAGGTACTTGGAGTTGGTTTGGTGTGGCGGTCAGGACCACGACCTTAGGATAATTTCGGGAAAATGTGCAAGCGAGAATAAAATAAATGCAGTCAATGGAAAATTGGCGTCTTTGGTAGGTTTTGAAAATCTACATGACTTTAAGGCGGTGCGTGATGATTAGATATTTACTGGACCACAAGAGGACCCGGTGATTAGGGTTGTGACTCCAAGGAAAGTTAAATTAGGGGGAGATAAGTTCTCTCCCCCACGTAAAAGGATAGTTTTACGTATTATGGGGTTATGTGTACCCATGTGGTTAGACGAAGGATGGGAGACTGGTAGGGTCTTCAGTATCGTCATGCCATAAGTTACAGTTTTAGATAACCGTGGGATAAGTATTGTGTTGGGGGTAATTAAGAACGACGTTACGAAATGGTCAGGGAAGTGTCGTAAGAAAAAAATGCAGGTAGTACGCATATTTGAAACTGTACGATTATGGATCAAGTTAGAAACACTTTACTATTAATAAGCATAAGGTAGGTTATGACCAGAATGATAAAAAAAAAAAAAAATACAACTATGGTGATGTAAGTTGCACGAGATATGTTTACCCCAGACTAGTGTAAGGACCATTAGTAGATGATGGGCATTAAGAACGTCTCGAGGAAAGGTGGTAGCATCTGTACTGACGAGAAAGATAGTAAGAGAATACGGAGAGGTAAGGGACCCCAGGACAACTTGAAATAACTTATAAAGGAAAGACTAGTAGACACTCGAACAATAAGAAATCTTGACAAGTCATTGGATTATGTAATACCGTGAATTGAGGTTGAACACCTGACTATAAGCTCTACGTGCTGAGAGAGATTAATCGGGTTACGACTTGACGAGACCACGGAAATTTCCCACCCCCAAATTGTGATGGACAGGAAGTCTTAGCCATGAGGCAAGCAAAGGAATCAAATCTAAGTTAGTGACCTAGTTGAGTTGCAATATAGAAAAAGGGAAACAGGAACCATAATTGAGAAAATGAATACCCGAATATTTCGCAGGTATGAGAAAGGCTTCCAGTACTAGAAGATAGGTTGACCACGACTACAGTTCTAACCCCTCCTGAGAGACTCAAGGGTTAGGTTGTTATTGTAACACTTTGGGTGTTGGGCAAGGTTGTATGCTGACGCAATACGATAAGGTTAGGGCCTATGTTTTCCCGACGGTTAGGGAAGCAAGAAAGGAGATTACGCTACTCACGATTTAGAGTAGGCGGCAGTTAATCGTGCCTTGAAGATTTGGAGGCATGACATACATATAAGACTTCATGTGGATATGTGTACAGACCACAAGAGCCTCCGGTATATCTTCAGACAGGGACAACTGAATTGGCGACAGTGACGGTGGTGAGAGTTACTCAAGGGATTGTGATATTGATATCCTATACCACCCGGGAAAAGCCGAGAAGGTTACAGATACTCTTAGTCGCAGATCGATGGGCAGTCTGTCAGGTGTGCAGCCAGAGAGGAGGGACATGGTTCGCGAGTTACATCAGCTAGCGAGCCTTGGGGTTCGTTTGGTTGATTCTGATAGTGATGAAGTTCGGGTTCGAGAGGTCGCCGAGTCTTCCATCGTTGAGGAAGTGAAGAGGCGACAGTATGAGGATCCGCATAGTGCGGTATCGAGATCGGCTCTTGGAAGAGAAGAGTCTATGTCACGACCGATCCGGGCGTGGTAGTGCCTTACCGGGCACCCTAGTGATACAACATCAGAGAAAAACCAGTGGAAATAAAACATACAGATATGAAACAAGAGATATGATAATAAGCAGGTCAACAAAGCGGTTGCCTTGCATATATCTGAGAAATTGAGCAGATTACATCCTTTACAACCACGCCACAACATTACTACGGACCTCAAGAAAGTAACAACAACTATGACGGACGGGGCCGCCATACCACGAATGTACAAGAACCTACAACTCGGGAAACATACCAAAAGATAAGCCTCGAGAGAAATGGAGCTTGTCTGTTGACGTGATCCTATGGCGAGGATCAACAACCGATGTACCTCTACTGCGGCATGAACGCGGCCGAAGGAGGTCGATACAACGGTACCAAGTATGTGGCTCGGAAATCAGAACGAAATCATAACGGTCTAAAATAAAACAGAGACATGTATGATAACAAAACTACGATTCCAACATAAGCGATCATGTCAAGTCGGGGACTCACGCCTCAAAGTCATCCTCGTGCGTGGAACTCCTTCCTCACATCGGCCGATCTAGGTATAAATCATGTGATACGTATAACATGTCTCGGCCCATCATGGACTCGGTGTCGGATCGTATGGAATACATTCCGGCCCGTCTCATGGACTCGGTGCCAAATCGTGTGGAATACATTCGGTCCATCCGTGGACTCGGTATAGAATCGTGTGGAATACATTCCGGTCCATCCATGGACTCGGTATAGAATCGGGTGGAATACATTCGGTCCATCCGTGGATTCGGTATAGAATCGGGTGGAATACATTCGGTCCATCCCGTGGACTCGGTATAGAATCGGGTGGAATACATTCGGTCCATCCATGGACTCGGTATAGAATCGGCCATAACATTTAAACGCTCTTTTAAGGCAGTTAAGATAATACCATGCTTTCCTTTTAAATCAACTAAGGCAATATTATGCCTCCTTTTTAAACCAAAACACTTTCCTTTTTAAAGTCAAGTAACAACATTCTTTTCCAAAAGTTCAAGTTGCATAATTTCAAATATTCAATTCTCTTATTTTCGAAAGATTTCATAGTTCATATTCTTAATCAAATAACGTAATCTCTTTTTAAAACAATTGGGTAACATATGTCTTATGTGAGCAGTTTATTCTTGTTTATAATGATCTTATAAAGCGACCATGATCTAGAAAATGTAATACAATTTTGTCTTATCTTAGCTTATGCGGATGGAGGTTTCTCTTGGTTTCAATATAATTAATTAGTCAATACATTTTCCTTTATTAACGCTTATTTGCGATGGTTTGTTCGATACTTATTCTCATTTCCGAAATCATAAAACATTATTCTTTAAAACCAAGTACTCATTACTCGCGAATGAGGTTTTACAACTTTTAACAAAATTCATATCAAGTCAATTAAGTCAAGTCTCTTATCTTTCAAGATCAAGTCTCTTAACTTCTAAAATCAATAAACCATTCTTTTACCTACATAAAGTCGTTATAACTAACTTCCCATAAAGCTATTATAACACCTTATGTTTTAAACCAACCAAATTCATTTAGCACGTATGACGTCTCCGTACTACATAGTTTACAAAACATCATGCTAGAAAAGATAGGAAGAGGTTCACATACCTCATGACGATTATCGACAATTAGCAAAATGCTCCAAGTACTACAACCTTGCTAGCCTTTTCCACCCTTCAAGTAGAATACGCTACTCGTAGTACTTCCACCTATAATGGTCATAAAACGTCTATCAACTCATAGATCTCTTCGTAGAATATTCTACAGAAAATTCGCGGCGCCCTCCTCCGTAACCACAGAAATCTCCTCCTCTACTCAGGCCCGCTACCAGGCCAACAACTCCCAGGGGATTACACGTCTAACCGGACGTGTACAATTTGTCTCACAACGCTACAAGTCTACTGTAAATACAGTCCTATGTAATTACAGTTCAATTCTCTTCTTTAATATCCTTCTAGTATCTTCTACTCAAATCCAAACTACTATTATATGTAATTTCCAATTACAATAGAAGGACAAGATTATTTACCTCTGTCACGACCCGACCCCGGGCCCGCGACCGGTGCCCTACCTGGGCACCCTTACAGGTATACATCAGAGATAATCAGCGGAACATACATGAAACTTTAAAAATAAACAACAGAAGTAAAATAACAGGTTAGCCGATAGGGCTACCTTCCAGGACATAATATATACAACCGAAGCAGTTGCCTCCTTTCTTTTACAAACTGACCCACAATATGTGACTACAGACCTCTAAGAATTTTTAACATAACAACTGTGGCGGGACAGGGCCCCGCCATACCCCTGAATGTACATGAATCTACTACCTCAGGGAAAACCGTACCAAGAGCTAAGCCTCCGGAGCAAATGGAGCTTTCTCTCAAAAACTGAACCGAGATCCTAAGAGCAAGGACCACCAACCTGGGTACCTATAACCTGCGGGCATGAACGCAGCCCCCCGAAGGGGGTCAGTACAACAGGTACCGAATATGGAACAGAAAATAACGTACAGTAAACAAATCATAACTGTACAAAAGAATGACCGGGACAAGTATAAAAAGTACATACCAGATCCTGCCGTGTCATTACCACTTATGAACTTAATCGTACCTTATTATCTTTTCCCATTTTCAATAAAAGTTATAGTCACACTCTTATGTACATGATTAGGAAAAATCGTTAAGTTCATTACCATAAAACTTACTTATCTTTCATAACACAATCCGACCCTTTTATGGAGGGACGCATATACTACCCGGCCCAATCCAGGACGCGATCAAGTCACACAAAATAGCAAAGTGTGGCCGTGGAATCCCCCATCACTGCCGGACTATAAGTGTAAATATAACCGTGTGGCGCGCGTGGCATCCCCTCATGTCGGCGTACACATACACCATACATATATATCTCCCGCCGTGGAATCCCACATCACCGACTATAAGTGTAAAATATAAACATGGGTCTCATGCCCATAACATCAATCAGCGGTGGTATAACGTCTTGGGGTTACCCTCATTTATACTCTTACCGGAGGCGGTGGTATAGCGTCTTGGGGTTTACCTCACCGATACTCTTACCACGGAGAAGGTGGTAAAGCGGTGGTATAGCGTCTTGGGGTTTACCTCACCGATACTCTTACCCTGGAGAAGGTGGTATAACGTCTTGGAGGTTTACCCCTCATTTATACTCTTACCCTATCTCGACCGACCATCTAACAATACATAAGCACTACCATGTCCTTTATAAAAATCCGGGAATTTAACCCAAGTACTCCAAATAACGGAAGCATACCCGTGGAATCCCACATCACTGTCGGTACGTCCAAGTAACTTACAACAAGACAGCCGGCCCTCCAACCGAGAGTCGCGGCAACGTAATAAAACATAATACTTGCACTCAAAGGCTATCACCAGCACATATAGGCTAATTCTCAATTAACCAAGCCAAAGTACTTATCAAGGCACACATAGAATAATTCTCAATTAATCAAGTCAAAGTACTTATCAAGGCACACATAGAATAATTTCTCAATTAATCAAGCCAAAGTACTTATCAAGACACACTTAGAATAATTTCTCAATTAATCAAGCCAAAGTACTTATCAAGGCACACTTAGACTAATTCTCAATTAATCAAGCCAAAGTACTTATCAAGGCACACATAGAATAATTCTCAATTAATCAAGCCAAAGTACTTATCAAGGCACACTTAGAATAATTTCTCAATTAATCAAGCCATAGTACTTATCAAGGCACACTTAGACTAATTCTCAATTAATCAAGCCAAAATACTATGTACGTACATTCTTTTCAAAAGACTCCTTTCCAAATAAAACTTCCCCAATACTAACAACCGTAGTATCAAGTCCTATCCACCTTTCAAGACAAGTCACAATACCTTTTTAGAAATACAATTTCCGGCTTCTAAATCAAGTGACTTCTTTATTAAAAACCTTAAGCAATTGGTACCTTTAAAACAATTTTCCCTTCCTTAATACAAGTTATTTCTTTGATTACTTTATTAGAGAAAATCATTCTCTTAACCTTCCATAAAGCCGTTATAACCAACTTCCCATAAAGCCGTTATAACCCTTTATGGTTTTAGACCAACACGTTCCTTTTATAACCAAGAGGCTTCTACTTTTTGAAACCAAGTATTATATACTTTCAAATCAATTCTCATAACTTTCAAAAATACAATTAGTCCCTTAACCTTTAGAAAACAAGTGACTCCTTTTATTATAAAACCTTAGGCAATTGATGCCTCAAAAACAAGTTGCCTTTTCACTAAAATCAAGTCGTTTATCTTTCCATAAAGCAAATATAACTAACTTCCCATAAAGCCGTTATATTCACTTTATACCTTAGCCAAAAAAATAATTTCCTATCCAAGGGACTTATACGTTTAAAACGGAACAAGTATCACATACTTTAAAACTCTTCAAGTCCCTTAACCTTAATAAAACTTAAGACATCCTTTATACTTTCAAAGAAATGAGTTAATCTCCTAACTCACCTGACTTGACTATTTATAAACTGCTCTGATACCACTTTTGTAACGACCCGTTCCGGGGCCCGTTACTGGTGCCTTACCCCGGGCACCCTAGTGATACATACATCAGAGAAAGTCAGCGGAACATAAAACATGAGTCATGAAACAAGAGATATAATAATAAACAGGCCAACCAAAACGGTTGCCTTCAGTATATACATAAAACCTGAACAGTTTAATCCTTTTACAACCCTGCCCACAACAGTACTACAGACCTCTAAGATTTACAACGACTATGACGGGACAGGGCCCCGCCATACCCCCGAATGTACAAGAACCTACAACTCAGGGAAACACATACCAAAAGATAAGCCTCCGGAGAAATGGAGCTTCCCAATATCTTTGAATGTGATCCTAGAGCGAGGATCCACGGCCGATGTACCTCTACTGCGGCGTGAACGCGGCCGAGGAGAGTCGATAACAGTACCAGTATGTGAAGGCGTAAAATATCGTAAATGAAATCATACTAGTCTATATAAAGCGGGAGACATGTATGATAACCAAACTACGATTCACGACATAAGCGATCATGTCGATCGAGGACTCGCGCCTCAAGTCATCACTCAAATATAACTATGGGTCTCACACCCTGGCGTCAATCATGTTCGCATCATGGCGCGTGCCGGAATCTGCATCGGTGTAGACATGTCCATGATGCAACAATAATACCAATGCCCCATGGCCACGTGCCGAGTCTGCATCGGTGTAGACACGCGTCCATGTGACATCAACAATAAGATCCTCGGTGATCAACCATGCCGCATGGCCACATGCCCCCGGAATTCTACCTCGGTGTAGACATGTCCATGTAACCACAATAACACTATATCGGGTAATCAACCCTGCCGCATGGCCACATGCCCCCGGAATTCTACCTCGGTGTAGACATGTCCATGTGACATCAACAATAAGGCGATAATCAAAATGGAAACATACGTGGAATTCTCCGTCGCCAAAGACGTCCAGTAAGTTCTCGACAAGTCAACCGCCTCTATCGAGACGCAAGAATACGTAAATACAACACTTGTACATCAAAGGATATCATCTCAAGCATAGGCAAGTTTCACACAACTCAAAGTACTTTCACATAAGTCACACAATACGCTTAGTATAATTATCTTGAATATCTTTTTAAGTAAACATGACACTTCCCTTTTGTAAAATCAAGTAACAACATTATTTTCCAAGCGTTCAAATTTGCCTAATTTCAAATGCTCAGTCACTTATTTTAGAAAGGTTTCATAACTCAT
This sequence comes from Przewalskia tangutica, assembly GCA_029844215.1. NCBI lineage: Eukaryota > Viridiplantae > Streptophyta > Magnoliopsida > Solanales > Solanaceae > Przewalskia > Przewalskia tangutica. The sequence goes on from CM056733.1 coordinate 43,116,104, forward strand.
AGTCTTAATCTCTTTTAAAACAATTGAGTAACATATGTCATATATGTGAGTAGTTTATTCTTGTTTATAACGATCTTATTACGTGACCATAATCTAGAAAATGTAATATCATTTTGTCTCATCTTAGCTTCTATGCGGATGGAGGTTTCTACTTGTTTTAATACAACACATCATTATTCAATACATTTTCCTTTATTAACTGCGGTGGTGCTGTCGATACACATTCGATTTCGAAATCGGTAAAACATTATCCCTTTAAAACCAAGTACTCATTACTCACGAATGAGGTTTCACACAAACATCCATATTAAAACAAATAAGTTAAGTCTCTTATCTTATAAGATCAAGTCTCTTAACTTCTAACATCGATAAACCATTTTCTTACCTACATAAAGTCGTTATAACCAACTTCCCATAAAGCGTTATAACACTTTATGTTTAAACAAACAAATACACTTAGCAATCGTCCACCGTACTACATAGTTACACATATCATGCTAGAACAGATAGGAAGAGGTTCACATACCTCGCGACAGTATCGACAATAAGCAAAGTGCTCCAGTACTACAACGCTAGCCCTTTCCACTCCTCAAGTAGAATACGCTACTCTTGTACTTCCACCTATAAGGCCACAAACGTCTATTAACTTCTAACCGCGGTTCCATATTCTCTGAAAATTGGCGACCTCTCCCACATGACAGCGTAAATCTCTCTCTATCGAGGCGGCTACAAGCCGAGGGGGTTTACACGTCTAACCGGGCGTGTACAATTCTACTCAGCAATACTACACAAGTCTCTTGCTGATCTATGTAAATCTGATTCGATTCTTTTCTTTACTCTTGAGCTTAAGTCAAAAGACATTGCCAAATACAAAGTTGATTCTACATATAGTATACTTCAACTATATATTCCTACAACATGTAATCTCCAATTACAATAAGGGGACAAGAATATTTACCTCGACAAGCCCAAAATTATCCAAGTTATAATGTCGATCTGAGCAAGGTTTAGCTCTACTCCGTGCGCTCGATCCGCTCCAAACAACCCTTAGAAGTTCTAACCAACTTCTACTCAAATACTTCAACCAACTATGAAGATTTCCTTAGGGTTTCGGTTTGAGACTAAAAGGACAAAAGGTAGCATTCAGGGCTCTACGTATAGAGGTAACTTTTGGAATACAACAAGGTAAAGGCTAAGGTATTTTGGGCATTATAACAATACTTGGAGAAGTATTTCAATACCACGAGGAGGGTATTATCTGAAAACAACTAGGCTAGGGGTACCCATGGCTAGCACCACAGGGGAGGAGGCTCTCGGCCACAAGGCCACTCAAGGGGGGGAGGGGGAAGGCTTAGGACGAGAACACTCAAGAGGGGAGGGAGAGTTTTCAAGGCTTAGACAAGTGAAGAGTGGATGAAGAAGTTCATCTCTAAGGGGGGGTATTTATAGGAAACCAAAAGCCAACCAATGGCCAAGATCAAGCCATGTGCAAGGCAAGTGTATGGCCTTGATCAAGCCAAGTGCACCCTAACCCCTACTCCACAAAACAAGGCACAAAACATGGCACCAAACAAGCCACAAAACAAGGCCAAAACAAGGAGCCAATAGGCCTCAAACCCGTGACCAACCGGCCAACCCACATCGCCCAAATGAGGGTGACAAGTGTCACCCTCCCGTTGGTCCAAAACAGTTAAATCGCTCGGAAAAATCCGAAAAATAACTAAATCACATAGCCGTATTTTTCCCAAGGTACGCTGTGTAAACGTTTCGTCGAAAAACGACTCAATCGGCGATTGTGCCCAAAATTCATCCTTTGCCTAACTTAAGGCTCAATTCTCACGTCGCCCTACGTACATACTGCGGAAATACTGGTATAACATTCTCCCCTCGTAGAAACATTCGTCCGAATGTTCCTTCTCAAGTCTCAACACAAACATGCGCTAGTATAGCCTTCATCGCTATCTGTGCGAAAACAATCATGCCACACTGGCCATAAAAAATAACAAACTCACCAATACTTAAACCCAGTCAACGAGGAAACACCTCTAATCATCACAAAACCCGCACGAGGTCTAAAATATACTCGTCACACCTTCATTTCCAAAAGAAAGCGATCACACGTTCACTTTTCCCTATCTTGTTGTACCGCTTCTCGAACACTCAAACTCTTTCTAGTATCGTACCACACTTCCGTCAACGCTGTTTCCAACTCTTGGAGTCACTACCTCCAACTTGGTCATCTTACTAACCTCGATCTTCTCTAAGGCCGTTCGGCCTCGCGATCCGCTACGGTCGAACATATCCACCAACTCATACGATGGTTATACAAACTTGGGCCTAGCATCCTCGTGACCTACCACTGGCGGGACCACCCAGACCCCACCTTGTCAAGGCTCACGGGTTGACCCGTATCACGTCCTCAACCCGACCACGATCGTGTCAAGCCGCTTGTTCCTCGACACGGAACAATCGCTAAATCACATCATGAAAGCTACCACTTCCATCTCACATTACCCGTGGGTGATCACTCAAATAAAACCCACGTATACTACGCACTCTGATAAAGGTCAAACATAAAATGAATCTTTTACTCAAGACGACATTACTTCTAAGGTCTCAATCGTGACAGTCTAGGGTTCACACTTACCATGCCCCCATACTTATCCTCCCAACTAAGCATGTTTTCTAACTCATAATTAACACAACGCTATTCGTACATAGCACATAATAATGAGACCATCATAACAAGCATACCAAAACTCTAGAGGGTTAAGGATATACCTGAAGCTACCGCTCCACTCTAATCATAGGCACGGCTGCAGGCGCATAAGCGTAGAAAGGCGATGAACCAGCCACGATCCTGGGTCGAGTCGTAACATCCGTGCTACCCAGTCGGACGATTCATCGCAAAATGGCCCTACGGCGCCAAAAATAACAAGCTCCTTGGCACCACGCGACACTCACGAAATGCGGTCTACCACATCGACCACACCGAGGTAGGGTGACCGCGTCGCCAACACCCTTACTTCCCCGAAACGAACCGCGGAGCCCCGACCGCTCCGAATACTCTGGATGCTCGAAGGTTGTGGAGGACCACTCTGCCTTGGTGAGGTACAAAACTAGTATCTTCTTGGCGGTCCGCCTCGAAAGTCACCAAAGGACCTGTTGTTCGGCCTCTTCGCTGATCTTGGTCATTACGCCGACCTCTCGTGCCTCACATCCGGTCGTGAGCTGCGTGCGGGCAATGTCCATGCGGTGAAGAGCTACACTCGAACAAGCCTCTGTCAAGCAATCATCTAATCCGGTGGCGTGGCGGTGCACTCTATCCTCCATGGTTGCCACTAAAGTGGGGACATACCGAGCCAACGAGTCAAACTCCACGTTGTACTCCCGAGCTATGCGCCTCTGCCTCAAAGATCATAAATCTGTCGGCGTGCCCTCGCCATGCGGAGGCAAGAAGTGAGTGAGGAATGCCTCGAGAACTCGTCCCATACTGCTTTGAGTGCATGCTCTCCCGGGTCAACTCCGCGAATCAAACGATCGGCTGCGGTATCACGCGGCCGATGCGAACCTAAGACCACCGACTCGGTCTCGAAGCCTTGATCACTCTCGCGACCAGTGTAGCTGCCGGATGAACTCCTGCGGATCATCCTCGTGCCTCGACCCATAAAACTCTGGCGGGCTCTAACTCGAAAGTCCGTAGCCTCAAACTATCCGCTCGGGGTGAACCATGGCGCCATCGGGCTCGGCTGCTGCGTCCGGCCTATCTCCATATCGGCCACGACCACGGCGGCAAAGAATCGGGCCATCTCGCGTAACCCATCTCCTGCTGCTCGGGTGTGGGGTGGAGGCTCAGTCTCGCGGTCTCGGCGGCCATTCTGCGGCTCTAACCTCTCTTTGAAGTGGCGGCGTCCAAAACCCGCCGTCTGAAGCACTGACCTCGTCTTATGCGGGCTGCGCCTCGTACTCCTCTGTATCTCACTAGCGGCTCCTCGTGCCTTGCCCACGGGCTCACGGTTGCCTTGCGCGGAGGCATAGCGGTAAAACGAGATACGTCGGAGGGTCCAACTTACAACACGGCTCTAAGGCACGATCTCGGAATGAGAAGAATGAAACCAATCCTAAATGTCCTGCGGCCTCACGATTATAGATGTGGTGCGCAACACATCGATAATCAAGACTCTACTGAACACGGTGCGTAGACACTTTCCGAGGATTAACTGCTCTGATACCACTTTTGTAACGACCCGTTCCGGGGCCCGTTACTGGTGCCTTACCCCGGGCACCCTAGTGATACATACATCAGAGAAAGTCAGCGGAACATAAAACATGAGTCATGAAACAAGAGATATAATAATAAACAGGCCAACCAAAATGGTTGCCTTCGTGATATATCATAAAACACGAGCAGTTTAATCCTTTTACAACCACACTTGTGATTACTACAGGACCTTAAGATTTACAACGACTATGGCGGGACGGGGCCGCCCATACCCGAATGTACAAGAACCTCTGACTCGAGGAAACACATGCAAAAGATAAGCCTCGGAGAAATGGAGCTTCGATATCTTTGACGTGATCCTAGAGCGAGGATCCACGGCCGATGTACCTCACTGCGGCATGAGCGGCCCCGAAGGAGTCGATGCAGTACCAAGTATGTGAAGGCGTAAAATCAGTAAATGAAATCATACTAGTCTATATAAAGCGGGAGACATGTATGATAACCAAACTACGATTCACAACATAAGCGATCATGTCGATCGAGGACTCACGCCTCAAGTCATCACTCAAATATAACTATGGGTCTCACACTCTGGCGTCAATCATGTTCGCATCATGGCGCGTGCCCCGAATGCATCGGTGTAGGCATGTCCATGATGCAACAATAATACCAATGCCCACGGCCCACGCCGGAATTACGCCGGTGTAGACACGTCCATGTGACATCAACAATAATATCTTGGGTGATCAACCTGCCGTGGCCACATGCCCCGAATTCTACCTCGGTGTAGACATGTCCATGTAACCACAATAACAATATATCGGGTAATCAACCCTGCCGCATGGCCATATGCCCCCGGAATTCTACCTCGGTGTAGACATGTCCATGTGACATCAACAATAAGACAGTAATCAAAATGGAAACATACGGTGGAATTCTCCGTCGCTGCCGGCCGTCAAGTAAGTTCTCGACAAGTCAACCGCCTCTATCGAGACGCAGAATACGTAAATACAACACTTGTACAACAAAGGCTATCATCACAAGCATAGGCAAGTTTCACACAACTCAAAGTACTTTCACATAAGTCACACAATACGTAGTATAAAAATCGTGACTATCTTTTAAGTAAACAAGACACTTCCCTTTTGTAAAATCAAGTAACAACATTATTTTCCAAACGTTCAAATTTGCCTAATTTCAAATGCTCAAGTCACTTATTTTAGAAAGGTTTCATAACTCATAGTCTTAATCTCTTTTAAAACAATTGAGTAACATATGTCATATATGTGAGTAGTTTATTCTTGTTTATAACGATCTTATTACGACCATGATCTAGAAAATGTAATATCATTTTGTCTCATCTTAGCTTCATGCGGATGGAGGTTTCTACTGGTTTTAATACAACACATCATTATTCAATACATTTTCTTTTATTAACTGCGGTGGTGCTGTCGATACACATTCGATTTCGAAATCGGTAAAACATTATCCCTTTAAAACCAAGTACTCATTACTCACGAATGAGGTTTCACACAAACACCCGTATTAAAACAAATAAGTTAAGTCTCTTATCTTATAAGATCAAGTCTCTTAACTTCTAACATCAAGAAACCATTTTCTTACCTACATAAAGTATTATAACCAACTTCCCATAAAGCGTTATAACACTTTATGTTTAAACAAACAAATACACTTAGCAAATGTCGTCCACCGTACTACATAGTTACACACATATCATGCTAGAGCAGATAGGAAGAGGTTCACATCTTGTCACGACCGAACCGGGCGTGGATAGTGCCTACCGGGCACCCAAGTAGCCACATCGAGTAATGGAATAAAACAAGACATCAAAATATTATGAAATGCGAAACAATAATCGAGAAAGACTTGCCTTTCGGCATATATATAAACAACGACTTTTTCAACATGAGCAGTTTAATCCTTTTACAAACCACCACAACAAGCGATTACTCTGGACCTCTACGAATGATATGACAACAACGACGGGACGGGGCCGTCATACCACGAATGTAGCACCTACAACAACGGGGACTATACGAAGATAAGCCTCCGAGAAATGGAGCTTTCCCAAAGTGAACTGTGACCCTAAGAGCGAGGATCAACGGCGGGTGTACCTTTACTGCGGCATGAACGGCCCCGAAGGAGGTCGATCTGCAGTGCAGAGTATGTGGCGAAAATAAATCGTAAATGAAATCATAGTAGTCTATACAAAGCGGGAGACATGTATGATAACCAAACTCTGATTTTACAATAAATAGCGATCATGTCAAGTCGGGGACTCACGCCTCAAGTCATCACTAAAACATAACAATGGGTCTCACGCCCACAACATCAATCGTGCGTGGGACACATTCTCATTCTTGCGATCTATGATATGAAAGCACCAAGGAACACACATGAACACGAGTCCCACGTGTTATAATAAAACCGTGCGGGGTAAGTATGAAGGCATAGCCGACTACTAAAGCCCCGGTGCAACAAGGTCATAAAGCGTATCATGAGATCTGTCTAGGCGTCACGATCAAAGCGGCCACCCGCGCGATGTATCTAATGTGCGCGTCTAGCCACGGAACTTCCGCGACTCGCGTAGGCCAAACTCATGAGCTGCATGAGGTATAACCCGCATCGAGGGTAGCTACTCCGGCGTCCGCTGGACCCGCGATCCGCGTAGCCACGTGGACGCGTGCCCATAAGGGCGCAAACTAACACGGAACTCGTAGCTCGCGTAGGCCACAGGACCCGCGTGAGGTATTCTCGAATCATAGGTCCATCGACCACTGAGTCTACCCGCGTGGACGGCTTAACCTCGGAGCGATCGAGGTGAGTGGTACAATACCAGCATAACGGTTGATAGCGAAACTATTTAGGCGCAATCGAGGAAACCCTACAAACATCACAAGATACTAACACACGTGGCGTCAGCATATGTACTTAACAAATCAACAAGAAAGTATTACAAGGCTATCACAACCCAACACAATCAAGTTATACACACAAGGCACTTTCTATATGATTAACAAGATCGGGTTTTATCTCCAAAGTACTTCATACATTAACTCTTTAAAAGATCGTTACTTTCACAAAAACCACACAATACGTAGTATATGAAACTAGAGTGATTATCTTTTGAAGTAAATCAAAACACTTACCCTTGTAAAATCAAGTAACAACATTATTTTCCAACCGTCTAAGTTTGCCTAATTTCAAATGTTCACGTTTCTTATTTTAGAAGGGTTTCGTAGTTCATAGTCTTATTCATTTAAGAATATAATTCTCTTTTAAACCATCTGAGAAACATAAGCCTTATATGTGAGTAGGATATTCTTGTTTATAACAATCTTATTACAGCAGCCGTGATCTAGGAAATATCATTTTGCCTCATCTTAGCTTCTATGCAGATGGAAGTTTCTACTGATTTTACTCTGTCAAAACATTTCCTTTTATTAACGCCGCATGGTGGTTTGTCGATACACATTACGATTTCAAATCGATAAAACATTCTTAAGCCGTTATACCTAACTTCCCATAAAGCTAGTATAACTCTTAAGTTTTCAAAAACCAAGTATTACTCTTCTTTAAATGATTCAAAAATCTTTTGAAATACTTCAAGTTCTTTATTATCACATAACCAACGATTTATAGTTCAAATAAGTTACCTTTTAAAAACCACAGTATTTTCTTACATACATAAAGTTGTTATAACCAACTTCCCATAAAGCCGTTATAACACTTTATGTTTTAGACCAACCAAATACATTTAACACGTATGCGTCTACCGTACTACATAGTTACACACATATCATGCTAGAAGAGATAGGAAGAGGTTCACATACCTCGCGGCCAGTATCGACTAATAGCAAAACGCTCAAGTACTTCCAACCGTCGGCTCTCCTTAAGCCAAGTAGATCGCGCCACACGTAGTACTTCAACCTATAAGGCCACAAGGCGCTTATTAACATTTAGATCTTATCGTAGAACATTCTCTGAGAAAATTTGGCAGACCTCCCCACTTGGCGTAAATCTCCTCTCTATCGAGGCCGGATATCAAGCCAACCCGGGGGTGTTTATACATATAACAGGACGTGTACAATTCTACTTCACACTAATGCTACACAAGTCTCTTATGTCTGATCCTATGTAATTCTGATTGAGTTCTTTATTCTTGAGCTTAAGTCAAAAGACATTGCCGGCGGACTACGTTGATTATATATAGTGTACTCGACTATATATTCTAACAACATGTAATTTCCAATTACAATAGACAAGATAATTACCTCGATAAGCCCATAATTATCCAAGTATAAAGTCGATCACGGGCAACGTTTAGCTCGATCTCGGCGCTCGACCCGCTCCAAACCACCCTTAGAAGTTCTAACCAACTTCTACATACTACTCCAACTAACTATGGAGATTTTCCTTAGGGTTTTGGTTTTGTGACTGAAGGGAAGTATAATAGTATTTCTGGGTTTTTAGTATAGGTATAACCTTAGAATACTACAAGGTATACGGCTAAGGTAATTTGGGCATTATAACAATACTTTTGAGAGTATTTCTACCAAGAGGGGGGGTATTATACGAAAACAACTAGGCTAGGGGGGGGTATACTCTCGGCTAGCACCCCTAGAGGGGGGGGTGCTCTCGGCCACAAGGGGGAGGCCCTCGGCCGAACTCAACACAAAGGGGAGGGAGAAGGAGAGCTTTCAAGACTTAGGCAAATTTGTGGATGAATTTGTCTTCCAAAGGGGTGGGTATTTATAGGTCAAGTGAAGGCCAACCAATGGCCAAGATCATGCCAAGTGCAAGGCAAGTGTAGGGCCAAGATCTTGCCAAGTGCCCCTTAACCAACTAACACACAAATATCCTACCTACTCCATGACAAAAATGGCCAACTTTCGGCCAAGCTTGACCGCCCAAGGTGTTCCAATGAGAGGGTGACAAGTGTCGCCCTCTTGTTGGTCCAAAATGTTTCGTCTCTCGGAAAAATCCGCAAAAATTAAATATGGCATAGCGGAAATTCCCTACGAAAGTGAAAGCGTTTATTGAAAACGACTCTAACCGGGTGTTGTGCACAAAATTAAATCGGCCAAGCCTACTTGAAGTTCGAAATTTCCTCACGTCGTCCTGCGTACATACTCTGGAAATACGGGGTATAACATTCTCCCCTCCTTAGAAACATTCATCCCGAATGTTCCTTCTAAGTCTCAAAACAAACGCGCGCCAGTATAGTCTTCACTACTATACCTACGAGAATCAATCCTGCCACACCTGTCCACAGAAACAACTTGCGCAAAAATGCTTACATCAAAGTCCACGAGGAAACACCTCTAATCACCACAAAACACTTCTCACCGGGGTCTAAAATATACTTCCTTCGCACCTTCTCTTTACAAAAGAAATGATCACATCTATGCTCGCCATACATGCTCGCTTCTCTCTTTACTCGTCGTAGATACCACTTTGTCACTTTGCCTGAGGCATTAACCTTCTCAGGCAACCCAACAAATGGTACCGGCAACTGCGATCCACGAGGATGTCGTACACTCGAACTCTTACCACGTTACGATCGCTTGGTTTCCAAAACTCGGGGTTACTATCCCTAACGTGGTCAACATTAACTGGGAATACTCTGGATGGATCTCCGATACTTTCCCGAACATAACAAAACGAAAGACCGGACGCACTGCCTCCTACGTCGGACGGCAAATGCTAACATATAGGCAACCTGGCCTATTCCTCACATGAACTCAAAAAGGCCCAAAGTAACTCGGGCTAAGTTTCCTCTGTTTTCCAAAGCTCGTCACACCCTGTCCGGGGTGGTACTTTCAAGAAGACCGACCGTCAACCTGAACTCTAAGCGTCGTCGCCGATTATCCGCACGATTCCTCTGAGCTGCCAGAACTTCTTCTAGACAAGCTTCTCACTATCCACAGTCTGCTGGAACAAGCCTGAACCAACTGTCTGAACCTTGCCAACATCGAACCAATCGGCCGTGACTTACACTTCCGCCCCTACAAGGCTTAAAAAGGTGACATCCGAACACCGAGATGGTAGCTTAAACGCTCCTCCACGCGGAGACAACAATCCCGCGACTACCCTCGATCCACGCTGGCCCGAGGCGAATGCGATTCGAGACTCACCGAGTTCTTAACCCCGCTGGTAAAACTTCCGAAACAAAGCGATCGTGCCACTGGCTCCATGCATGCGTCATAAGGTGAAGATAGGCACCCCGTGCAGCCTTACAACCTTTCTGATAAATCAACACTGCTGAGTACACGGTCCTGACCGAAAAACACGATGGGCTGCCCCCCATCGGCCCAACCACTGGTCGAACGCATCCACGAACTCGTACGCTGGTTAACTAAACTTGGGCCTAACACCCTCACAACCCTAACACAAGGCGGGACCACCACAACCTGACCCCACCACCAAAACTACCGCGGGTTGACCCGCAACGGGGCCTCAACCCGACCCGGCAACGCGCACAATACTAGCTCCCCGATCCGGAACAATCTTACTAATCACGTTTCGAAAACCTAGCGGTCTTCTTAGCTCAACTACCCTCTTTCATTCCACACTACTAGGGACCTATCCCAAACATAGCTCACGTGCACTAGGCACCCCGATAAGGATCAACATAACCATACGTCTTTTACTCTAGATGACCTTACCTCTAAGGTCTCTACGTAACAAAACTCTAAGGTTCACACCTTCTCTATCCCCCCAAATCTTACTTGGTTAACTAACCAAGATTTCTAATCACAACTAACACACTGCTATCAGAACATAGCACTTAAGGTATACTCACCTTATCACATAAACAAAACTACAGAGGTTAAAGATATATCTATATCTACCGCTTCACTTGAGTCGTTCTAAACAAACTGCCTCGTAGGCGTAGCTAAGGAAGATGACAAACTACCCACCGATCACGAAGGCTAAGTCCTCCTACTAGGACACTCTTCCGACATCGGACCACGGCGGTCATGTACAACAAGTACCGATCTAACAAGACGACATTCCCGGGATGGCGTGCGCCATCTGTGAACCGGAAGATGCGGGGCTCAGGCCAACCCTGCGTACCCGAGCGTCCCGAACCCGTGGAGACCTTCTCTGCATTGGTGGATGTGCATAATCTAATCTCTTTGGTGAGGTGACTCGCCTCGAAAGTCACCAAAAGGACCTTCTTGCTCGGCCTCTTCTGCGTCGCCGTTAACCCGTCGATCTCACGTTTCTCGGCTCTTGCGCAAAAGCCCGTGCAGGCCATGCTCAAGCCTAGCGAAGGATTACTCTTGCACAACCTTCTCTTGGTAGTCATCAAGACTCGCGATACATCGGTATACTCTCGGTAGCCAACTCATAGCTAATGCGGTCGCCTCTTTGCAATCAAAATTCTCTGTTCGATGCGTGGGCGAAGGTTCAAATATCATGGCGCAGGAAGGCTGCGCCGCCGTGCTAAACTTTCTTGGGGCTAGTGGCGTCGCGAAATCCCGAATGAAGCATTACCTAGGTAATGATTGGGCTGTGCCACGCATGACCCTACGAACTCTACTCGCGGCTCCGCCGGTGCCTTGCCTCTGGGCGAGTTGCCTACGCGGAGGCATAACGATAAGGAAAAGAATTTCATCGGAGGTCCAACTTACAACACGGCTCTAAGGCACGATCTCGAGTGAGAAGAATAGAAACCAATCCTAAATATCCTATAGCCTCACGATTATTGGTGTAGTGCACAACACACCGATAATCAAGACTTCTGGATACGATGCAGTAGACACTTTCAGAGATTAAGCGCTCGATACCACTTTTGTCACGACCGAACCGGGCGTGGTAGTGCCTACCGGGCACCCAGTAGCCACACATCCAGTGTCGTGGAATAAAACAAGACATCAAAATATTATGAAATCTGAAACAATAATCGAGAAAGACTTGCCTTTCGGCATATATATAAACAACGACTTTTCAACATGAGCAGTTTAATCCTTTTTACAAACCACCGCCTGGCATTACTACAGACCTCTACGAATGATATGACAACAACGACGGGGCGGGGCCGTCATACCACGAATGTAAGCACCTACAACAAGGGGACTATACGAAGATAAGCCTCGGAGAAGCGGAGCTTTCCCAAATGACTGTGACCCTAGGCGAGGATCAACGGCGGTGTACCTTTACTGCGGCATGAACGCGGCCCGAAGGAGGTCGATCTGCAGTGCAGAGTATGTGGCGAAAATAAATCACGTAAATGAAATCATAGTAGTCTATACAAAGCGGAGACATGTATGATAACCAAACTACGGTTTACAATAAATAAGCGATCGTGTCAAGTCGAGGACTCACGCCTCAAGTCATCACTAAAACATAACAATGGGTCTCACGCCACAACATCAATCGTGCGTGGGACACATTCTCACCGGCGATCTATGATATGAAAGCACTAAGGAACACACATGAACACGGGTCCCACGTGTTATAATAAAACCGTCTGGGGTAAGTATGAAGGCATAGCCGACTACTAAAGCCCAGTACCAACAAGGTCATAAAGCGTATCATGAGATCTGTCTAGGCCGTCACACGATCAAAGCGGCCACCCGCGCGATATCTAATGTGCGCGTCTAGCCACGGAACTTCCGCGACTCGCGTAGGCCAAACTCATAGGCTGCATGAGGTATAACCCGCATCGAGGGTAGCTACTCCGGCGTCCGCTGGACTTCGCGATCGCGTAGGCCGCGTGGACCGCGTGCCCATAAAGGGGCCAAACTAACACGGAACTCGTAGCTCGCGCAGGCCCACAGGACCCGCGTGAGGTATTCTCGAATCATAGGTCCATCGACACTTTGAGTCTACCCGCGTCGGAGGCGGCAACCTCGGAGCGATCAAGGTGAGTGGTACAATACCAACATAACGGCTTATAAGCGAAACTATTTAGGCGCGATCGATGGAAACCCTACAAACATCACAAGATACTAACACGTGGCGTCTAGCATATGTACTTAACAAATCAACAAGAAAGTATTACAAGGCTATCACAACCCAACCTGATCAAGTTATACACACAAGGCACTTTCTACTATATGATTAACAAGATCGGGTTTTATCTCCAAAGTACTTCATACATTAACTCTTTAAAGATACGTTACTTTCAAAAACCACACAATACGTAGTATATGAAAATAGAGTGATTATCTTTTGAAGTAAATCAAAACACTTACCCTTGTAAAATCAAGTAACAACATTATTTTCCAAGCGTCTAAGTTTGCCTAATTTCAAATGTTCACGTTTCTTATTTTAGAAGGGTTTCGTAGTTCATAGTCTTATTCATTTAAGAATATAATTCTCTTTTAAACCATCGAGAAACATAAGCCTTATATGTGAGTAGGATATTCTTGTTTATAACAATCTTATTACAATGACCATGATCTAGGAAATATCATTTTGTCTCATCTTAGCACATGCGGATGGAAGTTTCTCACGATTTTACTCTGTCAAAACATTTCCTTTTATTAACGCTGCGGTGGTTTGTCGATACGTTCGATTTCGAAATCGTTAAAACATTCTTAAGCCGTTATACCTAACTTCCCATAAAGCTAGTATAACTCTTAAGTTTTCAAAAACCAAGTATTACTCTTCTTTTAAAATGATTCAAAATCTTTTGAAATACTTCAAGTTCTTTATTATCACATAACCAACGATTATAGTTCAAATAAGTTACCTTTTAAAACCACAAGTATTTTCTTACATACATAAAGGTTATAACCAACTTCCCATAAAGCCGTTATAACACTTTATGTTTTAGACCAACCAAATACATTTAACACGTATGCGTCTACCGTACTACATAGTTACACACATATCATGCTAGAAGAGATAGGAAGAGGTTCACATACCTCGCGGCAGTATCGACTAATAGCAAAGCGCTCAAGTACTTAGGCCGTCGGCTACTCCTTAAGCCAAGTAGATCGCGCCACGTAGTACTTCAACCTATAAGGCCACAGTGACTTATTAACATTTAGATCTTATCGTAGAACATTCTCTGAAAATTTGGCGACCTCCACCCCACAGCGTAAATCTCTCCTCTATCGGCGGCTATCAAGCCAACCGGGGGTTTATATCTAACAGGGCGTGTACAATTCTACTTCACAATAATGCTACACAAGTCTCATGTCTGATCTATGTAATTACTGTTGAGTTCTTTATTCTTGGGCTTAAGTCAAAAGACATTGCCGGCGGACTACGTTGATTCTATATATAGTGTACTCGACTATATATTCTAACAACATGTAATTTCCAATTACAATGAGGACAAGATAATTACCTCGATAAGCCCATAATTATCCAAGTATAAAGTCGATCACGGGCAACGTTTAGCTCGATCTCAGGCGCTCAACCCGCTCCAAACCACCCTTAGAAGTTCTAACCAACTTCTACATACTACTCCAACTAACTATGGAGATTTTCCTTAGGGTTTTGGTTTTGTATGAAGGAAGTATAATAGTATTTACGGGTTTTTAGTATAGGTATAACCTTAGAATACTATAAGGTATACGGCTAAGGTAATTTGGGCATTATAACAATACTTTTGAGAGTATTTCTACCAAGAGGGGGGGTATTATACGAAAACAACTAGGCTAGGGGGGGGGGGGTATACTCTCGGCTAGCACCCCTAGAGGGGGGGGTGCTCTCGACATGAGGAGGCCTCGGCGAACTCAACACAAAGGAGGGAGAAGGAGAGCTTTGAGACTTAGGCAAATTTGTGGATGAATTTGTCTTCCAAAGGGGTGGGTATTTATAGGTCAAGTGAAGGCCAACCAATGGCCAAGATCATGCCAAGTGCAAGGCAAGTGTAGGGCCAAGATCTTGCCAAGTGCCCCTTAACCAACTAACACACAAATATCCTACCTACTCCATGACAAAAATGGCCAACTTTCGGCCAAGCTTGACCGCCCAGGTGTTCGATGAGAGGGTTACAAGTGTCGCCCTCTTGTTGGTCAAAAATTTTTGTTCTATGGGAAAATGCCTCAAAAATAAAATATGGCATTGCGGGAAATTCCCATAGGAAAGCTGTTAAAACGTTTCGCCGAAACACGACTCTAACCGGGTGTTGTGCACAAAATTAAATCGGCCAAGCCTACTTGAAGTTCGAAATTTCCTACGTACGTCCCTGCGTACATACTCTGGAAATACGGGGTATAACACATACCTCGCGACGAGTATCGACAATAAGCAAAGTGCTCCAAGTACTACAACCTTGCTAGCCCTTTCCACTCCTCAAGTAGAATACGCTACTCTTAGTACTTCCACCTATAAGGCCACAAACGTCTATTAACTTCTAACCGCGGTTCCATATTCTCTGAAAATTCGGCACCTCCCCACATGGCGGCGTAAATCTCCTCTCTATCGAGGCGGCTGGCCAGCCGACTGGGGGTTTACGTCTAACGGGCGTGTACAATTCTACTCGGCAATACTACACAAGTCTACTGCAATCTGATCCTTTGTAAATCTGATTCGATTCTTTTCTTTACTCTTGAGCTTAAGTCAAAAGACATTGCCAAATACAAAGTTCATTCTACATATAGTATACTTCAACTATATATTCCTACAACATGTAATCTCCAATTACAATAAGGGACAAGAATATTTACCTCGATGCCCAAAATTATCCAAGTTATAATGTCGATCTGAGCAAGGTTTAGCTCTACTCGTGCGCTCCAATCCGCTCCAAACAACCCTTAGAAGTTCTAACCAACTTCTACTCAAATACTTCAACCAACTATGAAGATTTCCTTAGGGTTTCGGTTTGAGACTAAAAGGACAAAAGGTAGCATTTCCGGGCTCTACGTATAGAGGTAACTTTTGGAATACAACAAGGTAAAGGCTAAGGTATTTTGGGCATTATAACAATACTTGGAGAAGTATTTCAATACCACAAGGGAGGGGTATTATACGAAAACAACTAGGCTGGAGGTGGTACCCACTGCAAAGGGGAGGAGGCTCTCGGCCACAAGGCCACTCGAGGGGAGGGAAGGCTTAGGGCGAGAACACTCGAGAGGAGGAGAGTTTTCAAGGCTTAGACAAGTGAAGAGTGGATGAAGAAGTTCATCTCTAAGGGGGGGTATTTATAGGAAACCAAAAGCCAACCAATGGCCAAGATCAAGCCATGTGCAAGGCAAGTGTATGGCCTTGATCAAGCCAAGTGCACCCTAACCCCTAGTCCACAAAACAAGGCACAAAACATGGCACCAAACAAGCCACAAAACAAGGCCAAAACAAGGAGCCAACCGGCCTCAAACCCGTGACCAACCGGCCAACCCACATCGCCCAAATGAGGGTGACAAGTGTCACCCTCCCGTTGGTCCAAAACATTTCGTCGCTCGGAAAAATCCGCAAAAATACTAAATGACATAGCCGGAATTTTCCCAACGTAAGCTGTGGAAACGTTTCGTCGAAAAACGACTCCAATCGGCAGTTGTGCCCAAAATTCAGTCCTTTGCCTAACTTAAGGCTCAAATTCTCTACGTACGTCCTTACGTACATACTCTGGAAATACGGGGTATAACAATATCCGAAGTCGCTCCTTAGCAACTTAGAGACTCTTCAAGACACTTCAATCCGCTACTTGAGACCCTTAGAACCATACCAACAACTTTCCTTCAAACTTCCAATCCAAAACCTAGAAAGCCACTAGGTTTTCACTTTGCGACTAATACGAAAACTCTCTTTTAGGGATTTTCTATTGAGATACGCTTACAATACACTTAGGAACCTTGGGTTAAAGTCTTGTGAGTATTGAACAACAATTGAAAATTTTCTTCTCTTATTTTTCACCAAACCCGAGAGCTCAAGGCTTCAAGAACAAGGGTTCTTTAATTTTTTTTCTAAGTGTGGAACTCTTGTCTTGCTACTAGTACCCTTATATAACAACATGGAGGGCTAAGATAAATACACATGGGTGGTTTGGATGATCTCTCATTAAATATCATGTTAAGTGGTCCCATTGACCAAGTCAATAATATCAAGCTCTCTAATAGCAAGACTTGTATTCCTAACAAGGGTCAAATGACCCTTGTGCCCATGCTACAATTCGCCCAAGCTCACTTAAGGGGGGTGACACGTGTCGCCCTCCCATTCGTCACAATAATTCATTTTCCGACAAATTTCAAATTCCGATAAATTTTTTTACAAGTCTCAAATCTTAACAATGTGAGTTCTTACGTACGTTCTTAAAACATATCCTGTAAATACGGGGTGTAACATTCTTCCCCCCTTAGAAACATTCGTCCCCGAATGTTCTTTCGGAGTCAAACTTTATAATTTGCGACATAGTTTCCTTTCACAACCCCGACATACCAATAATGCCACACATGGCCCTAATACCGCACATGCGCATACAGTCCATCATAGCCCAAAAGAGGTTACCTTTTCGTACTTCCAACTCCTTCTAACATACATACATAACTTCCATACCAATTTTGGCCTCTAATCTTTGGAGTCACTCTATAAGACAATATAAGGACATTTCCGGCTTTCACTACCTGGTTCCGATGGAACGCGTCCACGAACCCGTAAAACAATTAACTAGACTTGGGCCTTGCACCCTCGTGACCCTGTCACGTAGCGGAACTACTACCAACTGATCCCACTCCATTCCAGGCCATGGGGAGACCCGTAACAGGTCCTCAACCCGACTCAACGTCGCACTTAACTCTTATCCTTGGTCTGACTTAAAATCTTATTGCCAGAGAAAGCCTTATATACCTAAGGTCTCGGCAGTAATCAATATTCTTAGCCTCGCAATTTCCATGCTCCAAGCCTACCTTACCAGTCCCCCAGTAAATGGGTACAAAAACTTCTCATAAAACCAAAACCATGTTATCTCGATCACAACAACCATTACTTACTCTATACGGACCTCATCCGTACAATTCTCTTAAGCCTACTACGCAGCTTAATCTATTAACATGACATTCCGTTAAGTTCCTTAACATGGATTCCTAAGGGTTCACTACTCTATCAGACAGCTCATCCTTTCCCAATAATCTCAAAATAAACCACAAGACCTTGGCGAAAATTCATTAACTATTCCATACTTTCCCGGTATCTAGTTAGTCTTTACCACTCTTGGTAAATCGAAAATCATTCTAGGCAACCCATAAACGACCCTCATACATAACTCCGTATAGATGTATGTCACAATACCAACTATACTATAATCATTACCAACCTGGATACGCAATCCACATAGTCCTTCCCGGTCATCTTTCTCGTGGCTGCAATCAACATAACTCGTTAGGGAGAGACGACCTAACAACACCTCTGTCGCACGATCTCGAGTGAGAAGAATGGAAACCAATCCTAAATGTCCTGCACCTCACGATTATAGATGTGGTGCACAACACACCGATAATCAAGACTCTACTGACACGATCTGTAGGCACTTTCGAGGACTAATCGCTCGATACCACTTTTGTCACGACGACCCGGGCATGGCCGGTGCCCTACAGGCACCCTTACAGTATACATCGAGATAATCGTGAACATACATGAAACTTTAAAATAAACAAAGTAAAATAACGAGTTAGCCGATAGGGCTACCTTCCAGACATAATATATACAACCAAGCGGTTGCCTCCTTTCTTTTACAAAGTGACCACGATATGTGACTACACTCTAAGAATTTTTAACATAACAAGCGTGGCGGGACAGGGGCCCGGCCATACCACGAATGTACATGAATCTACTACCTCGTGGAAAAGCGTACCAGAGCTAAGCCTCCGAGCAAATGGAGCTTTCTCTCAAAAATCAACCGAGATCCTAAGAGCAGGACCACGACACAGGTACCTATAACTGAGGGCATGAACGCAGCCCAGAAGAAGTGATTACAACAGTGCGAATATGGAGCAGAAAATAACGTCTGATAAACATATCATAAGCGTACAAAAGAATGACCAGACAAGTATAAAAGTACATACGGATCTGCGTGTCATTACCACTTATGAACTTAATCGTACCTTATTATCTTGTCCCATTTTCAATAAAAGTTATAGTCACACTCTTATGTACATGATTAGGAAAAATCGTTAAGTTCATTACCATAAAACTTACTTTTCTTTCATAACACAATCCGCCCTTTTATGGAGGGACGTATACTACCCGCCCAATCCAGACGCGATCAAGTCACACAAAATAGCAAAGTGTGGCCGTGGAATCCCCATCACCGCTGACGGTATAAGTGTAAAATATAACCATGTGACGCGTGGCATCCCACTCACCGTCGGCGTACATACACCATACATATATATATCTCCCGCGTGGAATCCCACATCACCGTCTGACTATAAGTGTAAAATATAAACATGGGTCTCATGCCCATAACATCAATCAAGCAGGTGGTATAACGTCTTGGGGGTTACCCCTCATTTATACTCTTACCCTAGAGCAGGTGGTATAGCGTCTTGGGGGTTTACCCCTCACTGATACTCTTACCCTGGAGAAGGTGGTAAAGCAGGTGGTATAGCGTCTTGGGGGTTTACCCCTCACTGATACTCTTACCCTGGAGAAGGTGGTATAACGTCTTGGGGGTTTACCCCTCATTTATACTCATACCCTATCTCGACCGACCATCTAACAATACATAAGCACTACCATGTCCTTTATAAAAATCCGGGAATTTAACCCAAGTACTCCAAATAACGGAAGCATACCCGTGGAATCTCACATCACTGTCGGTACGTCCAAGTAACTTACAACAAGACAGTACTTCTCCAACCGAGAGTCGCGGCAACGTAATAAAACATAATACTTGCACTCAAAGGCTATCACCAGCACATGTAGGCTAATTCTCAATTAATCAAGCCAAAGTACTTATCAAGGCACACATAGAATAATTTCTCAATTAATCAAGCCAAAGTACTTATCAAGGCACACTTAGAATAATTTCTCAATTAATCAAGCCAAAGTACTTATCAAGGGACACTTAGACTAATTCTCAATTAATCAAGCCAAAGTACTTATCAAGGCACACATAGAATAATTCTCAATTAATCAAGCCAAAGTACTTATCAAGGCACACTTAGAATAATTTCTCAATTAATCAAGCCAAAGTACTTATCAAGGCACACTTAGACTAATTCTCAATTAATCAAGCCAAAATACTATGTACGTACATTCTTTTCAAAAGACTCCTTTCCAAATAAAACTTCCCCGATACTAACAACCGTAGTATCAAGTCCTATCCACCTTTCAAGACAAGTCACAATACCTTTTTAGAAATACAATTTCCGGCTTCTAAATCAAGTGACTTCTTTATTAAAAACCTTAAGCAATTGGTACCTTTAAAACAATTTGCCCTTCCTTAATACAAGTTATTTCTTTGATTACTTTATTAGAGAAAACCATTCTCTTAACCTTCCATAAAGCCGTTATAACCAACTTCTCATAAAGCCGTTATAACCCTTTATGGTTTTAGACCAACACGTTCCTTTTATAACCAAGAGGCTTCTACTTTTTGAAACCAAGTATTATATACTTTCAAATCAATTCTCATAACTTTCAAAAATACAATTAGTCCCTTAACCTTTAGAAAACAAGTGACTCATTTTATTATAAAACCTTGGGCAATTGATGCCTCAAAAACAAGTTGCCTTTTCACTAAAATCTAGTCGTTTATCTTTCCATAAAGCAAATATAACTAACTTCCCATAAAGCCGTTATATTCACTTTATACCTTAGCCAAAAAAACAATTTCCTATCCAAGGGACTTATACGTTTAAAACGGAACAAGTATCACATACTTTAAAACTCTTCAAGTCCCTTAACCTTAATAAAACTTAAGACATCCTTTATACTTTCAAAGAAATGAGTTAATCTCCTAACTCACCTGACTTGGCTATTTATAAAACTAGTAAAGGATATCAAGGTATCAGCCCTACCGTACTACATTCGTGCAACTAGTCATGCTCAAAAGATAGGAAAAGTTATACATAGAGCAAATCACCCAACTACCTCTTAACTTCTAAGAGTAGAAGGAAACATGAAATGATACCACAGGTATATTCCATACATAGAATCATGCCAAGGGAATGAAGAGGTTCACATACCTCGCGACGATTATCGACAAGTAGCAAAATGCTCCAGAGTACTTCAATCTTGATAGCTAATCCATCCTTCAAGTAGGATACGCTATACTTAGTACTTCAACCTATAATGGTCACAATACATCCATTAACCTCTTACCTCAAACGTAGAATATTCTAGGTGCTAAGTCGCTAAATTCTACGGAAAATCGGACAGCACCTCCTTTGTTTCTACTTACTTTGCCACCTTTTTCAAGGCCGAATACAATAACCAAACACGCCACATTTAAGGCCCAATCAATGAAATCAACACTAGGGGATTACACGCCTACTAGACGTGTAAAATTCCGCCCCACAAACGATATCAAATTAATACAACTTACTAGGCCAATTCGGCTAACTTGGAGTACAACAATATCAATTCTTATCCAATTTCTATTTCAATCCAAGTTATTAGCCTAACATGATATCAAGTCGCAATCGATTATACTACTATAATCTCCAAATAAGTAACATGCGACGATTTCTAATAGACGACCAATTAGTAATCCAACTTCAAGTGGCTTATATAACATTTCGGATTTAAGCTACAAGTAATCCATAATACTTATAAACTTCAACTTAACAACTTCATTCTAGCAACATGTAAAGCGAACAACAACAAGTATATATATAATCTTGTAACACTATTAAGAGACAAGATTATACCTCAACGAATCTCAAACCAATCTCCATATCCGAAGTCGCTCCTTAGCAACTTAGAGACTCTTCAAGACACTTCAATCCGCTACTTGAGACCCTTAGAACCATACCAACAACTTTCCTTCAAACTTCCAATCCAAAACCTAGAAAGCCACTAGGTTTTCACTTTGCGACTAATACGAAAACTCTCTTTTTCCGGGATTTTTCTATTGAGATACGCTTACAATACACATAGGAACCTTGGGTTAAAGTCTTGTGAGTATTGAACAACAATTGAAAAATTTCTTCTCTTATTTTTCACCAAACCCGAGAGCTCAAGGCTTCAAGAACAAGGGTTCTTCAATTTTTTTTCTAAGTGTGGAACTCTTGTCTTGCTACTAGTACCCTTATATAACAACATGGAGGGCTAAGATAAATACACATGGGTGGTTTGGATGATCTCTCATTAAATATCATGCTAAGTGGTCTCATTGACCAAGTCAATAATATCAAGCTCTCTAATAGCAAGACTTGTCTTCCTAACAAGGGTCAAATGACCCTTGTGCCCATGCTACAATTCGCCCAAGCTCACTTAAGGGGGGTGACACGTGTCGCCCTCCCATTCGTCACAATAATTCATTTTCCGACAAATTTCAAATTCCGATAAATGTTTTTACAAGTCTCAAATCTTAACAATGTGAGTTCTTACGTACGTTCTTAAAACATATCCTGTAAATACGGGGTGTAACATTCTTCCCCCCTTAGAAACATTCGTCCCCGAATGTTCTTTCGGAGTCAAACTTTATAATTTGCGACATAGTTTCCTTTCACAACCCCGACATACCAATAATGCCACACATGGCCCTAATACCTCGCACACGCATACCCGTCCATCATAAGCCCAAAAGAGGTTACCTTTTCGTACTTCCAACTCCTTCTAACATACATACATAACTTCCATACCAATTCTGGCCTCTAATCTTTGGAGTCACTCTATAAGACAATATAAGGCCATTTCCGGCTTTCACTACCTGGTTCCGGTGGAACGCGTCCACGAACCCGTAAAACAATTAACTAGACTTGGGCCTTGCACCCTCGTGACCCTGTCACGTAGCGGAACTACTACCAACTGATCCCACTCCATTCCAGGCCATGGGGAGACCCGTAACAGGTCCTCAACCCGACTCAACGTCGCACTTAACTCTTATCCTTGGTCTGACTTAAAATCTTATTGCCAGAGAAAGCCTTATATACCTAAGGTCTCGGCAGTAATCAATATTCTTAGCCTCGCAATTTCCATGCTCCAAGCCTACCTTACCAGTCCCCCAGTAAATGGGTACAAAAACTTCTCATAAAACCAAAACCATGTTATCTCGATCACAACAACCATTACTTACTCTATACGGACCTCATCCGTACAATTCTCTTAAGCCTACTACGCAGCTTAATCTATTAACATGACATTCCGTTAAGTTCCTTAACATGGATTCCTAAGGGTTCACTACTCTATCAGACAGCTCATCCTTTCCCAATAATCTCAAAATAAACCACAAGACTTGGCGAAAATTCATTAACTATTCCATACCTTCCCGGTATCTAGTTAGTCTTTACCACTCTTGGTAAATCGAAAATCATTCTAGGCAACCCATAAACGACCCTCATACATAACTCCGTATAGATGTATGTCACAATACCAACTATACTATAATCATTACCAACCTGGATACGCAATCCACATAGTCCTTCCTGGTCATCGCTTTCTCGTATTTGCAATCAACATAACTCGTTGGGAGACGACCTAACAACACGACTCTATCGCACGATCTCGGAGTGAGAAGAATGGAAACCAATCCTAAATGTCCTGCAGCCTCGATTATAGATGTGGTGCACAACACCGATAATCAAGACTACTGACACCGGTGCGTAGGCACTTTCCGAGGACTAACTCCTCGATACCACTTTGTCACGACCCGACCGGGCGCGGCCGGTGCCCTACACAGGCACCACTTCAGTATACATCGAGATAATCGTGGAACATACATGAAACTTTAAAAATAAACAACAGTAAAATAACAGGTTAGCCAGTAGGCTACCTTCCAGACATAATATATACAACCAAGCGGTTGCCTCGCTTTCTTTTACAAAGCGACCCACAATATGTGACTCTGGACCTCTAAGAATTTTTAACATAACAAGCTGGCGGGGCGGGGCCCAGCCATACCCCTGAATGTACATGAATCTACTACCTCAGGGAAAACCGTACCAAGAGCTAAGCCTCCGGAGCAAATGGAGCTTTCTCTCAAAAACTGAACCGAGATCCTAAGAGCAAGGACCACCAACCTGGGTACCTATAACCTGGGGGCATGAACGCAGCCCGAAGAAGTCGATTACAACAGTGCGAATATGGAGCAGAAAATAACGTCTGATAAACAAATCATAACTGTACAAAAGAATGACCGGGACAAGTATAAAAAGTACATACCAGATCCTGCCGTGTCATTACCACTTATGAACTTAATCGTACCTTATTATCTTTTCCCATTTTCAATAAAAGTTATAGTCACACTCTTATGTACATGATTAGGAAAAATCGTTAAGTTCATTACCATAAAACTTACTTATCTTTCATAACACAATCCGGCCCTTTTATGGAGGGACGCATATACTACCCGGCCCAATCCAGGACGCGATCAAGTCACACAAAATAGCAAAGTGTGGCCGTGGAATCCCCCATCACTGCCGACAGCTATAAGTGTAAAATATAACCATGTGACGCGCGTGGCATCCACCTCACCGTCGGCGTACATACACCATACATATATATATCTCCCGCGTGGAATCCCACATCACTGTCGACAGCTATAAGTGTAAAATATAAACATGGGTCTCATGCCCATAACATCAATCAAGCAGGTGGTATAACGTCTTGGGGGTTACCCCTCATTTATACTCTTACCCTAGAGCAGGTGGTATAGCGTCTTGGGGGTTTACCCCTCACTGATACTCTTACCTTGGAGAAGGTGGTAAAACAGGTGGTATAGCGTCTTGGGGGTTTACCTCACGATACTCTTACCACGGAGAAGGTGGTATAACGTCTTGGGGGTTTACCCCTCATTTATACTCTTACCCTATCTCGACCGACCATCTAACAATACATAAGCACTACCATGTCCTTTATAAAAATCCGGGAATTTAACCCAAGTACTCCAAATAACGGAAGCATACCCGTGGAATCTCACATCACTGTCGGTACGTCCAAGTAACTTACAACAAGACAGCCGGCCCTCCAACCGAGAGTCGCGGCAACGTAATAAAACATAATACTTGCACTCAAAGGCTATCACCAGCACATATAGGCTAATTCTCAATTAATCAAGCCAAAGTACTTATCAAGGCACACATAGAATAATTTCTCAATTAATCAAGCCAAAGTACTTATCAAGGCACACTTAGAATAATTTCTCAATTAATCAAGCCAAAGTACTTATCAAGGCACACTTAGACTAATTCTCAATTAATCAAGCCAAAGTACTTATCAAGGCACACATAGAATAATTCTCAATTAATCAAGCCAAAGTACTTATCAAGGCACACTTAGAATAATTTCTCAATTAATCAAGCCAAAGTACTTATCAAGGCACACTTAGACTAATTCTCAATTAATCAAGCCAAAATACTATGTACGTACATTCTTTTCAAAAGACTCCTTTCCAAATAAAACTTCCCCGATACTAACAACCGTAGTATCAAGTCCTATCCACCTTTCAAGACAAGTCACAATACCTTTTTAGAAATACAATTTCCGGCTTCTAAATCAAGTGACTTCTTTATTAAAAACCTTAAGCAATTGGTACCTTTAAAACAATTTGCCCTTCCTTAATACAAGTTATTTCTTTGATTACTTTATTAGAGAAAACCATTCTCTTAACCTTCCATAAAGTCGTTATAACCAACTTCCCATAAAGCCGTTATAACCCTTTATGGTTTTAGACCAACACGTTCCTTTTATAACCAAGAGGCTTCTACTTTTTGAAACCAAGTATTATATACTTTCAAATCAATTCTCATAACTTTCAAAAATACAATTAGTCCTTTAACCTTTGTCGCGCCCTTTTTCGACCGCGACTTTATTTTCTAAACTCCTGCTGCTTAATAAAAAGGTTAGAAAATAAAAAATAATGCTCAATAGTTTAAGAGGCTTAGAGGTTTTGAAAATGCTAAAAGGATGCTAAAATTGCAAAAGATGCTAAAGTTTAAAAGGGTGCTAAAATGCTAAAGGGTTGCTAGAATGCTAAGGGTTCGCGGAGTCGCCACCTAATTAATTGGGTGAATTAGGACACCTAAATGTTTAACTAGTTTGAAGTAAAACATTAACTCTATTTTAATGGTCTGCTAAACTTAATGAGATTCTGGGTAAGGGTTCTTTATTAATCTAGAGGGAAGGGGTTAGGCACCCTCTAAGATCCGCTAACTTGCGGTTGTCCTGCCAAACCCAGGGTAATTATTATATTTTTTTTACAATGCAAAATAAAGTTCCACCTGCTTAATAAGATGTTACAATGTTAAAATGTTTAAAAGGTGTCTTAAAGTAAAAGGTTACTAAAGGTATTAAATGCTAGAAGGGCTCCTGCTTAGAAAAAGTGTTAGAAAAATAAGTAAGATGCTAATTGTTTAAAGGAAGGCTTAAAAGTATTTAAAAGGGTGCTAAAATATTAAAAGTGCTAAAAGGTTAAAAATGCTAAAAAATGCTAAAGTTTTAAAAAAATGCTTAGAAAGCTTAAAAAGCAAGGTGTCAAAGGTGCAAAAGGAGTGCTAGCGTATTAAAGGTGCTAAAAGTGCTAAGAGGGGCTAAAAGGCTAAAGGTGCTTAAGAGTGCTAAAGATTAATTTTAAAAGTAAATGGTGCTAAAAGTGCAAAAGAATGCTAAATGTTAAAGAGTGCTTAAAAGGTGCTAGAAATGCTAAGATGCTAAAGGTGCTTTATGGACTAATTATATGCTCATGCAAAGATTATTTACGGACTAATTGTGTATACTGCTAGCTAAATTAATCTTGCCTAACCTGCGTACAGTATTATATAAGAGGTGCTTTAAGACGATTTTTGAGAGTTTAGGAGAAATCTGTTATGTATTTTAATAAGAAACAGAATGTTGGTTTTATGATGCAAGTTGAATCCTCTAAATTATTTTTGCAGAATTTAGACATGCTTAACAATCCTAAGAGACAAATAAAGTAGAAGTGTATTCCTAAATGTAAATTACCTCCCATCTCATATGTTCAAAGGCTAATTGCTAGAAGTTCTCCTATTAATTACAAAGTTAGAAAAATAATTTGCAATAAACAAATAAGGCATAAATGAGGTAATGAGGTTAAGGGAATAAAGGAGTTGAAGTGGATGACTCCGTCCTATTTGTTTCTGGGAATTTCTGAAGTGAGGATGCACATAGACGCGGGTGAATGCAAATCTTCAATTGATGGAAGGCACAATGAGTCTCGCTATGAGACTCCTCCTTTTGCTCCGATGCGTGCCATGTAAAAAAGAAAGTGATAAGGATTAGCACGAACCCAAACAATAATTGATACAAATAATTAGAACGAGCACCTAACATGTCGCAATGACTCAAGGAGCGAAAGGGAAAACTGGCCCAGGGCAGTCGCTGGGCCCTGGGTGCAGGCAGTTGCAGAAAATGCAAAAAAAGGAACACTATTGTGATGCTAAAGGCAGGCAGCCGGCGGGAAAACAAATTCAGACAGCAAGCATGACACACATGGAGAACAAGATAGAAAAGCACAAGAAAACTGGCAGTCAGGAGCAAATTCAGATCACAAGCAAGAGAGAACAATACTTCAAGGCTAAGAGAGGACATCCATCATGTCTAATAATCGGGAACAGATCTAGTTCCAAATTAGGTATGAGGTAATTGCCTATTTTAACACTCCCACATATATAGGAATGAGAACACCAATTCATTCATTTTTCTTTGTTGTATAAAAGGTGAAATGACAAACATGCTGACTACACTTTATTTGGCAATAGGCAAACTAAAGAGGATGATCAAATTACTTCATGCTATGTTCAATATAGGCAGAAACAGAAAGCAAAGTAAGCGACGAGGGCAAGAATGCAAAATAAGGCCTAAGGCAACCTACAAGGAAAGGAAAAGAAAAGAAAGCGTTGGCTCGGGGCATAGCAACAAGAAGGCAAACAGGAAATAGGCAGATTTGACAATATTCCCTATTCTTTCTTAGACATGCATTTAATCTAAGTGTGTTAGGCTTGTACATCTCATGGAGAACATAGAATGCAGTCAATTTCGATAGATGCCTTAGGTAAATAAGGATGCTGGACAGCGACAACATAGTCAGACTGAGACCCGGCCATATGCTTAACCATTTATAAGAAATAAACAGTTTCTGAGAGGTAAATTCGAGGCCAATACAAAATAACACATACTCCTAATAAGCAGTTTAGGCATGGATTTCACTGGACCAGAATTAAGGACACTTTTAAGTGAGACATCTTCAAATGATTTATTAGACCTTTCCATTCAAGTGCAGTTTCAACATTAGGCTATATTTATACATGCTTATTATATGAAACATGGTTGTAAGTTAAACCTAGAATGTGATTATGACTTGACATGACATAGGCTAACTCAGTTAGTGCAACAAGGCAAATGATATCCAAACAAACTGAATATACAGGGGATGATACCAAATAATTGCCAATCCTGTATCACTTAGCGGCTTCATGAGCAGAACAAGACACCAAATGACTAAGAAGGTAGTCGACTAATCACTAACGCAACCCCCTTTCGACATATACTTAAACCACATATTTTGCTTACTATGTTAACTATAAACTTATGTCGATGACTTTAATAATTGAATCTGTTTATATATATACTAAGACATGCTAAACATTATACCACACTATTAACAACCAGTCCAAGTACATATGACAGAAACACATAAGTTCACATAACAAATTGAAATTCTGAGAGAGAAGCGGTTTTACCTTCTCCGGACAGCGACCCGGGGCAGCGTATCAAGTCGTCGGATTCGCTCGGAGGTTTGGTTTTGCGACGCGACTAAAGGGGTAAAGCTAACTGTGATTTTTGGCTAGAATTAAGAGAAAGATTTGGGCTTTTACTTGCGCGATGCTAGTGGTCTGGTTTGTCGATTGCTGGACCTCTCTCGTATTGTGCTTCTCCCTCTTTCTGCTCTACTCTCCGTCTCAATTTCTGACCTAAACTGCTATCTCCTAACTGCTGCTCCGGGTGAAACGATGGCTATCTCACTGAGCCCTCTCTGACTGAGCTCTTCGACTGACCTAACTGAGCTCTGTATCGATGCTCTGTCCCCCCCTATTGTGCTCGACTTGCATGTGCTTATATAGCCCTCCCTCGAGTCCTAATAATGGTAAG
The DNA here is from genome assembly GCA_029844215.1 of Przewalskia tangutica. Classification (NCBI taxonomy): domain Eukaryota; kingdom Viridiplantae; phylum Streptophyta; class Magnoliopsida; order Solanales; family Solanaceae; genus Przewalskia; species Przewalskia tangutica. The sequence goes on from CM056733.1 coordinate 43,145,520, forward strand.
TAAATAAAGGCTGAGATTTGGCTAATATTTGGAGTCGATTCGACGATTTTGTGTATGATTCTGTGTTGATTCTTCTTTGGGCGACTCTTGGTATTAATGATTTGTTAAGGTAAGATATGGTTTTCGCGGTTCTTGGAGATGGTAAAGGAAAGTCGCCGGATTTTCTACCTAAAAATCCGGCGAGATTCGAGGGTAAAGGTAGAGGAGCCTGCGACGATTGCATTTTTTTAGTTTTTAGGTTTAAGGTTTTGTTTGCCCTTTTTTTAGTTTGGACGATGAAGTGAAGGGTGACGGGCTGAGGGTAAGTAAAGGGGCGTGGGCTTCTGGCTGAAGGAAATAAGGCTGTGGGCTGATCGGGTAGAGGGGCGACGTGGGCTTGCGGGTTGGGCCTGGGTAGTTAGTTAAGTGTTAGTTGGTTAATTAAATAGGGGTATTAATTAGGTAGTGTTTAATTATTTAATTCTAGGCTTTTAATTAGTTAATTAAATTAATAAATTGTGCTCAAATTATTTAAGTGCTTTATTAAAATTATTACAAGAATAAAATGGGCATGCTATTTAATTGGTGCTTGAGTTTAAATTGCGGCGCTATTAAAATCTTATTATTGTGCATTATTGCGAAGTTAAATTAAAATTGAATTGAGTTTAGATTAAATTATTTAAATGCTAAATGCAAGTATGACATTTAAGAATTGTTTAAAGCTTTTATAAATGTGACGCTATTAAAAGCATGTATTGGTTTAAAATTGATTTTAAATTACAAATGATTATGAAATTCTCTTGCGTATTAATAAATGCGGCTATGCTACTTGACACGACGTCATTGCTAAATTATTTATTTTATGTATTTATTATTAATTAAGAATTACGACAGAGCTTGAAATTAATTAATGCGGGCGCGAGACTCTAAATGCTTAATACTCTACGTAGAAAATGCGAAGTTATTATTAAATTATTTATTTATGCCTGTATTTATGTTTTATCGCTGCATTTTATTATAAAAAATCATAAAAATTATTTTACCAAATTAGCCTAATTTTATAGTTAATGACTGGACGGGAGGGTCAAAATTGGGTGTCAACAGCTGTCCCTCTTTGTATGTAGATGATGGAAGAATCTTCGGACAAAGACGTTGACTCATAGCCAATTTTGTCTCGATCTTCAGAATTGCAAAAATGTTGGGCAGGTAGACAAGGCTGACGCAAAAATCAAAGCGTCGATGTCGAGTTATGACGACACTGGGCTACCATGGTCAAAACACCAAGGCGGGCTAACGCGGACTCAAAGTTGTCCCAGTGTCGAGTTATGACGACACTGGGTTACCATGGTCAAAACACCGGGGCGGGCTAATGCGGACTCAAAGCTGTCCCAGTGTCGAGTTATGACGACACTGGGTTACCATGGTCAAAACACCAAGGCGGGCTAACGCGGACTCAAAGCTGTCCCAGTGTCGAGTTATGATGACACTGGGCTATGGTGTAAAAAGTAAAAGAATATAACTGGCTTGAACCTGGGGTGTACTGCTATGGCTTGTGGTGCTGGGTTCTACGGTGATGTGGAGCGAGTGGACCGACGTTTGAGGCTGCTTCTGCCATTCATTGGGAAGGTTGGCCCCCCAACAAATTGCCCCGGTTCGCTGTAAGAGAAAATCCACGTTGTGCTCCTGCTCCTGCATGCTAAGACTTGAACAAACGGTTAGTGCATAACTGTTAAGGCAAAAAATGATGATGTATAATTTTAAAAGTAATGCAACTGTGAGTAGAAAAGGTTATCCTGCAAAATGTGATGCCTGCTGTGTTGATGCGATGCTGCAAATGCTGTGATTTCGCCCTTGCACGGACGTGTTGCGATTGTGAATGCGGATACGTTGTCCTTGCTGCAATTGCCCCCTGTAGACTAAAGCTCAAGAAAGAGTTAGTGCATAACTGTTAAGACAGAATAATAAAGCATGAATGAGAAAAATGCAATTTTGAGAACAGAGAAAGTCGTCCCTGTGTAGATGCGATATGCTGATGATGGCGTCGTTTTCGGACTTGCTGTGCTGATAACGTCGTTGCCTGGACGTGTTGCTGCTGGCGTCGTTGCGTAGACTTGCTGTGCTGATAACGTCGTTGCCTGGACGTGTTGCTGCTGGCGTCGTTGCGTAGACTTGTTGTGCTGATAACGTCGTTGCCTGGACGTGTTGCTGTTGGTGTCGTTGCGTGGACTTGCTGATCACGTCGTTATGCGGGCGTGTTCTTCTTGGCGTCGTTGCGTGGACTTGCTGATTACGTCGTTATGCGGGCGTGTTCTTCTTGGCGTCGTTGCATGGACTTGCTGATTACGTCGTTGTCTGGACGTGTTGCTGCTGGCGTCGTTGCATGGACTTGCTGATTACGTCGTTATGCGGGCGTGTTCTTCTTGGCGTCGTTGCATGGACTTGCTGATTACGTTGTTGTGCGGGCGTGTTCTTTCTTGGCGTCGTTGCATGGACTTCTTGATTACGTCGTTATGCGGGCGTGTTCTTTGGCATCGTTGCGTGGACTTCTTGATTACGTCGTTATGCGGATGTGTTCTTCTTTGGCGTCGTTGCGTGGACTTGCTGATTACGTCGTTGTCTGGACGTGTTGCTGCTGGCGTCGTTGCGTGGACTTGCTGATCACGTCGTTGTGTGGACGTGTTGCTGCTGGCGTCGTTGCATGGACTTGCTGATTACGTCGTTATGCGGGCGTGTTCTTCCGGGCGTCGTTGCGTGGACTTGCTGATTACGTCGTTGTATGCGGGCGTGTTCTTCTTTGGCGTCGTTGCGTGGACTTCACGATCACGTCGTTGTTCGGATGTGTCATTCTTGCTCTGTAGAATAAATGCTCCCGCAAGCTAAGCGAGAAAAGGCGTTAGTGTATACCTGTTTAAATGAAATGATAAATACATATGAGAAGTGCAATTTTATGGGTAGAGATGTCATCCCTGATACGCCTGGGGAATACTGAGATGTTGTCCTCGCACGGACATGCTAAACGCTGCAACTGACGAATTGCCACGATGCTTTTTTCTGCTGCTTTGCTTTACGCGGACTTTGGATTGTTGTCATCCTCTGCCTTTCTTTGCTTTCTTCATACGCTATCTGAAGAAACCTTTCGCCGTATTTTCTGTTTCGGCTATTGCACTTTTCTGCTTTTGTTAATATGAAGAACCTGCGCTCAAAGAAAATTTGTGAGTTTTTGGGGGGGGGTCGATTCGTATTTGACTTCGCCGCCTTGTTCCTTGACATCTGCGTGCCTGGCCTGTTTGGACTTGCAATTCCTGTCCGGTTTCCTACATTGTCCCAGTTTTGAAAGGGTGTCTGGCCTAAAGTGGGTCTCAATGTAGTTGCTTGTATGTAGTGATGTTTCTGGGCCTTCTGATTTCGGCCTGCATGGTTGCCATTTGCTGTGGTAGCTGGGCGAGCTGCTTGATCGGATCTATGTTGCTTTTCTTTTCTGAGACCCCTGCTTTGCCTATAGGAACCAAGACAGGTTCCGACTCGTTCTGCTCAAATGCCCTTGAATCGGTCATGTCGCTGGACCGTGCCTTTGATCTTGGAAAATATTGATGCTCTGTCATTGCTTAGTCAAATACAAATCGACCTTTGGGGAGATGATAAATCCCTTAGACAACAAGTAGCAAACTGCGTTAGTGTAAAGCACGTGATTTTGCGAAAGTGTAAATAACATTTAGCAAGTATATGTTGCACATAAACTGTCACATTGCGAGCGAGTCCTAACATGCATGGGGACCTCTTTATGCCAGAGGTAGGCCTAAACGTCACATATGCGAAGTCATGATGGATTTTGTCAAGCCGCCCAGTAATGCTTTTGTTGGAAATGGCGACCAAATGATTGATGCACTTTTTCCAATTTCAACATGTCATGATTGGGCTGGATTTATGCATCATTGCCACGCTACACATAATATGCTGGTTGGTCGTTGGGTTGAGAAACCCGTCGACAAGTTTGGTGTTTTCCTAATTGTGGTGTCAATGCCAAGGATTGACCCACCTAAGGTAAATGTATGTATGCCCTAAAATAAGGGTGGTATAGCTCTATCTTAAGTTTCTAAGATTTGGCTTTTCTAGACGTAAGGTTCAGGCGGACAACTCGAGTGAGAAGGCTACGCGGCAGATCAGACGAACCGATCTAACTCCGCGCAGGTGCCAACTCTCCTAAAATTTGGATATTTTTGAAAGAAATTTGCGGATGCGCGAAGCACACCAGCGCGTGAGTGTGTGATTGTGTGAATTTTCCAGAATGGAAGAAATATGAGCGGAATGCCAGTTTAAGGAAAGCAGTAAAGCAGGTAGCAATTAAAAATAAATAAAACCAAAATACAACACACAAAAATTAAATGCAAAAATAATTTCCAAATAATAACCCTCGGTTTGTTGTGGTTAAGAACCTAAAGTCCCCAGTGAAGTCGCCATTTCTGTCGCGCCCTTTTTCGACCGCGACTTTATTTTCTAAACTCCTGCTGCTTAATAAAAAGGTTAGAAAATAAAAAATAATGCTCAATAGTTTAAGAGGCTTAGAGGTTTTGAAAATGCTAAAAGGATGCTAAAATTGCAAAAGATGCTAAAGTTTAAAAGGGTGCTAAAATGCTAAAGGGTTGCTAGAATGCTAAGGGTTCGCGGAGTCGCCACCTAATTAATTGGGTGAATTAGGACACCTAAATGTTTAACTAGTTTGAAGTAAAACATTAACTCTATTTTAATGGTCTGCTAAACTTAATGAGATTCTGGGTAAGGGTTCTTTATTAATCTAGAGGGAAGGGGTTAGGCACCCTCTAAGATCCGCTAACTTGCGGTTGTCCTGCCAAACCCAGGGTAATTATTATATTTTTTTTAAAATGCAAAATAAAGTTCCACCTGCTTAATAAGATGTTACAATGTTAAAATGTTTAAAAGGTGCCTTAAAGTAAAAGGTTGCTAAAGGTATTAAATGCTAGAAGGGCTCCTGCTTAGAAAAAATGTTAGAAAAATAAGTAAGATGCTAATTGTTTAAAGGAAGGCTTAAAAGTATTTAAAAGGGTGCTAAAATATTAAAAGTGCTAAAAGGTTAAAAATGCTAAAAAATGCTAAAGTTTTAAAAAAATGCTTAGAAAGCTTAAAAAGCAAGGTGTCAAAGGTGCAAAAGGAGTGCTAGCGTATTAAAGGTGCTAAAAGTGCTAAGAGGGGCTAAAAGGCTAAAGGTGCTTAAGAGTGCTAAAGATTAATTTTAAAAGTAAATGGTGCTAAAAGTGCAAAAGAATGCTAAATGTTAAAGAGTGCTTAAAAGGTGCTAGAAATGCTAAGATGCTAAAGGTGCTTTATGGACTAATTATATGCTCATGCAAAGATTATTTACGGACTAATTGTGTATACTGCTAGCTAAATTAATCTTGCCTAACCTGCGTACAGTATTATATAAGAGGTGCTTTAAGACGATTTTTGAGAGTTTAGGAGAAATCTGTTATGTATTTTAATAAGAAACAGAATGTTGGTTTTATGATGCAAGTTGAATCCTCTAAATTATTTTTGCAGAATTTAGACATGCTTAACAATCCTAAGAGACAAATAAAGTAGAAGTGTATTCCTAAATGTAAATTACCTCCCATCTCATATGTTCAAAGGCTAATTGCTAGAAGTTCTCCTATTAATTACAAAGTTAGAAAAATAATTTGCAATAAACAAATAAGGCATAAATGAGGTAATGAGGTTAAGGGAATAAAGGAGTTGAAGTGGATGACTCCGTCCTATTTGTTTCTGGGAATTTCTGAAGTGAGGATGCACGTAGACGGGTGAATGCAAATCTTCATTGATGGAAGGCACAATGAGTCTCGCTATGAGACTCCTCCTTTTGCTCCGATGCGTGCCATGTAAAAAAGAAAGTGATAAGGATTAGCACGAACCCAAACAATAATTGATACAAATAATTAGAACGAGCACCTAACATGTCGCAATGACTCAAGGAGCGAAAGGAAAAGCGGCGAGCGATTTGGGCCCAGGTGCAGCTGCAGAAAATGCAAAAAAAAGGAACACTATTGTGATGCTAAAGCGAGCGTGGCGGAAAACAAATTCGACAAAGAAGCATGACACACATGGAGAACAAGATAGAAAAGCACAAGAAAAGCGCGATCGAGAACAAATTCAGATCACAAGCAAGAGAACAATACTTCAAGGCTAAGAGGACATCCATCATGTCTAATAATCGGGAACAGATCTAGTTCCAAATTAGGTATGAGGTAATTGCCTATTTTAACACTCCCACATATATAGGAATGAGAACACCAATTCATTCATTTTTCTTTGTTGTATAAAAGTTGAAATGACAAACATGCTGACTACACTTTATTTGGCAATAGGCAAACTAAAGAGGATGATCAAATTACTTCATGCTATGTTCAATATAGGCAGAAACAGAAAGCAAACAGTAAGGCGAACAGGGGCAAGAATGCAAAATAAGGCCTAAGGCAACCTACTGAGGAAAGGGAAAAGAAAAGAAGGCAGTGGCTCAGGGGCATAGCAAACAGTAAGGCAAAACAGGGGAAATAGGCAGATTTGACAATATTCCCTATTCTTTCTTAGACATGCATTTAATCTAAGTGTGTTAGGCTTGTACATCTCATGGAGAACATAGAATGCAGTCAATTTCGATAGATGCCTTAGGTAAATAAGGATGCTGGACAGCGACAACATAGTCAGACTGAGACCCGGCCATATGCTTAACCATTTATAAGAAATAAACAGGTTTACAGAGGTAAATTCAGAGGCCAAGACAAAATAACACATACTCCTAATAAGCAGTTTAGGCATGGATTTCACTGGACCAGAATTAAGGACACTTTTAAGTGAGACATCTTCAAATGATTTATTAGACCTTTCCATTCAAGTGCAGTTTCAACATTAGGCTATATTTATACATGCTTATTATATGAAACATGGTTGTAAGTTAAACCTAGAATGTGATTATGACTTGACATGACATAGGCTAACTCAGTTAGTGCAACAAGGCAAATGATATCCAAACAAAGAATATCTGAGGATGATACCAAATAATTGCCAATCCTGTATCACTTAGCGGCTTCATGAGCAGAACAAGACACCAAATGACTAAGAAGGTAGTCGACTAATCACTAACGCAACCCCCTTTCGACATATACTTAAACCACATATTTTTCTTACTATGTTAACTATAAACTTATGTCGATGACTTTAATAATTGAATCTGTTTATATATATACTAAGACATGCTAAACATTATACCACACTATTAACAACCAGTCCAAGTACATATGACAGAAACACATAAGTTCACATAACAAATTGAAATTCTGAGAGAGAAGCGGTTTTACCTTCTCCGGACAGCGACCCGGGGCAGCGTATCAAGTCGTCGGATTCGCTCGGAGGTTTGGTTTTTGCGATGCGACTAAAGGGGTAAAGCTGCTTGCTGATTTTTGGCTAGAATTAAGAGAAAGATTTCAGGCTTCTTACTTGCGCGATGCTAGTGGTCTGGTTTGTCGATTGCTGGACCTCTCTCGTATTGTGCTTCTCCCTCTTTCTGCTCTACTCTCCGTCTCAATTTCTGACCTAAACTGCTATCTCCTAACTGCTGCTCCGGGTGAAACGATGGCTATCTCACTGAGCCCTCTCTGACTGAGCTCTTCGACTGACCTAACTGAGCTCTGTATCGATGCTCTGTCCCCCCCTATTGTGCTCGACTTGCATGTGCTTATATAGCCCTCCCTCGAGTCCTAATAATGGTAAGTAAATAAAGGCTGAGATTTGGCTAATATTTGGGTGCTGATTCGACGATTTTGTGTATGATTCTGTGTTGATTCTTACTGGACGACTCTTGGTATTAATGATTTGTTAAGGTAAGATATGGTTTTCGCGGTTCTTGGAGATGGTAAAGGAAAGTCGCCGGATTTTCTACCTAAAAATCCGGCGAGATTCGAGGGTAAAGGTAGAGGAGCCTGCGGCGATTGCATTTTTTAGTTTTTAGGTTTAAGGTTTTGTTTGCCCTTTTTTTAGTTTGGACGATGAAGTGAAGGGTGACGGGCTGAGGGTAAGTAAAGGGGCGTGGGCTTCTGGCTGAAGGAAATAAGGCTGTGGGCTGATCGGGTAGAGGGGCGACGTGGGCTTGCGGGTTGGGCCTGGGTAGTTAGTTAAGTGTTAGTTGGTTAATTAAATAGGGGTATTAATTAGGTAGTGTTTAATTATTTAATTCTAGGCTTTTAATTAGTTAATTAAATTAATAAATTGTGCTCAAATTATTTAAGTGCTTTATTAAAATTATTACAAGAATAAAATGGGCATGCTATTTAATTGGTGCTTGAGTTTAAATTGCGGCGCTATTAAAATCTTATTATTGTGCATTATTGCGAAGTTAAATTAAAATTGAATTGAGTTTAGATTAAATTATTTAAATGCTAAATGCAAGTATGACATTTAAGAATTGTTTAAAGCTTTTATAAATGTGACGCTATTAAAAGCATGTATTGGTTTAAAATTGATTTTAAATTACAAATGATTATGAAATTCTCTTGCGTATTAATAAATGCGGCTATGCTACTTGACACGACGTCATTGCTAAATTATTTATTTTATGTATTTATTATTAATTAAGAATTACGACAGAGCTTGAAATTAATTAATGCGGGCGCGAGACTCTAAATGCTTAATACTCTACGTAGAAAATGCGAAGTTATTATTAAATTATTTATTTATGCCTGTATTTATGTTTTATCGCTGCATTTTATTATAAAAAATCATAAAAATTATTTTACCAAATTAGCCTAATTTTATAGTTAATGACTGGACGGGAGGGTCAAAATTGGGTGTCAACAGCTGTCCCTCTTTGTATGTAGATGATGGAAGAATCTTCGGACAAAGACGTTGACTCAGCCAATTTTGTCTCGATCTTGAATTGCAAAAATGTTGGCGGTAGACAAAGTGCGAAATCAAAGCGTCCCGGTGTCGAGTTATGACGACCGGGCTACCATGGTCAAAACACCAGGCGGGCTAACGCGGACTCAAAGTTGTCGGTGTCGAGTTATGGCGACCTTTGGGTTACCATGGTCAAAACAGGCGGGCTAATGCGGACTGAAATTTGTCGTGTCGAGTTATGGCGACCTTTGGGTTACCATGGTCAAAACACCAAGGCGGGCTAACGCGGACTCAAAGCTGTCCCAGTGTCGAGTTATGATGACACTGGGCTATGGTGTAAAAAGTAAAAGAATATAACTGGCTTGAACCTGGGGTGTACTGCTATGGCTTGTGGTGCTGGGTTCTACGGTGATGTGGAGCGAGTGGACCGACGTTTGAGGCTGCTTCTGCCATTCATTGGGAAGGTTGGCCCCCCAACAAATTGCCGGTTATTGTAGAGAAAATCCACGTTGTGCTCCTGCTCCTGCATGCTAAGACTTGAACAAACGGTTAGTGCATAACTGTTAAGGCAAAAAATGATGATGTATAATTTTTAAAAGTAATGCAACTGTGAGTAGAAAAGGTTATCCTGCAAAATGTGATGCCTGTTGTGTTGATGCGATGCTGCAAATGCTGTGATTTCGCCCTTGCACGGACGTGTTGCGATTGTGAATGCGGATACGTTGTCCTTGCTGCAATTGCCCCCTGTAGACTAAAGCTCAAGAAAGAGTTAGTGCATAACTGTTAAGACAGAATAATAAAGCATGAATGAGAAAAAATGCAATTTTGAGAACAGAGAAAGTCGTCCCTGTGTAGATGCGATATGCTGATGATGGCGTCGTTTTCGGACTTGCTGTGCTGATAACGTCGTTGCCTGGACGTGTTGCTGCTGGCGTCGTTGCGTAGACTTGATGTGCTGATAACGTCGTTGCCTGGACGTGTTGCTGCTGGCGTCGTTGCGTAGACTTGTTTGTCTTGATCGCGTCGTTACTGGGCGATATTCTTCGTGTCGTTGCGTGGACTTGCGATCACGTCGTTATGCGGGCGTGTTCTTCTTTGGCGTCGTTGCGTGGACTTGCTGATTACGTCGTTGTCTGGACGTGTTGCTGCTGGCGTCGTTGCATGGACTTGCTGATTACGTCGTTATGCGGGCGTGTTCTTCTTTGGCGCCGTTGCATGGACTTCGATTACGTCGTTATGCGGGCGTGTTCTTTCTGGCGTCGTTGCATGGACTTCGATTACGTTGTTATGCGGGCGTGTTCTGCTGGCGTCGTTGCGTGGACTTCTGATCACGTCGTTGTCTGGGCGTGTTGCTTCTGGCGTCGTTGCGTGGACTTCGATTACGTCGTTATGCGGGCGTGTTCTGGCGGCGTCGTTGCGTGGACTTGCTGATTACGTCGTTGTCTGGACGTGTTGCTGCTGGCGTCGTTGCGTGGACTTGCTGATCACGCGTCGTTGTTTGGGCGTGTTCTTCTTGGCGTCGTTGCGTGGACTTGCGATTACGTCGTTATGCGGGCGTGTTCTTTGCGGCGTCGTTGCGTGGACTTGCTGATTACGTCGTTGTCTGGACGTGTTGCTGCTGGCGTCGTTGCGTGGACTTGCTGATCACGTCGTTGCCTGGACGTGTCGCTGCTGCTCCTGTAGAATAAATGCTCCTGCAAGCTAAGCTTGAGAAAAGACGTTAGTGTATACCTGTTTAAATGAAATGATAAATACATATGAGAAGTGCAATTTTATGGGTAGAGATGTCATCCCTGATACGCCTGGGGAATACTGAGATGTTGTCCTCGCACGGACATGCTAAACGCTGCAACTGACGAATTGCCACGATGCTTTTTTCTGCTGCTGCTGCTTTCGCTGCGGACTTTGGATTGTTGTCATCCTCTGCCTTTGCTGCTTTTTGCTGCTTCTGCTAATACGAAGAAACCTTTCGCCGTATTTTCTGCTTCGGCTATTGCACTTTCTGCTTCTGTTAATATGAAAAACCTGCGCTCAAAGAAAATTTGTGAGTTTTTGGGGGGGGGTCGATTCGTATTTGACTTCGCCGCCTTGTTCCTTGACATCTGCGTGCCTGGCCTGTTTGGACTTGCAATTCCTGTCCGGTTTCCTACATTGTCCCAGTTTTGAAAGGGTGTCTGGCCTAAAGTGGGTCTCAATGTAGTTGCTTGTATGTAGTGATGTTTCTGGGCCTTCTGATTTCGGCCTGCATGGTTGCCATTTGCTGTGGTAGCTGGGCGAGCTGCTTGATCGGATCTGTGTTGCTTTTCTTTTCTGAGACCCCTGCTTTGCCTATAGGAACCAAGACAGGTTCCGACTCGTTCTGCTCAAATTCCCTTGAATCGGTCATGTCGCTGGACCGTGCCTTTGATCTTGGAAAATATTGATGTTCTGTCATTGCTTAGTCAAATACAAATCGACCTTTGGGGAGATGATATATCCCTTAGACAACAAGTAGCAAACTGCGTTAGTGTAAAGCACGTGATTTTGCGAAAGTGTAAATAACATTTAGCAAGTATATGTTGCACACAAACTGTCACATTGCGAGCGAGTCCTAACATGCATGGGGACCTCTTTATGCCAGAGGTAGGCCTAAACGTCACATATGCGAAGTCATGATGGATTTTGTCCAAGCCGTCCAACTGTAATGCTTTTGTTGGAAATGGCGACCAAATGACGGTGCACTTTTTCCAATTTCAACATGTCATGATTGGGCCTGGATTTGTCTGTCATTGCCACGCTACACATAATATGCTGGTTGGTCGTTGGGTTGAGAAACCCGTCGACAAGTTTGGTGTTTTCCTAATTGTGGTGTCAATGCCAAGGATTGACCCACCTAAGGTAAATGTATGTATGCCCTAAAATAAGGGTGGTATAGCTCTATCTTAAGTTTCTAAGATTTGGCTTTTCTAGACGTAAGGTTCCCGAGCGGACAACTCGAGTGAGAAGGCTACGCGGCAGATCAGACGAACCGATCTAACTCCGCGCAGGTGCCAACTCTCCTAAAATTTGGATATTTTTGAAAGAAATTTGCGGATGCGCGAAGCACACCAGCGCGTGAGTGTGTGATTGTGTGAATTTTCCAGAATGGAAGAAATATGAGCGGAATGCCAGTTTAAGGAAGCGAGAAAGCGGTAGCAATTAAAAATAAATAAAACCAAAATACAACACACAAAAATTAAATGCAAAAATAATTTCCAAATAATAACCCTCGGTTTGTTGTGGTTAAGAACCTAAAGTCCCCAGTGAAGTCGCCATTTCTGTCGCGCCCTTTTTCGACCGCGACTTTATTTTCTAAACTCCTGCTGCTTAATAAAAAGGTTAGAAAATAAAAAATAATGCTCAATAGTTTAAGAGGCTTAGAGGTTTTGAAAATGCTAAAAGGATGCTAAAATTGCAAAAGATGCTAAAATTTAAAAGGGTGTTAAAATGCTAAAGGGTTGCTAGAATGCTAAGGGTTCGCGGAGTCGCCACCTAATTAATTGGGTGAATTAGGACACCTAAATGTTTAACTAGTTTGAAGTAAAACATTAACTCTATTTTAATGGTCTGCTAAACTTAATGAGATTCTGGGTAAGGGTTCTTTATTAATCTAGAGGGAAGGGGTTAGGCACCCTCTAAGATCCGCTAACTTGCGGTTGTCCTGCCAAACCCAGGGTAATTATTATATTTTTTTTAAAATGCAAAATAAAGTTCCACCTGCTTAATAAGATGTTACAATGTTAAAATGTTTAAAAGGTGCCTTAAAGTAAAAGGTTGCTAAAGGTATTAAATGCTAGAAGGGCTCCTGCTTAGAAAAAGTGTTAGAAAAATAAGTAAGATGCTAATTGTTTAAAGGAAGGCTTAAAAGTATTTAAAAGGGTGCTAAAATATTAAAAGTGCTAAAAGGTTAAAAATGCTAAAAAATGCTAAAGTTTTAAAAAAATGCTTAGAAAGCTTAAAAAGCAAGGTGTCAAAGGTGCAAAAGGAGTGCTAGCGTATTAAAGGTGCTAAAAGTGCTAAGAGGGGCTAAAAGGCTAAAGGTGCTTAAGAGTGCTAAAGATTAATTTTAAAAGTAAATGGTGCTAAAAGTGCAAAAGAATGCTAAATGTTAAAGAGTGCTTAAAAGGTGCTAGAAATGCTAAGATGCTAAAGGTGCTTTATGGACTAATTATATGCTCATGCAAAGATTATTTACGGACTAATTGTGTATACTGCTAGCTAAATTAATCTTGCCTAACCTGCGTACAGTATTATATAAGAGGTGCTTTAAGACGATTTTTGAGAGTTTAGGAGAAATCTGTTATGTATTTTAATAAGAAACAGAATGTTGGTTTTATGATGCAAGTTGAATCCTCTAAATTATTTTTGCAGAATTTAGACATGCTTAACAATCCTAAGAGACAAATAAAGTAGAAGTGTATTCCTAAATGTAAATTACCTCCCATCTCATATGTTCAAAGGCTAATTGCTAGAAGTTCTCCTATTAATTACAAAGTTAGAAAAATAATTTGCAATAAACAAATAAGGCATAAATGAGGTAATGAGGTTAAGGGAATAAAGGAGTTGAAGTGGATGACTCAGTCTATTTGTTTCGGGAATTTACGAAGTGAGGATGCACGTAGGCGGGTGAATGCAAATCTTCAATTGATGGAAGGCACAATGAGTCTCGCTATGAGACTCCTCCTTTTGCTCCGATGCGTGCCATGTAAAAAAGAAAGTGATAAGGATTAGCACGAACCTAAACAATAATTGATACAAATAATTAGAACGAGCACCTAACATGTCGCAATGACTCAAGGAGCGAAAGGGAAAAGCGGCGAGCGATCGGGCCACAGGTGCGGCGATTGCAGAAAATGCAAAAAAAAGGAACACTATTGTGATGCTAAAGGCAGGCAGCCGGCGGGAAAACAAATTCAGACAGCAAGCATGACACACATGGAGAACAAGATAGAAAAGCACAAGAAAACTGGCAGTCAGGAACAAATTCAGATCACAAGCAAGAGAGAACAATACTTCAAGGCTAAGAGAGGACATCCATCATGTCTAATAATCGGGAACAGATCTAGTTCCAAATTAGGTATGAGGTAATTGCCTATTTTAACACTCCCACATATATAGGAATGAGAACACCAATTCATTCATTTTTCTTTGTTGTATAAAAGGTGAAATGACAAACATGCTGACTACACTTTATTTGGCAATAGGCAAACTAAAGAGGATGATCAAATTACTTCATGCTATGTTCAATATAGGCAGAAACAGAAAGCAAACAGTAAGGCGAACAGGGGCAAGAATGCAAAATAAGGCCTAAGGCAACCTACAAGGAAAGGGAAAAGAAAAGAAGGCAGTGGCTCAGGGGCATAGCAAACAGTAAGGCAAAACAGGGGAAATAGGCAGATTTGACAATATTCCCTATTCTTTCTTAGACATGCATTTAATCTAAGTGTGTTAGGCTTGTACATCTCATGGAGAACATAGAATGCAGTCAATTTCGATAGATGCCTTAGGTAAATAAGGATGCTGGACAGCGACAACATAGTCAGACTGAGACCCGGCCATATGCTTAACCATTTATAAGAAATAAACAGGTTTACAGAGGTAAATTCAGAGGCCAAGACAAAATAACACATACTCCTAATAAGCAGTTTAGGCATGGATTTCACTGGACCAGAATTAAGGACACTTTTAAGTGAGACATCTTCAAATGATTTATTAGACCTTTCCATTCAAGTGCAGTTTCAACATTAGGCTATATTTATACATGCTTATTATATGAAACATGGTTGTAAGTTAAACCTAGAATGTGATTATGACTTGACATGACATAGGCTAACTCAGTTAGTGCAACAAGGCAAATGATATCCAAACAAACTGAATATACAGGGGATGATACCAAATAATTGCCAATCCTGTATCACTTAGCGGCTTCATGAGCAGAACAAGACACCAAATGACTAAGAAGGTAGTCGACTAATCACTAACGCAACCCCCTTTCGACATATACTTAAACCACATATTTTTCTTACTATGTTAACTATAAACTTATGTCGATGACTTTAATAATTGAATCTGTTTATATATATACTAAGACATGCTAAACATTATACCACACTATTAACAACCAGTCCAAGTACATATGACAGAAACACATAAGTTCACATAACAAATTGAAATTCTGAGAGAGAAGCGGTTTTACCTTCTCCGGACAGCGACCCGGGGCAGCGTATCAAGTCGTCGGATTCGCTCGGAGGTTTGGTTTTTGCGATGCGACTAAAGGGGTAAAGCTGCTTGCTGATTTTTGGCTAGAATTAAGAGAAAGATTTCAGGCTTCTTACTTGCGCGATGCTAGTGGTCTGGTTTGTCGATTGCTGGACCTCTCTCGTATTGTGCTTCTCCCTCTTTCTGCTCTACTCTCCGTCTCAATTTCTGACCTAAGCTGCTATCTCTAGCTTCTCGCTCGGTGAAACGATGGCTATCTCACTGAGCCCTCTCTGACTGAGCTCTTCGACTGACCTAACTGAGCTCTGTATCGATGCTCTGTCCCCCCCTATTGTGCTCGACTTGCATGTGCTTATATAGCCCTCCCTCGAGTCCTAATAATGGTAAGTAAATAAAGGCTGAGATTTGGCTAATATTTGGGTGCTGATTCGACGATTTTGTGTATGATTCTGTGTTGATTCTTACTGGACGACTCTTGGTATTAATGATTTGTTAAGGTAAGATATGGTTTTCGCGGTTCTTGGAGATGGTAAAGGAAAGTCGCCGGATTTTCTACCTAAAAATCCGGCGAGATTCGAGGGTAAAGGTAGAGGAGCCTGCGGCGATTGCATTTTTTAGTTTTTAGGTTTAAGGTTTTGTTTGCCCTTTTTTTAGTTTGGACGATGAAGTGAAGGGTGACGGGCTGAGGGTAAGTAAAGGGGCGTGGGCTTCTGGCTGAAGGAAATAAGGCTGTGGGCTGATCGGGTAGAGGGGCGACGTGGGCTTGCGGGTTGGGCCTGGGTAGTTAGTTAAGTGTTAGTTGGTTAATTAAATAGGGGTATTAATTAGGTAGTGTTTAATTATTTAATTCTAGGCTTTTAATTAGTTAATTAAATTAATAAATTGTGCTCAAATTATTTAAGTGCTTTATTAAAATTATTACAAGAATAAAATGGGCATGCTATTTAATTGGTGCTTGAGTTTAAATTGCGCTATTAAAATCTTATTATTGTGCATTATTGCGAAGTTAAATTAAAATTGAATTGAGTTTAGATTAAATTATTTAAATGCTAAATGCAAGTATGACATTTAAGAATTGTTTAAAGCTTTTATAAATGTGACGCTATTAAAAGCATGTATTGGTTTAAAATTGATTTTAAATTACAAATGATTATGAAATTCTCTTGCGTATTAATAAATGCGGCTATGCTACTTGACACGACGTCATTGCTAAATTATTTATTTTATGTATTTATTATTAATTAAGAATTACGACAGAGCTTGAAATTAATTAATGCGGGCGCGAGACTCTAAATGCTTAATACTCTACGTAGAAAATGCGAAGTTATTATTAAATTATTTATTTATGCCTGTATTTATGTTTTATCGCTGCATTTTATTATAAAAAATCATAAAAATTATTTTACCAAATTAGCCTAATTTTATAGTTAATGACTGGACGGGAGGGTCAAAATTGGGTGTCAACAACCTTTAGAAAACAAGTGACTCCTTTTATTATAAAACCTTAGGCAATTGATGCCTCAAAAACAAGTTGCCTTTTCACTAAAATCAAGTCGTTTATCTTTCCATAAAGCAAATATAACTAACTTCCCATAAAGCCGTTATATTCACTTTATACCTTAGCCAAAAAAATAATTTCCTATCCAAGGGACTTATACGTTTAAAACGGAACAAGTATCACATACTTTAAAACTCTTCAAGTCCCTTAACCTTAATAAAACTTAAGACATCCTTTATACTTTCAAAGAAATGAGTTAATCTCCTAACTCACCTGACTTGACTATTTATAAATCTAGTAAAGGATATCAAGGTATTGTACGCCTACCGTACTACATTCGTGCAACTAGTCATGCTCAAAAGATAGGAAAAGTTATACATAGAGCAAATCACCCAACTACCACTTAACTTCTAAGAGTAGAAGGAAACATGAAATGATACCACAGGTATATTCCATACATAGAATCATGCCAAGGGAATGAAGAGGTTCACATACCTCGCGACGATTATCGACAAGTAGCAAAATGCTCCAGAGTACTTCAATCTTGATAGCTAATCCATCCTTCAAGTAGGATACGCTATACTTAGTACTTCAACCTATAATGGTCACAATACGTCCATTAACCTCTTACCTCAAACGTAGAATATTCTAGGTGCTAAGTCGCTAAATTCTACGGAAAATCGGACAGCACCTCCTTTGTTTCTACTTACTTTGCCACCTTTTTCAAGGCCGAATACAATAACCAAACACGCCACATTTAAGGCCCAATCAATGAAATCAACACTAGGGGATTACACGCCTACTAGACGTGTAAAATTTCGCCCCACAAACGATATCAAATTAATACAACTTACTAGGCCAATTCGGCTAACTTGGAGTACAACAATATCAATTCTTATCCAATTTCTATTTCAATCCAAGTTATTAGCCTAACATGATATCAAGTCGCAATCGATTATACTACTATAATCTCCAAATAAGTAACATGCGACGATTTCTAATAGACGACCAATTAGTAATCCAACTTCAATTGGCTTATATAACATTTCGGATTTAAGCTACAAGTAATCCATAATACTTATAAACTTCAACTTAACAACTTCATGCTAGCAACATGTAAAGCGAACAACAACAAGTATATATGTAATCTTGTAACACTATTAAGAGACAAGATTATACCTCAACGAATCTCAAACCAATCTCCATATCCGAAGTCGCTCCTTAGCAACTTAGAGACTCTTCAAGACACTTCAATCCTCTACTTGAGACCCTTAGAACCATACCAACAACTTTCCTTCAAACTTCCAATCCAAAACCTAGAAAGCCACTAGGTTTTCACTTTGCGACTAATACGAAAACTCTCTTTTTCCGGGATTTTTCTATTGAGATACGCTTACAATACACTTAGGAACCTTGGGTTAAAGTCTTGTGAGTATTGAACAACAATTGAAAATTTTCTTCTCTTATTTTTCACCAAACCCGAGAGCTCAAGGCTTCAAGAACAAGGGTTCTTCAATTTTTTTTCTAAGTATGGAACTCTTGTCTTGCTACTAGTACCCTTATATAACAACATGGAGGGCTAAGATAAATACACATGGGTGGTTTGGATGATCTCTCATTAAATATCATGCTAAGTGGTATCATTGACCAAGTCAATAATATCAAGCTCTCTAATAGCAAGACTTGTCTTCCTAACAAGGGTCAAATGACCCTTGTGCCCATGCTACAATTCGCCCAAGCTCACTTAAGGGGGGTGACACGTGTCGCCCTCCCATTCGTCACAATAATTCATTTTCCGACAAATTTCAAATTCCGATAAATGTTTTTACAAGTCTCAAATCTTAACAATGTGAGTTCTTACGTACGTTCTTAAAACATATCCTGTAAATACGGGGTGTAACATTCTTCCCCCCTTAGAAACATTCGTCCCCGAATGTTCTTTCGGAGTCAAACTTTATAATTTGCGACATAGTTTCCTTTCACAACCCCGACATACCAATAATGCCACACATGGCCCTAATACCTCGCACACGCATACGAGTCCATCATAAGCCCAAAAGAGGTTACCTTTTCGTACTTCCAACTCCTTCTAACATACATACATAACTTCCATACCAATTCTGGCCTCTAATCTTTGGAGTCACTCTATAAGACAATATAAGGCCATTTCCGGCTTTCACTACCTGGTTCCGGTGGAACGCGTCCACGAACAGTAAAACAATTAGCTAGACTTGGGCCTTGCACCTCGTGACCTGTCACGCGTGGCGAACTACTACCAACTGATCCCACTCCATTCCGGGCCATGGGAGACCCGTGCAGTCCTCAACCCGACTCAACGTCGCACTTAACTCTTATCCTTGGTCTGACTTAAAATCTTATTGCCAGAGAAAGCCTTATATACCTAAGGTCTCGGCAGTAATCAATATTCTTAGCCTCGCAATTTCCATGCTCCAAGCCTACCTTACCAGTCCCCCAGTAAATGGGTACAAAAACTTCTCATAAAACCAAAACCATGTTATCTCGATCACAACAACCATTACTTACTCTATACGGACCTCATCCGTACAATTCTCTTAAGCCTACTACGCAGCTTAATCTATTAACATGACATTCCGTTAAGTTCCTTAACATGGCTTCCTAAGGGTTCACTACCCTATCAGACAGCTCATCCTTTCCCAATAATCTCAAAATAAACCACAAGACCTTGGCGAAAATTCATTAACTATTCCATACCTTCCCGGTATCTAGTTAGTCTTTACCACTCTTGGTAAATCGAAAATCATTCTAGGCAACCCATAAACGACCCTCATACATAACTCCGTATAGATGTATGTCACAATACCAACTATACTATAATCATTACCAACCTGGATACGCAATCCACATAGTCCTTCCGGGTCATCGCTTTTCTCGTGGCTGCAATCAACATAACTCGTTAGGAGAGCGACCCTAACAACACGCTATCGCACGATCTCGAGTGAGAAGAATGGAAACCAATCCTAAATGTCCTGCAGACCTCACGATTATAGATGTGGTGCCTGACACACGATAATCAAGACTCTACTAGACACGCAGTGCAGGCACTTTCCGAGGACTAATCGCTCGATACCACTTTTGTCACGACCCGGCCGGGCGCGGCCGGTGCCTACACAGGCACCCTTACAGGTATACATCAGAGATAATCAGCGGAACATACATGAAACTTTAAAAATAAACAACAGAAGTAAAATAACAGGTTAGCCGATAGGGCTACCTTCCAGGACATAATATATACAACCGAAGCAGTTGCCTCCTTTCTTTTACAAACTGACCCACAATATGTGACTACAGACCTCTAAGAATTTTTAACATAACAACTGTGGCGGGACAGGGCCCAGCCATACCTCTGAATGTACATGAATCTACTACCTCAGGGAAAACCGTACCAAGAGCTAAGCCTCCGGAGCAAATGGAGCTTTCTCTCAGCGAGCGAGATCCTAAGAGCAAGGACCGCTGACACTGGTACCTATAACTGCGGGCATGAGCACGCCCGAAGAAGTCGATAACAACAGTGCCGAATATGGAGCAGAAAATAACGTCTGATAAACAAATCATAATCGTACAAAGAATGACGGGACAAGTATAAAAAGTACATACCAGATCCTGCCGTGTCATTACCACTTATGAACTTAATCGTACCTTATTATCTTTTCCCATTTTCAATAAAAGTTATAGTCACACTCTTATGTACATGATTAGGAAAAATCGTTAAGTTCATTACCATAAAACTTACTTATCTTTCATAACACAATCCGACCCTTTTATGGAGGGACGCATATACTACCCGGCCCAATCCAGGACGCGATCAAGTCACACAAAATAGCAAAGTGTGGCCGTGGAATCCCAATCATCGCCGACTATAAGTGTAAAATATAATCATGTGACGCGCCCGTGGCATCCCACCTCACTGTCGGCGTACACATACACCATACATATATATATCTCCTGCCCGTGGAATCCCACATCACTGTCGACAGCTATAAGTGTAAAATATAAACATGGGTCTCATGCCCATAACATCAATCAGCGGTGGTATAACGTCTTGGGGTTACCCTCATTTATACTCTTACCTGGAGCGGGTGGTATAGCGTCTTGGGGTTTACCTTCACGATACTCTTACTGGAGAAGGTGGTAAAGCAGGTGGTATAGCGTCTTGGGGGTTTACCCCTCACTGATACTCTTACCCTGGAGAAGGTGGTATAACGTCTTGGGGGTTTACCCCTCATTTATACTCTTACCCTATCTCGACCGACCATCTAACAATACATAAGCACTACCATGTCCTTTATAAAAATCCGGGAATTTAACCAGTACTCCAAATAACGGAAGCATACGTGGAATCTCACATCACCGTCGATGCGTCCAAGTAACTTCTAACAAGACGGTACCTCAACCGAGAGTCGCGGCAACGTAATAAAACATAATACTTGCACTCAAAGGCTATCACCAGCACATATAGGCTAATTCTCAATTAATCAAGCCAAAGTACTTATCAAGGCACACATAGAATAATTTCTCAATTAATCAAGCCAAAGTACTTATCAAGGCACACTTAGAATAATTTCTCAATTAATCAAGCCAAAGTACTTATCAAGGCACACTTAGACTAATTCTCAATTAATCAAGCCAAAGTACTTATCAAGGCACACATAGAATAATTCTCAATTAATCAAGCCAAAGTACTTATCAAGGCACACTTAGAATAATTTCTCAATTAATCAAGCCAAAGTACTTATCAAGGCACACTTAGACTAATTCTCAATTAATCAAGCCAAAATACTATGCGACATTCTTTTCAAAAGACTCCTTTCCAAATAAAACTTCCCCGATACTAACAACCGTAGTATCAAGTCCTATCCACCTTTCAAGACAAGTCACAATACCTTTTTAGAAATACAATTTCCGGCTTCTAAATCAAGTGACTTCTTTATTAAAAACCTTAAGCAATTGGTACCTTTAAAACAATTTGCCCTTCCTTAATACAAGTTATTTCTTTGATTACTTTATTAGAGAAAACCATTCTCTTAACCTTCCATAAAGCTGTTATAACCAACTTCCCATAAAGCCGTTATAACCCTTTATGATTTTAGACCAACACGTTCCTTTTATAACCAAGAGGCTTCTACTTTTTGAAACCAAGTATTATATACTTTCAAATCAATTCTCATAACTTTCAAAAATACAATTAGTCCCTTAACCTTTAGAAAACAAGTGACTCCTTTTATTATAAAACCTTAGGCAATTGATGCCTCAAAAACAAGTTGCCTTTTCACTAAAATCAAGTCGTTTATCTTTTCATAAAGCAAATATAACTAACTTCCCATAAAGCCGTTATATTCACTTTATACCTTAGCCAAAAAAACAATTTCCTATCCAAGGGACTTATACGTTTAAAACGGAACAAGTATCACATACTTTAAAACTCTTCAAGTCCCTTAACCTTAATAAAACTTAAGACATCCTTTATACTTTCAAAGAAATGAGTTAATCTCCTAACTCACCTGACTTGGCTATTTATAAAACTAGTAAAGGATATCAAGGTATTGTACGCCTACCGTACTACATTCGTGCAACTAGTCATGCTCAAAAGATAGGAAAAGTTATACATAGAGCAAATCACCCAACTACCTCTTAACTTCTAAGAGTAGAAGGAAACATGAAATGATACCACAGGTATATTCAATACATAGAATCATGCCAAGGGAATGAAGAGGTTCACATACCTCGCGACGATTATCGACAAGTAGTAAAATGCTCCAGAGTACGTCAATCTTGATAGCTAATCCATCCTTCAAGTAGGATACGCTATACTTAGTACTTCAACCTATAATGGTCACAATACGTCCATTAACCTCTTACCTCAAACGTAGAATATTCTAGGTGCTAAGTCGCTAAATTCTACGGAAAATCGGACAGCACCTCCTTTGTTTCTACTTACTTTGCCACCTTTTTCAAGGCCGAATACAATAACCAAACACGCCACATTTAAGGCCCAATCAATGAAATCAACACTAGGGGATTACACGCCTACTAGACGTGTAAAATTCCGCCCCACAAACGATATCAAATTAATACAACTTACTAGGCCAATTCGGCTAACTTGGAGTACAACAATATCAATTCTTATCCAATTTCTATTTCAATCCAAGTTATTAGCCTAACATGATATCAAGTCGCAATCGATTATACTACTATAATCTCCAAATAAGTAACATGCGACGATTTCTAATAGACGACCAATTAGTAATCCAACTTCAAGTGGCTTATATAACATTTCGGATTTAAGCTACAAGTAATCCATAATACTTATAAACTCCAACTTAACAACTTCATGCTAGCAACATGTAAAGCGAACAACAACAAGTATATATATAATCTTGTAACACTATTAAGAGACAAGATTATACCTCAACGAATCTCAAACCAATCTCCATATCCGAAGTCGCTCCTTAGCAACTTAGAGACTCTTCAAGACACTTCAATCCGCTACTTGAGACCCTTAGAACCATACCAACAACTTTCCTTCAAACTTCCAATCCAAAACCTAGAAAGCCACTAGGTTTTCACTTTGCGACTAATACGAAAACTCTCTTTTTCCGGGATTTTTCTATTGAGATACGCTTACAATACACTTAGGAACCTTGGGTTAAAGTCTTGTGAGTATTGAACAACAATTGAAAATTTTCTTCTCTTATTTTTCACCAAACCCGAGAGCTCAAGGCTTCAAGAACAAGGGTTCTTCAATTTTTTCTAAGTGTGGAACTCTTGTCTTGCTACTAGTACCCTTATATAACAACATGGAGGGCTAAGATAAATACACATGGGTGGTTTGGATGATCTCTCATTAAATATCATGCTAAGTGGTCCCATTGACCAAGTCAATAATATCAAGCTCTCTAATAGCAAGACTTGTCTTCCTAACAAGGGTCAAATGACCCTTGTGCCCATGCTACAATTCGCCCAAGCTCACTTAAGGGGGGGTGACACGTGTCACCCTCCCATTCGTCACAATAATTCGTTTTCCGACAAATTTCAAATTCCGATAAATTTTTTTACAAGTCTCAAATCTTAACAATGTGAGTTCTTACGTACGTTCTTAAAACATATCCTGTAAATACGGGGTGTAACAACCTCGATAAGCCCAAAATTATCCAAGTTAAATGTCGATCCTGAACAACGTTTAGCTCCTATTATGTACGCTCCAATTCGCTCCAAGAAACCCTTAGAAGTTCTACACAACTTCTACTTAATACTTCAACCAACTATGAAGATTTTCCCTAGGGTTTCGTTTAGTGACTAAAGGACGTATAGTTGTATTTTCCGGGCTTTTAGTATAGAGGTAACTTTGGAATACTACAAGGGATTTGGGCTAAGGTATTTTGGAATAATAACAATACTTGGAGAATATTTTTCAACAAAGGGGGGGGGGGTATTTCGGCCGAGGGCTTCACAAAGGGGGAGGGGGAGTTTCGACGAGAGCTTTCAAGAGGGGGAGAGGGATTTTGAGACTTGGAAAATGTTTAAGGGATGAAGATTTAGTCTTGCACTTGAGGGGTATTTATAGAACCTTCAATGGCCAAGATCAAAGCAAGTGGATGGTGGAGATTTGGACAAGTGTGTGTGGGTCCCACCTTATCCATCTACCACACAAATATCTCACCAAACATTGACCAAAGGTTTATGGCATTTTACTCACAAAAAACGTGCCAAGAAATCCATCACCAAACCGTCCACTTGAGGGTGACACATGTCGCCCTCTCGTTGGTCCAAAATATTTTATCTCTCGGAAAAATCCGCAAAATTTTTAAATGTAGTAACCGTAATTTTTCCTTCGCAAGGTTCCGAATATTTTCCGTTGAAAGTTCACTATTTCGCCTTTGCCTAATTAAGGCTTAAACTTTTGACGCACATCCTCACGCATATACTGCGGAAATACGGGGTATAACATTCTCCCCTCCTTAGAAACATTCGTCCCGAATGTTCCTTCTCAAGACGGATAACGATAAAGTTCCTCTTAACTTAAACAAGTTGCCAATGCCACACCTGGCCACAAAATAACACACGCGCAAATACTTAATCCAAGTCCACGAGAATCACCTCTAGCATTACAAAAGCTCCCACCCAAGGTCTAAAAGATATTCCTTCGCACCTTTACTTCACAAAAGTAATGATCACTTATTCTCTTACTCGTCGCATTCCTCCTCGCACTTCGAACACTTCCTAAATAAACTTACCACCCTTCATATTGCTTGGCTTTCCAAAATCTCGGTTACTACCTCCAACTTGGTCATCATTAATCGGGAACACTGATGGATCCTCGATACATTCCGAACATATCCACATCCCGCTGGATCAAGTGCGACCAACTATCTGAACCTTGCCAACATCGAACCAATCGGCCAAGAACCTACACTTCCGCCATACAAGGCTTCATAAGGCGATATTCGAATCTTTGAAATGGTAGCTATTATAATACTCGCCAACAAGAGGCAATTAATCCTCGGCTACCCTGAAATCAAAACACCGGCCCGTAACCTATCCTTAAATATCTGGGTAAAAACGCGATGTTTGTCTGTCGGCCCGAGGGTGAATGCAATACTGAGACTCACCTGAGTTCCTAACCCCCGCCTGGTAAAACCTCCAGAAAAAGAAATAGCCGCAAACTGGGCTCCACTGCCCGTCATAAAGTAAGAGTAGGAACCCCGTGCAGCCTTACAACCTTCTTGATATACAACATCTCGCATAACCCTCCGCCGAGTAAACAGTCCTGACTGAAAGACAAGATGGGTTGACCTCATCGGCCCGACTACTGGTCGAACGCATCCACGAACTCGTACGATGGTTAACTAAACTTGGGCCTAACACCCTCGTGATCCTATCACATAGCGGGACCACCACAAATTTCCTTACTTCAAACCGGGCTGCGGGTTGACCCGCACCGCCTCAACCCGACCCATTTATCGCGCAAGCTCTTGTTCCCGATCCGAACAATCTCACTAATCAAGTCACGAAAACCTAGTGGTCATTCTTAGCTCAACTACCCTCTTCATTTTCCACTACTTAGGACTTATCACACAAATATATCGCACGTATACTATGCACTCCGATAAAGGTCAAGCATAAAATAAATCTTTTACCCAAGATGGCCTCGCCTCTAAGGTATCCACGTATAATATTCCAAGGCTCACAATTTCCCTGTCCCCAATCTTACCCTTTTAACCAACCATGTTTTCTAATCACAATCAACACAATGCTATTCGTACATAGCACACAATAATAAGACCATCATATCACGCATACAAATCTCTAGAGGGTTAAGGATATACTGTATCTACCGCTTCACTCTAATCATAGGCACACTGCAGGCGCAAAGTCAGTAGGCGCGATGAACCCGCAATCGACCGTAGGTCGCGCCATTCTGCATGTACCTCCTATAAGCACGCCTCGTCACATGGCCTCGACGGACGCAGTGAAACAAGCACCGCAAAAAGACGACATTCCCGGATGACGCACGCCACATCGTGCACACCGGAGGACATGAATCTCGTTGGCTAGAACTCATGTATATCTCAGAAACGAAGCCTTGAGCTCGACCAGCTCCGAATACCGAACGCCTCAAGATCGTGGAGGACCACTCATCGGGAGGTACATAACTAGCTCGCCGAGGCGGTCCGCTCGAAGTTACCAAAGGACCTCGCTGTCCCGCCTCTTCTCGCGATCTCGGCCATTCCGCCGACCCTCCGCCTCACATCCAAGTGCATAAGCTCGCATGCGGCAATGCCATGCCCTACCAAGAGCTACACCAACAAGCTCGCCAAGTAGTCATCGAGCCCGGTGACGTAGCGGTGCACTCTGTCCTCCATGTCGGCTAATAATGAGTCAAACTCCACATTGTACTCGAACCAGACGCCCGGTGCGCTTTAACGCTAAAAATCTTTACCGAGCCCTTCTCATCTGTGGAGGCAAGAAATATGCAAGAAATGCCCCTGAGAACTCGTCCCATACGGCTAGAAGTGCATACTCTCCCCGGGACAGCTCCCACAAATCAAACCAGTCGACTGCAGTATCACGCAGCCGATGCGAACCTAAGACCACCGACTCGGTCTCAGAAGCCTTGATCACTTACGATCCGTCAGAATCGCTTGATGAACTCGCGATCATCCTCAGGCCTCGACCCGTAGAACTCTGGCGGCCTACAACTCAGAAAGTCCCGTAGCCTCAAACTATCCGATCTCGGGTGAACCATGGGTACTACTGAATCGAATCGCCGATCCAAATATCCTCATGTCCGCCACGATCTGTCCAAGAATCGTGTCACGACCGAACCGGGCGTGGATCGTGCCTTACCCGCACCCTAGTGATACAACATCGAGAAAATCACGGAAATAAAAACATGAACATGAATTTAGAGACAAAATAAATAAACAAAGCAACCAAAACAGCTTTCCATCATATATACATAAATACCCGAACAGTTATCCTTTTTACAAACCCCTTGCCACACAAAGGCTGCACTTAAGAGTTTATACAACAACTATGATGGGACAGGGCCCCGCCATACCCCTGAATGTACAAGAACCTACTGACTCAGGGTAACATACCAAAGATAAGCCTCCGAAGGAACGGAGCTTCCCAACACGGTGAAAGGTGATCCTAAAAGCGGGGATCGACAGCCGATGTACCTCTACCTGCGGCATGAACGCAGCCCCCCGAAGGAGGTCAAGACAACAGTACTAAGTATGTGAAATCAGAAAATCAGAATCAAATCATAATAGTCTATAAAAGGTGAGATGTATGATAACCAAACTACAAGACATACACATAATAGATTATATCAATTCGTGGTCTCACGCCCACAACATCAATCCCGCGTGAGTACCTTCCTCACCGCCATGCATGATATGATAACAACAAGATAGCAATCCAAATGGAGCATACCCGCGCGCTACGATCGTGTCGGTATGTCCAAAGGGAACAAATAAGACAACATTCCAAATGGAAGCATACCCGCGCGCTACGATCGTGTCGATGGTCCAAAGGGAAACAATAAGACAAAGATTCCAAATGGAAGCATACCCGCGCGCTACGATCGTGTCGAGATGTCCAAAGGGAAACAATAAGCAACAAGGCGTAATCAAAGTGGAAGCATACCCGCGCGCTACGCATCGCCTCGATGTCCAAAGTGATTTAACAAAAGTAACACTATCACCGCGAACGCATCTGCGGAATTTCTACGCCACCGCCGCACGCCCAAGTAAGTTCTCAACAAGTCAACCGACCTCCATCGAGACGCGGAGTATAGAAACACAATCTTTGCACAACAAAGGCTATCACAAAGAAGCATAGGCAAGTTATACACAACTCAAAGTACTTTCATTTTATGCCAAAGTCCGGTTTTAACTCTAAAGTACTACGACGTTAAATTCCTTTTAAAGAGAGCTAATCATTTTCTAAAAGTCACCCGATACGTAGTATAAAAATAGAGTGACTTATATCTTTTAAGTAAACCAAAACAATTTCCATACTTTCCATTTTAAAAACAAATTAAGGCAACACCATGCCTTCTTTTTTGACCAAAACACTTTTCTTTTAAAGTCAAGTTACCACATTAAAACCAATGATAAAACCTTTCTTTTGTTTTCATAAGGTCGTTATAACCAACTTCCCATAAAGTTGTTATACACCTTATGTTTTAAACCATTTTAAGACAACACAATGCCTTTCTTTTTCCTAAAGTTCCAGTTTGCCTAATTTCAAATACACAAGTCTTTTTTTTTGAAAAGTTCATAGTTCAATGTCTTAATCTCTTTTAAAACAATTGAGTAACATATGCCTTAGGCGAGTAGGTTATTCTTGTTCATAATCAATCTTATTAGCAGCCATGATCTAGAAATGTAATATCATTTTGTCTCATCTTAGCTTCTATGCAGATGGAGGTTTCTACTGGTTTTAATAATACTTAATTATTCAATACATTTCCCTTTATTAACGCTGCAGTGGTTTGTCGATACACATTCGATTTCCAAATCAAGAAACATTATTCCTTCCAAAAACCAAGTACTCATTACTCACGAATGAGGTTTCACACAAACATCCATATTAAGTCAAGTCTCTTAACTTCTAAACCATTAAACCATTCTTTTTATCTCTCTTAAGGCGTTACACCTAACTTTTCATAAAGCTGGTATAACTTTTATGTTTTCAAACCAAGTATACACTTCTTCCAAAAAGGTTTCTTAATCTCTTAGAATACTTCAAGGTTCTTTTACATCAAGTCGGTTATAAGTCAAATCAGTTATCTTTTAAAAACCACAAAGCATTTCTCATTTACATATAGTTGTTATAACCAACTTCCCAAAAAGCCGTTATAACACTTTATGTTTAAAGGAAATCAAATACATTTAACACATGTACGTCTACCGTACTACATAGTTATACACATATCATGCTAGAACAG
Source organism: Przewalskia tangutica (assembly GCA_029844215.1). Lineage (NCBI taxonomy): Eukaryota > Viridiplantae > Streptophyta > Magnoliopsida > Solanales > Solanaceae > Przewalskia > Przewalskia tangutica. The sequence goes on from CM056733.1 coordinate 43,174,628, forward strand.
ATAGGAAGAGGTTCACATACCTCGCGACGAGTATCGACTAATAGCAAAACGCTCCAAGTACCTCAAACCGTCTGCTACACTCTCAGTCAAGCAGATCACTCCACACGTAGTACTACAACCTATAGAGGCCACAAAGCGCCTATTAATATCTTTTAGATCCCGACGAGAATATTCTACGTAAAATTCGGCAAAGACTCTCCCCGCAACAACAGCGTAAATCTCCTCCTCTATCGAGGCGCCACTACCAAGCCAACCAGGGGTTAACACGCCTAACCGGACGTGTACAATTCTACTACACAAGAATGCTACACAAGTCTCAGAATACACCCTATGTAATTACTGATCAGCTTCTCTTCTTTAAATTCAGCTTAAGTCGCAAGACATTGAAGTAAGTATTATTCATGCTTAAGTCAAAAGACATTGCCGCACAATTATAATGTTCAGTTCTATATATAGTATACTTCAACTATATATTCCTACAACATGTAATTTCCAATTACAATAGAAGGTCAAGAGTGTTTACCTCGATAAGCCCAAAATTATCCGAGTTTAAATGTCGATCCTGAGCAAGGTTTAGCTCCTACTCCGTGCACTCCGACCCGCTCCAACCAACCCTTAGAAGTTCTAACCAACTTCTACTTATAACTTCAACTACGGGTGAAGATTTACTTAGGGTTTCGTTTTTGTGACTGAGGGAAGTATAATAGTATTTTCTGGGCTTTTGTACAAGTGTAACTTTGGGAATACTACAAGGTATTTGGGCCAAGGTATTTGGACATTATAACACTACTAGGAGAGTATTTCTATACCACAAAAGGGGGGTATTTATACGAGACAACAAGGCTTGGGAGGCCTCGCCAAGACTCTCAAAGGAGGGAGAGTTGGGCGAACTCAACACTAAAGGGGAGGGATTTTTAACACTTAGAAAAGATTTTGGATGAAGAAAGTTCATCACTTAGAGGGGTATTTATAGGTCAAGTGAAGGCCAACCAATGGCCAAGATGAAGACAAGTGCATAGCAAGTGTAAGGCCAAGATTTAGCCATGTGCTACCTTATCCATCTACACAAAAATATCCTACCTAACCCTTGACCAAAATTTCACACCAAAAACGTGCAAGACTTAGCCCAATTGCCGTCCAACCTCTTCCAATGTGAGGGTGACACATGTCACCCTCCCGTTGGTCCAAAATGTTTCGTCTCTCGGAAAAATCCGCAAAAATTATAAATGACATAGCCGAAATTTTCCCTTCGAAAGTGTGGAAACGCTTTCCGAAAAAACGACTTTTCGTGTTGTGTACAAATTTCAAACTAGCCAACTTTAAGGCTCAAATTGTATACGACGCCTCACGCATATACTCCGGAAATACGGGTATAACATTCTCCCCTCCTTAGAAACATTCGTCCCGAATGTTCCTTCTCGAAACAGATAACGAAGAAGTTCTTCTAACAAGTTGCCAACGCCACACCTGGCCACGAAATATCACACGTTCTCTTCCTTCCTTACTCGCCGCGTGCCCTTCTGACACTTGAACTCTTCTAGTATACGTACCACACTTCAGTCATCGCTTCAGTTCCCGATACTTTGGAGTGACAACCTCCAAACTTGGTCATCTTACTAGCTTCACTGCCTTCACGATCCGCACGGTCGAACATATCCACGAACTCATACGATGGTTATCTAATCATGGGCCTAGCGCCTCGTGGACCTACCACTGGCGGACCACCGAGCTGACCCCACTTTGAAACCGGCCGCGGGTTGGCCCTCAACATGGCCCCAACCCGACCCACTTACGCATCACGCTCTTGTTCCCCGATCCGGAACAATCTTACCTCTACAGGTCATGAAAGCTACCACTTCCATTTTTACACTACCCAAGGAAATTTTCCCCACAATTACTCTACGTATGATAATACATTCTGACAAAGATCACCCGCAAGATCTTGTGCTCAAGACGGCCTTACATCTAAGGTCTCAACTGTAATATTCTAAGGTTCATCATTTCTCACCCCCAGGCTTACCCTTTTTCACTAACCAGGTTTCTAAATCACATTTTAGCACAAAGCTATCCGAACATAACACTAAACACATCATCACAACATCAATACATACAAAACTCTAGAGGGTTAAGGATATACCTGAAAATAGGCGATTCAGAGGACCGCTAAAACTGGGAACTTCCACCGCGACCTCTACCGTGGCCCGCCGGTGTATGAACATCTGCTCGACTATGGGAGGTGAAGAACCCGCAATCGATCCTCAGAGTCAGGCTATCCTACCAGCGCTACCACAGTCGGACAATTTCTCCCAAAATGGCCCGCTGGCCGCATGTAAAACAAACTCCCGGACTAGCACGACAGCCCCACCGTGGAGTCTACCACGGTCACAACGAGGTAGGGTGGCTTCACCGGCTAACACCTGCTTCTCTCGAAAATCAACCTCGAGCCCCGACCGCTCCGAATACTCTGGGTGCTCAAGATTGTGGAGGACCACTCAGATCGGGCGGAGGCGCATAACTAGTTTCTTCGAGGCGGTCCGCCTCGAAAGTCACCAAAGGACCGCTGCTCGCCCTCTTCGCGACTCGTTATTTCGCCGATTTCTCCGCCTCACCTCCAAGTGCATAAGCTCGCATGCGGCAATGTCCATGCCCTGAAGAGCTACACCGAACAACTCTGCGCTAGGTAATCATCGAGCCCCGTAACATATCGGTGCACTCGATCCTCCATACTAGCTACTAATGCGGACGCGTCGCCAATGAGTCGAACTCCACATTGTACTCCCAACTGCAGACGCGCTCGCCGCAACACCAAAAATCTGTCTGCCCGAGCCCTCCTCATCTGGGGCGGCAAGAAGTGTGCAAGAAATGCCTTTGAGAACTCGTCCTATAAAGTCGGAAGTGCATGCTCTCCCCGGGACAGCTCCCACGAATCAAACCCGATCATGCGGTATCACGCACCGATGCGAACCTAGGACCACCGACTCGGTCTCCGATGCCTTGATCACTCTCATGATCCACAGAATCGCCGGATGAACTCCTGCGGATCATCCTCAGGCCTCGACCCATAAAACTCTGGCGGGTTACATCTCAGAAAATCCCGTAATCTCAAACTGTCTGCTCGGGGGTGAACTACGGGTGCTCGGGCCGGAATCTGCTGATCGCCTATCCTCAAGTTCGCCACAACCCGCCATTAATCGCCATCTCCTTGTAACCCATCTCCTTCCGCCTCACTGTAGGATCGAGGCTCAGTATCGCGGTCTCTGTAGAGATACCACGCTTCTACTCGTATCTCCTCTCGCGCTTGCCCTTCTGGGCCCGGGTTGCCTTGCGCGGAGGCATAACTGGTAAAAACGAGATACGTCAGAGGGGTCCAACTTACAACACAGCTCTAAGGCACGATCTCAGAATGAGAAGAATGGAAACCAATCCTAAATGTCCTATAGCCTCCTGATTATAGATGTGGTGCACAACACACCGATAATCAAGACTCTACTAGATACGGCCTCAGACACTTTCCGAGGACTAACTGCTCTGATACCACTTTGTCACGACCCGAACCCGGGCCCGTGACTGGTGCCTTACCCCGGGCACCCTAGTGATACAACATCAGAGAAAATCAGCGGAAATAAAAACATGAACATGAATTTAGAGACAAAATAAATAAACAGGCCAACCAAAACAGTTGCCTCCATCATATATACATAAATAGCCGACGCTTATCCTTTTTACAAACCCCGCCACACAAAGGCTGCACTTAAGAGTTTATACAACAACTATGACGGACAGGGCCCCGCCATACCACAGAATGTACAAGAACCTACACTGTGGTAACATACCAAAGATAAGCCTCCAAGGAACGGAGCTTCCCAACACGCTGAAGGTGATCCTAAAAGCGGGGATCGACACCGATATACCTCTACTGCGGATGAACGCACTCCAAGGAGGTCGATAACAGTACTAAGTATGTGAAATCAGAAAATATCAGAATCGAAATCATAATAGTCTATAAAAGGTGAGATGTATGATAACCAAACTACAAGACATACACATAATGATTATATCAATTCGTGGTCTCACGCCACAACATCAATCCCGCGTGAGTACCTTCCTCACCGCGATGCATGATATGATAACAACAAGATAGCAATCCAAATGGGAGCATACGTGCGCTACGCATCGTGTGTCAGATGTCCAAAGGGAACAAATAAGACAACATTCCAAATGGAAGCATACCCGCGCCACGATCGTGTCAAGAGGGTCCAAAGGGAAACAATAAGACAAAGATTCCAAATGGAAGCATACCCGCAGCGCCACGATCGTGTCGGTATGTCCAAAGGGAAACAATAAGCAACAAGCGGTAATCAAAGTGGAAGCATACCCGCGCGCCACGATCGTCTCGTGATGTCCAAAGTGATTTAACAAAAGTAACACTATCAGCGAACGCATCTGCGGAATTTCTACGCCACCGCCGACGCCCAAGTAAGTTCTCAACAAGTCAACCGACCTCCATCGAGACGCCAGAGTATAGAAACACAATCTTTGCACAACAAAGGCTATCACAAAGAAGCATAGGCAAGTTATACACAACTCAAAGTACTTTCATTTTATGCCAAAGTCAGGTTTTAACTCCTAAAGTACTACGACGTTAAATTCCTTTTAAAGAGAGCTAATCCTTTTCTAAAAGTCACCCGATACGTAGTATAAAAATAGAGTGACTTATATCTTTTAAGTAAACCAAAACAACTTCCATACTTTCCTTTTTTAAAACCAAATTAAGGCAACACCATGCCTTCTTTTTTTTACCAAAACACTTTTCTTTTTAAAGTCAAGTTACCACATTAAAACCAATGATAAAACCTTTCTTTTGTTTTCATAAGGTCGTTATAACCAACTTCCCATAAAGTTGTTATACACCTTATGTTTTAAACCATTTTAAGACAACACAATGCCTTTCTTTTCCTAAAGTTCGGTTGCCTAATTTCAAATACACAAGTCTCTTTTTTGAAAAGTTCATAGTTCAATGTCTTAATCTCTTTTAAAACAATTGAGTAACATATGCCTTAGGCGAGTAGGTTATTCTTGTTCATAATCAATCTTATTAGCAGCCATGATCTAGAAATGTAATATCATTTTGTCTCATCTTAGCTTCTATGCAGATGGAGGTTTCTACTGGTTTTAATAATACTTAATTATTCAATACATTTCCCTTTATTAACGCTGCAGTGGTTTGTCGATACACATTCTGATTTCCGAAATCAGTAAAACATTATTCCTTCCAAAAACCAAGTACTCATTACTCACGAATGAGGTTTCACACAAACATCCATATTAAGTCAAGTATCTTAACTTCTAAACCATTAAACCATTCTTTTTATCTCTCTTAAGGCGTTACACCTAACTTTTCATAAAGCTGGTATAACTTTTATGTTTTCAAACCAAGTATACACTTCTTCCAAAAAGGTTTCTTAATCTCTTAGAATACTTCAAGGTTCTTTTACATCAAGTCGGTTATAAGTCAAATCAGTTATCTTTTAAAAACCACAAAGCATTTCTCATTTACATAGAGTTGTTATAACCAACTTCCCATAAAACCGTTATAACACTTTATGTTTAAAGGAAATCAAATACATTTAACACATGTACGTCTACCGTACTACATAGTTATACACATATCATGCTAGAACAGATAGGAAGAGGTTCACATACCTCGCGACGAGTATCGACTAATAGCAAAACGCTCAAGTACCTCAAACCGCTCACACTCTCGCCAAGCGGATCACTCCACACGTAGTACTACAACCTATAGAGGCCACAAAGCGCCTATTAATATCTTTTAGATCCCGACGTAGAATATTCTACGTAAAATTGAAGATTTTCCCCGCAACACAGTAAATCTCCTCTCTATCGAGGCCGCTACCAAGCCAACCGTGTGGGTTAACACGCCTAACCTGACGTGTACAATTCTACTACAGTAATGCTACACAAGTCTCAGAATACACCCCATGTAATTCTGATTCGCTCTTCTTTAAATTCAGCTTAAGTCGCAAGACATTGCTGTAAGTATTATTCAGCTTAAGTCAAAAGACATTGCCGCACAATTATAATGTTCAGTTCTATATATAGTATACTTCAACTATATATTCCTACAACATGTAATTTCCAATTACAATAGAAGGTCAAGAGTGTTTACCTCGATAAGCCCAAAATTATCCGAGTTTAAATGTCGATCCCGAGCAAGGTTTAGCTCTACTCGTGCACTCAGACCCGCTCCAACCAACCCTTAGAAGTTCTAACCAACTTCTACTTATAACTTCAACTACGGGTGAAGATTTACTTAGGGTTTCGTTTTTGTGACTGAGGGAAGTATAATAGTATTTCTGGGCTTTTGTACAAGTGTAACTTTGGGAATACTACAAGGTATTTGGGCCAAGGTATTTGGACATTATAACACTACTAGGAGAGTATTTCTATACCACAAAAGGGGGGTATTTATACGAGACAACAAGGCTAGGGGGGGGGAGGCCCTCGGCCAAGACTCTCAAAGGAGGGGGGGGGGGAGAGTTGGACGAACTCAACACTAAAGGGGGAGGGATTTTTAACACTTAGAAAAAGATTTTTGGATGAAGAAAGTTCATCACTTAGAGGGGTATTTATAGGTCAAGTGAAGGCCAACCAATGGCCAAGATGAAGACAAGTGCATAGCAAGTGTAAGGCCAAGATTTAGCCATGTGCTACCTTATCCATCTACACAAAAATATCCTACCTAACCCTTGACCAAAATTTCACACCAAAAACGTGCAAGACTTAGCCCAATTGCCGTCCAACCTCTTCCAATGTGAGGGTGACACATGTCACCCTCCCGTTGGTCCAAAATGTTTCGTCTCTCGGAAAAATCCGCAAAAATTATTAATGACATAGCCGGAATTTTCCCTTCGAAAGCTGTGGAAACGTTTCGTCGAAAAACGACTCCTTTCGGGTGTTGTGTACAAATTTCGAAACTAGCCAACTTTAAGGCTCAAATTGTATACGTACGCCCTCACGTACATACTCTGGAAATACGGGGTATAACACTGGGCCATCTCTTTGTACCCCAACTCCTCTGCTCCAGGCTGTGGGACTGGAGGCTCAGGTACTGTGGTCTCAGCAGCCACTGCTGCGGCTCTAAACTCTGTTGGGGCTGGCGGCGTCGCAAAACTCGCCGTCTGAAGCACTATCTCAGGTAATGACCGGGCCTGCGCCCTCGTACTCCTCTGTATCCTACTAGCAGCTCCCTCGGCTGCCTTGCCCATCTGGGCCCGGGTTGCCTTGCGCGGAGGCATAACTGGTAAAAACGAAATACGTCAGAGGGGTCCAACTTATAACACAGCTCTAAGGCACGATCTCAGAATGAGAAGAATGAAAACCAATCCTAAATGTCCTGCAGCCTCCTGATTATAGATGTGGTGCACAACACATCGATAATCAAGACTCTACTAGACACGGTCTGTAGACACTTTCCGAGGATTAACTGCTCTGATACCACTTTTGTCACGACCCGATCCCGGGCCCGTGACTGGTGCCTTACCCCGGGCACCCTAGTGATACAACATCAGAGAAAAACCAGCGGAAATAAAACATACAGATATGAAACAAGAGATATGATAATAAAACAGGCCAACCAAAACGGTTGCCTTCTTGCATATATACAGAAATTGAACAGTTACATCCTTTACAACCCTGCCCACAACAGTACTACACTTAAGAAAGTAATAACAACTATGACGGACGGGGCCCCGCCATACCCCGAATGTACAAGAACCTACAACTCAGTGGAAACATATCAAAAGATAAGCCTCGGAGAAACGGAGCTTCCCAATCTGAATTGTGATCCTATGAGCGAGGATCAACAACCGACACTTCTACTGCGGCATGAACGCAGCCCGAAGGAGGTCGATAACAGTACCAAGTATGTGAAATCGAAATATCAGAAACGAAATCATAATCTAAAATAAAGCAGAGACATATATGATAACAAAACTACGATTCACAACATAAAAGCGATCATGTCAAGTCGTGACTCACGCCTCAAAGTCATCCTCACGTACGTGGAACTCATTCTCACCGCCAGATCTAGGTATAAATCGTGTGATCGTATAACATGTCTCGCCATCTCATGGACTCGGTGTCGATCGTATGGAATACATTCGCCCATCTCATGGACTCGGTGCCAAATCGTGGAATACATTCGGTCCATCCATGGACTCGGTATAGAATCGTGTGGAATACATTCGGTCCATCCCATGGACTCGGTATAGAATCGGGTGGAATACATTCGGTCCATCCCGTGGACTCGGTATAGAATCGGGTGGAATACATTCGGTCCATCCGTGGACTCGGTATAGAATCGGGTGGAATACATTCCCGGTCCATCCCATGGACTCGGTATAGAATCGGCCATAACATTTAAACGCTCTTTTAAGACAGATTAAGATAATACCATGCTTTCCTTTTAAATCAACTAAGGCAATATTATGCCCTCCTTTTTAAACCAAAACACTTTCCTTTTTAAAGTCAAGTAACAACATTCTTTTCCAAAAGTTCAAGTTGCATAATTTCAAATATTCAATTCTCTTATTTTCGAAAGATTTCATAGTTCATATTCTTAATCAAATAACGTAATCTCTTTTTAAAACAATTGGGTAACATATGTCTTATGTGAGCAGTTTATTCTTGTTTATAATGATCTTATTAAAGCAGCCATGATCTAGAAAATGTAATAAAAATTTTGTCTTATCTTAGCTTCTATGCAGATGGAGGTTTCTACTGGTTTCAATATAATTAATTAGTCAATACATTTTCCTTTATTAACGTTGCAGTGGTTTGTTCGATACTTATTCTCATTTCCGAAATCAGTAAAACATTATTCTTTAAAAACCAAGTACTCATTACTCGCGAATGAGGTTTTACAACTTTTTAACAAAATTCATATCAAGTCAATTAAGTCAAGTCTCTTATCTTTCAAGATCAAGTCTCTTAACTTCTAAAATCAATAAACCATTCTTTTACCTACATAAAGTCGTTATAACTAACTTCCCATAAAGCTATTATAACACCTTATGTTTTAAACCAACCAAATTCATTTAGCACATGTACGTCTACCGTACTACATAGTTTACAAAACATCATGCTAGAAAGGATAGGAAGAGGTTCACATACCTCGCGACGATTATCGACAATTAGCAAAATGCTCCAAGTACTACAACCTTGCTAGCCTTTTCCACCCTTCAAGTAGAATACGCTACTCGTAGTACTTCCACCTATAATGGTCATAAAACGTCTATCAACTCATAGATCTCTTCGTAGAATATTCTACAGAAAATTCGGCAGACCTCCTCCCCGTAACCACATAAATCTCCTCTCTACTCGGGCCTACACTGTGCCAACAACTCAGGATTACACGCCTAACCTGACGTGTACAATTTGTCTCACAACGCTACAAGTCATCAGAATACATCCTATGTAATTACAGTTCAATTCTCTTCTTTAATATCCTTCTAGTATCTTCTACTCAAATCTAAACTACTTTTATATGTAATTTCCAATTATAATAGAAGGACAAGATTATTTACCTCGATAAGCCCAAAATTATCCAAGTTAAATGTCGATCCTGAACAACGTTTAGCTCCTATTATGTACGCTCCAATTCGCTCCAAGAAACCCTTAGAAGTTCTACACAACTTCTACTTAATACTTCAACCAACTATGAAGATTTTCCTAGGGTTTAGTTTAGTGACTAAAGGAAGTATAGTAGTATTTTACGGGCTTTTAGTATAGGTAATTTTGGAATACTACAAGGGATTTGGGCTAAGGTATTTTGGAATAATAACAATACTTGGAGAATATTTTTCAACCGGGGGTATTTCAGTGAGGCTTCACAAAGGGGAGGAGTTTGACGAGAGCTTTCAAGAGGGGAGAGGGATTTTGAGACTTGGAAAATGTTTAAGGGATGAAGATTTAGTCTTGCACTTGAGGGTATTTATAGAACCTTGATGGCCAAGATCAAAGCAAGTGGATGGTGGAGATTTGGACAAGTGTGTGTGGGTCCCACCTTATCCATCTACCACACAAATATCTCACCAAACATTGACCAAAGGTTTATGGCATTTTACTCACAAAAAACGTGCCAAGAAATCCCTCACCAAACCGTCCACTTGAGGGTGACACATGTCGCCCTCTCGTTGGTCCAAAATATTTTATCTCTCGGAAAAATCCGCAAAATTTTTAAATGTAGTAACCGTAATTTTTCCTTCGCAAGGTGCCGAATATTTTCCGTTGAAAGTTCACTATTTCGCCCTTTGCCTAATTAAGGCTTAAACTTTTGTACGTACGTCCTCACGTACATACTCTGGAAATACGGGGTATAACAGTCTATTTTAGGTAGCACCTGATGGGGTGCTAAGGTTTGAGGGCCGATTGTGTGTTCCCGATGTGACAGGACTTCGTCAGCAGATTTTGGGGGAGGCACACAGTGCTCGTTATTCTATTCACCCGGGGTCGACTAAGATGTACCATGACCTCAGATGTGTGTATTGGTGGGATGGCCTGAAGAGGGACGTGGCAGGTTTTGTCGCACAGTGTCCTAATTGTCGCCAGTCGAGTTGAGCACCAAAAGCCCGGTGGGCTATTGCAGGCTATTGATATTCCGACTTGGAAGTGGGAGGTGATAAACATGGATTTTATTACAGGGCTACCTACCACTCAGAGGAAGCATGATTCCATTTGGGTGATTGTCGACAGGCTGACCAAATCAGCCCATTTTCTTCCGGTCAGGACGACGTTCTCAGCTGAGGACTATGCCAGATTATATATTAGAGAGATTGTAAGACTGCACGGAGTCCCGGTGTCGATTATATCAGATAGAGGAGCCCAGTTCTCGGCTAACTTCTGGAGGTCTTTTCAGAAGGGATTAGGGACACAGGTGAGTCTCGATCGCATTTCACCCTCAGACTAACGGACAGGCCGAGCGCACTATCCAGACACTTGAGGATATGCTGCGGGCTTGTGTTATTGATTTCAGGGGTAGCTGGGAGGATCATTTACCTCTTGTGGAGTTTGCGTATAACAACAGCTACCATTCTAGTATTTAGATGGCGTCTTATGAGGCCTTATACGGGAGGAAGTGCAGGTCACCGATAGGCTGGTTCGAGGTAGGAGAAGTTCAGTTAGTCGGGCCAGACTTGGTTCAGCAGGCAGTGGATAAGGTGAAGCTTATCCAGGAGCGGTTATCGCAGCCAGTCGCAAGTCGTATGCAGATCGTGGCGTCGACACTGAGTTTGAGATACATGATTGGGTTTTCCTGAAGGTGTCACCCATGAAGGGCGTGATGAGATTTGGGAAGAAGGGAAAACTTAGCCCAAGGTACATTGGGCCTTACCAGATTGTCCGGAGGGTAGGCAAGGTTGCCTATGAGTTGGATATGCCGTCCGATCTAGAGGCAGTACATCCAGTGTTTCATGTGTCTATGTTGCGGAAATGTATTGAGACCCATCTAGAGTACATCCGATTCGCGAGGTTCAAGTAAATGAGGAGTTATCATATGAGAGAGTCCCATGCGATACTCGATCGTCGAGTTAGGCGATTGCGGACAAAGGATGTGGCTTAGTCAAGGTCTTATGGCGAACGAGCAGAGAGGAGATGGCGTGGGAAGCGAGAGGATGACATGATGAAGAAATATCCTCACTTATTCCCTATACCTCCAGGTAACCCACGTTCCTAAATTGTTTGTCTTTAAATTTAGTAATTATGCTTGAGTTTTGTTGTGTGGCCGTGTGGGCGTCTTTATTTGAGTCTATGTCGATATTGTGATTTGAGTAAGCCTAGAAGGAACATTCGACGAATGTTTCTAAGGAGAATGTTATACCAGTGGTTCGGCCGTGCGTATGGGGCCGTGCGAAAGGAGTTAGGACTCAAATCAGAAAATTTCGGTCAGGGCCTCGCCGTGATGCCGGAGGCGGCGGCGCGCCAAGGCGGAATCAGGCCGCGCGGAAGTTCAGAGTCCGCAGAGCATGGCCGCGCCGATGGCAGGCCGCGCCGAGGCGAAATCTGGCGGAAAAACTTAGGAAAATCTGATCTTTTCTTTTAAAAAGGCCATGGGAGGGTGACAAGTGTCCCCCCCATCTGATTTTGCATGCATTATATTGACCAAGTCTTGAAGACTTGGTCATCTTTCATCTCTCTCTTAGACAAAAGCTCTTCCTTCTCTCTTAAAAATTTCAAGCTCCTCCTTCTAAAATTCCAAGAGATATTCTAGCCTTAGGAAAAATCAAAGAAAAGGCAAGAAGGAAGCTTGTGGCTAGTTTGTGAAGGTTGTTGTGGTGGTGTTCTTGGAAAGGAAGCTAGCAAGTTGTTGGAAAAATTTGGCTAAAGCTCTAAGGTAATGATTCTTCCTTTATAATTAGTTTTTAGTGTTGCATGTTAAGAAGAAAGAACTTGTGGTAGTAAATAATGCTCTTAGAGTCATTGCATGCAAGAAATGTGGTTTGGGTATGAAGGATTTGGCTAAAGAGGTTATGTGAGCATGTTGTAGCCTAAAAAGTATCTTAAACTTGTTAAGATTAATTGTTATAACTTATGGGCAGAATTTTACACAAGTTTAGGTGTGTAATCCCTTTGTGTTAGTTTGGATGTTGGGCCTTAAATGTGGCGTTTGGATGAGGAATTCGGCCTTGAAAAGGTGGCAAAGTATGTAGAAACAAAGGAAATGCTTGATGTTCCATAGAATTTAGTAACTTACACTTGGAATAATTCTATGTTGAAACTAGAGGTTGATAAACGTATTATGGTCATTATAGGTTGACGTATTACGTGCGATAGTTGGAATTAACAAGTGGATTGACCGAAGAGGTATGTAGAGCTTTCCTATCTCATGAGCATGAGTAGTTGTATCTATGTAGTACGGTATACGTACAAGATTTGATAATCTTCACTTGTTTTGAGGTATATGATACTTGTTTCGTTTTAAAGGTATAAGTCCCTTGGACATAGGGAAATGTGTTTGACTAACGTAAAATGTTAATATAACGGCTTTATGGGAAGTTGGTTATATTAGTTTGGGAAAAAGGTAAATAAAGAAGGGTTTACTTTACATAAAATAAGCAAGGGGAAAATGAGTTGAATTTGTGGAAGGTAAATTGTTTTAAGGCATTAATGGCCTAAGGTTTTTAAATGAAATGAAGTCACTTGATTTAGAAGCTTGGGATATTTTCTAAATGGAAAATTGTGACTTGTTTTGAAAGTGGTTGTGACATGATACTATGGATATTAGTATCTTGGAAGTTTTATATAAAAAGGAGTCATTTCGAAAAAGGTTTACGGTATGTGATACTTGGGTTAAATTCCCGGATTTCTCTTAAAAAGACATGTAGTGCCTTAATGAGCTAAAATGAGAGGATTTATATTAATAATGTTCATAAGAAGTTAGAAAATTTCTTATCTTGTTTATGTTATGATAAGTAGTTTAAACATGTTATGTATACTAGCGGTTGTCTTTGATTTATGTATTATTATTGTTATCACCGAGTATTCGATAAGCCGTGGCGCTTTACATGTTATGTATACTAGCGGTTGTTACGATGTATTATCATTGTTATTACTGTGTATTCCATGAATTTGCTACCCATGATGCGAGTGCGGCGCTTGTACTCATGCGGGCCCATTGGGTCCATGCGGGTGAAATAGTCCCATGCGGGTCCACAGGAACCATTTTGGGGTAGCCATTTTGGGGTAGCCATTTTGGGGTAGCCATTTTGGGCTAGACTATTGTATATCATTATGGTTGTTTATTGTGAGTTTATATTCCGCTGGTTTTCTCTGATGTTGTGTCACAAGGGTGCCCGGGTTAAGGCACCGGTCACGGATCCGGGGTCGGGTCGTGACAGGAATGACTTCCTCGATTTAGCATAGTTGATATTTTAGGGTGATTACAAAAGGTCAACGTTCAGTTAAGGTGTGTGAGATTTCAAACAACCATGTTTTAATTCAGTTTTAAAATCAATTTCATGTTTTAACCCATATTATTCCCTTTCAATTGTTACGTAACCATTGAACCAGCCTGGACTCTGATTCCATTGTAAAGTTTTGTTGGGTCTAAAACACATAAGCAAGGCACTACGAAAGTTTAAAATTTTGTTCAACTTACTTACCCCAACAATTTCCGTGTGGTATGATTATGTTACAATTGAAATCTGCAAAGACATAAACATAAACTTACCGTTTGTGTTATCTAGAATCTTTACTATAGGGAGCGCACATGAATATCCTTTCGACCGCAAGTCTTGCTGTGGTATACTTCTCTGTCAGGAAAGTCAGGAAATCTTGGCAGAAGTTTGAGAGTATTTTGTTCTCTGAACTCTGAGTTCAGAAAGAAAGTAAGAATTCAGTAACCTAGTTTATGGGGTTAAGTGTTGAATATATAGCAGAGATTATGTTAATTTTTAGATTAGGGTTGGGCTCGAGCACAAACAAATCTGAAATGCGGGCGGTCGGATGGGCCCATTGCGTCTGACAGCGCTCAGCCTCTCAGGCATAGCGGGTTAAGTCCGACAATCCAATTTTGGCTTAATTAAATAATTTCCATAAAATAGAAATTATCTCATAATTTATTATTGGTTTAAATATCTCGATTCTAAATCGAATAATTTATACTCTCTCAATATACCCTTAGATCGAACAGACAATCGACTTAGTGTGATCCTTTAGGCTTTCACACATCGACACTAATCAAATTAAGGTTCATACGGAACTCATAGACTGCGTCGTATGACGAACTTAATATGTAAAGTACGTTTACATGACTCTTGTAAACACAACCTTTATGTGAGATGTAAATTCCTTTCATTCGCGACACACTCGATCAAGATTAGGATTTGACATGTGTCTATCCAAATGGCTTGATCACTTTATCTTATCTATATTAGTCGACAACCATACCATATCCTAAATATGTCTCTTGCATTGGCTAATGATTTGATCGACCTAATATTGAGAAGTTGAGTGTTTTCTCTCGAATATCCAATCGAGGAATGAATCCTATTATTGGCTCAACTATCACCTTAGTTCACATCGCAATGTATCCAACACAAGTCATGTCTTATCCTATAAGAAATTTAAGCTTAGGACATGGTCAAAGTACATTACTCTGTAAATTAGGTGCGTATTGACCTCAAGTCAAAGGACCTCTATATCTCACATGCTGATAATACTCTAGACATGTATAACAAATATTTTATCAGCAGAGTATACTAATACCCTCTAAGAGTATCCATGTGTCCATCACTAGTAATCATACTAGTAGTAAGTGAGACATACTATATTCTCCAAGAATGTGATGCAGATCACATGTTGACTTATAATATATCATTGATATCTCATTTTCAATGATCATCAGTCAAGGTTATTTTGAGAGTTTCGTTCTATCATTAATATCTCACCTTATTAATGACAACATAATATCAAGAGATGCACATTAATAAATAATCACAAGCAATCAAAATCATCATTCAATAATTACAAATGTCAAGATATATATTAATCTCATTAATAATATAAATGTGTTCAAATATATTTGTTTCTAAAATTATTGTCTCTAGAACGTGCATACTTTCAATCTGCCACTTATGAGTTATCCCCATGACTTCAACCATCCCATTAATCACTCAAGTAGTCCAGTTATGCTAAGTCTGTTTAACATTATATGATGCAGTAAATGAAAAGGAAAAAATAATCATTAAATAAATATGTAAGTTATAATGAATTTGTTTGATCCATTAAGTAACCCATAATTTATAACAGTGAATGATAAAATAGAAAATAATGAACACTAGATCAAGCATTCACCTAGAACTAAAGCCAAAAGCTAGATTAGAACATGTTCCTCAGTTTCCTTGTCCCTTGGGCAGGACCGGAGTTTTGAGTAGGAATACTCTGCTCATTTCTAAAGAAATTCTGTGGATCCACCACTGATTTAACTTTCACCAACCTACCATAATTGTTGTTGAAATACTTGGTCCCATACACTCGTCCTTGTTCTGAAGTGCGTGGACCATGATCATTAGTACCAATATCAAGATCCCTATAATTCAAATAGGCTTGTCTGGGGTTGTTTGAAACAAATGGTGTCGTGAAATTGTACATATCTCTTATCTGTGAAAGGTAATCTTTTTCTGGCGCTTCTCCTTGTTCATTCCAATTAATTGAGTACTGAATCTTGAAAAGAATTCCTGTTCTATGAGGAAATGGAGTTTCGTCGTCGGGAATCTCAGCCATTCTTCCTCCATAAGGATTGAAAACTAGTCCTACTTTTCCCAAGGAAATCATCTTCTGGAAAATTGATTCCAACCTATCTCTGGGAATCGCTACTTGTACGTAATCCGATTTTCTTTTCAAGAAATTTAGTGGATCCCCTTTTCTGTTCAAAAGTGCAATTGGCTTTGTCGTGTTGTCGAAATTTGCCCACTGAAGCACTGAATTAATCCAGCTCATTTCAAAACAGTCTTGCTTTGTTAATCCCAAAGCAGGGAATTCTTTGCTTACGACAGACATTAATCTACTAGAATCACCCAGGAATAATGCTATGAACGTTGCTCGTATGGTTTTAGTATTCTTTTCCCCCTTGGCCTTGTTTTTCTTTGTGATGGGTTGTATAAGTAGCCTCATGTAGAGATCATTATCAATTTTGTTAGCAACATTCTGCCACTGGACAACAGCGTCGGTAGCATTCTGTTCTAAAAACCTTTCAACTCTGAAGTAAGTCACGGTTTGCGGGATTTGCACAAGTTCAATTTTAAAGGCTAAAATGACACCAAAACTAGCACCACCGCCACCTTTAATTGCCCAAAAAAGATCTTCACCCATGGCTTTCCTGTCAAGAATTCTACCATTAGCATCCACAAGTCGAGCATCCAAAACATGATCAACACTGAGTCCAAACTTACGAATCATATTCCCATAACCACCACCACTGAGATGCCCACCAACACCAACAGTTGGGCAAACACCTGCCGGAAAACCAAGAACCTTACTTTTCGTCCAAATGTTATAATAAAGTTCCCCTAAAGTAGCACCTGCCTGAACCCAAGCAGTTTTATCGGTGACATTTACGAAAACTGAGCGGAGATTAGACATATCAAGCATAATAAAAGGGACATCAGATATATATGAAATACCCTCATAGTCATGACCACCACTACGGATTTTAAGCTGTAAGTTAATCTCTTTGGTGCAAAGAACGGCACTGGAGACATGGGATTCTTGAGTAGGGGTGACGATGATGACCGGTTTGGAAGTTGTGGAGGAGTTAAAAAAGCGGCGGTTTCTAATATAGGCTTGTAAAATGGGGTTAAAGGAGGGGTTATTTGGGGAGTAGACGATTTTGGAGATATCTGATAGGGGAATTGATTTAGTTGTCAGGCAATTGACAAACGAGTCATAGACTGAAGGGGAGGAGGCTCCATGAGAAGATAAGGAACTGAATTTTAACAGGAGGAGAAGCAAAACAAGACAAGAAGAAGACATGGTTGGTGATTTTCACTTGGTTCGGTAGCTTTTGGGTTGTATGCTCTGTTTTATTGGTTTATATATAGTATGAATGCAATAAATAAATTGGAAAGGAAATAAATAAAAGAGAATCATATTTGAAGTTTCTATTCACACAAGAATTAATTCAATGCATGTAATCTTGTGTTGATCATAAGTCCTTCTAACTGGACCGGGCTCCTCCATTTCTCACTCTCTTTATCGTAAGTGTTGTCTAATTATACACGTTTACTTAATATTAATATATATAACGTATAATATACATCTCTAATATAATAGGAATTATAATCTTAATTACAAAAATAATCCTAATTTACCATTTTTAATTATACACGTTTACGGTAAGTTCGATATATACTTGCATATTAGTTATTATTTACATCAATTACCATGAAGAGATTTATTCATAACTATATTATTATAAATTAAATGGTGTAAATACTATCTTATATCATCAGTGCATATAATTTATACTTTTTATTTAAATATTAAAGATCTAATTTCTTGTAATTAAGTTCTTACTTAAATCGTGACCCTCAAATTAATCTAATAACTAAATATTTAATATTTAAATAACTAAGATCTAATTTCTTTCTTGTAATCTAATAGTTAAATATTTGAATATCATAGGTCCAACTAAATTAATCTAATACCCTCAAATTTATTTATCTAATGAGTGTCCAACCTGTGATTTTTAAGGTAGATATATAATTATTACAAATAATTTTTATTTAAAAAGTTTGCAAACCTATGGGCCAAAATTAAACAACAAATGTTTTTTGTATTGTTTTGGTTGAAAACAATAAATAGTTGAATACACGTATGACATTCTTGAGAGCAAAAACAAATGCGAATCAGAAAAGGAACTTTCAGAAAATATTCTATCCTTAAGTTACTACGGATTTAAAGGAAGTAAAATATGTATTAGCACTATTCAAAGTAACTATTCCGCTGTAATACTTCAAGTTGGTAATAAAATTATTTTATTTACCAAAAAAGATATTCAGCTTGATTTTTGCATTTTTATAAATATTGAGACTATCTGATCAGTAAATTCCACATTTATGAGCCGGAATTAATAACCCCGAATGAAAACTGTAATTCCTTATACAATATTTAGCTGTGAGACTTTTTTTCTATAGCTAAAATATAAAAATATATAACTCTTCTTTACTTCATATTCATATTTTATTATAAAAGTGAGAAGATCTTCTGTGAAAATTAGATTACAAAAATGCCCATAAAAAATTGAATCACAATATTATCCTTTAATAAAAGACAATACCTTTAATATTTTGTACAAAAAATGTAAATATACAGTTATTCGGCGCCAACCAAACACACCCCAGATTGAATACAATACAATTATGTCTCTCGCACACATCAATTCATCTAAATAATCTATTATACGTCATTTGTGTAATGTCTTTACAGTTTCTGAGTTGACTCTTCATTTTCTCATTCATGTATTAGTACATGCATTCTGAGTATTCACTGTATTTTAGAAACAAAACTTCTCTTTATTACTATCATAACTTGAAAGAATCTAAGAGTTAGCAAATGAATTCAACATAGATTATAGGCCAACTAAGTTAACTAAGATGATATTAATCTTCCTTAAGGAGTCTTCTTATTAATATCAAAATATATATAGAGTACAATATGAATCCTAAGCTTATACAAAAGAGGAATCTCAGTCTTACCATAATTATATTTACACAATATATAAAAAAAAATTAATTATGGGGGATACAATTGTTTCTATAATATACATGTTTACACACCCCCTCAGTCGGAGCGGGAGGAGGCCGGACGCTGAGACTGGATCTGAAGTCAAGAAATAACTGTCTGAGAAGTCTTTTTGTAAATATATCTGCATATTGATAGGATGATGGAACATGTAACACTCTGACATGGCCTAGTGCAACTTTCTCACGAACAAAGTGTAGGTCTATCTCAATGTACTTGGTTCGCTGATGTTGAACCGGATTATGAGACAAATAGATGACAGAGATGTTATCACAGTACACAATTGATGCCTGACGCAAAGGACACTGAAGTTCTAACAATAAATTTCTAAGCCAACAAATCTCAGCTACTACATTTGCAACGCCTCAGACTCAAATTTCAGACCTGGAGCGAGATAGGGTAGTATGTCGCTTGGCAGACCAAGAAATCAGATTATCCCCTAAAAAAACACAAAAGTCGGAGGTGGAGCGTCGCGTGTCCGGACACCCTGCCCAATCTGCATCCGTATATGAAAGCAACTTGTTTGATGCAGAGGGGTATAGGTGCAAACCATAATCAAGAGTACCCTTAATGTATCGAATGATACGCTTAAGAGCAGTGAAATGAGACTATGTGGGGTATGCATGAATAAACACACCTGATGAGCGATAAGCTATATACGGCTGGTGAAGGTGAGATCTTGGAGTGCACTGCAAGTCCTATCTGAGTAGGATCAGAGACTGGAGCACCATCCATGGCACTGAGCTTAGATTTCGAATCAACTGGAGTAGGTGAAACTTTGCAATTCGCCATCTTAGCCATGTACACGATTTCCTCTGCATACTTACACTGACACAAGAACATGTGATTGGCAGACCTGGTCACTGATATCCCCAAAAAGTAATTCAGCTTCCCCAAATCAGTCATTGCAAAATCGGACTTAAGCAAGACAATAATCTCATTTTTCAATCCGTCGGAGGAGGAAGTAAGAACAATATCATCCACGTAAAGTAATAAGTAAGCAGTACTACTACCTCGATAAAAAATGAAGAGTGATGTATCACCTTTTCTACATACAAACACAATCTGCAAGATATACCTGACAAAGAGATCATACCACACACGGGGGGCCTGTTTCAGGCCATATAGTGACTTACGAAGATGACACACATAGTGAGGAACTGCTGGATGAGTGAACCCTGGCGGCTGATGCATGTAGACTATCTCTCTCAGATCCCCATGTAAGAATGCATTCTTCACATCAAGATGATGGATCAGCCAGTGTTTGCCCATGGAAATGCTCAAAACTGTGCGGATGGTAACCGGTTAGACAACCTGGCTGAAGGTCTCACCACAATCAATACCCTTCTGCTAATTTGTGTCATTAGCCACAAGTCGTGTCTTATACCTCTCAAGATCTCCACTGTCTCTGAATTTGTGACGAAATAGCCACAGACAACGAATCACATTCACCCCCTCAGGTCTAGGTTCTAGATCCCATGTGTGCTGTTTAGTTAAAGCATTGAATTCCTCAGACATAGCCGCATTCCAATTAGGGTCTTGTTTAGCCAATATAGGGTTCTTGGAAATTGGTGAAATGGTTTGGACAGACAAGTTAAATTGGACTTTGGGTTTGAAGATTCCATGTTTTGCACGTGTTTCCATTTGGTGAGTGGGGATAGTGGGAGGCTCCAAGGCGGAGGGATTTGTTGGATATGGAGAAGGAGGGGCTGACGCCGTAGGAGGCGCCGTGGTGCCTAGATCAAGAACTTCGGTGCTGGAAGAAGCCGTCGGAGGCACCGTGACGCCATGATCAAGAGCGCGATTTGGAGGATCGAGACCTCTCACGATGTTTTAGCCATGGCGCGCCAACAGTCTTGTCGACGGTGAGGAAGGAACCTATTCGCATGAGTTGGAGCGCCGCGGCGCTGACCCTTGGGGTCGCGGCGCTGACACTGAAGATGTGCTATGCTCTAGTTGCCTTAGGATGATGGGAGAGATGGCAGGCTCGTCAAGAAAAGAGTAGAGATTCGAAAACAGGAATGTGGTCTCGTCGAATGTGACGTGACGAGAGATGTAGATCTGACGAGTGGACAAGTCATAGCATAGATAGCCCCTATGGTTCGGCGGGAAGCCTAGGTAGACAAAAGAAGTGGACCGGGGGCTAGTTTGTGAGGGGCAGTAGAGGCAATGTTAGGATAGCATAGACAATCGAATATTCAGAGATGATCATAAGAGGGGACTCTATAATAGAGAATTTCGGTAGAGGTCATATTGTGAAGGGTGCTAGTTGGGAGGATATTGAGAACGTATTCTGACATTTTAGCAGCATAGACCCAGAAGGATGGAGGTAGAGAGGCATATGTGTATTGTTAATGGTGCAGATGATTCTTTCAGATTTACCGGTTTGAGGGGAGGTGTGAGGGCAAGAGAAGCGAAAAACCATGCCATTATTAGTATAAAAACGGTGAAAAATAGAGTTGTTGAATTCACGACTATTATTGCACTAAAAAGATTTTATATCTTTTTCAAATTGTGTTTGAATGAATGTTCGAAACTCAAGAAATTTGACAAACACTTCCGATTTAAATTTGAGAGGATACAACCAAACAAAGTGAGAAAAGTCATCTAGTAGGATAAGGTAGTATTTATGACCGAGAGAACTAGAAATATGTGATGTCCATAAATCGGCATGTATAATATCAAAGGGTGCAAAAGTAACACTAGTGGATGACTTAAACGGAAGACGAGTATGTTTGCCTAAAGAACAAGAAACACAGTTTTGGGCAAGCTTCCCATTACAAGTAATGAAATTATTGCCTCTAAGAAAATTAAAAACTGGGGCTCCTGGTTGACCAAGTCTATTATGTCATGTGGAAGAAGAAATAGCAGCTAGAGAGACGTGAGAGCTAGATTTGGCAGCGGAGGTGGGAGTGAATGGATAGAGATCATCCGTGCTATTGCATATCGTAAGATGTGTACCCGTATGAAGATCCTTCACAGTTAAACCATAAGGGTCAAAATCAATGGAGACAGCGTTATTACGAGTGAATTTACGGATAGAGATTAGATTCTTAATCATATGTGGGGCATATAGGGTATTTTGAAGGGGGAATGGATGAAGAGGTGGTGTGTAGAATGTACCATAACCCTTTACTGGAATGTGGTGGCCACTACCAACTGTCAAAAATTGAGGATAATTTAAACCAAACAGTTTGAGAAAATTACCTGCAGACCGGGTGAGAAGTGGCTCTGGAGTCAATGTACCAGTTGTTGTCAGGCAGTTGCATGTTGAGACAACTGAAGGCTGACCCAACTCAGTGGGTGTCATCTTTGGGCGAGGTTGTTGATCTGAATCGCGACGGCGCCAGACGGTATTGTTAGGCGCCGCGGCGCTGCACTGAATATGTGGGCCCTGTTGTTGCTGTTGCTGATTCTGCTGTCCGCGACCCCTACCACGACCACGGCCTCTCGCCGCGACCACGCCGCGTCCTGCTGCGGTTGAGAGTTTTACGCGGCGTTGGATCTTGAGGTGTGTTTCGGCCTAACGCCTTACGAGTGTGCTCGTCACGCTTGCACGACGAGTCTCTTCGAGCAACAACTGCGAACGAGCTTTGTTAAAACTGAAAAGTGGATCTGCCTATTGAATTATGGCAGCTAATGTATCATAGTCGCCTTTGAGAAGTCCTGTAATCAATTGCAACACCATCTTAGTGTCCGAGACAGGCGTGTCGACGTTGGAGAGTTGATCCGCCAATAGTTTCAACTGTCTGCAGTATTCAGTCATGTTGGAGAAATTTTCAAGGCGTGTATTGTTAAATTGTTCCTCCAAATACACCGCACGAGTGTGCTTGTTATCTTGAAAAAATTCCTCCAAACGGTTCCATAAATCACGGGTTGTGGCACCAGATTTCATGATAGTAAGAAGAAGATCCTCAGAAATACTACCATAAATCCACTGTTTGACGTCGGCGTCTAGATGACGCCAAATAGACTCATCAACCTCCGGAGGACCCGAAATAATGTCGTCGATGTGGTCAAGCACGTTATAGAGACATTACAGAACAGTTCAACCCAAGGAGAATACTGACTGTTTTCTTGATCAAGAAGAATGGGAATATAATTCTTGATATTGGTAACAGTGAGGGCGGGATGAAAAGAGGATGACGACGTGGTGGTGGGATTTGTGGAGGTAGATGCGTCAGAATCAGAAGCGTAATCCTGAGTATCTATTTAGAGAAGAGAGAAAAGAAGAAGAAAAACCAAGAATTTTGGGAGGCTGCGGAAGGGCGGGGAGGGGGGTCGGCGGCGGCTCACACAAAGAAAAATTCTAGGGTTTCGTGTTAGGCTCTGATACAATGTAAGATGATATTAATCTCTCTTAGGGAATATTTTCATTAATATCAAAGTATATATAGAGTACAATATTCATCCCTTATACAATAGGAATCTTAAGCCTATACAAAAGAGAAATCATAGTCTTACCATAATTATATTTACACAATATATGAAAATATTTTAATTATGGGTAGAAATACAATTATTTCTATAATATATATGTTTACATTAACATAATGAAAAGTATATCTGAATGGTCACATCCTTCATTGATATTCTTCATTGATATTTAGTGAAGTATTAAAAATAACATTATCTCCAAACGTGGAAGGATTAAAATTGGGCAATTTACGGGGTTATAACTGATACGATGTATATGAAGAATGAGAATTTATCACTGACCTGGGATGAACATATTGATGTACTCCCTCCGTTCACTAGATTTTCACTTTTATTTATTTGTTTTAGCATATTAAGAAAAGACAAAATTTATTTTTCTTGTTTTATCTTTAGCATTAATTATTTATTTTCAAAATTTATTAAAAATATACACCAATTAATATAGGTATTATGATAAAAATATAACTTCATTTATTAAATCTTAAAAGACGTGCAAAATTTAAAATGAACAAGTAAAAGTAAATAGATGGAGTACTATTTATTTGAATGTGAGACATTATATTCCTTCCTATCTAATCTAATACAGAATTACATAAAAAAAATTCTTATTTATGGTAAGGTTGTAATAATTTCCCTTTGAAATATTTTCATTATTACAAAATATATATAGTGTGTACAAGAGAGGAATTCTAATTCCGTAAGTATCCTAATATACCATAAATATATAATATTCATAATTACACAATATATGACGAATATTACTAATGTAATTATGAATATTATATATTTATGGTATATTAGGATCCTTACCAAATTAAAATTCATCTCTTGTACACACTATATATATTTTGTAATAATGAGAATACCCACCAAGAAAAAATTATTACAATCTTACATGGTATCAGAAGCCAAAACCCTAGGGTTTCTTTAGCTTTGTCGCCCCCTTTTGATTCGAAATCGGCAACCACCAAAGAAAAATAATTTTTTCTCTTCTTCTTCCTTCTCCACTAAAATTTCTCCACTACAATGACTGATCCTCAAAATCCCAACGAGGCTTCATCCACAACAGTCGTCACTTCAGACATCCTAAAACCATATTTTTCTCCATTTGTTCATCATACACTCACCGTCTCAAACATCAAGCATTGTCTCCCAATCATTCTTTATCAAGAAAACGGTCAGTACATTTCATGGGTCAAACTTTTCCGTATTCATGCATGGCACTACAACGTGCTCGACCACATAGATGACTCCTTCCCTCTCCCCATGAAGTTGACGACACTACTTGGCTTCGGCTTGACGCCGCTGTAAAACAGTGGATATATGCAGTATTTCTCAGGATTTACTTCTTACTATAATGAAATCCGGTGCCTCGGCCAGTGATTTATGGCTTCGGTAGGAAGAAATATTTCAAGATAACAAGCACACTCGTGCTGTGTATTTGGAGAGATAATTTAATACCACACGTCTTGAAATTTTTTCCAACATGACTGAGTATTGCAAACAGTTAAAACTTGTGGCGGATAAACTGTCCAACGTCGGCACGCCTATTTCTGAAATAAAGATGGTCTTACAATTGATTGCAGGCCTTTCGAAAGGTGAATATGATACTTTGGCCACCATGATTCAACAGGCGGATCCGTTACCACGTTTCAACAAAGCCCGCACGCAATTGTTGCTAGAATAAACCCATCGTGCTAAGAAAGACGAGCACAATCAAAAGGCGTTAGCCGTAGAAACGCCTCCGCAAACTCACATTCCCGTCGGGTCACCCCTACCGGAAAATTCTCAATCGCGGTAGAACCGCGGTGGCAGGAATGGAAAAGGCTATGGCGGTAGAGGAGGTCGGGGACGTGAAAAGGCCCGCAACAACCACAACTCAGTCCACAATACCAGTGGAACGACCCAACATTCCAGTCCCACTTTTAGAATTAGGCCTCAGCGCTTGGGCATGTACAAGCCCATTACCCCTTTAATCAGCATGGGCTTTTGGGCCCGACTTCAGCACCTCGGCTAATCCATTATCCGCAGCAACATGCCCACTTCACTCAGGCCCACTACCAGCAGCCCTCAGCCGGCCTAGCTCTCACTGATTTGGGTCACGCTTTCAACCGTCTAAATTTGCAGCAGCCCAATGAAAATTAGTACATGGACACCACATCTCACCTAACTCGCTCTGCAGGTAATCTTTCTACACTGTTTCCATTAAAGCATCCTCAATACATTACTCTTGGCAATGTTCATCGCATTCCAATACAGGGCCATGATACCTCCTACACAAAACCACCACACCCGCCCTTCTCCCTTTAAAATGTCAGGTATGCCCCTAACATTATTAAGAACCTAGTTTCTATCCATAAATTTTCTCGTGATAATTTTGTCTCTGTTGAATTTGAACTGTTTGGTTTTACTATGAAAGATCTTCGTACGGGGACTCATCTTACGAGATGCAATAGCACGGGGGACCTATATCCATTTCCTTCCACCTCCACTGTCGGATCTTGCTCTCCAGTCTCCCTTGCTGCTATCTCTCCGTCCGTTTGGCATAATCGGCTTAGCCACCCAGGCACTCCAGTTTTTAATTTTCTTAGATGCAATAAACTTATCAGATGTAATAATGAAAAACTTTCCCAGAACTGTGTTTCTTGTTGTTTAGGCGAACATGTTCGTCTTCCGTTTAAATCATCTACCATCTTACTTTTTCACCGTTTGATATTATTCATGCAGATTTATGGACTTCTCATGTTCCTAGTTCCCTTGGTCATAAATATTATCTGGTATTGTTAGATGTTTTTTCCATTAGGTTTGGTTGTTCCCACTTAAATTTAAATCGGAAGTGTGTGCAAAATTTCTTGAGTTTCGTACTTTTATAAAAGCACAGTTTGAAAAAACTATAAAATCATTTCAGTGTGATAATGGTCGTGAATTCAATAATTCTACGTTTCACCATTTTTGTAGCAATAATGACATGATTTTTTTCCACTGCTCCCACACCTCACCTCAAAATGGTAAGGTTGAACGCATTATCCGCACCATTAATAACATGGTTCATACTCTCCTGTTTCATGCCTCTCTTCCTTCTTTCTTCTGGGTCCATGCCACCAAAATATCCGAATATATTCTAAATATTCTACCCACTAGTACCCTTCACAACATGACTCCGACCGAAATTCTATACCGCATGATCCCCTCTTACGATCACTTATGAATATTCTGTTGTCTGTGCTATCCCAATCTTGCCTCCATCGCCCCTTACAAACTAGCACCTCGAACCACTCTGTGTGTCTTCTTAGGTTTCCCGCCTAATCATATGAGCTATCAGTGCTATGACTTATACACTCGTCAAATCCATATATCTCGTCATGTTACATTAGATGAGACCACATTTCCATTTTCAAATCCCCATAAATTCCAGAAACTAAACTACTCCTTTCTTGACGAGCATGTCGTCTCCCCCGTAATTCTCAGTCAAATCACTCTGTACGCCACCGAAATCTCTTCTCTTCCCCTAACCCCAACAACCGATATACCACCAATGTCTCCATACCATTTCATAACCATCAGCACACCAAACTACGAACCACAATACCACCTGAAATGTCACATCTCCAAATCAGTAATTCCGACCACACCGATATCAACCAGTCTATCGTCGACTAGATAAAATGACACTACCACCATCCTAGTATCCGACAATACTAACACCACTACCATCACCACTATCCGATACCCTAACATAATCAACCACACCAGATCCATAATACTTCATCCCTTCACCAACCCCAACACACTGTTCAGACACCTCACCACTAATAACCACCCCGCAACACCCATTACCGACACCAGTCACCCACCAGATGACCAAACCTAACACTAGCTTCACTCACCAAATGGAAACACGTGCCGAATATGGGATTTTTAATCCTAAAACCCAGTTTAACCTATCCATTCAAATAATTCCCCCTATTCCTAAAATCCCAAATTAGCCAAACTGGACCCTAATTGGATGTCGCGATGTGTGAGGAATTTAATACTTTGATGAAATAACACACGTGGGACTTGGTATCTAGACTGGAGGGAGTGAATGTGATCCGTTACATGTGGTTATTTCGCCACAAATTCAGAGACAGTGGAGACTTAGAGAGGTATAAGACACGTCTTATGGATAATGACACAAATCAACAAGAGGGTATTGATTGTGGACAGACGTTTAGCCCGATTGTCAAATCGACTACTTGAAAGAAACAATGTACATGAACTAGCCACATGGTATTGTCCATCCAGCAACCCCTCATTATGTTTGTCGGCTCCGTAAGTCACTATATGGCCTAAAACAGGCCCCAGATGCTTCGTATGATCGATTTTCCAGATATATTATGTAGATTGAGTTTGTATGCAACAAGTGTGATAATTCTCTATTCATTTTTCATCGAGGTAGTAGCACTGCTTACTTACTGCTATATGTGGATGATACTGTTCTCACTGCCTCATCTGATGGGTTGATAAATGAAATTATTGCTCTACTTAAAATCAAATTTGCTATGACCGACTTGGAAAAATTGAGTTACTTCTTGGATATATGAGTGACCAGATCTGCAGATTATTTGTTTTTGAGTCAGCGTAAGTATGCAGATGAGATAGTGTACCGGGCTAAAATGACAAATTGTAAAATCATGCGCACCCCGGTTACTTCAAAATCCAAGCTCAGTGCTATGGATGGTTCTCCAGTCTTCGATCCTACTCTATATAAGGAGCCTTGCAGGTTCCCTTTAGTATCTCACTTTTACCAGGATAGATATTGCATATGATATTCAGCAGGTGTGTCTGTTTATGCATGCCCCCAGATAGCCTTATTTCACTGCCGCTAAGCGTATCATTCGATACAATAAGGGTACACTTGATTATGGGTTACATCCATACCCTCTACACTGAACAGGTTGCTATCTTATACAGATGCAGATTGGGTAGGGTGTCCGGATACGCGGCGCTCCACCTCCGGCTATTGTGTCTTGTTAGGGGATAATCTCGTTTCATGGTCTGCTAAGAAACATGACACTCTTTCCCGTTCGAGTGCCGAAGTAGAATACAGAGGTGTTGTCAATGTTGTAGCTGAGATTTGTTGGCACCGAAATCTACTTTTGGAGCTCCAATGTCCTTTGTGTAGGGCGTCCATAGTATACTGTGATAACATATCTGTCATATATCTTTCTCACAATCCGGTTCAAAATCAGAGAACCAAACACATTAAAATAGATATACATTTTATTTGTGAGAAAGTTTCTCTCGGTCATGTCAGAGTGTTGCATGTGCCCTCGTCATATCAGTATGCAAATATATTCACTAAAGGACTTTCCCGACAATTATTCCTTGACTTCATATCCAGTCTCTGCGTCCGGCCTCCTCCCGCTCCGACTGAAGGGGTGTATTAGCGAATATTCCCCATATATTCGCCATATATTGTGTAATTATGAATATTTTATATTTATAATATATTAGGATCCTACCGAATTATGATTCCTCTCTTGTACACACTATATATATTGTAATAATGAGAATACTCCAACTATTACAATCTTACAGTTATATTCACTCAATTTGTTGAATTTCATTTGTCGCTATCATTAACATTTCTTACTGCATGTTTTTACATTAACTCTAACACGTCTCTTTATTTTATGCTTTTATTCTCACTTTGTACGTAGTTTCCTCGGTTTAACTATTAGGACATAGGATTTGTGATTGAATATGATTTACTTGTTTTTAACCCTTTTCAAATAAATTTAATTGATTATTCTGAAACTATGTTTAGCGGTAAACATTGAGGACATTAACTCTTTTTTTCCAGGCGCAAAGTAAAAACAATTAGGCTTGGGAGACCTTAAAATCGTGTTCAATGTCTTTCTTTTGGGTCGGGGTTAAGAGTTCTAAAGTAGCACATGCATTTCATGTGTTATATTGGTCGAGGTTGGTTTAACAACTTTAACCTAGAAGTTACCTTTGGCCAATATAACGAATGAGATTCATGTGTTAATCCTAGATGTGACATTCAGATTTTCCCTCTCATTTTAAATATAAAATACTCATTTCTATTCATATTATATGTTGTTTTTACTCCCTCTGTTTCAAAAATATTATTCTACTTTCTTTATTAGTTTGTTCCAAAAATATTAATATTTTTTTTATATTTAATAACAATTTAACTTAATGAGTTGATTTACAATCACACAAATTTAGGGTTTGTTTTGGACCACACATTTCAAAGTCTTCATGTATTTCTTAAACTTCGTGTTAAGTCAAACTAAAACAATCATTTTGGAACAGATGAAGTAGTTGTTGGAATATATTGGTAATAACAAGGAACGGAAAAGTCACAACAACAACCAATGTGAACAATGAAACTTGTCTCACTGAGTCGATTGATGATCAATCTTTCTTTAAGATAATATTTCCCCGTATATTCCTTTCAACGAAGTAATGACAATCTATCTCCCAATATAAAACAACAACCAAAATAATGAGTAAAGGAGACTCAAAAGTTCGCTATAGGAAGAAAGATCTTAGAGTGTTTGATTGCTGGAGATGAAGAACAATTTCAGGAAATTTTCTAGAGAATGTGTTAAGTGTGTAGTATTTTGCAAATGAGCCAAAGACCTCATTTTATAGTGTTGAAAAAATGACTTTCCAATTGCTCATGTAATGACCTTGAATGACCATGTAATGACCTTGATTATGGAGTGTTAATTCAGCCAAATAATGACTGAATTCATTTGGGATGTAATGGAGGTTTAATGCCTCAAAACCAGCCCAAGAGTCATGTCTTTTCGTCTCCCGTCGCAGCCTCTGGACAACCAGCGCCGCGGCCCTGCAGGGAGGCGCTGCGGCGCCAAAACTTCAGAGAGTTGGCGTCGCGGCCCGACTCGTTTCATCTTTAAACACATTGTACACTTCTTCATTCATTTACCAACGTGAAATCAACGTCATTTGACCAATAACCGTCTATTACCTTACGTCTCAAACAATTCATATTTGTACCAATATCTCTTCCATTGAGGAAATATGATCCTTGACATAACGTGTGCACATGTGTGAAAACAAGGTTTCCCACGTGTGGGGCCCCAATTGTTCGAGTCATAATTAAATAGGATTAACTTTATTTCACGTTTAATAAATTTTTCCAACAATCCCCTCTTGAAAGATATTTTAGTGCACGCAACTGGTGCCTTTCTAGCAATCAACTGGTGGATTGATGTTGCATCTGGAGAGGTAGTCGTAGCTTTGAACCTTCCATAGTAGAATACCATCAGACATATTTACTGCGCGGTGAACGTGATGTCTTGAACCGTCAGTGTTTAGTATATGCCAAGACAATGTTATCAACACAACACCTTTCATACTCTATCTGTCTTGTATGTTTTGTCCATCGTGGGCAGGGATACACATTGATTCTTAAGTACGTTCATTTGAGGCGGCCTGTCCTCGTACTTAAATAGGTGATCTCCAACTAGGTATCCTGTAATACCCCGTTGCGCAAGCGTTAGGAACCATTAAAAGTTTCCCCAATCTAACCTCAAAATATTGAGGATCATTAAAGATTTGGAAACTTATCCTCTACCCCTCTACAAGTAGCACTGTTTGTCTATCACGGGAATGACATTGGATTATGTTTCTTAAGAAGAAATCATTATCCGAAGTGCTATTGCTTTCACCGAAGCTGTTACACCCCGTAATTCAGGTCATGCTTATGAGAACGTACGAAAGAAATTAAGATTTAAATTTTAGAAAGATAGGTTGACAGAATGTTATGGACGGTTTTAGTCAACTTTGGGGAAAGTTTATGCCCAGTTACCTTAGGAGTTCCTAGGTATTTCAAAATCCTAGTATGTAGTTCGTTGAGTCTAGTTCACAACGCAACAAACCGCTCGTCGATAGGGCATCGGAGTAGAAAGTTATGGGAGTTACAAGTTCAGTGCGCAGACGAGAAGGAGAGTGTTTTCAGCCTGAGGCCATAGCGTCGCGGCGCCGGATGCAGGGCCGCGGCGCCAGATATACTGGGGTTCTCTGAAGTTACAGCACCGGGGCGCCGGAATGCAGGGTCGCGGCGCCGTATGTACTGAAGTTCTCGGAGGTTTCAGCGCCGCGGCGCCGAGGCGGGTTTTTGCGCGGGGAAAAATCAGAAGATATTTTTTTGTAAAGGCCATGGGAGGGTGACAAGTGTCCCTCCCATATGATTGTGAGGAAGTCCTATTTATTGACCAAGTCTTGAAGACTTGGTCATTCTTCAAGAACCCCATTCTCTCTAAAAATTCCTCTTCCTTCTCTCTAAAAAAAATCCCTCTTCCTTCTCTCTAAAAATTCAAGGAAAAACCAAGGCCTAGAGAAATTTCGGAAAGACGACAAGAAGGAAATATGTTGACAAACTTGTACGAGGTTTGTGGAGGTGATTGTGGAAAGAGGGCAAGTGAGATTTGTTGGACTGTTTTGGGTGAACTCTAAGGTAACAATCTATTCTCCTTTTTAAGTAAATTGTGTTGCATGTTGAGGAAGAAAGGACTTGTAGTTGTCAATATTGCTTTTAGGTATATAACATATAGGAATAACGATTTGGATTTGAAAGGATTGGATAAATATGATATGTGTGTTGTTATACCCCGTAGTTCCGGAGTATATATATGAGGACATACGTACGAATGTATACGCCCTAATTAGGGTAAGAATGAAAGAATTGTTTTTCGACGGAAATTATTCCGAACCTTGTGAAGGAAATTTTACGTTTTCAACATTTTTACGATTATGGAATTTTTCCGAGAGATTAAATATTTTGGACCAATAGGAGGGCGACAAGTGTCACCCCCTAGATTGGGCCATGTGGACGAAAATGAGTGGACAAGTGGGCAAGACAAGTGGCCAAAAGTCTTGCATGGCATTGGCATGGCCTATGTTGGACGATTTTTGTGACATTAGTGGGCAAGTCTTGCATGGTCAAGTCTTGCATGGTCTTGTATGGCTTTTGTAAGACAAGTGTGGGAAGGAACCTTCACATATGATCTCTACCTTACACATGTGTTAATCTCAACCCTTGGTTGTGCTATATAAACCCCCTTAGTGGATGAAAATCAGCCACACTTAACATATTACAAGACTTGAAAAACATTTCCTCTCCCTCCTTCTCTATCTTGATTTCGTCCAACCCCCTCCCTAACCAAAGGTTGTCCAAAAATTCTTAAACTTATAAGTGTTCTTCCTTAATGTGTTAGGAAGATTATTAACCAAGAGTTAGACAAGATTTCACACCCCTAGCCTCAAAAACCTTCCCTTGGCCGAGAGTAGGCAGATTTTCGAAACTGTTTTGGGCAGATTTTTAGTCAAGTTTGGAAGAGAATATCTCCTAGTATATAAGGAGTTTTTGGGTGTTTCAAAAGCCTAAAATGAAGTTCGTCGAGTCTAGTTTCCAACGCAACCAACCACTCGTCGATAGGAAACTGGAGTAGAGAGTTATCGACGTTGCAAGTTCAGCTGATGAAGCAGTAGCTAAAAATCTGGACAGTCACGTTTTTTGGACTATCTTGAGGTAATGAACCTTAACCTCATTGTGAATTTGATTATTATGTATATATGGATATTATACATATATTGGAAGTATATTATGGACTATGAAATATAAAGAAAGATTTGGATCTTGTTAAGATATTAAAAAGAGAATTGGCATGTTAGCCATTAAAATGGTAAAATGTATCCATTACTTGCTAAGAAGTTAACAACAAGGAAACTATAACTTATATACAGATTGGAATATAAGTTGAAGGACTAATGAAGTAATTGGATAAGTATTATTGTAAAAGTTGGCCAAGGACCCCAACTTAAGGACCGTATCTACTTTGGACTTTTTACTTTGGACTTCTTTACTTATTGTTGTTATGAAGGAGATAGTAAACGCGTTACCGTTGGGCGTGTTATCCCTTCTTTTACTTATTGTTATTATGAAGGAGATAGTAAACCGCGTTCTGGGCGTGTTATCCTTATTTTACTTATTGTTATTATGAAGGAGATAGTAAACCGCTTATTTGGGCGTGTTATCCCCTTATTTTACTTATTGTTATTATGAAGGGAGATAGTAAACCGCGTTACCGTTTGGGCGTGTTATCCCCTTCTTTACTTATTATTATTATGAAGGAGAGATTGTTAATCGCGTTCCGTTTGGGCGTGTTATCCCCTTCTTTAGTTATTATTGTTATGAAGGAGAGATTGTTAATCGCGTTCCGTTTGGGCGTGTTATCCCCTTATTTAGATTTCAGTATTATTGCACCTTAATTATAGTAGGTTAATCATGGTTATCGGGCCTTGGAAAAGGTGGGAAATTGAGTAGAAACGGGGGAGGTGCTGCCGAATTTTCCGTAGGATATGGAACTTGTTCTCAGAAATATCCTACGAAGAGATCTAGATGTTAATGGACGTTTCGTGGCCATTATAGGTGGAAGTACAACGAGTAGCGTATTCTACTTGAAGGGTGGAAAAGGCTAGCAAGGTTATAGTACTTGGGAGCGTTTTGTTAATAGTCGATAATCGTCGCGAGGTATGTGAACCTCTTCCTATCCTTTCTAGCATGATTATTTTAAACTATGTAGTACGGTAGACGTACGTGTGCTAAACGAATTTGATTGGTTTAAAACATAAAGTGTTATAATGGCTTTATGGGAAGTTAATTATAACAACTTTATGTAGGTAAAGGAATGATTTATTGATTTTTTAAAAAAAGATAAGAGACTTGACTTATATTTGACTTGATTTGATATGTGAAGAACTTGAATTATGTGGAAAGTTGTGAAACCTCATTCGTGAGTAATGAGTACTTGGTTTCAAATAATAATGTTATATTGATTTCGGAAATGAGAATAAGTATCGAACAAACCACTGCAGCGTTAATAATGGAAAAAGTAACGACAATTAATTATATTGAGCAATGAATACTTGGTTTCGAATAATAATGTTATATTGATTTCGGAAATGAGAATAAGTATCGAACAAACCACTGCAGCGTTAATAAAGGAAAATATATTGACAAATAATTAATTATATTAAAACAAGTAGAAACCTCTATCTGCATAGAAGCTAAGATAAGACAAAATTGTATTACATTTCCTAGATCATGGCTACTTTAATAAGATCATTATAAACAAGTACACACTTTCTTAAATTCCAAAGTAAGGAACTTGATTTATAAAAGAGAGAGACTTGAGGAATTGAAGTGTTTTCGGTTTAAAAGAAAATGATGTCTTTTTTTGAAAGAATGGAAGTATGTAGTACTTCGGGGTTAAAACCCGGATTTTTGGCATAAAATGAAAGTACCTTGAGTGTGAGTAACTTGCCTATGTTTGCTTGTGATAGCCTTGTTATGCAAGTGTGGTATCCTTATGTTCTGCGTGTCTCGATGGATGGTCCACGCATGCGGCCATGATGAGTGTTCGTTCCTCGTTGATAGTGTTGTTCCATAGACTAGCTCTCCACGAGGTTTCTTCACGCAGACCGGTATCCGTAGTTGGTTTCGTACTTGCCGGTCATTGTCGATGCAGAGGTATCCGTAGTTAGCCTTCGTACTTGCCGGTCAGTGTATGGCGAAGTCTCGTGATGCAGGAGGTATCTGGTAGTTGGCTTCGTACTTGCCCCGATCAGTTGATAATGCGGCTTTGGTATCTGGTAGTTAGCCTTACTTGCCCGGTCGACCGTGGTATAGTTGTATAGTATTGTTAGTACGGCTTTGGTATCCGTAGTTGGCTTTCGTACTTGCGTCCGATTGATGATGCGGCTTTGGTATCCGTAGTTAGCCTCGCACTTCCGGTCGACCGTGGT
Organism: Przewalskia tangutica; assembly: GCA_029844215.1. NCBI lineage: Eukaryota > Viridiplantae > Streptophyta > Magnoliopsida > Solanales > Solanaceae > Przewalskia > Przewalskia tangutica. The sequence goes on from CM056733.1 coordinate 43,210,226, forward strand.
ATAGTTGTATAGTATTGTTAGTACGGCTTTGGTATCTGGTAGTTGGCTTTCGTACTTGCCCCGGTCATTGTCGTGATGCAGGAGGTATCTGGTAGTTAGCCTTCGTACTTGCCCCGTACGGTTTTATGGCACAGGTAGGGCCTGATGTTCATGTGTACTCCCTGGTATTGTTATATCATAGATCGCGGTGAGGAGAAGGAATTCCACGCGTGATTGATGTTGTGGCGTGAGACCCATTGTTATATTTTGAGTGATGACTTTGAGGGCGTGAGTCCCTGACTTGACACGATTGTTTTAGATTGTGAAATGGTATCTTTTTAGAGACAATGTTGATGTTCATTACTTTTGTTGTTAGTCGGGCTTTGTGAAACGCATTTTTGATTGTCATACATGTCTCCTGCTTTATATAAATGTCACGACCCGAACCCGGGCCCGTGACTGGTGCCTTACCCCGGGCACCCTAGTGATACAACATCAGAGAAAATCAGCGGAAATAAAAACATGAACATGAATTAAGAGACAAGATAAATAAGCAAAGCAACCAAAGCAGTTGCCTTCATCATATATACATAAATACCGAACAGTCATCTTTTTTACAAACCCCGCCACAACAAAGGCATGCACTCTAAGATTTTTACAACGGCTATGACGGACGGGCCCCGCCATACCACGAATGTATAAGAATCTGCAGACTGTGGTAACATACCAAAAGATAAGCCTCAAGAAATGGGCTTCCCGACAGCGAATCGTGATCCTATGGCGAGATCCACAACCGATGTACTTCCACTGCGGATGAACGCACGGGCGAGGTCGAGACAACAGTACCAAGTATGTGAAATCAGAAAAGATCAGAATGAAATCATAATAGTCTATATAAAGCGGAGACATGTATGATAACGGATGAAATCGTGTCCCGCCCGTCCGTGGGACTCGGTGAATAATCAGATGGAATACGTGTCCCTGCCCATCTCGTAGGACTCGGTGTGTAATCAGATGAAATACGTGTCCCTGCCCATCTCGTGGGACTCGGTGTATAATCAGATGGAATACGTGTCCTCGCCATCTCGGGACTCGGTGTATAATCAAATGAAATACGTGTCCCTGCCCATCTCGTGGGACTCGGTGTAGAATCGCTCATAACAAATCAACCGGCCCTCCATCGAGAGACGCGGGGTACAGAAATACAACAAAGGCTATCACAACAAGCATAGGCAAGTTATACCCAACTCAAAGTACTTTCATTTTATGCCAAAGTCCGGGTTTTAACCCTAAGGTACTACGTACGTTAAATTACTTTTAAAGATCCATTTCTTTTACAAAGGTCACCCGATACCCGTAGTATAAAAATAGAGTGACTAACATTGTTAAGTAAACCAAAATGCTTTCCTTTGTAAAATCAAGTAACAACCTTATTTTCCAAACGTTCAAGTTTGCCTAATTTCAAATGCTCAAGTTTCTCATTTTAGAAAAGGTTTCGTAGTTCATAGTTTTAATCCTTTAAAACATAATTCTCCTTTAAACGTTTTGAGAAACATATGTCTTATATGTGAGTAGGTTATTCTTGTTTATAATCAATCTTATTAAGCCATGATCTAGGAAATGTAATATCATTTTGTCTCATTTTAGCTTCATGCGGATGGAGGTTTCTACTGGTTTTAATACCATACTTCATTATTCAATACATTTTCCTTTATTAACGCTGCAGTTGGTTTGCCGATACTCATTACGATTCAAATCAAGAAACCATTCTTTTATCACTCTTAAGACGTTATACCTAACTTCCCATAAAGCTAGTACAACTCTTATGTTTTCAAAGCCAAGTATTACTCTTCTTTCAAAAGGTCTTTTGAAACACTTCAAGTTCTTTATTACTACACATCAAATCCGTTATAAGTCAAATCAGTTACCATTTGAAACCACAAAGCAGTTTCTTACCTACATAAAGCTGTTATAACCAACTTCCCATAAAGCCGTTATAACACTTTATGTTTCAAACCAATCAAATACATTAACCCCATGTACGTCTACCATACTACATAGTTATACACATATCATGCTAGAACATATAGGAAGAGGTTCACATACCTCGCGACGACATCGACTAATAGCAAAGCGCTCCAAGTACCTCAAACCGTCGGCTACACCTTAAGCCAAGTAGACCACGCCACACGTAGTATTTCAACCTATAGAGCCACAAGCGCGCCTATTAACATCTTAGATCTCAATGTAGAATATCTTACGTAAAATTGGCAAGACCTCCCCGCAACAGGCGTAAATCTCTTCCTCTATCGAGGCGGCTACCAAGCCAACCAGAGGGGTGGGGGTTTGCACGCCTAACCTGACGTGTACAATTCTACTCACATAATACTACACAAGTCATCAGAATACACCCTATGTAATTCTGATTCCACTTCTTAAAATTGAGCTTAAGTCGCAAGACATTGCTGTAAGTATTATTCGAGCTTAAGTCAAAAGACATTGCCGCACAACTATGTTCAGTTCTATATATAGTATACTTAACTATATACTCCTACAACATGTAATTTCCAATTACAACAGAAGGTCAAGAATGTTTACCTCGATAAGCCCAAAATTATCCGAGTTTATATGTCGATCCTGAGCAAGGTTTAGCTCCTACTCCGTGCGCTCCAAACCGCTCCAAACAACCCTTAGAAGTTCTAACCAACTTCTACTTAACACTTCAACCGACTATGAAGGTTTTTCCTTAGGGTTTCGTTTTTGTGACTGAGGGAAGTATAATAGTATTTTCTGGGCTTTTGTATAAGTGTAACCTTGGGAATACTACAAGGTATTTGGGCCAAGGTATTTGGGCATTATAACAATACTTGGAGAGTATTTCTATACCACAAAAGGGGGGTATTTATACGAGGCAACTAGGCTAGGGGGGGGTACCCCACGGCTAAACACCACAAAGGGGAGGGGGGAGGCTCTCGGCCAAGGGCTCTCAAAGGGGGAGGGGGTGGTGGACGAAAACTCACAAGGGAGAGGGAGGGATTTTTAACACTTAGAAGAATATTTGGATGAAGAATTTCATCAACAAAGGGTGGGTATTTATAGGTCAAGCCATGGCCAACCAAGGGCCAAGATTAATCCATGTGTTAGGCAAGTGTAAGGCCAAGATCAAGCCAAGTACACCTTATCCATCTACCACCAAAATATCCTACCAACTACTTGACAAAACAAGCCACACTTTTCGTCCCAATTACCGCCCAAACGTGTTCCCGATTGAGGGTGACAAGTGTCGCCTCGTTGGTCCAAAATGTTTCGCCTCTCGGAAAAATCCGCAAAAATTATAAAGGACATAGCCGAATTTTCCTACGAAAGTCGTGGAAACGTTTCGTCGAAAAACGACTCCTTTTGGTAGTTATGTACAATTTCGAACCTTGCCTAACTTTAAGGCTCAAATTTCTACGTACGTCCTCACGTACATACCCTGGAAATACGGGGTATAACAATAAACTATTATGATTTCATTACTGATTTTCGGCCACATACCTGCATTACTGTTATCGACCTCGCCCGAGTGCTCATGCCGCAGTTGAGGCACGTAGCTTGCGATCCGCGCCTTAGGATCACCGCTCGCCTGGGAAAGCTCCATTTCTCCGGAGGTTTTGTCTTTTGGTACGGTTCCCTGAGGTCATATACTTTTGCACATTCAGGGGGTATGGCGGTGCCCTGTCCCGTCATAGTTGTTTTCATTCTTAAGTCCAGAGTACCGTTGTAGGCGGTTCGTAAAGGATGTAACTGCTCAAGTTTTAGTTTATATATACGCCGAAAGCGACATTTCCTAGTTAGATCGTTTACTCTTTATTGTTTCATGTCTTATTTTTATATTCCGCTGGTTACTCTGATGTATATCTACTTGGGTGCCCGGGTAAGGCACCAGTCACGGGCCCGGGATCGGGTCGTGACATGTGCATGTTATAACCGAGATACTACCTTAAACGTATTGGAGTATTTAATATGTATTGTGGGGCAGAATTTTACACGTCCAAGTTAGGCGTGTAATCCTCTTGTATTGCTGAATTGTTGGGCCTTCAATGTGGGGTTTAATAGTTTGATATCGGACCTTGAAAAGGTGGAAAAGTATGTAGAAACAAAGGAAGTGCTGTCCAATTTTCCGTAGAATAAGGAACTTTATGATTAGAATATTCGACGAAGAAGTCTAGACGTTAATAGACGTATTTGATTATTATAGGTTGATACTCTACGCGCGGCATATTCGACTTGACAAGTGAATTTAGCCGAGGAGGTATGTGATCCTTCCTATCCTCTTGAGCATGATGGTTGTAAAATATATAGTACGGTAGACGTACGTGTGTCAAATGAATTTTAGTTTTATTTTGATGTCTTTTACTTGAGTCCTAAATGTTAAGTATCTTGAAGTATTTCAAAAAGGGGTCATGAATCATTATTTAGAAGGAAATTAACACTTGGTTAAAAGGAATAAGTCCTCTTGGTTTTTTTTTAGCAAATGTGATTGTTTTGAATTATAAAAGAAATATAAGTGTTATACTAGCTTTATGGGAAGTTAGTTATAGCGACTTAAGGAAGATAAAAAGAATGGTTTACTTACTTGTTTGTAGGAGCCTTGTAACGATTTCTGAATGTGTGGTAAGTTGTTTTGAGAAGTAAACATGTTATGTTACTATGGGTGATAGTGCCTTGAGATTTGTTGTGGTAAGGGGGTTCTCTCGTTGTGCTTATGTCGTTTACGATAAGCCGGTTGTGCTTGTGTTTATCACCTACCCCCCCCGACTTGTTATGTTGCCGCGCGTTAGCTACCCCCGATGCGAGGAGTACCTCATGCGGGTCCACATGACCTATGCGGGCTACGGTAGTCCAGGAATCACTCCGGGTGTGTTACGCCGATGCGAGGAATATCTCATGCGGTCCAAGTGGCCATGCGGACTATGGTAGTCCGGCAAATGCCGCGGGTTAGCTACCCCCGATGCAAGGAGTACCGCATGCTACGGGAGTCCAGGATTAGACTCGCACAATGATACTAGGGGCGAATGGCCCTACTTCGATCATTGGCGGTCTAGAAAAGACCGGTTGGATTACACCTATTTGCTCTTATATATTCTGTGGCACTATGTGATGTTAATTGGTTTGTTTCGTACATGTTTGTGAATTGGTTTTAAAATGTTATGATTTGATTCAAGACTTTCAGTTTCATACTTGGTACTGTTAGATCGACCTCCTGGGCCGCGTCATGCCGCAGTAGAGGTATCGGTGGTTGATCCTCGCCGAGGATCACCGCTCGCTGGGAAGCCCCGTTTCTCCGGAGGCTTATCTTTTGGTATGATTCCCTGTCATTGTAGATTCATGTACATTCAGGGGTATGGCGGGACCCTATCCCGTCATAGTTGTTACAAACTCGTAGAGGCCTGTAGTCCTGTTGTAAATTGGGTTTGGTAAAGGATGTAATCGCTCGATTATTATCACGTATATACTGAGAAGGTGACCGTTTTAGTTGCTTTTTCCGTATTTTATATTGTTTCATGTTTATGAGTTTACTTCCGCTGGTTTTTCTCTGATGTTGTATCACTAGGGTGCCCGGGGTAAGGCACCAGTCGCGGGCCCGAGGTCGGATCGTGACAAAAGTGGTATCAGAGCAGTTAATCATCGGAAAGTGGCTACAGACCGTATCTAGTAGAGTCTTGATTATCGGCGTGTTGTGCACCACATCTATAATCAGGAGGCTACAGGATATTTATGATTGGTTTCCATTCTTTTCACTCTAAGATCGTGCAATAGAGCTGTGTTATAGGTTGAACTCCCTCTGACATATTTTTATGTATCAGTTATGCCTCCACGCAAGGCAACCGCGGCCCGTGGCGGCAAGGCAACCGAGGGAGTTGCTAGTAGACGCAGAGGTTACGGGCAGGCACACGCCTTTACCGAGGTGATGCTTCAGACGGCGAGTTCCACGACGTCGCCAGCCCCAACATAGTTCAGAGCAGCTGGCCATCGAGACCGCGGTACTGAGCCTCCGATTACCGCTGGAGCAGAGGATATGGGTTACGAGAGACGGCGATTATTAGCCGAGATCGTGGCGAGGCAGAGGATGACGGAGACGGTTCCGGTTGTACTGTAGTTCACCCTGCATCTTATAGCGAGACTTCGGACTTTTGAGTCTGCCCACCAGAGTTCTATGGGTCGAGGCGAGGATGATCCTCGTGAGTTTATCCGACGATGCAATGGATCGAGTGTGATCAAGGCCTTGGAGACGAGTCGGTAGTATTGGTTCACATCGGCCGCGTGATCTGCAGCTGATCGTTTGATTCGTGGAACCGTCGGGAGCACGCTTCACCTGCTTTGGGGACGAAGTTCTCGAGGCGTTCGTCACGCCCGAACCGGGCGGATTGGTGCCCTACCTGGGCACCATTCTACCTAACAGACACAAGTAAACTGCGGAATTTAAATAACACCTCATTTTTTTTAAACCAACGTACGTGCAAGGGCAAAGACGACAAGGCTGCCATATAATATACATAAACAAAAGACACTACACCGTACATGAGTCCAATCCCACATATGAATACAGACCTCTAAGAGTTATACTGAACTATGACGGGACAAGGCCCCGCCGTACCCACAACTGTACAAAGGCATGTATTGAAGGAACTATACCAAAATGATAATGTCACGACCCGATTCCGGGCCCGTGACTGGTGCCTTACCCCGGGCACCCTAGTGATACAACATCAGAGTAATCAGCGGAACATAAAACGATACAAGACATATTATGAAATATGAAACAATAACTGAGAAAACTTGCCTTTCGCATAAATGTAAATAACAACTTTTTCAACATGAGCAGTTTAATCCTTTACAAACCCCGCCACAACAAGATTACTGCACTCTACGAATGATATGACAACAACGACGGATGTGGCCCGCCATACCCCGAATGTAAGCACCTACAACAACAGGACTATACGAAGACAAGCCTCCGAGAAACGGAGCTTTCCCAGCGAATCGTGACCCTAAGGCGAGGATCAATGATGTGTACCTTTACGCGGTATGAACGCAGCCCAGGGAGGTCGATAACAGTAATGCAGTATGTGAAACTGAAAATATTGTAAATGAAATCATAGCGATCTATATAAAGCGGAGACATGTATGATAACAAAACTACGATTCACAATAAACAAGCAAATATATCAAGTCGGGACTCACGCCTCAAGTCATCACTCAAATATACCAATGGGTCTCACGCCCACAATATCAATCATGCGTGGAATACCTTCTCACCGCCAGCTTTATGATATAAAAGCACCAAGGAACACACATGAACACGAGTCCCACTGTGCCATAATGAAAACGCATGAGGTAAGCACGAAGGCATAGCCGACTACTAACACCTACGCATCAACAAGGTCATGAATCAGATTATAAGATCTGTCTTGCATCATTACATGATCAAAGCCGCCACTTGCCCGCAGATCTAATGCGCGCGTCTAGCCCCGAACTTTCCGCGACTCGCATAGGCCAATCTCATCGCCCGCATGAGGTATTCCCGCATCGAGGGTAGCTACTCCCAAGATCGCCCCGACTTCGCACCGCATGGCCACGGACCGCGTGCCCATAAAGGACGACACTAACACGAACTCTCGTAGCTCCGCGTAGGCCTCGGGACTGCGTGAGGTATTCTCGAATCATAGGTCCATCGACCGCTGAGTCTACCCCGCATCGGAGGGCAGCTTAACCCCCGGAATCATCTCAAGAGATGAGTGATGTAAAATACTAACACAACAGCTTATCGTTAAGCAACACGAGCACAACAAAGGAAAACCCCTTTACACAACATCACAAGATACTAACACACGTAGCATCCTAGCATGTTTACTTATCAATCAACAAGAAAGTATTACAAGGCTATCACAAACCAACACAATCAAGTTATACACACAAGGTACTTTAAGCTAACAAGTTCTATCTACCCTAAAGTACTTCATACATTAAATCTTTTAAAAGATCCGTTGCTTTACATAAGTCACACAAATACGTAGTATAAAATAGAGTATTTCTTTTTAAATAAACCAAAACACTTACCTTTGTAAAATCAAGTAACAACATTATTTTCCAAACGTCCAAGTTTGCCTAATTTCAAATGTTCACGTTTCTTATTTTAGAAAGGTTTAAGTAGTTCATAGTCTTATTCATTTAAGAATATAGTTCTCTTTTAAACAACTGAGAAACATAAGTCTTATATGTGAGTAGGATATTCTTGTTTATAACAATCTTATTACATCACCGTGATCTAGGAAATATCATTTTGTCTCATCTTAGCTTCATGCGGATGGAAGTTTCTCCGGTTTTAATAATACTTAATTAGTCAAAACATTTCCTTTTATTAACGCCTGCAGATGGTTTGTCGATACACATTACGATTTCGAAATCAAGAAAACATTCTTAAGCCGTTATACCTAACTTCCCATAAAGCTAGTATAACTCTTAAGTTTTTCAAAACCAAGTATTACTTCTTCTTTCAAAATGATTCAAAATCTTTTGAAATACTTCAAGTTCTTTATTAACACATAACAAGCGATTATAGTTCAAATCGATTACCTTTTAAAGACCACAAGTATTTTCTTACCAACATAAAGTCATTATAACCAACTTCCCATAAAGCCGTTATAACACTTTATGTTTTAAACCAATCAAATCGTTTAGCACACGTACGCTCACCGTACTACATAGTTCACACATATCATGCTAGAAGAGATAGGAAGAGGTTCACATACCTCGCGACGAGTATCGACTAATAGCAAAACGCCCAAGTACTTCCAACCGCTACTCCTAAGCCAAGTAGATCGCGCCACACGTAGTACTTCAACCTATAAGGCCACACGGCGCTTATTAACATTTAGATCTCATCGTAGAACATTCTACCGAAAATTCGAAGACCTCTCCCGCAACAACAGAAATCTCCTCCTCTATCGAGGCGGCCACCAAGCCAACCAAGGGGTTATACGTCTAACCCTAACTGTACAATTCTACTCACGGTACTACTCCACAAGTCTACTGTACTACAGCCCGATGTAATTACAACAAGATTCTTCTTTAAATTCAGGCTTAAGTCGCAAGACATTGCCGTAAGTTTTATTCAGGCTTAAGTCGCAAGACATTGCCGATAACTATGTTCAGTACTATATATAGCATACTTCAACTATATACTCTAACAAAATGTAATTTCCAATTACAATAGAGGGACAAGATAATTACCTCGATAAGCCCATAATTATCCTAGTTAAAGTCGATCCTGGGCAATCGTTTAGCTCCAACTCCGAGCGCTCCAACCCGCTCTAAACCACCCTTAGAAGTTCTAACCAACTTCTACACAATACTCCAACAGACTATGGAGATTTCCTAGGGTTTCGGTTTTGGACCGACTAAGTATAATAGTATTTCGGCATTTTCAGATGTATAACCTTAGAATACAACAAGGTATCTGGCTAAGGTAATTTGGGCATTATAACAATACTTTGAGAGTATTTCTACACCACAAAGGGGTATTATACGAAAGTAACTAGGCTAGGGGTGTACCCACGCCACACTACTGTGAGTGGGGGCGCTACTCCTGGCGGGGCCTCACGAAATGGGAGGAGCTCTCAAGACTTAGAGATTTTTTTTTTGCTGAAGAAGTCTTCAAAGGGAAGTGGTATTTATAGGTCAAGTGAAGGCCAACCAAGGGCCAAGATCTTTACAAGTTCAAGGAAAGTGTATGGCCAAGATTCACCCTTGTGTCCTTGACAAACTAACACACAAAATATACTACCAACTACACCTCTCCATTTCGTCCAATCCGAGCCCTTACGTCCGATAACGGGAGGTGCCAAGTGGCGCCTCTTGTTGGCCCAACTCGCTTCGCCTCTCTAAAAATCCGCAAAAATTAAAAATGACATAGCGGAAATTCCCTACGAAAGTCGTGGAAAACGTTTAAAAAAACGACTCTAAACGGGTGTTGAACAAAATTAATTCGCCAAGCCTACTTGAAGTTCGAATTTCCTGCGACGCCCTGCGTACATACTGAAATACGGTATAACAGATAAACTCACGAACAAATGGAGCTATCAAAAACTATGAAAGGTGGTCCTACACTGCAGATCACCAAATCGCGTACCTAAACTCGGCAGATGTAACGCGGTCAAGGAGGTCAGTACGAAGAATGTACCAAGTATGTGAAACAGTAAGTACTGTAATGAAATCAAAACAGTCTAAACAAAATATGAGACATGTATGATAGCCAACCTACTGTACACAATACTTAAGCAGTCATATCAAGTCAGGGACGCATGCCCTAAAAGTCATTACTAAAATATAACCATGGGTCTCACGCCCACAATATCAATCATGCCCGTGGAATCATTCCTCACTGCCGGCAGTCCATGATATAATATAACACCAATAGGCATACATGAACACCAAGTCCCACCTGTGTCCTAAAATCAGACGCTAAGTAGGAAAGCGAACCACCGATCTAACTCGTATTATAAACCGACGGGGCACGAAAAGCCAACTACGATCCAACTCAAGGCTATCAATCGACGGGGCAAGTACGAAAGCTAACTACGATCCAACTCCGCCACGAGATATGGCGGGCAAGTCGCAAGCTATCTACCGAGTTCATCATCAAATCGTAATAGCACTGACGGGGGCAAGTACGAAAGCCAACTACCAGATCCATCATGCGTCAGCCACCGACGGGGGCAAGTACGAAAGCTATCTACCAGATCCATCCTACGTCACTACTCCTCATGGAGGGCTAATCCATGAAAATATCCCACGTGGTCGCATGCCCCGGAATCCCACATCGTATAAGCATGACCATGGGGTAACACAAAAAATCCGGGAATCTAACCCGCCTCCTGGTCACATGCCCCGGAATCCCACACCGTATAAGCATGTCCAAGGAGTAACACAAATAATGGAAGCATACCCGTGGAATCCCACATCACTGTCGGTACGTCCAAGTAAACTTACAACAAGACGGTACCACCTCCAACCGAGAGTCGCGGCAACGTAATAAAACATAATACTTGCACTCAAAAGCTATCACCAGCACACATAGGCAATTCTCAATTAAACAAGCCAAAGTACTTATCAAGGCACACATAGAATAATTCTCAATTAAATAAGCCAAAGTACTACGTACGTACATTCTTTTCAAAAGACTCATTTTTATGTAAAACCCCAAGATACTAACAGCCGTAGTATCAAGGTGTGTCTATTTTTCAAAGTAAGTTACTACACTTTTAGAAAACTCATTTCAAAGCTTGAAATCAAGTAACCTCAATTTTTCACAATCTAGGCAACTTATGCCCATTAAATAAAAATAGACAACTTTCTTAACCTTCCATAAAGCCGTTATAACCAACTTCCCATAAAGCCGGTATAACCCTTTATGGTTTTAGACATATCCATTCCTTTTATAACCAAGAGACTTATACTTTTAAAACCAAGTATCACATACTTACAAAGCAAGTTCTTAACTTTCAAAATACTTCAAGTCTCTTAATATTTAGAAAACAAGTTACTTCTACTTTTAAACCTCAAGTAAATCACTCCTTTAACTCCCCTAAAGTCATTATAACAACCCTTAGGTTTTGGAACTAAGGCACTAGCAAAAAGGTTTGGAAACCACTTCCTTTTCAAGACTCTATGTACTTTAAGTAAAATACTTTCACTTTTAAGAATCCAAACTTCACTAAGGAAATGGATTATACAACTTACAATTTAAACATCAAAGTACAATCAAGGGAGTACATATAACGAATTCTATTTTAGGCAATCCAAGTACAACCAAGGAATGAATCATTTAAGGAGTAGAACATACTTTCTTTATCTTAAGGAATCATGCTAGAAGAAGAGGAGATGGTTCACATACCTTTTCGGCTAAATCCACAAGCTAAGCCGAATACGCCGTACGTAGAATTGTCAACCTATATTGGTCACAACATGACTATCAATTTCTAGTCTCTAACGTAGAATAATACTAAGTATACGGTCTCTTATTCTACGGAAAATCGGGCAGCACCTCCTTTGTTTCTACATACTTTTCCACCTTTTTCAAGGCCGAATACAATAACCAAACATGCCACATTTAAGGCTCAACATACCAACCAATCAAAGGGGATTACACGCCTTACAATACGTGTAAAATTCCGCCCCACAATTCATACCAAATAGTTTAATACTCCAAAAGCCATTTCTCGGCTAACTTAATACAACAACACAAGTCCTTTCCAAATCCCAGTTCTAAGGTCGAACATGTTATATAGTCATAAACAACTTCAACAACTACAATTTCCTTCTTATACAACATGCGATGACTTAAACTAATAATCAACTTGAATTGTAATCTTAAGGCTAAACATGCTAGTTTTTGGATTAGGGTTCCAATAGCCAATATACTTATCAAACTTCATACTAAACGACTCATGCTTGTTAATATCCATAACTACAATGATAAGTAAACTTAATTGCTAAAACGACAAGATTTATACCTTTATAAGCCCTTAAAAATTCCAAGATTCAAAGTCGCTCCTTAGCAAATTCTTAGCTCCTTTCCTTAGGTTCCAATCAGCTCCAAGCACTCCTTAGAAGCCTATGAAGAACCCATCTTCAAGTTCCAACTTCAAAGTTGAAGAACTCCTTAAGTTTCCGCCTTGCGACTAATACGAAAACGCCGTTTTTCCGAAATTTTTCTATTGAGATATCCTTACAATACCCTTAGGGACATTGGGTTAAAGTCTTGTGAATAATGGAGAAAAACTACAAAATTTTCTTGTGTGGGAGATGTCAAACCCGAGAGGTACTTAGTGAAGAACAACAATGTGTGAAAAATTCTAAGTGTTAGAAGAGCTTGTCTTGCACTAGCTTAGTATATAAAATACAATGGAGGGTCAAGATTGCAACACTTGAGTGGCTAGGATGAAGAACACTTGGATAATAGCCAAGTGGACAAGTTGACTTGGTCAACAATCTCAAGCTTTGAAGACTTATCTTCCTTGATGGTAAATGACCATTCTAACCTTGCTAAAAACGTCCAAGACCATATGTGGGGGTGCCACATGTCTCCCTCTCATTCGTCCATAAAATTCCGTAACCCTCGCGGGCCCCACAAAACGTAAAATTCCTCGGGTGGGCCCCACGTGACCAAATCCATAAAAATAAATTTCCAAAATGTTAATAAGTTCCATACTCTTCAAATAATGCATTTTGAGAATCCAATTCTCAACAACGAACATTTTTCCTTTCCGACGTTCGGAAGATTTTCCGTCGGGAAAACAATTCTTCCTTTCGTACTAATTTCCAAGTCTTGTTTCCTTACGTACATTCTCTTATACATGTCCTGGACTTACGGGGTGTAACATTCTCCCCCCCTTAGAAACATTCGTCCCCGAATGTTCTTAGTCGGTTTCCAAGCTATACAAACTCCGACACAGTTTCTATACTATGTCTATCAATCAAAACTCCACAAGACCAACGATGCCACACATGGCCACCACATAACATACGTAAACATATCAATGGACCTTCCGTCCGCGACCCCTTCTCACAAAACTCGAAGGTTACAGTCTTATCACAAACAAGATCTTTAGAGGTTACTTTCTTTCCTTACTTGTCATACTTATCGTACTTTCAAACTTATCTAGTACACGCACAAAATCTCAAATATTGTTTCGTTCTCCAACTTGAGTTACTATCCAAACTTGGCCATATTGTTACTTACATTCCCGTTAAGGCTCTTCTCGGTCCTTACGACCTAGTTTCGGTGGAACGCATCCACGAACTCGTACAACGATTAACTAAACTTGGGCCTTGCATCCTCGGGACCCTATCACATAGCGGGACCACTGCCAACTGACATCACCCCATTCCATACTACCAGTTGACCCAAAATGAGTCCATAACCCGACTCATCGTCACACTTAACTTCTCATTCTTAGTCTGAAATAAATCTCTCTCTTATCTCAAAGTACTTCTCACCCTATCCCCCTATTCACTAGAGGTTCATCACATAGGCCGAAATATTTCTACTGCACACTTTTCCCTATTGGTCTTTACACTTATTATGGGGTAACTACAACTTGTGAACTCTACACAACTATAGTCTCAGTTCACTTATCATTCTTGTCAACATTCTTACTTTTCACTTTACTAATCAAAGTATTCCTACCTCTGGGGGTACTATCACTTACAACTGCTAGCAACACAGGGAAAACATATACGCTAGGGCAAAATCTGAATCTAACAATGCACATATGATTCAAAAGAATCGACATATACCTGTAACCCCATGCGATGTTGCCTCCTGATTCGTCCGATGAGTCACGCCATCTATGCGTTGAAGGACCGCGAACTATAAACTCCACTCGACCTATAGCACGGTGGCCGACATCCAACACCTGTCACGGGGACGATAATCGCTGTGGAGGAAAGGGAACCAACCATCAACTCATAGCCGAGCCACCTCACCTGCTCTTTCTAAAAGGACATACTCCAGTATATGGCGGACGGCCACAACAAAAACAAATACCTGTGCCATAACGACATTTCCCCGAATGACGCTTACCACATCTGAAACACTGAGGAATAGGTGGCCTCGACTGAGAAAGTCCTCTGCTCCTCTGAGAACCTCGACTCCTGGAGCTTGGACCGGCTCCTAAATACCTTGTGGGGTCCAATCTCCCACCTGTGGCTGCGGTATGTCTTGGGTAGGTGGACGAATATCTCACTCGGCCGAAATTGCTCGTCCAAAACTCACCGATAACCAACCGGTCTAGCCTCTTACGCCGATCTCCGCGTTGCCTCTACCCTCTGTACACTGTCCTGCATCGCCGAATAACCTCCTGTGATGAAACCGTAGCACCGCTTATCTTGGTCAATAACATAATCGCTTCCCTCATGACCTATAGTCTTCTCCTAATCGAGAAACTGGAGGCTCAGTGCTGGGTCTCAAAACTCGCGCAGAAGAACTCGCCGATCGCGAACAACATCCAGTATACCACGGGCATTAACCCTATCAAATCTCTCGAGTCCGACCGTAGCTCTGCTACTCCTTTGCCCTTCGGCGATGTTCTCCTCGAGGCATACTGTAACACAAAATTACGTCGAGAGGAATTATCTTACTAACACGACTCTATGGCACGATCTCGGGTGAGAAGAATAGAAACCAACTCCTAAATGTCCTGTAGCCTCCTGTTTATGGGTGTGGCGCGCAACACACCGATAATCAAGACTCTACTAGACACGATGCCTCAGACATTCCGAGGATCGATCGCTCGATACCACTGTCACGCCCGAACCGGGCGTGGATCGGTGCCCTACCAGGCACCCTTCTACCTAATGCATACAAGTAAATCTTTGAATTTAAATAACACCTCATTTTTTTAAACCAACGACGCGAGTGGCAAAGCCGACAAGGCCGCCATATAATATACATAAACAAAAGACACTACACCGCATATAAGTCCAATCCACATATGAATACGGCACTCTAAGAGTTATCTTGAACTATGACGGACAAGGCCCCGCTGCATCTACAATCGCATAAAGGCTGTATTGAAGGAATTATACCAAAATTATAAACTCCTGAACAAATAGAGCTATCCAAAAAAAACTCTGAGCAGGGTCCTACACCTGCAGATCACCAAACTGCCTACCTAAACCTGCGGTATGAACGCAGCCCCCAGAAGGAGGTCAGTACGAAGAATGTACCAAGTATGTGAAACAGTAAGCATCAGAATGAAATCATAACGATCTAAACAAAATAAGAGACATGTATGATAGCCAACCTACGACACAATACTTAAGCGATATATCAAGTCGTGGACGATGCCTCAAAGTCATTACTAAAATATAACCATGGGTCTCACGCCCACAATATCAATCATGCGTGGAATCCTTCCTCACCTGGCGATCCATGATATAATATAACACCAATAGGCATACATGAACACCAAGTCCCACTGTGTCCTAAAATCAGACGCGAAGTAGGAAAATGAACCACCGATCCAACTCAGATCATAAAATCGACGGGAAAGTACGAAAGCCAAATACCAGATCCAACTGCTATCAATCGACGGGGCGAGACGAAAGCTAACTACCAGATCCAACTGCTGCCACGAGATATGGCCGGGCAAGTCAAGCTATCTACCGAGTTCATCAGACCAAAGCGTAATAGCACTGACGGGGGCAAGTACGAAAGCCAACTACCAGATCCATCCTGCGTCAGCCACCGACGGGGGCAAGTACGAAAGCTATCTACCAGATCCATCCTACGTCACTACTCCTCATGGAGGGCTAATCCATGGAAATATCCCACGTGGTCGCATGCCCCGGAATCCCACATCGTATAAGCATGACCATGGGGTAACACAAACAAATCCGGGAATCTAACCCGCCTCCTGGTCACATGCCCCGGAATCCCACATCGTATAAGCATGTCCAAGGAGTAACATAAATAATGGAAGCATACCCGTGGAATCCCACATCACTGTCGGTACGTCCAAGTAAACTTACAACAAGACAGCCGACCCTCCAACCGAGAGTCGCTGCAACGTAATAAAACATAATACTTGCACTCAAAAGCTATCACCAGCACACATAGACAATTCTCAATTAAACAAGACAAAGTACTTATCAAGGCACACATAGAATAATTCTCAATTAAACAAGCCAAAGTACTACGTACGTACATTCTTTTCAAAAGACTCATTTTTATGTAAAACCCCAAGATACTAACACCCGTAGTATTAAGGTGTGTCTATTTTTCAAAGTAAGTTACTACACTTTTAGAAAACTCATTTCAAAGCTTGAAATCAAGTAACCTCAAATTTTCACAATCTAGTCAACTTATGCCCATTAAATAAAAATAGACAACTTTCTTAACCTTCCATAAAGTCGTTATAACCAACTTCCCATAAAGCCGTTATAACCCTTTATGGTTTTAGACATATCCATTCCTTTTATAACCAAGATATACTTTTAAAACCAAGTATCACATACTTACAAAGCAAGTTCTTAACTTTCAAAATACTTCAAGTCTCTTAATATTTAGAAAACAAGTTTTTTCTACTTTTAAACCTCAAGTAAATCACTCCTTTAACTCCCCTAAAGTCATTATAACAACCCTTAGGTTTTGGAACTAAGGCACTAGCAAAAAGGTTTGGAAACCACTTCCTTTTCAAGACTCTATGTACTTTAAGTAAAATACTTTCACTTTTAAGAATCCAAACTTCACTAAGGAAATGGATTATACAACTTACAATTTAAACATCAAAGTACAATCAAGGGAGTACATAGAACGAATTCTATTTTAGGCAATCCAAGTACAACCAAGGAATGGATCATTTAAGGAGTAGAACATACTTTTTTTATCTTAAGGAATCATGCTAGAAGAAGAGGAGATGGTTCACATACCTTTTCGGCTAAATCCACAAGCTAAGCCGAATACGCCGTACGTAGAATTGTCAACCTATAATGGTCACAACATGACTATCAATTTCTAGTCTCTAACGTAGAATAATACTAAGTATACGGTCTCTTATTCTACGGAAAATCGGGCAGCACCTCCTTTGTTTCTACATACTTTTCCACCCTTTTCAAGGCCGAATACAATAACCAAACATGCCACATTTAAGGCTCAACATACCAAACAATCAAAGGGGATTACACGCCTTACAATACGTGTAAAATTCCGCCCCACAATTCATACCAAGTAGTTTAATACTCCAAAAGCCATTTCTCGGCTAACTTAATACAACAACACAAGTCCTTTCCAAATCCAAGTTCTAAGGTCGAACATGTTATATAGTCATAAACAACTTTAACAACTACAATTTCCTTCTTATACAACATGCGACGACTTAAACTAATAATCAACTTGAATTGTAATCTTAAGGCTAAACATGCTAGTTTTTGGATTAGGGTTCCAATAGCCAATATACTTATAAAACTTCATACTAAACGTCTCATGCTTGTTAATATCCATAACTACAATGATAAGTAAACTTAATTGCTAAAACGACAAGATTTATACCTTTATAAGCCCTTAAAATTTCCAAGATTCAAAGTCGCTCCTTAGCAAATTCTTAGCTCCTTTCCTTAGGTTCCAATCAGCTCCAAGCACTCCTTAGAAGCCTATGAAGAACTCATCTTCAAGTTCCAACTTCAAAGTTGAAGAACTCCTTAAGTTTCCGCCTTGCGACTAATACGAAAACGCCGTTTTTCCGAAATCTTTCTATTGAAATATCCTTAAAATACCCTTAGGGACATTGGGTTAAAGTCTTGTGAATAATGGAGAAAAACTACAAAATTTTCTTGTGTGGGAGATGTCAAACCCGAGAGGTACTTAGTGAAGAACAACAATGTGTGAAAAATTCTAAGTGTTAGAAGAGCTTGTCTTGCACTAGCTTAGTATATAAAACACAATGGAGGGTCAATATTGCAACACTTGAGTGACTAGGATGAAGAACACTTGGATAATGGCCAAGTGGACAAGTTGACTTGGTCAACAATCTCAAGCTTTGAAGACTTATCTTCCTTGATGGTAAATGACCATTATAACCTTGCTAAAAACTTCCAAGACCATATGTGGGGGTGCCACGTGTCTCCCTCTCATTCGTCCATAAAATTCCGTAACCTTCGCGGGCCCCACAAAATGTAAAATTCCTCGGGTGGGCCCCACGTGACCAAATCCGTAAAAATAAATTTCCAAAATGTTAATAAGTTCCATACTCTTCAAATAATGAATTTTGAGAATCCAATTCTCAACAACGAACATTTTTCCTTTCCGACGTTCGGAAGATTTTCCGTCGGAAAAACAATTCTTCCTTTCGTACTAATTTCCAAGTCTTGTTTCCTTACGTACATTCTCTTATACATGTCCTGGACTTATGGGGTGTAACAGTTTCTTAGCCATTTCTTACCCCCGCAGATGAGGAGAGCTCGGGCCGATAGTTTTCTGATGTTGAGACAGAACGGGCGGACGGTCCAGGAGTATAACGTAGAGTTTGACTCATTGGCTCGGTACGTCCCCGCTTTGGTGACAGACATGGAGGACAGAGTGCACCGCTATGTCACAGGGCTCGATTATTACTTAGCAGAGGGCTGTTCGGGTGTGGCTCTTCAGCCGGGCTAGGACATTGCCCGCATGCAGGCTTATGCACTTGGGTGTGAGGAACGTAGAGGCCGTCGTATTGACAGATATCAGTAGAAGAGGTCCCGGACAGCAGGTTCCTTTGGTAGTTTTCGAGGCGGACGACCTAAGAAGCAGACTGGATTTGCAACTCAGCCGGTCAGGGCCCCAGGGCTTCGGGCTTCTAGGGGAGCAGGGATTCTACCCGATCGAGACCACCCCCTCTCGGTGTGGCCGATGTGGTAGATCCCATTTCGGGAGTTGTGGTAATACTGTGGGGCCTTGTTACACTTGTGGCCAGCAGGGTCACATTTCGAGGGACTGTCCGATCAGAGGCAGCGCAGAAGGTAGGGTTCAGCCCACAGGGTCATTCGCCGGGTCTTCATCTCCTACGGTTACTCGCCCCGGAGGGCAGGGTGCTCATGGGCCAGCAGGTCGGGCAGAGGTCGTGGCAAGGGTCCTAGTTCCAGCTGTTACACCCCGTATTTACAGGACATATTTTAAGAACGTACGTAAGTACTCACAAGTGTTAAGATTTGAAACTTGTAAAATTTATCGGAATTATGAAATTGTCGGAAAACATATTATTATGACGAATGGGAGGGCGACACATGTCACCCCCCCCCTTAATGATGCCTTGAACGATTTGTGCAAGGGCAAGAGGGTCATTGGACCTTTGTTAGCAAGACAAGTCTTGCAACTTGAAAGCTTGATAATCTTGACTAAGTCAAAGGACCCACAAAGGCTTGATATTTACTAGGAGCTTATCCAAGCCACCCAATTGTTCATATCTTGACCCTCCAATGTGCTATATAATACTACTAGTAGCAAGAGTGAGCTTAACACTTAGCCACATTTTCACAAAATTTGAAGAACTCAAGCATGTTGCTCTCGGGTTCATGTCCAAAGAAAAAGAATTTTTTTTGTTCCTTGTTCATTAAGCCCCACAGTTTAAACCAAGGTTCTTGAGTATATTGTAAGCATGTCTCAATAGAAACATCTCGGAAAAAGATAATTTTCGGGTTAGTCGCAAAGCGAAAACCTAGTTGCTTTCTAGGTTTTGTTTGGAAGTTTGAAAGAAGTTTGTTGGTGTTGTTCTAAGGGTCTCAACTAGCGGATTGAAGCGTATTGAAGAGGCTCTAAGTTGCTAAGAAGCGACTTCGGTTTTGGAGTTGGATTAAGATTCGTTAAGGTATAATCTTGTCCCTTATAAGTGTTACAAGATTATTTATTGTTGTTGTTAGCTTTACTTGTTGCTAGCATGAAGTTGATAGGTTGAAGTTTATAAGTATTATGGATTGCTTGTAGCTTAAATCCGAAATGTTATAAGCCACTTGAAGTTGGATTACTAATTGGTCGTTTATTAGAAATCGTCGCATGTTACTTACTTGAGGATTATTGTAGTTATAATCTATTGCGACTTGATATCATGTTATGCTAACAACTTGGATTGAAATTGATATTGGATAAGAATTGATGTAGTAGTACTTCAAGTTAGCCTATTTGGCCTAGTAAGTTGTATCAAATTGATATCTATTGTGGGGCGGAATTTTACACGTCTAGTAGGCGTGTAATCCCTTATGGTTGATTGCATTGATTGGGCCTTAAATGTGGCGTGTTTGGTTATTGTATTCGGCCTTGAAAAAGGTGGCAAAGTAAGTAGAAACAAAGGAGGTGCTGTCCGATTTTCCGTAGAAATTAGCGACTTGACACTTATAATATTCTACGTTTGAAGTAAGGCTTTAATAGACGTATTGTGAATATTATAGGTTGACATACTACGGCCGGGACTTTGTACTTGGCAAGTGGTTTGACCCGGCGAGGTATGTAGAACTTTTCCTATCTTTTGAGCATGACTAGTTGTACCTATATAGTACGGTAGACGTACAAGACCTTGATATCCTTTACTAGTTTTATGAATAGCCAAGTTGGGTGAGTTAGGAGATTAACTCACTTCTTGAAAGTATTAAGGATGTCTAATGTTTTATTAAAGTTAAGGGACTTGAAGAGTTTTAAAGTATGTGATATTTGTTCCGTTTTAAACGTATAAGTCCCTTGGATAGGAAATTGTATATGGCTAAGGTATAAAGCGAATGTAACGACTTTATGGGGAGTTGGTTATATTTGCTTTATGGAAAGATAAATGACTTAATTTTAATGAAAAGGCAATTTGATTTTTAAGGCATCAATTGCCTAAGGTTTTATAATAAAAAGGAGTCACTTGATTTAGAAACCTAACTTTATTTTTTTTAAGGTATTGTGACTGGTCTTGAAAAGTAATTTTGACTTGATACTACGGTTTATAGTATCTTGGAAGTTCTATATGGAAATGAGTCATTTTTAAAAGATTGGAAGTACGTAGTACTTTGGGTTAAACTCGATTTATTATAACATATTAGTGCCTTAAGTAAACTAAAATGAGAGTGTAGATGAATAAGACTAATAAGAAGTTGTGGATTTCTAACTTGCTTATTTATTGTATATGACCGGTTGAGATAGGGTAAGAGTATAAGTGAGGTAAACCCCAAGACGCTATACCACCTTCTCCGGATAAGAGTATAAATGAGGTAAACCCCAAGACGTTATACCACTGCTTTATTACCTTCTCCGGGTAAGAGTATAAATGAGGTAAACCCCAAGACGTTATACCACCGCCTGGTAAGAGTATAAATGAGGGTAAGAACCCTAAGACGTTATACCACCCGCTTTCTATGGGTTCCTACCCATGATTTGATCGAGTCTCCTATTGTGATGTTATGCGTATTCTCTTGATTTACTCTCATTGTTAGTAAGGCAATCAGATAATCGTAATTTTGTTATCGACATGTCTCCGCTTTGTTTTAAACTTATGTTGTAATTACAGTACTTTCGATTTACATACTTAGTACATATCTGTGCGACCCTTCCCCGGCGCGTTCATGCCTCGGAAAGTGGTAAGGTGGTGGATCCTCATACTTAGGATCACTTATCAGACGTCAGAAGCTCTATTTCTCCGGAGGCTTGTCTCTTTTGGTACAGTCTTTCCCTGATGTTGTAGATTTATGTACATTCAGGGGTATGGCAGGGCCCTGTCCCGCCACAGTTGTTATTCCTAGAGGCCTGTATTCACATATGTGGTTGGGCTGTAAGAACTGATGTTGTACAGTTGTACTTTTGATTATATTATATTATGGAAGGCGGCCTTATCGGCTATCCTGTGATGTGTTATTATTTACACATGTGTTTATGTTGTATATGTTCCGCTGCTATTCTCATATGTATACCTGAACGGGGTGCCCGTAGGCACGATTGCGCCCGGTCGGGTCGTGACAAAAGTGGTATCGAGCGATTAGTCCTGAAAGTGTTTACGCATCGCGTTCAGTAGTCTTGATTATCGGTGTGTTGCGCACCACATCTATAATCAGGAGGCTGCAGGACATTTAGGATTGGTTTCCATTCTTCTCTCTCTGAGATCGTGCAATAGAGTTGTCTTATTAGGTTGAATCCTCTCTGACCTCTTCTTATGAAAGCTTATGCCTCCATGGAAGCGACCAGGCCCGTGGCAAGGCAAAGCGGCAGGAGGCGATAGAGGTACTCGAGGGTTACACGGACTCGTGCACGCACTATGTCCGAGGTAGTAGGCGGTCGGCGAGTTCACCACGCCACAGACAGGAGGAGCCGAGGCGGCGGTAGCTCCAGAGGTTCCTGCAGATCCTCGATTCCACACCGGCCGAGTATAGAGACTACGGGGAGCGGATCCGGTTATTGACCAAGATAGTGGCGGCGGCAAGCGACAGAGAAGGCAGCCCACCCTAGAGCCGACAGTTTGCGGATTAGGGATTTTCTGGGTTGTCATCCACCTGAGTTTTATGGTTCGAGGTCTGAGGAGGATCCGCAGGAGTTTATTCGGTAGCTACTGACCATGCAGTTCTTAGGGCTTGAGAGATGCAGTCCTGTTACACTAGCTTCTTACCGGTTACGCGATATTGCGTTGAACTGGTTTGAGTCGTGGTTGCTTTCGAGAGGTGAGGATGCTCTTCCAGCTGTTTGGGAGGAGTTTACAGAGGCCTTCATGGATCACGTTTTTCCTCCAGAAATGAGGAGGGCCCGCGTAGATAGATTTTTGACCTTGAGGCAGAATGGGAGGACTATCAGGGAGTATAGCCAGGAGTTTGACTCCTTGGCCAGACATGCGCACACTATTGTAGCTGACATGGCGGATAGAGTTCATCGTTATGTGATGGGGCTAGACCGTCATATGATTACTGCATGCTTGGGGGTGGCTCTTCAGCCCGGTATGGACATTGCGAGGATGCAGGCCTATGCGCAGGGGATAGAGGATAGAGAGAGAGATGACCAGATTGAATCAGCCACCAAGAGGCCGACAGGTGGGTCTCAGGGCGATGAGGCGACAACCTCGGCAGACTAGGTCCACTTTCCAGCCAGCACAGAGTGCTCCCTCACGGTTTTCTGGCAGGAGGTCTGCTCAGCCAGGTCATTCAGGAGCAGGTCAGGGCTCCGGGACTTCGGGATTTCAGGGAGGCAGGAACCGTCACCGATCGGGACCACCCACACCTCAGTGTGCTCGATGCGGTAGGTTTCACCAGGGCGAGTGTCGCAGGGCTTCGGGAGCTTGTTACACTTGTGGCCAGCAGGGCCATTTGAGGAGAGATTGTCCGTCTAGAGGCGGCATGGGTGGTACGGTGCAGCCATGTGATCTTTGGTCGGGTCTTCTCCTTCAGGGTTATGCGCCCGAGGCAGTGGTACTCACGACCGAGGCCGTGGTAGAGGTCGTGGTGGTGGTTCGATTAGCGGTCCCCAGAACCGCATATATTCATTAGCCAGCCGCCAGGATCAGGAGGCTTCCCCTGACGTCGTCACAGGTACATTATTGATTTCAGGCTGTGATGTTTATGCTTTGATAGATCCAGGTTCTACCTTGTCCTATGTGTCCCCTCTTATTGCGGGTAGAATCGGGATAGAGCCGGAGTCGATAGAGCCTTTTGAGGTAGCTACGCGATGGGATTCGGTGTTAGCCGAGCGGGTGTACAGAGGTTGTCAGATTCATATACGATCGTCGACTTTACTGACTTGATAGAGTTGGAGATGATTTTGATGTCATTATGGGTATGGATAGTTAGCTTCTTGTTATGCCAACGTTGACTGTAGGGACAAGTTGGTTCGGTTCCAATTTCCTGGCGAGCCAGTTATCGAGTGGAAGGGCAACACAGCGTCGCCGAGGGGTAGGTTTATTTCTTACCTCAAGGCTAGGAAGATGGTGCGAAGCGGTACATCTATCATCCGTTCGTATTTGATACAGAGGCCGAGGTGCAGTTCTTCGCCGCGATGGTTAGGAGTTTCGGATGTGTTCCTGCATGATCTTCCGGTATCCTCTCCCGAGAGGAGATTGAGTTTTGTATTGACACGTTGCCAGACACTCGACCTATTTCCATTCCGCCATACAGGATGGCACCTGCTGAGTTGAGGGAGCTGAAGGACCAGCTGAAAGATTTGCTGGAGAAAGGCTTTATCAGGCCTAGTGTATCTCCCTGGGGAGAGCCGGTTTTGTTTGTGAAGAAGAAGGATGGACGCTGCGTATGTGTGTTGATTACAGGCAGCTGAATAAGGTAACCATTAAGAATAGGTACCCCCTCCCCAGGATTGATAATTTGTTTGACCAACAGGTGTGAGGTGTTTTCAAAGATAGACACCGCGGTCCGTTATCATCAGGTACGAGTTCGAGAGGCAGACATCTCAAAGACTGCATTCAGGACCCGGTATGGGCACTATGAGTTTATGGTTATGTCTTTCGGTTTGACCAACGCTCCAACAGTATTTATGGATTTGATGAACCGGGTGTTCAAGTCATTTTTGGATACATTTGTGATTGTATTCATTGATGACATCCTGGTGTATTCGCGACAGAGCGAGCATGCAGATCACTCGAGGCGGTACTTGGGTTCTCGGAGCCAGCTTATTCGCCAAGTTCTCCAGTGTGAGTTTTGGTTGGCCTCGTGGCATTCCCGGGCATATTATTGGGCTGATGGTGTTCGCGTGGATACGACAAAGATTGAGGCGATAAGTCTTGGCGAGACCTACTACTCCGACCGAGGTGCGCAGCTTTAGGGCTAGCGGTTATTATCGTAGGTTTGTGAGCGCTTGCTTCGATTTCAAAGACCGCTGACTAGCCGACTCGTGGCGCCAAGTTCCAGCCGATGAGGCTTGCGAGAAGGGTTTCGATTCTTTGAAGGAAAGGTTGACTATAGCTCCGTTCTTACTCTTCTGGCGGTTAGACGCACGTGATCTATTGTGATGCCTCGCATAGGCTAGGTGTGTTTTGATGCAAAGACGGCAAGGTCATAGCCTATGCTTCCGGCGAGCCATGGAAGCATGAGAGGAATTACCCTACCCATGACTTATAGTTGGCAGCTTATTCATGCCTCAAGATTTGGAGACATTATTTGTATGGGTTCACGTGGATATTTATCTGCACCACAAGAGTCTCTAGTATATCTTGAGCAGAGGAGCCGAACTTGGCGAGACGGTGGTTAGAGTTGCTGAAAGATTATGATGTTGATATTCTATACCATCTGGGGAAAGCCAACGTAGTTGCTGATGCCTTGAGTCGTAGATCGATGGGGAGCCTGTCAAGGGTACAACCAGAGAGACAGGACATGGTCCACTAGATCCACCAGTTAGCGAGCCTTGGAGTTCGATTGATCGATACCGACGATAGTGGGGTACGGGTTCATGAGGTTGTCGAGTCTTCCATCGTTGATGAGGTGAAAAGGCGACAGTTTGAGGACCCAGTGTTAGTACGGTATCGAGATGCAGCTCTTCGGGAGGAGAATAGTCTATTCGAGGTAGCGCCTGATGGGGTGCTGAGATTTGAGGGCCGGTTGTGTGTTCCCGATGTGACAGGACTTCGTCAGCAGATTCTGGGGGAGGCACACAGTGCTCGTTATTCTATTCATCCGGGGTCGACCAAGATGTACCATGACCTCAGATGTTTGTATTGGTGGGATGGCCTGAAGAGGGATGTGGCAGGTTTTGTTGCACAGTGTCCTAATTGCCAGCAGGTCAAGGTCGAGCACCAGAGGCCCAGTGGATTATTGCAGGCTATTGAGATTCCGACTTGGAAGTGGGAGGTGATCAACATGGACTTTGTTACAGGGTTACCTCGTACTCAGAGGAAGTACGACTCCATTTGGGTTATTGTTGACAGGCTGACGAAATCAGCCCATTTCCTTCCAGTCAGGACGACGTTTTCGGCTGAGGACTATGCCAGATTATACATCAGAGAGATTGTGAGGCTGCACGGTGTCCCTGTGTCGATTATATCTGATAGGGGAGCCCAGTTTACGACTAACTTCTGGAGGTCTTTCCAGAAGGGTTTAGGGACACAGGTGAGTCTCAAGATAAGATTTCATCCTCGCATCGACGGCAGCAGAAGGCATCATCCGCATACACTTGAGGATATGATGCGTGTCTGCGTGATTGATTTCAGGGGTAGCTGGGAGGATCATTTGCCTCTTTTGGAGTTTGCTTACAACAACAACTACCATTCCAGTATACAGATGGCGCCATACGAGGCTTTATATGGGCGGAAATGTAGATCGCCGATTGGTTGGTTCGACGGGCGAGGTACAATTAGTTGGCCCGCACTTGGTTCACAGCCGGATAAGGTGAAGCTTATCCAGAGAGATCATAGCACTCGTAGCCTGGCAGAAATCATACGCGGATAATCGCGTCGGATTTGGAGTTTCGTGCACGATTGGGTCTTCTTGAAGCGTCACCCACGGCGGGTGTGATGAGATTCGGTAAGAAGGGGAAACTCAGCCCAAGGTACATTGGGCCCTATCAGATCGTTCGTCGAGTAGGCAAGGTTGCCTATGAGTTGGATCTGCCATCAAAGTTAGAGGCGGTGCATCCCGTCTTCCATGTTTCTATGTTGCGGAAGTGTATCGGTGATCCAGCGAGAGTTTTCCCTACTAGTGAGGTCCAGTTGACAGGGGTTATCGATGATGAGAGTCCCATAGCGATACTCGATCGCTGTGTCAGCGATGCGGACCAAGGATGTGGCTTCCGTCAAAGTCTTGTGGAGGAATGATAACCGAGAGGAGATGACTTGGGAAGTGGAGAAGGACATGTTGAGGAAGTATCCTCACTTATTCCCTACACCTTCAAGTAATTCGTTTTCCCTTACTTGTCAAGTTTTAATTGAAGCATTTGTTTTGTGTAAATGCTATTATGTGGCCATGTGTGGCAGTATTGGTATGTCGGGGTTGTGTAAGGAAACTATGTCGCTAATTATAAGTTTGACTCCGAAAGAACATTCGGGGATGAATGTTTCTAAGGGGGGAAGAATGTTACACCCCGTATTTACAGGACATATTTTAAGAACGTACGTAAGAACTCACAAGTGTTAAGATTTGAAACTTGTAAAATTTATCGGAATTATGAAATTGTCGGAAAACGTATTATTATGACGAATGGGAGGGCGACACGTGTCACCCCCTTAATGATGCCTTGGACGATTTGTGCAAGGGCAAGAGGGTCATTGGACCTTTGTTAGCAAGACAAGTCTTGCAACTTGAAAGCTTGATAATCTTGACTAAGTCAAAGGACCCACAAAGGCTTGATATTTACTAGGAGCTTATCCAAGCCACCCAATTGTTCATATCTTGACCCTCCAATGTGCTATATAATACTACTAGTAGCAAGAGTGAGCTTAACACTTAGCCAAATTTTCACAAAATTTGAAGAACTCAAGCATGTTGCTCTCGGGTTCATGTCCAAAGAAAAAGAATTTTTTTTGTTCCTTGTTCATTAAGCCCCACAGTTTAAACCAAGGTTCTTGAGTATATTGTAAGCATGTCTCAATAGAAACATCTCAGAAAAAGATAGTTTTCGGGTTAGTCGCAAAGCGAAAACCTAGTTGCTTTCTAGGTTTTGTTTGGAAGTTTGAAAGAAGTTTGTTGGTGTTGTTCTAAGGGTCTCAACTAGCGGATTGAAGCGTCTTGAAGAGGCTCTAAGTTGCTAAGGAGCGACTTCGGTTTTGGAGTTGGATTAAGATTCGTTAAGGTATAATCTTGTCCCTTATAAGTGTTACACGATTATTTAATGTTGTTGTTAGCTTTACTTGTTGCTAGCATGAAGTTGATAGGTTGAAGTTTATAAGTATTATGGATTGCTTGTAGCTTAAATCCGAAATGTTATAAGCCACTTGAAGTTGGATTACTAATTGGTCGTTTATTAGAAATCGTCACATGTTACTTACTTGAGGATTATTGTAGTTATAATCTATTGCGACTTGATATCATGTTATGCTAACAACTTGGATTGAAATGGATATTGGATAAGAATTGATGTAGTAGTACTTCAAGTGTTATACCCCGTAGTTGCAGGGTATGTATGTGAGGACGTACGTACGAGAGTACGGCAAAAATTTTGAAAAGAAAGAAAGATGTGAGTTTTCGACGGAAAAGTTTCCGGTTATTTGTGAAGAAAAAGGTTCGTTAATGGGAATTGGATTCCCAGATTTGGTATTTGGACTTCATAGATTATATTAGAATTTTGAGTTTTTATTTTCGGAAATGGTCACGTGGGGCCCACGGGAGAAATTTACTGATTTTGTAGGGCCCACTTTGTTTTCGAGATTTTGGCCATTGTGGATATTTTTGGAAGACGTTTTTGAGGGCCAATAGGAGGGTGACACGTGTCACCCCGCCAGTGGCTCGCCGAATGACATTTGTGAACAACACCCGGTTAGAGTCGTTTTTCTACGAAACGTTTTACATAACTTGCGGGCGGAAAATTCGGCTATGTCGCTTTGTTTTTTGCGGATTTTTCCAAGAGACGAAACCTTTTGGACCAACGGAGGTGACACTTGTCACCTCATCGACGGATTTGGAGGCGGCTGGTGGGTTGGCTTTGGCCGATTGGCCCCTTGAAGTGTGCCTTGCTTTGTGGCTTGTTTTGTGGAGTGTTTTGTGGAGTGTTTTGTGGATTAGGGTTTAGGGTGCACTTGGCTTAATATTGCCCTTACACTTGCTATACACTTGGAAGGATCTTGGCCCTTGGTTGGCCTTTGGTTTTGCTATAAATACCCCCCTAAGTGTGAAGACTTCATCCATTCCAACAACTTCCAAGTCTTGAAACCCTCTCCTCCCCCTTGTGAGCTCTTAGCCGAGAGCCTTCCCCTCCCCTTTCGTGGCCTTTGGCCGAGGGGTTCCTCCCCTTCAGCTGTGGTCTAGTGGGTACCCCAAATTTAGTTGTTTTCGTATAATACCCTTCCTTGTGGTATTGAAATACTTCTCTAGTATTTTTATAATGCCCAAAATACCTTAGCCTTGTACCTTGTAGTATTCCAAAGATACCTCTTTCGTAGAGTCCTAAATACTACCTTTTGTCCTTTTAGTCTCAAACCGAAACCCTAAGGAAATCTTCATAGTTGGTCAAGTATTTGAGTAGAAGTTGGTTAGAACTTCTAAGGGTTGTTTGGAGCGCACGGAGTAGAGCTAAACCTTGCTCGGGATCGACATTATAACTTGGATAATTTTGGGCTTATCGAGGTAATTATCTTGTCCTCTATTGTAATTGGAAATTACATGTTTGTTAGAATATATAGTTGAAGTATACTATATATGGAACTATACTTAGTATTCGCAATGTCTTTTGACTTAAGCAAGAATAAAGAATCGAATCGAATCAGATTTACATAGGATCAGATTGCAAAGAGACTTGTGTAGTATTGTACACGTCGGTTAGACGTGTAAACCCTGGTTGGCTTGGTAGCGGCTCGATAGAGAGGAGATTTACGCTGCCATGTGTGTGAGGTCGCCAATTTTACGTAGAAAGATAGAACTTGTGTTTTGGGGTTAATAGACGTTTGTGACCTTTATAGGTGAAAGTACTAAGAGTAGCGTATTCTACTCGAGGAGTGGAAAGGGCTAGCAAGGTTGTAGTACTTGGAGCATTTTGCTTATTGTCGATAAATCGCCGCGAGGTATGTGAACCTCTTCCTATCTTTTCTAGCATGATTGTTGTGAACTATGTAGTACGGTAGACGGACATGTGCTAAGTGATTTGGTTGGTTTAAAACATAGGGTGTTATAATAGCTTTATGGGAAGTTAGTTATAACGACCTTATGTAAGTGAAAATGGTTTACTGATGTTAGAAGTTAAGAGACTTGATCTTATAAGATAAGAAACTTAACTTATTTGTTTTAATGTGGATGTTTGTGTGAAACCTCATTCGTGAGTAATGAGTACTTGGTTTTAAGGGGATAATGTTTTATCGATTTCGGGAATCGAATGTGTATCGGCAGCACCACCGCAGCGTTAATAAAGGAAAATGTATTGAATAATGATGTGTTGTACTAAAACCAAGAGAAACCTCCATCCGCATAGAAGCTAAGATGAGACAAAATGATATTACATTTTCTAGATCATGGTCAGCTGTAATAAGATCGTTATAAACAAGAATAAACTACTCACATATATGACATATGTTACTCAATTGTTCTAAAAGGAATCAAGTGATTAAGTTTGGGAACTATGAAACCATTTGAAAATGAGAAGCTTGAGTAATTGAAACTAGGCAAACCGGAACTTAGGAAAAGAATGTTGTTACTTGATTTTGAAAAGGAATGTGGGTTGGTCATTCTAATACTACGTATCGGGTGACTTTTATAAGTAATGGATCTCTTTAAAAGAACTTAACGTATGTAGTACTTTGGGGTTAAAACCCGACTTTGGCATAAAATGAAAGTACTTTGAGTCAGTGAAACTTGCCTATGCTTGTTGTTGTGAAACTTGCCTATGCTTGTTGTTGTGAAACTTGCCTATGCTTGTGATGATAGCCTTTGTGCAAGTGTGGTATTTCGCGGTTACCGCTCTCGATGAGGCGGTCGACTTGTCGAGAACTTACTGACGTCTTTGGCGGTGATGGAGAATTCCACGTATGTTTCCATTTTGATTCTTGTCTTGTTGTTGATGTCACATGGACATGTCTACACCGATGCAGACCCGGCACGCGTTACGCGGTCGGGTTGATTACCCGATATATTGTTATTGTGGTTACATGGACATGTCTACACCGAGGTAGAATTCGGGGCACGCGCGCAGAGTTGATCACCCAAGATATTATTGTTGATGTCACATGGACGCGTGTCTACACCGAGGTAGAATGCAGGGGCACGCGCTGGGCATTGGTATTATTGTTGCATCATGGACATGTCTACACCGATGCAATTCCGGTACGCGCCACGATGCGAACATGATTGATGTTGTGGGCGTGAGACCCATAGTTATATTTGAGTGATGACTTGAGGCGTGAGTCCCCGATCGATATGATCGCTTTTATGTTGTGAATCGTAGTTTGGTTATCATACATGTCTCCCGCTTTATATAGACTAGTATGATTTCATTCTGATTTTTACTGCTTCACATACTGTACTGTTATCGACCTCTTCGGGCCGTTCACGCCGCAGTAGGTACATCGGCCGTGGATCCCCGCCTTAGGATCACGCCAACAGATTGGGAAGCTCCGCTTTTCTGAGGCTTATCTTTTAGTATGTGTTCCCGAGTTGTAGGTTCTTGTACATTCTGTGGTATGGCGGGCCCCGCCGTCATAGTCGTTGTAAATCTTAGGTCAGTAATCGCTGCAAGTGTGGTTGTAAAGGATTAAACTGCTCGTGTTTTATGATATATCTTGAAGGCAACCGCTTTGGTTGCTTTTATTATTATATCTCTTGTTTCATGACTCATGTTTTATTTTCCGCGGTTTTCTCGATGTTGTATCACTAGGGTGCCCGGTAAGGCACGAAGCACCCGGCCCGAACGGTCGTTACAAAAGTGGTATCGTGAGCGCTTAATCTCTGAAAGGTCTCTGCACCGTGTCTAGTAGAGTCTTGATTATCGGTGTCAGTGCACCACATCTATAATCGTGAGGTCGCAGGACATTTAGGAGTGGTTTCCAATCTTCTCATTCCCAGATCGTGCCTTAGAGATGTGTTGTAAGTTGGACCCCTCTGACGTATCTCATTTTTACCAGTTATGCCTCCGCGCAAGACAACCAGAGCCCAGGAGGGCAAGGCGAGAGGTGCCGCTAGTGAGATACTGAGGAGTACGAGGCGCAGCCCGCATAATACCTGAGGTTGTGCTTCAGACGGCGGGTTTTGTGACGCCGCCAGCCCCAGCAGAGGTTAGAGCCGCAGCAATGGCTGCTGAGACCGCAGTACCTGAGCCTCCAGTCCCACAGTCTGGGGCAGAGGAGATGGGTTACAAGGAGATGGCGATTCTTGGCCGCCGTGGTCATGGCCGATATGAGGATAGGCCGGACGCAGCAGCCTGGCCCAAAGAGCACCATGGTTCACCCCGAGCAGATAGTTTGAGGCTACGGACTTCCCGAGTCAGAGCCCGCCAGAGTTTTATGGGTCGAGGCCTGAGGATGATCCGCAGGAGTTCATCCGGCAGTTACAGCGGATCATGAGAGTGATCAAGGCTTCGGAGACCGAGTCGGTGGTCTTAGGTGCGCATCGGCTGCGCGATACCGCAGTCGACTGGTTTGATTCGTGGGAGTTGTCCCGGGGAGAGCATGCGCTCAAAGAAGATGGACGAGTTCTCGAGGCATTCTCACTCACTTGCCTCCGCAGATGAGGGCACGCCGATGACGATTTATGATGCCGAGACGCAGGCGACAGCCGGGAGTACAATGTGAGTTCGACTCATTGGCGGTGACGCCCCAGCTGGTAGCTAGTATGGAGGATCGAGTGCACCGATATGTTACAGTGGCTCGATGATTACATGTCGAGGCATGTTCGGAGTAGCTCTTCACCGGGCATGGACATTGCCCGCACGCAGCTCACGACCGACGCGAGGCACGAGAGGTCGACGAATGACCGATCGCCAGAAGAGGCCGTGACATCGTGGTCTTGGCGACTTTCGAGGCGGACCGATGCAGTATTCCGGGGGCATGCGGCCATGCGGCAGGGTTGATTACCCGATATATTGTTATTGTGGTTACATGGACATGTCTACACCGAGGTAGAATTCCGGGGGCATGTGGCCATGCGGCAGGTTGATCACCCAAAGATATTATTGTTGATGTCACGGACGCGTCTACACCGAGGTAGAATTCCGGCACGCGCATGGGCATTGGTATTATTGTTGCATCATGGACATGTCTACACCGATGCAATTCCGGGGCACGCGCCACGATGCGAACATGATTGATGTTGTGGGCGTGAGACCCATAGTTATATTTGAGTGATGACTTGAGGCGTGAGTCCTCGATCGACATGATCGCTTATGTTGGAATCGTAGTTTGGTTATCATACATGTCTCCCGCTTTATATAGACTAGTATGATTTCATTCTGATTTTTTCGCTTTCACATACTTGGTACTCAGATCGACCTCCTTCTGGCCGCGTCATGCCGCAGTAGAGGTACATCGGCCGTGGATCCTCGCCTTAGGATCTCGGTTCGGCTTTTGGGAAGCTCCGCTTTCTCCGAGGCTTATCTTTTGGTATGTGTTCCCGAGTTGTAGGTTCTTGTACATTCTGTGGTATGGCGGCCCCGTCCGTCATAGTTGTTGTAGATCTTAGAGGTGCAGTAGCTGCCAAGGCGTGGTTTGTAAAAAGGATTAAACTGTTCGTTTTGAAAGAGTTGTATTTATATATGTTATTGGAAGGTAACCGTTGGGTTGGCCTGTTTTATGATCATATATCTTGTTTCTT
This sequence comes from Przewalskia tangutica, assembly GCA_029844215.1. Classification (NCBI taxonomy): domain Eukaryota; kingdom Viridiplantae; phylum Streptophyta; class Magnoliopsida; order Solanales; family Solanaceae; genus Przewalskia; species Przewalskia tangutica. The sequence goes on from CM056733.1 coordinate 43,244,120, forward strand.
GTTTAAAGTTTTATTTTCCGCTGGTTTTCTCTGATGTTGTGTCACTAGGGTGCCCGGGATAAGGCACCAGTAACGGGCCCCGGGACGGGTCGTTACATCAAGTTAGCCGATTTGGCCTAGTAAGTTGTATCAAATTGATATCTATTGTGGGGCGGAATTTTACACGTCTAGTAGGCGTGTAATCCCGTATGGTTGATTGCATTGATTGGGCCTTAAATGTGGCGTGTTTGGTTATTGTATTTGGCCTTGAAAAAGGTGGCAAAGTAAGTAGAAACAAAGGAGGTGCTGTCCGATTTTCCGTAGAAATTAGCGACTTGACAGTTATAATATTCTACGTTTGAAGTAAGGCTTTAATAGACGTATTGTGAATATTATAGGTTGACATACTACGGCCGGGACTTTGTACTTGGCAAGTGGTTTGACCCGGCGAGGTATGTAGAACTTTTCCTATCTTTTGAGCATGACTAGTTATGCGATATAGTACGGTGAGCGACAAGACCTTGATATCCTTTACTAGTTTTATGAATAGCCAAGTTGGGTGAGTTAGGAGATTAACTCACTTCTTGAAAGTATTAAGGATGTCTAATGTTTTATTAAAGTTAAGGGACTTGAAGAGTTTTAAAGTATGTGATACTTGTTCCGTTTTAAACGTATAAGTCCCTTGGATAGGAAATTGTATATGGCTAAGGTATAAAGCGAATGTAACGACTTTATGGGGAGTTGGTTATATTTGCTTTATGGAAAGATAAATGACTTAATTTTAATGAAAAAGCAATTTGATTTTTAAGGCATCAATTGCCTAAGGTTTTATAATAAAAAGGAGTCACTTGATTTAGAAACCTAACTTTATTTTTTTAAGGTATTGTGACTGGTCTTGAAAAGTAATTTTGACTTGATACTACGGTTTATAGTATCTTGGAAGTTCTATATGGAAATGAGTCATTTTTAAAAGATTGGAAGTACGTAGTACTTTGGATTAAACTCCCGGATTTATTATAACATATTAGTGCCTTAAGTAAACTAAAATGAGAGTGTAGATGAATAAGACTAATAAGAAGTTAGGGGGATTTCTAACTTGCTTATTTATTGTATGACGGCCGGTTGAGATAGGGTAAGAGTATAAGTGAGGGGTAAACCCCCAAGACGCTATACCACCTTCTCCAGGATAAGAGTATAAATGAGGGGTAAACCCTCAAGACGTTATACCACCTGCTTTATTACCTTCTCCAGGGTAAGAGTATAAATGAAGGGTAAACCCCCAAGACGTTATACCACCTGCTTCAGGGTAAGAGTATAAATGAGGGGTAAGAACCCTAAGACGTTATACCACATGTTTCTATGGGTGCGCTACCCATGATTTGATCGGGAGTCTCCTATTGTGATGTTGTACATATTCTCTTGATTTACTCTCATTGTTAGTAAGACACTGTGTACTGTAATTTTGTTATCAGACATGTCTCCGGCTTTGTTTTAAACTTATGTTGTAATTATAGTACTTTCCAGTTTTACATACTTAGTATATATTGTGTACTGACCCCCTTCCCTGGGGGCTACGTTCATGCCGCAGGAAAGGGTAAGCATGTGGTGGATCCTCATACTTAGGATCACTTATCAGACGTCAGAAGCTCCATTTCTCCAGAGGCTTGTCTCTTTTGGTACAGTCTTTCCCTGATGTTGTAGATTTATGTACATTCAGGGGTATGGCGGGGCCCCGTCCATACGCTTATTATTCCTAAGTACGTATTCACATATGTGGTTGAAACAGAAGCGATGTTGCTGATTGTACTTTTGATTATATTATATTATGGAAGCGGCCTTATCGGCCAGCTTTGTGATGTGTTATTGTTTACACATGTGTTTATGTTGTATATGTTCCGCTGCTATTCTCTGATGTATACCTGAATGGGGTGCCCAGGTAGGGCACGATCATGCTCCAGGGTGGTCGTGACACCGGGTCCTCGAACCGCATTTATGTCATGTCCGTAAATCGAGGACCGGGGCGTCACCAGATGTCGTCACAGGTACATTATTGGTTTCATGTTGTGACGTATATGCTTTGATAGATCCAGGTTCTACCTTGTCCTATATATCTCCCCATATTGCTGATAGAATAGGGATAGAGCCTGAGTCCATAAAACCTTTTGAGGTGGCTACGACAGGGTGATTCGGTGGTAGCTGAGCGGGTATATAAGGCATGCCCAGTGACTATATACAGTCGTCAGACCCTAGCCGACTTGATAGAGTTGGATATGACGGACTTTGATGTGATTATGGGTATGGATTGGCTAGCTTCTTGCTATGCCAATGTGGACTGTAGAGAAAGATTGGTACGGTTCCAGTTTCCTGGGGAGCCGGTTATCGAGTGGGAGGGGAATACTGCGTCGCCGAGGGGTAGGTTTATTTCTTACCTCAAGGCTAGGAAGATGGTGCAGAAGGGGTATATCTACCATATTGTTCGGGTATTCGATCATCGAGGTCGAGATACCGGACCTTGATCGATTCGGTTGTCAAAGAGTTTCCAGACGTATTTCCAGACGATCTCCCGGGTATCCCTCCTGAGAGGGAGATTGAGTTTTGCATTGATATATCTCCAGACACTCGACCTATATCTATTCCACCATACAGGATGACACCTGCTGAGTTGAGGGAGTTGAAGGACCAGCTGAAGGATTTGCTGGAAAAAGGCTTTATCAGGCCTAGTGTTTCTCCCTGGGGAGCGCCGGTTTTATTTGTAAAGAAGAAGGATGGGACGCTGCGTATGTGTGTTGATTACAGGCAGCTGAATAAGGTGACTATCAAGAATGATACCCTCCCGTGATTGATGATTTGTTTGACCAGTTGCAGGGTGCGAGGTGTTTCTCCAAGATAGACCTGCGGTCTGGTTATCATCAGGTGCGAGTTAGAGAGGTAGATATCCCAAAGACTGCATTCAGGATCCGGTATGGGCACTATGAGTTCAGGGTGATGTCTTTCGGGTTGACCAACGCTCCAGCAGTAATCATGGATTTGATGAACCGGGTGTTCAAGCCATTTTTGGATATGTTCGTTATAGTATTCATTGATGACATCCTGGTTTATTCGCGCACAGAGCATGAACATGCAGATCACTTGAGGACGGTACTTGGGGTCCTCCGGAGCTGGCAGTTGTATGCCAAGTTCTCAAAATGCGAGTTTTGGTTGGCTTCAGTGGCTTTCTTAGGGCATGTTATCGGGGCCGATGGTATTCAAGTTGATACAACAAAGATTGAGGCAGTCAAGACTTGGCCTAGACCTACTACACCGACGAAGGTGCGCAGCTTTTTGGGCCTTGCGGGTTATTATCGGAGGTTTGTGGAGAAGTTTGCTTCCATTTCAGCACCTTTGACTAGGTGACCTGCAGCGGTATGTTCCGGTGGACGGATGCTTGTGAGGAGAGCTTCCTGTTACTGAAGGAGAAATTGACGACCGCCCCAGTTCTTACTCTTCCTGAGGGTTTAGACGGATATGTGGTATATTGTGATACGTCGGGGGTCGGGCTTGGGTGTGTGCTGATGCAGCACGGTAAGGTTATAGCTTACGCATCTCGACAGCTCAAGAAGCATGAGAAGAACTACCCCACACATGACTTAGAGTTGGCAACAATGATTCATGCCTTGAAGATCTGGAGGCATTATTTATATGGAGTTCATGTGGATATTTACACAGACCACAAGAGCCTCCAGTATATCTTCAGCCAGAGGGAGCTGAACTTGCGGCAGAGACGGTGGTTAGAGCTACTTAAGGATTATGATGTCGATATCCTATACCACCCAGGGAAGGCCAATGTAGTTGCAGATGCCCTTAGTCGCAGATCGATAGGTAGTCTGTCAGATGTGCAGCCTGAGATAAGGGGCATGGTCCGCGAGTTACATCAGCTAGCGAGCCTTGGAGTTCGTTTGGTTGGTTCTGATAGTAGTGGGGTTCGGGTTCGAGAGGTTGCCGAGTCTTCCATCGTCGAGGAGGTGAAGAGGCGACAATATGAGGATCCGATTATGACACGGTATCGAGATACGACTCTTCGAGAGGGAAATGGTCCATTTGAGGTAGTACCTGATGGGGTGCTAAGTTACGAGGGTAGATTGTGTACCCGATATTGAAGGACTTCGTCAGCAGGTTCTAGGGGAAGCACACAACGCTCGTTACTCTATTCATCCGGGGTTGACTAAGATGTACCACGACCTCAGATGTATGTATTGGTAGGATGGCCTGAAGAGGGACGTGGCAGAGTTTGTTGCTCAGTGTCCGAATTGTCAGCAGGTCAAGGTGGAGCACCAGAAGCCTGGTGGGTTGTTTCAGATGATAGAGATTCCGATATGGAAGTGGGAGGTGATCAATATGGACTTTATTACAGGGTTACCTCACACTCAGAGGAAGCATGATTCCATCTGGGTTATTGTCGACAGGCTGACGAAATCAGCCCACTTTCTTCCAGTCAGGACGACTTTTTTGGCCGATGATTATGCTAGATTGTATATCAGGGAGATTGTGAGACTGCACGGAGTTCCTATATCGATTATATCAGACAGAGGAGCCCAGTTCACGGCTAACTTCTGGAGGTCTTCCAGAAGGGATTAGGGACACATGTGAGTCTCATTACTGCGTTTCATCCTCAGACCGACGGACAGGCCGAACGTACTATCCAGACACTTGAGGATATGCTGCGGGCCTGTGTTATTGATTTCAGGGGTAGCTGGGAGGATCATTTACCTCTTGTGGAGTTTTCATATAACAACAGCTACCATTCTAGTATCCAGATGGCACCTTATGAGGCCTTATACGGGAGGAAGTGCAGGTCACCGATAGGCTGGTTTGATATGGGAGAAGTTCAGTTAGTCGGGCCGGACTTGATTCAGCAGACGGTGGATAAGGTGAAGCTTATCCAGGCAGTTATTATCGGCTCATTCGGCGAAGTCGATGCGAATGTCGGCGTCGACACTTGGAGTTTGAGATGGGTGATTGGGTCTTCCTGAAGGTATCACCCATGAAGGGTGTGATGAGGTTTGAGAAGAAGGGGAAACTTAGCCCAAGGTACATTGGGCCTTATCAAATTGTCCGTAGGGTAGGCAAGGTTGCCTATGAGTTGGTGTTACACCCCGTATCTTCAGGACATGCTTTAAGAACGTACGTAAGAACTCACAGTGTTAAGATTTGAGACTTGTAAAAATTTATCGGAATTATGGAATTGTCGGAAAGCGTACTATTGTGATGAATGGGAGGGCGACACGTGTCACCCCCCTTAATGATGCCTTGGACGAAATTGGCAAGGGTAAGAGGGTCATTGGACCTTTGTTAGCAAGACAAGTCTTGCAACTTGAAAGCTTGAGAAAGTTGACTTGGTCAAGGACCCACAAAGCTTGATATTTAATAAGACTTCATCCAAACCACCCATTTGGTTACATCTTGACCCTCAATGTCCCTATATAATACTACTAGTAGTGAGATAAGTTCCACACTTAGCCAAAATTACAAAAAAATTGGATGAACAAGCTATGAAGCTCTCGGGTTTGGGGTCCAACAAGGGAGAATTTTTTTTGTTTGTTGTCTAATAATCTTCCCACTTTAAACCAAGGTTCATGAGGGTATTGTAAGTGTATCTCAATAGAAAAATCCCGGAAAAAGAGAGTTTTCGTATTAGTCGCAAAGCGAAAACCTAGTTGCTTTCTAGGTTTTGGATTGGAAGTTTGAAGGAAAGTTGTTGGTATTGTTCTAAGGGTCTCAAGTAGCGGATTTGAGTGTAAATGAGGGGGCTCTAAGTTGCTAAGGAGCGACTTCGATTTGGAGTTGGATTGAGATTCGTGAGGTATAATCTTGTCTCTTAATAGTGTTACAAGATTATATATGTATTGTTGTTGTTAGATTTACATGTTGCTAGCATGAAGTTGATATGTTGAAGTTCATAAGTATTATGGATTGCTTGTAGCTTAAACCCGAAATGTTATATTAGCCACTTGAAGTTGGATTACTAATTGGTCATTTATTAGAAATCGTCGCATGTTACTTACTTGAAGATTATAGTAGTTATAATCGATTGCAACTTGATATCATGTTATGCTAACAATTTGGATTGAAATGGAAATTGGATAAGAATTAGTATTGTGGTACTCAATATGGCCGAAATTGGACTAGTAGTTGTGTTAGTTTGATATCTTTTGTGGGGCGGAATTTTACACGTCTAATAGGCGTGTAATCCCCTATTGTTGATTGCATTGTTTGGGCATTAAATGTGGCGTGTTTGGTTATTGTATTCGGCCTTGAAAAAAGGTGGCAAAGTTAGTAGAAACAAAGGAAGTGTTGTCCGATTTTCCTTAGAATTTAGTGACTTAGCACTTAGAATATTCTACGTTTGAAGTAAGAGATTAATGGACGTATTGTGGCCATTATAGGTTGAAGTACTAAGTATAGCGTATCCTACTTGAAGGATGGAATAGCTATCAAGGTTGAAGTACTTTGGAGCATTTTGCTACTTGTCGATAATCGTCGCAAGGTATGTGAACCTCTTCCTTCATTTGGCATGATTCTATGTATGGAATATACCTGTGGTATCATTTCATGTTTCCTTCTACTCTTAGAAGTTAAGAGGTAGTTGTGTGATTTACTCTATGTAGAACTTTTCCTATCCTTTGAGCATGACTAGTTGCACGTATGTAGTACGGTAGACGTACAACACCTTGATATCCTTTACTAGTTTTATGAATAGCCAAGTCGGGTGAGTTAGGAGATTAACTCACTTCTTTGAAATTATTAAGGATGTCTAACGTTTTATTAAAGTTAAGGGACTTGAAGAGTTTTGAAGTATGTGATACTTGTTCCGTTTTAAACGTATAAGTCCCTTGGATAGGAAATTGTATTTGGCTAAGGCATAAAGTGAATATAACGACTTTATGGGGAGTTGGTTATATTTGCTTTATGGAAAGATAAATGACTTGATTTTAGTGAAAAGGCAACTTGATTTTAAGGCATCAATTGCCTAAGGTTTTATAATAAAAGGAGTCACTTGAGTTCTAAAGGTTAAGAGACTAATTGTATTTTTGAAAGTTAAGAGAATTGATTTGAAAGTATATAATACTTGGTTTCAAAAAGTAGAAGTCTCTTGGTTATAAAAAGGAATGAGTTGGTCTAAAACCATAAAGGGTTATAACGGCTTTATGGGAAGTTGGTTATAACGGCTTTATGGAAGGTTAAGAGAATGGTTTTCTCTAATAATGTAAGCAAAGAAAAATGATTTGAAATAAAGAAGGGCAAATTGTTTTAAAGGTACCAATTGCTTAAGGTTTTTAACAAAGAAGTCACTTGATTTAGAAGCTGGTAAATGTATTTCTAAAAAGGTATTGTGACTTGTCTTGAAAGGTGGATAGGACTTGATACTATAGTTGTTAGTATCTGGGAAGTTTTATTTGAAAAAGAGTCTTTCTAAATGAGTAGAGGTGCGTAGTACGTTGGGTTAAATTCCCGGGTTTTATATGACATTATCGTCCCGAAACGGGCGGGCAAAGATACCTTACGAGCGCACTATATGACATTATCGCCCCGAAACGGGCGGGCAAGATACCTTACGCGCACTATATGACATTATCGTCCCGAGAAATGGGCCGGCAAGATACCTTACGCGAACTATATGACATTATCGCCCCGAAACGGGCGAGCAAGATACCTTACGCGCACTATATGACATTATCGCCGAAACGGGCCGGCAATATAACTTACGCGCACTATATGATATTATCGTCCCGAGAAATGGGCGGCAAGATACCTTTACGCGCAACTATATGACATTATCGCCCCGAGAAATGGCCGGCAAGATACCTTTACGGCGCACTATATGACATTATCGTCCCGAAATGGGCGGCAATATACCTTACGCGCGAACTATATGACATTATCGTCCCATAACGGGCGGGCAAGATACCTTTACGCGCACTATATGACATTATCGCCCCGAAATGGGCCGCAAGATACCTTCTGCGCGCACTATATGACATTATCGCCCCGAAACGGTCGGCAAAGATACATTTACGCGGACTATATGACATTATCGCCCCGAAACGGGCGGACAAAGATACCTTTACGCGCACTATATGACATTATCGTCCCGAAACGGGCCGGCAAGATACTGTACGGGCGACTATGTGACCTTATCGCGTCCCAGTTGGGCAAGATATAGCGTCCTCGTAAAGGCGGAGTAGGTTATGTAAGGTAAGTAAGTTATATGGTAGTGAACTTGATGATTTTCCGAAGTAAGTACATGAGAAAGTGACTATAACTTTTATTGAGAACTGGGAAAAGATAATAAGGTACGATTAAGTTCACGTGATGGTAATGACATGGTAGGTTCAGGTATTTACCCTTTTTATACTTACCCCTGTCATGCATTTATAGAGATATGTTTTGTTTAATGTACCTTATTTCCGTTCCATATTAAATTTTTGTTATCGACCCCCTTGAAGCTGCGTTCATGCCCGCAGTATTAGGTGCACAGTTGGTGATCCTCGCTCTTAGGATCTCGGTTGATTTTGGGAAAAAGCTCCATTTGCTCGGAGGCTTATCTCTTGTGCAGTTTCCACGAGGTTGTAGATTCATGTATATTCAGGGTATGGCGGGGCCCCTGTCCATACGATTGTTATGTTAAAACTCTTAGAGGTCTGTAGTCACATATTGTGGGTCAGTTTGTAAAGGGAAGGAGGCAACTGCTTCGGTTGTTTATATATGTCCAGGAAGGTAGCCCTATCGGCTATCCTGTTGTTTTATTTCTGTTGTTTTATTTTATAAGTTTCATGTATGTTCATTGATTATCTCGATGTATACTGTAGGTGCCTGTGTAGGGCACGATCGCGAGCAGGGTGGTCGTGACAAAAGTGGTATCGAAGCGATTAGTCCTCGGAAAGTGTCTACAGACCGTGTCTAGTAGAGTCTTGATTATCGGTGTGTTGTGTACCACATCTATAATCAGGAGGCTGCAATACATTTAGGATTGGTTTCCATTCTTCTCTCTTTGAGATCGTGCAGTAGAGCTGTCCTAGTAGGTTGAATCCTCTCTGACCCCTTCTTATGTGATTATGCCTCGCGGAAGCGACCAGGGCCTGAAGGGCAAAGCGGCAGCGAGGCGCTAGTGGTGCAGAAGGGTTACGGGACTCGAGCACGAACTATGCGAGGTAGTAGACAGATCGGCAAACTCACCACGCGGCGGTATTAGAGGAAGGAGAGCGGCGGTAGCTCCAGAGGATTCGTGCACCGAGCCTCGATTCGCGGCCTGTGAGCCGAGTATAGAGACTACGGGAAGCAGATCGGTTATTGACGATATAGTAGCGAGCGGCCGACAGGAGCGGCGGCTAACCCTAGAGTGGCGGTTTGCGGATCCGAGATTTTCGGGCCGTCATCCGCGAAGTTTTATGGTTAGTGTCCGAGGAGGATCGCGAGAGTTCATTCGGCAGCTACAACGGACTATGCAGGTTCTTAGGGCTTCAGAGACTTAGTCGGTTATGCTAGCCTCTTACCGGTTACGTGATATTGCGTTGAACTGGTTTGAGTCATGGGTGCTGACGAGAGGGGATGATGCTCTTCTAGCTGTTTGGGAGAAGTTCACAGAGGCCTTTATGGATCACTTTTTACCTCCTGAGATGAGGATGGCCCGCGTAGATAGATTTTTGACCTTGAGGCAGAATGAGAGGACTATCAGGGAGTATAGCACAGGTTTGACTCCTTGGCGACACGCACACCATTGTAGCTGACATGGCGGATAGAGTTCATCGTTATGTGATGGGGCTAGACCGTCATATGATTACTGCATGCTTGGGGGTGGCTCTTCAGCCCGGTATGGACATTTCTAGGATGCAGGCCTATGCGCAGGGGATAGAGGATAGAGAGAGGGAGGATCAGATTGACTCGAGCCGGCCAAGAGGCAGACAACGAGGTCTCGGGGCGATTCTCGGCGTGACAACCTCGGCGGCAGACTATGTCTACATTGCGGCCAGACCGAGTGCTCCTCCACGATTTTCCGACGGAGGTTTTACAACCGGGAATGCAGGTCGGTCAGTCTCTAGAGCAGTCGCCGGGAGATGGGGTTCCGATCGATCGAGGCCACTCTGCCTCAACGCCTGATGTGGTAGGTTACATTACGGGTATGTCGCGCGTGCGGTGCTTGTTTTCTTGTGGTCGTCTAGGCCATATGTTAAGAGAGTGTCCTTATAGAGGTCTGGTGGGACAACACCGTCTCATCGGATCGATTCATGGTTCTTCGCCTTGATAGCTAGGCGGGAGGTTCATACTGGCAGTCGTGTCGAGAGGTCGTGGTAGAGTTCCCGATTTTAGCGGTCCTTTGAACCGCCTATATGATTTCGTATGTCTTTGGCCCTTTAGAAACTTGTATGCATGATAAAGTTGTGGTATGTTTAAGTGTCATGAACAGATTATATTGAGACTGTGTATAAGTTAGAAGGAGTTGGAAGTACGAAAAGATAATCCCTTTTTGGGCTTATGATGGACAGATATGCGTGTGCGAGGTATTAGGGCCATGTGTGGCATTGTTGGTATGTCGGGGTTGTGAAAGGAAACTATGTCGCTAATTATAAGTTTGACTCCGAAAGAACATTCGGGGACGAATGTTTCTAAGGGGGGAAGAATGTTACACCGTATCTTCGTGACATGCTTTGAGCGTACGTAAGAACTCACAGTGTTAAGATTTGAGACTTGTAAAAATATATCGGAATTATGGAATTGTCGGAAAGCGTACTATTGTGACGAATGGGAGGGCGACACGTGTCACCCCCCTTAATGATGCCTTGGACGAAATTGGCAAGGGCAAGAGGGTCATTGGACCTTTGTTAGCAAGACAAGTCTTGCAACTTGAAAGCTTGAGAAAGTTGACTTGGTCAAGGACCCACAAAGCTTGATATTTAATAAAACTTCATCCAAACCACCCATTTGGTTACATCTTGACCCTCCATGTCCCTATATAATACTACTAGTAGTGAGACAAGTTCCACACTTAGCCAAAATTACAAAAAAATTGGATGAACAAGCTATGAAGCTCTCGGGTTTGGGGTCCAACAAGGGAGAATTTTTTTTGTTTGTTGTCTAATAATCTTCCCACTTTAAACCAAGGTTCATGAGGGTATTGTCAGTGTATCTCAATAGAAAAATCCCGGAAAAAGAGAGTTTTCGTATTAGTCGTAAAGCGAAAACCTAGTTGCTTTCTAGGTTTTGGATTGGAAGTTTGAAGGAAAGTTGTTGGTATTGTTCTAAGGGTCTCAAGTAGAGGATTGGAGTGTAAAGGAGGGGGCTCTAAGTTGCTAAGGAGCGACTTCAGATTTGGAGTTGGATTGAGATTCGTGAGGTATAATCTTGTCTCTTAATAGTGTTACAAGATTATATATGTATTGTTGTTGTTAGCTTTACATGTTGCTAGCATGAAGTTGATATGTTGAAGTTCATAAGTATTATGGATTGCTTGTAGCTTAAACCCGAAATGTTATATTAGCCACTTGAAGTTGGATTACTAATTGGTTATTTATTAGAAATCGTCGCATGTTACTTACTTGGAGATTATAGTAGTTATAATCGATTGCAACTTGATATCATGTTATGCTAACAATTTGGATTGAAATGGAAATTGGATAAGAATTAGTATTGTGGTACTCAATATGGCCGAAATTGGACTAGTAGTTGTGTTAGTTTGATATCTTTTGTGGGGCGGAATTTTACACGTCTAATAGGAGTGTAATCCTCTATTGTTGATTGCATTGTTTGGGCCTTAAATGTGGCGTGTTTGGTTATTGTATTCGGCCTTGAAAAAGGTGGCAAAGTTAGTAGAAACAAAGGAAGTGCTGTCCGATTTTCCGTAGAATTTAGTGACTTAGCACTTAGAATATTCTACGTTTGAAGTAAGAGATTAATGGACGTATTGTGGCCATTATAGGTTGAAGTACTAAGTATATCGTATCCTACTTGAAGGATGGAATAGCTATCAAGGTTGAAGTACTTTGGAGCATTTTGCTACTTGTCGATAATCATCGCAAGGTATGTGAACCTCTTCCTTCCTTTGGCATGATTCTATGTATGGAATATACATGTGGTATCATTTCATGTTTCCTTCTACTCTTAGAAGTTAAGAGGTAGTTGTCTGATTTACTCTATGTAGAACTTTTCCTATCTTTTGAGCATGACTAGTTGCATGTATGTAGTACGGTAGACGTACAACACCTTGATATCCTTTACTAGTTTTATAAATAGCCAAGTCGGGTGAGTTAGGAGATTAACTCACTTCTTTGAAAGTATTAAGGATGTCTAACATTTTATTAAAGTTAAGGGACTTGAAGAGTTTTGAAGTATGTGATACTTGTTCTGTTTTAAACCTATAAGTCCCTTGGATAGGAAATTGTATTTGGCTAAGGCATAAGGTGAATATAACGACTTTATGGGGAGTTGGTTATATTTGCTTTATGGAAAGATAAATGACTTGATTTTAGTGAAAAGGCAACTTGATTTTAAGGCATCAATTGCCTAAGGTTTTATAATAAAATGAGTCACTTGAGTTCTAAAGGTTAAGAGACTAATTGTATTTTTGAAAGTTAAGAGAATTGATTTGAAAGTATATAATACTTGGTTTCAAAAAGTAGAAGTCTCTTGGTTATAAAAAGGAATGAGTTGGTCTAAAACCATAAAGGGTTATAACGGCTTTATGGGAAGTTGGTTATAACGGCTTTATGGAAGGTTAAGAGAATGGTTTTCTCTAATAATGTAAGCAAAGAAATGATTTGAAATAAAGAAGGGCAAATTGTTTTAAAGGTACCAATTGCTTAAGGTTTTTAACAAAGAAGTCACTTGATTTAGAAGCCGGTAAATGTATTTCTAAAAAGGTATTGTGACTTGTCTTGAAAGGTGGATAGGACTTGATACTATAGTTGTTAGTATCTGGGAAGTTTTATTTGAAAAAGAGTCTTTCTAAAGGAGTAGAGGTGCGTAGTACGTTGGGTTAAATTCCCGGGTTTTATATGACTTTATCGTCCCAGAAATGGGCCGGGAAGTATACCTTTACGGGCAGACTATATGATATTATCGTCCCAGAAATGGGCCGGGCAGTATACCTTTACGGGCAGACTATATGACATTATCGTCCCAGAAATGGGCGGGCAAAGATACCTTCGCGCACTATATGACATTATCGTCCCGTAAATTGGCGGGCATTATACCTGCACGCGCACTATATGACATTATCGTCCCGAAACGGGCGGGCGATACCTTTACGCAGACTATATGACATTATCGTCCCGAAACGGGCGGGCAAGATACCTTTACGCGCACTATATGACATTATCGTCCCGAAATGGGCGGGCAAGATACCTACGGGCGAACTATATGACATTATCGTCCGAGAAATGGGTCGGGCAAGATACCTTACGGATGCACTATATGACATTATCATCGAGAAATGGGCGGGCGATACCTTACAGGCGGACTATATGACATTATCGTCCCGAGAAATGGGCCGGCAAGATACCTTTATGGGAAGACTATATGACATTATCGTCCCAGAAATGGGCCGGGCAGTATACCTGTATGGGCAGACTATGTGACCTTATCGCGTCCCAGATTGGGCCGGGCAGTATAGGCGTCCCTCCATAAAGGGCCGGAGTAGGTTATGTAAGGTAAGTAAGTTATATGGTAGTGAACTTGATGATTTTCCGAAGTAAGTAGTGAGAAAGTGACTATAACTTTTATTGAGAACTGGAAAAGATAATAAGGTACGATTAAGTTCACGTGATGGTAATGACATGGTAGGTTCAGGTATTTACCCTTTTTATACTTACCCATGTCATGCATTTATACATATATGTTTTGTTTAATGTACCTTATTTCTGTTCCATATTAAATTTTTGTTATCGACCGCCCTTGAAGTGCGTTCATGCCCGCAGGTATTAGGTGCACAGGTTGGTGATCCTTGCTCTTAGGATCTCGGTTCAGTTTTTGGGAAAAAGCTCCATTTGCTCCGGAGGCTTATTGTTATACCCTGTATTTCCATAGTATGTACGTGAGGGCGTACGTATTATAATTTAAGCCTTAAGGATTGGCTAGTTTCGAAAATTGTACACAACACCCGATTAGAGTCGTTTTTAAATGAAGCGTTTCCATTGACTTTCGTAGGGAAAATTCCGGCTATGTCATTAATAATTTTTGCGGATTTTTCCGAGAGACGAAACATTTTGGACCAACGAGAGGGCGACACTTGTCACCCTCTAATTGAAAGGAGTGGACGGCAACAATGGGCTAGGTTGGACGATTTTTGTGCCTTTCCCTTGGTCAAGGGTTAGGTAGGATATTTTTGTGGTAGATGGATAAGGTAGCACATGGCTAAATCTTGGCCTTACACTTGCTATGCACTTGTCTTCATCTTGGCCATTGATTGCCTTCACTTGACCTATAAATACCCCTAGTTGAAGACATTCTTCATCCTAAACTTGAGCAATCTATCTAAGTCTCAAACTACTCCCTCCTCTTGAGTTTGGTCCCACACCCCTCCCCTTTGGCCGAGCTCCCCCTTTGTAGTGGTTAGCCGTGGGGTACCCCCCCCTAGCCTAGTTGTCTCGTATAAATACCCCCCCTTTGTGGTATAGAAATACTCTTCAAGTATTGTTATAATGCCCAAAATACTTTAGCTAAATACCTTGTAGTACTTTCCAAAGTACCCTTTTTACGAAATCCCGGAAAATACTATTATACTTCCCTTTACCCACAAAATGAAGCCCTAAGTAAATCTTCACACGTAGTTGAAGTTATAAGTAGAAGTTGTGTAGAACTTCTAAGGGTTGTTTGGAGCGGGTTGGAGCGCGCGGAGTAGGAGCTAAACCTTGCTCAGGATCGACATATAAACTCGGATAATTTTGGGCTTATCGAGGTAAATATCTTGTCCCCCTATTGTAATTGGAAATTACATGTTTGTTAGAATATATAGTTGAAGTATACTATATATAGAATGAAATTGATTAGAACTAAGCGTAGTTCTTCGGCAATGTCTTTTGACTTAAGCCTGAATAAGAATTGAACAGTAATCACATAGAAGGGTATTAAAGAAGAATCGAATTAGACATAGATCAGTATTACTGATAGACTTGTGTAGCATTACTGTGTAGTAGAATTGTACACATCCGGTTAGACGTGTTAACCCCCGGTTGGCTTGGTAGCCGGCCTCGATAGAGGAGGAGATTTACGCTGTCATGTGTGGGGAGAGTCGCGAATGTTCTGTAGAATTTGGAACGATGAGATCTAGATGTTAATAAGTGCCTTGTGGCCTTATAGGTTGAAGTACTACGTGTGGTGCGATCTACGTGGCTTAAGGAGTAAGCGGTTTGAAGTACTTGAGCGTGTTGCTATTAGTCGGTACTCGTCGCGAGGTATGTGAACCTCTTCCTATCTTTTCTAGCATGATATGGGTGAACTATGTAGTACGGTGAGCGCATGTGTTAAATGTATTTGATTGGTTTAAAACATAAAGTGTTATAACGGCTTTATGGGAAGTTGGTTATAATGACTTTATGTAGGTAAGAAAATGCCGATGGTTTTGAAAGGTAACCGATTTGACTTATAACCGATTTGATGTGTGATAATAAGGAACTTGAAGTGTGTCAAAAGTTAAGAAACCATTTTGGAAGAAGAATAACACTTGGTTTGAAAAGGTTTTAAAAAGAGTTATACTAGCTTTATGGGGAGTTAGGTATAACGTCTTAAGAGAGGTAAAGAAAATGGTTTACTGGTTTTAGAAGTTAAGAGACTTGATCTTATAAGATAAGAGACTTAACTTAATTAAATTAAATTAATATGAATTTTGTGTGAAACCTCATTCGTGAGTAATGAGTACTTGGTTTTTGAAAGGAATAATGTTTTACTGATTTCGGAAATCAGAATGTGTATCGACAAACCACTGCAGCGTTAATAAAGGAAAATGTATTGAATAATTAAGAATTATTAAAACCAGTAGAAACCTCCATCTGCATAGAAGCTAAGATGAGACAAAATGATATTACATTTTCTAGATCATGGCTGCTTAATAAGATTGATTATAAACAAGAATAACCTACTCACATATAAGACATATGTTTCTCAAAACGTTTAAAGGAGAATTATGTTTTAAAGGATTAAAACTAGAAACTACGAAACCTTTTCTAAAATGAGAAACTTGAGCATTTGGAATTAGGCAAACTTGAACGTTTGGAAAATAAGGTTGTTACTTGATTTTACAAAGGAAAGCATTTTGGTTTACTTAAAAGATATAAGTCACTCATTTTTTTATATACTACGGGTATCGGGTGACTTTTATAAAAGGGAATGGATCTTTAAAAGGAACTTAACTTACGTAGTACTTTAGGGTTAAAACCCGGACTTTGGCATAAAAATGAAAGTACCTTGAGTTGTGTAACTTGCCTATACTTGTTGTTGTGTAACTTGCCTATGCTTGTGTTGTGTAACTTGCCTATGCTTGTTGTTGTGTAACTTGCTTATGCTTGTGATGATAGCCTTGGTTGTGCAAGAATTGTGTTCTATTTAACCGCGTCTCTCAATGGAGTGCCGGTTGACTTGTTGAGACTTACTTGGGCGTCTGGCGGTGACGGAAAAATTCCACGGGTATGCCCCTGTTGATAGTATTATTCCATGGACTAGCTCTCCATGAGGTTTTCTTACTGTTCGGCCTTGGTACCCGGTGGTCGGCTTTCGTACTTGCCGTCATGGCTGATTCGGCCTTGGTACCCGGTAGTTAGCCCTCGCACTTGCCCCGTTCAGTGTAGTGACGAAGTCTCGTGATACGGCCTTGGTACCTGGTGGTCAGCCCTCGTACTTGCCCCGGTCAGCTACGTGACCGGCCTTGGTATCTGGTAGTCGGCTCTCGCACTTGCCCCGTGTCAGCTTCGAGTTTTTGGTTGCATTATATTATTGGTACGGTCGGATCTGGTAGTTATACTTGTCCTGTACGGTTTTATGACACAGTGGGACTCGTGTTCATGTATACTCCTTGGTATTGTTATATCATAAAGCGCCGGTGAGGAAGAAATTCCACGCACAGTGATAATTTGGAGGCGTGAGTCACGACTTGATGTAATCGCTTTATTTTATGTTATGTCTTGTAGTTTGGTCATCATACATGTCTCTGCTTTATATATACTTTTATGATTTCATTTACTGTATTCTGATTTCACATACTTGGTACTGTTATCGACCTCCTTGGGGCCGCGTTCACGCCGCAGTAGAGTACATCGGCCGTGGATCCTCGCCTTGGATCACATTCTGCGTGTTGGAAAGCTCCGTTCCTTGGAGGCTTATCTTTGGTGGGTTTCCACGAGTTGTAGTCTCTTGTACATTCGGGGTATGGCGGGGCCTGTCGTTATTGTTGTTGTAAATCTTAGAGTGCATGCTTTGTTGTGGGAAGGGTTTTGTAAAAGGATAAGCGTTCGGGTTTTTATGTATATATCCGAAGGCAAGCTGTTTTGGTTGCTGTTTATCTATCATGTCTCTCATTTCATGTTTAAGGTTTTTATTTCCGCTGGTTTTCTCGATGTTGTATCACTAGGGTGCCCGGGTAAGGCACGATCACGGGCAGGTTCGGTCTTGACAAAGTGGTATCGAAGCGATTAGTCCTCGGAAAGTGTCTGCACCGTGTCTAGTAAGTCTTGATTATCGATGTGTTGTGCACCACATCTATAATCGTGGAGGCTGCAGACATTTAGGATTGGTTTCCATTCTTCTCATTACGAGATCGTGCCTTAGAGCCGTGTGATAAGATCGACCCTCCGACATACTTCGTTTTTACGATTATGCCTCGCGTAAGGCAACCCGGCCGTGAAGGGCAAGGCGTGAAGGAGGCTGCGAGTAAAGCGTGGCGAGACCACGATACACGAGCCTCGGTCCGCGATGCAGGCGAGAGAGATGAGTCACGCGAGTGGGCCCGATTAATGGCGAGGTTGTGGCGGACTTGAGATAGGTGACGCAGCCAGTGATTCGATGCACGATGCCGTTCACCCTAGATCGGATAGTTCGAGGCTACGGGATTTTACGAGTTGTAAACCGCGAGTTTTATGGGTCGATGCACGAGGATGATCCGCATGAGTTCATCAAGCGATTCTGACGGATCATGAGTAATCAGGGCATCGGAGACCGAGTCGGTGGTCCTAGTTCCACATCACCGCGTGATACCGCAATGATCGGTTTGATTCGCGAGCTGTCGGGAGAGAATGCACTTCCACTATATGGGACGAGTTCTCGAGGCATTCCGCACATTTCTTGCCTCGCGGATGAGAGGGCTCGAGCGTGATTTTTGGTGTTGCGGCGAGCGGGCGTGCGGTTGGAGTACAATGTGAGTTCGACTCATTGGCGGTCGTCCGCGTTGGTAGCTAGTATGGAGGATCGAGTGCACCGATATGTTCTGGCTCGATGATCACCTGGCGAAGTTGTTCGGTGTAGCTCTTCACCGCATGGACATTGCCGCACGCAGCTTATGCATTGGGATGTGAGGAGAGGATAAATCGGCGGAATGACCAAGGTCGGCGAAGAGGCGAGCAGCAGGTCCTTTGGTGACTTTCGAGGCGGACCGCCAAAGAAGCGAGCGATTATGCGCCCCGCCAAGATCTGAGTGGTCCTCCACAGCGCCGGGACGCCGAGATATTCGAGGTAGGTCGGGGCTCCTGTGTTTCAGATTTTCGGGAAGCGAGTGCTCACGGATAAGTTGCCCTTGTCTCAGTGTGGCGTTGTGGAAAACTTCATAAAGAGAGTGTCGCATCGACTCGGGAGATTGTTATTCTTGCGGCAACAGGCCATCGGCAAAAGCTGTCCGACTGCGGGTAGCACGGGTAGGATAGCATGGACTACTAGAGCGATTGCGGGTTCTTCACCTTCCATACCAGCAGGATGTTCGTACCGTGAGCCCGGTAGAGGTCGCGGTGGGAGTTCCCAGTTTTAGCGGTCCTTTGAACCGCCTATTTTCAGGTATATCCTTAACCCTCTAGAGACTTATATGTATTGATGTTGATGATGTGTTTAGTGTTATGTTCGGATAGCTTTGTGCTAAAATGTGATTCAGAAACCTGGTTAGTGTAAAAGGGTAAGCCTGGGGATGAGAAAGTGTGAACCTTAGAATTTTACAGTTGAGACCTTAGATGTAAGGCCATCTTGAGTACAAGATTTTTGCGAGTGATCCTTGTCAGAGTGCATGTTATGCCTAGAATGTATTGTGTGATAAGTCCCTGGGTTGGGTAAATGAAAGTGGTAGCTTTCATGATGTGTTTTAGCTAGATTGTTCCGGTGTCGGAGCAAGAGTTGGCGCGATAGTGGGTCGGGTTGGGGCCGTGTTGCGGGCCAACCCGCGGCTTTGTTCGAGGTGGGGTCAGCTGGGTGGTCGCCGGTGGCGAGTCACGAGGTGCTAGGCCCAGTTTAGATGACCATCGTATGAGTTCGTGGATACGCTCAACGAGAATCGGTTCGTGAAGGCCGATAATGGCCTTAGAGGAGATCGAGGCTAGTAAGATGATCAAGTTTGGAGTAGTGACTCCAAAGTTTTGGAAAGCGAAGTATGATGCGTCTAGAAAGAGTTCGAGTGTTCGAGAAGTACAACGAGATAGGGGAGAAGTGAGCGTGTGTGATCGTTTCTTTTGAGAAATGAAGGTGCGAAGAGATTATATTTTTAGACCTTGGTGGGGACTTTTGAGGTAAACAGGTGATTCCTCGTTGGCTTGGATTTGGGTTTTCGCGCATGTTATTTTTGTGGCGGGTGTGGCATGTTTGGTTTCGTAAGTATAGTAGTGAAGGCTATACCGCGACGTGTTTGTTTTGAGATCGAGAAGGAACATTCGACGAATGTTTCTAAGGAAGAATGTTATACCGTATTTCCAGAGTATGTACGTGAGGGCGTACGTATTATAATTTAAGCCTTAAGGATTGGCTAGTTTCGAAAATTGTACACAACACCCGATTAGAGTCGTTTTTCGACGAAACGTTTTCACAGCTTTCGTAGGGAAAATTCGGCTATGTCATTAATAATTTTTGCGGATTTTTAGAGAGGCGAAACATTTTGGACCAACGAGAGGCGAAACTTGTCACCCTCTAATTGGAAGGAGTGGACGGCAACAATGGGCTAGGTTGGACGATTTTTGTGCCTTTCCTTGGTCGAGGTTAGGTAGGATATTTTTGTGGTAGATGGATAAGGTAGCACATGGCTAAATCTTGGCCTTACACTTGCTATGCACTTGTCTTCATCTTGGCCATTGATTGGCCTTCACTGACCTATAAATACCCCTCTAGTTGAAGACATTCTTCATCCTAAACTTGAGCAATCTATCTAAGTCTCAAACTACTCCTCCTCTTGAGTTTCGTCCACACCCCTCCCCTTTGGCGAGAGCTCCCCCTCCTTTGTAGTGGTTAGCCGTGGGGTACCCCCCCCCTAGCCTAGTTGTCTCGGATAAATACCCCCCTTTGTGGTATAGAAATACTCTTCAAGTATTGTTATAATGCCCAAAATACTGTAGCTAAATACCTGGTAGTACTTTCCAAAGTACCACTTTACGAAATCGGAAAATACTATTATACTTCCCTTTAGCCACAAACGAAGCCCTAAGTAAATCTTCACCCGTAGTTGAAGTTATAAGTAGAAGTTGTGTAGAACTTCTAAGGGTTGTTTGGAGCGGGTTGAGGCCGTGAGTAGGAGCTAAACTTTGCTCAGGATCGACATATAAACTCGGATAATTTTGGGCTTATCGAGGTAAATATCTTGTCCCCCTATTGTAATTGGAAATTACATGTTTGTTAGAATATATAGTTGAAGTATACTATATATAGAATGAAATTGATTAGAACTAAGCGTAGTTCTTCGGCAATGTCTTTTGACTTAAGCTGAATAAGAATTGAGCGATGTCACATAGAAGGGTATTAAAGAGAAGAATCGTATTACATAGACGTATTACTGATGAGACTTGTGTAGTATTCTTGTGTAGTAGAATTGTACACGTCCGGTTAGGCGTGTTAACCCACCTGGTTGGCTTGGTAGCGGCCTCGATAGAGGAGAGATTTCTGTTGTTGCGGGAGGAAGTCTTTGAATTTTACGTAGAATTTGGAACGATGAGATCTAGATGTTAATAAGTGCCTTGTGGCCTTATAGGTTGAAGTACTACGTGTGGTGCGATCTACGTGGCTTAAGGAGTAGCCAAGCGGTTTGAAGTACTTGAGCGTGTTGCTATTAGTCGGTGCTCGTCGCGAGGTATGTGAACCTCTTCCTATCTTTTCTAGCATGATATGGGTGAACTATGTAGTACGGTGAGCGATACGTGTGTTAAATGTATTTGATTGGTTTAAAACATAAAGTGTTATAACGGCTTTATGGGAAGTTGGTTATAATGACTTTATGTAGGTAAGAAAATGCCGATGGTTTTGAAAGGTAAGCGATTTGACTTATAAGCGATTTGATGTGTGATAATAAGGAACTTGAAGTGTGTCAAAAGTTAAGAAACCATTTTGGAAGAAGAATAACACTTGGTTTGAAAAGGTTTTAAAAAGAGTTATACTAGCTTTATGGGAGTTAGGTATAACGTCTTAAGAGGTAAAGAAAATGGTTTCTTGGTTTTAGAAGTTAAGAGACTTGATCTTATAAGATAAGAGACTTAACTTAATTAAATTAAATTAATATGAATTTTGTGTGAAACCTCATTCGTGAGTAATGAGTACTTGGTTTTTGAAAGGAATAATGTTTTACTGATTTCGGAAATCAGAATGTGTATCGACAAACCACTGCAGCGTTAATAAAGGAAAATGTATTGAATAATTAAGAATTATTAAAACCAGTAGAAACCTCCATGCATGAAGCTAAGATGAGACAAAATGATATTACATTTTCTAGATCATGGTCGCTTAATAAGATTGATTATAAACAAGAATAACCTACTCACATATAAGACATATGTTTCTCAAAACGTTTAAAGGAGAATTATGTTTTAAAGGATTAAAACTAGAAACTACGAAACCTTTTCTAAAATGAGAAACTTGAGCATTTGGAATTAGGCAAACTTGAACGTTTGGAAAATAAGGTTGTTACTTGATTTTACAAAGGAAAGCATTTTGGTTTACTTAAAGATATAAGTCACTCATTTTTTTATATACTACGGTATCGGGTGACTTTTATAAAGGAATGGATCTTTAAAAGGAACTTAACTTACGTAGTACTTTAGGAGTTAAAACCGGACTTTGGCATAAAATGAAAGTACCTTGAGTTGTGTAACTTGCCTATACTTGTTGTTGTGTAACTTGCCTATGCTTGTGTTGTGTAACTTGCCTATGCTTGTTGTTGTGTAACTTGCTTATGCTTGTGATGATAGCCTTGGTTGTGCAAGAATTGTGTTCTATTTAACGCGTCTCTCGATGGAGTCTTGGGTTGACTTGTTGAGACTTACTTGGACGTCTGGCGGTGTGGAAAATTCCACGGGTATGCCGCATTGATAGTGTTATTCCATGGACTAGCTCTCCGTGAGGTTTTCTTCTTGTTCGGCCTTGGTACGGTGGTGGCTTTCGTACTTGCCGTCTCATGGCTGATTCGGCCTTGGTACGGTAGTTAGCCCTCGCTTGCCGGTTCGGTGTAGTGACGAAGTCTCGTGTCTGACGCCTTGGTACCGGTGGTCACCACCGTACTTGCCCGTCGACTCGTGGACCTTGGTATCCGTAGTCGGCTCGTGACTTGCCCGTGTCGACCGTGTTTTTGGTTGCATTATATTATTGTACGGTCGGATCGGTAGTTATACTTGTCTGTCACGGTTTTTATGACACAGTGGGACACGTGTTCATGTATACTCCTTGGTATTGTTATATCATAAAGCTAGCGGTGAGGAAGAAATTCCACGCACAGTGATAATTTGGAGCGTGAGTCACGACTTGATGTAATGTTTTATGTTATGTCTTGTAGTTTGGTCATCATACATGTCTCTGCTTTATATAGACTATTATGATTTCATTTACTGATATTCTGATTTCACATACTTGGTACTGTTATCGACCTCGCCCGGGGCTGCGTTCATCTGCGGTAAGGTACATCGATCGTGGATCCTCGCTCTTAGGATCACATTACGACGTGTTGGAAAGCTCCGTTCCTTGGAGGCTTATCTTTGGTGGGTTTCCGAGTTGTAGTCTCTTGTACATTCGGGGTATGGCGGGGCCTGTCCGTCATTGTTGTTGTAAATCTTAGAGTGCAGCCTTTGTTGTGGGAAGGGTTTTGTAAAAAGGATAAGCTGTTCGGGTTTTTATGTATATTTCTACTGAAGGCAATTGTTTTGGTTTGCCTGTTTATCTATCATGTCTCTCATTTCATGTTTAAGGTTTTATCTCATTGGTTTTCTCGATGTTGTATCACTAGGGTGCAGGGTAAGGCACGATCCACGGGCAGGTTGGGTCTTGACACTTATCTCTTGTGCAGTTTCCCGAGGTTGTAGATTCATGTATATTCGGGGTATGGCGGGGCCCTGTCCCGCCACGCTTGTTATGTTAAAACTCTTAAGTGCGTAGTCACATATTGTGGGTCAGTTTGTAAAGGGAAGGAGGCAACTGCTTCGGTTGTTTATATATGTCCAGGAAGGTAGCCCTATTGGCTATCCTGTTGTTTTATTTCTGTTGTTTTATTTTATAAGTTTCATGTATGTTCCGCTGATTATCTCTGATGTATACTGTAAGGTGCCTGGTAGGGCACGATCGCGAGCTTGGTCGGTCGTGTGATTGGATCTGCCGTCCGATCTGGAGGCAGTACATCCAGTTTTTCATGTGTCTATGTTGCGAAGGTGTATCAGAGATCTGTCTAGAGTGCAACTGATTTGTGATGTTCAGGTGACAGAAGGGTTATCGTATGAGGAGAGTCCCATAGCGATACTCGATCGTCAGGTTAGGCGACTGCGGACAAAGGATGTGGATTCCGTCAAGGTCTTATGGCGGAACAAGAACAGAGAAGAAATGACATGGGAAGCAGAGGAGGACATGATGAAGAAGTATCCTTACTTGTTCCCTACACCTCCAGGTAACCCACTTTCCTGCTTGTTAGTTTTAATTTGGCATATATGCTTAAGTATTGTTGTGGCCATGTAGAGCGTCCTTATTTGCAAGAGGAATCGTTAAGAGGGTCTATGTCGATATTTTAATTTGAGTAAGCGTAGAAGGAACATTCGGGACGAATGTTTCTAAGGGGGAGAGAATGTTACACCCCGTAATTCAGGTCATGCTTATGAACGCATTTAAAGGAATTAAGATTTAAATTTTAGAAAGATAGGTTGACAGAATGTTATGGACGGGTTTTAGTCAACTTTGGGGGCGGTTTATGCCTAGTTACCTTAGGAGTTCCTAGGTGTTTCAAAAGCCTAGTATGTAGTTCGTTGAGTCTAGTTCTCAACGTAATAAACCGCTCGTCGATAGGGCATCGGAGCAGAAAGTTATGGGAGTTACAAGTTCAGTGTGCAGACGAGAAGGAGAGTATTTTCAGCCTGAGGCCACAGTGCCGCGGCGCCGGATGCAGGCAGCGCGCGCGGATATCTTGGGGTTCTCTGAGATTCTGACGTGTGGCGCCGAATCAGGCGGCGCTGCGAGGCGGATTTTTGCGGCGGGCGAAAAATCAGAAGAATTTTTTTTGTAAAGGCCATGGGAGGGTGACAAGTGTCCCTCCCATCTGATTGTGAGGAAGTCCTATTTATTGACCAATTCTTGAAGACTTGGTCATTCTTCCAGAACCCCATTCTCTCTAAAAATCCCTCTTCCTTCTCTCTAAAAAAAATCCCTCTTCTTTCTCTCTAAAAATTCAAGGAAAAACCAAGGCCTAGAGAAATTTCGGAAAGGCGGCAAGAAGGAAATATGTTGACAAGCTTGTAGGAGGTTTGTGGAGGTGATTGTGGAAAGAGGGCAAGTGAGATTTGTTGGACTGTTTTGGGTGAACTCTAAGGTAACAATCTATTCTCTTTTTTAAGTAAATTGTGTTGCATGTTGAGGAAGAAAGGACTTGTAGTTGTCAATATTGCTTTTAGGTATATAACATGTAGGAATAATGATTTGGATTTGAAAGGATTGGATAAGGATGATATGTGTGCATGTTATAACCGAGATACTACCTTAAACGTATTGGAGTATTTAATATGTATTATGGGGCAGAATTTTACACGTCCAAGTTAGGCGTGTAATCCCATTGTATTGCTGAATTGTTGGGCCTTAAATGTGGCGTTTAGTAGTTTGATATCGGACCTTGAAAAGGCGGAAAAGTATGTAGAAACAAAGGAAGTGCTGTCCAATTTTCCGTAGAATAAGGAACTTTATGATTAGAATATTTGATGAAGAAGTCTAGACGTTAATAGACGTATTTGATTATTATAGGTTGATACTCTACGCACGACATATTCGACTTGGCAAGTGGATTTAGCCGAGGAGGTATGTGATCCTTCCTATCCTCTTGAGCATGATGGTTGTAAAATATATAGTACGGTAGACGTACGTGTGTCAAATGAATTTTAGTTTTATTTTGATGTCTTTGACTTGAGTCATAAATGTTAAGTATCTTGAAGTATTTCAAAAAGGGGTCATGAATCATTATTTAGAAGGAAATTAACACTTGGTTAAAAGGAATAAGTCCTCTTGGTTTTTTTTTTTAGCAAATGTGATTGTTTTGAATTATAAAAGAAATATAAGTGTTATACTAGCTTTATGGGAAGTTAGTTATAGCGACTTAAGGAAGATAAAAAGAATGGTTTACTTACTTGTTTGTAGAAGCCTTGTAACGATTTCTGAATGTGTGGTAAGTTGGTTTGAGAAGTAAACATGTTATGTTACTATGGGTGATAGTGCCTTGAGATTTGTTGTGGTAAGGGGGTTCTCTCGTTGTGCTTATGTCGTTTACGATAAGCCGGTTGTGCTTGTGTATATCACCTACCCCCCCGACTTGTTATGTTGCCGTGGGTTAGCTACCCTGTCACGACCCGACCCCGGGCCCGTGACTGGTGCCTTACCCCGGACACCCTAGTGATACAACATCAGAGAAAATCAGCGGAAATAAAAACTTACACATGAAACAAGATATACAATAAGAAAATAGGCTAACCAAAACGGTCACCTTTCTGCATATATATCTAAAAATGATTAAACCTGAACAGTTACATCCTTTTTACAAACCCTTCCCACAACAGTACTACAGACCTCTAAGAGTTTTTATAACAACTATGACGGGACAGGGCCCCGCCATACCCCTGAATGTATAAGAACCTACAAACTCAGGGAAACATACCAAAAGATAAGCCTCCGGAGAAACAGAGCTTCCCAATACGCTGAACTGTGATCCTAAGAGCGAGGATCAACAACCGATGTACCTCTACCTGCGGCATGAACGCGGCCCGAAGGAGGTCGATACAGTACCAAGTATGTGGCCCGAAAATCGTAAATGAAATCATAACGATCTATATAAAACATGAGACATGTATGATAACCCGACTCTGATTCACAACATAAAAGCGATGCATGTCGTATCGGGACTCACGCCCTCAAGTCATCCCTCATTCCCGTGGAACCCTTCCTCACTGCCGGCAGTCTACATATAAATCGTATGATACGTATAACATGTCTCGGCCCATCCCGTGGGACTCGAGGTGGAATCGTATGGTATATATGTCTCGGCCCATCCCATGGGACTCGATGTAAAATCGTGTGGAATACATGTCTCGGCCCATCT
This sequence comes from Przewalskia tangutica, assembly GCA_029844215.1. Classification (NCBI taxonomy): domain Eukaryota; kingdom Viridiplantae; phylum Streptophyta; class Magnoliopsida; order Solanales; family Solanaceae; genus Przewalskia; species Przewalskia tangutica. Next base: position 43,270,836 of record CM056733.1, read on the forward strand.
CATGGGACTCGATGTAAAATCGCATGGTCACATGTCCCGGCCCATCTTATGGGACTCGGTGTCGGATCGTATGGTCACATGTCCCGGCCCATCTCATGGGACTCGGTGTCGGATCGTATGGTCACATGTCCCGGCCCATCTCATGGGACTCGGTGTCGAATCGTATGGTCACATGTCCCGACCCATCTCATGGGATTCGGTTTCGGATCGTATGGTCACATGTCCCGGTCCATCTCATGGGACTCGGTGTCGGATCGTGTGGTATACATATCTCGGCCCATCTCATGGGACTCGAGGTGAAATCGTCCATAGCATTTAAACCCTCTTTTAAGACAGATCAAGACAAAATCATGCCTTCATTTTAAACCAAAACACTTTCCCTTTTTAAAGTCAAGTAACAACATTCTTTTTCCAAAAGTTCAAGTTGCATAATTTCAAATACTCAAGTCTCTTATTTTCGAAAGATTTCATAGTTCATAGTCTTAATCACTTAATAACGTAATCTCTTCTTTTAACAAAATGGAGTAACATATATCTTATGTGTGAGTAGTTTATTCGTGTTTATAACAATCTTATTAAAGTAGTCATGATCTAGAAAATGTAATACAATTTTGTCTTATCTTAGCTTCTATGCAGATGGAGGATTCTACTGGTTTTAATATAATTTATTTGTCAATACTTTTTCCTTTATTAACGCTGCAGTGGTTTGTTCGCTACTTATTCTCATTTCCTAAATCAACATAACATTATCCTTTTTAATATCAAGTACCCATTACTCATGAATGCGGTTGCACAACTTATTAATAATTCAAGTCCTTAACATTTCATAAAACGTCATTTATAAGTTAAGTCTCTTATCTTTTAAGCTCAAGTCTCTTAACTTCTAAAATCAACAAACCATTCTTTTACCTATATAAAGTCGTTATAACTAACTTCCCATAAAGCTATTATAGCACTTTATGTTTTAAACCGACCAAATTCGTTTAGCACACGTACGTCTACCGTACTACATAGTTCACAAAAAATCATGCTAGAAAGGATAGGAAGAGGTTCACATACCTCGCGACGATTATCGACAATTAGCAAAATGCTCCAAGTACTATCACCTTGCTAGCCTTTTCCACCCTTCAAGTAGAATACGCTACTCGTAGTACTTTAACCTATAAAGGCCACAAAACGTCTATTAATTTCTAGATCCCTTCGTAGAACATTTCTAAGTACAAGGTTCCATATTCTACGGAAAATTCGGCAGCACCTCCCCGCATGACACAAATCTCCTCCTCTATCGAGGCCCGCAACCAAGCCAACAACTCCAAGGGGGTTACACGGCTAACCGGACGTGCACAACACTGCCCCAATAATACTACAAGTCTCAGTAACTCTGGTCAATGTAAATCTGATTCAATTCTTTATAATCATCCTTCCATAAATCATATACTCAATTATACATTACTACAACATGTAATCTCCAATTACAATAGGGGCATTAAAGATCATTACCTCGATAAGCCCAAAATTATCCAAGATTATAAGTCGATCCTGAGCAACGTTTAGCTCCTATTCTGTACGCTCCAAACCGCTCCAAGCAACCCTTAGAAGTTTCTAACAACTTCTCTTAAACACTTCAACCCTCTAAGAAGATTTCCCTAGGGTTTCACTTTTGCGACTAATGGAATAAAGTAGTATTTCCGGGCTCTTATGTTGGGATAACTTTGGAATACTACAAGGGATATAGGCTAAGGTATTTGGGATAATAATGTCACGACCCGTTTCGGGGCCCGTGACTGGTGCCTTACCGGGGCACCCAAGTAGTCATACATCAGAGAAATCAGCGGAAATATAAAACAAGACATGAAACCGTTTATAAAATAAGACACAGTTTATGTGAGAAAACACCGCCTTTCGGCATATATATATAATCATAGTTCAGCAGTTACATCCGACACTGTACAACATGACTACAGACCTCTAAGGAAATATACAACTATGGCGGGGCGGGGCCCGCCATACCTCGCTATGCAAAACTATCTACAACAGGGAGATCATACCAACAGTAGAGCCTCCGGAAGAGATGGAGCTCCCGACACCAACGTAGAGATCCTAGGAATGCGGATCTAGCACCTGCTTGCCCTTACCTGCGACATGAACGCAGCCCCCCGAAGGAGGTCAGTACAACAGGTACTAAGTATGCGAAACTGTAAAGTACTTAAATGAAACATATCATTTTTAAAACCAGTTTTCAAATATGTATGAAACAACGAGAAACCGCATAGTGCCACATCACAAACAAGAGCAACAATAGGTAATCAGAATGAGTCTTGTCTAGGCTGCGAATGATCGAAAGCAGGGCCACTCGCCCCATCATCATTCTGCAAGCCTAATCTCGACTCGAGTCCGCATAGGCCACTCACGTGGGCGCATGAGGTATAACCCGCGTCGAGTAGCTACTCCTCGGCGTAAATCCTGGACTCATTGTCGCATGGCCATGACCGCATGAGGTATAACCCGCATACTAACTCGGAACTCGTAGCTCGCGCAGGCCCCTGGACCCGCATGAGGTATTCTCGAATCATGGTCCCAGACCGCCTGAGTCTACCCCGCATCGGAGGGCAGCTTAACCCCCGGTATCATCTCAAGAGGTGAGTGATAGTATCCTAACATAACAACTTATCTTTAAACAACATAAGCACAACAAGGATACTCACCTATACAAACGTTACAAGATACTAACACACATAGCATCATATCATGTCTATTTATCAAACCATCTTTATTATTCTTTTCACAATACAAGTCATTATAAACACATAGGCAAACTTGTTTCTTTTATAAATCTTAAGTGGTTATACTTACTTCCCATAAAGATAGTATAACTCTTAAGCTTCTGTTTTAAAAACCAATTAGTTCTCTTCTGTTAATATGATTCAGTAGTCTTTTGAAATGTTTTCAGTTCTTTATTATTCAGGCTTAAGCCGTGAGGCATTCTGTAAGTATTATTCGAGCTTAAGCGTGAGGCATTGCCGTAAGTATTATTCAGCTTAAGTCAAAGACATTGCCGTAGTTATATTGTAAAATATCATGCTTTAGGAAGAATCACATACCTTCTCGTGAAAACCACCGAGTTGAATATGTCGCGAGAGAGTCACCTATAATAGTCACAGATATCTATTAAAGACTACTCTGAAGGTCATTCTAAACAGGGGGTTCATAATTCTACGGTAAGTCGGGCAGCACTTCCCTACCCGGTGAGCTATATAAGTCTACTGTGAAAACAGTCCTATGTAAGTATAGTTTGATTATTCTTCTTTTAAACCCTTCTAAGTGATTAACACTTCAATTCTATTCTGTGATATACTTCTAAGTATTTATACTTATTCTTATACTATAACAGTAAGTATTCTCTAATTCAAAAGAGGGTTAGGATTATTACCTCGGTAAGCCCAATAATATCCTAGATAAAGTCGCGCCTGAGCAAGGTTTAGCTCCTATGTTGTACGCTCCGGTAGCTCCAAGAACCTTAGAAGTTCTTCACAACTTCTACTAAGTACTAAGGGATTTGGGCTAGGGTATTTTGGGCATTATAACAATACTTAGAAGGCAACTTTCTACCAAGGGAGGGGGGTAGATTTCGGCTAGGCTAGGGGGGGTTAGGCCCTCGGCCAACTTCACAAGGGGAGGGGGAGGTGTTTGGACGAAATGGCTACAAAGGGAGAGGAGAGGATTTTTAGACTTGGAAGATAACTTTGTGGATGAAGAACTCTTCATCAAAGGGGGGTATTTATAGCTCAAGCCTTGGCCAACCAATGGCCAAGATGAAGACAAGTGCAAGGCAAGTGTAGGGTGAGGATTAACTAAACACAAATATCCTACCAACTCCTTGACTTGTGCCATGGCACAAAAACGTGCCAAAGTTCTCCATTTTCGTCGATGGGCGATTCAAGTCCATCAATGGGAGGGTGCCAAGTGTTGCCCTCCCGTTGGTCCAAAATGTTTCGTCTCGGAAAAATCCGCAAAAATACTTAATGACATAGCCGGAATTTTCTACGAAAGCTGTGGAAACGTTTCGTCGGAAAACGATTCTTTTAGCGAGTTGTGTACAAATTTCGAACTTGGCCTATCTTTAAGGCTAAACTTTTGTACGTACGTCCTCACGTACATACTCCGGAAATACGGGGTATAACATTCTCCTCGCCGAAACATTCGTCCCGAATGTTCCTTCCCAAGCAGATAATGATCGAGTTCTTCAAAACTTAAGCGATTGCAAAAGCCACACACGGCCACAAAACAACACTTAGGTAAAAACGATAACGAAAATTTACAAGTAGGAAAAGTGAATTACCTGGAGGTGTGGGGAATAGGTGAGGGTACCTCTGCCTCATGTCCTCCTCAGCTTCCCACGTCATCTCCTCCCTAAGCTCGTTCCGCCACAAGACTTTGTGGAAGCCACGTCCTTGGTCGCAGACGCTAACTCGACGATCGATTATCGCTATGGGAATCTCCTCATACGATAACCCCCGATCACACTGGACATCGTCAATCGGGTGTACCTAGATGGATCCGATACATCTCGCCGGCATAGATACGTGAAAAACCGGATGCGCGCCTCGGATCGGACGGCAGATCAACTCATAGGCAACCTTGCCTACCTGCGGACAATCTGAAATGGCCCGATGTACCTTGGTGAGTTTCCTTCTTCGAATCTCATCACACCGCCATGGGTGGCACCTTTAGGAAAACCCAATCATGAACCTCGAACTCAAGATGCCGACGGCGATGATCTGCATCGACTTACATCGACTACGGTTGTCGATAGCGCTCTCGGATAAGTTTCACCTTATCCATCGCTTTCTTGTACCAAATCTGGTCCCAGCTGCCCGCCCACATCGAACCAACCTATAGGTGATGCACTTCCTCATACAAGGCCTCATAAGGCGCCATCCGAATCTGGAGTGGTAGCTATTATTATATGCAAACTCAACTAGAGGCAAATGATCCTCCCAACTACCACTAAAGTCAATAACACAGCTCGCAGATATCCTCGAAGTGCGGATAGTGCGCTCTGCTGTCTGTGCATGCGTGGATGAAATGCGATGCTCGTGCTCACTGCGTCCCTAAACCCCTCGGAAGGACCTCCGAAGTTAGCGTAAATCGGGCTCCTGCATGCGATATGATCAGTAGGGACTCCATGCGATCGACGATCTCTCGGATGTAAAGTCGGCATAATCCTCGGTAGAAAAAGTCGCCCCGACGGAAGAAAGTGGGCTGATTTAGTCGACTGTCGACGATAACCCATATAGAATCATGTCTCCTCGAGTGCGAGGTAATCACGTGATGAAGTCCATGTTGATTACCTCCCACTTCCGGTCGGGATCTCGATAAATCGTAACAAACCACGGCCTGCGGTGCTCTACCTTCGCTGCGGCAACACGGGCGAGCTACGAACTCGCAACGTCCTCTTCAAGCCATCCCGATACACAGATCTAAGGTCGTGGTACATCTTGGTCGACCGGATGGATAGAGTAACGCGCGTGTGTGCTTCCCAAGAACTGCTGCCAAGTCACGAAACATCCGGAACACACGATGCGCCTCAAACCTTAGCACCCATGGTGCTACCTCAAAAGGACCGCTTGCCTCACGAAGAGTCGTATCACGATATCGAATCAAAGTGGATCCTCGAATTGCCTCTTCACCTCGCCGGCGATGGAAGACTCGGCAACCTCACGAACTCTAACCCCATGCTATCGTAATCAATCAAGCGGACACCAAGGCTCGCTGGCGATGCAAATCACGAACCATGTCCTCCTCTCTAGTGCGACATCCGATAGGCTCCCATCGACCTACGACTCGGGCATACGCCACAACATTGGCCTTCCGGGTGGTATAGGATATCAACATCGTAATCCTTAAGCAACTCTAACCACCGTCTCGCCGTAAGTTCAGCTCTCTCTGGTTGAAGATATACTGGAGGCTCTTGTGGTCTGTATAAATATCCACATCAAACACATACAAATACTGCATAAAGATCTTCAAAGCGTGTATCACTGCGACTCCAAATCATGGGTGGGGTAGTTCCTCTGCGTGTTTCTTGGTGTCGGGATGCATATGCTATAACCACCATGCTGCATCAATACATCCCAACCCGATGCACGCGTCACAATACACGACATAACCATCCGGACCCTGCGGAAGAGTAAGAAGCGGGCGGTCGTCGGTCTCTCTTTCAAAGAATCGGAAACCACGCCACAAGCATCAGTCCATCAAACTGCCGCCTTACGAGTCGGCCTAGTCAATGGTGCGAGATAGAAGCAAACTTCTCCACGAACGCCGATAATAACTGCAAGGCCCGAGCTGCGAACCTGCAGCCGGAAGTAGGTCTCGGCAAGTCCTGATCGCTTCGATCTTGGCGTATCAACTCGAATGCCATCAGCCCGAGCAATATGCCCAAGAAACGCCATCAAGTCAACCAAAACTCACATTTGGAAAACTTGGCGTAACAGCTGGTCTGAGAAGCGTCGGCCTGATCCTCAAATGCTCGCATGCTCGCTCTGGCGAGAATAAACCAAGATATCATCAATGAACACTATCACAAACGTGTCCAAAATGGTTTGAACACTCGGTTCATCAAATCCATGAATACCGCGGAGCATTGGTCAACCCAAAGACATGACCACGAACTCATAATGCGTCTGGGTCCGGAATGCGATCCTGGGACATCCACTCTCGACTCAGACTTTGATGATAGCCCGATCGCAGATCAATCTTGAGAAACATCTCGCACCTGAACCTGGTCGAACAAATCATCAATCCCGGGAAGGGGTATCTGTTCTTAATGGTCACCTTGTTCACCGCTGTAATCAACACATGCGCGGCGTCCGTCCTTCTCTTCTTCACGAACAATCTGGCGCCCCGGGAAACACTGGGCCTAATGAAGCCCTTCTCCAAAGAAATCCTCACTGGTCCTTGACTCTCTCAACTCGGCAGTGCCATTCTGTATGGCGGAATGGAAATAGCCGAGTATCCGCAATATGTCAATACAAAACTCAATCTCCTCTCGGGAGGATACGGGAGGTCATCCGGGAACACGTGCGGGAACTCGTGACTCACGAGGCCCGAAAATCTGGTACCGCGACCTCGAGATCAAACACTCGAACTAGATGGTAGATGTACCCTTCGCACCATCTTCCTAGCCTTGAGGTAGGAAATAAACCTACCCTCGGCGATACCGTGCTCCTCACTCAACAACCGGCTCGCCGAGCTGGGCCGTACTACTCTCTCTGCGGTCTACATTGGCATAGCAAGAAGCTAGCCAATCCATCCCCATAATCACGTCGAAGTCAATCATCTCCAACTCTATCAAGTCGGCTGGTCGACGGCGTAAATGGTCACAGGACAAGCCCTATATACCCGTGAGCTACCACCGAATCACCCATGGCGTAGCTACCTCGAAAGGGTCTATGGACTCGTGCTCTATCCCTATCCTACTAGCAACAAGGGGAGATATATAGGACAGTAGAACCGGATCTATCAAGGCATAAACATCAAACCAGAACCGATAAGGTACCGTGCGACATCGGTGAGGCCTCACGATCTGTCGGTGGACAAAGCATAAATGCGATTCGAGGACCGCTAGAATCGACACGAGCCACGACCTGCGCGACCTGGCGACCCATGAGCACCGCCTCGGCGAGTAATCGTAGGAGATGATGAAGCGGCCACGAACACGAAGGTGGGCCTACCACTGGCCCCGGTCGGACGATCCGCAAAGTGACCTGCTGGCCACCGTAACAAGATCCATAAGTAGTACCACACTTCCCGTAATGGGATCTACCGCATCGGCCACCTTTGGAGGTGGTCCGTCGCCGATACTCTGCTACTACGGGCGTCAAGCCACGGGGCCAGTGCGCCCTCGAAAACTCTGGTGTCTTGAGGGCGGTGCGAGAGTGCTCGAGCCGGCGTGGTGCGAATCTAGGCTAGCTGCGAGGCCGCCCACCACGATAACCACCGAAGACCCTCCCGCCCCGCCTTCTGCTGTACGTCCACTCGTCGACCTCTGCGCTCCTCGCATCAGGCGTGAGCTGCGTGCGGGTAATGTCCATACCCGGTGGAGAAACCCGCGCATGACTCGGCCATATAGTCGTCTCAGCCGGTGACATAGCGGTGTACCACATCCTCCATATCGCTACCAAAGCCGGGACATATCGAGCCAATGAATCAAACTCGACATTGTACTCACGACGGTCGTCTCTGCGCCTCGGCGGTAAAAATCTATCGACCCGCGCCTCGCCATCTGTGGAGGCAAGAAGTGAGTGAGAAAGCCTGCGAGAACTCATCCCAGTAGGCGGGGCGCGTGCTCTCCCGGGATAACTCCCATGAATCAAACCAATCGATTGCGGTATCACGCGACTATGTGAACCAAAGATCACGGACTCGGTCTCGGCATACGATCACTCTCAAAATCCTCTGAAGGCGACGGATGAACTCCTGCGGATCATCCTCGGCCTCGACCCATAAAACTCCGTGGCTCTGACTCAAGAAATCTCGTAGCCTCAAACTATACGCCTCGGGTGTACCACGGTGCGATCGAGGCTGGGCCGAGGCTGAGAACCGCGTCGAATCTCTCCTCGTGTCGGGCCTGACTTTAGCCAAAAGGCGGGCCATCTCCTCAGTACCCTAACTCCTCGCCCCAGTGTGGGGGCGGGAGGTGTGGGTGCGTGGTCTGTCTTTGAGTGGCGGCGTCATAGAACTCGCCGTCTCTGGTATGGACCGGGCACGAGCCCTCGTGACTCTGGGTGTCTGCTAGCGACTCCGCTGCCTTGCCGCCATACGGGCCGGGTTGCCTTACGTGGAGGCATAATCATACGGAAAGGAATACGTTAGAGGTCGACTATAACACGACTCTAAAGCACGATCTCGAATGAGAAGAATGGAAACCAATCCTAAATATCCTATAGCCTCACGATTATTGGTGTGGTGCACAACACACCGATAATCAAGACTTACTAGATACGATGCGTAGACACTTTCAGAGGATTAATCGCTCGATACCACTTTTGTCACGACCCGTTCGGGGCGTGGATCGTGCCTGCAGGGCACCCAAGTAGTCATACATCGAGAAATCAGCGGAAATATAAAACAAGACATGAAACGTTTATAAAATAAGACCAGTTTATGTGAGAAAACACGCCTTTCGGCATATATATATAATCATAGTTCAGTGATTACATCCGAATCGCAACATGACTCTGAGACCTCTAAGGAAATATACAACTATGGCGGGACGGGGCCCGCCATACCTCGATGCAAAACTATCTACAACGGGGAGATCATACCAGCAGTAGAGCCTCGGAAGAGATGGAGCTCGACACCAACGTAGAGATCCTAGGAATGCGGATCTAGCACTGCTGCCCGCCTGCGGCATGAACGCAGCCCGAAGGAGGTCGAGATAACAGTACTAAGTATGCGAAAGCGTAAAGTACTTAAATGAAACATATCATTTTTAAAACCGGTTTTCAAATATGTATGAAACAACGAGAAACCGCATAGTGCCACATCACAAACAAGAGCAACAATAGGTAACTGTAATGAGTCTTGTCTAGGCTGCGAATGATCGAAACAGGGCCACTCGCCCCCATCATCATTCTGCAGGCCTAATCCTGGACTCCGAGTCGCATAGGCCACTCACGTGGGCGCGTGAGGTATAACCCGCGTCGAGGGTAGCTACTCCTCGGCATCGTCTGGACTCGGCTGTCGCATGGCCAGACTGCATGAGGTATAACCCGCATACTAACTGGAACTCTCGTAGCTCGCGATAGGCCCCTGGACCCGCATGAGGTATTCTCGAATCATGGTCCTGCACCGCTGAGTCTACCCCGCGTGGAGGCGGCTTAACCCGGGTATCATCTCAAGAGGTGAGTGATAGTATACTAACATAACAACTTATCTTTAAACAACATAAGCACAACAAGGATACTCACCTATACAAACGTTACAAGATACTAACACACATAGCATCATATCATGTCTATTTATCAAACCATCTTTATTATTCTTTTCACAATACAAGTCTGTTATAAACACATAGGCAAACTTGTTTCTTTTATAAATCTTAAGTGGTTATACTTACTTCCCATAAAGATAGTATAACTCTTAAGCTTCTGTTTTAAAAACCAATTAGTTCTCTTCTGTTAATATGATTCAGTAGTCTTTTGAAATGTTTTCAGTTCTTTATTATTCAGGCTTAAGCCGTGAGGCATTCTTAGTAAGTATTATTCGAGCTTAAGCCGTGAGGCATTGCCGTAAGTATTATTCAAGCTTAAGTCAAAGACATTGCCGTAGTTATATTGTAAAATATCATGCTTTAGGAAGAATCACATACATACCATTGAAAACCACCGCGAGTTGAATATGTCGCAGAGAGTCAGCCTATAATAGTCACAGATATCTATTAAAGAATACTCTGAAGGTCATTCTAAACAGGGGGTTCATAATTCTACGGTAAGTCGGGCAGCACTTCCCTACCCGGTGAGCTATATAAGTCTACTGTGAAAACAGTCCTATGTAAGTACAGTTTGATTATTCTTCTTTTAACCCTTCTAAGTGATTAACACTTCAATTCTATTCTGTGATATACTTCTAAGTATTTATACTTATTCTTATACTATAACAGTAAGTATTCTCTAATTCAAAAGAGGGTTAGGATTATTACCTCGGTAAGCCCAATAATATCCTAGATAAAGTCGCGCCTGAGCAAGGTTTAGCTCCTAAGTTGTATGCGCTCAGGTGCTCCAGAACCTTAGAAGTTCTTCACAACTTCTACTAAGTACTAAGGGATTTGGGCTAGGGTATTTTGGGCATTATAACAATACTTAGAAGGCAACTTTATACCAAGGGAGGGGGGTAGATTTCGGCTAGGCTAGGGGGTTAGGCCTCGGCCAACTTCCTGAGGAGGGGAGGTGTTTGGGCGAAATGGCTACAAAGGAGAGGAGAGGATTTTTAGACTTGGAAGATAACTTTGTGGATGAAGAACTCTTCATCAAAGGTGGTATTTATATCTCAAGACTTGGCCAACCAATGGCCAAGATGAAGACAAGTGCAAGGCAAGTGTAGGGTGAGGATTCACTAAACACAAATATCCTACCAACTCCTTGACTTGTGCCATGGCACAAAAAACGTGCCAAAGTTCTCCATTTTCGTCCAATGGACGATTCAAGTCCATCAATGGGAGGGTGCCAAGTGTTGCCCTCCCGTTGGTCCAAAATGTTTCGTCTCTCGGAAAAATCCGCAAAAATACTTAATGACATAGCGGAATTTTCTCTCGAAAAGTGGAAACGTTTCGTCGGAAAACGATTCTTTTAGCGAGTTGTGTACAAATTTCGAACTTGGCCTATCTTTAAGGCTAAACTTTTGTACGTACGTCCTCACGTACATACTCCGGAAATACGGGGTATAACAAATAACAATACTTGAAGAAATTTTTCTACAAAGGGGGGGGGGGGGATTTTTGTGACTTAGAAATATTTAAGTGGATGAAGAAGTCTTGCAAACAAGGGGGTATTTATAGGCCAACCAATGGCTAGGATTTAAGCAAGTGTAAGGTGAGGATTGGGGACATGTGTGTGGGTAATTTGTCAACCATATGTCCACCACAAAAATGGGACAAGTGGCTTGCCACTTGTCCCCCAAAAAAACATCCAAGTGCCCTTTACTTTCGGCCATAGGGCCACATGGGGGTGACACGTGTCGCCACTGCTAAATCAAAATATTTCATCTTCCGAAAATATCCGTAATGCCAAAAATCCGAAAATAAAGTGGGCCCCACAAAACCGTAAATTTTCCCCGTTAGCCCCACGTGACCAATTCCGGAAATAAAATTCCATAATTCTCAAATATTCCAAAAAGTTCGAATACCAAATCTGGGAATCCAATTCCCATTAACGAACCTTTTTCCTTCACAAGATCCGGAAACTTTTCCGTCGAAAAATCACATCTTTCTTCCTTTCCAATTTTTGTGTCGTATTCTCGCATTTAACGTCTTCGTATACATACCCTGGAACTACGGGGTGTAACATTCTTCCCCCCTTAGAAACATTCGTCCCGAATGTTCCTTCTAAGTCTCCAAACGTACATGCACCGGTATAGTCTTCACTACTATACTTACGAAACCAACTATGCCACATATTGCCATAATATAACATATGCGCGAAACCCAAATCCAAGCCAACGAGGAATCACCTCGAAGATGTAAAACAACACCAACTCTCGCTCCTGGTCCAAAGGATACTCTCTTCGCACCTTCACTTCACAAAAATGACCACTTCCATCTCTTAGCACATGTTCGCTTCTTTCCTTACTCGTCGTACACTTCTCGAACACCTGAACTCTTTCTAGTACACGTACCACACTTCAGTCATCACTTCAGTTTCCAAAACCTGGGAGTCACTACCTCCAAACTTGGTCATCTTACTAGCCTCAAATTCCTTCAAGGCCATTCCCGGCCTTCACGATCTGATTCTAGTCGAACACATCCGCGAACTCGTGCGATGGTTACCTAAACTTGGGCCTAGCACCCTCGTGACCCTACCACCTGGCGGGACCACCTCAAACTGACCACATCGTCGAGACTCTGGGTTGACCCGTGATCTGGCCTCAACCCGACCCGCGATCGCGCCAAACTCTTGTTCCCTGATCTGGAACAATCTCACTATTCAAGTCATGAAAGCTACCTCCCTTCATCTTACACAACCCATGGAATTATCCCATAATACATTTCACACATACAAAGTACTTCGACAAAGACTAACCGTAACATTTTTTACTTAAGACGACCTCGCATCTAAGATCCCAACTGTTATCAAACTTCTAAGGCTCACCACTCTTCCCTAACCCCCAAACTTACCTTTTTCAACTAACCATGTTCTCTATATCATAATTAACACAATGCTACCCATACATAGCACTCAATCAAGATCATCATATCAAGCATACTAATCTCTAGAGGGGTAAGAATATACATGTATCAACTGCTTCACTTTCCCTTCGTCGCTCTAATCATAATCCTGCCCTGCCGGGCGCATAGCTATAGAAGGCGATGAACCTGCCACTGACCCGGTAGGCTGCGTCATTCTACCTGTATCTCTCCTACTAGGACAGTCTCTCGTCACATGGCCCTGACGGCCGCAGGTGAAACAAGCACCAGTAAAAAGACGACATTCCCCGGGATGACGCCTGCCACATCGTGCCTCGAGGAGACATGAATCCGGTGGCTAGAACCCATGTATATCGTGAACGAAGCCACGGAGCTCGACCAGCTCGAATACCGAGCGTCCGAAGGCGTGGAGGACCACTGCATCTTGGCGGAGGTGCATAACTAGCCTGTTGCTGGGGCGGTCCGCCTCGAAAGTTACCAAAGGACCCTGCTGTTCGGCCTCTTCGCTGATCTCGGTCATTCCGTCGACCCCTCCGCTCCTCACATCCAAGTGCATAAGCCTGCATGCGGGCAATGTCCATGCCCGGCTGAAGAGCTACATCTGAGCAACTCTCTGCTAGGTAATCATCGAGCCCTGTGACATATTGGTGCACTCTATCCTCCATGTCTGCCACTAAAGCGGGGACATACCGAGCCAACGAGTCAAACTCTACGTTGTACTCTGAGCCAATGCGCGGATCGCCTCAACATCAAAAATATGTCGTCGAGCCCTCTCAGCATGGAGGCAAGAAATGTGCAAGAAATGCCTCTGAGAACTCGTCCCATACAGCTGGAAGTGCATGCTCTCCCCGGGACAGCTCCCACGAATCAAACCAGTCGACTGCAGTATCACGCAGCCGATGCGAACCTAAGACCACCGACTCGGTCTCCGAAGCCTTGATCACTCTCATGATCCGCTGTAACTGTCGGATGAACTCCTGCGGATCATCCTCAGGCCTCGACCCATAAAACTCTGGTGGGCTGCAACTCAGAAAGTCCCGAAGTCTCAAACTATCCGACCTGGGGTGAACTACGGGTACTACTGGGACTGCTGCATCCAGCCTATCCTCGTGCCGTGCCACGATCCTGGCCAATAACTGGGCCATCTCCTTGTAACCCATATCCTCTGCTCCTGGTCGTGGGGTGGAGGCTCAGTCTTGTGGTCTCTGTAGAGGCCGCCATTTGCTCTGCTCGCAGCTCCTCTGCCGCTTGCCTTACGGGCCCGATTGCCTTGCGTGGAGGCATAAGCGGCACATAAGAATACGTCGGAGAGTCCACTCATAACAGATCTAAGGCACGATCTCAGAATAAGAAGAATGTAAACCAATCCTAAATATCCTGCAGCCTCCTGATTATAGGTGTGGTGCACAACACGCCGATAATCAAGACTCTACTAGATACGGTCTGTAGATACTTTCCGAGGATTAACTGCTCTGATACCACTTTTGTCACGACCAGGCCGGGCGTGGTCGTGCCGGGCACCCTAGTGATACAACATCAGAGAAAATCAGCGGAAATAAAAACTTACACATGAAACAAGATATACAATAAGAAAATAGGCTAACCAAAACGGTCACCTTTCTGCATATATATCTAAAAATGATTAAACCTGAACAGTTACATCCTTTTTACAAACCCTGCCCACAACAGTACTATAGACCTCTAAGAGTTTTTATAACAACTATGACGGGACAGGGCCCCGCCATACCCCTGAATGTATAAGAACCTACAAACTCAGGCAAACATACCAAAAGATAAGCCTCCGGATAAACGGAGCTTCCCAATACGCTGAACTGTGATCCTAAGAGCGAGGATCAACAACCGATGTACCTCTACCTGCGGCATGAACGCACCCGGGGAGGTCGATAACAACAGTACCAAGTATGTGAAACTGAAAATACTGTAAATGAAATCATAACAGTCTATATAAAACAGGAGACGTGTATGATAACCCGACTACAGTTCACAACATAAAAGCAGTCATGTCATGTCAGGGACTCACGCCCTCAAATCATCCCTCATGCCCGTGGAACCCTTCCTCACTGCCGGCAATCTACATATAAATCGTATGATACGTATAACATGTCTCGGCCCATCCCGTGGGACTCGAGGTGGAATCGTATGGTATCGTGTCTCGCCCGTCCTACGGGACTCGATGTAAAATCGTGTGGAATACATGTCTCGGCCCATCTCATGGGACTCGATGTAAAATCGCATGGTCACATATCCCGGCCCATCTTATGGGACTCGGTGTCGGATCGTATGGTCACATGTCCCGGCCCATCTCATGGGACTCGGTGTCGGATCGTATGGTCACATGTCCCGGCCCATCTCATGGGACTCGGTGTCGGATCGTATGGTCACATGTCCCGGCCCATCTCATGGGACTCGGTGTCGGATCGTATGGTCACATGTCCCGGCCCATCTCATGGGACTCGGCGTCGGATCGTGTGGTATACATATCTCGGCCCATCTCATGGGACTCGAGGTGAAATCGTCCATAACATTTAAACCCTCTTTTAAGACAGATTAAGACAAAATCATGCCTTCATTTTAAACCAAAACACTTTCCCTTTTTAAAGTCAAGTAACAACATTCTTTTCCAAAAGTTCAAGTTGCATAATTTCAAATACTCAAGTCTCTTATTTTCGAAAGATTTCATAGTTCATAGTCTTAATCACTTAATAACGTAATCTCTTCTTTTAACAAAATGGAGTAACATATATCTTATGTGTGAGTAGTTTATTCGTGTTTATAACAATCTTATTAAGCATCCATGATCTAGAAAATGTAATACAATTTTGTCTTATCTTAGCTTCTATGCAGATGGAGGATTCTACTGGTTTTAATATAATTTATTTGTCAATACATTTTCCTTTATTAACGCTGCAGTGGTTTGTTCGCTACTTATTCTCATTTCCGAAATCAACATAACATTATCCTTTTTAAGATCAAGTATCCATTACTCATGAATGCGGTTGCACAACTTATTAATAATTCAAGTCCTTAACATTTCATAAAACGTCATTTATAAGTTAAGTCTCTTATCTTTTAAGCTCAAGTCTCTTAACTTCTAAAATCAACAAACCATTCTTTTACCTACATAAAGTCGTTATAACTAACTTCCCATAAAGCTATTATAACACTTTATGTTTTAAACCGACCAAATTCGTTTAGCACACGTACGTCTACCGTACTACATAGTTCACAAAAAATCATGCTAGAAAGGATAGGAAGAGGTTCACATACCTCGCGACGATTATCGACAATTAGCAAAATGCTCCAAGTACTATCACCTTGCTAGCCTTTTCCACCCTTCAAGTAGAATACGCTACTCGTAGTACTTTAACCTATAAAGGCCACAAAACGTCTATTAATTTCTAGATCCCTTCGTAGAACATTTATAAGTACAAGGTTCCCTATTCTACGAAAAATTCGGCAGCACCTCCCCCCCTCGCAACCACACAAATCTCCTCCTCTATCGAGGCCCGCTACCAAGCCAACAACTCCAAGGGGGTTACACGTCTAACCGGACGTGCACAACACTGCCCCACAATAATACTACAAGTCTACTGTAACTACAGTCCAATGTAAATACAGCTCAGTTCTTTATAATCATCCTTCCATAAATCATATACTCAATTATACATTACTACAACATGTAATCTCCAATTACAATAGGGGCATTAAAGATCATTACCTCGATAAGCCCAAAATCATCCAAGATTATAAGTCGATCCTGAGCAACGTTTAGCTCCTATTCTGTACGCTCCAAACCGCTCCAAGCAACCCTTAGAAGTTTCTAACAACTTCTCTTAAACACTTCAACCCTCTAAGAAGATTTCCCTAGGGTTTCACTTTTGCGACTAATGGAATAAAGTAGTATTTCCGGGCTCTTTTGTTGGGATAACTTTGGAATACTACAAGGGATATAGGCTAAGGTATTTGGGATAATAACAATACTTGAAGAAATTTTTCTACAAAGGGGGGGGGGGGGGGGATTTTTGTGACTTAGAAATATTTAAGTGGATGAAGAAGTCTTGCAAACAAGGGGGTATTTATAGGCCAACCAATGGCTAGGATTTAAGCAAGTGTAAGGTGAGGATTGGGGACATGTGTGTGGGTAATTTGCCAACCATATGTCCACCACAAAAATGGGACAAGTGGCTTGCCACTTGTCCCCCAAAAAAACGTCCAAGAGCCCTTTACTTTCGGCCATAGGGCCACATGGGGGTGACACGTGTCTCCCCCCTACTCGTCCAAAATATTTCATCTTCCGAAAATATCCGTAATGCCAAAAATCCGAAAATAAAGTGGGCCCCACAAAACCGTAAATTTTCCCCGTTAGTCCCACGTGACCAATTCCGGAAATAAAATTCCATAATTCTCAAATATTCCAAAAAGTTCGAATACCAAATTTGGGAATCCAATTCCTATTAACGAACCTTTTTCCTTCACAAGATCCGGAAACTTTTCCGTCTAAAAATCACATCTTTCTTCCTTTCCAATTTTTGTGTCGTATTCTCGTACGAACGTCTTCGTATACATACCCTGGAACTACGGGGTGTAACATACCCCCGATGCGAGGAGTACCTCATGCGGGTCCACATGACCTATGCGGGCTACGGTAGTCCAGGAATCACTCCGGGTGTGTTACGCCGATGCGAGGAATACCTCATGCGGTCCAAGTGGCCATGCGGACTACGGTAGTACAGGAAATGTCGCGGGTTAGCTACCCCCGATGCGAGGAGTACCTCATGCCGGTCCACGGGACCTATGCGGGCTACGGGAGTCCAGGATTAGACTCACACAATGATACTAGGGGCGAATGACCTTACTTCGATCATTGGCGGTCTAGAAAAGACCGGTTGGATTACACATATTTGCTCTTATATATTATGTGGCACTATGTGATGTTAATTGGGTTGTTGCGTACATGTTTGTGAATTGGTTTTAAAATGTTATGATTTGATTCGATTTCAGCCACATACTTGGTACTGTTATCGACCTCCTTCTGGGCTGCTCATGCCACAGGTAGAGGTACATCGGTGGTTGATCCTCACTCATAGGATCACCGTTCTGCTTTTGGGAAGCCTCGTTTCTCCGGTGGCTTATCTTTTGGTATGATTCCCTGTCATTATAGATTCATGTACATTCAGGGGTATGGCGGGGCCCTGTCCCGTCATAGTTGTTACAAACTCGTAGAGGTCTGTAGTCCTGTTGTAAATTGGGTTTGGTAAAGGATGTAACTGTTCAGTTATTGTCATGTATATACAGGAAGGTGACCGTTTTGGTTAGCCTGTTTCATATTTTATATTGTTTCATGTTTATGAGTTAACTTCCGCTGGTTTTTCTCTGATGTTGTATCACTAGGGTGCCCGGGGTAATACACCAGTCGCGGGCCCGAGGTCTGGTCGTGACAGAAGAGCTCAACTGAACATTTACAGTTTAGTTTTTCCATTGATCCTTAGCCCTGGGATCTCCAGTCCGTAAGGTTAGGTGTCCACTATATCGATTCTTATTGATTGAGTTTTAAGCCCATTCCCCTAGATAGACAGTACATTTGATCTCTGGTCATTCCCTTCATCAAGGGATCGACAATATTTTCCTTAGATTTCACGTAATCAATGGAAATAATTCCCGAGGTGATCAACTTCCTAACAGACTCGTGTCTCCGTCGAATATGACGAGACTTGCCGTTATACATAGAACTATGTGCTCTTCCTAGATCCGACTGACTATCACAATGATCATTATAGAAGATACGAGTTTTTCCCAACACGGGACATCCTCTAGAAACCCATGAAGCCATTTAGCTTCCTCTCCCGCTTTGTCTAAAGCGATGAATTCCGACTCCATCGTGGATCGGGTAATCAGCATTTGTCTAGAGGACTTCCAAGACACAACTCCACCACTGATTGTAAAAATATATCCACTGGTGGACTTGATGTCGTCACTATAAGATATCCAGTTTGTGTCACTGTACCCCTCTAGTACCGCTGGATATCTCGAATAGTGTAACCCGAACTTTAGTGTGAACTTCAGGAACTGTAGTACCATATTTAACGCTTTCCAGTGATCCTCACTTGGATTACGGGTGTACCTGGCCAATTTATTGATTGCATAAGCGATATCTGGTTGAGTGCAGTTTGTGACATACATCAAACTCCCAATCACCTGTGCATATCGCTCCTGGCGTATGGGTACACCAAGATGCTTGTCAATCTTTTGACTTCTGTCCAATGGTGTCGTTACCAGTGAACTATCGAACATCTCAAAATTTTTTAGCACATCTTCGATGTAGTGAGATTGGGACAAGATCAGTCCATTAGATGTCTTAGAGATCTTGATACCTAGTATGACATCTGCGACACCCATATCTTTCATGTCAAAACATTGTTTTAACATGTTTTTAGTCTCTAGGATTATCTTAGGAATGCTATCGGTGATCAACAAGTCATCTACATAGAGACATATCATGACGAATGAATCGGCATTTCCTTTCATGTAAACACATTTGTCACATTTATTAATGGTGAACCCTTTTGATAGTAGAATACTATCAAATTTCTCGTGCCATTGTTTAGGGGCTTATTTCAGCCCATACAAAGATTTGACAAGCCGACACACTTTCTTGTCCTGGAACCACATACCCCTCGGGTTGGTCCATATATATTTCTTCTTCCAAATTGTCATTTAGAAAGGCTATCTTGACATTCATTAGATGTATTTTAAGATCCCTCAAAGCAGAGATAATTATGAACATACGTATGGATGTCTTAGATTTGTACTTGTCTATGGACCCATTGACATTATTGGTTCTCAACCTCTGCTTTGTGACACTTAGATGCTTCAGAAGCTTCATCTTTATTTTAAGTAAGTAAAGTGGAAAAACCTTATGCCATTATCTAAGAAAGTCACGAAGAGCTTGTTCCCCTCTCTAGTTCTAAATCACATCTATTGATCTATGTGAGTTCTAGAGGAGCGGTTTCCCTTTCGAAGGATCAAAAGAGACTTTTGGAGAGTTCTTTCCTCTACGCCCACCTCACACTCACGTTGAGGTTTATGTCGATAGATGACAACGATTCCAACTTTACCAATCTTGGTATTGATTGATAGTTAACATCTCCTAGTATCCTAGTTCTATTGAGATTCACATTTGCGGTAAGGATCGCTTTGCCCCACATATCTTGGGCGTACGGATATGTGCTTGGCTAACACCGTTAGACTGAGGTGAGCAAGGAGCAATCGTTTAATGAATGATGCGTCACATTCTCCCCCTCTATCTCTATGAATTTTAATTCACCCATGTAGGTGTTACAAAGTTGTAGAGGAACGATTCTTCTTTTGTTATTCCTTTTGATGAAATGGAAAGGGATTTTTCCTATTCGTCTACCTCACATGAATTTGAGGGTTTATGTCGACAAAAGGAAACAATCTCTACTTTGTTAGATTTGAATGTCTTTCTATTTAACGTGTCTTAATCTATGAAGGCATAGATGCATGGATTACAAATATATCATCCACTTGGATTTAGTTTTAATGTACCATTTTTGGTTATTATCGATTTGTGTAACATGAGGCAAAATGCAAGCCATGATGCCCAAAAACATCCTTGAAACCAAGTTTAGGACATGTATCACTTATTTTAAAAAATGATCCCATTCTCTTAAGTCCTTTTGAGGACAGCCTCTTCAAACTTCTTCTACTTTGAAGGTAGCGTTGCTTCACATGAAAAACCTCTTGCATATGGTTAGAACTTAACCGAATCATATGTGATCTAGATACTCTGGCCCACACTAGTTGTCATAGCCGACTGAATGTCATATTTCTTTTATGCCTTTCTTTTGGCCTTTAAACCTACTTCAGTCGCCCGTAGGCTTCGTATGACTGAGTATTCAATCTCTTTTCTGCCAGTCTTTTGTCCTTCAGATCATTCAAAATCTGGAAATTCTTTTAGCCCACTCCAGTCGCCCGTAGGCTTTGTATGACGGAGTGTCCAATACTATCCTATCAAAGATGGATCTTCTGTCGGAAAGATGACAGGATTATCTCGAGTCCTTGTCTTTAGTCCTCTAGTTCTCTTCCCATGCTTATGATTGTCCCTAAATTCATTTTATTACAATCTAAGTCCAGATCTTTTAGGATGTTTGTTTATACCAGTCCAATTATAATCGGAAAGGAAAGTGAGATTAACCTTCTGATTTTAAAGTGTAGAGAATATATGTTTTAACGAAAACCCTTTATATTCTTAGCCTTGCTTTGTTCACTTTTATTCAGAAATTATCTTTTAATCTCATTTTAGACAAGGAAAATATCAATTCATACCTTTGGGATCTGGCCCACGTTAGTCACATGTCCAAATCCTCCTTACCATAAGATGAAGGCTTTTTATCTTTAGTATTCTCCTCGTGTCCCAGTTGACATCCTCAACATCTTGTGGACACTTGTTTCCACCACTCTCGGAAGCGGTGATGACAATTCTTCCTTTATTCTTACAAGAGATCTCATTCTAACATGTTGTTGTTGAGACATCGAATATTATCTTAAACTTGTTGGAATATATTGGTAATAATAAGGAACGGGAAAGTCACAACAACAACCAATGTGAACAAGGAAACTTGTCTCGCTGAGTCGATTGATAATCAATCTTTCTTTAAGATAAAATTGCCCTGTATAATCCTTTCAACAGAGTAATGGCAACTTATCGCCCAAGATAAAACATCAACCAAACTAATAAGCAAATAAGACTCAAGAGTTCGCTATAGTAAGAAAGATCTTAGAGTGTTTGATTGCTGGAAAGGAAGAACAATTTCAGGAAATTGTCTAGATAATGTGTTAAGTGTGTATTATTTTGCAAATGAGCCAAAGGCCTCATTTTATAGTGTTGAGAAGATGACTTTCCAATTGCCCATGTAATGGCCTTGAATGACCATGTAATGACCTTGATTATGGAGAGTTAATTCAGCCAAATAATGACTGAATTCATTTGGGATGTAATTGAGGTTTAATGCCTCAAAACCAGCCCAACAGTCATGTCTATTCGTCTCCCGTCGCAGCCTCTAGACAACCAGCGCCGCGGCCCTGCAGGGAGGCGCTGCAGCGCCAAAACTTCAGAGAGTTGGCGTCGCGGCCCGACTCGTTTCATCTTTAAACACATTGTACACTTCTTCCTTCATTTACCAAAGTGAAATCAACGTCATTTGGCCAATAACCGTCTATTACCTTACATCTCAAACAATTCATATTTGTACCAATATCTCTTCCATTGAGGAAATATGATCATTGGCATTACGTGTGCACGTGTGTGGAAACAAGGTTTCCCACGTGCGAGGCCCCAATTGTTCGAGTCATAATTAAATAGGATTAACTTTATTTCACGTTTAATAAATTTTTCCAACAATCCCCTCTTGGAAGATATTTTAGTGCACGCAACTGGTGCCTTTCTAGGACAGGGCCCCGTCTGCCCCTAAATATATACATAAGTCTAAAAAGTGGTTGTATACCAAAATGACAAAGCTCTGGATCAAAGGAGCTTTCCAACCAGCTGAGTAGGAGTCCTAGGCCTGAGGATCACCAAACTGAGAACATGTACCTGCGGGCATGAACGCAGCCCCCCGAGGAAAGGGGGTCAGTACGAAATAATGTACCGAGTATGTAAAATATGAAGTACTGTAAAGGAGATCATAACTGGCCAAAGGATGTCAGGAAGCAAGTATAATAATCAATTATCAAAACAATTGTGCCTTATGAAATGAGAGTCAACTGTGCTTTATAAAATGATGAGAGTCATATCAAAATCTGGGATGCATGCCCATAGAATCCTCTAGTCTATATACATTATCGACCTTCTAGTGAGGGACTCGGTGGAATCATTATATCTATATACATTGTCGGCCCTTTACTGAGGGACTCGGTGGAATTATCATATCTATATACATTGTCGGTCCTTTACTGAGGGACTCGGTTGAATTATCATATCTATATATATATTGCCGACCCTTTACTGAGGGACTCGGTGGAATTCACATAATCATCATATCTGTATACATTGCCGACCCTTTAGTAAGGGACTCGGTGAATTCATATAATCATATCCAGCACGAATAGAATATCATGAGTAACTTTATACATAATAAATCATCACTTGACTCTCAGTGGAATAAATGAAAGACACTATCATTTCATATATCATTTTAAATCATCTTTTGGAAAAATCAAGGCGCGTATCATATCATATATCTTTTTAAAACATCTTTTGGAAAATCATAGGCATTTCTCATGACTAACATCTTTAGGAAATAGACTGTAGGAATCATGTACGTCCGCCGTACTTTCATTAAACCATGCCAAAAAGAAAGAAGGGAGAGTTTCACATACCTTATTGATGAACTAACCAACTCAAGAATCTAAATACGCCTTGACTAGCACCTCAACCTATAATAGTAGTAACATATCCATTAACCTTATGATTACTAGCATTCGTAATAATTGAATAGTAACTCGCTTTCTTTTCTATAAAGATTTGGGCAACACTTACCCTATTTATGTGCACATCCATAACTTACAAATCAAGCCAGCAATACCAAATAACAATCACAACGTAAGGATATAATCATAACAATCTCAAATACTCCATAAACGCCATCGTAATACATTCCTTTCCTTTTTGTTTATGGAAGACAACAACTACAACAACCAAGGAGATTTATACACTTATTTCTTATGTTAACCCAGGCTTTAAATCACGTTAAAATAACCCATTTAAAACATTCCATAATCATTCTCTTAATTCTTAACCTTCAATTATATTCCAATAGTTCCATATGAACAACTACAACTTAAACATCAAAATTTCTTTCAATTCCCACATGCGATTAGTGATGATAATAACAATAACATAATCAAATTCCATGTATATCAAAATAGTCCCCAATTCGGTCCAATCACCCAAACATTCACATGTATTGCCTAAAATTCCAAGTTTTTTTAATCACAAGTTCAATTCTTAAACTACAAAAACATACACTTCAATTATACCATAAAAAGAAGATTTTTTTACCTTAACTTTAAGCCCAAAACAGTCCCAATAATCGGTCCACTGCCCTCTTCCTTTCTTCACCAATTTATCACTTCTTCAACTCCAAATTGACATGCATGAATTCTACAAGCTTAATCCACCTTCCTAGCATGGTTTTCTTCCATAAAGTTCGTCTAAAAATATGAAATTCCCTTGGCTATTTTCGGCCCTGCAGTGTGCCGGTTTCACCACTGCTTTGTGGTGTAATTTTGGCTAGAAATTTGATGAGGAAATTAATCTAGGAAGAAGGAATTAAAAAACTTCAATTTTTCTCAATGCAATAGGGGCGGGTCACAGTTGAAGTGTGGGGAAAAGAGGGGAGGGAGATGGAAATTTTTTGTTTTAAAAATAGAGTGAAAGAGATGAAGGATATTGGTTTTAAAAATCTGAAAATTCTTATTACACTTTGGTCCAAATTCTCAATTGTCTATTTAAATTGACCCCTTTACTAATAATTAAACTTAGATCCCACTTCTTCTAATTATCGAAAATTTCATAAGGTCTCGTACCCTCGTCGTCGAAACTTATATAATACGTTACTAATTCATAACGGAAATATCTATAACTATCATTAGAAATTTCCGTCATCACCCTCTTAGTAACCAAAAATTTTCCGGACTCACATCCTTTTGTATACTAATTTCCGTATTAACATATGTAATTATTCTTTTTATCCAATAGTTGAATCTTACTTCCTTAATGACGTCCTTAATTATCGCCTTAAACTTACGAGGTGTAACACAAATAATGGTTGAATTCATTTGGGATGTAATGGAGGTTTAATGCCTCAAAACCAGCCCGAGAGTCATGTCTTTTCGTCTCCTGTCGCAGCCTCTGGACAACTAGCGCCGCGGCGCCAAAACTTCTGAGAGTTGGCACCGCGGCCCTGAAGGGAGGCGCCGCGACCCTATTGGGCCACGGCGTGTTATACCCCGTATTTCAGAGTATGTATGTGAGGGCGTACGTATTATAATTTGAGCCTTAAAGTTAGGCAAGTTTCGAATTTGTGCATAACTACCTAAAGGAGTCGTTTGACTAAACGCTTCCACGGCTTTCGTAGGGAAAATTCGGCTATGTCATTAATATTTTTGGATTTTTCCGAGAGACGAAACATTTTGGACCAACGGAGGGTGACATGTGTCACCTCACATTGGAAGAAGGTGGACGGCCAAAGGGAAGGGTGAGCACGTTTTTGTGCAAAAATGTGGTCGGGTTAGGTAGGATATTTTGTGTAGTTGATGAGCAAGTGGGACCCACAAACACATGGCTTCATCTTGACCTTACACTTGCCTTACACTTGGATAGATCTTGGCCATTGGTTGGCCATTTCTTGACCTATAAATACCCTCTAAGTTGATGAACTTATTCATCCAAAAATTGTCTAAGTCTTGAAAACCTTTCCCTCCTCTTGCTTGATCTCGTCCTATAGCCCCTCTCCCCTTTGAGAAGGCCTTGGCTGAAACCCCTCCCCTGTGGTGCTCCTAGGGGTACCCCTAGCCTAGTGGTTTCGTATAATACCCTTTTTGTGGTATAGAAATACTCTCCTAGTATTGTTATAATGCCCAAAATACTTTAGCCAAATACCTTGTAGTACTTTCCAAAGTACCCTTTTACAAAAGCCAGTAAAATACTATTATACTTTCCTCACCACTAAAACGAAACCCTAAGTAAATCTTCACCGTTGTTGAAGTTATTAGTAGAAGTTGGTTAGAACTTCTAAGGGTTGGTTGAGCGGCCTGAGCGCACTGAGTAGAGCTAAACCTTGCTCAGATCGACATATAAACTCGGATAATTTTGGGCTTATCGAGGTAAACATTCTTGACCTTACATTTGTAATTGGAAATTACATGTTGTAGGAGTATATGGTTAAGTATACTATATATAGAATCGAACATAGTTGTGCGCAATGTCTTTCGACTTAAGCTGAATAATACTTACAGAATGTCTCGCGACTTAAGCTGAATTTTAAGAAGTGAATCGACTGTAATTACATAGGATTGTATTACATGAGACTTGTGTAGCATTGCTGTAGTAGAATTGTACACGTCCGGTCAGGCGTGTTAACCCCACCCTTGTTGGCTTGGTAGCAGCCTCGATAGAGGAGATTTACTGTTGTTGCGGGAGGTGCTGCCGAATTTTTTGTAGGATATTCTCCATTGAGATCTAAATGTTAATAGGCGCATTGTGGCCTCTATAGGTTGAAGTACTACGTATGGCTTGGTCTACTTAGCTTAAGGAGTAGCCGACGGTTTGAGGTACTTGGAGCTTTTTGCTATTAGTCGATAATCTTCGCGAGGTATGTGAACCTCTTCCTATCTCTTCTAGCATGATATGTGTGAACTATCTAGTACTGCAGACGCATACGTGCTAAATGTATTTGATTGGTTTAAAACATAAAGTGTTATAACGGCTTTATGGGAAGTTGGTTATAACAGCTTTATGTAGGTAAGAAAACACTTGTGGTTTTTAAGAGGTAACTGATTTGAACTATAACTGGCTGGCTATGTGATAATAAAGAACTTGAAGTATTTCAAAAGATTTTTGAATCATTTTGAGAAAAGAAGTAATACTTGGTTTTTGGAAACTTAAGAGTTATACTAGCTTTATGGGAAGTTAGGTATAACGGCTTAAAAATGTTTTACTGATTTCGGAAATCAGAATGTGTATCGACAAACCACTGCAGCGTTAATAAAAGGAAATGTTCGACAGATTTAGTATTATTAAAACCGAGAAACTTCCATCCGCATAGAAGCTAAGATGAGACAAAATGACATTTCCTAGATCATGGTCGCTTAATAAGATCGATTATAAACAAGAATAACCTACTCACTTATAAGACATAGGTGTCTCAAAACGCTTTAAAGGAGAATTATGTTTTAAAGGATTTAAAACTATGAACTCTAAACCTTTTTCTAAAATGAGAAACTTGAGCATTGAAATTAGGCAAACTTGAACGTTTGGAAAATAAGGTTGTTACTTGATTTTACAAAGGAAAGCATTTTGGTTTACTTAACAATGTTAGTCACTCCAATTTTATACTACGTATCGGGTGACCTTTGTAAAAGAAATGGATCTTAAAAGGAATTTAACGGACGTAGTACTTTAAGGTTAAAATCCGACTTTGACATAAAATGAAAGTACCTTGAGTCGTGTGTAACTTGCTTATGCTTGTTGTTATGAAACTTGACCATGTTACGTGTGATAGCCTTGTTGTGCAAGTAATCGTGTTCTACTCGACTACCGGTTCATCCGGAATGTATTTCACTTGATTACCGTCATCCGAATGTATTTCACTTGATTACGGTTCATGCAGGAATGTATTTCACTTGATTACGGTTCATCCGGAATGTATTTCACTCGACTATCGGTCATCCGGAATGTATATCACTTGACTACCGGTTCATCCGGAATGTATTTCACTTGACTACGGTTCATCCGGAATGTATTCCACACGTTTCTATTGGGTCCATAAGATGGGCCGAGACACGTTATACGTATCACATGATTTGTACCTAGATCGCTGCAGCGAGGAAGAAGTTCCACGCATGAGGGATGACTTTGAGGCGTGAGTCCCCGACTTGACATGATCGCTTCTATGTTGTGAATCGTAGTTTGGTTATCATACATGTCTCCCGCTTTATATAGACTATTATGATTTCATTTACGATTTTTCGCTTTCACATACTTGGTACATGTTATCGACCTCCTTCGGGCCGCGTTCATGCCGCAGTAAAAGGTACATCGGCCGATCCCCGCTTTAGGATCACCTTTCGTAGATTGAAGCTCCGTTCTTCGGAGGCTTATCTTTTGGTATGTTACTCGAGTGCATAGATTCTTATACATTCGTGGTATGGCGGGCCCCGTCCGTCATAGTTGTAAAATCTTAGAGGTGCAGAGTATTGTGGGCGTGGTTTGTAAAAGGATAATTGTTCGTATTTATGTATATATGATGAAGGCAACCGCTTTGGTTGGCCTGTTTATTTATCTTTTCTCTTAATTCATGTTCATGTTTTTATTTCCGCTGATTTTCTCCGATGTTGTATCACCAGGGTGCCCGGTAGGCACTACCACGGCCCGGTTCGGTCGTGACAAAAGTGGTATCGTGAGCGATTAGTCCTCGGAAAGTGTCTGACCGTGTCTAGTAGATTCTTGATTATCGGTGTCAGGCACCACATCTATAATCGTGAGGTCGCAGGACATTTAGGATTGGTTTCCATTCTTCTCATTCCGAGATCGTGCCTTAAAGTTGTGTGATAAATCGACCCTCCGACGTATTCCTTTCCTTTACCGTTATGCTCCGCAGAAGACAACCCAGCCCGATGGGCAAGGCAATGAGGGAGTCGTTAGTGAGATACAGAGGAGTACGAGGCGCAGTCGGCCAAGACTGAGACAAGATTCGACGGCGGGTTTCGCGACGCCGCCAAAGACCAAAGAGAGTTTAGAGTCGCGGCATGGTCGGGCTGAGACTACAAGACTGAGCCTCCACCCACACCGAGCCGATGAGATGGGGTACAAGGAGATGGCCGCCATCGCCGTGGTCGTGGCCGATATGAGGATAGGCCGGACGCAGCAGCGATTCAAAGAAGACCGTAGTTCACCCCGAGCGCATTGAGGCTACGACTTCCCGAGTCAGAGCCTCCAGTGTTCTATGGATCGAGAGCTGAGGACGACCTCATGAGTTTATCCGACAGCTACAGCGGATCATGAGAGTGATCAGAGTCTCGGAGGCAGAGTCGGTGGTATTGGGTTCGCATCACCGCGTGACATCGCAGCTGATCGGTTTGATTCGTGAGTCCCGGGAAGAGCATGCACTTCCAGCAGTTTGGGACGAGTTCTCGAGGGCATTTCTTGCACATTTCTTGCCTCCACAGATGAGGAAGGCTCGGGCCGACAGATTTTTGACGTTGAGGTGATCGCGACTGCCAGAGAGTACAATGTGGAGTTCGACTCATTAGCTCGGTATGTTCCCCAGAGTAGCGGATATGGAGGACGAGTAGTACACCGCCACGCCACTGGCCGACGATTACTGGCAGAGGCTTGTACGGTGTAGCTCTTCACCGGCATGGACATTGCCCGCATGCAAGCTCATGCACTAGGATGTGAGGCACGAGAGGTCGACGGAATGACCGAGATCGCAGGCAGGCTGTAACAATGTGGTCCTTTGGTAACTTTCGAGGCGGACCGCCGCAGTTAGCCTAGTTATGTACCTCCGCCAAGATGCAGTGGTCCTCCGCCTTCGTGTCGTTCGGGTATTCGAGCCGGTCGAGCTCGTGGCTTCAGTTCATGTGTTTACGTGAGTGCTAGCCCAGGATTCACGCCCTCACAGTGCACGATGTGGCAAACATCATCCTGTGAAATGTCGCTTTTTATCGGTGCTTGTTTCACCGCGCCGTGTGGCCATGTGACGAGAGATCAGGTTATAGAGAGGTACCGCAGCTGGCGCAGCCTACCGGATCGATGGCGTGTTCATCGCTTTCATACGCATGCCTGCAGGCGCACTTATGATTAGAGTGAGCGGTAGCTTGGTATATCCTTAACCATCTAGAGGCTTGTATGTTTTGATGTTATGTTAATGTGTTAAGTGTTATGTTCGGATAGCTTTGTGCTAAAATGTGATTTAGGAACTGGTTGGGAAAAAGGGTAAGCTGGGGTGAGAAAATGATGAACCTTAGAATATTACAGTTGAGACCTTAGATGTAAGGCCGTCTTGAGTACAAGATTTTGCGAGTGATCCTTGTCAGAGTGCATTTTATGCCTAGAATATATTGTGTGATAAGTCTTTGGGTTGGGTAAATGAAAGTGGTATCTTTCATGATGTGATTTAGCAAGGTTGTTCCGGATCGAGAAACGAGAGAGTCGGCGTGGCGAGGCTCGGGTTGAGGACGTGTTGCGTGTCAACCGTGGCCGAATGAGGTGGGGTCACGGGTGGTCCCGCCAGCGGTAGGGTCACGAGGGTGCTAGGCCCAAGTTTAGATGACCATCGTATGAGTTCGTGGATATGTTCGACTGCGGATCGTGAAGGCCAAGTGGCCTTAAGGAAGATTGAGGCTAGTAAGATAACCAAGTTGGAGTGGTGACTCCAAGGTTTGGAGAAGCTGGCGATGATGAAGTGTGGTACGATTATCGGAAGAGTTCAAGAGTTCGAGAAGAGTACGACGAGTAAGGGTAGAGGCGAGCATGTATTGCGAGCATAGATATGATCATTTCTTGTAAAGGGAAGGTGCGAAGGATGTATATTTTAGACCTCGTGGATCGCGCAGCCCGCACCATTTGTTGGTCGCCGAGTGACACTAGAACCTCGCGCAAAGTGACAAAAGTTTGTGATGTTAGAGGTGTTTCCTCGTGGACTTGGATATAAGTATTTGCGCACGTGTTGTTTCGCGGTTGTGGCGCTGGCAACTTATTAGAAGAACTTTATCGTTATCCGTCTTGAGAAGGAACATTCGACGAATGTTTCTAAGGCGAGGGAGAATGTTATACCGTATTTGAGTATGTACGTGAGGGCGACGTATTATAATTTGAGCCTTAAAGTTAGGCAAGTTTGAATTTGTGCATAACTACCTAAAGGAGTCGTTTTCGACGAACGCTTTCTCTGACTTTCGTAGGGAAAATTCCGGCTATGTCATTAATAATTTTTTGCGGATTTTTCCGAGAGACGAAACATTTTGGACCAACGGGAGGGTGACATGTGTCAACCTCACATTGGAAAAGGTGACGGCCAAAGGGAAGGGTGAGCACGCTTTTTGTGCAAAAATGTGGTCAAGGGTTAGTAGGATATTTTGTGTAGTAGATGAGCAAGTGGGACCCACAAACACATGGCTTCATCTTGACCTTACACTTGCCTTACACTTGGATAGATCTTGGCCATTGGTTGGCCATTTCTTGACCTATAAATACCCCTCTAAGTTGATGAACTTATTCCTCCAAAAAGTGTCTACGTCTTGAAAACCTTTCCCCCTCCCTCTTGCTTGCTCTCGCCCTAGAGCCCCTCTCCCCCCTTTTGAGAAGGCCTTGGCCGAAACCCCCTCCCCTGTGGTGCCCTGCCGAGGGTACCCCAGCCTAGTGGTTTTCGTATAATACCCCTTTTGTGGTATAGAAATACTCTCCTAGTATTGTTATAATGCCCAAAATACTTTAGCCAAATACCTTGTAGTACTTTCCAAAGTACCCTTTTACAAAGCCCGTAAAATACTATTATACTTTCCATCACCACTAAAACGAAACCCTAAGTAAATCTTCACCCGTTGTTGAAGTTATTAGTAGAAGTTGGTTAGAACTTCTGGGTTGGTTGGAGCGGCCTGAGCGCACGAGTAGAGCTAAACCTTGCTCAGATCGACATATAAACTCGGATAATTTTGGGCTTATCGAGGTAAACATTCTTGACCTTCATTTGTAATTGGAAATTACATGTTGTAGGAGTATATGGTTAAGTATACTATATATAGAATGAACATAGTTGTGCGGCAATGTCTTTCGACTTAAGCCTGAATAATACTTACGGCAATGTCTTGCGACTTAAGCCTGAATTTTAAGAAGTGAACTGAACTGTAATTACATAGGACTGTATTACAGTAGACTTGTGTAGCATTGCTGTGTAGTAGAATTGTACACGTCCGGTCAGACGTGTTAACCCTCGGTTGGCTTGGTAGCCGCCTCGATAGAGGAGAGATTTACGCCCATGTGTGGAGGTCACGAATTTTCGTAGGATATTCTCCATTGAGATCTAAATGTTAATAGGCGCATTGTGGCCTCTATAGGTCAAGTACTACGTATGGCTTGGTCCACTTAGCAAGGAGTAGCCGACGGTTTGAGGTACTTGGAGCTTTTGCTATTAGTCGATAATCTTCGCAGGTATGTGAACCTCTTCCTATCTCTTCTAGCATGATATGTGAACTATCTAGTACGGTAGACGCATACGTGCTAAATGTATTTGATTGGTTTAAAACATAAAGTGTTATAACGGCTTTATGGGAAGTTGGTTATAACGACTTTATGTAGGTAAGAAAACACTTGTGGTTTTAAGAGGTAAATCGATTTGAACTATAATCGGTCAAGCATGTGATAATAAAGAACTTAAAGTATTTCAAAAGATTTTTGAATCATTTTGAGAAAAGTAATACTTGGTTTTGGAAACTTAAGAGTTATACTAGCTTTATGGGAAGTTAGGTATAACGGCTTAAAATGTTTTACGATTTGAAATCGTAATGTGTATCGACAAACCACCGCAGCGTTAATAAAAGGAAATGTTCGGGACAGATTTAGTATTATTAAAACCAAGAGAAACTTCCATCCGCATAGAAGCTAAGATGAGACAAAATGACATTTCCTAGATCATGGTCGCTTAATAAGATCGATTATAAACAAGAATAACCTACTCACTTATAAGACATAGGTGTCTCAAAACGCTTAAAGGAGAATTATGTTTTAAAGGATTTAAAACTATGAACTACTAAACCTTTTTCTAAAATGAGAAACTTGAGCATTGAAATTAGGCAAACTCAACGCTTGGAAAATAAGGTTGTTACTTGATTTTACAAAGGAAAGCATTTTGGTTTACTTAACAATGTTAGTCACTCCAATTTTATACTACGTATCGGGTGACCTTTGTAAAAGAAATGGATCTTAAAAGGAATTTAACTGACGTAGTACTTTAAGGTTAAAATCCGACTTTGACATAAAATGAAAGTACCTTGAGTCGTGTAACTTGCTTATGCTTGTTGTTATGAAACTTGACCATGTTACGTGATAGCCTTGTTGTGCAAGTACCGTGTTCTACTCGACTACCGGCTCATCCGGAATGTATTTCACTTGACACGGTCATCCGAATGTATTTCACTTGATTACCGGTTCATCCGGAATGTATTTCACTTGATTACGGTTCATCCGAATGTATTTCACTCGACCACGGCTCATCCGGAATGTATATCACTTGACTACCGGCTCATCCGGAATGTATTTCACTGACTACGGCTCATCCGGAATGTATTCCACACGCTTTCTATATTGGGTCCATAAGATGGGCCGAGACCGCTATACGTATCACATGATTTGTACCTAGATCGCTTCAGGTGAGGAAGAAGTTCCACGTACGTGAGGATGACTTTGGCGTGAGTCCCGACTTGACACGATCGCTTCTATGTTGTGAATCGTAGTTTGTTATCATACATGTCTCCGCTTTATATAGACTATTATGATTTCATTTACTGATTTTACGCTTTCACATACTTGGTACTCCAGATCGACCTCCTTCGGCCGCGTTCACGCCGCAGTAAAAGGTACATCATTGCCGATCCCCGCTTAGGATCACCTTTCAGATTGAAGCTCCCTTCTTGAGGCTTATCTTTTGCATGTTACCCGAGTCCGTAGATTCTTATACATTCGTGGTATGGCGGCCCGTCCCCGTCATACCGCTGTAAAATCTTAGAGGTCAGTGCATCGCTGCAAGCGTGGTTTGTAAAAAGGATAACCGTCGGTATTTATGTATATATGATGAAGGCAACTGTTTTGGTTGGCATGTTTATTTATCTTTTCTCTTAATTCATGTTCATGTTTTTATTTCCGATGATTTTCTCTGATGTTGTATCACTAGGGTGCCCGGGGTAAGGCACCAGTCACGGGCCCGGGTTCGGGTCGTGACACGGCGATTCATGACTCGTTTCATCTTTAAACACATTGTACACTTCTTCCTTCATTTACCAATGTGAAATCAGCGTCATTTGACCAATAACCGTCTATTACCTTACGTCTCAAACAATTCATATTTGTACCAATATCTCTTCCATTGAAGAAATATGATCCTTGACATTACGTGTGCACGTGTGTGGAAACAAGGTTTTACACGTGCGGGGCCCCAATTATTCGAGTCATAATTAAATAGGATTAACTTTATTTCATTTTTAATAAATATTTCCAACAGTAGTTTCATATTGAGTTCAAAACAAATAATTATTTATATTTTCAAGAAGACATTAGTTTTTAAAAGAATTTTATCCCTATTTTAAAAAGTAATTTTTTACATAAATAAAAAACTATATTAAATAGGTGTTACTTAATTAAAGTATAAAATCTGAATGGAAGGGAGTAGTATTTTAATTTCTAGTTCCGTACGTAACTTTGTTTTCTCATTTTGACGGGGTCCAAGAGATTAGTAATTGCAAATGTTAAAGTAGTAGTACTAAGAAAGAGAAAATGAGTGGTGGTGGGGAGTTAAAGGGTGATCTTTTCTGATGATAATGCGTTGATTGGTTTACGCGTTATAGTGAGACGTGAGTGACGGAGTATACAAAGTCAACATTTTGAAAATTAAAAAGCATTTTAATATGGGACTACAAGGAAAAAAAAGAACTTGAATACTCTTTCCTACTTCCTAGGTATTGCCCGAACCTAAATGATTAGTATTGTCGTTGACCAAAAGTCAAATACAGCGTAGAGTCTGGACGACTTTTCAATGATACGTTTTCTTTTAGTTATTATTATACCCACATTCGAAAATGATGGTTTTTGAATATGTACAATAGTGTAATTCTCCTTAGTTTGAGGTTTTTCATTTATGTAATTATTTTCTTCCGAAATGTCTGTCGTCTATCAGTTAACGAAATCGGATGACAAACTAATTCCTTAACTAAGCGATTCGGCTGAAAGCGGAACTCTAACTTCCAGCAATGGGTTCCCAACTACTCCAGAAAGAGTTAGGATGGAGATTGAGTAAACTAAGTGGTAAGAAACATAAATACAACTAGAGTGCAATAAATGCGATAAAGATAAATGAAGATATGTAAAATAAGTTGTTTGATTGATTGTTTATCTCTATTATGTACAAATGATTCTATATTTATAGTACAAGAAAAATAAAACGTGATCTCCATATATTTGCCACTAAATCTACTAGCCAACTTGTTACACCCCGTAATTCCAGGACATGTATACGAGAATAGACGCGAGAACACAAGACTTAAAAATTTGAACGAAAGAAAGAATTGTTTTCCAA
Organism: Przewalskia tangutica; assembly: GCA_029844215.1. Taxonomy (NCBI): domain Eukaryota; kingdom Viridiplantae; phylum Streptophyta; class Magnoliopsida; order Solanales; family Solanaceae; genus Przewalskia; species Przewalskia tangutica. The sequence continues at coordinate 43,305,867 of CM056733.1, forward strand.
AGGAAAAATCTTCCGAACCTCGGGAAGGAAAATTGTTCGTTAATGAGAATTGAGTTCTCAGAATTTTTATTTGAGACTGTTGGAATTTATCGGAACTATGAAATTTTATTCTCAGAGTTGGATACGTGGGGCCCACCCGAGAAATTTTACGGTTTTATGGGGCCCACGAGGTTTCCGATATTATGATCAATTATGGAAATTTCGGAAAATGAAATATTATGGACCAATGGGAGGGCGACACGTGTCACCCCCCCATGCTTATGTTGGATGAATAAAAGAATTGACTAAGTCAATAAACAAGTGGAAGCTTGACATTATTGACTATAATTGACCCAATCCTAGCCACACATTCGTTTTGATCTCACCTCTTGGTTGTAGTATATATCTACATTGCTAGTGCAAGACTAGACAAAATTCAACACTTAGAAAAAAATTCATTTTCTTGTTCTTGAAGAGAGGCTCTCGGCATTGGCACCATTCCCACACAAAATTTTTGCAATCTTGCTTCATAAATCTCAATATTCAAACCCAAGATCCCTAGAGGTATTCTAGGGATATCCCAATACAAAAATCCCGAAAAAACTACGTTTTTACGTTAGTCGCAAGATGAAAACCTAAGGTGTTCTTCAACTTTGAAGTTGGAAATTGAAGAGAAGTTGTTTATGAACTTCTAAGGGTTGCTTGGAGTGGATTGGAACGTCGAGAAGAGGAGCTAAAATTGCTAAGGATCGACTTTAGGTTTTGGATTGTATTTGGGCTTAAAGAGGTAATAATCTCCGTCTTGCTATTCAAATTCAAGATTTCATGTTGTAGTAGTTGATAGATGAGCATGTGTTATATAGAATGAAGTTTGAAAAGATTTGGATCATGTTGAGATGTTAAAACCGAAAATTGGCATGCTAGCCATTAAAATTGGAAATCAATTTGGTCGATAGTTATAATCGTCGCATGTTATATAAGAAATGAATTGTAGTTGTTATAATTGATTGCTACTATATAACATGTTAGAATAACAACTTGGATTGAAAAGGAATTGAAAGAGAATTGATGTTGTTGTAGCCGAGAATGACCATTGAATTATTGGACAGTTTTACTTTAATTGTGGGGCAAAATTTTACACGTCCTGTTAAGGCGTGTAATCCCCTTTGAATTGCTGGGTTGTTGCGCCTTAAATGTGGCATGTTGGTTGTTGATTTACGGGCCTTGAAAAAGGTGGAAAAGTACGTAGAAACAAAGGAAGTGCTGCCTAAATTTCTGTAGAATAAGAGACCTTACACTTAGTATTATTCCACGTTGATAAGCTAGGAGTTGATAGACATGTTATGGTTATTATAGGATTAAATACTACGTATAGCGTATTCTACTTGAAGGGTGGAATAGCTATCAAGGTTGAAGTACTTTGGAGCATTTTGCTACTTGTCGATAGTCGTCGCGAGGTATGTGAACCTCTTCCTTCTTTTGGCATGTTCTATGTATGAAATATACATGTGGTGTTATTTCATGATTCCTTCTACTCTTAGAAGTTTAGAGGTACGTATGTTGATTTACTCTATGTAAAAGGTATGTCTAAGTTATCCTAAGTTCTTACCAAGTCTTATGGGGGATGTTGGTAAGAGTCGTTAGAAAGTATTTTGAGTCGAGTTGACTTTGCTAATTTACTGCACTAATGAGAATAGGTATCGAACAAGCCATTGCATCGTTAATAAAAAAATGTATCGACAATCAATTATATTAAAATGAGTAGAATTCTCTATCTGCATAGAAACTAAGATAAGACAAAATTGTATTACATTTTCTAGATCATGGCTGCTTTAATAAGATCGTTATAAACGAGTATAACCTATTCACAGCTCATAAAAGTATATGTTACTTAATTTAAAGAGTTTATGTTATGCAGTTTTAAGACTATGAACCTTGATTTCTTAAAAGGTTATGAGACTTTATTTTTCAAGTTATGGGGCTTGATTCTTAAAGGAAGGAATGACTTGATTTTAAAAGTATGGTGTCCATGATTTATTTCAAAAGTTAAGAGGCTTGATTTCAAAAGAGAATGTAACTTGAGTTTTCAAAAGAAGGAGTTTATTTATTTAAAAGAGAAGGTGTGGCATGATTCCTTTATAAGTATGTATGTACGTAGTACTTTTGGGTTTAGTTTTCCCTAATGTAATAAGAAATAAAAGTGTCTTAAGTTCTCTAAAGTGAAAGGTTGTTATAATAGCTTTATGAGAAGTTGTTATAACGACTTAAGAATAAGTGAAAAGATGTTTTAAAATGTTATGTAAGGAAAATTACACCGCGTCCCAGAATGGGCCGGACAGTATACCTTTATAGGCAGACTATATGACTTTACCACGTCCCATAATGGGCCGGGCAGTATACCTTTATGGGCAGACTATATGACTCTACCGCGTCCCAGAATGGGTCGGGCAGTATACCTTTATGGGCAGACTATATGATCGCATCGGCCCCGTAACGGGCCGGCAAGATACCTTTATAGCAGACTATATGACTTTACCGCGTCCCGAACGGGCCGGCAAGATACCTTACGGGCGCACTATGTGACTTTACCGCATCCCGAATAGCCGGCAAGATACCTTTATGGGCGGACTATGTGACTTTACCGTCTCGTAACGGGTCTGGCAAGATACTCGCCACGACCGAACTCAAGCTCGCGATCGTGCCCTACCTGGGCACCCTTCTACCTAACTAACATAAGTAAACCGCGGAACTAAATAACACCTCGTATTTTTTTTTCTTTTAAAACCAACGAACATGCAAGGGCAAAGCCGACGAGGCTGCCATATAATATACATAATCAAAAAGTACTACACTGTACATGAGTTCAATCCCACATATGAATACAGACCTCTAAGAGTTTTACTGAAATATGACGGGACAAGGCCCCGCCGTACCCATAATCGCATAAAAGCACATCTTGAAGGATCTATACCAAAATGATAAACTCCTGAACAGATGGAGCTATCCAAAAAATCTGAGAAGGGTCCTACACCTGCAGATCACCAAATCACTGTACCTAAACTGCGGCAGATTTAACGCACTTCGGGCGAGGACAAGACGGAAGAATGTACCAAGTATGTGAAACAAGAATATCAGAATTGAAATCATAACGACTATACAAAGCAGAGACATGTATGATAGCCAAACTACGATACACAATACATAAGCGGTCATATCAAGTCGTGGACGATGCCCTCAAAGTCATTACTCAAATATAACCATGGGTCTCACGCCCATAATATCAATCATGCCCGTGGAATCCTTCCGCACTGCCGGCAGTCCATGATATAATATAACATCAGTAAGCACACTGAACCTTGGAATCGTGAGAGTAATGCAATCATTTTTATCTTTTAAGTTATGTTTTTAACAATGAGACTAACTGTTCCACTTTAAGTCATAAACACACTGCACCCTTTCATTAATGAAATCACTACCGTTTCAAAACACGGGCGTCGTGCCGCTGTGGTCAACTACCTTCTGTGTTATAATGCAACCTATCATGGGACTATTTCACCCGCAAGGGACTATTTCACCCGCTTAGGTCATGTGGACCCTCAATGAGTCATCGGTACACGATACTCGCATCACAGATAGCTAATCCATGGCTTATATATATCCCGGGAATTTAACCCGCCCGAGTCAAATACCGACCCGCCGTGAGTATGTACCACTCACCACCATGGGGAGCTACTCCATGATATCCTTGGACAAGTTGCCGGCCCTTTATGGAGGGACGCGGAGATGTGGAAATATGACACTTGCACGAATATCTATATGATCAATCCATATGCAAGTAAACCAAGACAACACCATGCCTTTTCCTTTTCACATAAACCAAGACAATACCATGCCTTTATACAAACCAAGACAATTACCATGCCTTTCCTTTTTACATAAACCAAGACAATTACCATGTCTTTCCTTTTTACATAAACCAAGAGAAAATCCTTATTTAAGCAAGCCAAAGTACTATCAAGGCACAAATAGAATAATTCTCATTTAACAAGCCAAAGTACTATCAAGGCACAAATAGAATAATTCTCATTTAACAAGCCAAAGTACTACGTACGTCCATTCTTTTCAAAAGACTCATTTTTATACAAAGCCCCAAGATACTAACACCCGTAGTATCTAGGCATGTCTATTTTTCAAAATAAGTTACTACATCTTTAGAAATTCATTTCAAGACTTTGAAACTAAGTAACTTTAAATTTCACAACCTAGGCAACTCATGCCTATCAATCAAAATAGACAATTTTCTTAACCTTCCATAAAGCCGTTACAATTAACTTTCCATAAAGCCGTTATAACCCTTTATGGTTTTAGACAAAATCATTCTTTTTATAACCAAGAGACTTATACTTTTAAAACCAAGTATCATATACTTTCAAATCAATTTTCTTAACTTTCACACTACTTCAAGTCTCTTAATCTTTAGAAATCAAGTTTCTTCTACTTTTAAATCTCAAGTAACTCACACCTTTAAAACAAGTTACTTCTCTTTAAGTCATGTCATTTCTCCTCTTTTAAATCAATTAAGTAAATCACTCATTTGACTCCCCTAAAGTCATTATAACAACCTTTAGGTTTTGGAACTAAGGTACTAGCCAAAAGATTTGGAAACCACTTCCTTTTCAAGACTATATGTACTTTAAGTAAAACACTTTTACTTTTGAGAATCCAAACTTCATTAAGGGAATGGATTATAACAATTTACAATTTAATCATCCAAATTACAATCAAGGAAGTATATAGAACAACTTCTATATTAGGCAATCCAAGTACAATCAAGGAATGTATCATTTAAGGAGTAGGACTTACTTTCTTTATCATAAGGAATCATGCTAGAAGGAGAGGAGATGGTTCACATACCTTTTCGGCTTAATCCACAAGCTAAGTCGAATACGCCGCACGTAGAATTGTCAACCTATAATGGCCACAACACGACTATCAACTTCTAGTTTCTAACGTAGAATAATACTAAGTATACAGTCTCTTGTTCTACGGAAAATTGGGTAGCACCTCCTTTGTTTCTACGTACTTTTCCACCTTTTTCAAGGCCCGATAATCAATAACCAACATGCCACATTTAAGGCTCAATACATTATCCAATCAAAGGGGATTACACGCCTTACAATACGTGTAAAATTCTGCCCCACAATTAATACCAAGTAACTTCAATATTCAAAGCCATTCTCGGCTAACATGTACAACAACACAAGTCCTTTCCAATTCTTTTTCAATCCAAGTTCTTAGGTCTAACATGTTATATATTCATAAACAACTTAACAACTATAATTCCTTCTTTATATAACATGTGACGACTTAAACTAATAATCAAATTGAATTGTAATCTCAAAGGCTAAACATGCTAGTTTCGGATTAGGGTTCCAATAGCCAATACACTTATCAAACTTCATACTGTATACCTAATGCTTGCTAATATCCATAGCTACAACAATAAGTAATCATAATTACTAAAACGACAAGATGGTTACCTTTATAAGCCCTTATAAATTCCAAGATTCAAAGTCGCTCCTTAACAATTCTTAGCTCCTTTACTTTACGCTCCAATCCGCTATTTGAAGCCTTTAGAAGTTCACAACCAGCTTCTCTTCCATTTCCAATCCAAAACTATGAAGACGACTTAGGTTTTCGCCTTGCGACTAACGTGAAAACGTCATTTTTCCGAGATCTTTCTATTGAGATATCCTTACAATACCCTTAGGGACCTTGGGTTAAAGTCTTGTGAATAATGAACAAAAATTACAAAAATTTTGTGTGGGAAAGTGACCAAACCCGAGAGCAACTCTTGAAGAACAAGAATGTTGTGAAATTTTCTAAGTGTTGAAGACTTGGTCTTGCACTAGTGTGGTATATATAAAACAATGGAGGGCTTAGATCACAACAATTGTGTGGCTTGGATGGAGGAGATTAAATATTTAGCCAAGTGGACAAGTTGACTTGGTCAATTTTCTCAAGCTAGCAAGACTTGATCTTCTACATTGGTCAATGACCATAATACCCTTGTCAATTTTCGTCCAAGACCATGTGGGGGGGGGGGGTTTCCACGTGTCACCCTCCCATTCGTTCATAAAATTTCGTAACCCTCGTGGGCCCCACAAAACATAAAATTCCTCGGGTGGGACCCACGTGATCAAATCCGTAAAAATAACTTTCCATAATGATAATACATTCTATATTCCTCAAATAATGCATTTTGAGAATCTAATTCTCATCAACGAACATTTTTCCTTTCCGACATTCGGAAGATTTTCCTTCGGAAAAACAATTCCTTCGGAAAAATAATTCCTTCTTTCGTACCAATTTTTCAAGTCTTGATTCCTTACATACATTCTCTTATACATGTCCTGGAATTACGGGGTGTAAAAATACCTTTATGGGCAGACTGTGTGACTTTACCGCGTCCCAGAATGGGTCTGGCAGTATACCTTTGTGGGAAGACTTTTTATGAATTCACCGTGTCCCGCAAATGGGTCGGGTTACGTTATCACGTATGGATAATCAAAGTGAACTTCAAAATGAGACGCCCCTCCATAAAGGGCCGGATTATGTTATGCAAGATACGTAAGTTATGTGTTTATGAACTTGATGGCGTTTCCTAAGTATGTTTGTAAGAATTTGATCATAACTCTTATTGAAAATGGGAAAAGATAATAATGTGTGATTAAGTTCATGAGTTGTAATGACACGGTAGGATCTGGTATTTACTTTTTTATACTTGCCTCTGTCATTCTTTTGTACAATTATGATTTGTTTACTGTACCTTATTTCCGTTCCATACTCGGTACCTATTGTAATCGAATTCTTCGGCGGGTCGCTCATGCCCGCAGTATTAGGTACATGTGTTGGTGATCCTTGCTCTTAGGATCTCTGCTCGATTTTGGGAAAAGGCTCTATTTACTCAGAGGCTTATCTTTTGGTATGGATCCTGTTGATGGATTTATGTATATTCGTGGTATGGCGGGGCGTCCGCCACAATGATTATGTCAAAATTCTTAGAGGTCTGTAGTCATATCTTGTGGGTCGGTTTGTAAAGAAAAAAAAAAAGGGATGTAACTGCTTTTGGCTTTATATATATATATATATATATATATATATATGTCTAGGGAGGTAGCCTTATCGGCTAGCTTGTTGTTTATTTCCTGTAAACGTATGTTATGAGTTTCATGTATGTTCCGCTGATTTTCTCTGATTTATACCTGTAAGGGTGCCCAGGTAGGGCACCAGTCGGAGGCCCGGGGTCAGGTCGTGACAAAAGTAGTATCGAGCGCTTAGTCTCGTAAAGTGTCTACGCATCGTGTCTAGTAGAGTCTTGGTTATCGGTGTGTTGTGCACCACATCTATAACCAGGAGGCTGCAGGACATTTAGGATTGGTTTCCATTCTTCTCTCTCTAAGATCGTGCAGTAGAGCTGTTTTACTAGGTTGAGTCCTCTCTGACCTATTCTTATGTATCAGTTATGACTTATGCCTCCACGGAAGGCGACCAGGGCCCAGAAAGGAAAGGCAGCAACAGGAGCTGCTAGTGGTACACAGAAGGTTACTAGGACTCAGGCCCAGACTATGCCTGAGGTTTTGGTCCAGGCGGAGAGTTGACGCTGACAAGGTATTAGAGGAGCGAGAGCGGCAGAATCTGCAGGTTCCGATACCTGAGCCTCCAGTCCCTCATCCAGGGTGGAGTATAGAGATTATAGAGAACAAATCAGGTTATTGACTAGCATAGTGGCAGGGCAGCGCCGACAGGAGCAAGTAGCTAACCCTAGAGCCGACAATTTGAGGATTCAGAATTTTCTGGGTTGTAGTCCACCCGAGTTCTATGGTTCGAGATCTGAGGATGATCCTCAGGAGTTCATTCGGCAGATACAGCGGACTATGCAGGTGCCTAGGGCCTCAGAGACAGAGTCAGTTGTGCTAGCTTCTTACCGGTTACGCGATATTGCGTTGAACTGATTTGAGTCATGGGAACTGTCTAGGGGTGTGGGTGCTCCTCCAACTGTTTGGGATGAGTTCATAGAGGCCTTCCTTGATCACTTTTTGCCTCCTGAGATGAGGAGAGCCCGTGTTGATAGGTTCTTGACATTAAGGCAGAATGGGAAGACCATCAGAGAGTACAACCTGAAGTTTGACTAATTGGACAGGTATGCGCTCACTATTGTGGCTGACATGGCTGATAGAGTTCATCGCTATGTGACAGGGCTAGACCGCCATACGGTTATCGTGATGCACGGGAGTGGCCCTTCAGCCAGGTATGGATATTTCCAGGATGCAGGCATATGCACAAAGGATTGAGGACAGGGAGAGAGAGGACCAGCCAGACCGAGGCCAACCCAAGAGGGCCAGGACGGCAGGGTTTCAGCCAGCAGGCATATGTGGCATAATTAGGTTTCATTAAGTGTCACGACCCGTTTCGGGGCCCGTGACTGGTGCCTTACCCCGGGCACCCTAGTGATACAACATCAGAGTAATCAGCGGAACATAAAACGATACAAGACATATTATGAAATATGAAACAATAATCTGAGAAAAACTTGCCTTTCGGCATATATATAAATGACAACTTTTCCAACATGAACAGTTTAATCCTTTTTACAAACCCCGCCACAACAAGATTACATGCACTCTACGAATGATATGACAACCATGGCGGAACAGGGCCCCGCCAAACCCCTGAATGTAAACACTTACTACGACAGGGGACTATACCACTGATAAGCCTCCGGAGAAACGGAGCTTCCCAACGCTGAAACTGTGACCCTGAGAGCTAGGATCAACGACTGGTGTACCTCAACTCGCGCATGAACGCAGCTTCGGCGAGGTCAAGACAACAAATTTAGTATGTGAAACGAAAATCGTAAATGGAATCATAGTAGTCTATATAAAGCAGAGACATGTATGATAACAAAACTACGCTCACAATAAACAAGCAGTCATATCAAGTCAGGGACTCACGCCCTCAAAGTCATCACTCAAACATAACAATGGGTCTCATGCCCACAACATCAATCATGCCCGTGGAATACCTTCCTCACTGCCGGCAGTTTATGATATAAAAGCACCAAGGAACACACATGAACACTGTGTCCCACTGTGCTATAATAACACCGCACGGTAAGTACGAAGGCATAGCCGACTACTAACACCTACGCACCAACAAGGTCATGAATCAGATCATAAGATCTGTCTGCACCGTTACATGATCAAAGCCGCCACTTGCCCGCAGATCTAATGTGCGCGTCTAGTCCCGAACTTCCCGCAGCTCCGCATAGGCCAATCTCATCGGCCCGCATGAGGTATTCCCCGCATCGAAGGTAGCTACTCCCCGGCATCGTCCTGGACTTCGCAGTCCGCATGGCCCCATGGACCGCATGCCCATAAAGGACGACACTAACACGAACTCGTAGCTCCGCAAGATAGGCCCTGGGACTGCATGAGGTATCCTCGAATCATAGGTCCATCGACCCGCTGAAGTCTACCCCGCACGGAGGCAGCTTAACCCCTAATCATCTCAAGAGATGAGTGATGTAAAATACTAACACAACAGCTTATCGTTAAGCAACATAAGCACAACAAAGGAAACCCCTTTACACAACATCACAAGATACTAACACACGTAGCATCCTAGCATGTTTACTTATCAATCAACAAGAAAGTACTACCAGGCTATCACAAACCAACACAATCAAGTTATACACACAAGGTACTTTCTTCTATATGCCAACAAGTTCGGGGTTTTATCCCCAAAGTACTTCATACATTAACTCTTTAAAAGATACGCATTTTCACAATGTCACACAATACCCGTAGTATAAAAATAGAGTGACTATCCTTTTAAAGTAAATCAATTACTTCTCTTTGTAAAATCAAGTAGCAACATTCTTTTCCAATGATCAAGTTTGCCTAATTTCCAATGTTCAAGTTTCTCATTTTAGAAAGGTTTCGTAGTTCATAGTCTTATTCATTTAAGAATATAATTCTCCTTTAAACTATCTGAGAAACATAAGTCTTATATGTGAGTAGGATATTCTTGTTTATAACAATCTTATTACAGCAGCCATGATCTAGGAAATATCATTTTGTCTCATCTTAGCTTCTATGCAGATGGAAGTTTCTACTGGTTTTAATAATACTTAATTATTCAAAACATTTTCCTTTTATTAACGCTGCAGTGGTTTGTCGATACACATTCTGATTTCCGAAATCAGTAAAACATTCTTAAGCCGTTATACCTAACTTCCCATAAAGCTAGTATAACTCTTAAGTTTTCAAAAACCAAGTATTACTTCAAGTTCTCTATTAACACATAACAATCCAGTTATAGTTCAAATCAGTTACCTTTTAAAACCACAAGTATTTTCTTACCAACATAAAGTGTTTATAATCGACTTCCCATAAAGCCGTTATAACACTTTATGTTTTAAACCAATCAAATACATTTAGCACATGACGCTCACCGTACTACATAGTTCACACATATCATGCTAGAAGAGATAGGAAGAGGTTCACATACCTCGCGACGAGTAACGACTAATAGCAAAACGCTACAAGTACTTCCAAACGTAGCCTACTCCTTAAGCCAAGTAGATCGCGCCACAAGTAGTACTTCAACCTATAAGGCCACAAGGCGCTTATTAACATTTAGATCTAATAGTAGAATATTCTACAGAAAATTCGGCAAAGACCTCCCCGCAACAGCGTAAATCTCCTCCTCTATCGAGGCCGGCTACCAAGCCAACCAGGGGGGGGGGTTATACATCTAACCCTAATGGGTACAATTCTACTTCACGGTACTACTACGCAAGTCTGCTGTAATACAGCCCTATGTAATTACAGTTCAGTATTCTTCTTTCAATTCAGGCTTAAGTCGCAAGACATTGCCGTAAGTTTCATTCAGGCTTAAGTCGCAAGACATTGCCGATAACAACGTTCAGTACTATATATAGTATACTTCAACTATATAATCTAACAACATGTAATTTCCAATTACAATAGGGGGACAAGATATTTACCTCGATAAGCCCATAATTATCCGAGTTTAAATGTCGATCCTGAGCAAGGTTTAGCTCCTACTCCGTGCGCTCCGACCCGCTCCAAACAACCCTTAGAAGTTCTAACCAACTTCTACTTAATACTCCAACTAACTATGGAGATTTTCCTTAGGGTTTTGCCAGGATCAAGGGAAGTATAATAGTATTTCTGGGTTTTTCGTATAGGTATAACCTTAGAATACAACAAGGTATACGGCTAAGGTAATTTGGGCATTATAACAATACTTTGGAGAGTATTTCTACACCACAAAAAGAGGGGTATTATACGAAAGCAACTAGGCAGTGGGTACACTCCTACTAGCACCCTTAGAGTGGGTGCTCTGCCACAAAGTGGGCCCTTGGCCGAACTCAACACAAGGGGAGGGAGAAGGAGAGCTTTCAAGACTTAGGCAAATTTATGGATGAAGAAGTTCATCAAAGGGAGGGGTATTTATACTACAAGCCAAGGCCAACCAATGGCCAAGATCTAGCCAAGTGCTATGCAAGTGTAGGGCCAAGATTCACCCAAGTACACCTTATCCATCTACCACCAAAATATCCTACCTACTACTTGACAAAAGCCACTCCAATCGTCCAAGCCATTTCCGCCCATTCCTCCCAATGAGAGGGTGACAAGTGTCGCCCTCTTGTTGGTCCAAAATGTTTCGTGTCTCACAAAATCCGCAAAATTAAAAAGACATAGCCTAAATTCCCTACGAAAGTCGTGGAAAACGTTTCGCCTAAAAACGACTCTAACCGGGTGTTGTGAACAAATAAATTTCGGCCAAGCCTAATTCTCAAGTTCAAATTTTCTACGTACGTCCTTACGTACATACTCGGGAAATACGGGGTATAACATTAAGTGTAGTTTTATGAGAATATACCGAGAAATATTTAGATTGAGCTCCGAAAGAACATTCGGGGACGAATGTTTCTAAGGGGGGAAGAATGTTACACCCTGTAATTCCAGGACATGTATACGAGAATAGACGCGAGAACACAAGACTTAAAAATTTGAACGAAAGAAAGAATTGTTTTCCAAAGGAAAAATCTTTCGAACCTCGGGAAGGAAAATTGTTCGTTAATGAGAATTGGGTTCTCAGAATTTTTATTTGAGACTGTTGGAATTTATCGAAACTATGAAATTTTATTTTCAGAGTTGGATACGTGGGGCCCACCCGAGAAATTTTACGTTTTTGTGGGGCCCACGAGGTTTCCGATATTTTGACCAATTATGGAAATTTCGGGAAACAAAATATTATGGACCAATGGGAGGGCGACAAGTGTCACCCTCCACATGCTTATGTTGGATGAATAAAAGAATTGACTAAGTCAATAAACAAGTGGAAGCTTGACATTATTGACTATAATTGACCCAATCCTAGCCACACATTAGTTTTGATCTCACCCCTTGGTTGTAGTATATATCTACATTGCTAGTGCAAGACTAGACAAAATCCAACACTTAGAAAAAATTTCATTTTCTTGTTCTTGAGGAGAGGTTCTCGGCATTGACACCATTCCCACACAAAATTTTTGCAATCTTGCTTCATAAATCCCAATATTCAAACCCAATATCCCTAGAGGTATTCTAGGGATATCCCAATACAAAAATCCCGGAAAAAACTACGTTTTTACGTTAGTCGCAAGATGAAAACCTAAGGTGTTCTTCAACTTTGAAGTTGGAAATTGAAGAGAAGTTGTTTATGAACTTCTAAGGGTTGCTTGGAGTGGATTGTAACGTCGAGAAGAGGAGCTAAAGTTGCTAAGGATCGACTTTAGGTTTTGGATTGTATTTGGGCTTAAAGAGGTAATAATCTCCGTCTTGCTATTGAAATTCAAGATTTCATGTTGTAGTAGTTGATAGATGAGCATGTGTTATATAGAATGAAGTTTGAAAATATTTGGATCATGTTGAGATGTTAAAACCGAAAATTGACATGCTAGCCATTAAAATTGGAAATCAATTTGGTCGATAGTTATAATCGTCGCATGTTATATAAGAAAGGAATTGTAGTTGTTATAATTGATTGCGACTATATAACATGTTAGAATAACAACTTCGATTGAAAAGGAATTGAAAGAGAATTGATGTTGTTGTAGCCGAGAATGTCCATTGAATTATTGGACAATTTTACTTTAATTGTGGGGCAAAATTTTACACGTCATGTTAAGGCGTGTAATCCCCTTTAAATTGCTGGTTTGTTGCGCCTTAAATGTGGCATGTTGGTTGTTGATTTACGGGCCTTGAAAAAAGTGGAAAAGTACGTAGAAACAAAGGAAGTGCTGCCCAAATTTCCGTAGAATAAGAGACCTTACACTTAGTATTATTCCACGTTGATAAGCTAGGAGTTGATAGACATGTTATGGTTATTATAGGTTGAAGTACTACGTATATTGTATTCTACTTGAAGGGTGGAATAGCTATCAAGGTTGAAGTACTTTGAAGCATTTTGCTACTTGTCGATAGTCGTCGCGAGGTATGTGAACCTCTTCCTTCTTTTGGCATGTTCTATGAATGAAATATACATGTGGTGTTATTTCATGATTCCTTCCACTCTTAGAAGTTAAGAGGTACGTATGTTGATTTACTCTATGTAAAAGGTATGTCTAAGTTATCCTAAGTTCTTACCAAGTCTTATGGGGGATGTTGGTAAGAGTCGTTAGGAAGTATTTTGAGTCGAGTTGACTTTGCTAATTTACTGCACTAATGAGAATAGGTATCGAACAAGCCATTGCAGCGTTAATAAAAAAATGTATCGACAATCAATTATATTAAAATGAGTAGAATTCTCCATCTGCATAGAAACTAAGATAAGACAAAATTGTATTACATTTTCTAGATCATGGCTGCTTTAATAAGATCGTTATAAACGAGTATAACCTATTCACAACTCATAAAAGTATATGTTACGTAATTTAAAGAGTTTATGTTATGAAGTTTTAAGACTATGAACCTTGATTTCTTAAAAGGTTATGAGACTTTATTTTTCAAGTTATGAGACTTGATTCTTAAAGAAAGAAATGACTTGATTTTAAAAGTATGGTTTCCATGATTTATTTCAAAAGTTAAGAGGCTTGATTTCAAAAGAGAATGTAACTTGAGTTTTCAAAAGAAGAAGTTTATTGATTTAAAAGAGAAGGTGTGGCATGATTCATTTATAAGTATGTATGTACGTAGTACTTTTGGGTTTAGTTTTTCCTAATGTAATAAGAAATAAAAGTGCCTTAAGTTCTCTAAAGTGAAAGGTTGTTATAATAGCTTTATGAGAAGTTGTTATAACGACTTAAGAAGAAGTGAAAAGATGGTTTAAAATGTTATGTAAGGAAAATTTCACAGCGTCCCAGAATGGGCCGGACAGTATACCTTTATGGGCAGACTATATGACTTTACCGCGTTCCAGAATGGGCCGGGCAGTATACCTTTATGGGCAGACGATATGACTTTACCGCGTCCCAGAATGGGCCGGGCAGTATACCTTTATGGGCAGACTATATTACTTTATCGCGTCCCAGAATGGGCCGAAAAGTATACCTTTATGGGCAGACTATATGACTTTACTGCGTCCCAGAATGGGCCGGGCAGTATACCTTTATGGGAAGACTATGTGACTTTACCACGTCCTAGAATGGGCCGGGCGGTATACCTTTATGGGCAGACTATGTGACTTTACCGCATCCCAGAATGGGCCGGACAATATACCTTTATGGGCAGACTATATGACTTTACCGCGTCCTAGAATGGGCCGGGTAGTATACCTTTATGGGCAGACTATGTGACTTTACCGCGTCCCAGAATGGGCCGGGCAGTATACCTTTATGGGCAGACTATGTGACTTTACCGCATCCCAGAATGAGCCCGACAGTATACCTTTGTGGGAAGACTTTTTATGAATTCACCGTGTCCCGCAAATGGGCCGGCTTACGTTATCACGTATGGATAATCAAAGTGAACTTTAAAATGAGACGTCCCTCCATAAAGGGCCGGATTATGTTATGCAAGATACATAAGTTATGTGTTTATGAACTTGATGGTGTTTCCTAAGTATGTATGTAAGAATTTGATTATAACTCTTATTGAAAATGGGAAAAGATAATAATGTGTGATTAAGTTCATGAGTTGTAATGACACGGTAGGATCTGGTATTTACTTTTTTATACTTGCCCCTTTCATTCTTTTGTACAGTTATGATTTGTTTACTGTACCTTATTTCCGTTTCATACTGCACTGTTGTATCGACTTCTTCGGGCCGCGTTCATGCCCGCAGTATTAGGTACACAAGTTGTGATCCTTGCTCAGGATCTCTGCTCGCTGGGGAAAAGGCTCCATTTACTCCGGAGGCTTATCTTTTGGTATGGATCCCTGTTGTTGTAGATTTATGTATATTCAGGGGTATGACGGGGCCCTGTCCCATCACAGTGATTATGTCAAAATTCTTAGAGGTCTGTAGTCATATCTTGTGGGTCGGTTTGTAAAGAAAAAAAAGGATGTAACTGCTTTTGGCTTTATATATATATATATATATATATATATATATATATATATATATATATATATATATATATGTCCAGGGAGGTAGCCTTATCGGCTAGCCTATTGTTTATTTCCTGTAAACGTACGTTATGAGTTTCATGTATGTTCCGCTGATTTTCTCTGATGTATACCTGTAACTGTAAGGGTGCGCAGGTAGGGCACCAGTCGCGCGCCCGAGGTCGGGTCGTGACACAACTATGAGAAGGTGGTGCCGATTTTACTCTTTGTTTTCCTCTTGCACGATTAACGACACTTCCTTCTAGCTATTGCTGGTTGTTACCATTTTTTGGGGTCTAGAAGATTCTTTGACTTGGTTTTCGAGGCTTCCAAATATGTGTGGGTCTCAACCGTTCATCGGAATTGTGGCTCGGCTAGGCTACCGTATAGTCGATGAAGCTTTTCTAGCCGAGGGTTAAGATTAATAAATACGGCTACAAGTCAGTTCAGTTATCGACTTAGAATTATGTTGCCTGCTCATTTTGAGGTTTCCACCTTCGACTATCACTTGATTCGGCTAAACACTTAAAAGTATTATTTGAGTGTTAACAATTGCCCCTACATTAACTCGGGTGCGGTTTTTGAGTTGATGAATTAAAAAAATAGTCTTCATTTCGTGTGGCAGCCATATGTGTCATTTCAATCACTTTTGCCATAAATGCATGCAATGATGATTTTTTCTGAAAAGTTTCTTCCTTTCAACCGAGGCATCTCGGATTCCACAAATGAATCCCAATGCATATCAGCCGCACGTTTGAAAGAAAGTAGTCTCAATGCGTGTCAGTCACATCTCCAAATTTTTTTAAGGAGAGACACCCCTAGAGGTTTCTCACTTAGTTTTCAGTCGTTCCCGAATTCCTTTCCTCCTTCAAAGTACCCTATTTCCTTAATCAGAAAACCATATCTTCATCTTTCTCTCCATCTCAGGGATCCGTTAACGCCAATTTGGCTGCTGATGACCTAACCCCTACCTTTGCCTTCATCGATGAACAATTAGTCCTTGCTCCCTACGGTACATCTGAACAGGGAAACCTCCTTCTTTCTCGGCATCTTAGCCCACCAAACTATGACCTTCCTATTACCTGCGATTGGTTCACCGACGAGCGCTATCTAGCTAGCCTGCGTACCTAGCCGACCAAGATTACCAATTAATCTTATTGGTTGGAACGAGTGAAGTCTACCAAAGAGGTCGAATAGAGACGCATGGTGTTATACCCCGTATTTCCAGAGTATGTACGTGAGGACGTACGTAGAGAAGTTTGAGCCTTAAGATAGGCTAGGACCGAAAATTTTTGGGCACAACTAGCGAAAGGAGTCGTTTTTCGACGAAACGTTTTCCGGACTTTGCGAAGGAAAAAATACGGCTATGTCATTTATAATTTTTGCGGATTTTTCCGAGAGACGAAATATTTTGGACCAACGAGAGGGTGACAAGTGTCACCCTCAAGTGGACGTGTAAAGTGGGACGAAACTTGGGCGGTTTGCCTTGGCTATTTTGTCAAGTAGTTGGTAGGATATTTTGTGTAGTTGATGAGCAAGTGGGACCCACAAACACTTGTCCAAATCTTAACCTTACACTTGCCTTCATCTTGGCCATTGGTTGGCCTATAAATACCCCCCCCCCCCCCCATAAGTTGAAGGATTTCTTCATCCAAAAATCATTTCTCCAAGTCTTGAAATCCCTCCCCCTTTGTTGAAGTATTCGTCCAAGTCCCCCTCCCCCTTGTGAGCCTTGGCCGAAACCAACCCCCCCCTTGCCTAGTAGTCTCGTATAAATACCCCCCCCCCCTTGGTAGAAAAGTATTCTCCAAGTGTTGTTGCTATACCCAAATGCTTTAGCCCAAATACCTTGTAGTACTTTCCAAAGTTACCTCTATACGTAGAGTCCGGAAATACTACTATATTCCCTTAAGTCACAAAAAAGAAACCCTAAGGAAAATCTTCATAGCCGGTTGAAGTATTAAGAAGAAGTTGCGTAGAACTTCTAAGGGTTATTTGGAGCGGGTTGGAGCGCCCGGAGTAGGAGCTAAAACATTGCTCAGGATCGACTTATAACTTGGATAATTTTGGGCTCATCGAGGAAAATACTCTTGTCCTTATATTGTAATTGGAAATTACATACTGTAGTATTATTAGAAATGAATATAAGATTCATAGAAGAGAATTGAACTGTAATAGAAGGATATTACAGAAAAGACTTGAATAGATCACATCAGAAGAATATTAAAGAAGAAGACGAATCAGATTTACATAGGACTGTATTTACAGTAGACTTATAACTTTTATTGGTTGAATGTTCTGCGAGTAGCATGTACTACTTGGAAGGTGGACAAGGCTAGTCGGGTTATAGCCGTGGAGCGTTTTGCTAATAGTCGATAATCGTCGTGAGGTATGTGATTCTTCCTATCCTCTTGAGCATGATATTTTAAAAGAATATATATATAGTACGGTAGACGTACGTGTGTTAACTGAATGTAGTTTTACGGCAATGTCTTTTGACTTAAGCCTGAATAATAAGAATTTGGAAGTATTTCAAAAGAATTAAGAATCCTTTTTGAAAGAAGAATAATACTTGGTTTGAAAGCTTAAGAGTTATACTAGCTTTATGGGAAGTTAGGTATAACGACTTAAGAGAGATAAAAAGAATGATTTATTGATTTTAAGAAGTTAAGAGACTTGATCTTAAAAGATAAGAGACTTGACTTAATTGAATTAATATGAATTTTGTTAAAAAAGGGTGAAACCTCATTCGTGAGTAATGAGTACTTGGTTTTTAAAAGGAATAATTTTACCGATTTGAAATCGTAATAAGTATCGAACAAACCATCGCAGCGCTAATAAAGGGAAATGTATTGAATAATTAAGTATTATTAAAACCAAGAGAAACCTCCATCCGCATAGAAGCTAAGATGAGACAAAATGATATTACATTTCCTAGATCATGGTCGCTTTTATAAGATTGTTATAAACAAAGAATAACCTACTCACACATAAGGCTTATTGTTTTAAAGGGGAGTACGTTATTTGATTAAGACTATAAACTATGAAATCTTTCCAAACTAAAAGACGTGAGTATCTGAAATTAGGCAAACTTGAACCTTTGGAAAAGATGTTGTTACTTGACGTTGTTCTAGAAAGTGTAAGCCACTTGGTTAAAACAAAGGTAAAGTACTTGATTTTAAAACATGAACGATTTGGCACTACGGATAATAGTATCGAGTTGTTTTTACGTAAAGAGGTCTTTTTGAAAGGATTAATGTATGTAGTACTTTGGGGTTAAAACCCGGATTTGTTGTAATAAAATAAGAGTCTATAAGTATGTTGAACTTGCCTATGTTTATGGTAATAGCCTTTGTTGTGCAAGTGTTGTATTTCTGTGCTACCGCGTCTCGCCGAGGGCCGACTATCTCGATTGATGGACATACTGACACGATGGGTGGCCCACGGGTATGCTTCCATTAGGAGTGTGATGTTGTTACATGGACATGTCTGCACCGATGCAGAATTCCGGGGGCATGCGCCATGCGGCGGGTTAATCACCCGATATATTGTTATTGTTTTTACATGGACATGCCCGCACCGGCGCACTCCGGCATGCGCTACGCGCGGTTAATCACCCGATATATTGTTATTGCTGTTACATGGACATGTCTGCACCGATGCAGAATTCCGGGGGCATGTGGCAGGGTTGATCACCTGGTGTATTGGTATTATTGTTACATGGACACGCTCGCACCGGCGCAATTCCGGCACGTGCTACGCGGCAGGTTGATTACCCGCACTTATTATTATCGCATCTCGACATGCCGCACCGATGGAGAATTCCGGGGGCATGTGGCCAAGATGCGAACATGATTGATGTTGTGGGCGTGAGACCCATAGTTATATTTGAGTGATGACTTTGAGGGCGTGAGTCCCTGACTTAACTGCGTTTATGATTGTGTACTGTATTTTGGTTATCATATATGTCTCCTGCTTTATATAGATTGTTATGATTTAACTACTGATTTTCGCCACATACTTGGTACTGTTAGATCGACCTCCTGGGCCGCGCTCACGCCGCAGTGAGGTACATCGGTTGTCGATCCTCGCTTCTAGGATCACAAATCAGCGTTTTGGGAAGCTCCGTTTCTCCGGAGGCTTATCTTTTGGTATGTGACCCTGAGTCTGTAGGTCCTTG
Source organism: Przewalskia tangutica (assembly GCA_029844215.1). Lineage (NCBI taxonomy): Eukaryota > Viridiplantae > Streptophyta > Magnoliopsida > Solanales > Solanaceae > Przewalskia > Przewalskia tangutica. The sequence goes on from CM056733.1 coordinate 43,325,646, forward strand.
TACATTCAGGGGTATGGCGGGGCCCGGTCCCGCCATAGTTGTCATTACATTCTTAGAGGTCTGTAGTAATCGCAAGTGTGGCGGGGTTGTAAAAAGGATTAAACTGCTCGGGTTTTTATGTAATATATATACGTAAGGCAACCGCTTGGTTGACTGTTTATTTATCATGTCTCTTGTTTCATATTTATGTTTTATTTCCGCCGATTACTACGATGTATCACCAGTGGTGCCGAGGGTAAGACACGACCACGCCCGGATCGGTCGTGACAAAAGTGGTATCGAGCGATTAATCCTCGGAAAGTGTCTGAGGCATCGTGTCTAGTAGAGTCTTGATTATCGATGTGTTGTGCACCACATCTATAATCAGGAGGCTGCAAGACATTTAGGATTGGTTTCCATTCTTCTCATTCTGAGATCGTGCCTTAGAGCTGCGTTGTAAGTTGGACCCCTCTGACGTATCTCGTTTTTACCAGTTATGCCTCCGCGCAAGGCAACCCGGGCCCAGATGGGCAAGGCAGCCGAGGGAGCTGCTAGTGAGATACAGAGGAGTACGAGGGCGCAGGCCCGGTCAGTACCTGAGATTGTGCTTCAGACGGCGAGTTTTGCGACGCCACCGGCCCCAGCAGAGTTTAGAGCCGCAGCAGTGGCTGATGAGGCAACAGTACCTGAGCCTCCAGGCCCACAGCCTGGGGCAGAGGAGATGGGTTACAAGGAGATGGCACAGTTGCTAGCCAGGATTGTGGCCAGACATGAGGATAGGCTGGGCGCAGCAGTTCCGGTAGCACCCATAGTTCACCCAAGATCGGATAGTTTGAGGCTACGGGACTTTCTGAGTTGTAGCCCGCCAGAGTTCTACGGGTCGAGGCCTGAGGATGATCCGCAGGAGTTCATTCGACAGTTACAGCAGATAATGAGGGTAATCAAGTCTTCGGAGACCGAGTCAGTGGTCTTAGGTTCGACGGCCGCGCGTGATACCGCAATGATCGTTTGATTCGCGAGCCGCCCCGGGAGAGTATGCACTTCTGGCCGTTTGGGACGAGTTCTCAGGGGCATTTCTTGCACACTTCTTGCCGCCACAGATGAGGAGGGCTCGGGCCGACATATTGTTGATGTTGAGGCAGAACCGCGCATAGCCGGGAGTACAATGGAGTTCGACTTATCGCTCAGACGTCCCCGCCAGAGTAGCTGATATGGAGGACAGAGTACACCGCTACGTCACCGGGCTAGATGACTACTTGGCAGAGGCTTGTTCGGGTGTAGCTCTTCAGCCGGGCATGGACATTGCCCGCATGCAGGCTTATGCACTTGGGTGTGAGGAGCGGAGAGGTCGACGGAATGACCAAGATCAGCAGAAGAGGGCCAGAACAACAGGGTCTTTTGGCGACTTTCGAGGCGGACCGCCTCAGCAGCAGGCTAGTTATGCACCTTCGCCAGTACAGAGTGGTCCTCCACAACCTTCAGGGTATTCAGGAGCAGGTCAGAGCTCCATGGGTTCAGTTTCTGCGAGTAGGGCGCGTTGGCGGATACCACCCCTACCTCGGTGTGGTCGGTGTGGTAGACCGCATTTCGGGGAGTGTCGTGGTGCCAAGGGAGCTTGTTACTTTTGCGGCCAGCAGGGCCATTTTGCGAGGAACTGCCCGACCAGGGGTAGCACGGATGTTACGACTCAGCCTTCGTGATCGGGCTGGTTCATCACCTTCACTAGCTACCGCAGGCGACCGCGTGATTAGAGTAAAGCGGTAGATTCAGGTATATCCTTAACTCTCTAGATGTTAGTATGCTTGATATGATGAGTTTATGTTGAGTGTTATGTCTGGATAACATTGTGTAAAAGTATGATCTAGAGAACATGGGTAGTTGAGAAGTTAAGTATGGGGGTATGGAAAGTGTGAACCTTAGATTATTTCACGATTGAGACCTTAGATGTAAGGTCGTCTTGAGTAAAGGATTTTGCAAATGATCCTTGTCGGAGTGCATTATATGCCTAGAATGTATTAGTGTGATAAGTCCATGGGTAGTGTGAGATGGAAGTGGTAGCTTTCATGATGTGAATTAGTAAGATTGTCCCGGATCGAGAAACAAGAAAGTTCGGCACGATGGAGGGTCGGGTTGAGGACGTATTGCGGGTCAACCCGTAGCCCTGTTTAAGGTGGGGTCAGTTCTGGGTGGTCCCGCCAGGTGGTAGGGTCACGAGGGTGCTAGGACCAAGTTTAGATGACCATCGTATGAGTTCGTGGATATGTTCGACCAGAATCGGATCGTGAAGGCCGAGAATGGCCTTAAAGGAGATTGAGGCTAGTAAGATGACCAAGTTTGGAGGTAGTGACTCCAGAGATTGTGGAAACTGAAGCGATGACTGAAGTATGGTACGTATGCTAGTAGAGTTCAAGTGTTCGAGAAGGGTACGACGAGTAAGGAAGGAAGAGAACGTGTGTTATTTTGTGGGCAGGTGCGGCGTTGGCAACTTGTTAGAGGAACTTTATCGTTATCCATCTTGAGAAGGAACATTCGGGACGAATGTTTCTAAGGAGGGGAGAATGTTATACCCCGTATTTCCAGAGTATGTAATGAGGACGACGTAGAAGTTTGAGCCTTAAGATAGGCCAGACCAAAATTTTGGGCACAACTAGCGAAAGGAGTCGTTTTTCGACGAAACGTTTTCCGGACTTTGCGAAGGGAAAAATACGGCTATGTCATTTATAATTTTTGCGGATTTTTCCGAGAGACGAAATATTTTGGACCAACGAGAGGGTGACAAGTGTCACCCTCAAGTGGACGTGTAAAGTGGGACGAAACTTGGGCGGTTTGCCTTGACTATTTTGTCAAGTAGTTGGTAGGATATTTTGTGTAGTTGATGAGCAAGTGGGACCCACAAACACTTGTCCAAATCTTGACCTTACACTTGCCTAACACTTGGCTTCATCTTGGCCATTGGTTGGCCTATAAATACCCCCCATAAGTTGAAGGATTTCTTCATCCAAAAATCATTTCTCCAAGTCTTGAAATCCCTCCCCCTTTGTTGAAGTGTTCGTCCAAGTCCCCCTCCCGCGAGCCTTGGCGAAACCAACCCCTTGCCTAGTTGTCTCGTATAAATACCCCCTTGGTAGAAAAGTATTCTCCAAGTGTTGTTGCTATACCCAAATGCTTTAGCCCAAATACCTTGTAGTACTTTCCAAAGTTACCTCTATACGTAGAGCCCGGAAATACTACTATATTCCTTAAGTCACAAAAACGAAACCCTAAGGAAAATCTTCATAGCCGGTTGAAGTATTAAGAAGAAGTTGCGTAGAACTTCTAAGGGTTGTTTGGAGCGGGTTGGAGCGCCCGGAGTAGGAGCTAAAACGTTGCTCAGGATCGACTTATAACTTGGATAATTTTGGGCTCATCAAGGTAAATACTCTTGTCCTTATATTGTAATTGGAAATTACATACTGTAGTATTATTAGAAATGAATATAAGATTCATAGAAGAGAATTGAACTGTAATAGAAGAATATTACAGAAAAGACTTGAATAGATCACATCAGAAGAATATTAAAGAAGAAGACGAATCAGATTTTACATAGGATCAGATTTATGTGAGATTTATAACCTTTATTGGTTGAATGTTCTGCGAGTAGCATGTACTACTTGGAAGGTGGACAAGGCTAGCCGGGTTATAGCCGTGGAGCGTTTTGCTAATAGTAGATAATCGTCGCGAGGTATGTGATTCTTCCTATCCTCTTGAGCATGATATTTTAAAAGAATATATATATAGTACGGTAGACGTACGTGTGTTAACTGAATGTAGTTTTACGGCAATGTCTTTTGACTTAAGCCTGAATAATAAGAATCTGGAAGTATTTCAAAAGAATTAAGAATCCTTTTTGAAAGAAGAATAATACTTGGTTTGAAAGCTTAAGAGTTATACTAGCTTTATGGGAAGTTAGGTATAACGACTTAAGAGAGATAAAAAGAATGATTTATTGATTTTAAGAAGTTAAGAGACTTGATCTTAAAAGATAAGAGACTTGACTTAATTGAATTAATATGAATTTTTATAAACATTGTGAAACCTCATTCGTGAGTAATGAGTACTTGGTTTTTAAAAGGAATAATGTTTTACTGATTTCGGAAATCAGAATAAGTATCGAACAAACCACTGCAGCGCTAATAAAGGGAAATGTATTGAATAATTAAGTATTATTAAAACTAGTAGAAACCTCCATCTGCATAGAAGCTAAGATGAGACAAAATGATATTACATTTCCTAGATCAAGGTTGCTTTTATAAGATTGTTATAAACAAAGAATAACCTACTCACACATAAGGCTTATTGTTTTAAAGGGGAGTACGTTATTTGATTAAGACTATAAACTATGAAATCTTTCCAAACTAAAAGACGTGAGTATCTGAAATTAGGCAAACTTGAACCTTTGGAAAAGATGTTGTTACTTGACGTTGTTCTAGAAAGTGTAAGCCACTTGGTTAAAACAGTGTAAACTACTTGATTTTAAAACATGAACGTATTTGGCACTACGGATAATAGTATCGAGATGTTTTTACGTAAAAAGAGGTCTTTTTGAAAGGATTAATGTATGTAGTACTTTGGGGTTAAAACCCGGATTTGTTGTAATAAAATAAGAGTCTATAAGTATGTTGAACTTGCCTATGTTTGTGGTAATAGCCTTTGTTGTGCAAGTGTTGTATTTCTGTGCTACCGCGTCTCTCGTTGGAGGGCCGGCTATCTGACTGATTGATGGACATACTGACACGATGGGTGGCCCACGAGTATGCTTCCATTATGAGTGTGATGTTGTTACATGGACATGTCTGCACCGATGCAGAATTCCGGGGGCATGCGGCCATGCGGCGGGTTAATCACCCGATATATTGTTTTTGTTGTTACATGGACACGCTCGCACCAATGCACTCGGGGCACGCGTTACGCGCGGGTTAATCACCCGATATATTGTTATTGTTGTTACATGGACATGTCCGCACCGTCGCAGTCCGGGCATGTGGGCTACGGCGAGGTTGATCACCCGGTGTATTGGTATTATTGTTACATGGACACGCTCGCACCGATGCACTCGGCATGTGGCGTTGCGGCAAGGTGGATTACCCGGTAGATTATTTTTTTTGTTGCTTCATGGACATGTCTGCACCGATGGGGAATTCCGGGGGCATGTGGCCAAGATGCGAACATGATTGATGTTGTGGGCGTGAGACCCATAGTTATATTTGAGTGATGACTTTGAGGGCGTGAGTCCCTGACTTAACTGCGTTTATGATTGCGTACTTTATTTTGGTTATCATATATGTCTCCTGCTTTATATAGACTGTTATGATTTAACTACGATTTTCGGGCCACATACTGGTACTGGCCAGATCGACCTCCTTGAAGTGGCTGCGTTCATGCCGCAGTAGAGGTACATCGGTTGTCGATCCTCGCCTAGGATCACAAATCAGCGTTTTGGGAAGCTCCGCTTTCTCGAGGCTTATCTTTTGGTATGTTACCCTGAGTCTGTAGGTCCTTTTACATTCAGGGGTATGGCGGGGCCCGGTCCCGCCATAGTTGTCATTACATTCTTAGAGGTCTGTAGTAATCTTGTGGCGGGGTTGTAAAAAGGATTAAACTGTTCGGTTTTTGTTATACCGTATTTCGCAGTATGTACGTGAGGCGCACGTATAAAATTTTAGCCTTAAAGACTAGACAAGGTTCGAATTTGTACACAAGTGCGAAAAGAGTCGTTGACGAAACGCTTTCCACAGCTTCGTAGGGAAAATTCCGCTATGTCATTTATAATTTTGCGGATTTTTCCGAGAGACGAAACATTTTGGACCAACGGGAGGGTGACATGTGTCACCTCACATTGAAGGCTCGACGGCAATTGGGACGATTTGGGGCTACTTTAGTTGGTAGGATATTTTGTGCAAGTTGTGTGGTAGATGGATAAGGTAGCACATGGCTAAATCTTGGCCTTACACTTGCTATGCACTTGTCTTCATCTTGGCCATTGGTTGGCCTTCACTTGACCTATAAATACCCTCTAGTTGAAGACATTCTTCATCCTAAACTTGAGCAATCTATCTAAGTCTCAAACTACTCCTCCCTCTTGTCTTGCTTTCGTCCCAAAGCCCTCCCTTGAGAAAGGCCCTGCCGAGAGCACACCCCTTTTGTGAAGCTTTGGCCCAGGGTACCCCCTAGCCTAGTTGTCTCGTATAAATACCCCTTTGTTGTGGTATAGAAATACTCCTAGTATTGTTATAATGTCCAAATACCTCGCCCAAATACCTTGTAGTATTCCCAAGGTTACACTTATACAAGCCCGTAAAATACCGTTATACTTTCCTCACTCACTAAAACGAAACCCTAAGGAAATCTTCACCCGTTGTTGAAGTTGTAAGTAGAAGTTGGTTAGAACTTCTAAGGGTAGTTTGGAGCGGGTTGAGCGCACGGAGTTGAGCTAAACCTTGCTCGGGAGCGACTTTAAACTAGGATAATTTTGGGCTTATCGAGGTAATTATCTTGTCCTCTATTGTAATTGGAAATTACATAAGTGTTGAATATATAGTTGTTGTATACTATATATAGTATCAACGTAGTTATCGGCAATGTCTTGCGACTTAAGCTGAATAATACTTACAGCAATGTCTTGCGACTTAAGCCCAAGAATCGAATCTGTAATTACATAGGGTTGTATTACAAGAGACTTGTAGTAAGTACCGTGGAGTAGAATTGTACCCGTAGGTTAGATGTATAACCCCCTGGTTGGCTTGGTAGCGGCCTCGATAGAGAGGAGATTTACGTTGTTGCGGGGAGGTGCCAATTTTCGGTAGAATGTTCTACGATGAGATCTAAATGTTAATAAGCGCGTGGCCTTATAGGTTGAAGTGCTACGTGTGACGTAATCTTACGGACTAAGGAGTAGCCGACGGGTTGAGGTACTTGAGCGCTTTTGCTATTAGTCGACAACCGTCGCGAGGTATGTGAACCTCTTCCTATCTCTTCTAGCATGATATGTGTGAACTATGTAGTACGGTGACGCATACGTGTTAATTGTATTTGATTGTTGTAAAACATAAAGTGTTATAACGGCTTTATGGGAAGTTGGTTATAACGACTTTATGTAGGTAAGAAAAATGGGTTGTGGTTTTTAAAAGATAATCGATTTGATTTATAAGCGGCAGGGCGTTATAATAAAACTTGAAGTATTTCAAAAGATTTATGAATCGTTTTGAACGAAGTGTAGTATTGTGTTTTGAAAACTTAAGAGTTATACTAGCTTTATGGGAAGTTAGGTATAACGGCTTAAGAATGGTTTACTGATGTTAGAAGTTAAGAGACTTGATCTTATAAGATAAGAGACTTAACTTATTTGTTTTAATGTGAATGTTTGTGTGAAACCTCATTCGTGAGTAATGAGTACTTGGTTTTATTTAAAGGGATAATGTTTTACTGATTTCGGAAATCAGAATGTGTATCGACAAACCACTGCAGCGTTAATAAAAGGAAAATGTATTGACTAATGAAGTATTATTAAAACCAGTAGAAACTTCCATCTGCATAGAAACTAAGATGAGACAAAATGATATTACATTTTCTAGATCATGGCTGCTGTAAAAAGAATGTTGTAAACAAGAATAACCTACTCTCACGTAAGACATATATTATTCAATTGTTCTAAAAAGGAATCAAGTGATTAAGTTTATGAACTATGAAACCATTTGAAAATGAGAAGCTTGAGTAATTGAAACTAGGCAAACTGGAACTTAGGAAAAGAATGTTGTTACTTGATGTTGAAAAGGAATGTGGGTTGGTCATTCTAATACTACGGGTATCGGGTGACTTTGATAAGAGTAACGGATCTTTTAAGGGGTTTAACGTAAGTAGTACTTTAGGGTTAAAACCCGAACTTCGGCATAAAATGAAAGTACTTTGAGCTGTGTGAAACTTGCCTATGCTTGTTGTTGTGAAACTTGCCTATGCTTGTTGTTGTGAAACTTGCCTGTGCTTGTGATGATAGCCTTTGTTGTGCAAATGTGGTGTTTCTGTGTTACCGCGTCTCTCGATATGGCGGTTGACTTGTGAGAACTTACTTGGACGTCTTTGGCGGTGATGGAGAATTCCACGGTATGTTTCCATTTTGATTCTTGTCTTGTTGTTGATGTCACATGGACATGTCTACACCGTCTGCAGTCCGGGCATGTGGCCACGCGCGGTTGATTACCCGAAATATTGTTCTTGAGGCTACATGGCCATGTCTACACCGATGCAGACTCGGCACGTGGCTACGCGCAGGTGGTTGATCACCCAAGATATTATTGTGGATGTCACATGGGCGTGTCTACACCGACGCAGACCGGCACGTGGCCTGGGGCATTGTATTATTGTTGCATCATGGACATGTCTACACCGTCGCAGACCGGCATGTGGCCGATGCAAACAAGATTGATGGTGTGGGCGTGAGACCTATAGTTGTATTTGAGTGATGACTTTGAGGCGTGAGTCCCCGACTTGACCGCTTACGTTGTATCGTAGTTTGGTTATCATGCATGTCTCGCTTTTTTATAGATCGCTATGATTTCATTTATAGTACTTTCGATTTCACATACTTGGTACTGCCAGATCGACCTCCGGGCTGCGTTCACGCCGCAGTAGAAGTACATCGTTGCCGTCGATCCCCGCTTAGGATCACCTTTCAGCAGATTGGAAGCTCCGTTCCTTGGAGGCTTATCTTTTAGTATGTGTTCCCGAGTTGTAGGTTCTTGTACATTCGGGGTATGGCGTGGCCCCGTCCGTCATAGTGGTTGTAAATCTTAGAGGTCCTGTAATCACAAGTGTGGTTGTAAAAAGGATTAAACTGTTCAGGGTTTGTATATATGTATGTTGAAAGGCAACTGTTTTGGTTGGCCTGTTTATTTATCATGTCACTTGTTCCATATTTATGTTTTATGTTCCGCTGATTTTTCTCTGATGTTGTATCACTAGGGTGCCCGGGGTAAGGCACCAGTCACGGGCCCCGGATCGGGTCGTGACAAAAGTGGTATCAGAGCAGTTAATCCTCGGAAAGTGTCTACAGACCGTGTCTAGTAGAGTCCTGATTATCGGTGTGTTGTGCACCACATCTATAATCAGGAGGCTATAGGACATTTAGGATTGGTTTCCATTCTTCTCATTCTGAGATCGTGCCTTAGAGCTGTGTTGTAAGTTGGACCCCTCTGACGTGTTTCGTTTTTACCAGTTATGCCTCTGCGAAAGGCAACCAGGGCCCAGAAGGGCAAGGCAGCCGAGGGAGCTGCTAGTGGGATTCAGAGGAGTACGAGGGCGCAGGCCCGGTCAGTACCTGAGGTAGTGCTTCAGACGGCGAGTTTTGCGGCGCCGCCAGCACCAGCAGAGTTTAGAGCCGCAGCAGTGGCTGCTGAGACTACAAGACACGAGCCTCCACCCCACACCGAGCGGGGAGATGGGTCACGCGAGATGGCGATTATTGCCGTGGTTGTGGCGATATGAGGATAGGCCGGACGCAGCAGCCTCCGTTCAAAGAAGACTGTAGTGCACCCGAGGGCAGACAGTTTGAGGCTACGGGATTTTCTTAGTTGTAGCCCGCCTGAGTTTTACGGGTCGAGGCCGGAGGATGATCCGCAGGAGTTCATCCGTCAGTTGCAGAGGATCATGCGGGTGATCAAGGCTTCAGAGACTGAGTCTGTGACATTTGGTTCGCATCGGCTGCGTGATACCGCAGTCGATTGGTTTGACTCGTGGGAGCTTTCCCGGGGGGAGCATTCACTTCCAGCCGTTTGGGGCCAATTTTCGGGGCCTTCGGCACATTTCTTGCCTCCACAAATGAGGAGGCTCGGGCGACGATTTTTGATGTTGAGGCGACCCGCGCGTGATTCGGAGTACAATGTGGAGTTCGACTCATCGTTGGCGGTATGTTCCCGCATTAGTAGCTAGTATGGAGGATCGAGTGCACCGATATGTTACGTGGCTCGATGATTACCTAGCGAGAGTTGTTGGTGTTTCTCTTCACGGGCATGGACATTGCCCGCATTCGTGCTCACGACTGCGCGTGCGAGCGCGAAGATCGACGGTGGACCGTTTCAGTGACAGAAGGCCAAGACGGATATTTTGGCAACTTTCGAGGCGGACCGCCTCAGGCAGACTAGTTATGTACTCCGCCATTGCAGTGGTCCTCCGCAGCCTTCGGGACCCCAGGATATTCGAGCAGGTCGTGGCTCCTGTGTTTCGATGTTCGGGAGTAGGGTGTTGGCGGACGATCACCCCTACCTCGGTGTGGTCGATGTGGTAGACCGCATTTCGGGGAATGTCGTGGTGCCAAGGGAGCTTGTTATTTTTGCGGCCAGCGGGGCCATTTTGCGAGGAACTGTCCGACCAAGGGTAGCACGGATGTTACGACTCAGCCTTCAGGATCAGTGGCTGGTTCATCGCCTTCTACAGCTATGCGCCCTGCAGGGCAGGCCTATGATTTGAGAGGAGCGGTAGATTCAGGTATATCCCTAACCCTCTAGAGTTTTGTATGTGTTGATGTTGTTGATGTGTTTAATGTTATGTTTGGATAGCTTTGTGCTAAAATGTGATTTAGAAACCTGGTTAGTGAAAAGGATAAGTCCCTGGGTAGTGTGAAATGGAAGTGGTAGCTTTCATGACCTGTATAGGTAAGATTGTTCCGGATCGGGGAACAAAAGCTTGATGCGTTAGTAGGTCGGGTTGGGGCCATGTTGCGGGCCAACCCGCGACCTGTTTCGTGGTAGGGTCAGCTCTGGGTGGTCCCGCCAGGTGGTAGGGTCACGAGGGTGCTAGGCCCAAGTTTTGGTAACCATCGTAAGAGTTCGTGGATAGGTTCGACCAGAATCGGTTCGTGAAGGCCGGGAATGGCCTTAAAGAGAGAAGTGAAGCTAGTAAGATGACCAAGTTTGGAGGTTGTGGCTCCAAAGTGTTGGGAACTGAAGCGATGACTGAAGTGTGGTACGTATACTAGAAGAGTTCAAGTGTTCGAGAAGGGCACGACGAGTAAGGAGGGAAGAGAACGTGTGTGGTTACGTGGCCAGGTGTGGCTTTGACAACTTGTTAGAAGGAACTTCTTCGTTATCTGTTTCGAGAAGGAACATTCGGGACGAATGTTTCTAAGGAGGGGAGAATGTTATACCCCGTATTTCCAGAGTATGTACGTGAGGGCGTACGTATAAAATTTTAGCCTTAAAGACTAGACAAGGTTCGAATTTGTACACAAGTGCCGAAAAGAGTCGTTTTTTTAATGAACGCGTTCCACGACTTTCGTAGGAAAATTCCGGCTATGTCATTTATAATTTTTGCGGATTTTTCCGAGAGGCGAAACATTTTGGACCAACGGGAGGGTGACATGTGTCACCTCACATTGGAAGCAGGACGCAATTGGGACGATTTGGGGCTACTTTAGTTGGTAGGATATTTTGTGCAAGTTGTGTGGTAGATGGATAAGGTAGCACATGGCTAAATCTTGGCCTTACACTTGCTATGCACTTGTCTTCATCTTGGCCATTGGTTGGCCTTCACTTGACCTATAAATACCCCTCTAGTTGAAGACATTCTTCATCCTAAACTTGAGCAATCTATCTAAGTCTCAAACTACTCCCTCCCTCTTGTCTTGCTTTCGTCCCAAAGCCCCTCCCCCGTGAGAAAGGCCCTAAGCCGAGCGCACCCCCGCCCTTTGTGAAGCTTTGGCGAGGTACCCCTAGCCTAGTTGTCTCGTATAAATACCCCTTGTTGTGGTATAGAAATACTCCTAGTATTGTTATAATGTCCAAATACCTTGGCCCAAATACCTTGTAGTATTCCCAAGGTTACACTTATACAAGCCCAGAAAATACCGTTATACTTTCCCTCAGTCACTAAAACGAAACCCTAAGGAAATCTTCACCCGTTGTTGAAGTTGTAAGTAGAAGTTGGTTAGAACTTCTAAGGGTAGTTTGGAGCGGGTTGGAGCGCACGGAGTTGGAGCTAAACCTTGCTCAGGAGCGACTTTAAACTAGGATAATTTTGGGCTTATCGAGGTAATTATCTTGTCCCTCTATTGTAATTGGAAATTACATAAGTGTTGAATATATAGTTGTTGTATACTATATATAGTACTGAACGTAGTTATCGGCAATGTCTTGCGACTTAAGCCTGAATAATACTTACGGCAATGTCTTGCGACTTAAGCCTGAAGAACTGAACTGAACTGTAATTACATAGGGTTGTATTACAGTAGACTTGTGTAGTAGTACCGTGGAGTAGAATTGTACCCGTTAGGGTTAGATGTATAACCCCCCCCTGGTTGGCTTGGTAGCCGGCCTCGATAGAGGAGGAGATTTACGCTGTTGCGGGGGGGGGAGGTGCTGCCGAATTTTCGGTAGAATGTTCTACGATGAGATCTAAATGTTAATAAGCGCCTTGTGGCCTTATAGGTTGAAGTGCTACGTGTGACGTAATCTTCTGGACTAAGGAGTAGCCAACGGGTTGAGGTACTTGGAGCGTTTTGCTATTAGTCGACAACCGTCGCGAGGTATGTGAACCTCTTCCTATCTCTTCTAGCATGATATGTGTGAACTATGTAGTACGGTAGACGTACATGTGTTAATTATATTTGATTGTTGTAAAACATAAAGTGTTATAACGGCTTTATGGGAAGTTGGTTATAACAGCTTTATGTAGGTAAGAAAATGGGTTGTGGTTTTTAAAAGATAACTGATTTGATTTATAAGCGGCAGGCGTTATAATAAAACTTGAAGTATTTCAAAAGATTTATGAATCGTTTTGAACGAAGTGTAGTATTGTGTTTTGAAAACTTAAGAGTTATACTAGCTTTATGGGAAGTTAGGTATAACGGCTTAAGAATGGTTTACTGATGTTAGAAGTTAAGAGACTTGATCTTATAAGATAAGAGACTTAACTTATTTGTTTTAATGTGAATGTTTGTGTGAAACCTCATTCGTGAGTAATGAGTACTTGGTTTTATTTAAAGGGATAATGTTTTACTGATTTCGGAAATCAGAATGTGTATCGACAAACCACTGCAGCGTTAATAAAAGGAAAATGTATTGACTAATGAAGTATTATTAAAACCAGTAGAAACTTCCATCTGCATAGAAACTAAGATGAGACAAAATGATATTACATTTTCTAGATCATGGCTGCTGTAAAAAGAATGTTGTAAACAAGAATAACCTACTCTCACGTAAGACATATATTATTCAATTGTTCTAAAAAGGAATCAAGTGATTAAGTTTATGAACTATGAAACCATTTGAAAATGAGAAGCTTGAGTAATTGAAACTAGGCAAACTGGAACTTAGGAAAAGAATGTTGTTACTTGATGTTGAAAAGGAATGTGGGTTGGTCATTCTAATACTACGGGTATCGGGTGACTTTGATAAGAGTAACGGATCTTTTAAGGGGTTTAACGTAAGTAGTACTTTAGGGTTAAAACCCGAACTTCGGCATAAAATGAAAGTACTTTGAGCTGTGTGAAACTTGCCTATGCTTGTTGTTGTGAAACTTGCCTATGCTTGTTGTTGTGAAACTTGCCTGTGCTTGTGATGATAGCCTTTGTTGTGCAAATGTGGTGTTTTACGTATTCTGGCGTCTCGATAGAGGTAGGTTGACTTGTTGAGAACTTACTTGGACGTGCTGGCAGTGATGGAGAATTCCACGGGTATGTTTCCATTTTGATTACTGTCTTGTTGTTGATGTCACATGGACATGTCTACACCGTCTGAGTCGGGGCATGTGGCCATGCGGCAGGGTTGATTACCCGATATATTGTTATTGAGGCTACATGGACATGTCTACACCGATGCAGAATTCCGGGGGCATGTGGCCATGCGGCAGGGTTGATCACCCAGTATATTATTGTGGATGTCACATGGACGTGTCTACACCGTCTGCAGTCAGGGGCATGTGGCCATGGGGCATTGGTATTATTGTTGCATCATGGACATGTCTACACCGTCACGAGTCCGGGGCATGTGGCCATGATGCAAACAAGATTGATGTTGTGGGCGTGAGACCTATAGTTGTATTTGAGTGATGACTTTGAGGGCGTGAGTCCCTGACTTGACTGCTTTTACGTTGTGTACTGTAGTTTGGTTATCATGCATGTCTCCTGTTTTTTTATAGACTGCTATGATTTCATTTATAGTACTTCTGATTTCACATACTTGGTACTGTTATCTTGACCTCCTTCGGGCTGCGTTCATCTGCATGGTAGAAATCGTTGGTGTCGATCCCGCTTTAGGATCACCTTTCAGCGTATTGGGAAGCTCCGTTCCTTGGAGGCTTATCTTTTGGTATGTGTTCCACGAGTTGTAGGTTCTTGTACATTCGGGGTATGGCGGGCCTGTCCGTCATAGTGGTTGTAAATCTTAGAGTGCATGTAATCTTGTTGTGGCGGGGTTGTAAAAGGATTAAAGCTGTTGGGGTTTGTATATATATATGTTGAAAGGCAACTGTTTTGGTTGGCCTGTTTATTTATCATGTCACTTGTTCCATATTTATGTTTTATGTTCCGCTGATTTTTCTCTGATGTTGTATCACTAGGGTGCCCGGGGTAAGGCACGATCCAGCCCGGATCGGGTCGTGTGATTTTATGTATTATATATCTGAAGGCAAGCTATTTTGGTTGCTTTGTTTATTTATCATGTCTCTTGTTTCATATTTATGTTTTATTTCCGCTGATTACTCTGATGTATGTATCACTAGGGTGCCCGGGGTAAGGCACCAGTCACGGACCCGGGATCGGGTCGTGACACATGGGTTTCTATGACGCCATTGCACAGTCGAAGTTTGACCTCTCCTGTAACATTGGTCTCGTATACTCCTTCCTTGGTTACTTGTCGACCACTACCAATGCCTTTGTTTTCCCCTGGGGAATGTTGACCCCCATACTGCTCGACGTGATGACGATACTTGGCCTTCTGATACTGGGAGCCAAAACGCCTGTCTTAAGCAACCTAGATGTTGCCGATTCGGGCATCAAGGTTTCAAAGACTTCTTCCGACTATGGCCACTTTATGACAACCAACAACTAAATATCGCCTTTTCCAGTCGACAATACCGAGCATCATGCTTTCCTGCTCTTTTGGTTCAACTGATTTTTGTCTGCACATGATCTTGTGCAGTCATGAAGGAGCTGGAAATTTATGCAGCGCTAGCCGTGTCTAGGGAAGATGTCAGTTGGGCATCTCTCTTCATGACTTATATTTATATGGATCTTGGCGATGCCCAGACAAGGTTAAGGGAATCTAGAAATCTGGATACCTTAACCGGTCCCCTGTGGTTCCTTCAGCTGTGGATCACTTTGTATTTCTCGGAGTTTAGTCCTGATGATTTTGATGACCACCATTTTCCATTAAACCCACCGGTGCTAGCCGATACTTTTCGGAAAATACCATTCGTGACCCAGGATGGTTTCACTGCAGTCTCCACCCTGCATGGTCTGTCTCGAGACCATTACAAAGATTGGCAACCAGTCCTCGAAAGATGGGCCACCCCCGATTAGGTGCATCATGTATCCGATGACAACCTTACATTCTCTCAGCGGAAAACTATAGCCCTCACATTGGGTGGCTTGAAGCCCACCTCTAGGAATAATAAGTTGACCACGGAGCCCTATCGGCCAAACTTTGTGGCAAGGCAATTTGGTCTCACTCAACACATACCATGGCTTCACTGCAATATTGTTTGTTCAACCCAACACTGCATTCTTGAAGCAAAATAGGCAAGGAAAATAGCCCATCAAAATCTTGATAGGCTCGCTCTATTTGACTGGCAGCCGTTTCCCCTAAGAGCAAATACTACTGTCGCTTTTGACGATTGGTGGAACACGACCAATGAGAAATTCTTCCAGTCTCCTCTAGGCGTCTACTGTGATCGGTTGGTCCTGTCAAAGAAGAAAAAGACCCAAGAAGCGTCTATACCGGGGACAAAAGAGGCCCCTCTGCAAGCTGCTCCCCAAAATCGGTTAGACCTGCTGCCCCAAGGTCTTCCATCAGGTTGCGACAAATGAAGAGAAAAGTTAAATTGCTTTCCAGTGTTTGTTGATCTGGAGACCCCTTCTAACAACGAATCCCCGTCACCCAAATTTTTTGTCTTAAGCAACTCAGGCGAAGCAGAGGGGTTGTCATCCGAGATCATGGTGAGGAAGAATATCACTGAACCAGAGTTCCTGTTTCTATTGAGGAAGAGGAATAAATCGAGGTATATCCCTTGACTGGCTTAAATACCTTCGCATCAGCTATCTTTTAATATTTATATTTTTTCTTTGCCCTTCAAGGACCACAACTAACAAGCCACAGACGACCGCATAAAGCATTTGATGCCCCTCTTCATGTTGGAGGGTCGTCCTCTTCGGCTCATGCCTCTACGCATCCGCAAGATCCATTATCGACTGTCCCCAAGGCCAAAATTTCTCCCATCAAGGCATCTGGAGATTTTTATACTGATGCAGCCGTAGAGGTATACCATTTCTCTTATGCTTGGTCCTTCACTGTTTCCAAACCCTTGCCTCTATTCTGAACCAGTCTTTTTTTGTATAGGAGATGACTGGAGATAATCCCGCCACTAAAACCAACCCAATTAATGAATCCTAAGCGCCAACCGAGATCATCCCTGAAGACGTGCTTTTATAATAATTTAGCTTAGTCGACATTGCACCTTCACCATCTTCGCCTGTTGGTATTCATCAAAAGCGAGTTGAGGAGTCTCTTGCTAGGGGAATCCCGTCCAGCAAAGAAAAGTTCCATTCTTTGAGGGCTTCTCTGTTCCGATTGTCAAAAGAAGCAAATAATTCCCCAGTTTTGGCAACCGCCTATAATGACATGGCTTTGGCTCTAAATGACTTATTTTCTTTACACAAAATGGCCAAAGATAGCCATGATGAGGCGGTCACTGCTCTGCAATACTTAGGGTTTCTTCGGCAAGAGAAGAACAACATTCAGACTTCTTTCAATGAGGTGAATGCAGAAAGGCAACAAAATGTCAGCCGAATGAATGACTTGCAGGAGCAGCTGTCAAAACTGCAAGCCTATTTGGAGAGGATCTAGGAGGAGATAAAAGTTATTACTCCGGCCATAGACACCTTGGAATCGACTATTAATGCCCAAGATTCCTCTCTCTCCTCTTTGTTTCGGTTGGGCATTCATTTGGATAACAAGATCCGGAAACTTGGTAACCAATAGGTGATCTGGGAATTGGATCAGAAAGCTGGCAGTGAATGGCTTGCCCAACTGGAGAATGAGTGGACTGTTGCGATTTTTCTATATGCTACACAACTGTACGTATCGCAATGAGTAATAAAATTCAGTAAGACCGAGTATCGACCTCAGAGACTGAATTATCAATTACCAATGAATTAATCTTTGGTTTCTATTTGGTAAACAATTATAGATTGAGATTTATAAACTAAGAACTAACAGCTAAATTAACAAGAAGGAATAAACTAAGAATGAAAATACTTGGATTTTAATTCAGTAATGGAGGTAATTAGGATTTCCAATCTCATCGACTATTCCCTATGTTATTCGTTAATGCAAGACTAACAATCTTTCTTCTTATCAAGATAACAGGTTAACTGAGGTGTCCTATATTCCAGTTAGGACATATAAAAACTCAACCTAAGTGGGAATTTTCTATATTTCTATGTTAAATTCTACCACATAGGAGGATTAAGATCAATAACCTACACGCTACACAAGTAATCGTGATACTTTCGTTCAAGATTAAACTTATGTCTAATCAACTATAGCATATTCAAATCTCCCTTTTCAGATCTTGATTTGAAATCATATAAGTAATGAAAACTAATGGCCAGTCAATTCCCATTCAATAAACACAAGTTGATTAGATAATGATAGACGAAGAAGTACTAATAATGCATTAATTCATAATAGAGGTTCAAGCGAATCGACAGAAAATCCTAATAAATGAATTAGTTCATAGTCATAGTCATGCTAACAAAGTTAATTGTCTTCAATACCAACATAAACTAAATTAACGAAAAGAGAAAAGAAAGAACTTGAACAAAAATGGTCTCCAATTACTTCCTAGACTCATCTTCCTTTGCTACAAAGTATGATAATCCCTAAAATCAGCCTCTCTTGGCTTATATACCAAGAAAAAATCATTTTGGACCATTTTACCCTTGTTAAAATTCAGGGATTCTCTCATAATTCCCCAGTTGGCACCACATCTCTTCAACCAGGCGCCGCGACGATAATCCCCTGGGAACTTTCTGCCTTTCAAGCGCCGCATAGCCACCGGTATTCTTTATTCGAGCCCGAGCGCGGCCATCGTGCCCTACAGGCACCCTTCTTCCCGTACATCACATAAGACCAGCGGAAGCTAATAAAACAACTCATAATCATATAACGAAGGGGTCTTGTCCCCTAAAACAGTAATGACAAACGCTTATAATAAAATGGCAAGCCGAAAAGTCCGCCACTATATATAGAAATATCCAAATAACTGCAACTGTACATATGACCAACCCACACATGACTACAGACCTCTAAGAGTATAACACGGGACAAGGCCCCGCATTACCCCTGAATGTACATAAGCCAGTAATAGCAAAACTGTACCAAAATGACTAGACTCCGGAATAATGGAGCTATCCCAAAAGCTGAGCAACGACCCTAAGCACGCGGATCACCAAACTGAGTACCTACACCTGCGGGAACGAACACAACCCCCCGGAGAAGGGGGTCGGTACAATAAAGTACTAAGTATGTAAACATAAGTACAGTAAATAAAATCATAACTGGCCAAAAGATGACAGGGACAAGTATGAAAATCAAATACCAGATCCAACCGTGCCATATAAAATGAGAGCCAACTGTAGCTTGTAAACATAGAGAGTCAAATGTACCTTTTTAAAAACCTGAGAGTCATACCAATCTCATGAATGTCTGTCCATATAATCATGTACTGTTATGGGTATCTATACCCGCATCATGGATACATGTCCATGGAATCAAAGACATATACTGCCCGGTCCTCATGTGAAGGACGCGGTGAACATGTACTGCCCGTCTCTTTCTGGGACACGATAAACATCTACATATACTGTCCGGCCCTTTCTGGGACGCGATAAACCTTTTCATACACATATACTTCCCAGCCCTTTCTGGGACACGATAAAATGAAATACTACCACTTGTATGTATAGCTATCATGAGCAACCATGTGCAATTTAATTCATCTTTTGACTCTCAATGGAATACATAGAATGAACTATCACTTTTAAAATCAAAGGCACTTATCATATCATGCATTACTATAGCTTAGGCTTCAATGGAATTACGTACGTTCGCCGTACGTCCATTTCATATAAATAATGCCAAAAGAAGAAGGATAGTTCACATACCTTATCGGCTATACCAACACGATAAGTAGAATACGTCTCAAGTAGGTACTTCAACCTATAATAACAATAACACTTCTATCAACTTCATGAATACTAGTATACGTAGTATATACTATACCACATAAAGACTCTTCTTTCATATAAAAATTCGGGCAGCACTTCCCCTATTTATACATACTTTTCCACCTTATAAATAAGACCAATAACATCAATAACCAAGCATCACTTAAGGGCACAACCAAAATAGCAATAAAGGCGATTCACACACCTACTTCTTATGTAAATACGGCCTCTTAATCCATTTAAAAATAGTCCATAAAAATAGTACATATCCATCAATAACGAGGGTAGAATGTGAAGCCTTTCTACACCTTTCTACACCATTATTCCTTTAGGACTTTCATTCGCAATTACCACATTTAAACATTCATAATGACAACTGAATTTTCAGCATAATACACCTATAAAATATTCTCAAAAACGACACAACAACGTCCCATAGTTTTATGCAGTTTTCGGCCAACACCACAACCAAAACCCTTTCCACAATTCCTTATAATCCCATTCATATTTCATCACTTTTATATAAACCGTTTCAACTTGTAACCATATGATTTCCTTAATTTTAACATGCGATTAGTGACGATAATAACAACAATAACCAACGAATCCAATAACACCAAAACTGTCCAGATTTTGGCTAACATGCCCAAAACTGTCACATGTATTTCTTATTCTCCTTTTTACTTAACACAAGTTCATCCCTTATCTATAAAATTATATAACTTCCAATTACTTCAAGAGCAAGAAGAAATCTTACCTTAATCTTAGCCAAAAACAGTCCACAAGTCTCGCCCCAAACCGTGACAACTTTCCAGTTTTGCACCACTTCTTCACGTTACAATCACGCACACGGATCCTCTACAAGATTGTATCCATCTTGCTTTCATGTTTTACTTCCAAAAAGTTCATCAACAAGCTTAGGGTTCCAACACCTATTTCTCGGCCATGTACCGTGATTCACTATTTGGTGTGTTAACTTGGCTTAGAACTTGGTTAAAGTGCTTAATCTTGAAAAATAACTTGATCTTGTTCTTCACTTTTTCTATGGAATTTTGAGAGCTTGAAAGGAGAAGGGAGATATAAGGGTTTGAAGATGAATATATTATGTGAGATAAGTCTTGCAAGACCTTGCATATATAACTTGTATATAGCACAAGTGGAGGGGGACCCAAGTAGACCCACTTGTCCACCCTTTACATAAAATATCTCATATACTTAGCCAATTTTCCTCAATATTTTCGATGGCCATTTATAACATAATACCAAGACTAAATAATTTCACTAAGTCCATAATTCTATTGAAAATAATTCAACTACTCGTATTAATTCTAGTCTTCACACTTGTTATATCCCAAAATTATTCCATCTAGAAAATGTAAATATACTTTCCTTCCAACTTACAAATATTATTTCCATAATCATGTTCTCACTTAGTAGTCATGGAATTACGGGGTGTAACATTCCTCCCCCCTTAGAAACATTCATCCCGAATGTTCATAGTAGGTCTCAAGCTATAATAGTTCGGCATAGTCCCCTTTAACTATACCCAACAAACACAAAGATGCCTCACATGGCCACAATATAACACATAGACTCATTCATCAATCAACATAGTCAAATAGGGATTGGAATTACCTGTAGGCATCGGGAATAGTTGAGGATACTTCCTCTTCATCTCATCTTCTGCTTCACACGTCATCTCTTCCCTATTATTGTTCCACCACAATACCTTGACGGAAGCCACATCCTTAGTCCGTACTCTTCTAACTTGGCGACCAAATATGGCTATGGGACTCTCCTCATAAACCAACTCCTTTATCACCTGGACATCATCTACTGGGAAGACTCTAGAAGGATCACCAATACACTTACGTAGCATCGATACGTGGAAGACTGGATGTACCACTTCCAAATCTGATGGTAGATCCAACTCATAGGCAATCTTTCCTACTCTACGTACAATCCGGTAAGGCCCAATGTATCTCGGGCTAAGCCTCCCTTTCCTACCAAATATTATCACACCCTTCATGAGTACCTTCAAGAATACCCAATCATCAAGCTGAAACTCCAAGTGTTGATGCCGATTATCTGCATAAGACTTCTGTCGACTCTGGGCTGCTAATAATCTTTCCTGGATAAGCTTCACCTTATCCACAGCTTGATGAATCATGTCTGGGCAGAGTAACTTAGTCTCGCCCACATCAAACCAACCTATAGGTGACCTGGACCTCCTCCCATATAAGGCCTCATATGGGGTCATCTGAATGCTAGAATGGTAGATGTTGTTATACGCAAACACAACGAGTAACAAATGATCCTCCCAGCTACCTCTGAAGTCAATAACACAGGCTCTCAATATATCCTCAAGTGTCTGAATAGTACGCTCTGCCTGCTCATCAGTCTGAGGATGAAATGCGGTGCTAAGACTCACATGTGTCCCCAATCCCTTTTGGAACGACCTCCAAAAGTAAGCTGTAAACTGAGGCCCCCTGTCCGATATAATAGATGTGGGAACCCCGTGCAGTCTCACTATCTCCCTGATATACAGTCTAGCATAGTCCTCAACTGAGTAATTGGTCCTAACTGGAAGAAAATGGGCTGATTTCGTCAGCCTATCTACAATAACCCATATGGAGTCATACTTCATCTGAGTACGAGGTAAGCCTATAACGAAGTCCATATTAATTACCTCCCACTTCCAAGTCGGGATCTCTATATCCTGCAATAACCCACCAAGCTTCTGGTGCTCAACCTTAACCTGTTGACAATTCAGACACTAAGCAACAAACCCTGCTACGTCTCTTTTCAGGATATCACACCAATATACGCATCTGAGGTCATGATACATCTTTATTGACCCTGGATGAATTAAATAACGAGCACTGTGTACTTTTCCCATAACCGGCTGTCGTAGCCCTGCAACATCAGGTACACACAATCTACCTTCATACCTTAGCACCCCATCAGGTGCAACCTCAAATAGAGTCTTCTCTTTCCGAAAAGCTGCATCTCTATACCGTACCAGAACAGGATCCTCATGCTCATGCCTCTTTACCTCTTATACGATAGAGGACTCAGAAACTCCTCGAACAAGGAATCCACTGTCTCTAGAATCGACCAACCGGACCCCAAGGCTTGCTAGCTGGTGTATCTCACGAACCATCTCCTTTCTTTCCGGCTGCACATCTGTCAAACTATCCATAGACCGACGGTTAAGAGCATCCTCTACTACATTGGCTTTCCCTGGGTGGTACAAGATATCAACATTATAGTCCTTAAGTAACTCTAACCACCGTATCTGCCGTAAGTTTACCTCCTTCTGTTTGAAGATATACTGGAGACTCTTGTGATTCGTAAAAATATCAACATGAACTCCATATATATAATGTCTCCATATCTTCAAGGCATGTATCACTGCCGCAAGCTCCAAATAATGAATGTGATAATTCTTTTCATGCTTCCTGAGCTTATGGGAGGCATAAGCTATAACCTTACCATGTTGCATCAACACACAACCTAGCCCAACACCCGAAGCATCACAATACATGACATAACCCTCTAGTCCGTCATGAAAGGTTAGAATTGGAGTCGTGGTTAACTTGTCCTTCAACACTTGGAAGCCTTGCTCACAAGCATCCGTCCATTGGAACTTAACCGCCTTCTGAGTTAGCCTAGTCAAAGGCGTTGAGATCGAAGCAAACTTCTCCACAAACCTCTGGTAATACCATGCAAGCTCCAAAAAACTACGTACCTCTGTAGGAGTCGTTGGTCTGGGACAAGTCTTAACTGCCTCAATCTTCTGTGTATCCACCCGAATACCATCAGCTCCAATAATATGCCCCAAGAATGCCACTGAGGCCAACCAGAATTCACACTTAGAAAACTTGGCATACAACTGCCGGTGCTGGAGGACCCTAAGTACTGTCCTCAAATGGTCTGCATGCTCCTGCTCTGAACGGGAATAAACCAGGATATCATCAATGAATACTATAACAAACGTATCCAGGAATGGCTTGAATACCCGGTTCATCAAATCCATAAACACTGCTGGAGCATTGGTCAACCCAAAAGACATCACCCTAAACTCATAATGCCCGTATCGGGTTCTGAATGTTGTCTTCGGGATATCTGTCTCTCTTACCCGCATTTGATGATAACCGGACCGCAGGTCTATCTTTGAAAAACAATTGGCACCTTGCAACTGGTCAAATAAATCATCAATCCTGGGGAGGGGATACCTGTTCTTGATGGTTACCTTATTCAACTACCTATAATCAATGCACATCCGCAGCGATCCATCCTTCTTCTTCACAAATAATACCGGTGCTCCCCAAGGAGATATACTAGGCTTAATGAAGCCTTTTTCCAGCAAGTCTCTCAGTTGGTCCTTCAACTCTGCAGGTGTAATTCTATATAGAGGAATGGAAATCGGTCGGGTATCTGGAAACACATCTATACTGAACTCTATCTCCCGCTCTGGAGGAATACCTGGAAGATCATCTGGGAATACATCCGAGAACTCACTAACTACCAGAACTGACTGAAGAGTTGGTACCTCAGCTTCCGTATCATGCACCCGAACCATATGATAGATATACCCCTTTCAGACCATCTTCCTTGCCTTGAGGTATGAAATAAACCTACCCCTCGGCGATGATGTATTCCCCTTCCATTCTATAATCGGCTCACCAGGAAACTGAAATCGAACCAACTTCTCTCTACAATCAACGTTAGCATAACAAGAAGCTAACCAATCCATACCCATAATCACATCAAAGTCAGTCATATCTAACTCAATCAAGTCTGCTAAGGTACGGCGATTACGTATAACCACCGAATAATTTTTATATACACGCCTAGACATGACTGAATCTCCTACCGGCGTAGCTACCTCAAAAGGTTCTATCGACTCAGGTTCTATCCCGATTCTACTAGCAACAAGGGGAGATATATAGGATAAAGTAGAACCTGGATCTATCAATGCATACACGTCACGGAAAAAGATCAATAATATACATGTGACAACATCCGGTGACGCCTCCTGATCGTGTATACTGGCCAAAACATAAATGCAGTTCGAAGGACCGCCAGAACTAGAAGCTCTGCCACGACCTCTACCACAACCTGTTGTCCTGTGTACACCCTACCGTGCGGGGCGCATAGCTTTAGAAGATGACGAACCAGCAACTGATCCAGTAGGCTGAGTCATCCCACCTGTACCATCTCTATGAGGACTCTCTCATCATATGGCCCTGACGTCCACAAGAAAAATAAGCACTCGTACCAAAAATGGCACATCCCCGAATGGGGTCTACCACAGCGAGGACAATGAGGTAAAGGTGGCCGCATCTGGCTAGAACCCCTGAATATCTGCGAACCTGCAGCCATGACCAGCTCCTGAATACCCTGGGCGATCAAACTTCCTACCTGTAGACTGTGGAAGTGCACTCTGTGCTGGTTAGGAAGAATACCTAACAGTCTGGTGAGGCTGTCCGCCTCGAAACTCCCCAAAGTGTCCAGCCGACCTAGCCCGCTTTTGCTGGCCTCTGTCTGACTGACGACCTCTATGTCGGTCCTCTACCCCCTGTACATAAGCCTGGATACGAGCAATATCCATACCCGACTGAAGAGCCACTGCCAAACACCCATCGACGAAATAGGGGTCCAGCCCAATCACGTAGTGATGCACCTGTCTGCCATATCCGTTATAATAGTGGATGCGTATCTGGCCAATGAATTAAACTCAAGGCTGTACTCTCTAATGCTACTACCGCTCTGCCTCAAGTTTAAGAATCTATCCACTATGGCCCTCCTCATCTCTAGAGGTAGAAAATGGTCAAGGAAGGCCTCTGTGAACTCATCCTACACGGCTGGAGGAGTACACTCGCCCCTAGACAACTCCCACGACTCATACCAGTTAATAGCTACATCACGCAACCTGTTATACCCCGTATTTCCAGAGTATGTACGTGAGGACGTACGTACAAAAGTTTAAGCCTTAATTAGGCAAAGGGCGAAATAGTGAACTTCCAACGGAAAATTTTCGGAACCTTGCGGAGGAAAAATTACGGTTACTACATTTAAAATTTTTGCGGATTTTTCCGAGAGATAAAATATTTTGGACCAATAGGAGGGCGACATGTGTCACCCTTAGGTGGCATAAAGTGGACGGTTTTGGAGGGAGTAGTTGGCACGTTTTTGCCATGGAAATTGCCTAAAACATTTGGTCAATGTTGCTAGATATTTTTGTGGGTAGATAGATAAGGTGGGACCCACAAAACACTTGTCCAAATCTCATCCACACACTTGCTTGAATCTTGGCCATTGCAGGCCCTATAAATACCCCCTTAGTTGAAGACTTATTTCATCCACACTTGAGCAATTTCCAAGTCTTGAAATCCTCTCCCTCCTCTTAAAGCTCTCGTCCAAATCACCCTCCCCTTGAGAAGGCCTCGTGAAACCCCTACCTAGTTGTTCTCGTAAATACCCCCCTCCCCTTGGTAGAAAAATATTCTCCAAGTATTGTTACTATTCCAAAATACCTTGGCCCAAATACCTTGTAGTATTCCAAGGTTAACCCTATACTAAAAGCCCAGAAATACTATTATACTTCCTTTAGTCACTAAACGAAACCCTAAGGAAAATCTTCATAGTCGGTTGAAGTGTTAAGTAGAAGTTGTGTAGAACTTCTAAGGGTTTCTTGGAGCGAATTGGAGCGTTCAGAATAGGAGCTAAACGTTGCTCAAGATCGACATATAAACTTGGATAATTTTGGGCTTATCGAGGTAAATACTCTTGTCCTTCTATTGTAATTGTAAATTACATACTATAGTAGTATAGGAATGAGTATAAGATATATAGAAGGATGGTATAAGAGAAGAGAATTGAATTGAAATCACATCAGAAAAATATTAAAGAAGAAGATTGAACTGTACTTACATAGGACTGTATTTACCGTAGACTTGTGTAGTTTGACGGGTAGGGAAGTGCTGCCCAATTTTCCATAGAATAAGGAATCTGTATCTAGAATTATTTTTACAGAGTAGTCTAGACATTGATAGACTTATATGACCGTTATAGGTTGAAGTACGGCGAGTAGCGTATTGTACTCGAAGGGTGGAAAAGGCTAGCAGGATTACAGTACTTTGGAGCTATTTGCTAATTGTCGGTAATCGTCGCGAGGTATGTGATTCTTCCTATCATCTTGAGCATGATATTTTAAAAGAATATATATAGTACGGTAGACGTACGTGTGTTAACTGAACGTGGTTTTACTTCGATGCCTTTTGACTTGAGTTTTAAATAATAAAGAATCTTGAAGTATTTCAAAAGAATTAAGAATCGTTTTTAAAAGAAGAGTAATACTTGGTTTTGAAAGTTTAAGAGTTATACTAACTTTATGGGAAGTTAGGTATAACGACTTAAGAGAGATAAAAAGAATGGTTTATTGATTTTAGAAGTTAAGAGACTTGATCTTAAAAGATAAGAGACTTGACTTAAATGAATTTTATTAAAAAGTGTGAAACCTCATTAGTGAGTAATGAGTATTTGGTTTTTAAAGAATAATGTTTCACTGATTTCGGAAATGAGAATAAGTATCGAACAAACCACTGCAGCGTTAATAAAGGACAATGTATTGACAAATAAGTAATTATATTAAAACCAGTAGAAGCCTCCATCTGCATAAAAGCTAAGATAAGACAAGATTGTATTACATTTCCTAGATCATGGCTGCTTTAATAAGATTGTTATAAACAAGAATAACCTACTCACACATAAGGCATACGTTACTCAATCGTTTTAAAAGAGATTACGACTATGAACTATGAAATCTTTCGAAAATAAGAGACGTGAATATTTGAAATTAGGCAAACTTGAACTTTGGAAAAGAATGTTGTTACTTGATTTTAAAAAGGAAAGTAAGGAAGTTGTTTTGGTCTACTTAAAATGTTAGTCACTCTATTTTTAATACTACGGGTATCGGGTGACCTTTGTAAAAGAAATGGATCCTTTAAAAGAATTTAACGTACGTAGTACTTTGGGGTTAAAACCTGGACTTTGGCATAAAATGAAAGTACCTTGAGTTGTGTGTAACTTGCCTATGTTTGCGTGTGATAGCCTTGTCGTGCTAGTATTGTATTTTTATACCACCGCGTCTCTCAATGGAGGGCCGGTTGATTTGTTATGATCTTACTTGGACGTACCGACAGTGACGGAGGATTCCAGATGCACGCTCGCTGATAGCATTATTCCATGGACTAGCTCTCCACGAGGGTTTCTTGATTCGGCCTTGGTATCCGTGGTTGGCTTTGACTTGCCGCCTCGTGGCTGATTCGGCTTTGGTACACAGTAGTTAGCCTTCGCACTTTTCCCGCTCGGTTTAGTGGCGAAGTCGTGATACGCTTGGTATCGGTAGTTAGCCCTCGTACTTGCCCCCGGCCACGTGACCGCGGCTTTGGTATCCGGTAGTTGACTTCGTACTTGCCCGTGCTCGCTTCGTGGCGGAGTCTCGTGACACGGCCTTGGTATCTGGTAGTTAGCCCTCGTACTTGCCCCGGTCAGCTACGTGACACGGCCTTGGTATCTGGTAGTCGGCTTTCGTACTTGCCCCGTGTCAGCTTCGTGGTTTGGTTGTATAGTATTGTTAGTACGGCTTTGGTATCTGGTAGTTAGCTTTCGTACTTGCCCCGGTCAGTTGATGATGCGGCTTTGGTATCTGGTAGTTAGCCTTCGTACTTGCCCCGTACGGTTTTATGACTCAGGTGGGACCTGGTGTTTATGTGTACTCTTTGGGTGTTATTAAATCATAGACTGCCGACAGTGAATAAGGTATTCCACGGGCATGATTGATGTTGAGGGCGTGAGACCCATAGTTATATTTGAGTGATGACTTTGAGGGCGTGAGTCCCTGACTTGACATGACTGCTTATTTATTGTGGACTGTAGTTTGATTATCATACATGTCTCCTGCTTTATATAGACTACTATGATTTCATTTCTGATATTTTCGATTTCACATACTTGGTACTGTTGATCGACCTCCTCGGGCCGTTCATGCGCAGTAGAGGTACACCGCTTGTTGATCCTCGCCATAGGATCACAATTCAGCGTATTAGGAAGCTCCGTTTCTCGGAGGCTTATCTTTTCGTATAGTCCTGTCATCGTAGTACTTGTACATTCGGGTATGGCGGCCTGTCTGTCATGTTGTATAAAAACTCTTAGAAGTCCAGTAATCGTTGTGGCGTGGTTTGTAAGGATGTAATTGGGTTCAAGTTTTATGTATATATACATGCGAAAGCGATATTTTCATGGATAAACTGTTCTCATTCTATAATTGTTTCATGTCATATTTTTATATTCGATTACTACGATGTTGTATCACTAGGGTGCCCGGTAAGGCACGATCACGGGCAGGATCGGTCGTGACAAAAGTGGTATCAGAGCGATTAATCCTCGGAAAGTGTCTACGCACCATGTCTAGTAGTTCTTGATTATCGATGTGTTGTGCACCATCTATAATCGTGAGGCTATAGGACATTTAGATCGTTTCCATTCTTCTCATTCCGAGATCGTGCCTTAGAGCGTGTTATAAGTTGGACCCCTCGACGCATTTCGTTTTACGATTATGCCTCGCCAAGGCAACCCGCCCAGAAGGCAAGGCAGCGAGGAAGCCGCTAGTAGGATCTGAGAGTACGAGGCGCAGCCCACCATTACTTGAGATAGTGCTTGACGGCGAAGTTTTGCGATACGCCACGGCCCAGCGAGTTTAGAGTCGCAGCAGTGGGCTGCCGAGACCACAAGACTGAGCTTCAGCCCACCGGGAGCAGGAGTTGGGTACAAAGATGGCCCGATTATTGGCGGGATAGTGGCAAGGCACGAGGATAAGCCGGATCACGGCGATTCCTGCATTAGTGCCGTAGTTCACCCGAGCGGATAGTTTGAGATCGGGACTTTTGAGTTGCGACCGCCCGTTGTTTTATGGATGGAGGCCTGAGGATGATCCGCAGGAGTTCATCCGAGCGATTCTGACGGATCATGAGTGATCAAGGCTTCGGAGACCGAGTCAGTGGTCTTAGGTTCACATCGGCTGCGTGATACCGCAGTCGACTGGTTTGATTCGTGGGAGCTGTCCCGGGGGGAGCATGCGCCTCCAGCTATTTGGGACGAGTTCTCGGAGGCATTTCTCAGCCACTTCTTGCCTCCGCAGATGAGGAGGGCACGGGCCGACAGATTTTTGATATTGAGGCAGGACGGGCGTACGGTTCGGGAGTACAATGTGGAGTTTGGCTCACTAGCTCGGTACGTCCCCGCGTTAGTAGCTGACATGGGGGACAGAGTGCACCGCTACGTCACCGGGCTTGATGACTACTTGGCAGAGGCTTGTTCGGGTGTAGCTCTTCAGCCGGGCATGGACATTGCCCGCATGCAGGCTTATGCACTTGGGTGTGAGGAGCGGAGGTCGGCGGAACGACCGGATCAACGTAAGAGGCGTGACAGCAGGTCTTTTGGCGACTTTCGAGGCGGACCTCCTCGAAGCAGACTAGTTATGTACCTCCGCCCGATCATTATACCGTATTTCAAGTATATGCGTGGGGCGTGCGTAGAAAATTTGAACTTGAGAATTAGGCTTGGCGAAATTTATTTGTTCACAACACCCGATTAGAGTCGTTTTTTAAACGCTTTCCACCTTTCGTAGGGAATTTCCGGCTATGTCATTTTTAATTTTTGCGGATTTTTCGAGAGACGAAACATTTTGGACAACAAGAGGCGACACTTGTCACCTCTCATTGGAACACCTTGGGCAGTAAAGGGGTTGGCGAATGGCCATTGTTTGGTCAAGGGGTTGGTAGGATATTTTGGTGGTAGATGGATAAGGTGCACTTGGCAAGATCTTGGCCCTACACTTGCCTTGCACTTGGCAAGATCTTGGCCATTGGTTGGCCTTCACTTGACCTATAAATACCCACCCCTTTGAAGACTAATTCATCCACAAAATTGCCTAAGTCTTGAAAGCTCTCCTTCTCCCTCCCCTTGTGTTGAGTTCGGATGAGGGCCTCCCCCTTGTGGCCGAGAGCACCCCCTCCCCCCTCTCTAGGGGTGCTAGCCGAGAGTGTACCCCCCCCCTAGCCTAGTTGTCTTCGTATAATACCCCCCCTCTTGTTAGAAATACTCTCAAAAGTATTGTTATAATGCCCAAATTACCTTAGCCATATACCTTGTAGTATTCTAAGGTTATACTTATACAAAAAGCCCAGAAATACTATTATACTTTCCGTCAGTCACAAAACCGAAACCCTAAGGAAAATCTCCATAGTTAGTTGGAGTATTAAGTAGAAGTTGGTTAGAACTTCTAAGGGTTGTTTGGAGCGGGTCGGAGCGCACGGAGTAGGAGCTAAACCTTGCTCAGGATCGACATTATAACTTGGATAATTATGGGCTTATCGAGGTAAATATCTTGTCCCCCTATTGTAATTGGAAATTACATGTTGCTAGATTATATAGTTGAAGTATACTATATATGGTACTGAACGTTGTTATCGGCAATGTCTTTTGACTTAAGCCTGAATAATAAGAACCTTTTCGAAAGAAGAGTACTGAACTGTTTTTACATAGGACTGTATTACAGTAGACTTGTGTAGTTTTCTGTGGAGTAGAATTGTACCCGTTCGGGTTAGATGTATAACCCCCCCCCTGGTTGGCTTGGTAGCCGGCCTCGATAAATGAGGAGATTTACGCTGTCGCGGGAGAGTCTGCGAATTTTACGTAGAATGTTCTACGAAGGGATCTAAATGTTAATAAGCGCCTTGTGGCCTTATAGGTTGAAGTACTACGTGTGGCGCGATCTACTTGGCTTAAAGGAGTAGCCGACAGTTGGAAGTACTTGGAGCGTTTTGCTATTAGTCGATAATCGTCGCGAGGTATGTGAACCTCTTCCTATCTCTTCTAGCATGATATGTGTGAACTATGTAGTACGGTGAGCGCATGTGCTAAATGTATTTGATTGGTTTAAAACATAAAGTGTTATAACGGCTTTATGGGAAGTTGGTTATAACAGCTTTATGTTGGTAAGAAAATACTTGTGGTCTTTAAAAGGTAACTGATTTGAACTATAACTGGCTTGTTATGTGTTAATAAAGAACTTGAAGTATTTCAAAAGATTTTTGAATCATTTGAAAGTTAAGTAATACTTGGTTTTTGAAAACTTAAGAGTTATACTAGCTTTATGGGAAGTTAGGTAATAACGGCTTAAGAATGTTTTACTGATTTCGGAAATCAGAATGTGTATCGACAAACCACTGCAGCGTTAATAAAAGGAAATGTTTTGACAGATTAAGTATTATTAAAACCAGTAGAAACTTCCATCTGCATAGAAGCTAAGATGAGACAAAATGATATTTCCTAGATCATGGCTGCTGTAATAAGATTGTTATAAACAAGAATATCCTACTCACATATAAGGCTTATGTTTCTCAGATAGTTTAAAAGAGAATTATATTCTTAAATGAATAAGACTATGAACTACGAAACCTTTCTAAAGTAAGAAACGTGAACATTTGAAATTAGGCAAACTTGGACGTTTGAGAAATAATGTTGTTACTTGATTTTACAAATAGAAGTGTTTTGCTTTACTTCAAAAGATAATCACTCTAGTTTTCATATACTACGGGTATTGTGTGACTTTTGTAAACGTAACGTATCTTTTAAAAGATAATGTATGAAGTACTTTGGGAATAGATACTCGATCTTGTTAATCATATAATAGAATGTACCTTGTGTGTATAACTGGATTGTGTTGGTTTGTGATAGCCTTGTAATACCTTCGTGTTGATTTGATAAGTAATCATATTAGGATGCTACGTGTGTTAGTATTCTGTGATGTTTATGTAAAGGGTTTTCCTTGATTGTGCTTAGGTTGTTTAAACGATAAACCGTTATGTTGGTATTATACCACTCACCGTGTGTTTCCGGGTTAAGCCGCCTCCGACGCGGGTAGACTCAGCGATGCGGGACCATGATTCGAGAATACCTCATGCGGGTCCTTGGGGGCCTATGCGAGCTACGAGTTCCGTGTTAGTGTGCGGCCTTTATGGTCATGCGGTCTATGTGGCTGCGGATCGCGAGTCCGGGGCGACGCCGGAGTAGCTACCTCGATGCGGGTTATACCTCATGTGGGCCTATGACCGCCTACGCGAGTGCGGGGAGTTCGTGGCTAGACGCGCACATTTGATATTGCGAGCGGCGACCGGCTTTGATCATGTGACGGCAGACAGATATCATGATACAGTTTATGACCTTGTTAGTACTTGGGTGTTAGTAGACGGCTATGCCTTCGTACTTACCATGTACTGTTTTATTTGGACACAGGTGGGACCTGCTGTTCATGTGTATTCCTTGGTGCTTTTCTATCATTGGCGATGAGGAAGGTATTCCACGGGCATGATTGATGTTGTGGGCGTGAGACCCATTGTTATATTGGAGTGATGACTTGGAGGGCGTGAGTCCTTGACTAGACATGACTGCTTATTTATTGTGAACTGTAGTTTGGTTATCATACATGTCTCCTGCTTTACATAGACTACTATGATTTCATTTACGATATCTTCATGTATTTCACATACTTGGTACTGTTATCGACCTCGCCCGGGCTGCGTTCATGCCGCAGTAAAGGTACACCGTCGCTGATCCTCGCTCTTAGGGTCACGATTCGGCGTTTGGGAAAGCTCCGTTTCTCGGAGGCTTATCTTGGTATAGTCCCATCGTTGTAGGTATTTACATTCGGGGTATGGCGGGCCCCTGTCCGCCATTGTTGTCGTATCATTTCTTAGAGTGCATGAAATCTTTGTTGTGGCGGGGTTGTAAAAAGGATTAAACTGTTCATTTGTAGGAGTTGTCATTTATATATATCGAAAGACAAGTTTTCCTCGATTCTTGTTTGTACTTCATTTGTTTCATGTATGTGTTTTATGTTCCGATTACTCGATGTTGTATCACTAGGGTGCCCGGTAAGGCACGATCCACGGGCCATTCGGTCGTGACAAAAGTGGTATCGAGCGATTAATCCTCGGAAAGTGTCTCTGCCGTATCCGATAGAGTCTTGATTATCGGTGTGTGCACGCACCACACCAATAATCGTGAGGCTATAGGATATTTAGGATCGTTCCTATTCTTTTCACTCTGGATCGTGCCTTAGAGTGTTGTAAGTTGGACCCTCTAACGTATTTCTTTCCACCGCTATGCCTCCGCGTAGGCAACCCGGCCCGGAGGGCAAGGCAGGAGGCTGCGAGCAGAGTCTGAGGGTTACGTGGGCACATGCCCAATTATCACCTTGGTGGTACTTCATTCGGGAGTTCTGCGACGCCACTAGCCCAAGCAGAGTTTAGCACGGCGCAGCGATTCCTCTGCGGCCATGATATTTGAACCTTCGGTTCCACGGCCAAGCAGAGAATATAGATTTCAAGGCGACCGTTACTAACTATGGATTTGACTACCAGAGTATACCGATGTATCGCGAGTCTTGATGAATATCAAGAAGGTTGTGCAAAAGTAAGTTCTTGATTAGGCTTGAGCATGGCACGTATGCGGGCTTATGCGCAGCAGCCGAAATGTAGAGATCGACGGGTTAAGGGCGACAGAAGAGGGCGAGTAGCAAGGTCCTTTGGTAACTTACAGGCGAGTCGCCTCACGGCCAGATTAGATTATGCGCATCCATCTGCGAAAAGGTCCTCGCTGGGTTCGGGGCGTTCGGGTATGCAGGAGTTGGTCGAGCTCGAGCTTAGGTTCACGCCACACGTAAGTTCCGGCCATCCGATTCGTTTTTCGGTGTTCATGCGCGGCGCCATCGAGGAATGTCGTCTTTTAGTTGTGCGTGTTGTATGGCGACCGTCGGTCGATGTCAAAAGAGTGTCCTCGCGGGAGGACTTAGCCTTGAGGATCGGTGGGTAGTTTGTCATCTTCCTTAGCTATGCCTACAGGCAGGTTTGATTAGACGACTAAGGAGTGAAGCAGTAGATATAGATATATCCTTAACCCTCTAGAGATCTGTATGTGTGATAAGGTGAGTATACCTTAAGTGCTATGTTCTGATAGCAGTGTGTTAGTTGTGATTAGAAATCATGGTGGGTTAACCGAGTAAGATTTTGGGGGATAGAGAAGGTGTGAGCCTTAGAGTTTTATACGTAGAGACCTTAGAGGTAAGGCCATCTCGAGTAAAAGATGTATTGTTTATGTTTGTGGGATTAGTCCCTGAGTAGTGTGGAATGAAAGAGGGTAGTTGAGCTAAGAAGACCGCTAGGTTTTCGTAACGTGATTAGTGAGAGTTTTCCTTCAGGGAGCTAGCGTTTTGCGCGTTGCCGGGTCGGGTTGAGGCCACGTTGCGGGTCAACCCGCGGCATGTTTGGTGGTGGGGTCAGTTTGTGGTGGTCCCGCCTTGTGGTAAGTCACGAGGTGTTAGGCGAGTTTAGTTAACCAACGACGATTTCATGGACGATTCGACCGATGGTTGGGCGAGGAGTCAACCGTGTTGTCTTCTAGCAAAGACCGTTTACTCGGCAGAGGGTTATGCGAGATGATATATCAGAAAGGTTGTAAGGCTGCACGAGGTGCCTACCTTCACCTTATGTCAGACAGTGGAGCCCAGGTTGCGGCTGTTTCTTTTCTGGAGGTTTTACCAGGCAAGGTTAGGAACTCAAGTAAGTCTCAGAATCACATTCGCCCTCGGGCCAGTGTTTGGATTTCAGGGATAGTTGCGAGAATTGTTGTCTCCTATTGAAGGAGTGTTTAAGCTACCATTTCAGTGTTCG
The DNA here is from genome assembly GCA_029844215.1 of Przewalskia tangutica. Taxonomy (NCBI): domain Eukaryota; kingdom Viridiplantae; phylum Streptophyta; class Magnoliopsida; order Solanales; family Solanaceae; genus Przewalskia; species Przewalskia tangutica. The sequence continues at coordinate 43,360,896 of CM056733.1, forward strand.
GATGTCGCCTTATGAAGCCTTGTAGGCGGATGTGAGTCGCCGTCGATTGGTTCGATGTTGGCGGGATTGAGATAGTTGGTTCAGCTTGTTCCGGTGTGGATAGGGTAAAGCTTGTCTAGAAGAGGTTCCGGCTCGGAGAAATCGTGTGGATAATCGGCGACGACGTTAGAGTTCGTGCCGACGGTCGGTCTTCTTGAAAGTACCACCCCGGTTGGGTGTGACGAGTTTTGGAATACAGAGGAACTTAGCCCGAGTTACTTTGGGCCTTTGAGTTCATGTGAAGAATAGGCGTTGCCTATATGTTAGCATTCTCGTCCGACTTAGGAGGCGCGTCGATCTTCGTGTTATGTTCGAGAAGGAAATCGGAGATCCATCCAGTGTTCCCGATTAATGATGACCACGTTAGAGATAGTAACCCGAGTTTTGGAAAGCTGACGATTTCGAAATGTGGTAAGAGTTCGAGTGTCTGACGACCTCGGGGATCGCATGTAGTCGGCACCATTTGTTGGGTCGCCGAGTAACACTAGAACCTCGGCAAAGTGACAAAAGTGGTATCGGGAAGAAGCGAGCATGTATGTCGAGCAAAGATGTGATCATTTCTATTGTAAGGAGAAGGAGCGAAGGAATTATATTTTAGACCCGGAGAGGTGTTTGTGGTAATGTTAGAGTGTTTCCTCGTGGACTTGGATGTAAGTATTTTGCGTGATTGTTTTGTGGCCATTGTGGCGTGATTGTTTCGTAAGTATGGTAGTGAAGACTATCTTGGCGACGCTTGTTTTGAGACTTAGAAGGAACATTCGACGAATGTTTCTAAGCGAGGAGAATGTTATACCGTATTTCCGAGTATGCGTGGGGCGTGCGTAGAAAATTTGAACTTGAGAATTAGGCTTGGCGAAATTTATTTGTTCACACCCGATTAGAGTCGTTTTTCGTAAACGTTTTCACAACTTTCGTAGGAATTTCGGCTATGTCATTTTTAATTTTTGCGGATTTTTCCGAGACGAAACATTTTGGACAACAAGAGGGCGACACTTGTCACCTCTCATTGGAACACCTTGGGTAAAGGGGTTGGCGAATGGCCATTGTTTGTCAAAGGGTTGGTAGGATATTTTGGTGGTAGATGGATAAGGTGCACTTGGCAAGATCTTGGCCTACACTTGCCTTGCACTTGGCAAGATCTTGGCCATTGGTTGGCCTTCACTTGACCTATAAATACCCACCCTTTGAAGACTAATTCATCCACAAAATTGCCTAAGTCTTGAAAGCTCTCCTTCTCCCTCCTTGTGTTGAGTTCGTAGAGGCCTCCCTCTTGTGGCGAGAGCACCCCCTCTCTGGGGTGCTAGAGAGTGTACCCCCTAGCCTAGTTGTCTTCGTATAATACCCCTCTTGTTAGAAATACTCTCAAAGTATTGTTATAATGCCCAAATTACCTTAGCCATATACCTTGTAGTATTCTAAGGTTATACTTATACAAAAAGCCCGAAATACTATTATACTTTCCGTCACAAAACCGAAACAAGGAAAATCTCCATAGTTAGTTGGAGTATTAAGTAGAAGTTGGTTAGAACTTCTAAGGGTTGTTTGGAGGCGTCGGGCGCAGAGTGGAGCTAAACCTTGCTCGGGATCGACATTATAACTTGGATAATTATGGGCTTATCGAGGTAAATATCTTGTCCCATTGTAATTGGAAATTACATGTTGCTAGATTATATAGTTGAAGTATACTATATAGTCTGAACGTTGTTATCGGCAATGTCTTTTGACTTAAGCTGAATAATAAGAACCTTTTGAAAGAAAGTCTGAATGCTTTTACATGGGTGTATCAGATGACTTGTGTAGTTTTTCGAGGTAGAATTGTACGTTCGGGTTAGATGTATAACCCCCTGGTTGGCTTGGTGGCCTCGATAAATGAGGAGATTTCTGTCGCGCGGGGAGGTCTGCCGAATTTTACGTAGAATGTTCTCTGAAGGGATCTAAATGTTAATAAAGCGCCTTGTGGCCTTATAGGTTGAAGTACTACGTGTGGCGCGATCTTGGCTTAAAGGAGTAGCGGTTGGAAGTACTTGAGCGTTTTGCTATTAGTCGATAATCGTCAGGTATGTGAACCTCTTCCTATCTCTTCTAGCATGATATGTGTGAACTATGTAGTACGGTAGCGTACGTGTGCTAAATGTATTTGATTGGTTTTAAAACATAAAGTGTTATAACGGCTTTATGGGAAGTTGGTTATAACGACTTTATGTTGGTAAGAAAATACTTGTGGTTTTCAAAGGTAAGCGATTTGAACTATAAGCGGCTTGTTATGTGTTAATAAAGAACTTGAAGTATTTCAAAAGATTTTTGAATCATTTGAAAGAAGAAGTAATACTTGGTTTTGAAAACTTAAGAGTTATACTAGCTTTATGGAAAGTTAGGTAATAACGGCTTAAGAATGTTTCTTGATTTGAAATCGAATGTGTATCGACAAACCATCGCGTTAATAAAAGGAAATGTTTTGATTAAGTATTATTAAAACAAAGAGAAACTTCCATCTGCATACAAGCTAATATGAGACAAAATGATATTTCCAAGATCATGGCTGATGTAATAAGATTGTTATAAACAAGAATATCCTACTCAAATATCATGATTATGTTTCTCATATAGTTTAAAAGATAATTATATTCTTAAATGAATAAGACTATGAACTAAAACCTTTCTAAAGTAAGAAACGTGAACATTTGAAATTAGGCAAACTTGTACGTTTAAGTAATAATGTTGTTACTTGATTTTACAAAGAGAAGTGTTTTGCTTTACTTCAAAAGATAATCACTCTAGTTTTCATATACTACGAGTATTGTTTGACTTTTGTAAACGTAACGTATCTTTTAAAAGATAATGTATGAAGTACTTTGGGAATAGATACCGATCTTGTTAATCATATAATAGAATGTACCTTGTGTGTATAACTGGATTGTGTTGGTTTGTGATAGCCTTGTAATACCTTCGTGTTGATTTGATAAGTAATCATATTAGGATGCTACGTGTTAGTATTACGTGATGTTTGTGTAAAGGGTTTTCCTCGATTGTGCTTAGGTTGTTTAAGCGATAAACCGTTATGTTGGTATTATACCACTCACCGTGTTTAGGGTTAAGGCCTCCGTCGCGGGTAGACAAAGTGATGGGACCATGATTCGAGAATACCTCATGCGGGTCCTCGGGGGCCTATGCGAGCTACGAGTTCGAGTTAGTGTCGGCCTTTATGGTCACGCGGTCTATGGCGTGCGATGCGAGTCGGGGCGATTTACGCCGGGAGTAGCTACCTCGATGCGGGTTATACCTCATGCGGGCCTATGCGACCGGCTATGCGGGAGTTCGGGGCTAGACGCACATTTGATATCATGCGAGCGGCCCAGCTTTGATCATGCGACGGTCAGACAGATATCATGATCTGATTTATGACCTTAATCTTGTAGGTGTTAGTAGGCGGCTATGCCTTCGCACTTACCAGATCTTGTTTTATTTGGACACAGGTGGGACTGCTGTTCATGTGTATTCCTTGGTGCTTTTCTATCATTGATCGCGCGGTGAGAAGGTATTCCACGCATGATTGATGTTGTGGCGTGAGACCCATTGTTATATCGGAGTGATGACTTGAGGCGTGAGTCACGACTGACATTTGCTTATTTATTGAATCGTAGTTTGGTTATCATACATGTCTCGCTTTCTATAGACTACTATGATTTCATTTGATATCTTCATGTTTCACATACTTGGTACTGTTATCGACCTCCTTGGGGCTGCGTTCACGCCGCAGTAAAGGTACACCCGCGTCGTTGATCCTCGCTCTTAGGGTCACGATTAGCGTTTGGGAAAGCTCCGTTTCTCGGAGGCTTATCTTCGTATAGTCCTGTCGTTGTAGGTATTTACATTCGGGGTATGGCGCCCCGCCTCCGCCATTGTTGTCGTATCATTTCTTAAGTGCAGAATCTTTGTGTGGCGGGGTTGTAAAAAGGATTAAAGCTCATTCATTGTAGGAGTTGTCATTTATATATATGCCGAAAGGCAAGTTTTCCTCGATTCTTGTTTTGTACTTCATTTGTTTCATGTATGTGTTTTATGTTCGTGATTACTCGATGTTGTATCACTAGGGTGCCGGGGTAAGGCACGATCCACGCCCCCATTCGGTCGTGACAAGTGAGTGGTCCTCATGATCTTCGGGACATTCGGGATATCGGGAAGCAGTCGGGCTCGGGTTTCAGATTTTCGGGGAGTAGGAGTGCTCGCGGGAGGCCACCCTTGTCTCGGTGTGGCCGTTGTGGAAAAATTCATAAGGGTGAGTGTCGTACTAATTTGGGAGATTGTGTCGTACTAATTTGGGAGATTGTTATGGCCATTTGGCGAGGTAGCACTTGTAGGATAGCATGACTACGAGATCAATGCGGGTTCTTCACCTTCCATAGCTAGGCGGATGTTCATACCGTGCACAGGTCGCGGTCGCGGTGGAAGTTCCCAGTTTTAGCGGTCCTTTGAACCGCCTATTTTTTCAGGTATATCCTTAACCCTCTAGAGATTAGCATGCGTGATACGATGTTTATATGTTGAGCACTTTGTACAGATAGTGTTGTGTATATTGTGGTTTAGAGACATAGTTAGTTGAAAGGATAAGTATGGGGACAGGGAAGGTATGAACCTTAGAATATTACACGTTGAGACCATAGATGTAAGGCCGTCTTGAGTAAAAGATTTATGTTTATGTTGACCTTTATCGGAGTGCAAATGTATTGTGGGATAATTCCATGGGTTGTGTAACATGAAAGTGGTAGATTTCAGGACTTGAATAGGTAAGATTGTTCCGGATCGGGGAACAAGAGTTTGGCGCGATTATGGGTCGGATTGAGGACCATTCGCGGGTCGACCCGCAGCCCGGTTTGGGGTGGGGTCAGTTCGAGGTGGTCCCGCCAGGTGGTAGGGTCACGAGGGTGCTAGGCCCAAGTTTAGATGACCATCGTATGAGTTCGTGGATATGTTCGACCAGAATCGGATCGTGAAGGCCGGGAATGGCCTTAAAGGAATTTGAGGCTAGTAAGGTGACCAAGTTTGGAGGTAGTGACTCTAAAGTTTTGGAACCAGGCGATGGAGTATGGAATGTGTACTAGGGAGAGTTCGGTGTGCGAGAATGTCACGACCGAACCGGCCTCGGATCGTGCCTTACCGGGCACCCTAGTGATACAACATCGAGAAAATCGGAAATAAAACATAAACATGAAACAAGAGATATGATAAATAAGCAACTAACCAAACAGTTGCCTCAGATATATACATAAAAAAGCAGTTATCCCTTTTTTTTTACAAACTCGCCACACTACAAAGACCTCTAAGAGTTTTTATACAACATGACGGACAGGGGCCCGCCATACCCCTGAATGTACAAGAACCTACAACTCAGGGTAACATACCAAAAGATAAGCCTCCGGAGGAACGGAGCCTCCCAACGCTGAACTGCGATCCTAAGAGCGAGGATCAACAACCGATGTAACTCTACCTGCGGCATGAACGCTTCAAGGAGGTCGATAACAGTACCAAGTATGTGAAATCGAAAAAATATCGTAGTTAAATCATAACGATCTATATAAAGCGTGGAGACATATATGATAACCAAAATACGATGCAATCATAAACGCGATTAAGTCGTGACTCACGCCTCAAAGTCATCACTCAATATAACTATGGTCTCACGCCCACATCAATCATGTTCGCATCTCGCCACATGCCCCGAAATTTTCCATCGGTGCGAGCATGTCCAGATGCAACAATAATAAGGTGCCGGTAATCAACCCGCGTAGACGCCGGAGTGGCCACGTGCGGTGCGGGCGTGTCCATGTAACAATAATACCAATACACCGGTGATCAACCCCGCCGCGTAGCCACATGCCCGGAGTCGTGCAGATGCGTCCATGTAACAACAATAACAATATATCGGGTGATTAACCCCGCGCGTAGCGCGTACTGCGAGTGCATCGGTGTACATGTCTATGTAACAACAATAACAATATATCGGGTGATTAACCCGCCGTAACGCATGCCGGAGTCTCGGTGCAGACATGTCCATGTAACAACATCACACTCTAATGGAAGCATACAGTGGGCCACCCATCGTCGGTATGTCCATCAATCACCGATAATGGCCAACGAGGCGAGAGAGTAGCACGTAATACAACACTTGCACAACAAAGGCTATTACCACAAACATAGGCAAGTTCAACATATAGACTCTTGTATTACAACAAATCCGTTTTAACCCCAAAGTACTACATACATTAATCCTTTCAAAAGACCTCTTTTACGTAAAAACAACTCGATACTATTATCCGTAGTGCCAAATGCGTTCATGTTTTAAAATCAAGTACTTTACAGCTTTTAACCAAGTGGCTTACACTTTCTAGAACAACGTCAAGTAACAACATTCTTTTCCAAAAGTTCAAGTTTGCCTAATTTGGATACTCACGTCTTTTAGTTTGGAAAGATTTCATAGTTTATAGTCTTAATCAAATAACGTACTCCCCTTTAAAACAATAAGCCTTATGTGTGAGTAGGTTATTCTTTGTTTATAACAATCTTATAAAAGCAGTCATGATCTAGGAAATGTAATATCATTTTGTCTCATCTTAGATGGAGGTTTCTACTGGTTTTAATAATACTTAATTATTCAATACATTTCCCTGTATTAGCGCTGCAGTGGTTTGTTCGATACTTATTACGATTTAGAAATCAAAAACATTATTCCTTTTAAAACCAAGTACTCATTACTCACGAATGAGGTTTCACACTTTTTAAACAAAATTCATATTAATTCAATTAAGTCAAGTCTCTTATCTTTTAAGATCAAGTCTCTTAACTTCTTAAAATCAATAAATCATTCTTTTTATCTCTCTTAAGTCGTTATACCTAACTTCCCATAAAGCTAGTATAACTCTTAAGCTTTCAAACCAAGTATTATTCTTCTTTCAAAAAGGATTCTTAATTCTTTTGAAATACTTCAGATTCTTATTATTCGTGCTTAAGTCAAAAGACATTGCAGAAACTACACGCCAACCGAAACGGCCCGTGGATCGTGCCTTACCCTGCACCTTAGTGATACAACATCAGTGTCAGTGAACATAAAAACATAACATGAGACAATGAAGTATAAAACAATAATCTGTGAAAACTTGCCTTCGGCATATATAAACAATCTTTTAAAGAGAAGTTTAATCCTTTTTACAAACCACCTTACCAAGATTACTCTGCACCTCTAAGATTTGCAACTATGACTATGGCTCGGGGCCATACCACGAATGTAAGTACCTACAACGACAGTGGACTATACCACCGACAAGCTTCCGAGAAACGGAGCTTTCCCAAATCTTTGACGTGACCTAGAGCGAGGATCATCGATGGTGTACCTTTTTCTGCGGCATGACGCGGCCAGAAGGAGGTCAACATGTACCAAGTATGTGAAGCACGTAAAGTATCAGAATCGAAATCATAGTAGTCTATATAAAGCGGGAGACATGTATGATAACCAAACTATAGTTCACAACAACTAGCGATATGTCAAGTCGTGGACTCACGCCTCAAAGTCATCACAATAAGACCGTGCGGGGTAAGTACGAAGGCATAGCCGACTACTAAGACCCCGTACCACAAATGCCACAAATCGTATCACGAGGTCTCTAGACCGCACCGAGATCGAAGGCGGCGCTGGCGCGCAGATCAATGTCGCGTCTATTCTGGAACTCGCGACTCGCATAGGTCACACCGCACCGCATAAGGTATTCCTCGAATCCGGTCTAGACCACGAGGTATACCCGCATCGGCGACCTAACCCTCGGTATCCGTCCCGGACTTCCGCCGCGTAGCCCGCCGAGGACCGCATAGTCCCTCGAGACCGCATAGAATCCCCGTCGTGCTAAACACCGGAATGATCGATCATCACGGAGCATACCGCGGCTCGCGATAGTCTCAAGGACCGCATAGCCGTATAGACCCGCATCAAGGGTGGCAAGCCCTCGGTATACGATCGAGGGTAGGTGATATAATAACGATCTGATGGACTTACCTTTTAACAATGTAAGCACGTGAGAATGACCCCCTTACATAACAATCACAAGATACTAACACAAGTAGCATCCTAACATGTTTACTTATCAAATCAACAAGAAAGTATTACAAGGCTATCACAAACCAATACAATCAAGTTGTTCACACAAGGTACTTTCTACTAACAAGTTCGAGTATCTAACCCCAACGTACTTCATACATTAAATCTTTAAAAGATCCGTTCCTATCACATAAGTCACACCATACGTAGTATAAAATGGGTATTTGTCTTTTAAGTAAACCAAAACACTTACCTTTGTAAAATCAAGTAACAACATTATTTTCCAAACGTTCGAGTTTGCCTAATTTCAAATGTTCCAGTTTCTTATTTTAAAAAGGTTTCGTAGTTCATAGTCTTATTCATTCAAGAATATAATCCTTTTTATTACCCAATTGAGAAACATAAGCCTTACATGTAAGTAGGTTATTCTTATTTATAACATTCTTATTACAGCAGCCATGATCTAGGAAATATCATTTTGTCTTATCTTAGCTTCTATGCAGATGGAAGTTTCTACTGGTTTTAATCATACTTAATTATTCAAAACATTTCCTTTTGTTAACGCCTGCGATGGTTTGTCGATACACATCCTGATTTCCAAAATCAGTAAAACATTCTTAAGCCGTTATACCTAACTTCCCATAAAGCTAGTATAACTCTTAAGTTTTCAAAAATACATTACTACACATATTCCTCCAAAATGATTTATAAACCTTTTGAAATACTTCAAGTTCTTCATTAACACATAACAAGTCAGTTATAATCAAATCAGTTACCTTTCGAAAACCACAACCCATTTTCTTACCTACATAAAGCTGTTATAACCAACTTCCCATAAAGCCGTTATAACACTTTATGTTTTACAACAATCAAACACATGTACGTCTACCGTACTACATAGTTCACACATATCATGCTAGGAGAGATAGGAAGAGGTTCACATACCTCGCGACGAGTATCGACTCATAGCAAAACGCTCCAAGTACTTCCAAACGTCGGCTACCCCTTAAGCCACGTAGATCGCGCCACACGTAGTACATCCACCTATAAGGCCACAAGGCGCTTATTAACATTTAGGTCTCATCGTAGAACTTTCTACAGAAAATTCAAGAGACTCCCCCCCATGGCGTAAATCTCCTCCTCTATCGAGGCCGGCTACCAAGCCAACCAGGGGGGGGGGTTATACATCTAACCCTAACGGGTACAATTCTACTCCACGGTACTACTACAAGTCTCATCAGAATACGGTCCTATGTAATTACTCAAGATTACTATATATAGTATACTTCAACTATATACTCTGACAAATGAATATCCAATTACAATAGGGACAAGATAATTACCTCGATAAGCCCATAATTATCCAAGTATAAAGTCGATCTGGGCAATCGTTTAGCTCAACTCGGCGCTCAACCGCTCTAAACCACCCTTAGAAGTTCTAACCAACTTCTACACAATACTCCAACTGACTATGGAGATTTTCCTAGGGTTTCGGTTTTGTGGTGACGGAAGTATAATAGTATTTTACGGGCTTTTCGTATAGGTATAACCTTAGAATACTACAAGGTATACGGCTAATGTATTTGGGCAGAATAACAATACTTGGAGAGTATTTCTATACCACAAAGGGGTATTATCTGAAAGCAACTAGGCTGGGGTACCCCGGCTAGCACCTCAAAGGAGGGGGTGTCTACCCTCGGCCTACCACTGGGGACTCTCGGCCAAGGGGGGGAGAGAGGGGCTCTCGGCCAAGACACCACACTAAGGGGGAAGGAAGAAGCTTTCAAGACTTAGGCAATTTGTGAATGAATTAGTCTTCAAAGGGAGGGGTATTTATAGGCCAAGTGAAAGCCAACCAATGGCCAAGATTACACCAAGTGTTAGGCAAGTGTAGGGCCAAGATTCACCCATGTGTACCTAGCCAACTTGCACACAAAATATCTACCAAAAATATCTCCCACTTGCCATTCCCAATCGTCCATTGTGCCGCCCACTTTGCCCACCAATGAGAGGGTGCCAAGTGCCGCCCTCTCGTTGGTCCAAAATGTTCCGTCTCTCGGAAAAATCCGCAAAAATACTAAATGACATAGCCGTAATTTACCCTTCGCAAGTTAGGTAGAACGTTTCGTCGAAAAACGACTCTAGCAGGTGTTGTGCACAAAACATATTTCTACCCGAAAGGTGCCACATGGGGGTGACACGTGTCGCCCCCCGATTCGTCCAAAATATTTCGTCTTCCGAAAAATATCCAAAACGGCCAAAATCTCAAAATCAAAGCGGGCCCCACAAAACCGTAAATTTCTCCCGTGGGCCCCACGTGACCATTTTCGAAAATAAAATTCCATAATTCTCTAATATTCCAGGAAGTCCGAATACCAAATCTGGGAATCCAATTCCCATAAACGAACCTTTTTCCTTCACAAAAACCGGAAACTTTTCCGTGGAAAAATCGCCTCTTTCTTCCTTTCCAATCTTCTGCCGTGATTCTCGCAAATGCGTCGCCCTCGCATACATACCCTGGAACTACGGGGTATAACATTCTTCCCCCCTTAGAAACATTCGTCCCGAATGTTCCTTCTAAGTCTCAAAACGAACACGTGACAGTATAGTCTTCACTACTATACTTACGAAACAATCCTGCCACAGCTGGCCACAGAAATACCCACGTAAAATACTTACATCCAAGTCCACGAGGAAACACCTCTAACATCACCACAAATAATACTACTTTTGTCACTTTGTCGCGAGCCTTGCTCCGACGACCCAACAAATGGTACCGGGCTGCATGCGATCACTGAAGCTGTCGTACACTCGAATTCTTACCACATTTCTGATACTGCTTTAGTATCCAAAACTCGGGGTTACTATCTCTAACGTGGTCATCATTAACTGGGAACATTCTGGATGGATCTTCGATACTTTCCTGAACATAACAATACGAAAGACCGGACGTCCTTCCTCCTAAGTCGGACGGCAAATGCTAACATATAGGCAACCTGGCCTATTCTTCACATGAACTCACAAAGGCCCAAAGTAACTCGGGCTAAGTTCCCTTTGTTTCCAAAACTCGTCACACCCTAACCGGGGTGGTACTTTCAAGAAGACCGACCGTCAACCTGAACTCTAAGCGTCGTCGCCGATTATCCGCACGATTCCTCTGAGCTGCCAGAACTTCTTCTAGACAAGCTTCTCACTATCCACAGTCTGCTGGAACAAGCCTGAACCAACTATCGAACCACCGCCAACATCGAACCAATCGACCAACTTGCATTTACGCCTACAAGGCGTCACAAGGCGACATCCGAACACCGAAATGGTAGCTTAAACACTTCAACCGAGACAACGATCCTCACGGCTACCACGAAATCAAAACAACGCCCGAGGCGAATGCGATCTGAGACTTACGAGTCCCAGCCCGCACGTACAAACTCGAGAAGAGAAACAGCGTACCACTGGCTCCATCGTCATAAGGTGAAGGTAGGCACCGTGCAACCTCACAACCTTTTCGGATAACAACAACATCTGAGGAACGACCGGCCAGAAGAACACGATAGTCGCCCCATCGGCCCGACCACTGGTCGAACGCATCCACGAACTTGCACGCTGGCTAACTAAACATGGGCCTAACACCCTCATGACCCTACCACAAGGCGGGACCACCACAAACTGACCCCACCACCATACCTGCCGCGGGTTGACCCGAATCATGGCCTCAACCCGACCCGGCATTGCGCAAAACACTAGCTCCCCGAAGGAATAATTTCACAAATCATATTACGAAAACCTAGCGGTCTTCCTAGCTCGACTACCTTCTTTCAAATCACGCTACTCAGGGACTTATCCCACGAACATAGCTCACGTGCACTATGCACTCCTATAAGGGTCCAACATAACACTACACCTTTCTCGAGATGGCCTTACCTCTAAGGTCTTTGCGTATAAAGCTCTAAGGCTCACACTTTCTCTATCCTCCAAAGTCTTACTCGGTTAACCCACCATGATTTCTAATCACAACTAACACACTGCTATCAGAACATAGCACTTAAGGTATACTCACCTTGAAAGTTACCAAAGGACCTTGCTGGCCCTCTACGTTGTCGCCCGTTAACCCGTCGATCTCTACGTTTCTCGGCCTGCTGCGCATAAGCCCGTACACAGGCCATGCTCAAGCCTAACTGAAGGATTACTCTTGCACAACCTTCTCTTAGGTAGTCATCAAAACTCGCGATACATCGGTATACTCTCTGGTAGCCAAATCCATAGCTAGTAACAAGGTTGTCTCTTGGCAATCTATATTCTCTGTTCCCGGTCGTGGAACTGAAGGTTCAAATATTATGGTCATTGTAGGCACTGCTGCCGCCGTGCTAAACTCTGCTGGGGCTAGTGACGTCGCAAAACTCCCCGAATGAAGCACTACCCTAGGTAATGATTGGGCCTGTGCCCTCGCCACCCTCTGAACTCTACTCGCCTCTCTCGTTGCCTTGCCTCCCGGGCGGGTTGCCCTACGCGGAGGCATAATGATAAGGGAAATAATTTCGTCAGAGGGTCCAACTTACAACACAGCTCTAAGGCACGATCTCAGAGTGAGAAGAATAGAAACCAATCCTAAATATCCTATAGCCTCCTGATTATCGGTGTGTTGTGCACCACACCAATAATCAAGACTCTCTTGAATCTGATGCGTAGACACTTTCAGAGGATTAATCGCTCGATACCACTCTGTCACGCCCGAAACCGGGCGTGGATCGTGCCTTACCGGGCACCTTAGTGATACAACATCGAGTAATCGGAACATAAAAACATAACATGAGACAAATGTAAGTATAAAACAATAATCAGGAAAACTTGCCTTTCGGCATATATAAACAATCTTTTAAAGAACGATTTAATCCTTTTTACAAACCACACGCAAGATTACTGCACCTCTAAGATTTGCAACAACTATGACGGGACAGGGCCCCGCCATACCCCTGAATGTAAGTACCTACAACGACAGGGGACTATACCACCGACAAGCTTCCGGAGAAACGGAGCTTTCCCAAATCTTGGCTGTGACCTAAGAGCGAGGATCATCGATCGGTGTACCTTTTCTGCGGCATGAACGCGGCCCGAAGGAGGTCGATCTAACATGTACCAGTATGTGAAATCAAGTAATATCAGAATCGAAATCATAGTAGTCTATATAAAGCAGGAGACATGTATGATAACCAAACTACAGTTCACAACAACTAAGCAGTCATGTCAAGTCAGGGACTCACGCCCTCAAAGTCATCACAATAAGACCGTACGGGGTAAGTACGAAGGCATAGCCGACTACTAAGACCCCCAGTACCACAAATGCCACAAACTGTATCACGAGGTCTCTCTAGACCGCACCACAGGATCGGCGGCCATCGCCCGCAGATCAATGTCTTGCGTCTATTCTGGAACTCTCGCGACTCGCATAGGTCACTGCGGACCGCATAAGGTATTCCTCGAATCCTGGTCCTAGACCACCTGAGGTATACCCCGCATCGAAGGCAGCCTAACCCTCGGTATCCGTCCTGGACTTCCGCAGCCCGCATAGCCCCTCAAGGACCGCATAGTCCCCCAGAGACCGCATAGGGAATCCCCCGCATCAGGCTAAACACCCGGAATGATCAGTCAATCCTGGAGCATACCGCGGCTCGCGATAGTCTCAAGGCCGCGTAGCCGTATAGACCCGCATCAAGGGTGGCAAGCCTCGGTATACGATCGAGGGTAGGTGATATAATAACAGTACAATGGACTTACCTTTTAACAATGTAAGCACAGCAAGAATGACCCCCTTACATAACAATCACAAGATACTAACACAAGTAGCATCCTAACATGTTTACTTATCAAATCAACAAGAAAGTATTACAAGGCTATCACAAACCAATACAATCAAGTTGTTCACACAAGGTACTTTCTACTAACAAGTTCGAGTATCTAACCCCAACGTACTTCATACATTAAATCTTTAAAAGATCCGTTCCTATCACATAAGTCACACAATACCCGTAGTATAAAATAGAGTGACTGTCTTTTTAAGTAAACCAAAACACTTACCTTTGTAAAATCAAGTAACAACATTATTTTCCAAACGTTCGAGTTTGCCTAATTTCAAATGTTCCAGTTTCTTATTTTAAAAAGGTTTCGTAGTTCATAGTCTTATTCATTCAAGAATATAATCCTTTTTATTAACCAATTGAGAAACATAAGCCTTACATGTAAGTAGGTTATTCTTATTTATAACATTCTTATTACAATGACCATGATCTAGGAAATATCATTTTGTCTTATCTTAGCTTCTATGCAGATGGAAGTTTCTCCGGTTTTAATCATACTTAATTATTCAAAACATTTCCTTTTGTTAACGCTGCAGTGGTTTGTCGATACACATCCTGATTTCCAAAATCAGTAAAACATTCTTAAGCCGTTATACCTAACTTCCCATAAAGCTAGTATAACTCTTAAGTTTTCAAAAATACATTACTACACATATTCCTCCAAAATGATTTATAAACCTTTTGAAATACTTCAAGTTCTTCATTAACACATAACAAGTCAGTTATAATCAAATCAGTTACCTTTCGAAAACCACAACCCATTTTCTTACCTACATAAAGCTGTTATAACCAACTTCCCATAAAGCCGTTATAACACTTTATGTTTTACAACAATCAAACACATGTACGTCTACCGTACTACATAGTTCACACATATCATGCTAGGAGAGATAGGAAGAGGTTCACATACCTCGCGACGAGTATCGACTCATAGCAAAACGCTCCAAGTACTTCCAAACGTCGGCTACCCCTTAAGCCACGTAGATCGCGCCACACGTAGTACATCCACCTATAAGGCCACAAGGCGCTTATTAACATTTAGGTCTCATCGTAGAAATTTCTGAGAAAATTCGAAGACCTCCCCGCAATGGCGTAAATCTCCTCTCTCTATCGAGGCCGGCCACCAAGCCAACGGGGGTTATACATCTAACCTAACTGGTACAATTCTACTCCACTGCTACTACACAAGTCTCAGAATACACCCCATGTAATTACTGATTCAAGACTATATATAGTATACTTCACTATATACTCCTACAACATGAATATCCAATTACAATAGGGGACAAGATAATTACCTCGATAAGCGCATAATTATCCAAGTCTAACGTCGATCCTGGGCGATCGTGTAGCGCCCACTCCGTGCGCTCCATCCCCCTCTAAACCACCCTTAGAAGTTCTAACCAACTTCTACACAATACTCCAACGGACTATGGAGATTTTCCTAGGGTTTCGGTTTTGTGACTGACGGGAAGTATAATAGTATTTTCGGGCTTTTCGTATAGGTATAACCTTAGAATACTACAAGGTATACGGCTAAGGTAATTGGGCATAATAACAATACTTGGAGTATTTCTATACCACAAAGGGGTATTATCTGAAAGCAACTAGGCAGTGGGTACCCCATTAGCACCTCAGGAGGGGTGTCTGCCACTCGGCCTACCCACTGGGGACTCTCGGCGAGGGGGAGAGGGGCTCTCGGCCAAGACACCACACTAAGGGGGAAGGAAGAAGCTTTCAAGACTTAGGCAATTTGTGAATGAATTAGTCTTCAAAGGGAGGGGTATTTATAGGCCAAGTGAAAGCCAACCAATGGCCAAGATTACACCAAGTGTTAGGCAAGTGTAGGGCCAAGATTCAC
This sequence comes from Przewalskia tangutica, assembly GCA_029844215.1. Taxonomy (NCBI): domain Eukaryota; kingdom Viridiplantae; phylum Streptophyta; class Magnoliopsida; order Solanales; family Solanaceae; genus Przewalskia; species Przewalskia tangutica. Next base: position 43,376,731 of record CM056733.1, read on the forward strand.
CCATGTGTACCTAGCCAACTTGCACACAAAATATCTACCAAAAATATCTCCCACTTGCCTTCCCAATCGTCCGTATGCGCACTTTGCCCACCAATGAGAGGTGCCAAGTGCGCCTCTCGTTGGTCCAAAAAGTTCCGTCTCTCGGAAAAATCCGCAAAAATACTAAATGACATAGCCGTAATTTACCCTTCGCAAGTTAGGTAGAACGTTTCGTCGAAAAACGACTCTAACCGGGTGTTGTGCACAAACATATTTCGGCCCAAAGGTGCCACATGGGGGTGACACGTGTCGCCCCCCGATTCGTCCAAAATATTTCGTCTTCCGAAAAAATATCCAAAACGGCCAAAATCTCAAAATCAAAGCGGGCCCCACAAAACCGTAAATTTCTCCCGTGGGCCCCACGTGACCATTTTCGAAAATAAAATTCCATAATTCTCTAATATTCCAGGAAGTCCGAATACCAAATCTGGGAATCCAATTCCCATAAACGAACCTTTTTCCTTCACAAAAACCGGAAACTTTTCCGTGGATAAATCGCCTCTTTCTTCCTTTCCAATCTTTCTGTCGTATTCTCGTACGTACGTCCTCGCATACATACCCTGGAACTACGGGGTATAACAAAAACTACATTCAGTTAACACACGTACGTCTACCGTACTATATATATATTCTTTTAAAATACTCTCAGATTCTTATTATTCAGGCTTAAGTCAAAAAGACATTGCCGTAAAACTACATTCAGTTAACACACGTACGTCTACCGTACTATATATATATTCTTTTAAAATATCATGCTCAAGAGGATAGGAATAATCACATACCTCGCGACGATTATCGACTATAAGCAAAACGCTCCACGGCTATAACCCGGCTAGCCTTGTCCACCTTCCAAGTAGTACATGCTACTCTCAGAACATTCAACCAATAAAGGTTATAAGTCTACTGTAAATACAGTCCTATGTAAGTACAGTTCAGTCTTCTTCTTTAATATTCTTCTGATGTGATCTATTCAAGTCTTTTCTGTAATATCCTTCTATTACAGTTCAATTCTCTTCTATGAATCTTATATTAATTTCTAATAATACTACAGTATGTAGTTTCCAATTACAATATAAGGACAAGAGTATTTACCTCGATAAGCCCAAAATTATCCAAGTTATAAGTCGATCCTGAGCAACGTTTTAGCTCCTACTCAGGCGCCCAACCCGCTCCAAACAACCCTTAGAAGTTCTACGCAACTTCTTCTTAATACTTCAACGGCTATGAAGATTTTCCTTAGGGTTTCGTTTTTGTGACTTGAGGAATATAGTAGTATTTCCGGCTCTACGATGAGGTAACTTTGAAAAGTACTACAAGGTATTTGGGCTAAAGTATTTTGGAATAAAAACAACAATACTTGGAGAAGTATTTTTCTACCAAAGGGGGGTATTTTCGAGAACAACTTTAGGCAAGGGGGTTGGTGAGGCCTTCTCGAGGGGGGTGATTTGGACGAGAGCTTTGAGAGGAGGAGAGGATTTTTGCCTTGGATTTTCACAAGTGTGGATGAAGAAATGTCTTGCATTAGAGGGGTATTTATAGGCCAATCAATGGCCAAGATTAAGCCAAGTGCTAGGCAAGTGTAAGGTGGAGATTTAGGCAAGTGTCCTTATCCATCTACTACACAAAAATATCCTACCAACTCCTTGACAAAACAAGCCACAATTCGTCCCCTTTACCGCCCAATACAACCGCCAATTAGAGGGTGACAAGTGTCGCCCTCTCGTTGGTCCAAAATGTTTCGTCTCTCGGAAAAATCCACAAAAATTAAAAATGACATAGCCGTATTTTTCGCTTCGCAAAGTCCGGAAAACGTTTCGTCGAAAAACGACTCCTTTCGCTAGTTGTGCCCAAAAATTTTCGGTCCTGGCCTATCTTAAGGCTTACACTTTTATACGTACGCCCTCACGTACATACTCTGGAAATACGGGGTATAACATTCTCCCCTCCTTAGAAACATTCGTCCCAAATGTTCCTTCTCGAAACAGATAACGACAAGGTTCCTCATAACTTAAACAAGTTGCCAATGCCACACCTGTCAACTAAATAACACACGTTCTCTTCCTTCCTTACTCGTCGTGCCCTTCTCGAACACTTGAACTCTTCTAGTATACGTACCACACTTCAGTCTTCGCTTCAGTTTCCAAAACTTTGGAGTCACCACCTCCAAATTTGGTCATCTTACTAGCCTCAATCTCCCTTAAGGCCATTCCCGGCCTTCACGATCTGATTCTGGTCGAACATATTCACGAACTCATACGATGGTCATCTAAACTTGGGCCTAGTACCCTCGTGACCCTACCAACTGGCGGGACCACCTCGAACTGACCCTACCACAAAACAGGCCGCGGGTTGACCCGCGAATGGTCCTCAACCCGACCCGCTATCGTGCCAACACTTGTTCTCCTGATCCGAAACAATCTTACCTATTCAAGTCACGAAAACCTAGTGGTCTTCTTAGCTCAACTACCCTCTTTCATTTCATACCACTCAGAGACTTATCACACAACTAAATCCCACGTATACTATGCACTCTGATAAAGGTCAACACAACATAAATCTTTTACTCAAGATGGCCTCGCATCAAAGGTTTCTACGTATAAAGCTCTAAGGCTCACACTTTCCCTGTCCCCAAACTTACCCTTAAACATGTTTTCTAAACACAATTTTTAACATAATGCTATCTGAACATAAGGCTTAGCACTTCATCATATCATTTACGCATACTAGTCTCTAGAGGGGTAAGAATATACCTGTAACATCTGCTCCACTCTAATCATAGGCCTGCCCTGCAGGGCGCATAGCTGTAGAAGGCGATGAACTGCATAATCGATCTGAAGGTGAGTCGTAACATCCGTGCTACCCCTGGTCGGGCAGTTCCTCGCGAAATGGCCCTGCTGGCCGCAAAAATAACAAGCTCCCTTGGCACCACGACACTCCCCGAAATGCGGTCTACCACATCGACCACACCGAGGTAGGGGTGACTGCATCTGGCCAACACCCCTATTCCCCTGGAAACCTGAACCCATGGAGCTCTGACCTGCTCCTGAATACCCTGAAGGTTGTGTAGGACCACCCTGTACTGGCGAAGGTGCATAACTAGCCTGATGCTGAGGCGGTCCGCCTCGAAAGTCGCCAAAAGACCCCGTTGTTCTGGCCCTCTTCTGCTGATCTTGGTCATTCCTTCGACCTCTCCGCTCCTCACACCCAAGTGCATAAGCCTGCATGCGGGCAATGTCCATGCCCGGCTGAAGAGCTACACCCGAACAAGCCTCTGCCAAGTAGTCATCTAGCCCGGTGACGTAGCGGTGTACTCTGTCCTTCATATCAGCGGGGACGTACCGAGCCAATGAGTCGAACTCCACATTGTACTCCCGAATCAGACGCCGCTCGCCTCAACATCAAAAATCTGTCGGCACGAGCCCTCCTCATCTGTGGGGGCAAGAAGTGTGCAAGAAATGCCCCTGAGAACTCGTCCCAAACGGCCGGAAGTGCATACTCTCCCGACGGCTCCGAATCAAACGGTGATCGCGGTATCACGCAGCCGATGTGAACCTAAGACCACTGACTCGGTCTCCGAAGCCTTGATTACCCTCATTATCCGCTGTAACTGTCGGATGAACTCCTGCGGATTATCCTCAGGCCTCGACCCGTAGAACTCTGGCGGGCTACAACTCAGGAAGTCCCGTAGCCTCAAACTATCCAATCTTGGGTGAACCATGGGTACTATCGAATCGCTGCGGCCTATCCTCTCGTTCGCCACAACTCGCTAGCAACTGTGCCATCTCCTTGTAACCCATCTCCTCTGCCCCAGGCTGTGGGACTGGAGGCTCAGGTACTGTTGTCTCAGCAGCCACTGCTGCGGCTCTAAACTCTGCTGGGGCCGGTGGCGTCGCAAAACTCGCCGTCTGAAGCACTACCTCAGGTACTGACCGGGCCTGTGCCCTCGTACTCCTCTGTATCCCACTAGCAGCTCCCTCGGCCGCCTTGCCCATCTGGGCCCGGGTTGCCTTGCGCGGAGGCATAACTGGTAAAAACGAGATACGTCAGAGGGGTCTAACTTACAACACGACTCTAAGGCACGATCTCAGAATGAGAAGAATGGAAACCAATCCTAAATGTCCTACAGCCTCCTGATTATAGATGTGGTGCACAACAAATCGATAATCAAGACTCTACTAGACACGGTCTGTAGACACTTTCCGAGGATTAACTGCTCTGATACCACTTTTATCACGACCCGAACCCGGGCCCGTGACTGGTGCCTTACCCCGGGCACCCTAGTGATACAACATCAGAGAAAATCAGCGGAAATAAAACATAAACATGAAACAAGAGATATGATAAATAAACAGGATAACCAAAACAGTTTCCTTCTGTATATATACATAAAAACCCGAACAGTTATCCCTTTTTTTTTTACAAACTCGCCTTGTGATACTCTGAGACCTCTAAGAGTTTTTATACAACATGACGGGACAGGGCCCCGCCATACCCCTGAATGTACAAGAACCTACAACTCAGGGTAACATACCAAAAGATAAGCCTCCAGAGGAACGGAGTGTCACGACCCGACCGGGCATGGCCCGGTGCCCTACACAGGCACCTGTCTGATATCGTCAGAGAATAGCAGCGGAACATACATGAAACTTATAAAATAAAATAACGAGAAATTAAACCACAGGTTAGCCGATAAGGCTACCTTCCTGGACACATATACATATACATAACAACAGCAGTTACATCCCTTTCTTTTTACAAACCGACCCACAACATGTGACTACAGACCTCTAAGAATTACAACTGCGGCGGGACAGGGCCCCGCCATACCCCTGAATGTACATAAGTCTACCACATCAGGGAAACCGTACCAAAAGATAAGCCTCCGGAATGAAAGGAGCTTCTTTCCAAAAACTGAACAGAGATCCTAAGAGCAAGGATCACCAACCTGTGTACCTATCACCTGCGGGCATGAACGCAATGGCCCGAAGAAATCGATCTAACAGTGCAGAGTATGGAACAAAAATAAAATGCAATAACCAAATCATATCTGTATAAAAGAATGTCTTTTTAACTCCTGAAATCAAATATATATTAATCGTTCCTTTCCTTCTTTCAATAAGATTTAATAACATATTCTTACATACATACCTAAGAGTTTAAACCAGTTTTTCCACATAACTTACATATCTTTCATAACATAATCCGGCCCATTTGCGGGACACGATGTACTGATGAATCATGTGACATAATCCGGCCCGCCTGTGGGGTTCGGTGTACTGTGGAATCATATAACATAATTCGGCCCGCCTGTGGGGCTCGGTGTACTGTGGAATAATATAACATAATCCGGCCCGCCTGTGGGGCTCGGTGTACTGTGGAATCATATAACATAATCCGGCCCGCCTGTGGGGCTCGGTGTAAGATGACGTAACCCGGCCTATGTGTAGGCTCGGGGTAATATGGCGTAATCCGGTCTATGTGTAGGCTCGGTGTATCTCATAACGTAATCCGGCCTATTTGTAGGCTCGGTGTATTTCATAACGTAATCCGGCCTATGTGTAGGCTCGGTGTGATTTTCCTTACATAACATTTTTAAACCATCTTATTACTTCTTCTTAAGTCGTCATAACAACTTCCCATAAAGCTGTTATAACAACCTTTCATTTAGAGAACTTAAGACACTTTTATTCTTACAACACTTAGGAAAACTGGATCCAAAGATACTACGTACATACATACTTAAAAAGAATCATATCGCTTAAAACTTCATAATCCTTAAAAGACAATCAAAGTTCTTAGTCTTACAACTTCATAACATACTTCCTTTAAAGCCCATTTACTTATACTTATAAAAAAAAATATAAAGTTCCATACCTTCCAAAACCAAGTAATTTATTCCCTTAAAATCATATAACTTCCACTTACTTACTTTAAACAAATCAAGACACATAGCCTTTAAATCAAATCTCATAATTTCCTAACCATTCTTACCAACGTCTCCCATAAGACCTAGTAAGGACTTAGGATAACTTAAACATACTCTTAACTTAGATTCAACAATGTAAATACTTCTTAACTTCTAAGAGTAGAAGAAATCTTGAAATACTATCACATGGATATTTCATACGTAGGATCATGCCAAAGAAAGAAGAGGTTCACATACCTCGCGACGACTAGCGACAAGTTGCAAAAAGGCTCCAAAGTACTTCAACCTATAATGGCCACAATACGTCCATTAACCTCTTACTTCAAACGTAGAATATTCTAGGTGCTAAGTCGCTAAATTCTACGGAAAATCGGACAGCACCTCCTTTGTTTTTACTTACTTTACCACCTTTTTCAAGGCCGAATACAATAACCAAACAGCCCCAATTGGCTCACCACAATCAATAAGGTAGTCCAATACAAATGAATAACAAACTATACAACTACTAGTCCAATTTTCGGCCCTAATGAATACAACAATACCAATTCTTATCCAATTTCCATTTCAATCCACATTGGTAGCATAACATGACATCAAGTCGCATTTGATTATAACTACCATAATCTTCAAATAAGTGACATGCGACGATTTCTAATAACGACTAAATTGTAATCCAACTTAACATGGCTTACATTACATTTCGGATTTCCAAGGCTACAATCAATCCATAATCCTTATAAACTTCTACATATCAACTTCATGCTAGCAACACGTAAAGCTAATAACAACAATATAAATATATAATCTTGTAACACTTTAAAGGACAAGATTATACCTCAACGAATCTTAATCCAACTCCAATCCGAAGTCGCTCCTTAGTAGTTTAGAACCTCTCCAAGACACTTCAATCCGCTTGTTGAGACCCTTAGAACCATACCAACAACTTTCCTTCAACTCCCAATCCAAAACCTAGAAAGACAACTAGGTTTTCGTTTTGCGACTAACCCGTAAACTATCTTTTTCCAAGATTTTTCTATTGAGATATGCTTACATTACCCTCAAGAACCTGGGTTTAAAGTGTGGAGTTGAATGAACAAGAAACGAAATTTTTTCTTTCCTAAGGAGAGTGAACCCGAGAGCTAAGGCTAGGAGTTCTTCAATTTCTTGTGATATTTGGCTAAGTGTTAAGCCCTCTCTTGCTACTAGTAGTAATATAAAGCACATTGGAGGGTCATGATACAAACATTTGGGTGGCTAGGATAAACTCTTATTAAATATCAAGCTAATTGTCTCCTTTGACTTAGTCAAAATTATCAAGCTACACTACTTGCAAGACTTAGTCATCCAAGACTATGGTCAATGACCATATTGGCCATGCCTATTTCGTCCAAGGCATCTTAAGGGGGGGTGACACGTGTCGCCCTCCCATTCGACACAATATTACGTTTTTCCGACAATTCCATAATTCCGATAAAATTTTACAAGCCTCAAATCTTAACACTTGTGAGTTCTTACGTACTATCTTAAAACATGTCCTGTAAATACGGGGTGTAACACGGAGCTTCCCAACGCTGAACTGCGATCCTAAGAGCGAGGATCAATAACCGATGTAACTCTACCTGCGGCATGAACGCAGCCCCCCGAAGGAGGTCAGTACAACAAGGACCAAGTATGTGAAACTGAAAATACTGTTGTTAAATCATAACAGTCTATATAAAGCAGGAGACATATATGATAACCAAAATACAGTACACAATCATAAACGCAGTTAAGTCAGGGACTCACGCCCTCAAAGTCATCACTCAAATATAACTATGGGTCTCACGCCCACAACATCAATCATGTTCGCATCTTGGCCACATGCCCCCGGAATTCTCCATCGGTGCGGCGTATGTCCAGATGCAACAATAATAATAAGTACGGGTAATCAACCTGCCGCGCGCCACATGCCCCGGAGTGCGTGACGGTGCGAGCATGTCCATGTAACAATAATACCAATACACCGGGTGATCAACCTGCCGCGCGTACATGCCCCGGAGTCTGCGACGGTGCGGATATGTCCATGTAACAACAATAACAATATATCGGGTGATTAACCCGCCGCGTAACGCGTGCCGGATTGCGCATCGGTGCGTATATGTCCATGTAACAACAATAACAATATATCGGGTGATTAACGCCGCGTAACGCATGCCGTGATTCTGCGACGGTGCGGCATGTCCATGTAACAACATCACACTCCTAATGGAAGCATACCCGTGGGCCACCCATCGTGTCAGTATGTCCATCAATCAGTCAGATAGCCGGCCCTCCAACGAGAGACGCGGTAGCACAGAAATACAACACTTGCACAACAAAGGCTATTACCACAAACATAGGCAAGTTCAACATAATTATAGACTCTTGTATTACAACAAATCCGGGTTTTAACCCCAAAGTACTACATACATTAATCCTTTCAAAAAGACCTCTTTTTACGTAAAAACAACTCGATACTATTATCCGTAGTGCCAAATGCGTTCATGTTTTAAAATCAAGTACTTTACCTTCGCTTTAACCAAGTGGCTTACACTTTCTAGAACAACGTCAAGTAACAACATTCTTTTCCAAAAGTTCAAGTTTGCCTAATTTCAGATACTCACGTCTTTTAGTTTGGAAAGATTTCATAGTTTATAGTCTTAATCAAATAACGTACTCCCCTTTAAAACAATAAGCCTTATGTGTGAGTAGGTTATTCTTTGTTTATAACAATCTTATAAAAGCAGTCATGATCTAGGAAATGTAATATCATTTTGTCTCATCTTAGCTTCTATGCAGATGGAGGTTTCTACTGGTTTTAATAATACTTAATTATTCAATACATTTCCCTTTATTAGCGCTGCAGTGGTTTGTTCGATACTTATTCTGATTTCCGAAATCAGTAAAACATTATTCCTTTTAAAAACCAAGTACTCATTACTCACGAATGAGGTTTCACACTTTTTAACAAAATTCATATTAATTCAATTAAGTCAAGTCTCTTATCTTTTAAGATCAAGTCTCTTAACTTCTTAAAATCAATAAATCATTCTTTTTATCTCTCTTAAGTCGTTATACCTAACTTCCCATAAAGCTAGTATAACTCTTAAGCTTTCAAACCAAGTATTATTCTTCTTTCAAAAAGGATTCTTAATTCTTTTGAAATACTTCCAGATTCTTATTATTGGGCTTAAGTCAAAAGACATTGCCGTAAAACTACATTCGCTTAACACACGACGTCTAAGTACTATATATATATTCTTTTAAAATACTCCTGATTCTTATTATTCAGGCTTAAGTCAAAAGACATTGCCGTAAAACTACATTCAGTTAACACACGTACGTCTACCGTACTATATATATATTCTTTTAAAATATCATGCTCAAGAGGATAGGAAGAATCACATACCTCGCGACGATTATCGACTATAAGCAAAACGCTCCACGGCTATAACCCGGCTAGCCTTGTCCACCTTTCAAGTAGTACATGCTACTCGCAGAACATTCAACCAATAGAGGTTATAAGTCTACTGTAAATACAGTCCTATGTAAATCTGATTCGGTCTTCTTCTTTAATATTCTTACGATGTGATCTATTCAAGTCTTTTACGTAATATCCTTCTATTACAGTTCAATTCTCTTCTATGAATCTTATATTCATTTCTAATAATACTACAGTATGTAATTTCCAATTACAATATAAGGACAAGAGTATTTACCTCGATAAGCCCAAAATTATCCAAGTTATAAGTCGATCCTGAGCAACGTTTTAGCTCCTACTCCGGGCGCTCCAACCCGCTCCAAACAACCCTTAGAAGTTCTACGCAACTTCTTCTTAATACTTCAACCGGCTATGAAGATTTTCCTTAGGGTTTCGTTTTTGTGACTTAAGGGAATATAGTAGTATTTCCGGGCTCTACGTATAGAGGTAACTTTGGAAAGTACTACAAGGTATTTGGGCTAAAGTATTTTGGAATAAAAACAACAATACTTGGAGAAGTATTTTTCTACCAAAGGGGGAGTATTTTCGAGAACAAATTTAGGCAAGGGCGGGGGGTTCGGCCGAGGCCTTTTCAAGGGGAGGGGGAGGGGTGATTTGGACGAGAGCTTTGAGAGGGAGGGAGAGGGATTTTTGCCTTGGATTTTCACAAGTGTGGATAAAGAAATGTCTTGCATTAGAGGGGTATTTATAGGCCAATCAATGGCCAAGATTAAGCCAAGTTCTAGGCAAGTGTAAGGTGGAGATTTAGGCAAGTGTCCTTATCCATCTACTACACAAAAATATCCTACCAACTCCTTGACAAAACAAGCCACAATTCGTCCCCTTTACCGCCCAATACAACCGCCAATTAGAGGGTGACAAGTGTCGCCCTCTCGTTGGTCCAAAATGTTTCGTCTCTCGGAAAAATCCGCAAAAATTAAAAATGACATAGCCGTATTTTTCGCTTCGCAAAGTCCGGAAAATGTTTCGTCGAAAAATGACTCCTTTCGCTAGTTGTGCCCAAAAATTTTCGGTCCTGGCCTATCTTAAGGCTTAAACTTTTATACGTACGCCCTCACGTACATACTCTGGAAATACGGGGTATAACAGAGAAGGGTACAATGAGTAAGGAGAGAAGTGAACGTGTGTTAGCAGAATAAAAGAGATCATTTTGTTGTGAAGTGAAGATGTGAAGGGAGTATCCTTTAGACCAGGGTGGAAGTTTTTGTGATGTAGGAGTGATTCCTCGTTGACTTGGGTTAAGTATTTGCGCATGTGTTATTTTGTGGCCAGGTGTGGCATGATTGGTTTCGTAAGTATACTAGTGAAGACTATACCGGCGCGTGTACGTTTTGAGACTTAGAAGGAACATTCGGGACAAATGTTTCTAAGGGGGGAAGAATGTTATACCCCGTATTTCAAGAGTATGTACGTGAGGACGTACGTACAAAAGTTTAAGCCTTAATTAGGCAAAGGGCGAAATAGTGAACTTCCAACGGAAAATTTTCGGAACCTTGCGGAGGAAAAATTACGGTTACTACATTTAAAATTTTTGCGGATTTTTCCGAGAGATAAAATATTTTGGACCAATAGGAGGGCGACATGTGTCACCCTTAGGTGGCATAAAGTGGACGGTTTTGGAGGGAGTAGTTGGCACGTTTTTGCCATGGAAATTGCCTAAAACATTTGGTCAATGTTGCTAGATATTTTTGTGGGTAGATAGATAAGGTGGGACCCACACAACACTTGTCCAAATCTCATCCACACACTTGCTTGAATCTTGGCCATTGAAGGCCCTATAAATACCCCCTTAGTTGAAGACTTATTTCATCCACACTTGAGCAATTTCCAAGTCTTGAAATCCTCTCCTCCTCTTAAAGCTCTCGTCCAAATCACCCTCCCCTGAGAAGGACTCGGCGAAACCCCCTATGTCACGACCCGATCCCGGGCCCGTGACTGGTGCCTTACCCCGGGCACCCTAGTGATACAACATCAGAGAAAATCAGCGGAAATAAAACTTTAAACATGAAACAAGAGATAAGATCATAAAACAGGCCAACCAAACGGTTACCTTCCAATAAATATATGTATACAAATCTTTCAAACCGAACAGTTTAATCCTTTTACTAACCCCGCTTACTGATACTACTGAGACCTCTAAGAGTTTTTATACAACATGACGGGACAGGGCCCCGCCATACCCCTGAATGTACAAGAACCTACAACTCAGAGTAACATACCAAAGATAAGCCTCCGGAGAAACGGAGCTTCCCAACGCTGAACTGTGATCCTAAGAGCGAGGATCAGCAATCGATGTACCTCTACCTGCGGCATGAACGCAGCCCCCCGAAGGAGGTCAGTACAACAGGTACCAAGTATATGAAACTGAAAAATACTGTAAATGAAATCATAGCAGTCTATATAAAGCAGGAGACATGTATGATAACCAAACTACAGTTCACCATAAATAAGCAGTCATGTAAGTCAGGGACTCACGCCCTCAGAGTCATCACTCAAATATAACTATGGGTCTCACGCCCGCAACATCAATCATGCCCGTGGAATACCTTCCTCACTGTCGGCAGTCTATGATATAATAACACCACAGAGTACACATGAACACCAAGTCTGTACTAACAATACTATACAACCAAACCACGAAGCTGACACGGGGCAAGTACGAAAGCCGACTACCAGATACCAAGGCCGTGTCACGTAGCTGACCGGGGCAAGTACGAGGGCTAACTACCAGGTACCAAGGCCGTGTCACGAGACTTCGTCACTACACTGAACGGGGCAAGTGTGAGGGCTAACTACCAGGTACCAAGGCCGAATCAGCCACGAGACGGGGCAAGTACGAAAGCCGACCACCAGGTACCAAGGCCGATCAGTAAAAACCTCATGGAGAGCTAGTCCATGGAATAACACTATCAATAGGGAAATGAACCTCATCATGGCCGCATACCCGTGGACCATCCATCGAGTCAGTATGCCTATGGACTATCATAGTGGAAGCATACCCGTGGGCCACCCATCGTGTCAGTATGTCCAAAATGATCAAGAATAACACGACCGACCTTCCATTCGAGAGACGCGGTAACATAAGAATACAACACTTTGCACAACAAGGCTATCATACACAAACATAGGAAAGTCACACACAACTCAAGGTACTTTCATTTTATGCCGAAGTCCCGGTTTTAACCCCAAAGTACTACGTATGTTAAATTCTTTTTAAAGGATCCATTTCTTTTACAAAGGTCACCCGATACCCGCAGTATAGAGTGACTAACATCTTTTAAGTAAACAAAAACAATTTCCATACTTTCCTTTTAAAACCAAATTAAGGCAATACCATGCCTTCTTTTTAGACCAAAACACTTCTCTTTTTAAAGTCAAGTTACCACTTTAAAACCAATGATAAAACCATTCTTTTGTTTTCATAAAGTCGTTATAACTAACTTCCCATAAAGTTGTTATAACACTTTATGTTTTAAACCAATTTTAAGACAAAACAATGCCTTTCTTTTGAACCAAAAACTCTTTAATTTCCTTAAGTCTCTTTTAGAAATCAAGTTCCTTACTTATTCTCATTTCCGAAATCAGTAAAACATTATTCTTTTAAAAACCAAGTACTCATTACTCACGAATGAGGTATCACACTTCTTAATAACTTTCACATCAATTCAATTAAGTCAAGTCTCTTATCTTTTAAGATCAAGTCTCTTAACTTCTTAAAAGCAATAAACCATTCTTTTTATCTTCTTAAGTCGTTATACCTAACTTCCCATAAAGCTAGTATAACTCTTAAGCTTTCAAACCAAGTATTATTCTTCTTTCAAAAAGGATTCTTAATTCTTTTGAAATACTTCAAGATTCTTATTATTGGGCTTAAGTCAAAAGACATTGCGTAAAACTATATTCGATTAACACACGACGTCTAGTACTATATATATATTCTTGTAAAATACTCCCAGATTCTTATTATTCAGGCTTAAGTCAAAAGACATTGCCACACGTACGTCTACCGTACTATATATATTCCTTTAAAATATCATGCTCAAGAGTATAGGAAGAATCACATACCTCGCGACGATTATCGACTATCAGCAAATAGCTCCAAAAATCAGTAGTTACATTAGCCTTTTCCACCGCCGAGTAGAATTCGCTACTCGCGATCTTCAACCTATAACGGTTATACAAGTCTATCAATGTCTAGACTACTCGGTAGAATAAATCTAGATACAAGATTCTACGGAAAATTGGCAAGACTTCCCGTCAAACTTCACAAGTCTACTGTAGATACAGTCCTATGTAAGTACAGTTCAATTCTCTTCTTATATACCTTCCTTGTATATAACTTATACTTAAATCTTATACTTCAACAGTATGAAAACTCTAATTACAAAAGAAGGTCAAGCGTATTTACCTCGGTAAGCCCAAAATTATCCAAGTTTAAATGTCGATCCTGAGCAACGTTTAGCTCCTACTCTGGGCGCTCCAACCCGCTCCAAACAACCCTTAGAAGTTTCTAAACAACTTCTCTTAACAATTCAACCAAGCTTATGAAGATTTCCTTAGGGTTTCGGTTTGAGACAAAAAGGACATAAGGTAGTATTTCCGGGCTCTACGTATAGAGGTAACTTTTGGAATACTACAAGGTATAAGGCTAAGGTATTTTGGTATAGTAACAATACTTGGAGAGTATTTCTCTACCAAAAAGGAGGTATTATACGAGAACCATACAAGGCAAGGGGGGGTGTACCCCTCGGCTTAGTACCACTAGGAAGGGGGGTACCCTCTCGGCCACAAGGCCTAACAAAGGGGGAGGGGGAAGGCTAGGACGAGAAGCTCACAAAGAGGGGAAGAATGGATTTCAAGACTTGGAGATTTGTGGAGTGGATGAATACGTCTGCCAAGGGGGGGGGGGGGAGTTATAGGAAACCAATGGCCATGATCAAGCCAAGTGGGGGCAAGTGGAGGCCAAGATTTGCCCACGTGCCCCCTAACCTACTCCTCAAATCACTCCACAAACAATGGCCCATGTTTTAGGCCCCAAATTCATGCCATTCGTCCAAGGCAAACCGCCCCTTGGCCGTCCACTTGAGGGTGACAAGTGTCACCCCTCGTTGGTCCAAAAATATTTCATCTCTCGGAAAAATCCGCAAAAATCATAAATGACATAGCTGGAATTTTCCCTTCGCAAGTTCTGTAAAACGTTTCGTCGAAAAAAGATTCTTTACGGGGGTTGTGCACAAATTTCGAATCTTGCCTAACTTTAAGGCTCAAACGTTTCTACGTACGCCCACACGTACATACTCTGGAAATACGGGGTATAACAACCTACCTAGTTGTTCTCGTAAATACCCCCCCCCCCCCTTGGTAGAAAAATATTCTCCAAGTATTGTTACTATTCCAAAATACCTTGGCCCAAATACCTTGTAGTATTCCAAGGTTACCCCTATACTAATGTTATACCCCGTATTTCCAGAGTATGTACGTGAGGGCGTACGTATAAAAGTTTAAGCCTTAAAGTTAGGCATAGGTCGAAATATTGTGCACAACACACGAAAATAATCGTTTTCCGACGAAACGTTTTACAAAACTTACGTAGGGAAAATTCTGGCTATGTCATTTATTATTTTTGCGGATTTTTCCGAGAGATGAAATATTTTGGACCAACGGGAGGGTGACACTTGTCACCCTCAAGTGGCGGGACATTGGACGATCTTGGGCACGTTTTTGTGGCCTTTGCAATAGTCAAGGTTAGGTAGGATATTTTGTGTAGTAGATGGATAAGGACACTTGCCTAAATCTCCACCTTACACTTGCCTACCACTTGGCTTCATCTTGGCCATTGGTTGGCCTATAAATACCCCCCTAACTTGAAGGTTTTCTTCATCCACAAATCAATTCTCCAAGTCTTGAAAAATCCTCCCTCTCTCTTATAATTTGTTCGTCAGCTCTTCTCCCCTTCCTTGAGTCCTAGCCGAAACCTACCCCCCTCCCTTGGTAGAAAAGTTGTCTTCCAAGTATAGTTACTATTCCTAAATACCCTAGCCCCAAATCCCTTATAGTATTTAAGTAGAAGTTGTTAGAAACTTCTAAGGGTTTCTTGGAGCTATCGGAACGTACAAATTAGGAGCTAAACCTTGCTCAGGATCGACATTTAACTTGGATAATTTTGGGCTTATCGAGGTAAATACTCTTGTCCTTCTATTGTAATTGGATATTACACATATGAATAGTTAAGATTTGAGTATAAGATATAGAAGGATATTAAAGAATAGAATTGAACTGAAATCACATCAGAAGAATAATAAAGAAGTATTGAACTGTACTTACATAGGACTGTATTTACAGTAGACTTGTGTAGCTTGACGGGTAGGGAAGTGCTGCCCAATTTTCCGTAGAATAAAGAACCCTCTGCTTAGAATGGTCTACAAAGTAGTCTAGACATTGATAGACGTATCTGACTATTATAGGTTGATTCTCTGCGCGCGACATATTCGACTTGGCAGGTGGTTTTCGTCGAGAAGGTATGTGATTCTTCCTATACTCTTGAGCATGATATTTTAAAATATATATATAGTACGGTAGACGTACGTGTGTTAACTGGACGTACTTTTACGGCAATGTCTTTTGACTTAAGCCTGAATAATAAGAAGCTTGAAGTATTTCAAAAGAATATTGAATCATTTTTAACAGAAGAGTAATATTTGGTTTTAAACAAAAAGCTTAAGAGTTATACTAGCTTTATGGGAAGTTAGGTATAACAACTTAAGAAAGATAAAAGGCATTTCTTGATTTGTTTATAAAAGCCTTGTATTGATTTCTGTAAAGTGTAGTAAGATTGTTTGATAAGTAGACATATTATGATGCTACGTGTGTTAGTGTCTTGTGATGTTGTGAAAGGGGGTCATTCTTGTTGTGCTTACGTTGTTAAACGTTAAGACCGTTGTACTGTTATTATATCACATACCCCCTTGACTTGTTATACCGAGGGCTTGCCACCCTTGATGCGGGTCTATACGGCCTATGCGGTCTGTGTGACTATGCGGAGCTGCGGGAGTTCCAGGATTGATCATTCCGGGTGTTTTATCCCGATGCGGGGGATGCCCTATGCGGTCTGTGTGACTATGCGGTCTATTGAGACTATGCGGGCTGCGGGAGTCCAGGAGGGTACCGGGGTTAGCTACCCCCGATGCGAGGAATACCTCATGCGGGTCTGTGTGTGACCTATGCGGACTGCGGGAGTCCAGGATTAGGCACGCATAATGATACTATGGGCGATTGGCCTTGCTTCGATCATTCGCGGCCTAGAAAAGACCTGTTACAGTTTACCTATTATTGCTCTTGTTTGTGATATGGCACTATGTGCAATTGAACTGATTGTATTTGCAAATGGTTTTAAATACTTTGATTTCATTTAATGTACTTTACAGTTTCACATACTTGGTACCTGTTGTACTGACCTCCTTCGGGGGGCTGCGTTCATGCCGCAGGTAAGGGAAAGCAGGTGCTAGATCCAAATCCTTAGGATCTCTACTTTGGTGTCAGGAGCTCCATCTTCTCCGGAGGCTCGACTTTTGGTATGGTTCTCCCTGATGTTGTAGATACATGTACATTCAGGGTATGGCGGGGCCCTGTCCCGCCATAGTTTTTTACATTCCTAGAGGTCTGTAGTCATGTTGTAAAGTTGGGATGTAATTGTTCACTCTTTATATATATATGCCGAAAGACGACTTTCATCCGATAAACTGTGTCTCAATTTACATTTGTTTCATGTCTTGTTTTTATATTCCGCTGACTTCTCTGATGTATGTCTACTTGGGTGCCCCGGTAAGGCACGATCCAGCCCGGGCAGTCGTGACAAAAGTGGTATCGAGCGATTAATCCTCGGAAAGTATCTACAGACGTATCTAGTAGTCTTGATTATCGGTATGTTGTGCACCATACCAATAATCGTGAGGCTATAGGATATTTAGGATTGGTTTCCATTCTTCTCACTCGAGATCGTGCTTTAAAGGCGTGTTATAAGTTGGACCCTCTAACGTATTCCTTTTATGCATGATTATGCCTCCACGTAAGGCAACCCGAGCCCGAGAAGGCGCAAAGCGTAGGAGCTACTAGTCGGACACCGAGAGTCACGAGGGCTCGTGCCCGATCTATACAGGCAGCCGAGTTCCATGACCCGCCCGGCCCAAAGAGACCACAGTACCCGCGCCTCCTATCCCACGGCTGGGCGGAGGTTAGGTACAAGGAGATGGCCCACTATTGTCCAGATTGTGGCGGAACGAGGATAGGTGGATCACGGATTCAGTTCAGCCCGATGCACGTGGTTCACCCGAGATCGAGCGATTTGAGGCTACGGGATTTTCTGAGTTGTAGCCCGCTAGAGCTCTACGGGTCGAGGCCTGAGGATGATCCGCAGGAGTTCATCCGTCAGTTACAGAGGATCATGCGGGTGATCAAGGCTTCAGAGACCGAGTCCGTGATCTTCGGTTCGCATCGCTGCGTGATACCGCTGATCGGGTTTGACTTCGTGGGAGCTTTCCGGGAGAGCATGCGCCTCAGTGATATGGGACGAGTTTTGAGGCTTTTCTCACGCACTTCTTGCCTCCGCGGATGAGGAGACGCAATGACAAATTTTATTCTTTGAGACGCAGAGGCGCCGCGATTAGGGAGTACAACGTCGAGTTCGATTCACTGGCTCGATATGTCCCTGCGCTAGTAGCAGATATGGAGGACCGAGTGTGTCACGACCCGAACCCGGGCCCGTGACTGGTGCCTTACCCGGGCACCCAAGTAGTCAAACAACATCAGAGAAAAATCAGCGGAATTTAAAACTCATACATGATAACCAATGAAAAGAGAAAACAGGCTAACCAAACGGTTACCTTTTCTGAAAATAACTAAACACCTGAACAGTTACAATCCCTGCCCACAATAGTACTACAGACCTCTAAGAATTTTTATAACATCACTGACGGGACAGGGCCCCGCCATACCCCTGAATGTACAAAAAGTTCTACAACTTCAGGGAACCGTACCAACTGACAAAGTCTCCGAAGGAATGGAGCTTTCTGAGAACTGAACAGCGATCCAAAGGGTGCGGATCAACAAGCGATGTATCTCAACCTGCGGCATGAACGCAGCCCCCCGAAGGAGGTCAGTACAACATGTACCAAGTATGTGAAACTGAAAATATACTGTAAATGAAATCACAATAGTCTATATAAAGCAGGAGACATGTATGATAACCAAACTACAGTACACAACATATAAGCAGTCATGTCAAGACAGGGACTCAAGCCCGTGAAATCATCACTCAAACACAACCCGGAAATTTAACCCGCACAATGGCAGCATGCCCCGGCATCTCACCTCGGTACAAGCATGGCCCTGGAACCTTCCTAGTGGGCCCATACCCGTGGACCATCCAACGTGTCGGTATGCCCAAATGAGATAACAAGATAACAATCCCTGTGGACGCATACCCGTGGGCTACCCAACGTGTCAGTATGTCCAAACAACTAATCAAGATAATACTCACTGTGGAAACATACTCGTGGGCTACCCAACGTGTCAGTATGTCCCAACCAATTACTAGATAATACTCACCATGGAACCATACCCGTGGGCTACCCAACGTGTCAGTATGTCCCAACCAATTACTAGATAATACTCACCATGGAACCATACCCGTGGGCTACCCAACGTGTCAGTATGTCCCAACCAATACCAAGAGAATACTCACTATGGAAACATACGTGGGCTCCCAACGTGTCGACGTCCCACCAATATAACACACATAGCCGGCCCTCCATCAAGAGACTCGGTAGCACAAAATCAACACTTGCACAACAAAGCTATATCAACCAAACATAGGCAAGTTATACACAACTCAAGGTACTTTAAACACTCGTAACAACGTCAGTATATCATTAAAACCCAGTATCTAACCTCTTTGGGACCAAGGTATTCCTACCTTCCATACCCAAACCAACGTGTTCTTTGTCACAAGAGTTCAATATTGAAAGCAAGTTACCATTTTAAATCTGATAATGAATCCATTCTTTTATTTTCCAAAAAGTCGTTATAACTAACTTCCCATAAAGCTATTATAACACTTTTATGTTTTAAAACAAGTCAAGACCAAATCATGCCTTTCTTTGAAACTAAACCATTTCCAATTCTTAGGTCTCTTTCCTTTTTAGAAAACGAGTTCCTTACTTTGAAATTTTTAAGAAAATCAAAACTTGATTTCAATACTTCTTATTAGAGCAGCCATGATCTAGGAAATGTAATATCATTTTGTCTTATCTTAGCTTCTATGCAGATGGAGGTTTCTCTTGGTTTCAATGTAATTAATTAGTGTCAAAACATTTCCTTTATTAGCTGCGATGGTTTGTTCGATACTTATTCTCATTTCGAAGTCAATAAAACATTTCTCCTAAAAGTCAAGTCTCTTGTCTTTCAAGAACAAGTCTCTTAACTTCTAGAGTCATCAAACCATTCTTTTACCTACATAAGGTCGGTATAACAAACTCCCATAAAGCCGTTATAACACCTTATGCTCTAAACCACCAATTACAACTATAAATATTTATGAAACCAAGAGGGCTCATTCTTTAACCACCGTGTACCCATTACTAACGGATAAGACTTTTACCACTTTTTCCCCACACTGAAACCCTTTACACTTCATATCAAGTCAAGACACAAAAGGGGAAATCAAATTCCTTTAACACACGTGCGTCTACCGCACTATATATTTTACAAATAGTCATCTTTGAAGAGGATAGGAAGAATCACATACCTCGCGACGATTGTCGACACTAAGCAAAATGCTCCACGATCTTATCTCCTTAAGAAGAATATGCTACGTAGTACTTCAATCCTATAAGGGCCATAAAACGTCTATCAAACTCTAGTTTGACGTAGAGTAAACTAAGTACAAGGCCCTACACATTCTACGGAAATTTGGACAGAACTTCCTTTGTTTCTATTAACTTGCCACCTTTCACAAGGCCGAAATCAACAAGGCTACAAGATCCAAATCTAAGCCTACTCAACTACAACAGCCTCAGGCTCACAAATCTATACAAACTTAAATATAACAGCCTCAGGCTCACAGATCTATACAAACTTAAATATAATGACCTCGTGCTCATGGATCTATACTACTATCACAAGTACTAACTCAAAATCCAAGAGAAGGGAAACTCTTACCTTTTGGAAAGCCCACAAAAGCCCTTTCCTACCACTTCTTCCATCAAACTCATCCACCAGCGCTTCCCACAAGTTTACCCACACTTTCCTTCTTGCCGCTCAACAATCTCTCCTATGGCAAGGTTTTTCTTCAAAAACTATAGAGAGAAGGGAGAGGGTTTTTCTTGGGAGGGTTTGAAATGTAATGGCCCAGTCTGTCAGGACTTGGCCCTTTAAATAGGGCCCCCTGTCCTTTCTGAAAATATCCCCTGTTTTTACGCCGCATGAAAATCCCGCCTACGCGCAGCCACGCCGCGCCATGGCGCTACTCAGAAAAGTTCCAGCATGCCGGCGCGCCAGATTCGTCCGGCGCGCTGCAACCCCCGCGGACTCCCAGTACAACCGGCGCCATGCGCCATTCGGCCGCCGCGCACTGAACTGGCTCGCTGCTCGCTCGCGCACCTAACTTGTAACTTCCATAACTTTTGACTCTGATGTCCTATCGACGAACGGTTTGTTGCGTTGGGAACTAGATTTAACGGACTACACAATAGGCTTTTTAAACACCTAGAATTTCTTTAACACTCTGGGGTACAACACTCCAAGATAGACTCAAAATCCGCTCAACACATGTTTTACAACTTATCGAACTTCTTGAATTTACGGGGTGTAACATTCTCCCCCCCTTAGAAACATTCGTCCCGAATGTTCCTTCTAAATCTCTAAAACACAGACGCCGGTGTAGTCTTCACCACTGCACTTTCAAAAGAATCAGTTATGCCCCTCATGGACTCATCACCCGAAACTACACCCCGCATTAAGAACACCGACAAAGATAGCAGTAAAATCTTCTACTCAAGACGGCCGTACATCTAAGGTCTCAACTGTTATAAATTCTAAGGTTCAAAACCTCTCATCCCCAAACTTACCATTTCTACTAACCAGACTTCTAAGTCACATTTTTACACAAAGCTATCCGAACATAGCACTTTAAACATCACCATATGTAATGCATACAAGTCTCTAGAGGGTTAAGAATATACTGTAACGATACTCCATCGCTCTTCCCGCGCTCTACTCACGTTCCTTCCCTGCGCGGCGCACAAAAGGAGGAGATGAATCAGCCACTGATCCCGAAGGCTGAGTCTCTACATCCGTGCTATCTCGGGTTGGACAATTTCTCGCAAAATGGCCCGGCTGGCCGCATGCAAAACAAACCCCCATCCCAGCACGACACTCCCCACCATGGAGCCTACCACAACGGCCACAACGAGGTAGGGGTGGTCCCATCTGACTAACGTCCCTGCTCCCCCAAAAACCTGAAACACAGGAACCCCGACTGCTCTGAATTTCTGAGCGTCCGAAGGCGTGAGGAGCACTCTATCTTGGTGAGGTAAGTAACTAGCTTTCTTTGTTGAAATCGCTGCCTCGAAGGTCACCAGAGGACTCTGCTGCCCTGGCCCTCTTCTGCTGATCTTGGCTATAACGTCGACCCCTACGTTCCTCAGCCTGCTGCGCATAGGCCTGGATGCGGGCAATGTCCATGCCCGGCTGAAGAGCTACAGCTGTGCATCCCTCTGATAAGTAATCATCGAGCCCTGTGACATAACGGTGCACTCTATCCTCCATATTGGCCACTAAAGCGGGGACATACCGGGCCAATGAGTCGAACTCCACATTGTACTCTCTAACCGTCCGCCCGTCCTGCCTCAACGTCAAAAATCTGTCGGCCCGAGCCCTCCTCATCTGTGGAGGCAAGAAATGTGCAAGAAATGCCCTCGAGAACTCGTCCCAAACTGCTGGAAGTGCATGCTCTTCCGGGACGGCTCACGAATCAAACGATCCAAGCTGCGGTATCACGCGGTGATGCGAACCAATACCACCGACTCTTCCTCCGAGACTACGATCACCTCACGATCATTGTGGCTGTCGGATAAACTCACGAGGTCGTCCTCGGCTCGATCCATAGAACACCGGCGGGCTACAACTCGAGAAAGTCACGTAGCCTCAGCTGTTTGCTCGGGGTGAACTACGGGTGCTCTTGAGTGGGCTAGCTGCGATCCGACCTATCCTCATATCTCGGCCACGACCACGGCGATGGCGCCATCTCCTTGTACCCGTCTCATCTGCTCCAGTGTGGGGCCGGAGGCTCAGTGCTTGTAGTCTCGGCGATCCATCTGCGGCTCTAAGTCTGCTGGTCTTTGGCGGCGTCGCGCTCCGCCGTCGGAAGCACTTGTCTCAGTCTTGGCCGGGCTGCGCCTCGTACTCCTCTGTATCTCACTAGCAGCTCCCTCGGCTGCCTTGCCCGTCTGGGCCTGGGTTGCCTTACGCGGAGGCATAACTGGTAAAGGAAAGGAATACGTCAGAGGGGTTCAACTCATCACACAGCTCTAAGGCACGATCTCAGAATGAGAAGAATGGAAACCAAATCCTAAATGTCCTATAGCCTCACGATTATAGATGTGGTGCACAACACACCGATAATCAAGACTACTAGACACGATGCGTAGACACTTTCCGAGATTAATCGCTCGATACCACTTTGTCACGACCGAACCGGGCGTGGTAGTGCCTACCCGGCACCCAGTAGTCAAACAACATCAGAGAAAAATCAGCGGAATTTAAAACTCATACATGATAACCAATGAAAAGAGAAAACAGGCTAACCAAACGGTTACCTTTTCTGAAAATAACTAAACACCTGAACAGTTACAATCCCTGCCCACAATAGTACTACAGACCTCTAAGAATTTTTATAACATCACTGACGGGACAGGGCCCCGCCATACCCCTGAATGTACAAAAAGTTCTACAACTTCAGGGAACCGTACCAACTGACAAAGTCTCCGAAGGAATGGAGCTTTACGAGGCGAGCAGATCCAAAGTGCGGATCAACAAGCGATGTATCTCAACTGCGGCATGAACGGCCCCGAAGAGTCGATACAACATGTACCAAGTATGTGAAACTGAAAATATACTGTAAATGAAATCACAATAGTCTATATAAAGCAGGAGACATGTATGATAACCAAACTACAGTACACAACATATAAGCAGTCATGTCAAGACAGGGACTCAAGCCCGTGAAATCATCACTCAAACACAACCCGGAAATTTAACCCGCACAATGGCAGCATGCCCCGGCATCTCACCTCGGTACAAGCATGGCCCTGGAACCTTCCTAGTGGGCCCATACCCGTGGACCATCCAACGTGTCGGTATGCCCAAATGAGATAACAAGATAACAATCCCTGTGGACGCATACCCGTGGGCTACCCAACGTGTCAGTATGTCCAAACAACTAATCAAGATAATACTCACTGTGGAAACATACTCGTGGGCTACCCAACGTGTCAGTATGTCCCAACCAATTACTAGATAATACTCACCATGGAACCATACCCGTGGGCTACCCAACGTGTCAGTATGTCCCAACCAATTACTAGATAATACTCACCATGGAACCATACCCGTGGGCTACCCAACGTGTCAGTATGTCCCAACCAATACCAAGAGAATACTCACTATGGAAACATACGTGGGCTCCCACGTGTCGATGCGTCCCCAATATAACACACATAGCCGGCCCTCCATCAAGAGACTCGGTAGCACAAAATCAACACTTGCACAACAAAGCTATATCAACCAAACATAGGCAAGTTACACACAACTCAAGGTACTTTAAACACTCCTTAACAACGTCAAGTATATCATTAAAACCCAAGTATCTAACCTCTTTGGGACCAAGGTATTCCTACCTTCCATACCCAAACCACGTGTTGCTGTCACAAGAGTTCAATATTGAAAGCAAGTTACCATTTTAAATCTGATAATGAATCCATTCTTTTATTTTCCAAAAAGTCGTTATAACTAACTTCCCATAAAGCTATTATAACACTTTTATGTTTTAAAACAAGTCAAGACCAAATCATGCCTTTCTTTGAAACTAAACCATTTCCAATTCTTAGGTCTCTTTCCTTTTTAGAAAACGAGTTCCTTACTTTGAAATTTTTAAGAAAATCAAAACTTGATTTCAATACTTCTTATTAGAGCAGCCATGATCTAGGAAATGTAATATCATTTTGTCTTATCTTAGCTTCTATGCAGATGGAGGTTTCTACTGGTTTCAATGTAATTAATTAGTGTCAAAACATTTCCTTTATTAACGCTGCAGTGGTTTGTTCGATACTTATTCTCATTTCCGAAGTCAATAAAACATTTCTCCCTAAAAGTCAAGTCTCTTGTCTTTCAAGAACAAGTCTCTTAACTTCTAGAGTCATCAAACCATTCTTTTACCTACATAAGGTCGGTATAACAAACTCCCCATAAAGCCGTTATAACACCTTATGCTCTAAACCCACCAATTACAACTATAAATATTTATGAAACCAAGAGGGCTCATTCTTTAACCACCGTGTACCCATTACTAACGGATAAGACTTTTACCACTTTTTCCCCACACTGAAACCCTTTACACTTCATATCAAGTCAAGACACAAAGGGGAAATCAAATTCCTTTAACACACGCGTCGTCTACCGCACTATATATTTTACAAATAGTCATGCTGAAGAGGATAGGAAGAATCACATACCTCGCGACGATTGTCGACACTAAGCAAAATGCTCCACAGTACTATCTCCCTTAAGAAGAATATGCTACACGTAGTACTTCAATCCTATAAGGGCCATAAAGCGTCTATCAAACTCTAGTTTGAACGTAGAGTAAACTAAGTACAAGGCCCTACATTCTACGGAAATTTGAATGAGAACTTCCTTTGTTTCTATTAACTTGCCACCTTTCACAAGTAGAAATCAACAAGGCTACAAGATCCAAATCTAAGCCTACTCAACTACAACAGCCTCAGGCTCACAAATCTATACAAACTTAAATATAACAGCCTCAGGCTCACAGATCTATACAAACTTAAATATAACAGCCTCAGGCTCACAGATCTATACTACTATCACAAGTACTAACTCAAAATCCAAGAGAAGGGAAACTCTTACCTTTTGGAAAGCCCACAAAAGCCCTTTCCTACCACTTCTTCCATCAAACTCATCCACCAGCGCTTCCCACAAGTTTACCCACACTTTCCTTCTTGCCGCCGCTCCAACAATCTCTCCTAAGGCAAGGTTTTCTTCAAAACTAGAGAGAGAAGGGAGAGGGTTTTTCTTGGGAGGGTTTGAAATGAAATGGCCAAGTCTTTCAAGACTTGGCCCTTTAAATAGGGCCCCCTTTCCTTTCTGAAAATATCCTGTTTTACGCCGCATGAGAAAATCCGCCTCAGCCGCGCCACGCGGCCGCCATGGCGCCACTTCCGAAAAAGTTCCAGCATGCGGCCGCGACCTGCGTCCGGCGCTGCAACCTCATGGACTCCAGTACAACCGGCGCCGCGCTGCGTCCGGCCGCGTACTGTACCTGAGCAAAATCGCTGCGCTCGATTGCGCACCTAACTTGTAACTTCCATAACTTTTGACTCTGATGTCCTATCGACGAACGGTTTGTTGCGTTGGGAACTAGATTTAACGGACTACACAATAGGCTTTTTAAACACCTAGAATTTCTTTAACACTCTGGGGTACAACACTCCAAGATAGACTCAAAATCCGCTCAACACATGTTTTACAACTTATCGAACTTCTTGAATTTACGGGGTGTAACAGAGTGCACTGATACGTCACCGGGCTAGATGATTATATGGCCGAGTCTTGTGCGGGTGTGGCTCTTCAGCCAGGCATGGACATTACCCGTATGCAGGCTCATGCACTTGGATGCGAGGAGCGTAGAGACCGACGGGTCGACAGATATCAGCAGCAGAAGAAGGCCAAGACGGTCGGTTGTTTTGGTATTTCTCGGGGTGGACGGCCTCAGCAGACGTCTAGATTTGCACCACAGCCAGCTCAGAGCACTCCTACATCGTTTTCGGTACAGCCAGAGCATTCGGGGGCAGGTCAGGGCCCCAGGACTTCGGACTTCCAGGGTAGCAAGGGTGCTAACCGATCGAGGTCTGCTCAGTGTGTCCGTTGTGGTAGATTCCATTCAGGGAGCTGTAGTACTACTTCGGGAGCTTGCTATACTTGTGGCCAGCAGGGTCATTATGCGAGAGCCTGTCAGGCAGGCGAGCGCAGATGGTAGAAGTCGACGCCGAGTGCATTGCCGGGTCTTCATCCCCTACAGTTACACGCCCCGGAGGGCAGGGTACTCATGGACCAGCAGGTCGCGGCAGAGGTCGTGGCGCGGGTCCCAGTTCTAGCGGTCCTCAGAACCGCATTTATGCCTTGTCTAGCCGGCAGGACCAGGAGGCGTCGCCTGACGTCGTCACAGGTACTCTATCAGTTTCTGGTTATGACGTTTATGCCTTGATAGATCCGGGTTCTACTCTGTCCTATATATCTCCCCTTATTGCTAGTAGGATAGGGATAGAGCCTGAGTCCATAGACCCTTTCGAGGTAGCTACGCCAGTGGGCGATTCGGTGGTAGCTCGGCGGGTATACAGGGCTTGTCCAGTGACTTTATGCAGTCGTCAGACCCTAGCCGACTTGATAGAGTTGGGCATGACTGATTTCGATGTGATCATGGGCATGGATTGGTTAGCTTCTTGCTATGCCAATGTAGACTGCAGGGAGAGAGTGGTACGGTTCCAGTTTCCTGGGGAGCCGGTTGTTGAGTGGGAGGGGAACACTGTATCGCCGAGGGGTAGGTTTATTTCCTACCTCAAGGCTAGGAAGATGGTGCAGAAGGGGTACATCTACCATCTCATTCGGGTGTTTGATACTGAGGCTGCGGTACCAGATTTTCAGTCAGTTCCAGTGGTCAGAGAGTTCTCCAGGACCAGCAGTTATACGCCAAGTTTTCCAAATGTGAGTTTTGGTTGGCTTCGGTGGCTTTTCTTGGGCATAATGCCGGGGCTGATGGTATTCGGGTGGATACGGCCAAGATCGAGGCAGTCAGGACTTGGCCTAGACCTACTACTCCGACAGAGGTGCGCAGTTTTCTGGGCCTTGCAGGTTACTATCGGCGGTTCGTGGAGAAGTTTGCTTCTATCTCTGCACCATTGACTTGGCTGACTCAGAAGGCAGCTAAGTTTGATGGTGATGCGTGTGGCGGGGTTTCCGATTCTTGAAGGAGGCGACGACCGCCCCGTTCTTACTCTTCCGGAGGTCCGGGCGGCTATGTCATGTATTGTGATCGTCGGGCATCGGGTTGGGATGTGTGTTGATGCGGGGGCAAGGTTATAGCATACGCGATCCCGACTTAAAAGCACGAGAGGAACTACCCGCGTGATTTGGAGTTGGCAGCGGTGATTCACGCATTGAAGATCTGGAGGCACTATTTGTATGGGGTTCATGTGGATATTTATACAGACCACAAGAGCCTCCAGTATATCTTCAGCCAGAGGGAGCTGAACTTACGACAGAGACGGTGGTTAGAGTTGCTTAAGGATTATGATGTCGATATCCTGTACCACCCGGGGAAGGCCAATGTTGTGGCAGATGCCCTTAGTCGTAGGTCGATGGGTAGCCTATCAGATGTGCAGCCAGAGAGGAGGGACATGGTTCGTGATTTGCATCAGTTAGCGAGCCTGGGAGTCCGACTGATAGATTCTTGTTACACCCCGTAATTACAGGACATGTCTTAAGAACGTAAGTAAGAACTCACAAATGTTAAGATTTGAGACTTGTAAAAATTTATCGGAAATTATGGAATTGTCGGAAAATGTATTATTGTGACGAATGGGAGGGCGACACGTGTCACCCCCCTTATGTGATGCCTTGGTCGAAATGTGCAAGGGCAAGAGGGTCATTGGACCTTTGTTGCAAGACAAGTCTTGCACCATGTGTAGCATGAGAAATTTGACTAAGTCAAAAGGTCAATAAGTCTTGATATTTTGTAAGACCACATCCAAGCCTCACATTTGTTTATATCTTGACCATCCAATTCACTATATAATACTAGTAGCAAGAGAGGACTTAACACTTAGAAAAAATTGCACAAATTGAAGAACATAGGCATGTTGCTCTCGGGTTCCACACAAAAAAAAAAGAAAATTTTCGTTTCTTGTCCATTTGATTCCACACTTTAAAGCAAGGGTCTTAGGTGTATTGTAAACACATCTCAATAGAAAAATCTTGGAAAAAGGTTGTTTACGGGTTAGTCGCAAAACGAAAACCTAATGGTCTTTCTAGGTTTTGTTTGGAGTTTTGAAGGATAATTGTTGGTGTTGTTCTAAGGGTCTCAACAAGAGGATTGAAGTATCTTGGAGAGGCTCTAAACTACTAGGAGCGACTTCGGATTTGGAATTGGATTAAAAATCGTTAAGGTATAATCTTGTCTTTTAAAGGTGTTACAAGATTATATATTTATATTGTTGTGAGCCAATTGGGGCTGTTTGGTTATTCATTTGTATTGGACTACCTTCTATATTGTTGTGAGCCAATTGGGGCTGTTTGGTTATTCATTTGTATTGGACTACCTTCTATATTGTTGTGAGCCAATTGGGGCTGTTTGGTTATTCATTTGTATTGGACTACCTTCTATATTGTTGTGAGCCAATTGGGGTTGTTTGGTTATTCATTTGTATTGGACTACCTTCTATATTGTTGTGAGCCAATTGGGGCTGTTTGGTTATTCATTTGTATTGGACTACCTTCTATATTGTTGTGAGCCAATTGGGGCTGTTTGGTTATTCATTTGTATTGTACTACCTTCTATATTGTTGTGAGCCAATTGGGGCTGTTTGGTTATTCATTTGTATTGGACTACCTTCTATATTGTTGTGAGCCAATTGGGGCTGTTTGGTTATTGTATTTCGGCCTTGATAAAGGTGGAAAAGTAAGTAAAAACAAAGGAGGTGATGTCCGATTTTCCGTAGAATATAGAGACTTAACACTTATAATATTCTACGATTGAAGTAAGGCTTTAATAGACGTATTGTGAATATTATAGGTTGACATACTACGGGCGGGACTTTGTACTTGGCAAGTGGTTTGACCCGACGAGGTATGTAGAACTTTTTCCTATCTTTTGAGCATGACTAGTTTCGCGTATATAGTACGGTAGACGTACAAGACTTTGACATTCCTTACTAGCCTTATAAAAAGCCAAGTCGGGTGAGTTAGGAAGTTAACTCATTCTTTGAAAATATTAAGGATGTCTTAAGTCTTAGTAAAGTTAAGGGACTTGAAGGGATTTAAAGTATGTGATACTTGTGTCGTTTTAATCGTATAAGTCCCTTGGATAGGAAAATGTACTTGACTAAGGTATAAAGTGAATATAACGACTTTATGGGAAGTTGGTTATATTGACTTTATGCAAAGGTAAATGGCTTGTGTTAATGAAAGGCAAATTGATTTTAAGGTATCAATTGCCTAAAGTTTTAATAAAAAAAAGAAGTCACTTGATTTAGAAACCTAACTTAAATTCTAAAGGTATTGTGACTTGCCTTGAAATGTAATTTGGACTTGATGCTATGGTTAATAGTGTCGTGGAAGCTTTCTTTTAAAAAGAGTCATTTGTTTTAAAGAGTAGAAGTACGTAGTACTTTGGGTTAAATTCCCGGATTCTTATAAAAGACATATAAGTGCCTTAAGTAAACTAAAATGAGCATAGATGGAAAAGACTAATAAGAAGTTAGGGGGAATTCTAACTTGCTTATCTATTATATGATGGCCGGTTTTGAGACAGGGTAAGAGTATCGGTGAGGGGCAGGCCCCCAAGACGCTATACCGCCTTCTCCAGGATAAGAGTATAATTTAGGGGTAAGCCCCCAAGACGTTATACCACCTGCGTTACTATCTTCTTCAGGGTAAGAGTATAAATGAGGGGAAAACCCCCAAGACGTTATACCACCTGCTTCAGGGTAAGAGTATAAATGAGGGGTAGGAACCCCAAGACGTTATACCACCTGTTTTTATGGGTTCGCTACCCATGATATGATCGGGAGACTGCTATTGTGATGTTGTACGTATTCTCTTGATGTACTCATTGTTAGTAAGGCCTTTGTGTCGTAATTTTGTTATCATACATGTCTCCGACTTTCTTTTAAACTTATGTTGTAATTACAGTACTTTCGAGTTTACATACTTAGTACATATTGTGTCGACCCCTTCTCGGGGCTGCGTTAAATGCATGAGGAAGGGTGGCAGTGGCGGATCCTCACTCTTAGGATCGCTTATCGACGTCGGAAGCTCCATTCTCGGAGGCTTGTCTTTCTTTTAGTCTGATTTTTCCACGATGTTGTAGATTTATGTACATTCGTGGTATGGCGAGGCCTGTCCCGCCACGATTGTTATTCTAAGTGCGTATTCACATATGTGGTTGGGCTATAAGGCGAGTTGTAAAGTTGTACTTTTGACTTTGTTTATATTATGGAAGGTGGCCTTATCGGTGCTTTGTGTTGTTATATTATTTACACATGTGTTTATGTTGTGTATGTTCATTGCTATTCTCGATGTATACAGGCAGGGTGCCCGGGTAGGGCACGATCGCGGCGGTCGGGTCGTGACAAAAGTGGTATCAGAGCCAGGTTGTCCTCGGAAAGTGTCTGCAGACCGTGTCTAGTAGAGTCTTGATTATCGGTGTGTTGTGCACCACATCTATAATCAGGAGGCTGCATGACATTTAGGATTGGTTTCTATTCTTCTCTGCGAGATCGTGCATTAGAGTGTCTTATTAGGTTGAACCCTCTCGACCTCTTCTTATGAAACAACTATGCCTCGCGGAAGCGGCCGTGGCCGAAGGGCAAAGCGGCGAGGCGCTAGCGGTACTCGAGAGGGTTACGGGCTCGAGCACGGACTATGCACGAGGTAGTAAGCGGGTCGGCGGTTCAACCACGCTGCGATTTTAGAGGCCGAGCGGCGGTAGCTCGCAGGTTCGTGCAGACCCTCGGTTCCCGGCCAGTGCCGAGTATAGAGACTACGGGAAGCGAGATCGGTGTTGACTTGATATAGTAGTCGAGCGGCCGATAGGAAGCGACGGCTCACCTTCCATGGATTAGGGATTTTTACGGGATGTCATCCACGAGTTTTATGGTTCGAGGTGCGATGAGGATCCGAGGAGTTTATTCGGCTCTGGACCATGCAGTTCTTAGGGCTTGAGAGGCGGAGTGCATTACACTAGCCTCTTACCGGTTACGCGATATTGCGTTGAACTGGTTTGAGGCATGGTTGCTTTCGAGAGGTGATGATGCTCTTCCGACTGTTTGGGAGGAGTTTACAGAGGCCTTCATGGATCACTTTTTGCCTCCTGAGATGAGGAGAGACCGGGTAGACAGATTCTTGACCTTGAGGCGAGCGGGAGGGTATCGGGAGTATAGCTTGGAGTTTGACTCCTTGGCCAGACATGCGCATACTATTGTAGCTAGCATGGCGGATAGAGTTCATCGTTGTGTGATGGGGCTAGACCGTCATATGATTACATCATGCTTGGGGGTGGCTCTTCAGCCCGGTATGGACATCACTCGGATGCAGGCCTATGCGCAGGGGATAGAGGATAGAGAGAGGGAGGACCAGTTTGATTCGAGCCGGCCAAGGGCGGGACATCGAGTCTCGAGCGATTTCGAGGCGGACAACCTCAGCAGCAGAGTAGGTCCACATTCCGGCGAGCGAGTGCTCGTCCACGGTTTTACGGCAAGAGATCTGATCGGCCCGGTCGATCGGGAGCGGTCGAGCTCGGGACTCTGAGATTCGGGAGGCGGGAACCGTCACCGTCGGGACCACCGCCTCGGTGTGCTCGATGCGGTAGGTTCCACTGTGGCGAGTGTCGCGAGCCGGGAGCTTGTTACTCGTGTGGCGGCGGGGCCATTTGAAGAGATTGTCCGTCTAGAGCAACATGGGTGGTACAACGACAAGCGGGATCGATTCTTTGGTCTTCTTCTCCTTCTGTGGTTATGCGCCCCGGAGGGCAGGGTACTCACGGACCGGCAGACCGCGGTAGAGGTCGAGACGGTGGTTCTAGTTCTAGAGGTCCTCAGAACCGCATCTATTCATTAGCCAGCCGCCAGGACCAGGAGGCTTCCCCTGACGTCGTCACAGGTACATTACTGATTTCAGGCTATGATGTTTATGCTTTGATAGATCCAGGTTCTACCTTGTCCTATGTGTCCCCTCTTATTGCGGGTAGAATCGGGATAGAGCCGGTGTCGATAGAGCCGTTTGAGGTAGCTACGCGATGGTGATTCGGTGTTAGCTGAGCGGGTGTATAGAGGTTGTCCGGTATTCATTTACAGTCGTCAGACCCTTGCAGACTTGATAGAGTTAGAGATGACAGATTTTGATGTCATTATGGGTATGGACTCATTGGCTTTTTGTTATGCCAACGTTATCGTAGGGGACGAGTTGGTTGGTTCGATTTCTGGCGAGCGATTATCGAGTGGAGGGCAACACAAAGATCGCCAGGGGTAGGTTTATTTCTTACCTCAAGGCTAGGAAGATGGTGCGAAAAGTACATCTATCATCCAGTGCGGGTATTTGTCTGGTGAGGTACCAGTTCTTGATCGATGCGGTGGTTAGGAATTTGCGGATGTGTTCCCGGATGATCTTGGGTATCCTCACGAGAGGAGATTGAGTTTTGTATTGACACATTGCGGACACTCGACCTATTTCCATTCCGCCATCTGAGGATGGCACTGCCGAGTTGAGGAGTGAAGAACCAGTGAAAGATTTCTTTGGAAAAAGGCTTTATCGGGCCTAGTGTATCTCCGCAGGGAGCGCGGTGTTGTTTGTGAAGAAGAAGGATGGAGCAGCTGCGTATGTGTGTTGACTACGAGCGGTGAATAAGGTAACCATTAAGAATAGGTACCCTCCCGGGATTGATGATTTGTTTGACGATTGCGAGTGCGAGTGTTTCTCAAAGATAGACTGCGATGCAGTTATCATCGAGTTCGAGTTCGAGAGCGAGATATCCCAAAGCGCATTCGGGACCGGTATGGGCACTATGAGTTGAGGGTTATGTCTTTCCGGTTTGACAACGCTCAGTGGTATTTATGGATTTGATGAACCGGGTGTTCAAGCCATTTTGGATACATTTGTGATAGTATTCATTGGCGACATCTGGTTTATTCGCGGACGAGCGAGGAGCATGCAGATCGGCGAGGGCGGTACTTGGGGTCCACCGGAGCCGACAATTATTCGCCAAGTTCTCCAAGTGTGAGTTTTGGTTGGTCTCAGTGGCATTCCTGGGGCATATTATTGGGGCTGATGGTGTTTGGGTAGATACGGCAAAGGTGAAGGCGATCAGTCTTGGCGAGACCTACTCGGCCAGTGCGTAGTTTCTTAGGGGCGGTGGTATTATCGTAGGTTTGTGGAAGCGGTTGCTTGATTTCAGCCGTTGACTAGGTGACTCAAAGCGGCCAAGTTCCGATGGGCGAGGCTTGCGGCGGGGTTTTGATTCTTTGAAGGAGAGGTTGACTCTGACCCAGTTCTTACTCTTCCCGAGGGGTTAGGCAGTGCGTGATCTATTGTGATGCCTCGGGTATCGGGTTAGGGTGTGTTTGATGCAACTGACAAGGTTATAGCCTATGCTTTCCGGCGATTCTGAAGCATGAGAGGAATTACCCTACCCATGACTTAGAGTTGGCGCGGTTATACATGCCTTGAAGATTTGGAGACATTATTTATGCAGGGTTCATGTGGATATTTATACAGACCACAAGAGCCTCGGTATATCTTGAGCGAGAGGAGGTGAACTTGAGGCAGAGGCGGTGGTTAGATTTCTTTGAAAGACTATGATGTTGATATTCTATACCATCCGGGAAAGCCAACGTAGTTCTTGATGCCTTGAGTCGTAGATCGATGGGAGCACTGTCGAGTGCGACAGAGAGGCGGGACATGGTCCGTCATATCCACCGATTAGCGAGCCTTGGGGTTCGATTGATCGATCTGAAGCGATAGTGGAGTGCGGGTTCGTGAGGTTGTCGAGTCTTCCATCGTTGTTGAGGTGAAGATCACGGCGGTTTGAGGACCCGATGTTGGTGCGGTATCGTGATGCGGCTCTTCGGGAGGAGAAGAATCTATTCGGGGTAGCGCTGATGAAGTCGAGATTCGAGCGGTTGTGTGTTCCGATGTGTCGAGGACTTCATCGGTCGAGAGG
Organism: Przewalskia tangutica; assembly: GCA_029844215.1. Lineage (NCBI taxonomy): Eukaryota > Viridiplantae > Streptophyta > Magnoliopsida > Solanales > Solanaceae > Przewalskia > Przewalskia tangutica. The sequence goes on from CM056733.1 coordinate 43,411,498, forward strand.
CACGCGGTGCTCGATATTATATTCATCGGTCGACCAAGATGTACCATGACCTCGGATGTTTGTATTGGTGGGATGGCACGAAGAGGGGCGTGGCGAGTTTTGTTACCTGATGTCCTAATTGCCCGGCGAGTTAAGGTCGAGCACGAGGCCCGATGGATTATTGCGATCTATCGAGATTCCGACTTGGAAGTGGGAGATGATCAACATGGACTTTGTTCTGAGGTTACCTCGTACTCGGAGGAAATACGACTCCATCGGTTATTGTTGTGGTGACGAAATCATCCCATTTCCTTCCGATCGGGGCGGCGTTTTGGTGAGATTATGCCAGTTGTACATCGAGAGATTGTGAGGCGCACGGTGTCGGTGTCGATTATTTACGATAGGGAGCCCGGTTCTGGCTAACTTCGGTGGTCTTTCGAGAAGGGTTTGGGGACACGGTGAGTCTCGGTCTGACATTTCATCCTCGGTGTGACGGCGAGCGTACTATCCGACACTCGAGGATATCTGCGAGCTGCGTGATTGATTCGATGGTATGGGAGGACCATTTGCCTCTTGTGGAGTTTGCTTATAATAACAACTACCATTCCGATTATCTGAGATGACACCATACGAGGCTTTATATGGCGGAAATGTAGATCGTCGATTGGTTGGTTCGGCGTGGGCGAAGTCTGATTAGTTGGCGGACTTGGTACAGCAGGCTGTGGATAAGGTGAAGCTTATCCAGGAGAGACTGTTAGCAGCTCAGAGTCGGCAGAAGTCATATGCGGATAATCGGCGTCGGCATTTGGAGTTTCAGGTAGACGATTGGGTCTTCTTGAAGGTGTCACCCATGAAGGGTGTGATGAGATTCGGTAAGAAGGGGAAACTCAGCCCAAGGTACATTGGGCCCTACCAGATCGTTCGTAGAGTGGGCAAGGTTGCCTACGAGTTGGATCTGCCATCAGAGTTAGAGGCGGTACATCCGGTCTTCCATGTTTCTATGTTGCGAAAGTGTATCGGTGATCGGCGAGTTTTTCCTACTAGTGAGGTCCAGGTGGCAGAGGGGTTATCGTATGAGGAGAGTCCCATAGCGATACTCGATCGCCAGGTCAGGCGACTGCGGACCAAGGATGTAGCTTCCGTCAAAGTCCTGTGGAGGAATGATAACCGAGAGGAGATGACTTGGGAGGCGGAGGAGGACATGTTGAGGAAGTATCCTCACTTATTTCCTATACCTTCAGGTAATTCATCTTCCCTTACTTGTCAAGCTTTAATTGAAGTATCTCTTTTGCTTAAATGCTATTATGTGGCCATGTGTGGCATTTTTGGTATGTCGGGGTTGTGAAAGGAACAATGTCGCTAATTAAGTTTGACTCCGAAAGAACATTCGGGGACGAATGTTTCTAAGGGGGGAAGAATGTTACACCCCGTAATTACAGGACATGTCTTAAGAACGTAAGTAAGAACTCACAAATGTTAAGATTTGAGACTTGTAAAAATTTATCGGAAATTATGGAATTGTCGGAAAATGTATTATTGTGACGAATGGGAGGGCGACACGTGTCACCCCCCTTATGTGATGCCTTGGTCGAAATGTGCAAGGGCAAGAGGGTCATTGGACCTTTGTTGCAAGACAAGTCTTGCACCATGTGTAGCATGAGAAATTTGACTAAGTCAAAAGGTCAATAAGTCTTGATATTTTGTAAGACCACATCCAAGCCTCACATTTGTTTATATCTTGACCATCCAATTCACTATATAATACTAGTAGCAAGAGAGGACTTAACACTTAGAAAAAATTGCACAAATTGAAGAACATAGGCATGTTGCTCTCGGGTTCCACACAAAAATAAAAAGAAATTTTTCGTTTCTTGTCCATTTGATTCCACACTTTAAACCAAGGGTCTTAGGTGTATTGTAAACACATCTCAATAGAAAAATCTTGGAAAAAGGTTGTTTACGGGTTAGTCGCAAAACGAAAACCTAATGGTCTTTCTAGGTTTTGTTTGGAGTTTTGAAGGATAATTGTTGGTGTTGTTCTAAGGGTCTCAACAAGCGGATTGAAGTATCTTGGAGAGGCTCTAAACTACTAGGAGCGACTTCGGATTTGGAATTGGATTAAAAATCGTTAAGGTATAATCTTGTCTTTTAAAGGTGTTACAAGATTATATATTTATATTGTTGTGAGCCAATTGGGGCTGTTTGGTTATTCATTTGTATTGGACTACCTTCTATATTGTTGTGAGCCAATTGGGGCTGTTTGGTTATTCATTTGTAATGGACTACCTTCTATATTGTTGTGAGCCAATTGGGGCTGTTTGGTTATTCATTTGTATTGGACTACATACATATTGTTGTGAGCCAATTGGGGTTGTTTGGTTATTCATTTGTATTGGACTACCGTCTATATCGTTGTGAGCCAATTGGGGCTGTTTGGTTATTCATTTGTATTGGACTACCTACTATATCGTTGTGAGCCAATTGGGGCTGTTTGGTTATTCATTTGTATTGGACTACCTTCTATATTGTTGTGAGCCAATTGGGGCTGTTTGGTTATTGTATTTCGGCCTTGAAAAGGTGGCAAAGTAAGTAAAAACAAAGGAGGTCTTTGTCCGATTTTACGTAGAATATAAAGACTTAACACTTATAATATTCTACGATGGAAGTAAGGCTTTAATAGACGTATTATGAATATTATAGGTTGACATACTACGGGCGGGACTTTGTACTTGGCAAGTGGTTTGACCGACGAGGTATGTAGAACTTTTCCTATCTTTTGAGCATGACTAGTTTCGCGTATATAGTGCGGTGAGCGTCTGAGACTTTGACATTCCTTACTAGCCTTATAAAAGCCAAGTCGGGTGAGTTAGGAAGTTAACTCACTTTGAAAATATTAAGGATGTCTTAAGTCTTAGTAAAGTTAAGGGACTTGAAGGGATTTAAAGTATGTGATACTTGTGTCGTTTTAATCGTATAAGTCCCTTGGATAGGAAAATGTACTTGACTAAGGTATAAAGTGAATATAACGACTTTATGGGAAGTTGGTTATATTGACTTTATGCAAAGGTAAATGGCTTGTGTTAATGAAAGGCAAATTGATTTTAAGGTATCAATTGCCTAAAGTTTTAATAAAAAAAAGTCACTTGATTTAGAAACGACTTAAATTCTAAAGGTATTGTGACTTGCCTTGAAATGTAATTTGGACTTGATGCTATGGTTAATAGTGTCGTGGAAGCTTTCTTTTAAAAAGAGTCATTTGTTTTAAAGAGTAGAAGTACGTAGTACTTTGGGTTAAATTCCCGGATTCTTATAAAAGACATATAAGTGCCTTAAGTAAACTAAAATGAGCATAGATGGAAAAGACTAATAAGAAGTTAGGGGGAATTCTAACTTGCTTATCTATTATATGATGGTCGGTTTTGAGGCAGGTAAGAGTATCGGTGAGGCGAGGCCGAGACGCTATACCGCTTCTCCGGGATAAGAGTATAAATGAGGGTAAGCCCCAAGACGTTATACCACTGCGTTACTATCTTCTTGAGGGTAAGAGTATAAATGAGGAAAACCCCAGGCGTTATACCACTGCTTGAGGTAAGAGTATAAATGAGGGGTAGGAACCCCAAGACGTTATACCACTGGTTCTTTTTATGGGTTCGCTACCCATGATATGATCGGGAGACTGCTATTGTGATGTTGTACGTATTCTCTTGATGTACTCTCATTGTTAGTAAGGCCTTCGTGTCTTTGTAATTTTGTTATCATACATGTCTCACTTTCTTTTAAACTTATGTTGTAATTACAATATTTTCGATTTTACATACTTAGTACATATTGTGTCGACCCCTTCCTCGGGGATGCGTTCATCCGTGAGGAAGGGTAGCAGTGGCGGATCCTCACTCTTGGATCGCTTATCGACGTCGGAGCTCCATTCTCGGAGGCTTGTCTTTCTTTTAGTCTGATTTTCCACGATGTTGTAGATTTATGTACATTCGGGGTATGGCGGGCACTGTCCCCACAATTATTATTCTAAGTGCGTATTCACATATGTGGTTGGGCTATAAGAACGAGTTGTAAGTTGTACTTTTGACTTTGTTTATATTATGGAAGCGACCTTATCGGCTACTTTGTGTTGTTATATTGTTTACATATGTGTTTATGTTGTGTATGTTCATTGCTATTCTCTCGATGTATACAGGCAGGGTGCCCGGGTAGGGCACGATCGCGGCCAGTCGGGTCGTGACAATTACGATAGCGATGGGGTTCGAGTTCGAGAGGTTGTCGAGTCTTCCATCGAGGAGGTAAAGAGGCAACGATTTGAGGATCCGGTTTTGATTCGGTATTGTGATCGACTCTTCGTGAGGAAGGGTCCTTTTGAGTAGCACTTGATGGGGTGCTAAGGTTGGCGAGTTGTGTGTTCCGGATATTGCAGGACTTGGCGGAGTTCTAGGGAAGCACTGCGGTAGCGCGTTACTCTATCCATCCGGTCGACCAAGATGTACCACGACCTTAGATCTATGTATTGGTGGGATGGCTTGAAGAGGGGCGTTGCGAGTTTGTGGCTCGGTGCCGTGTTGTCGGCGGTGAAGGTAGAAGCGGCGAGGCACGGTGGTTTGTTGCAGACGATAGAGATCCCGACACGGAAGTGGGAGGTGATCAACATGGACTTTATCACGGGATTACCTCGCACTCAGGAAGCATGATTCTATTTGGGTTATCGTCGACGGTGTGAAATTAGCCCACTTTCTTCCCGTCGGGGCGACTTTTGGTGAGGATTATGCGGACTTTACATCAGAGATCGTCGGTCGCATGGAGTCCCTATTTCGATCATATTAGGCGGAGGAGCCGGTTCTGGCTAACTTCTAGCAGGTCTTTCGAGAAGGGTTTAGGGGCTTGGTGAGCACGAGTCGCATTCCATCCACAGAGCAGACGGACGGTGGCGCACTATCCAGACTCTTGAGGATATGCTGCGAGCCTGTGTTATTGACTTTAGGGGTAGCTGGGAGGATCATTTGCCTCTAGTTGAGTTTGCGTATAATAATAGCTACCACTCCAGTATTCAGATGGCGCCTTATGAGGCCTTGTACGGGAGGAAGTGCAGATCGCCGATAGGCTGGTTCGATGTGGGCGAGGTGCAGTTAGTGGGACTAGATTTGGTGCAGCAGGCAGTGGATAAGGTGAAGCTTATCGGGAGGCGATTCTTGGCATTTCGAGTCGGCGAAGTCATATGCAGATCATCGTCGTCGGCATCTGGAGTTCGAGATTGATGATTGAGTTTTCCTGAAGGTGTCACCCATGAAGGGTGTGATGAGGTTCGGGAAGAAGGGGAAACTCAGCCCAAGGTACATTGGGCCCTATCAGATTGTCCGCAGGGTAGGCAAGGTTGCCTACGAGTTGGATCTGCCGTCCGATCTGGAGGCAGTGCATCCGGTTTTTCACGTTTCTATGCTGAGGAGATGTATCGGGGATCCATCTAGAGTGCACCCGATTGACGATGTCCAGGTGTGCCAGGGTTATCGTATGAGGAGATTCCCATAGCGATAATCGATCGTCGAGTTAGGCGTCTGCGGACGAGGCGTGGCAGTCAAAGTCTTGTGGCGGAACGAGCTCAGGGAGGAGATGACATGGGAAGCTGAGGAGGACATGAGGCAGAGGTATCCTCACCTATTCCCCACACCTCCAGGTAACTCACTTTCCTACTTGTAAATTTTCATTGTCATATTTGCCTAAGTGTTGTTTTGTGGCCGTATGTGGCGTTTGCAAACTGTTTAAGTTATGAAGAACCTTATCGTTATCTATTTTGGGAAGGAACATTCGGGACGAATATTTCTAAGGAGGGGAGAATGTTATACCCCGTATTTCCAGAGTATGTACGTGAGGGCGTACACATAAAAGTTTAAGCCTTAAAGTTAGGCATAGGTCGAAATATTGTGCACAACATACGAAAAGAATCGTTTTCCGACGAAACGTTTTACAAAACTTACGTAGGGAAAATTCCGGCTATGTCATTTATTATTTTTGCGGATTTTTCCGAGAGATGAAATATTTTGGACCAACGGGAGGGTGACACTTGTCACCCTCAAGTGGCGGGACATTGGACGATCTTGGGCACGTTTTTGTGGCCTTTGCAATAGTCAAGGTTAGGTAGGATATTTTGTGTAGTAGATGGATAAGGACACTTGCCTAAATCTCCACCTTACACTTGCCTACCACTTGGCTTCATCTTGGCCATTGGTTGGCCTATAAATACCCCCCTAACTTGAAGGTTTTCTTCATCCACAAATCAATTCTCCAAGTCTTGAAAAATCCTCCCTCTCTTATAATTTGTTCGTCAAGCTCTTCTCCCCCTTCCTTGAGTCTAGCCGAAACCTACCCCCCTCCCTTGGTAAAAAAGTTGTCTTTCAAGTATAGTTACTATTCCTAAATACCCAAGCCCCAAATCCCTTATAGTATTTAAGTAGAAGTTGTTAGAAACTTCTAAGGGTTTCTTGGAGCTATCGGAACGTACAAATTAGGAGCTAAACCTTGCTCAGGATCGACATTTAACTTGGATAATTTTGGGCTTATCGAGGTAAATACTCTTGTCCTTCTATTGTAATTGGATATTACACATATGAATAGTTAAGATTTGAGTATAAGATATAGAAGAATATTAAAGAATAGAATTGAACTGAAATCACATCAGAAGAATAATAAAGAAGTATTGAACTGTACTTACATAGAATTTGTATTCTGATGAACTTGTGTAGCTTGACGGGTAGGGAAGTGCTGCCCAATTTTCCGTAGAATAAAGAACCCTCTGCTTAGAATGGTCTACAGAGTGGTCTAGACATTGATAGACGTATATGACTATTATAGGTTGATTCTCTGCGCGCGACATATTCGACTTGGCAGGTGGTTTTCGCTGAGAAGGTATGTGATTCTTCCTATACTCTTGAGCATGATATTTTAAAATATATATATATAGTACGGTAGACGTACGTGTGTTAACTGGACGTACTTTTACGGCAATGTCTTTTGACTTAAGCCTGAATAATAAGAAGATTGAAGTATTTCAAAAGAATATTGAATCATTTTTAACAGAAGAGTAATATTTGGTTTTAAACAAAAAGCTTAAGAGTTATACTAGCTTTATGGGAAGTTAGGTATAACAACTTAAGAAAGATAAAAGGAACTGTTTACTGATTTGTTTATAAAAGCCTTGTATTGATTTCTATAAAGTGTAGTAAGATTATTTGATAAGTAGACATATTATGATGCTACGTGTGTTAGTGTCTTGTGATGTTGTGAAAGGGGGTCATTCTTGTTGTGCTTACGTTGTTAAACGTTAAGACCGTTGTACTGTTATTATATCACATACCCTCGACTTGTTATACAGGGCTTGCCACCCGACGCGGTCTATCGGCTATGCGGTGCGTGTGACTATGCGGAGGCGGGAGTTCGAGATTGATCATTAGGGTGTTTTATCCGTCACGGGGATGCCACTACGCGGTCGTGACTATGCGGTCTATTGAGACTATGCGGGTGCGAGTCGAGGAGAATGCGGGGTTAGCTACCCCGATGTGAGGAATAACTCATGCGGTGCGTGTGTGACCTATGCGGTGCGGGAGTCGTGATTAGGCACGCATAATGATACTATGGGCGATTGGCCTTGCCCGATCATTCGCGGCCTAGAAAAGACACATTCTGATTTACCTATTATTGCTCTTGTTTGTGATATAACACTATGTGCAATTGAGCGGTGTATTTGCAAATGGTTTTAAATACTTTGATTTCATTTAATGTACTTCTGATTTCACATACTTGGTACTGTTATCGACCTCTTGAAGGCTGCGTTAATGCCGCGGTAAGGAAAGCGGTGCTAGATCCAAATCCTTAGGATCTCTACTTTGGTGTCGTGAGCTCCATCTTCTCGGAGGCTCGACTTTTGGTATGGTTCTCACGATGTTGTAGATACATGTACATTCAGGTATGGCGGGGCCACTGTCGCCATAGTTTTACATTCCTAAGTGCGTAGTCATGTTGTAAAGTTGGGATGTAACTGTTCACTCTTTATATATATATGCCGAAAGGCGACTTTCATCCGATAAATTGTGTCTCAATTTACATTTGTTTCATGTCTTGTTTTTATATTCCGCTGACTTCTCTGATGTATGTCTACTTGGGTGCCCCGGTAAGGCACGATCATCGCCGGGCAGTCGTGACAACTAAAGCCGAAATACTATTATACTTCCTTTAGTCACTAAACGAAACCCTAAGGAAAATCTTCATAGTCGGTTGAAGTGTTAAGTAGGCGTTGTGTAGAACCAGGGTTTCTTGGAGCGGGTGGAGCGTTCAGAATAGGAGCTAAACGTTGCTCAGGATCGACATATAAACTTGGATAATTTTGGGCTTATCGAGGTAAATACTCTTGTCCTTCTATTGTAATTGGAAATTACATACTATAGTAGTATAGGAATGAGTATAAGATATATAGAAGGATGGTATAAGAGAAGAGAATTGAATTGAAATCACATCAGAAGAATATTAAAGAAGAAGATTGAGCGTACTTACATGGGGCGGTATTCTGATGAGACTTGTGTAGTTTGTGGGTAGGGAAGTGCTGCCCAATTTTCCATAGAATAAGGAATCTGTATCTAGAATTATTTTTACAGAGTAGTCTAGACGTTGATAGACTTATATGACCGTTATAGGTTGAAGTACGACGAGTAGTGTATTCTACTCGAAGGGTGGAAAAGGCTAGCAGGATTACAGTACTTTGGAGCTATTTGCTAATTGTCGGTAATCGTCGCGAGGTATGTGATTCTTCCTATCCTCTTGAGCATGATATTTTAAAATAATATATATAGTACGGTAGACATACGTGTGTTAACTGAACGTGGTTTTACTTCGATGCCTTTTGACTTGAGTTTTAAATAATAAAGAATCTTGAAGTATTTCAAAAGAATTAAGAATCGTTTTTAAAAGAAGAGTAATACTTGGTTTTGAAAGTTTAAGAGTTATACTAACTTTATGGGAAGTTAGGTATAACGACTTAAGAGAGATAAAAAGAATGGTTTATTGATTTTAGAAGTTAAGAGACTTGATCTTAAAAGATAAGAGACTTGACTTAAATGAATTTTATTAAAAAGTGTGAAACCTCATTCGTGAGTAATGAGTATTTGGTTTTTAAAGAATAATGTTTCAATGATTTCGGAAATGAGAATAAGTATCGAACAAACCACTGCAGCGTTAATAAAGGACAATGTATTGACAAATAAGTAATTATATTAAAACCAGTAGAAGCTTCCATCTGCATAGAAGCTAAGATAAGACAAGATTGTATTACATTTCCTAGATCATGGCTGCTTTAATAAGATTGTTATAAACAAGAATAACCTACTCACACATAAGGCATACGTTACTCAATCGTTTTAAAAGAGATTACGACTATGAACTATGAAATCTTTCGAAAATAAGAGACGTGAATATTTGAAATTAGGCAAACTTGAACTTTGAAAAAGAATGTTGTTACTTGATTTTAAAAAGGAAAGTATGGAAGTTGTTTTGGTCTACTTAAAATGTTAGTCACTCTATTTTTAATACTACGGGTATCGGGTGACCTTTGTAAAAGAAATGGATCATTTAAAAAGAATTTAACGTACGTAGTACTTTGGGGTTAAAACCTGGACTTTGGCATAAAATGAATGTACCTTGAGTTGTGTGTAACTTGCCTATGTTTGTGTGTGATAGCCTTGTCGTGCTAGTATTGTATTTCTATACCACCGCGTCTCTCAATGGAGGGCCGGTTGATTTGTTATGATCTTACTTAGACGTACCGGCAGTGAAGGAGGATTCCACGGGTGCGCTCCTGTTGATAGCATTATTCCATGGACTAGCTCTCCATGAGGTTTTACTGATTCGGCCTTGGTATCTGGTGGTTGGCTTTCGTACTTGCCCCGTCTCGTGGTTGATTCGGCTTTGGTACCTGGTAGTTAGCCTTCACACTTGCCCCGTTCAGTTTAGTGGCGAAGTCTCGTGATACGGCCTTGGTATCTGGTAGTTAGCCCTCGTACTTGCCCCGGTCAACTACGTGACACGGTTTTGGTATCTGGTAGTTGGCTTTCGTACTTGCCCCGTATCAGCTTCGTGGCGGAGTCTCGTGATACGACCTTGGTATCTGGTAGTTAGCCCTCGTACTTGCCGGTCATTTCGTGACACGGCTTTGGTATCCGGTAGTCGGCTTCGTACTTGCCGTATCGAACCGTGGTTTGGTGGTATAGTATTGTTAGTCGACTTTGGTATCGGTAGTTGGCTTTCGTACTTGCCGGTCGATTGATGACGCGACTTTGGTATCGGTAGTTAGCGCCGTACTTGCCGTCACGGTTTATGACTCAGTGGGACACGTGTTTATGTTTACTCTTTGGTGTTATTATATCATAGACTGCCGGCAGTGAGGAAGGTATTCCACGGGCATGATTGATGTTGAGGGCGTGAGACCCATAGTTATATTTGAGTGATGACTTTGAGGGCGTGAGTCACGACTTGACATATTCGCTTATTTATTGTGGATCGTAGTTTGGTTATCATACATTTCTCCTACTTTATATAGACTACTATGATTTCATTCTGATATTTTGATTTCACATACTTGGTACTGTTGTCTTGACCTCCTTGAAATTTGCGTTCAATCCGCGGTAAGTACACCGATTGTTGATCCTCGCCATAGGATCACTGATTCAGCGTATTAGGAAGCTCCGTTTCTCAGAAGGCTTATCTTTTAGTATAGTCCCATCGCTGTAGGTACTTGTACATTGAGGGTATGGCGAGCCACTGTCGTCATGTTGTATAAAAACTCTTAGAAGTGCATGTAATCTTGTTGTGGGCGGGGTTTGTAAGGATATGCTGTTATTGGGTTCAAGTTTTATGTATATATACACGAAAGCGATATTTTCATGGATAAACTGTTCTCATTCTATAATTGTTTCATGTCATGTTTTTATATTCCGCTGATTACTCTGATGTTGTATCACTAGGGTGCCCGGGGTAAGGCACCAGTCACGGGCCCGGGATCGGGTCGTGACACAACCGATATGAAGCTAACACGACCGACTCAGTCTCCGAAGCCTTTATCACCCTCTACGTCCGCTGTATCTGTCAGATGAACTCCTGTGGGTCATCCTCGGGCCTTGACCCGAAAAACTCTGGTGGACTACAGCTCAAGAAATCATAGACCCTCAAACTGTCTGCTTTGGGGTCAATGCCTAGTCCCCATTTGTAAGTCTGCCCTGCTACTAGCCTAGTCAGCAGCTGTACCGCCTCTCTCATGGCTCTGTCCTCTGCCCCTGGTTGAGGAAGTGAAGGCTCAAGTATCGGACCTCTGGAGCTGCTCTAAGCTCCTCTGTAATGGCGGTGTGGCCGAACTCGTGGTAGCGACATCCTCGAGCCTGTGGGCCTATGCCTTAGTAACTCTCGAGTGCATTGGTAGCTCTGCATCTTGATTTGCCATACAGGCCTTTGTTGTCTTCTTGAAGCATAGGCAGAATTTCTGATAACATGTTAGAGAGGAACCATCCAAATAACACAGCTCTATTGCACGATCTTATGAGATGAAAGAATAGAAACCAATCCTAAATGTCCAGCAGCCTCCTGCATATAAGTATGGGCACAACATACCTATACCCAAGACTCTACTTAGACACGGTCTGTAGACATTCCGAGGACGAACTGATCTGATATCACTTTTGTCATGACCCGAACCCCACGGGCCGCGACTGATGCCCTACCTAGGAACCCTTCTACCCGTACAACACATAAGACCAGCGGAAGCTAATAAAACAACTCATAATCATATAACGAAGAGGTCATGTCCCCTAAAACAGTAATGACAAACACTAATAATAAAACGGAAAGCTGACAAGGCCGCCACTGTATATAGAAATATCCAAATAACTGCAACTGTACATATGATCAACACACACATGACTACATCTCTCTAAGAGTATAACAATAACTATGACGGAAAAAGGCCCCGCCATACCCCTGAATGTACATAATCCTGAAATAGCAAAACTGAACCAAAATGACTAGACTCCGGAACAATGGAGCTATCCCAAAAGCTGAGCAACGACCCTAAGCACGCGGATCACCAAACTAAGTACCTACACATGCGGGCATGAACGCAGCCCCCAGGAGAAGGGGGTCGGTACAACAAGGTACTAAGTATGTAAACATAAGTACAGTAAATAAAATCATAACTGGCCAAAAGATGACAGGGACAAGTATGAAAATCAAATACCAGATCCAACCGTGCCATATAAAATAAGAGCTAAATGTACCTTGTAAACATAGAGAGTCAACTGTACCTTTTTAAAAACTGAGAGTCATACCAATCACATGAATGTCTATCCATATAATCATATACTGTTATGGGTATCTATACCCGCATCATGGATACATATCCATGGAATCAAAGACATATACTGCCCGGTCCTCATGTGAAGGACACAGTGAACATATATTGCCCGCCCCTTTCTGGGTCACAGTAAACATCTATATATACTGCCCGACCCTTTCTGGGACGCGGTAAACCTTTTCATATACATATACTGCGCGACCCTTTCTGGGACACGGTAAAATAAAATGCTACCACTTGCATGTATAGCTATCATGAGCAACCATGTGCAATTTAATTCATCTTTTGACTCTCAATGGAATACATAGAATGAACTATCACTTTTAAAATCAAAGGCACTTATCATATCATGCATTACTATAGCTTAGGCTTCAATGGGATTACGTACGTTCTCCGTACGCCTATTTCATATAAATAATGCCAAAAGAAGAAGGATAGTTCACATACCTTTTCAAGCAGGTACTTCAACCTATAATAACAATAACACTTCTATCAACTTCATGAATACTAGTATACGTAGTATATACTATACCACATAAAGACTCTTCTTTCATATAAAAATTCGGGCAGCATTTCCCCTATTTATACATACTTTTTCACCTTATAAATAAGGCCAATAACATCAATAACCAAGCACCACTTAAGGGCACAACCAAAACAGCAATAAAGGCGATTCACACACCTACTTCTTATGTAATCCGGCCTCTTAATCCATATAAAAACAATCCATAAAAACAGTCCATCAATAATGAGGGTAGAATGTGAAGCCTTTCTACACCTTTCTACACTCTTATTCCTTTAGGACTTTCATTTGCAATTACCATATTTAAACATGCATAATGACAACTGAATTTTCAGCATAATACACCTATAAAACAGTCCCAGAAATGACACAACAACATCCCACAATTTTATGCAGTTTTCGGCCAACACCACAACCAAAGCCCTTTCCACAATTCCTTATAATCCCATTCATATTTCATCACTTTTATATAAACCGTTTCAACTTGTAACCATATGATTTCCTTACTTTTAATATGCTATTAGTGGCGATAATAACAACAATAACCAACGAATCCAACAGTACCAAAACTGTCCAGTTTTCGGCTAACATGCCCAAAACTGTCACATGTATTTATTATTCTCCTTTTTACTTAACACAAGTTCATCCCTTAACTATAACATTATATAACTTCCAATTACTTCAAGAGGAAGAATAAATCTTACCTTAATCTTAGCCAAAACAGTCCACAAGTCTCGCCCCAAACCGTGACAACTTTCCAGTTTTGCACCACTTCTTCACGTTACAATCACACACACTTATCCTATACAAGCTTGTATCCATCTCGCTTTCATGTTTTACTTCCAAAAAGTTCATCAACAAGCTTAGGGTTCCAACACCTATTTCTCGGCCATGTACCGTGATCCACTATTTGGTGTGTTAACTTGTCTTAGAACTTGGTTAAGGTGCTTAATCTTGGAAAATAACTTGATCTTGTTATTCACTTTTTCTATGGAATTTTGAGAGCTTGAAAGGAGAAGGGAGATATAAGGGTTTGAAGATGAATATACTATGTGAGATAAGTCTTGCAAGACCTTGCATATATAACTTGTATATAGCACAAGTGGAGGGGGACCCAAGTAGACCCACTTGTCCACACTTCACATAAAATATCTCCTATACTTAGCCAATTTTCCTCAATATTTTCGATGGCCATTTATAACATAATACCAAGACTAAATAATTTCACTAAGTCCATAATTCTATTGAAAATAATTCAACTACTCGTATTAATTCTCGTCGTCACACTTGTTGTATCCCAAAATTATTCCATCTAGAAAATGTAAATATACTTTCCTTCCAACTTTCAAATCTTATTTCCATAATCATGTTCTCACTTAGTATCCATGGAATTACGGGGTGTAATACTGCGGTGCTTCAGCGATGTGATTTTTCTCTAGTTTTTGCCTCTCGGGCGCTGCGGCACTTCAGCGACGTGATTTTTCTCTAGTTTCTGCCTCTCGGGCGCTGCGGCTCTTCAGCACCGCGACCCTTGCCTTATTTCACCGCGGTTCTTCCTCATATACTGACCGTATTGCTTTTAAACTGCTTTCTGAGCTTCCCGGGCCTCCTTTGATTGATTGCATTGGAACTCGATGTGCACTTTTGGGCCTCCATGAACGCATATTCTCTTTGAATTGCCTAAAACCTTACTAAATCGGTTCAAACCTGAAAACACAACACAAAACGCATAATACTATACAAAACAATTAAAAGTCAACAAATGACTCCCTAAAACACATTCTAAAACCGTACTAAAAATAAACATAACATGGACTGCATGGAAAAATAGACTCGCTCAAGCAACGCAAACACTCCCTGCCAGTTTTTCTGAAGTGGTATCCGAGGGAACTTATTGTTACACCCCGGAAATTCCAGGATATGTTTATAAGAACGTACGTAAGAACTCGAAAATGTTAAGATTCGAGACGAGTAAAAATTTATCGGAATTATGGAATTATCGGAAAACGAAATATTGCGACGAACGGGAGGGCGACACGTGTCACCCCCCCTTACTTGGTCTTGGACGAAAAATACATGGATAGGATGGTCATTTGACCATAATTTAAATGACCAAGTCTTGCAAAGACAAATAGCTTGATATTGTTGACTTAGTCAAGGCCACTTGGCTAGGATCCTTGTGAAACTCATCTAGGCCACCCATTTGTTCTAATATTGACCCTCCATTATGTTATATATGTATACTAGTAGCAAGACTAGTTCCCACACTTAGTCATATTTCAATAAATCTTGAAGAAAACAATAAGGGGCTCTCGGGTTTGGGGATAAAGGGGCAAGAAAAATTTTCAATTTTTGTCCAATAATCTCCCCACTTTAAACCAAGGTTCGTAAGAGTATTGTAAGGTTATCTCAATAGAAAGATCCCGGAAAAATGGTGTTTTCGTATTAGTCGCAAGGCGAAAACCTAAGGAGTTATTCAACTTTGAAGTTGGAACTTGAAGATGAGTTATTCATAAGCTTCTAAGGGTTGCTTGGAGTGGATTGGAACGTTGAAAGGTGGAGCTAAAGTTGCTAAGGATCGACTTGTAATCTTGGATCATATTTGGGCTAAATGAGGTATAATCTTCGTCTTACTTTTGTAATTGAAGATTCCATGTTATTATAAGTTAGAAATGATCATGTGATATGTGTTGTGAAGATTGATAAGTGTTATGGAAATTTGGAAGCTCAAATCCGAAAATGACATGTTTAGCCATTTGAAATTGAAATCCAATTTGATCGATAATTTGAATTGTCGCATGTTACCTACTTGAAGAATGTAGTAGCTAAAATCGATTGCGGCTTGATATCATGTTATACTAAACAACTTGAATTGAAAAGGAATTGGAAAGATTGTTATGTTGTTACACCTTTGGCCGAGAATGACATTATATGTTGGACTAGTTTGTTATAAATTGTGGGGCGGAATTTTACACGTCTAGTAGACGTGTAATCCCCTATTGATAACTACATTGATTGAGCCTTAAATGTGGCGTGTTTGGTTATTGAATTCGACCTTGAAAAAGGTGGCAAAGTATGTAGAAACAAAGGAAGTGTTGTCCGATTTTCCGTAGAATTTAGTGACTTTGCACCTAGAATATTCTACGTTTGAAGTAAGAAGTTAATAGACGTACTATGGTCATTATAGGTTGGCATATTGGACTTGGCAAGTGGATTAAACCGAAGAGGTATGTGGAACTTTCTTATCTCTTGAGCATGAATAAGTTGTAAATGTATAGTACGGTAGACGTACAAGGTTTTGACAATCTAGGTCCATTTGGTATCCTTGGATTATTTTAAGAATGTCCAAGTTGATTGAGTTAGGGAGTTAACTCACTTGTTTAAATATTAAGGATATCTTGGTTTTCAAAAGTTAAGAGACTTTAAATATGTTGAAAGTATTATTGATACTTGTTTTGTTGGAAAGTTTAAGTCTCTTGGTTATGAAGAAGTATGTAAGTTGCTAATGTATAAAGCTAGTATAACGGATTTATGGGAAGTTGGTTATAATAGCTTTATGGAAAGATAAAGAGTGGTTTACTCTAAGTAATTTAAGTATGTTAAATGACTAGAAATAACGAAAGGTAAATTGATTTAAAGGCATCAATTACTTAAGGTTTTTAAAAGAAAGAAGTCACTTGATTTAGAAGCCCGAAAATGTATTTTCTAAAAAGGTATTGTGACTTGTCTTAAAATGTAGTTATGACTTGGTACTACGGTTATTAGTATCTTGGAAGTTTATATGAAAATGAGTCATTTTAAAAGAATAGAAGTACGTAGTACTTTGGGTTAAACTCCCGGATTTATAATGACATGTTAGTGTCTTAAGTAAACTAAAATGAGAGTGTATATGAATAAGACTAATAAGAAGTTAGGGGGATTTATTAACTTGCTTACTTATTGTATGATAAGCCGGTAGTGCTTATGTTATGTATGATGGCCGATTGAGATAGGGTAAGAGTATATCTGAGGGGTAAATCCCCAAGATCGTTATACCACCTTCTTCAGGGTAAGAGTATATCTGAGGGGTAGCTCCCCAAGATCGTTATACCACCTGCTTTACCACCTTCTCTAGGGTAAGAGTATATCTGAGGGGTAGATCCCCAAGATCGTTATACCACCTGCTTCAGGGTAAGAGTATATCTGAGGGGTAAATCCCCAAGATCGTTATACCACCTGTTTCTGTGGATTTTCTACCCATACTTTTGATTACTCTCATTGTTAGTAAGGCCTTTGTGTCTTTATTATTTGAGTTATCATACCTGTCTCCAGTTTTATTATAGACTTATGATTTCATTATAGTACTTTCAGTTTCACATATTTGGTACATGTTGTACTGACCTCCTTCGGGGGGCTGCGTTCATGTCGCAGGTAGAGTATGCAGGTAGTTGATCCTCACTTTTAGGATCACTGATTCAGCCGTTGAGAAGCTCCATTTTCTCCGGAGGCTTATCCCTGGTATGGTCTGTTGTTGTATATTCAGGGGTATGGCGGGGCCCTGTCCCGTCATAGTTGTTATTCTTAGAGGTCTGTAGTCACATTTGTGGATTGGGTTGTAAAGAAAAAAAATGTACTGTTTTATTATGTATATTTTACGGAAGGTGGCCTTATCGGCTAGCCTGTTGTTATTTTATGTTTAAGCATTTTTATAAGTTGTGTATGTTCCGCTGCTATTCTCTGATGTATACCGAAAGGGGTGCCCAGTGTTACACCCCGTAAATTCAAGAAGATAAGATAAGAACATACCACGGTATATAAGATTTGAAAGTGGCAAGATGGGTGGGCAAACATGTGTTGGAAGGATTTTGAGTCTACCTTGGAGTGTTGTACCCCAGTTGTTAAGAATTTTAATGTGTTTAAAAAGCCTAGTGTGTAGTCCGTTAAGTCTAGTTTCCAACGCAACAAACCGTTCGTCGGTAGGACATCGGAGTCAAAAGTTATGGAAGTTTCAAGTTTGGTGCGCAGTCAGGCAAAACAGTGGTTTCGGTTGAAGTGCAGCATGGCCGAATCTGAGGGCAGCGCCGGTTGTCTTGGGGTTGCGGGGGTTGCAGTGTCGCGGCGCGGAATCTTTGGAACACCGGAAGTGGGCGCTTGCGGCTGAGGCGGGATTTTGCGGTAAAATCGGGGATATTTTGTTAAAGCCTATGGGAGGGTGACAAGTGTCCCTCCCATCATTTTGACGAATAAGGTCCTATTTTAGGGCCAAGTCTTGGAAGACTTGGCCATTTCATCTTGAAACCCTCCTAAGAAACCCTCTCCCTTTTCTCTAGATTTTGAAGAAAACCTTGCCTTAGGGGAAATTGTTGGAGCGGCGGCAAGAAGGAAAAGTGTGGGTAAACTTGTGGGAAGCGCTGGTGGACGAGTTTGACGGAAAAGAAGTGGAAGAAAGGGACTTTTGTGGGCTTCTCCAAAGGTAAAAGTTTCCCATTCTCTTGGATATGAGTTAATACTTGTTATAGTAGTTTAGAAATGAGCCTGAGGCTGTTATACTTAAGTTTGAATAGATTTGGATCTTGTTGTCTTGTTGAAAACCGAAATGGGCATATTAGCCTTAAGATTGTAACTTCAATTGGATTTCTAATTTGGTCGTCACGTATTTGTAAAGGAAATTGTAGTTGTTGAAGATGTCTAGGGCTAGATATCATGTTAGACCTAATAACTTGGATTGAGTAGATAATTGGAAAAGATTTAGGATTGGTTATATTGTTGGCCAAGATTGGCATGGAGATTATTGGTTTATTTTGTATTATTGTGGGGCGGAATTTTACACGTATTGCTAGGCGTGTAATCCCCTTGTATTTGCTGAATTAATTGAGCCTTAAATGTGGAGTTTGGTTATTGAATTCGGCCTTGAAAAAGGTGGCATAGTAAGTAGAAACAAAGGAAGTGCCGTCCAAATTTCCGTAGAATGTAGGGACCTTGCGCTTAGTTTATTCTACGTTCGAAGCTAGAGTTTGATAGACGTTTTATGACCCTTATAGGATTGAAGTACTACGAGTAGCATGTTCTACTTAAGGGGGATAGTACTGTGGAGCATTTTGCTAACCGTCGATAATCGTCGCGAGGTATGTGATTCTTCCTATCCTTTTGAGCATGACTATTTGTGAAATATATAGCGCGGTAGACGCACGTGTGTTAAAGGAATTTAATTTCCCTTTTGTGCCTTGACTTGATATGAAGTGTAAAGGTCTTGATTGTGTGAAAAAGTAGTAAACTCCCATTCGTTAGTAATGGGTACTTGGTTGTTAAAGAATAAGCCCTCTTGGTCTCAAAAAGGGCTTATAGTTGTAATTGGTTGGTTTAAAACATAAAGTGTTATAACGGCTTTATGAGAAGTTTGTTATAACCACTTTATGTAGCTAAAAGAATGGTTTGTTGATTTCAAAAGATAAGAGACTTGACTTGTAATTGACTTAATTGGTGTTGAAAAGTGTGAAACCTCATTCGTGAGAAATGAGTACTTGGTTTTTAAAAGAATAATGTTACATGAATTTCGGAAATGGGAATAAGAATCGAACAAGCCAATGCAGCGTTAATAAAGGAAAAAGTAATGACAATTAATTATATTAAAACCAGTAGAAACCTCCATCTGCATAGAAGCTAAGATAAGACAAAATTGTATTACATTTCCTAGATCATGGCTGCTCTAATAAGAATTATTGTAATCAAGTTTTGATTTTCTTATAAATTCCAAAGTAAGGAACTCGATTTCTAAAAGAAAAGAGACTTAAGAATTTGAAGTGTTTTGGTTTAAAAGAAAGGCATGGTTTTGTCTTGACTTGTTTTAAAACATAAAGTGTTATAATAGCTTTATGGGAAGTTGGTTATAACGACTTTATGGAAAATAAAAGAATGGATTCATTATTGGATTTAAAATGGTAACTTGATTTTGGGAAAAGAGAAGTAACTTGTTTTCAAATATTGAACTCCTTGTGATGGAAAAACATAAGTGGCTTGGTTATAAAGGGAGGAGTACCTTGATCTTGAAAGGGTTAGATACTTGGGTTTTAATGGTATACTTGACGTTGTGTTAAGAAATGTGTAAAGTACCTTGAGGTGTATGTAACTTGCCTATGCTTTGTTGAGATAGCCTTGTTGTGCAAGGGTTTGATTTGTGCTACCGAGTCTCTCGATG
This sequence comes from Przewalskia tangutica, assembly GCA_029844215.1. Lineage (NCBI taxonomy): Eukaryota > Viridiplantae > Streptophyta > Magnoliopsida > Solanales > Solanaceae > Przewalskia > Przewalskia tangutica. The sequence goes on from CM056733.1 coordinate 43,431,562, forward strand.
GAGGGCCGGCTATCTTGTCATTTGTTTGGACATACTGACACGTTGGGTAGCCCACGGGTATGCTTCCATGGTGAGTATTCTCTTGTTATTTGTTTGGACATCTTGACCGCGTTGGGTAGCCCGGGTATGCTTCCATGGTGAGTATTCTCTTGTTATTTGTTTGGACATACTGACACGTTGGGTAGCGATCGGGTATGCTTCCATGGTGAGTATTCTCTTGTTATTTGTTTGGACATACTGACACGTTGGGTAGCCCACGGGTATGCTTCCATGGTGAGTATTCTCTTGTTATTTGTTTGGACATACTGACACGTTGGGTAGCCCACGGGTATGCTTCCACCGTGAGTATTATCTTGTTAGTTGTTTGGACATACCGACACGTTGGGTGGCCCACGGGTATGCTTCCACAGGGATCGTTATCTTGTTATCTCCTTTGGGTATACCGACACGTTGGATGGTCCACGGGTATGGGCTCACTAGGACGGTTCCAGGGCCATGCTTATACCGAGGTGAGATGCTGGGGCATGCGATCATTGTGCGGGTTAAATTCCCGGGTTGTATTTGAGTGATGATTTCACGGGCATGAGTCCCTATCTTGACATGACTGCTTATTTGTTGTGTACTGTAGTTTGGTTATCATACATGTCTCCTGCTTTATATAGACTATTATGATTTCATTTACAGTATTTCTCAATTTCACATACTTGGTACCTGTTGTACTGACCTCGCCGGGGCTGCGTTCATGCGCGAGTTGAGTACATAACTGGCGATCCGCATTCTTAGGATCGATGTTCAGTTCTCGGAAAACTCCATATCTCCGGAAGCTTGTCCTGTGGTACCGTTCCCTGAAGTAGTAGACTTTTGTATATTCAGGGGCATGGCGGGGCCCTGTCCCGTCATTATGGTTTCAAAATTCTTAGAGGTATGTACACTGTTGTGGGCAGGTTTGTAAGGAATGTAACTGTTCAAGTTTTCATTTATGTACAAAAAGGTAACCGTTTGGGTTAGCCTGTTTTTCTTATTTCACTGTTTTCTTTCATGAATTTTTATTTCCGCTGGTTTTTCTCTGATGTTGTATCACTAGGGTGCCCGGGGTAAGGCACGATCCACGGGCGAGGATCGGTCGTGACACCAGTAGGAGCACGATCGCGGGCCCGGGGTCAGGTCGTGACACTTATCCTTCAGTTATGACTACTTCTTACAAATCAACAACAATCCCCCCATTTTTCTTCTTTTATTTTCTAGATTGAGAAACTCCACATTTTTTTTCGAACTACATACTCCCCCAAACTTATGTTTTTCAATGTATGAGCGTGTAGTTTATTTTTAGATTATTATTCTATCAATCTTTTTCTTCTTCTATTGATAGCACCAACCTCCAATACCAATTAAAACAATTTAATCCCCACTCATATACTTCTATACTTATGGTAATTCAAGGGAATGATAGAATAGTAAAGGGTTTCAAATAGGTTAAAAATAGGTGTCAATCAACAAAGAAGGATTCATTAAGGCTCAAAAGGGGTAACTAGGGATTCATGTAATTAAGGGTAGCTTGAAAGGCTCAAACGTTCCAAAGATGGCCTAAATTATTTTCCTAAGCATGCATTATCTAGGATTTCGTCTCAAGTAGCAAGCAAGCAAGTTCTAGAATTTTACACCATATTTCCTCAAATCCAAATTCAATCATGCATAAACCGAACAATTGAGTACAAGACAGTCAACAATCATGATCAAGTTTTCATTTATATTCATAGTCGAAAGCAAACTAAAAAACTATCCAACTTCAATACGCAAATATATGCATTTCATAACTGTCATGCCTACCCAATTATATCAAATACATTCACTCAATCTCATGGGCTATTATTATTGGCTTGATTCATTTACACACAATACTCAACATAGATACTAAAACAAACAACTAAACATTAACTATTAAAAACTACTTAACACAAAACAATAACAACAACTGACACAAAATAATAAGACTTCGCCCCAAACTTATTCAACACATTGTCCCCAATGTGAAAAATAAAGTAAAGGAACGAAGATTTACCAAAAACCATCTAGCGATTCAAAAATGTTTCCCAACTCTCTGCCTTCCAGGCGTCGCGACCCTTCATCTGGGAGCCGCAAGACCGCAACGCTTCGTTGTCCGAAAAAAACTTTTGCTCACTGCCTCTTAGGTGCCGCGACCCTTCATCTGGGCGCCGCGATGCTTTACCGTTAACAAATTTAATTCCTCAATGTCTCTTAGGCGCCGCGGCCCTTCAACTAGGCGTCGTGGCGCTTCACCGTAGAAAAATATTTTTTCTTCAAAAGTCAGAATTTTGGTTCTTTTTCCCTCGGAGCTATCCCCCACTTTACATGACATCAAAAACATATACCAAGATGTACAAGACCATGAGATTGTTCAAAACAAAATAAAACAAAATGAAATAACATAATTAAAATGTTGGGTTACCTCCCAGTAGCGCTGTCTTTAATGTCATTTAACTAGACACAAATTTCTTCTTCATTTAAGGGGGTGGATTACCCCCGCAACATAGCCATTTCATGATCTTTCTTTTTTTTCTCCATTTTCTTTTTCGGAGAGGGGTTCACTTCATTGGCATCATCCAGAAGCTCAGTATCCTTACTGTCATTTTCTTCACATTGTTTTAATGTCACTTCCAGAGCATCATTACTCTTGAAGCTTTCCTCAGAAACGACTTTTTCAAATACACCAATGGAAAAACATTTGTCACTTTCTCTTGGATCGGTTGTTGCCTTGAAGACGTTGAAGATCACTTCTTCTTCCTGAACTTGGATTTTTAACTCTCCCTTCTCAACATCAATGAGTGCTCTCCCTATGGCTAAGAAAGGTCTTCCAATGATTATAGGCACATCCACATCCTCTTCCATGTCAAGGATAATAAAGTCATCTGAATAAATGAATTTGTCCACCTTCACCAACACATCTTCAATGATACCTCAGGGATGCTTGATTGAACGATCTGCTAGATGCAAGGTGATGGTTGTCAACTTTGCTTCCCCCACTACAAGTCTGCAAAACACAGAATAGGGCCTCAAGTTGATACTGGCCCCCAAATCACACAAGTCTTGCTTATATTTAACGCTTCCTATAGTGCATGGAATATTGAAGCTCCCTAGATCTCTCAACTTTTGGGGCAACTTCCTTTGCAGAATAACATTGCATTCTTCAGTTAATTCCACTATTTAATAATCTTCTAGCTTCCTCTTTTTAAAGAGGATTCTATTCATGAACTTGATATAACTTGCCATCTGTTCCAGAGCTTCAACAAAAGGGATGTTGATGTGCAGTTTCTTGAAAACCTCCAAAAACTTAGAAAATTGTTTATCAAGAGAATTATTTCTAAGCCTTTGGGGGTATGGAATTATGATGTGAGGTTCCATAATAGCTGGTGGTGGTGCTTTCTCTGTAATAGGATGGTCTTTAGTGACCCCATCTTTCTCTAATCTAGATGTCTCTACCAATTCGTCATTCTTCTTCACATGTGGTTGGGCTGCGACTGGTTTAAGTTGCTTACCGGTTATCATATATATAGCCTGACATTGCTCCACCGGAGAATTTTATGTTTTTGTGGGGCCCACAATATTTTGGCCAAATATGGATATTTTGGGAGATAAAATAATTTTGAGCGAATCGGAGAGCGACACGTGTCACCCCTCTACTTGGTCTTGCAAGACTTGACCTTGTGAGATATTTATGAGACAAATGGACAAGTGGGTCCCACTCCACTTGTCCATACACTTGTCAAGCATCCAACCTTTGAGATACATTATATATGTATACAAGTGCAAGACTTGGAGAACACTTAGCCAAATTTCATGAAACATTTTGCCTTATCCCTTTGAGAGCTCTCGGCCAAGGGCATTTTTTGGAGACCAAAATTCTTTAATCCTTGATGATAAATCCCCTAATCCAAGACTAAGCTCCCTAATGGAGTACTAAGCCAAGATAACCCCTTATACCCCAAGATCAAGTGTTTGTCGAGAAAAGAGGGTGAAACTCTAGGGGTTCCATCGACTTTTGGAAGTGAAATACAAAGTGAAGTTGTGTATAAGCACATAGGGGTCACATATATGTGATTGGAACTTGAAGAAGTGGAGAAAAACGAAAACTGCGGACCATTGTAGCCCGGACTGTTTTGGGGCGTTTTTGGGCACAAAATGAGGTAAAAGTTCTTTTTTTTTTTAAAAGTAATTGGATATTAATTATTGTTGTTATGTATGGATGAGCATGTACTAAAAATAATGAAGATTAAAACGTGTTTGGACCATTTTTGGCAAGTTGGCCGAGACTAGGCAATGTTTGTCGTCGTTGGATTCGTTGGTTATTGTCATTGTTATCGACACTTGTTTGCATGCTAAAATGAAGTAATATTGTTATTGATATGTGATATAGAATATATATAAGTGTTGAAATGGGAATTTGATTATATGGAATCATGGAAAAGGACTTTGGATTGTTGTAGTTGTTGTTGGCCGAAAACTGCCCAAAACTGTTAGACGTCGTTGTGTCGTTTTATGGACTGTTATGGGGTATTGTTATGCTAGAAAATCAGCCCATAATATGCATGTTTAAGTGTAGTAGTTGCTAATGGAAGTCCTACGGGAATATGGGTGTGGAAAGGTGTTGAAACGCCTCACATTTTACCCTCGTTATTGTTGGATTACAGACAGTTTTTATGGGCTGATTAGTGGACTGTTTTGTATAATTGTGGGGCCGAATTTTATACGTCTAGTAGGCGTGTAATCCCCTGTGGTTGTTTCTTTGGTTGTGAACTGTTTTATTTAAGCTAAGGGGCCTAATTTTGCACGTAAGGTATGCGTGTGATCCCCTTTGGTTAACTGTTGGTTGTGCCTTAAATAAGGCTTGATTGTGGTTGGATTCGGGCCTTGGAAATGGTGGAAAAGTACGTAGAAATAAAGGAAGTGCTGCCCAAATTTCCGTGGAATAAGAGGACAATTATTTGGTATAAGTCTTACACTTGATAGCTTGAAGTTGATAGAAGTGCTATTGCCATTTTAGGTTGAAGTAATACATGTAGCATATTCTACTTGGCTTGTGGAATAGCCAATAAGGTTGAAGTACATTAGGGCGTATGCTACTTGTCGTGTTGGTTAGTCGTCAACGAGGTATGTGAACTTATTCCTTCTATCGGCATGACTTATTCTTGAAGTATACTTGCCTTGTTATTTGGAGTATACGTTACTTGTTTCTTGAGGTATACTTGCCTTGATTTTAGAAGTATTCTTGACTTGATCTTTATAGAGTTCTATTGGAACCTAATCCTTAGTGATATACTTCTTGGATAGTACTTTGGATTTCCTAAACTAGAAGTTGGTCTATATACTTCTTTGATAGTACTTTGGTTTCCTAAACTAGAAGTTATTCTATATACTTCATTGATAGTACTTTGGATTTCAAAAATGGATGTTCCTTTTTATGGTTTGAAAAGAACAAGTAACTTGGTTCGAAAAGTATAGATTACTTGATTTGAGAAGTATAGATTACTTGATTTGAAAAGTACAAGCTTACTTGATTTTAAAAGATAGGAGTAACGTTATTGGAAAAGAATGAGTTACTTGATTTAAAGGAATAATTGCCTTAATGTTGAAAGTAGAAGTTACTTGATTTTAAAGCCTTGAGTGGAATTTAAAAAGGTGTAGTAACTTGATTTGAAAAGTAGATGTGCCTTCATACTACGAGTGTTAGTATCGTGGGGCTTATTGCATGAAATGATTCTTTTTATAAAGAATAGATGTACGTAGTATTTTGGGGTTCAACTCCCTAATTGCATGAAACGATTCTTTTCATGAAGAATAGATGTACAAAGTACTTTGGGTTCATTTCCCTAATGTTACTGTCATGACCCGACCCCGGGCCCGCGACTGGTGCCCTACCTGGGCACCCTTACAGGTATACATCAGAGAAAATCAGCGGAACATATATGAAACTTACAAAATAAAACAACAGAAGTAAAACAACAGGTTAGCCGATAGGGCTACCTTCCTGGACATACATAAACGAAGCAGTTGCCTCCTTTCCTTTACAAACTGACCCACAATATGTGACTACAGATCTCTAAGAGTTTTAACGTAACAACAGTGGCGGGACAGGGCCCCGCCATACCCCTGAATATACATGAATCTACAACCTCAGGGAAAACCGTACCAAGAGATAAGCCTCCGGAGCAAATGGAGCTTTTTCCCAAAAACTGAACTGAGATCCTAAGAGCAAGGATCACCAACCTGTGTACCTAAAACCTGCGGGCATGAACGCAGCCCGAAGAAGTCGATTACAACATGTACGAATATGGAACATAAATAAAGTCTGATGTGAGATCATAACTGTACAAAAGAATGACAGGGCAAGTATAAAAGAAGTACATACCAGATCCTGCCGTGTCATTACCACTTATGAACTTAATCGTACCTTATTATCTTTTCCCTTTTTCAATAAAAGTTATAGTCACTTTCTTACGTACATGTTTGGGAAAAATCGTCAAGTTCATTACCATATAACTTACTTATCTTTCATAACATAATCCGGCCCTTTATGGAGGGACGCATATACTACCCGGCCCAATCTGGGACGCGATCAAATCACACAAATATCAAAGCGTGCCCGTGGAATCCCCCATCACTGCCGACAGCTATAAGTGTAAAATATAACCATGTGACGCGCCCGTGGCATCCCACCTCACTGTCGGCGTACACATACACAATACATATATATATCTCCTGCCCGTGGAATCCCACATCACTACCGACAGCCGTAGGTGTAACATATAACCATGTGACGCGCCCGTGGCATCCCACCTCACTGTCGGCGTACATACACAAAAAATATATATATATATATATATATATATATATATATATATATATATATATATATATATATATATATATATAACGTGGCCGCATGCCCCGTGTTATACCCCGTATTTCCAGAGTATGTATGTGAGGACGTACGTATATTTGCACAAACCCTAATTAGGTTTAGGATGCAATGGTGAACTTTCGACGGAAAAGATTCCGAACCTTGTGAAGGAAATTCTACGTTTTTAATATTTTAACCGATTCTGATTTTTAGAGAGACGAAATATTTTGGACCAATAGGAGGGCGACATGTGTCACCCTTAGTTGGCATGGGTTGGACGAAAATGGGGGCCTAGTGGACAAGTCAAATGGTCAAGTCTTGCAAGATATTTTTGGGTTAGTGGGGGTAGGTATGTTGGACGGTTTTCTTGAGCAAGTGGGAGGCCACTTGGCTCATTGTTGTGGGGGACATATGTCCCAATGTTGTGGTGGACATATGTCCCAACATTGTGGTGGACACTTGGTTGGAAGACTTCATTCTTCACATGGATCCAAATCTACACCCTCCATTTGTTTTAATCTTGGCCCTTGGTGGTTCTATAAATACCCCCCCTCTTGTGCAAGACTTCTTCATCCACAAACACAATTTCCAAGTCTCAAAAACTCCCTCTCCCTTGTTGTAGTTCTCGTCCCAACTCCCTCCCCCCTTTTCCCTAGCTTCCGTCGAAGTACCCCTCCCCCCTTCCTAGTAGTTTCGTCCAAACCCACCCCCCCTTTTGGTAGAAAAATATTCTCCAAGTATTGTTACTATTCCAAAATACCTTAGCAAAATACCTTGTAGTATTCCAAAGTCACCTCTATACTAAAAGCCCAGAATTACTACCTTATATCCATTAGTCACTAAACGAAACCCTAGGGGAAATCTTCATAGTTGGTTGAAGTATTAAGTAGAAGTTGTGTAGAAACTTCTAAGGGTTTCTTGGAGCTATCGGAACGTGCAAATTAGGAGCTAAACGTTGTTCAGGATCGACATTTAAACTTGGATAATTTTGGGCTTACCGAGGTAAATATCTTGTCCTTTTATTGTAATTGGAGATTACATACTGTAGTAGTATAGAAGTGAGTATAAGATATAGATGGATATTAAAGAAGAGAATTGAACTGAAATTACATTGAAGGATACTAAAAAAAAAGAGATTTGAAATTACTTGGCAGGTGAATTTCGCCGAGGAGGTATGTGATTCTTTCTATCCTCTTGAGCATAATATTTTAAAAGAATATATATAGTACGGTAGACATACGTGTGTTAACTGATCGTGGTTTTACCTCGATGTCTTTGACTTGAGTTTTAAATAATAAGAATCTTGAAGTATTTCAAAAGAATTAAGAATCGTTTTTGAAAGAAGAGTAATACTTGGTTTTAAAAGCTTAAGAGTTATACTAGCTTTATGGGAAGTTAGGTATAACGACTTAAGAGAGATAAAAGGAACGGTTTACTTAATTGTTTATGAAAGCCTTGTATTGATTTCGGAAATGAGAATAAGTATCGAACAAACCACTGCAGCGCTAATAAATGAAAATGTATTGACTAATTAAGTATTATTAAAACCAGTAGAAACCTACATCTGCATAGAAGCTAAGATAAGACAAAATTGTATTACATTTTCTAGATCATGGCTGCTTTAATAAGATTGTTATAAACAAGAATAACTACTCACACATAAGGTATATTCTACTCAATTGTTTTAAAAAAGAGATTACATTATTTGATTAAGACTATGAACTATGAAATCTTTCGGAAGTAAAAGACTTGAGTATATTTTAATTAGGCAACTTGAACTTTTGGAAAAGAATGTTGTTACTTGATTTTAAAAAAAAGGAAAGTGTTTGTGATTTAAAAGAAAAGTATGGTATTATCGTAATCTGTCTTAACAGAGAGTTTAAATGTTATGGCCAATTTGATACCGAGTCCATGGGATGGACCGGGAATGTATACCACCACGTTTTGATACCGAGTCCATGGGATGGACCGGGAATATATTCCACCACGTTTTGATACCGAGTTCATGGGATGGACCGGGAATGTATTCCACCACGTTTTGATACCGAGTCCATGGATGGACCGAATGATACCACCACGTTTTGATACCGAGTCCATGATGGACCGAATGTATTCCACCACGTTTTGATACCGAGTCCACGGATGGACCGAATGTATTCCACCACGCTTTTGATACCGAGTCCATGGATGGACCGGAATGTATACCACCACGTTTGATACCGAGTCCATGGATGGGCCGAATGTATACCACCACGTTTGATACCGAGTCCATGGATGGACCGGAATGATACCACCACGTTTGATACCGAGTCCATGGGATGGACCGAATGTATTCCACCCGATTTGATACCGAGTCCATGAGATGGGCCAGGAATGTATTCCATACGATCAAGACCGAGTCCATAAGATGGACCGAATGTGACCATGCGATTCCACCTCGAGTCCCGTGGATGGGCCGAGACATGTTATACGATTTATACCTAGGCTGGCGGTGAGGAAGGAGTTCCACGTACGCAGGGATGACTTGAGGCGTGAGTCACGACTTGACATGATCGCTTTTATGTTGTGAATCGTAGTTTGTTATCATACATGTCTCTTGTTTTATTTTAGATCGTTATGATTTCGTTCTGATATTTCCGCCACATACTTGGTACTGTTATCGACTCCTTCGGGCCTGCGTCATTCCGCAGTAGAGGTACATCGGTTGATCCTCACTCTTAGGATCACGATTCAACAGATTAGGAAGCTCCGTTTTCTCGAGGCTTATCTTTTGTATGTTTTCCCGAGTTTGTAAGTTCTTGTACATTCGTGGTATGGCGGCCCCCTGTCGTCATAGTTGTTGTAAAAATCTTAGAGGTGCAGTAGTATTGTGGGCGGGATTTGTAAAAGGGATGTAATCGCTCAAGTGTATATATATATATGCCGATTGCATGCCTTTTCTCGATAAACTGCTTTCACTTCATTTTGTTTCATGTCTTGTTTTATATTCCACCGTTACTCGATGTATGTCTACTTGGGTGCGGGTAGGCACGATCCACGCCCGGATCGGTCGTGACAAAAGTGGTATCGAGCGATTAATCCTCGGAAAGTGTCTACGCATCGTGTCTAGCAGTAGTCTTGATTATCGGTGTGTTGTGCACCACATCTATAATCGCAGGTCGCAGGACATTTAGGATTGGTTTCCATTCTTCTCATTACGAGATCGTGCCTTAGAGCCGTGTTATAAGTTGGACCCTCCGACGTATTTCGCTTTTTACGATTATGCCTCGACGCAAGGCAACCCGGGCCCAGATGGGCAAGGCAGCCGAGGGAGCTGCTAGTAGGATACAGAGGAGTACGAGGGCGCAGGCCCGGTCATTACCTGAGATAGTGCTTCAGACGGCGAGTTTTGCGACGCCGCCAGCCCCAGCAGAGTTTAGAGCCGCAGCAGTGGCTGCTGAGACCACAGTACCTGAGCCTCCAGTCCCACAGCCTGGAGCAGAGGAGTTGGGGTACAAAGAGATGGCCCAGTTACTGGCCAGGATCGTGGCCAGACATGAGGATAGGCTGGACGCAGCAGTTCCAGTAGTACCCATGGTTCACCCGAGATCGGATAGTTTGAGGCTACGGGACTTTCTGAGTTGTAGCCCGCCAGAGTTCTACGGGTCGAGGCCTGAGGATGATCCGCAGGAGTTCATCCGAAGCGATTACGGATCGTGAGAGTGATCAAGGCTTGAAACCGAGTCGGTGGTCTTAGGTTCGCATCGGCCGCGCGTGATCTGCGATTCTACCGTTTGATTCGTGAGCTGTCCCGGGAGAGTATGCACTTCCACCGTATGGACGAGTTCTCGGGGCATTTCTTGCACATTTCTTGCCTCGCATGAGAAGGGCTCGGGCCGATGATTTTTGACGTTGAGACATACCGCGACGGTTTGGGAGTACAATGTGAGTTTGACTCATTAGATCGATGACGTCCCGCATTAGTAGCCGACATGGAGGGCGAGTGCACCGCCACGCCACCGGCTCGATGACTACTGGCGCAGGCTTTTTCGGGTGTGGCTCTTCACCGGGCATGGACATTGCCCGCACGCAGCTTATGCACTTGGATGTGAGGAGCGGAAGGGTCGACGGAATGACCGAGATCAGCAGAAAAGGGCCAGGACAGCAGGGTCCTTTGGTAACTTTCGAGGTGGACCGCCAAGAAGATGTTAGTTATGTACCTCCGCCAAGATGCAGTGGTCCTCCACGCCTTCTTGAACGTTCGATATTCGGGAGCTGGTCGAGCTCCGTGGCTTAGTTTCTGAGATATACATGGGTTCTAGCCGCAGGATTCATGTCCCCTCGGCCACGACGATGCGGCGTCATCCCGGGAATTTCGCTTTTTATCGGGTGCTTGTTTCACTGCGCCGTCGGGCCATGTGACGAGACTGGCTTATAGAGGGGTGCAGGCGAATGACGCAGCCTACCGGTCGATGGCGTGTTCATCGCTTTCTACTGCATGCCGCAGTGGCCTATGATTAGAGTGAAGCGGTAGATACAGGTATATCCTTAACCCTCTAGAGAATTTGTATGCGTGATATGATGATCTTATTATTGTGTGCTGTGTACGAATAGCATTGTGTTGTTTGTGATTAGAAAACATGGTTGGTTAAAAGGGTAAGATTAGGGACAGGGAAATTGTGAGCCTTGGAATATTATACGTGGGGACCTTAGAGGCGAGGCCATCTTGGGTAAAAGATTTATTTTATGCTTGACCTTTATCGGAGTGCATAGTATACGTGTGATATATTTGTGTGATAAGTCCCTGAGTAGTGGAAAATGAAAGAGGGTAGTTGAGCTAAGAAGACCACTAGGTTTTTCGTGACTTGATGGTGAGATTGTTCCGGATCGGGAAACAAGAGCTTGCGCGGTCGGGTTGAGGCCAGATTGCGGGTCAACCCGCAGCCCGGTTTGAAGTAAGGAAAAATTGTGGTGGTCCCGCTTTGTGATAGGGTCACGAGGGTGTTAGGACCAAGTTTAGTTAACCATCGTACGAGTTCGTGGATGCGTTCGACCAGTAGTCGGGCCGATGAGGTCAGCCCATCTTGTCTTTCGTAACTCATTTACTCGGAGAGGTTATACGAGATGTTATATATCGAAGGTTGTAAGATCGCACGGTTCCTACTTTTACTTTATGACGGTGGAGCCCGCCACGCTATTTCTTTTTTTTTATGGAGGTTTTACGAGCAAGGTTAGAAACTCAGGTGAGTCTCGATGTGCATTCACCTCGCCGGTGTTTTGGATTTTGAGGTAGCTGTAAGGATTATTGCCTCTTGTTGAGCGAGTATTATAATAGCTACCATTTCAGTATTCGGATATCGCCTTATGAAGCCTTATATGGGCGGAAGTGTAGGTTGCCGGTCGATTGGTTCGATGTTGGCAAGGTTCAGATAATTGGTCCGTACTTGATCCAGCAGGATGTGGATATGTTCGGAAAAGTATCGGAGATCCATCCAGAGTGTTCCCAGTTAATGATGACCAAGTTGGAGATAGTAACCCCGAGATTTTGGAAACTGAAGCAATAACAGGAAGGTGGTAAGTTTATGTAAAGTGCTCGAGTGCACGGCGAGGCGTCACGAGTAAGAGAATAGGAGTGACCATTACTTTCGTGATGTTATAGGTGATTCCTCGTTGGCTTGGATTGGAGTTTTGCGCATGTGTTGTATCGTGGCCATGTGTGGCAATTGCAAATTATTTAAGTTGTGCGGAACTATATCGTTACTTGTCTCGAGAAGGAACATTCGGGACGAATGTTTCTAAGGAGGGGAGAATGTTATACCCCGTATTTCCATAGTATGTATGTGAGGACGTACGTACATTTGCACAAACCCTAATTAGGTTTAGGATGAAATGGTGAACTTTCGACGGAAAAGATTCCGAACCTTGTGAAGGAAATTCTACGTTTTTAATATTTTAACCGATTACGGATTTTTCCGAGAGACGAAATATTTTGGACCAATAGGAGGCGACATGTGTCACCCTTAGTTGGCATGGGTTGGACGAAACGGGGCCTAGTGGACAAGTCAAATGGTCAAGTCTTGCAAGATATTTTTGGGTTAGTGGGGGTAGGTATGTTGGACGGTTTTCTTGAGCAAGTGGGAGGCCACTTGGCTCATTGTTGTGGGGGACATATGTCCCAATGTTGTGGTGGACATATGTCCCAACATTGTGGTGGAAACTTGGTTGGAAGACTTCATTCTTCACATGGATCCAAATCTACACCCTCCATTTGTTTTAATCTTGGTCCTTGGTGGTTCTATAAATACCCCCCCTCTTGTGCAAGACTTCTTCATCCACAAACACAATTTCCAAGTCTCAAAAACTCCCTCTCACTTGTTGTAGTTCTCGTCCCAACTCCCTCCCCCCTTTTCCCTAGCTTCCGTCGAAGTACCCCTCCCCCCTTCCTAGTAGTTTCGCCCAACCCCCTTTTGGTAGAAAAATATTCTCCAAGTATTGTTACTATTCCAAAATACCTTAGCCAAATACCTTGTAGTATTCCAAAGTCACCTCTATACTAAAAGCCCGGAATTACTACCTTATATCCATTAGTCACTAAACGAAACCCTAGGGGAAATCTTCATAGTTGGTTGAAGTATTAAGTAGAAGTTGTGTAGAAACTTCTAAGGGTTTCTTGGAGCTATCGGAGCGTGCAAATTAGGAGCTAAACGTTGTTCAGGATCGACATTTAAACTTGGATAATTTTGGGCTTACCGAGGTAAATATCTTGTCCTTCTATTGTAATTGGAGATTACATATTGTAGTAGTATAGAAGTGAGTATAAGATATAGAAGGATATTAAAGAAGAGAATTGAACTGAAATTACATTGAAGGATACTAAAAAAGAGATTTGAACTGTACTTACATAGGACTGTATTTACAGTAGACTTGAGTAGTTGACGGGTAGGGAAGTGCTGCCCAATTTTCCGTAGAATTAAGAACCTTCTGCTTAGAATATTCTACAGAGTAGTCTAGACGTTGATAGACGTATTTGACTATTATAAGTTGATACTCTGCGCGCGACATATTCGACTTGGCAGGTGGATTTCGCCGAGGAGGTATGTTATTCTTCCTATCCTCTTGAGCATAATATTTTAAAAGAATATATATAGTACGGTAGACGTACGTGTGTTAACTGAACGTGGTTTTACCTCGATGTCTTTGACTTGAGTTTTAAATAATAAGAATCTTGAAGTATTTCAAAAGAATTAAGAATCGTTTTTGAAAGAAGAGTAATACTTGGTTTTAAAAGCTTAAGAGTTATACTAGCTTTATGGGAAGTTAGGTATAACGACTTAAAAGAGATAAAAGGAACGGTTTACTTAATTGTTTATGAAAGCCTTGTATTGATTTCGGAAATGAGAATAAGTATCGAACAAACCATCGAAATACTTAATAAAGGAAAATGTATTGACTAATTAAGTATTATTAAATCCAGTAGAAACCTCATCTGCATAGAAGCTAAGATAAGACAAAATTGTATTACATTTTCTAGATCATGACTGCTTTAATAAGATTGTTATAAACAAGAATAACTACTCACACATAAGGTATATGCTACTCAATTGTTTTAAAAAAGAGATTACGTTATTTGATTAAGACTATGAACTATGAAATCTTTCGGAAGTAAAAGACTTGAGTATATTTTAATTAGGCAACTTGAACTTTTGGAAAAGAATGTTGTTACTTGATTTTAAAAAAAAGGAAAGTGTTTGTGATTTAAAAGAAAAGTATGGTATTATCGTAATCTGTCTTAACAGAGAGTTTAAATGTTATGGCCAATTTGATACCGAGTCCATGGGATGGACCGGGAATGTATACCACCACGTTTTGATACCGAGTCCATGGGATGGACCGGGAATATATTCCACCACGTTTTGATACCGAGTTCATGGGATGGACCGGGAATGTATTCCACCACGTTTTGATACCGAGTCCATGGGATGGACCGGGAATGTATACCACCACGTTTTGATACCGAGTCCATGGGATGGACCGGGAATGTATTCCACCACGTTTTGATACCGAGTCCATGGGATGGACCGAATGTATTCCACCACGCTTTGATACCGAGTCCACGGATGGACCAGAATGTATACCACCACGTTTGATACCGAGTCCATGGATGGGCCGGAATGTATACCACCAGGTTTGGATACCGCGTCCTTGGGATGGACGGGCAATGTTTCCCACCACTTTTGATACCGAGTCCATGGGATGGACCGGGAATGTATTCCACCCGATTTGATACCGAGTCCATGAGATGGACCGGGAATGTATTCCATACGATCCGGCACCGAGTCCATAAGATGGGCCGAATGTGACCATGCGATTCCACCTCGAGTCCCATGGACGGGCCGAGACATGTTATACGATTTATACCTAGATCGCGGTGAGGAAGGAGTTCCACGGCATGAGGGATGACTTGAGAGCGTGAGTCACGACTTGACATGATCGCTTTATGTTGTGAATCGTAGTTTGTTATCATACATGTCTCTGCTTTATTTTAGATTATGATTTCGTTTATAGTATTTCCGCCACATACTTGGTACTGTTATCGACCTCCTTCGGGGCTGCGTTCATGCCGCAGTAGAGGTACATCGGTTGATCCTCACTCTTAGGATCACGCCAACAGATTAGGAAGCTCCGTTTTCTCCGAGGCTTATCTTTTGTATGTTTTCCCGAGTTTGTAAGTTCTTGTACATTCGTGGTATGGCGGCCGTCCTGGTCATAGTTGTTGTAAAAATCTTAGAGGTATGTAGTACTATTGTGGGCAGGATTTGTAAAAGGGATGTAACTGTTCAAGTGTATATATATATGCCGACAGACAGCTTTTCTCAGATAAACTGTTTCTCACTTCATTTTGTTTCATGTCTTGTTTTATATTCCGCCGTTACTCGATGTATGTCTACTGGTGCGGGTAGGCACCAGCCACGCCCGGATCGGTCGTGACAAAAGTGGTATCGAGAGCGATTAATCCTCGGAAAGTGTCTACGCATCGTGTCTAGTAGTCTTGATTATCGGTGTGTTGTGCACCACATCTATAATCGATGAGTCGCAGGACATTTAGGATTGGTTTCCATTCTTCTCATTACGAGATCGTGCCTTAGAGCCGTGTGTTATAAGTTGGACCTCCGACGTATTTCGCTTTTACCGCTATGCCTCCGCAGTGCAACCCGCCTGGGATGGGCAAGACAGCCGAGGAGCTTCTAGTAGGATACAGAGGAGTACGAGGCGCAGCCCTGGCCATTACGAGATAGTGCTTCAGACGGCGAGTTTTATGCCGCCACCAAAGAGAGTTTAGAGCCGCGGCGATGGGCTGCTGAGACCACAAGACTGAGCCTCCACCCCACATCCCGGAGCAGAGGAGTTGGGGTACAAAGAGATGGCCCGCCATCGCCGTGATCGTGGCAGACATGAGGATAGGCCGGACGCAGCAGCCTTCGAGTACCCATGGTTCACCCGAGATCGGATAGTTTGAGGCTACGACTTTCTCGAGTTATAGCCCGCGAGTTCTATGGGTCGAGGCACGAGGATGATCCGCAGGAGTTCATCAAGCGATTCTGACGGATCATGAGAGTGATCAAGGCTTCTAAACCGAGTCGGTGGTCTTAGGTTCGCATCGGCCGCGTGATCCGCAGATTGGTTTGATTCGTGGGAGCTGTCCCGGGGAGAGTATGCACTTCCAGCCGTATGGGACGAGTTCTCAGGGGCATTTCTTGCACATTTCTTGCCTCCACAGATGAGAAGGGCTCGGGCCGACAGATTTTTGACGTTGAGACATACCGGGCGTACGGTTTGGGAGTACAATGTGGAGTTTGACTCATTAGATCGGTACGTCCCCGCATTAGTAGCCGACATGGAGGACAGAGTGCACCGCTACGTCACCGGGCTCGATGACTACTTGGCAGAGGCTTTTTCGGGTGTGGCTCTTCAGCCGGGCATGGACATTGCCCGCATGCAGGCTTATGCACTTGGATGTGAGGAGCGGAGGGGTCGACGGAATGACCGAGATCAGCAGAAGAGGGCCAGGACAGCAGGGTCCTTTGGTAACTTTCGAGGCGACCGCCTCAAAGATGTTAGTTATGTACCTCCGCCCGATGCAGTGGTCCTCCGCGCCTTCGTAACGCTCGATATTCGAGCCGGGTCGAGCTCCGTGGCTTCCGTTTCTGATATACGGGTTCTAGCCGCAGGATTCATGTCCCCTCAGCCACACGATGGGCAGCGTCATCCCGGGAATTTCGCTTTTTATCGGGTGCTTGTTTCACTGCGCCGTCGAGGCCATGTGACGAGAGATCGTGCTTATAGGAGGGGTACAGCAGAATGACGCAGCCACGGTCGATGTGTTCATCGCCTTCATACGGTATGCGCCTGGCAGTGCCTATGATTAGAGTGAAGCAGTAGACAGTATATCCTTAACCTCTAGAGAATTTGTATGCGTGATATGATGATCTTATTATTGTGTCAGGTACGAATAATAGCATTGTGTTGTTTGTGATTAGAAAACATGGTTGGTTAAAAGGGTAAGATTAGGGACAGGGAAATTGTGAGCCTTGGAATATTATACGTGGGGACCTTAGAGGCGAGGCCATCTTGGGTAAAAGATTTATTTTATGCTTGACCTTTATCGGAGTGCATAGTATACGTGTGATATATTTGTGTGATAAGTCCCTGAGTAGTGGAAAATGAAAGAGGGTAGTTGAGCTAAGAAGACCACTAGGTTTTTCGTGACTTGATGGTGAGATTGTTCCGGATCGGGAAACAAGAGCTTGGCGCGAAAAGGGTCGGGTTGAGGCCAGATTGCGGGTCAACCCGCAGCCCGGTTTGAAGTAAGGAAAAATTGTGGTGGTCCCGCTTTGTGATAGGGTCACGAGGGTGTTAGGACCAAGTTTAGTTAACCATCGTACGAGTTCGTGGATGCGTTCGACCGATGGTCGCCGATGAGGTCAGCCCATCTTGTCTTTCAATGTAATCATTTACTCGCAGAGGTTATACGAGATGTTATATATCGAAGGTTGTAAGATCGCACGGTTCCTACTTTTACTTTATGTCAGGCAGTGGAGCACAGTTTACGGCTATTTCTTTTTTTATGGAGGTTTTACGAGCAAGGTTAGAAACTCAGTGAGTCTCGATGTGCATTCACCCTCGGGCCGGTGTTTTTGGATTTTCAGAGGTAGCTGTAAGGATTATTGCCTCTTGTTGAGCGAGTATTATAATAGCTACCATTTCAGTATTCGGATATCGCCTTATGAAGCCTTATATGGGCGGAAGTGTAGGTTGCCGGTCGATTGGTTCGATGTTGGCAAGGTTCAGATAATTGGTCCGTACTTGATCCAGCAGGATGTGGATATGTTCGGAAAAGTATCGGAGATCCATCCAGAGTGTTCCCAGTTAATGATGACCAAGTTGGAGATAGTAACCCCGAGATTTTGGAAACTGAAGCAATAACAGGAAGGTGGTAAGTTTATGTAGAAAGTGCTCGAGTGTACGGCGAGCGCATTTACGAGTAAGAGAATAGAGTGACCATTACTTTCGTGATGTTATAGGTGATTCCTCGTTGGCTTGGATTGAGTTTTGCGCATGTGTTGTATCGTGGCCATGTGGCAATTGCAAATTATTTAAGTTGTGCGGAACTATATCGTTACTTGTCTCGAGAAGGAACATTCGGGACGAATGTTTCTAAGGAGGGGAGAATGTTATACCCCGTATTTCCATAGTATGTATGTGAGGACGTACGTACATTTGCACAAACCCTAATTAGGTTTAGGATGAAATGGTGAACTTTCGACGGAAAAGATTCCGAACCTTGTGAAGGAAATTCTACGTTTTTAATATTTTAACCGATTACGGATTTTTCCGAGAGACGAAATATTTTGGACCAATAGGAGGGCGACATGTGTCACCCTTAGTTGGCATGGGTTGGACGAAAATGGGGGCCTAGTGGACAAGTCAAATGGTCAAGTCTTGCAAGATATTTTTGGGTTAGTGGGGGTAGGTATGTTGGACGGTTTTCTTGAGCAAGTGGGAGGCCACTTGGCTCATTGTTGTGGGGACATATGTCCCAATGTCAGTGGACATATGTCCCAACATTGTGGTGGACACTTGGTTGGAAGACTTCATTCTTCACATGGATCCAAATCTACACCCTCCATTTGTTTTAATCTTGGTCCTTGGTGGTTCTATAAATACCCTCTCAGTGCAAGACTTCTTCATCCACAAACACAATTTCCAAGTCTCAAAACTCCTCTCACTATTGTAGTTCTCGTCCCAACTCCCTCCCCTTTCCCTAGCTTCCGTCAAGTACCTCCCCTTCCTAGTAGTTTCGCCCAACCCCTTTGGTAGAAAAATATTCTCCAAGTATTGTTACTATTCCAAAATACCTTAGCCAAATACCTTGTAGTATTCCAAAGTCACCTCTATACTAAAAGCTAATTACTACCTTATATCCATTAGTCACTAAACGAAACCCTAGGGGAAATCTTCATAGTTGGTTGAAGTATTAAGTAGAAGTTGTGTAGAAACTTCTAAGGGTTTCTTGGAGCTATCGGAGCGTGCAAATTAGGAGCTAAACGTTGTTCAGGATCGACATTTAAACTTGGATAATTTTGGGCTTACCGAGGTAAATATCTTGTCCTTCTATTGTAATTGGAGATTTCATACTGTAGTAGTATAGAAGTGAGTATAAGATATAGAAGGATATTAAAGAAGAGAATTGAACTGAAATTACATTGAAGGATACTAAAAAAGAGATTTGAACTGTACTTACATGTGATTGTATTCTGAGACTTGAGTAGTTGACTGCAGGGAAGTCTCGCCAATTTTCCGTAGAATTAAGAACCTTCGCTTAGAATATTCTACAGAGTAGTCTAGACGTTGATAGACGATTTGACTATTATAAGTTGATACTCTGCGCGACATATTCGACTTGGCAGGTGGATTTCGCCGAGGAGGTATGTTATTCTTCCTATCCTCTTGAGCATAATATTTTAAAAGAATATATATAGTACGGTAGACGTACGTGTGTTAACTGAACGTGGTTTTACCTCGATGTCTTTGACTTGAGTTTTAAATAATAAGAATCTTGAAGTATTTCAAAAGAATTAAGAATCATTTTGAAAGAAGAGTAATACTTGGTTTTAAAAGCTTAAGAGTTATACTAGCTTTATGGGAAGTTAGGTATAACGACTTAAAAGAGATAAAAGGAACAGTTTACTTAATTGATTATGAACGCCTTGTATTGATTTCGGAGATGAGAATAAGTATCGAACAAACCACTGCAGCGCTAATAAAGGGAAATGTATTGACTAATTAAGTATTATTAAAACCAAGAGAAACCTCATCCGCATAGAAGCTAAGATAAGACAAAATTGTATTACATTTTCTAGATCATCGCTTTAATAAGATTGTTATAAACAAGAATAACTACTCACACATAAGGTATATGCTACTCAATTGTTTTAAAAAAGAGATTACGTTATTTGATTAAGACTATGAACTATGAAATCTTTCGGAAGTAAAAGACTTGAGTATATTTTAATTAGGCAACTTGAACTTTTGGAAAAGAATGTTGTTACTTGATTTTAAAAAAAGGAAAGTGTTTGTGATTTAAAAGAAAAGTATGGTATTATCTTAATCTGTCTTAAAAGAGAGTTTAAATGTTATGGCCAATTTGATACCGAGTCCATGGGATGGACCGGGAATGTATACCACCACGTTTTGATACCGAGTCCATGGGATGGACCGGGAATGTAGACCACCACGTTTGGATCCCGAGTCCATGGGATGGACCGAATGTATTCCACCACTTTTTGATACCGAGTCCATGGGATGGACCGGGAATGTATACCACCACGTTTTGATACCGATTCCATGGGATGGACCGGGAATGTATTCCACCACGTTTTGATACCGAGTCCATGGGATGGACCGGGAATGTATTCCACCACGTTTTGATACCGAGTCCATGGGATGGACCGGGAATTTATACCACCACGTTTTGATACCGAGTCCATGGGATGGACCGGGAATGTATACCACCACGTTTTGATACCGAGTCCATGGGATGGACCGGGAATGTATACCACCACGTTTGATACCGAGTCCATGGGATGGACCGGGAATGTATTCCACCCGATTTGATACCGAGTCCATGAGATGGACCGGGAATGTATTCCATACGATCCGGCACCGAGTCCATAAGATGGACCGGGAATGTGACCATGCGATTCCACCTCGAGTCCCATGGGATGGGCCGAGACATGTTATACGATTTATACCTAGACTGCCGGCAGTGAGGAAGGAGTTCCACGGGCATGAGGGATGACTTGAGGGCGTGAGTCCCTGACTTGACATGACTGCTTTTATGTTGTGAACTGTAGTTTGTTATCATACATGTCTCCTGTTTTATTTTAGACTGTTATGATTTCGTTTATAGTATTTCCGCCACATACTTGGTAATCCAGATCGACTTCGGGCTGCGTTCATGCCGCAGTAGAGGTACATCGCTGATCCTCACTCTTAGGATCACGATCAACAGATTAGGAAGCTCCGTTTTCTCCGGAGGCTTATCTTTTGGTATGTTTTCCCCGAGTTTGTAAGTTCTTGTACATTCAGGGGTATGGCGGGGCCCTGTCCCGTCATAGTTGTTGTAAAAATCTTAGAGGTATGTAGTACTATTGTGGGCAGGATTTGTAAAAGGGATGTAACTGTTCAAGTGTATATATATATGCCGACAGACAGCTTTTCTCAGATAAACTGTTTCTCACTTCATTTTGTTTCATGTCTTGTTTTATATTCCGCTGGTTACTCTGATGTATGTCTACTTGGGTGCCCGGGTAGGGCACCAGTCACGGGCCCGGGATCGGGTTGTGACACCCCGGAATCCCTCATCGTATAATCATGGACATAACGTGCCCTCGACATCCCTCATCGTAGGTGCAGGTCTTCATGGGGAGCTAGCCCATGGAGTAATAATATAACATGCCCCCAGAATCCTCATCGTGGGTACATGTCTTCATGGGGATCTAGCCCATGGAGTAATAGTCGTACATAGCATGGTCGCATGCCCTAATCCTCATCGTATAAGCATGACCATGGGTAATAAAACAACCGAATCTAACCCGCCTCCGGTCACATGCCCTAATCCCACATCGTATAAGCATGTCCAAGGATCAATCATAATGGAAGCATACCCGGAATCCTACATCACCGCTTCAGACGCCCATGTAAACTTACAACAAGACAGCCGGCCCTCCAACTGAGAGTCACGACAACGTAAACATATAATACTTGCACTCAAAGCTATCACAAGCAAACATAGGCAAGTTCATTTAACCTTTAGACTTCCATTTTTATAAACTCATGGCACTTCCATTTCACACATAAAAAAATCCGGGAATTTAACCCCAAGTACTACGCACCTCTACTCGTTTAGAAAGACTCTTTTTCAAATAAAACTTCCAAGATACTAACAACCGTAGTATCAAGTCATATCTACTTTCAAGACAAGTCACAATACCTTTTTAGAAATACAGTTAGGTTTCTAAATCAAGTGACTCCTTTTCTTATAAAACCTTAGGCAATTGATGCCTTAAAATCAAATTGCCTTTTCATTAAAACATGTCATTTATCTTTCCATAAAGCAAATATAACCAGCTCCCCATAAAGTCGTTATATTCACTTTATACCTTAGCCAAATACAATTTCCTATCCAAGGGACTTATACATTTAAAACGGAACAAGTATCACATACTTTAAAACTCTTCAAGTCCCTTAACTTTTAAGAAAACAAGTTTCTTAACTTTATAAATCAAGTCTTTCCAAATCGAGTATTCTATACTTTTAAATCAATTCATTTCTTCCTTTAAGAATCAAGTCTCCTAACTTGAAAAATAAAGTCTCTTAACTTTTAAGAATTTGAGATCCATAGCCTTAAAACTTCATACGTAAATTTTTATAAGTTAAGTAACATATACTTTGGTGCGTTGTGAATACGTTATACTTATTTATAACGATCTTATTCAAGTAGCCATGATCTAGAAAATGTAATACAATTTTGTCTTATCTTAGCTTCTATGCAGATGGAGAATTCTACTCATTTTAACATAATTGATTGTCATTACATTTTCCTTTATTAACGCTGCAATGGCTTGCTCGATACTTATTCTCATTCGTGCCATAAATTAGCCAAGTCAACTTGGCTCCAAAGTACCTCCTAACGACTCTTACCACATCCCCCATAAGACTTAGTAAGGACTTAGGATAACCTTGACATAAACTTTACATAGAGTAAGTCACACACATACCTCTTAACTTCTAAGAGTAGAAGGAAACATGAAATAATACCACATGTATATTCCATACATAGAATCATGCCAAAGGAAGGAAGAGGTTCACATACCTCGCGACGATTATCGACAAGTAGCAAAATGCTCCAAAGTACTTCAACCTTGATAGCTATTCCATCCTTCAAGTAGGATACGCTATACTTAGTACTTCAACCTATAATGGTCACAATACGTCCATTAACCTCTTACTTCAAACGTAGAATATTCTAAGTGCTAAGTCACTAAATTCTACGGAAAATCAGACAGCACCTCCTTTGTTTCTACTTACTTTGCCACCTTTTTCAAGGCCGAATTCAATAACCAAACACGCCACATTTAAGGCCCAATCAATGCAATTAATCAATAGGGGATTACACGCCTACTAGACGTGTAAAATTCCGCCCCACAAACGATATCAAACTAATACAACCAACAAGTCCAATTCGGCCACATAGAGTATAATAACACCAATTCTTATCCAATTTCTATTTCAATCCAAGTTGTTAGCATAACATGATATCAAGTCGCAATCGATTATAACCACTATAATCTTCAAGTAATTAACATGCGACAATTCTAATAAACGACCAAATTGTAATCCAACTTCACAAGGCTTAAATGACATTTCGGATTTAAGACTACAATCAATCCATAATACTTATCAAACTTCAACATATAAACCTCATGCTAGCAACATGTAAAGCTAACAACAAACAATATATATATATAATCTTGTAACACTTTTAAGAGACAAGATTATACCTCAACGAATCTTAATCCAACTCCAAATCCGAATTCGCTCCTTAGCAACTTAGAGCCCCTCCTTGACACTCCAATCCACTACTTGAGACCCTTAGAACAACACCAACAATTTCTTTCAATCTTCCAACCAAAACCTAGAGAAGCAACTAGGTTTTCACCTTGCGACTAATACGAAAACTATCTTTTTCCGAGATTTTTCTATTGAGATACCCTTACAAAACCCTCATGAACCTTGGTTTAAAGTGTGGAGCTTAATGGACAACAAACAAATTTTTTTCTTTATTCTTGTTGATGAACCCGAGAGCACATTTGTTTGTTCATCCAATTTTCTTGAAATTTTGGCTAAGTGTGGAACTTGTCTCACTACTAGTAGTATTATATAGTAACATGGAGGGTCAAGATGTAACCAAATGGGTGGCTTGGATGAGTTTCTACTAAATATCAAGTCTTGTGGTCCCATTGACCAAGTCAATTATCTCAAGCTCTACAAGTTGCAAGACTTGTCTTCCTAACAAGGGTCAAATGACCCTTGTGCCCATGTAATTCGTCCAAGACATCTATAAGGGGGGTGACACGTGTCGCCCTCCCATTCGTCACAATATTACGTTTTTCCGAAAATTCCATAATTCCGATAAATTTTACAAGTCTCTAATCTTAACATTAGAAATTCTCACGTACGTTCTTTAAAACATGTCCTGTAAATACGGGGTGTAACAGTTACATGACATGATAATGCCTTGGTTGTATTAAAAGGAAAGATGTGGTAGTGCTTTAGTTTTCTAAAATGAAGGTTGTTATAACGACTTTATGGGAAGTTTGTTATAACTGTTTTATGGAAAGTCAAGAAGATGTTTTAAAGTAATATGTGATGTCTAGTGCCTTCATTTGCCAAACCATGTCTTAGAAAGATACTTGATATGATAAGTGTCTTGATTTTCTAAATGATGGTTTCAAAATGATACATGTATTGGATACTACTTCCTAGTGATACATGTAGTACTTGGGCATTTCTAAAAGGGAAATTTAGTTTATAAAGTGAATGTACGGCGGACGTACATTGTTGTAATGAACTTTAATCCTTAGTGATGCAAGGTGTGATAGTGCCTTGGTGTTTATAAAATGGAAGACTTGATATTGTCTTGGTTTATCTAAAATGAAAGTTCATTTGAAAGATAATGTTGTTGAGAGTCAAAAGGTGATTTAAATTGCACGAGGTTTCCATGATAGTTATATGTATAATTATTGGGACGGGTTGCACGATCCGCAACACTTGTATACATATATTGGGACGGGTTGCACGATCCGCAACACTTATATATTTATTGGGACGGGTTGCACGATCCGTAACACTTTTATATATATATTGGGACGGGTTGCACGATCCGCAACACTAGTATATCTGGGGACGAGTTGCACGATCCGCAACACTGATATATATATACATTTGATGAGTAAATGGGCCGGCGTCCCATGATGTTGAACATGACTCTCGGTTAAAAGAAAAGAATGGTACATTTGGTTTATTTAAAAAGGAAGGCATGGTATTGTCTTGGGTTATTTAAAAAGGAAGGCATGGTATAGTCTTGGTTATTTCTAAAAAGGAAGGCATGGTATAGTCTTGGTTATTTCTAAAAAGGAAGGCATGGTATTGTCTTGGTATTTCTAGCAAGGCAGGAATGGTATTGCCTTGGGTTTTCTAAAAAAAAAAAAGTACATTCTATTTGTTCTAATGAGAGTTAAAAACTGTTTTAACTTGTATATGTTTACTCATATAGCTATTCATGCATGGGTACTGTCCGTGAACTTGTATTCACGATGCGGGTTAGATTTCCCATGAGATGTGTATAGAGTATAAGATTTCATGACTAGATATACATGGTTTTAAAATAACTCTCTTTTGAAAAAGGCACAGTTGGCTCTTATTGTATTTGACACGGTAAGATCTGGTATTTGGTTTTCATACTTGCCCCTGTCACTCTTTTGTACAGTTATGACCTGATTTATCAGATTTTGTCTACATACTTGGTACTGTTGTGATCGATTTCTTCTGGCCGTGGTTCATGCCCGCAGGTCTAGGTACTCAATTGTGGATCCGCGAGCTTAGGATCCTTGTTCAGCAAATTGGGATAGCTCCAATGTTCCGGAGCTTGTCATTATGGCTAGGTATATTCAGGGGTATGGCGTGGCCTTATCCCGTCATAGTTTACTGTCCAAAATCTTAGAGGTCTGTATTCATATGTGGGCTGGACTGACGTGAGCTGTATTTACATTATTGTACAGGTGTAGTCCCATTCAGGCATTATATATTATGACAGCCTTATCGGCCTTGCCTTTGTAAAAAAAAAAAAAGAAAAAAAAGAGCGTTATTTATCTTCCGCGGTTTACTTGTGTTGTATGAAGAGAAGGGTGCCCAGGTACAGCACCAGTCGCGGGCCCAGGGTTCGGGGCGTGACAATTGCTATGGATATTCCTATGTAGTCTGTTGTTTAACATATTCTCTAGCTGACCCACTTGTGTCTCCAAGTTTCGGATAGAGGATCTTGTCTCTGTCATGAACTGAGTTTGGGAATTGGTGAGGGTCAGCAAAGTCATTCTCAATTCATCAGGCTTCTCTTGTGGGGCTGGTGGCCTGAAATGCTAAGAAGGTGAAACTTGGTTCATAGGCTGTTGTGGACTACTCTGCTGGTACTGTCCTTGGAACTGTTGCTGCTAGCCTTGGTCGTTTCTCCATCAAAAGTTAGGGTGATTTCTCCACCCAAGATTATAAGTGATGGAGAATGGATTATTGTAAGGCCTTTGAAAATTTCCAACTGTCTGAACATGTGCTTGCTCCATAGGTATATTGTTGGGATCCACTGTTGTGCAATGATTAAAAGTATGTGGTCCCCCACAAATTTCACATCGAACCTGCGTTTGAACAACATTTGCAGTAATAGTACTTTGCTGCAATTGCTTTGTCAAATAAGAAACCTGAGCAGTCAACGCAGTGATAACATCTAACTCATGAACTCCATCCATCTTTCTGCTATTGGTCGATCTTTTATCGGACCACTGATGATTATTCATTGCCATATCAACCGATGTAGGCATACCCGATGAAAATAATGTCTCGTTGTTCCTTCTGGGTGGATACTGTTTAAGATATGGACTGGACTCTGGATTTATTTTTTTACCAGACCTTAGGTGCATACGCCAAACATGATCCTGACCTGGAGAATCAAACTTCGCTATGGAGTCACCAAGGGTCCCACAGGATGTGCCAAATTTGTTTCCTTCCGAAATGTCTGTCGTCTATCGGCTGACGAAATCGGATGACAAATTGATTCCTTAACTAAGAGATTTCGGTTGGAAGTGGAACTCTAACTTCCAGCAATGGGTTCCCCAACTACTCTAAAAAGCGTTAGGATGGTGATTAAATAAACTAAGTGGTAAGAAACATAAATACAACTAGAGTGCAATAAAGACGATAAAGACAAAATGAAGATATGTAAAATAAGTTTTTTTATTGATTGGTTGTCTCTATTTTGTACAAATGATTCTATATTTATAGTACAACAAAAATAAAACGTGATCCCCCTATGTTAGCCACTAAATCCACTAGCTAACTATGAGGAGGTGGTGCCGAAATTTACTCTTTGTTTTCTTCTTGCACAATTAATGGCACTTCCTTCTAGCTATTGCTAGTTACTCGACAAAGCTACCGTAATAGCCGATGAAGATTTTCTAGCTTAGGGATAGGATTAATATATTCGACTACAATTTAGTTCGATTATCAACTTAGAATCATGATTCCTGCTCATTTTGAGGTTTCCACATTCGACTGTCACTTAATTCAGCTAACCACTTAAAAGTATTTTTTGAGTGTTAACAACAAAATATATAGGTGTTTACAATTATAAATCTAATTATATAAGGATCTATACTTTACCTAATTACACTAGAATAATAATTACAGAATATATGGAGAATATTTATTTATTCTCTATCACACCCTCTCAGTTGAAGCGAGAGGAGGTCGGGCGCTCAGACTGGATCTGAAGTCGTGGAACAGCTTCCGAGGAAGACCCTTAGTAAATATATATGCATACTGATAGAAAGAAGGAACACGTAACACCCGAACATAGCCCATGGAAACCTTCTCACTAATAAAATGAATATACATCTCAATATGTTTGGTTCGCTGATGCTGAACTGGGTTATGATATAAGTAAACAACAGATATGTTATCACAGTAGACAAGAGATGCCTTACGTACGTGATAATAAAGCTCTTGAAGAAGGTTTTAGCAGATCTCAATAACAACGTTCGCAATGCCTCTATATTCTACTTCAGCACTCGAACGAGAAAATGTCGATTTCCATTTGGAAGACAACGAGATGAGATTATCACCCAAAAATACACAGTAGTCGGAAGTAGATCAACGTGTGCCCAGACAACTACCCCAATTGGCGTTTTTATACGATATCAGCCTGGTCAGTACAGATGGATAAAAATGTAATTCGTAGTCAAGAGTACCCTTAATATACCAAATAATACGTTTAAGAGAGGTAAAGTGAGGCTGTTACATCCCGTAATTTCCTAGAGAATGAGATGAGAACGTACGTGAGAAAATAAGATTGAAATTTTGGAACGAATGAAGAATCACTTTTTCCTTAAGAGAAATTTCGGAACCTCGTGAAGGAAAAATGTTTATTATTTGGAATTTGATTCTCAAATTTGGTATTTGAGATTTATAGAATATATTGGAGTTTTGGATTTTCAAGTCTCGGATTTGGTCATGTGGGGCCCACCGGAAAAATTTACGACTTTGTGGGGCCCAAAGGGTTTCGAAATATTCCGACCAAATGTGGATATTTTGGGGGATGAAATTTTTTAGACGAATTGGAGGGTGACACGTCTCACCCCCACTTGTCTTGGTCTTGTAAGACTTGGACTTTTAGATATTTTGTGGACAAGTGGACATGGGTCACACACACACTTGTCTCTACTCTTGTCCCTACACTTATATTGATCTCACTACTTGGGCTACATTATATATACACATAGAGGGTGCAAGACTCATCTTACACTTAGAATTATTTTCACCACACAAAATATATCTCTCTCTTTCTAAGGTGCTCTCGTCCTAGGCCCATTTGTGAAGAACAAATTCTTAAATCTTCCAAGTTTAATTCCCTAACACAAGCTTAAGGCCCCTAACCAAGTTTTAGCCAAGATTAAACACCCCTAACCCTTAGAAACTCCTTTGGCCGAAAATAGGGGTATTGAAACCCTAAGGTGTTCTTCAACTTTTGGTGTTGGAACTTGAAGAGGAGTTGGTTATAAGCTTCTAAGGATTACATGTTGTGGAGTGGAACTTGAAGAATATGAGCTAAGATATGCTAAGGATCGACTTTTAACTTGGATTAATTTAGGCATATTGAGGTAAGGATCATTGTCTTCTTAATGTAAATGGGTATTACATGTTGTAGTAATTAATGGATGAACTTATGAATAAAAAGAATGAAGATTAAAAAGTGTTAAGGGCTAATTGGAAGTTGAGGTCGAGACATGACAATTTTTGGCCATTGGAATTGTTGATCATTATTATTGGTATTATCACTTGTTACATGTTATATAATAAATGAAATATGGTTGTTGAGAGTTAATATAACATGTTGGAAAGGAGAATAAGAAGTACATGTCACAATCTTGGCATGTTAGCCGATTGTGGACAGTTTTGGTATTGTCGGATTCGTTGGTTATTGTTGTTGTTAAAACATTACCTATTACATGTTGACATGACGGAAATATTGTTGTTAACAAGTTAATATAACTTATATAAAGTATTGGAATATAAGTTAGATTATAAGAAGTTATGGAAACGATTTTGGTTATAGTAGTTGGCCGAAGATACTATAAAACTGTGGACTAATGGACTGTATTAGTGGACTACTGGACTGTATTAGTGGATGGTACTAATGGACTGTTTTGTATAGATTGTGGGGCAGAATTTTACACGTCAAGTTAGGTGTGTAATCCCCTTTGGTTGCTGATTTGTTGTACCTTAAATGGGGCTTGTTTAGTTGTTGAATTCGGGCCTTGGAAAAGGTGGAAAAGTACGTAGAAACGGGGGAAGTGCTGCCCAAATTTGCATAGAATAAGAGACCCTTTACTTAATATTACTCTACCTTAGAAAGCTTAGAATTGATAGAAGTATTATTGTCATTATAGGTTGACATTCTACGAGTGGCGTATTAGCGTATGGAATAGTGTAAAAGGTATGTGGATGTCTTCCTATCTTTCTTGAGCATGAACCTTATAAAATGTTTGTACGGTGGACATACATATTTTAAATGAGAATTCATTGTAGTATATAAAGGAAGTGACTTGATTTGAAAAGTAGAAGTACTTTGACACTACGAGTGTTAGTATCTTGATAATTATAAAAATGAAGGCATGGTATTTCCTTGGTGTTTGTAAAAACGAAGGCATGATATTGCCTTGGTGTTTATAAAAAGGAAGGCATGGCATTGCCTTGGTGTTTCTAAAATAATAGTTCATTTTATTTGTTCTAATGAGAGTCAAAGATCATTTTAACTTGCATATGTTATCTCATATAGCCATTCGTGCGAGTGTTATATTTTCACATCTCCGCGTCCCTCACTAGAGGGCCGACAACATTTTATATATATTTCATGGAGTAGCTCCCATGACTTGAGATAGTACACACTCACTGCGGGTCTAAAGGACTCATGCGGGTTCAAATCCCAGGACACATTCCATGGATTAGCTCTCCATGATGCGGGTATCGTGTACAGATTTCCTATGCGGGTGAAATAGTCTCATGCGGGTTCGAGTCCCATGCGAGTGAAATAGTCCCATGAGTAGGATTGCATAATGATGCTGAGGGCGAATGACCCTGATTGTGACATGGCTTTCATATTTTGAAATGGTAATAATTTCATATTTGAAAGGGGCACGGTTGATTTCATACTTTGAAATGATAACTTGAAATGATACAGTTGGTCTTACTTTTTAAAAAGATATATTTTAAAAGGTACAATTGACTCTCATCACTCTTATAAGGCACATTTATACAGTTATTTTGGTTATCATACATGTCTCCTGCTTTATTTTAGACTGTTATGATTTCATTACTGTACTTTCAGTTTTACATACTTGGTACATCTTTTTACTGACCCCCTTTCCTCGGGGGGCTGCGTTTCATGCCGCAGGTATAGATACACAGTTTGGAGATCCTCGCTCTTAGGATCTCTGTTCAGTTTTTTAGGAAGCTCCATTACTTCGGAGGCTTATATTTTGGTACGAATCCCTGTTGTTGTAGATTTATGTACTTTCAGGGGTATGGCGGGGCCCTGTCCCGTCATAGTTGTTATGTCAAAACTCTTAGAGGTCTGTAGTCATGTACGTGGGTTGGACTTGTAAACGATGTAGCTATTTTGATTATGTATATATACAGAAAGGTGGCCTTATCGGCTGGCCTGTTTCTTACTTCACGTTGATGCATGTCTATGCATTTTATTTAGCTTCCGTTGGTTATCTATGATGTATACCTATAAGAGTGTCCAGGTAGGGCACCAGTCGCGGGCCTGGGGTCGGGTCGTGACAAAAGTGGTATCAGAGCAGTTAGTCCTCGGAAATTCTACAGACCGTGTCTAGTAGAGTCTTGGTTATCGGTGTGTTGTGCACTACACCTATAAACAGGAGGCTACAGGATATTTAGGATTGGTTTCCATTCTTCTCATTCTAAGATCGTACTGTAAAGCTGTGTTATTAGGTTGATCCCTCTCTGACGTATTCTTGTGCATCAGTTATGCCTCCATGGAAAGTGACAACGGCCCAGAAGGGCAAGTCAGCAGCAGGAGCTGCCAGTCGGATGCAGAGAGTTACAAGGGCATAAGCCCAGTCTATGCCGGAGGTGGTGTATCAGTCGGCTAGTTCTATTACGCCGCCATCACCAGAGGAGCTTAGAGCAGCTGCAGCTCCAGAGGCTTCGGTACTTGAGCCTCCAGTTCCTCAGCCAAGGGCAGAGGATAGGGACTTCAGAGATACAGTCCAACTACTGGCCAGGATAGTAGCAGGACAGACTTATAGACATGAGCCGTTAGTTAACCCAGAGCAGACAACTTGAGGGTTCGGGACTTTTTGAGTCTGCCGGAGTTTTATGGGTCGAGACCTGAGGATGATCCTCAGGAGTTCATTCGCCAGATTCAACGGACGATGAGGGTGATCAAGGCTTCAGAGACCAAGTCGATCGTATTGGCTTCTTACCGATTGCGCTATGTAGCAGTTAACTGGTTTGGTCGTGGGAGATTTCCAGGGGTGAGGGTGCTCCTCCAGCTATGTGGGACGAGTTCACGGAGGCCTTTCTTGATCACTTCTTGCCTTCTGAGATGAAGAGAGCCTGGGTTGACAGGTTCCTGACGCTGAGGCAGAGTGGGAGGACGATCAGAGAGTATAGCCTAGAGTTTGACTCATTGGCTCGGTATGCGCCCACTATAGTAGCGGACATGGCAGATAGAGTGCACCGCTACGTGATTGGGCTAGATCATTATCTGATTGATGGGTGCATGGCTGTAGCTCTTCAGCCGGGCATATACATTGCCCGCATTCAGGAGTATGCACAAGGGGTCGAGGAGCGACATATGGGTCAACGACTTGATAGAGATCAGCCCAAGAGGGCTAAGACGGCTGGGTTTTTGAGTGGGTTCCGCGACTGGCAGCCTCGACAGCAGGTGGGTCATGCATCTCAACCAGCGCAGAGTACTCCTCCACAGTCTACAGGAAGGAGGTTTGGCCGTCCGGGGTATTCAGGGATCGGTCAGAGTTCGAGGGCTTCGGGTTCTCAGGGGAACAGGGGTCCTAGCCAGGGAAAACCACCTTTGCCTCTGTACGCTCGATGCGGTAGGTCCCATTTTGGAGATTGTTATTCTGCTCCGGGAGCCTGTTATTCTTGCGGCCGTCCGGTCCATTTGAAGAGGGAGTGTCCGTATAGAGGAGGCACGTGTAGTATGGCTCCGCATACAGGGTCAGTTGATGGATCGACATCTTCTGTAGCTATACGCCCCAGAGGGCAGGGTGTTCACGGGCCAGCAGACCATGGTAGAGGTCGTGGCAGAGGTCCTAGTTCAGCGGTCATTCGAGCCGCATTTATGCCTTGGCCAGTCGGCGTGATCAGGAGGCTTCGCCAGATGTCATCACAGGTATATTATTGATTTCATGCTGTGACGTTTATGCTTTGATAGATCTGGGTTCTACTTTCTCCTATATATCTCCTCTTATTGCTGGTAGAATAGGAATAGAACCAAAGTCTATAGAGCCTTTCGAGGTAGCTACACCAGTAGGTGATTGGGTGGTAGCTGAGCAGGTATATAAGAATTGCCCGGTGATTATATACAGTCGTCAGACCCTAGAAGACTTGATAGAGTTGGATATGACAGATTTTGATGTCATTATGGGTATGGACTGGTTTGCTTTTTATTATGCCAATATTGACTGTAGAGAGTGATTGGTTCGATTCCAGTTTCTCAGTGAGCTGATTATTGAGTGGAAAAGGAATACTGCGTCGCCGAGGGGTAGGTTTATTTCTTACCTCAAGGCTAGGAAGATGGTTCAGAAGGGGTATATCTATTATCTTATTCGGGTGTTCGACACAGAGGCTGAGGTACCAGCTCTTCAGTCGGTTTCAGTTGTTAGTGAATTCCCGGATGTATTCCCTGATGATCTCCCAGGTATTCCTCCAGAGCGGGAGATAGAGTTCTGTATTGATGTTCTGCCAGATACTCGACCGATATTTATTCCTCCATACAGAATGGCACCTGCTGAGTTGAAGGAGTTGAAGGACCAGCTGAGAGATTTGCTGGAGAAAGGCTTTATTAAGCCTAGTACTTCTCCTTGGGGAGCGCCGATATTGCTTGTAAAGAAGAAGGATGGGACACTGCGTATGTGTATTGACTACAGGCAGTTGAACAAGGTAACCATCAAGAATAGGTATCCGCTCCCCAGAAATGATGATTTGTTTGATCAGTTGCAGGGGGCTAGGTGTTTTTCAAAGATTGACCTGCGATCCGGTTATCATCAGGTACGAGTTAGAGAGGCAGATATCCCGAAGACTGCATTTAGGACCCGGAATCCCTCATCGGTATGGACAGGTCTTCATGGGGAGCTAGCCCATGGAATAATATCAATGGTCACATGCCCCCGGAATCCCTCATCGGTGTATACATGCCCATGTGACAATAATAATATACCAGGAGTTTAACCCGCTGCATGGACGCATGCCCCCGGAATCCCTCATCGGTGTAGACATGTCCATGGGATAATATCAATGGAAGCATACCCGTGGAATCCTCCACATCGCCAGACATCCAATGAAACGTACGGGCATCTAACCCGCATCCTGGTCGCATGCCCCGGCATCCCTCATCGGTATACGCATGGCCAAGATCAAACAAAATGGAAACATACCCGTTGAATCCTCCATCACTGCCGGTACGTCCAACAGATTCACAACAAGTCAGCCGGCCCTCCAACCGAGAGACGCGGTAACATAGTAATACCACCAAGGCTATCACGACTAGCATAGGCAAATCTAACATACTCTTAGACTTCCATTTTATGACAACAAATCCGGGTTTTAACCCCAAAGTACTACATACATTAATCCTTTCAAAAAGATCTCTTTTTACGTAAAAACAACTCGATACTATTATCCGTAGTACCAAACACGTTCATGTTTAAATCAAGTACTTTACACTTTTTTAAACCAAATGGCTTACACTTTTAAAACAACGTCAAGTATACATTTAAAACCCAGGTAACCAACTCTTTTAAGATCAAGGTACTCCTACCTTTTAAAACCAAGCCACTTATATTTTTCTCATCAAGAAAAGTTCGATATTTGAAAATAAGTTACTTATACTTTTAAACTCAAGTTACTTCTCTTTTCCCAAAATCAAGTTACCATTTTAAATCCAATAATAAAACCATTCTTTTGTTTCCATAAAGTCGTTATAACTAACTTCCCATAAAGCTATTATAACACTTTATGTTTTAAACCAATTTAAGACAAAACCATGCCTTTCTTTTAAACCAAAACACTTCAAATTCTTAAGTCTCTTTTCTTTTAGAAATCAAGTTCCTTACTTTGGAATTTTAAGAAAATCAAAACTTGATTATAATAATTCTTATTAGAGCAGCCATGATCTAGGAAATGTAATACAATTTTGTCTTATCTTAGCTTCTATGCAGATGGAGGTTTCTACTGGTTTTAATATAATTAATTATCATTACATTTTCCTTTATTAACGCTGCAGTGGTTTGTTCGATACTTATTCTCATTTCCGAAATCAATATAACATTATTATTCGAAACCAAGTGCTCATTACTCACGAATGAGGTTTCACAACTTTCCACACAATTCAAGTTCTTCACATATCATATCAAGTCAAATATAAGTCAAGTCTCTTATCTTTTAAAAACTCAACCAAAATTCGTTTAGCACACGTACGTCTACCGTACTACATAGTTCACAACATCATGCTAGAAAAGATAGGAAGAGGTTCACATACCTCGCGACGATTATCGACAAAAAGCAAAAAGCTCCAAAGTACTTTTGTCACGACCCGACCAAGCCGCGATCGTGCCCTACCCGGCACCTGCTCGTATACATCAGAGAATAGCGATGGAACATACACAACATAAACACAGTGTAAACAATATAACAACACAGCTAGCCGAGCAAGGCCGCTTCCATAATATAAACAAAGTCAAAGTACAACTTACAACTCGCTTCTTACCAACCACATATGTGAATACGCACTTAGAATAACAATCGTATGGACAGGTTCGCCATACCCCTGAATGTACATAATCTACAACATCAGGGAAAGACTGTACCAAAAGAAAGACAAGCCTCCGGAGAATGGAGCTTCCGACGTCTGATAAGTGATCCTAAGAGTGTGGATCCGCAACTCGCTACTCTTTCTGCGCATGATTTAACGCATTTCGAGAAGGGGTCAACACAATATGTACTAAGTATGTAAAACTGGAAAGTACTGTAATTACAACATAAGTTTAAAAGAAAGCCGGAGACATGTATGATAACAAAATTACAGTACACAGTGCCTTACTAACAATGAGAGTAAAAATAGGTGTATACTTACAACGAAAAATAGGATTGGAATCCTACTCCTGGGACTAT
This sequence comes from Przewalskia tangutica, assembly GCA_029844215.1. Lineage (NCBI taxonomy): Eukaryota > Viridiplantae > Streptophyta > Magnoliopsida > Solanales > Solanaceae > Przewalskia > Przewalskia tangutica. The sequence goes on from CM056733.1 coordinate 43,467,785, forward strand.
TTCACCCGCATAGGTCGGTGGACTGCGTGAGGTATTCTCGCACGGGACTATTTCACCCGCATAAGCCCTTACTGCACTGCGTGAGGTATTCCTCGCATAGGCTGGACCCGCCCGCATGGGACTATTTCACCCGCATAAGCCCTTACGGACTCGCATGAGGTATTCCTCACATCGTGGTTAGCAAATCCACGGAAATATACAATGCCACAATCCCGGGGAATGACCCCGCAACGAATAATATATCACTAGCCCAAATCCGGCTATCACACATAACATAAGCTCTATATCTTATCATACAATATATAAGCAAGTTAAGAAATCCCCTAACTTCTTACTATTCTTGTTCATATACACTCTCATTTTAGTTTACCTAAGGCGAAGATCATGTCTTTATAAAAATCCGGGAATTTAACCCAAAGTACTACGTACTTCTATTCTTTTAAAATGACTCATTTCATTATAACACTTCCAAGATACTAATAACCGTAGTATCAAGTTACAATTTCTTTTCAAGACAAGTCACAATACTTTTAGAAATAAAAATTAGGCTTCTAAATCAAGTGACTCATGTCTTATAAAACCTTAGGCAATTGATGCCTTAAAATCGAATTGCCTTCCATTAAATCACGTCATTTATCTTTCCATAAAGTCAATATAACCAACTCCCCATAAAGTCGTTATATTCACTTTATACCTTAGTCAAGTACAATTTCCTATCCAAGGGACTTATACGTTTTTAAAACGACACAAGTATCACATACTTTAAAATTCTTCAAGTCCCTTATCTTTAACAAGACTTAAGACATCTTTAATATTCTCAAAGAAGTGAGTTAATCTCCTAACTCACCCGACTTGGCATTTCATAAAACAAGTAAAGAATGTCAAAGTTCAGACGCTCACCGCACTATATACGTGAAACTAGTCATGCTCAAAGGATAGGAAAAGTTCTACATACCTTGTCGGGTCAAACCACTTGCCAAGTACAAAGTCCCGCCCGTAGTATATCAACCTATAATATTCACAATACGTCTATTAACGCCTTACTTCAAATGTAGAATATTATAAGCGTAAAGTCTCCATTTTCTACGGAAAATCTGACAAAGACCTCCTTTGTTTTTACTCACTTTGCCACCTTTTCAAGGCGAAATACAATAACCAAACAGCCCCAATTGGCTCACAACAATATAGAAGGTAGTTCAATACAAATGAATAACCAAACAGCCCCAATTGGCTCACAACAATATAGAAGGTAGTTCAATACAAATGAATAACCAACTAATACAAACTACAGTCCAAATTCGGCCACCTTGAGTTCAACAAAACCAATTCTTATCCAATTTCCATTTCAATCCATATTGGTAGCATAACAAGATATCAAGTCGCATTTGATTATAATAACCATAATCTTTAAGTAAGTAACATGCGACGATTTCTAAAAATGACCAATTAGTAATCCAATTTCCAAGTGGCTTGTTTAACATTTCGGATTTAGCTACAAGAAATCCATAATACTTATAACTTCAACCTATCAACTTCATGCTAGCAACAAGTAAAGCTAACAACAACAATATAAATATGTAATCTTGTAACACCTTTAAAAGACAAGATTATACCTTAACGATTCTTAATCCAACTCCAATCCAAAGTCGCTCCTTAGTAGTTTAGAGCCTCTCCAAGACACTTCAATCCGCTTGTTGAGACCCTTAGAACAACACCAACAATTATCCTTCAAATCTCCAAACAAAACCTAGAAAGACCATTAGGTTTTCGCTTTGACTAACCCAAAACTACCTTTTCCAAGATTTTTCTATTGAGATATGCTTACACTACCCTCAAGAACCTTGGTTTAAAGTGTGGAATCAAATGGACAAGAAACGAAAAATTTTCCTTCTCTTTTCTTAGTGAACCCGAGACCTCTCCAATGAGTTCTTCAATTTTTGTGTAAAATTTTCTAAGTGTTAAGCTCTCTCTCTACTAGTAGTAATATATAGTACCTTGGAGGGTTATGATAAAAACACATGGGTGGTTTAGATGAAGTCTACTAAAATATCAAGACCAATGTGGGACCTTTGACTTTAGTCAATGTTCTCATGCTACAAGTAGCAAGACTTAGCCATAGAAGACTTATGGTCAATGACCATATTGGCCATGCCATTTCGTCCAAGGCATTGCTAAGGGGGGGTGACACGTGTCGCCCTCCCATTCGTCACAACACTTACGTTTTCCCGACAATTTCATAATTCTGATAAATTTACAAGTCTCAAATCTTAACACTTGTGAGTTCTTACTTGTGTTCTTAAAACATGTCCTGTAATTACGGGGTGTAACATTCTTCCCCCCTTAGAAACATTCGTCCCCGAATGTTCTTTCGGAGTCACACTTACAATTAGCGACATAGTTTCCTTTCACAGCCCCGACATACCAAAAATGTCACTCATGGCCACAAAAAAGCATTTAAGCAAAAGAAACACTTCAATTAAAACCTGACAAGTAAGGGAAAATGAATTACCTGAAGGTATAGGAAATAAGTGAGGATACCTCCTCAACATGTCCTCCTCCGCTTCCCAAGTCATCTCCTCCCGGTTATCATTTCTCCACAGGACTTTGACGGAAGCTACATCCTTGGTCCGCAGTCGCCTGACCTGGCGATCGAGTATCGCTATGGGACTCTCCTCATACGATAACCCCTCTGTCACCTGGACCTCACTAGTAGGAAAAACTCTCGCTGGATCTCCGATACACTTTCGCAACATAAAAACATGGAAGACCGGATGTACCGCCTCTAACTCTGATGGCAGATCCAACTCGTAGGCAACCTTGCCCACTCTACGAACAATCTGGTAGGGCCCAATGTACCTTGGGCTGAAGTTCTTCTTACCGAATCTCATCACACCTTCATGGGTGACACCTTCAAGAAGACCCAATCGCCTCACCGAAACTCCAAATGCCGACGCCGATTATCCGCATATGACTTCGCCGACTCGAAGCCGCACGCTCTCTCCGATAAGCTTCACCTTATCCACACCGCTGTACCAAGTCCGCCAACTAATCGCACTCGCCACGCCGAACGAACCGATCGGCGACTGCATTTCCGCCATATAAAGCCTCGTATGGCGCCATCTCAGATATCGGAATGGTAGCCGTTGTTATAAGCAAACTCCGAGGGTAAATTATCCTCCCGGCTACTACTAAAATCAATCACGCAGCTCGCAGATATCCTCGTGTTCGGATAGTGCGCCGCCCGCCGCCGTCACCGAGGATGAAATGCCTTGTCCGAGACTCACTGTGTCTAGACCCTTCGGAAAGATCTCCGGTTAGATGTAACCGGCTCCTATCGATATAATCGACACCGACACCGTGGCGCCTCACTATCTCTGATGTACAATCCGCATAGTCCTCACCAAAACGCTGCCCCGATCGAAGGAAATGGGCTGATTTCGTCACCACAACAATAACCCAAATGGAGTCGCATTTCTCTCGAGTACGAGGTAACCTGTAACAAAGTCCATGTTGACGCTCCCACGCCCAAGTCGGAATCTCGATCGCACACCCATCGGGCCTCGTGCTCGACCTTAACTCGCCGCAATTAGGACATCAGGCAACAAAACTCGCCACGCCCTCTTCGTGCCATCCCACCAATACAAACATTCGAGGTCATGGTACATCTTGGTCGACCGGATGAATAGAATATCGAAGCGCCGCAGGCTCTCAGAATCTGGCCGACAAGTCTCGATACATCGGGAACACACAATCGGCGCTCAAATCTCATGTCACGACCCGTTCCGGGGCCCGTGACTGGTGCCTTACCCGGGCACCCAAGTAGTCATACATCAGAGAAAATCAGCGGAAAATAAAACAACCACAATAGGAAACAGTATAAATAAGACACAGTTTCTGGGAAAAAGTTGCCTTTCGGCATATATGTATATAAGTACCCCAAAATGAACAGTTACATCCCAACCTTATAACAGGTCTACAGACCTCTAAGAGTTTAAAACAACAATGGCGGGACAGGGCCCCGCCATACCCCTGAATATAAATATCTACTGACGAGGACCATACCAAAATGCTAAGCTTCCGAGAAACGAGCTTTCCTAACGTCAAACGATGATCCTAAGAACGGGATCAGCGGTAGAGTACCTTTACTGCGGCATGAACGCAGCCCAAGGAGGTCGATAACAGTACCAAGTATGTGAAACGAAAATATCGTAAATGAAATCATAGTAGTCTATATAAAGGGGAGACATGTATGATAACCAAAACTACGATCACAATAAATAAACAAGATGTCAAGTCGTGACTCACGCCTCAAAGTCATCATAAAACCGTATGGGTAAGTACGAGGCATAGCCGACTACTAAAAACCCCAAGACAACAAGGACGTAAATCAGATCATGAGATCTGTCTGCACCGGCCACATGATCAAAGCCGCCACTCGCGCGCAGATCTAATGCGCGCGTCTAGCCTCGAACTTTCCGTAGCCCGCACGGGCCACCCAATGGCCCGCATGAGGTATTCCCGCATCGAGGTAGCTACTCCCGGCAGCCGCCCCGACTCGTCGTCCGCATGGCCACAAAGACCGCGTGACCACAAGGCCGATACTAACTCGAACTCCGTAGCTCGCGATAGGCCATACAGCACTGCATAAGGTATTCTCGAATCATAGGTCACTAGACCCTTTGAGTCTACCCCAGACGGAGGGCTTAACCCCTAATCATGAGTGATATAATATCAACATGACAGTTTTATCGTTAAACAACATAAGCACAATAAGGGAAAACCCCTCTACACAAACATCACAAGATACCAACTCACGTAGCATCCTAACATGTTTACTTATCAAGTCAACAAGAAGTATTACAAGACTATCACAAATCAATACAATCAAGTTATTCACACAAGGTACTTTCTACATTATGCTAACAAGTTCGGGTTTTTAGCCCCCAAAGTACTTTATGTATTACTCTTTTAAAAGATCCGTTTCTTTCACAAAAGTCACACAATACCCGTAGTATAAAAGATAAAGTTATTATCTTTTGAAGTAGATCAAAACATTTCTCATTTGTAAAATCAAGTAACAACATTCTTTTCCCAACGCTTAAGTTTGCCTAATTTCAATTACTCAAGTTTCTCATTTTCGAAAGGTTTCGTAGTTCATAGCTTTAATCCTTTAAAACAATTTGAGAAACATATACCCTAAGTGTGAGTAGGTTATTATTATTCGTAACAATCTTATTACAGCAGCCATGACCTAGTAAATGTAATATCATTTTGTCTCATCTTAGCTCCTATGCAGATGGAAGTTTCTACTGGTTTTAATAATACTTTATTAGTCACAATATTTCCCTTTATTAGCTCACGTGGTTTGTTCGACATTTATTCTGATCGGTAAAACATCATTCCTTTTGAAAACCAAAAATACTATTTACTCACGAATGAGGTTTCACACTTTTTAACAAAATTCATATTAGTATAATAAGTCAAGTCTCTTATTTCCTTAAATCAATAAATCGTTCTTTTATCACTCTTGCCGTTATACCTAACTTCCCATAAAGCTAGTATAACTCTTAAGCTTTTAAAACCAAGTGTTACCCTTCTTTCAAAAAAAGGTTTCTTAATTCTTTTGAACTTCTTGATTCTTTTATTCAGCTTAAGCCGTAAGACATTGCCGTAAGTATTATTCAGCTTAAGTCCAAGACATTGCCGTAATTATTATTCAGCTTAAGTCCAAGACATTGCCGTAATTATTATTCGCTTAACACACGACGTCTACCGTACTATATACATATTCTTTAAAATATCATGCTCAAGAGGATAGGAAGAATCACATACCTTCGCGAAATCCACCGCCAAGTCAATATGTCGCACAGAGAATCGACTATAATACCAAATACGCCTATCAACGCCCGCATCAGATCGAACAAAGCTCGAAGCAGAGGGTTCGTTATTCTATGGACATTTGGGCAGCACTTCCTACCCGTGAGCTACTCAAGTTCATCGTGAAAACGATCTATGTAAGCAGTTCTATTATTCATCTTTTAAACCCTTCATCGTGATAACATTCAATTCTATTCTTTAATATCCTTCTAAGTATTTAATACTTACTCCTATACTTCAACAAAGATATATATTCTAATTACAAAAGGAGGATAAGGTTATTTACCTCGTAAGCCCAATAATATCCTAGATAAAAGTCGCGCTGAGCAAGGTTTAGCTCCTAAGTTGTGCGCTCAGAGTCTAAGAAAACCTTAGAAGTTCTTCACAACTTCTACTAAGGACTAAGGATTTGGGCTAGGGTAATTTGGGCATTATAACAATACTAGAAGGCAACTTTTCTACCAAGGAGGGGGTAGTGTTTCGCCAGGCTAGCTTTAGGGGGTTGCTCTGCCAGTGGCTTCTAAAAGGGGAGGGGTGTGTTTGGACGAAACAACAAGAGGAGAGGGAGGATTTGAGACTTAGATAGATTGCTCAATTTAGGATGAAATAACTCTTCAACAAGTGGTATTTATAGGTCAAGACATGGCCAACCAATGGCCAAGATTATGCCAAGTGCAAGGCAAGTGTAGGGTGAGGATTTAGGCAAGTGTCCTTGGCCAACTTGCACACAAAAATATCCTACCAACTCCAAGACAAAACAAGCCAACCCAATCTACTTATCGCGTGACATTCACTCAATGAGAGGGTGACAAGTGTCGCCTCTCGTTGGTCCAACGTGTTTCGTCTCTCGGAAAAATCCGCAAAAATTAGAAATGACATAGCCGGAATTTATCCTACGCGAAGTGTAAACGCGTTTAAAAACGACTCTAAACGGCCATTGTGTACAAAGTGGAATTCGGCCCAAGCCAACTAGGGGGGGGGGGTGACACGTGTCGCCCTCCTACTCGTCCAAAATATTTCATCTTCCGAAAATATCCACAATGGCCAAAATCTCGAAAACAAAGTGGGCCCCACAAAACCGTAAATTTTCACCCGTGGGCCCCACGTGACCATTTCCGAAAAAATAAAATTCCATAATTCTCTAATATTCCAAGAAGTACGAATACCAAATCTGGGAATCCAATTCCCATTAACGAACCTTTTTCCTTCACAAAAACCGGAAACTTTTCCGTGGAAAAATCACCTCTTTCTTCCATTCCAATTTCAATGTCGTATTCTCGTACGTACGTCCTCGCATACATACCCTGGAACTACGGGGTATAACATTCTCCCCTCCTTAGAAACATTCGTCCCGAATGTTCCTTCTAAGTCTCCAAAAACGAACAGGCGCCAGTATAGTCCTTACTGCTATACTTACGGAAACATCCATGCCACACCTGGCCACAACACAACTAGCGCACATACTTATCTCCAAGTCCACGAGGAAATCACCTCTATCACGAAAGCTCCTACTAGAGGTCTAAAAAGATACTCCCTTCGCACCTACTCTTTACAAACGAAATGATCACACCTATGCCTGTAATACATGCCCGCTTCTTTTCATACCACTTTTGTCACTTTGCCTTACTCGTCGTACCCTTCCCGTACACTCGAACTCTTCCTTATCACTTACCATGCTTCTGGTACTGCTTCCCACTGACTCTGAGCTGCCAATAACCTCTTCTGGATAAGCTCCACCCTATCCATGCCCTGCTGAACAAGTACGAACCAACTGTCTGCACCTTGCTTACATCGAATCAATCGATCGGCAATCTTACACTAGTGCTTATAAAAAGGCTCCAAACGGTGACACCCGAATACTGAAATGGTAGCTATAATATATACTCAACAAGAGGCGAAGAGTCCTTACAGCTACTCCCGAAATCCAACCACTTGCAGGGTGAATGCGACGAGATTCACTGAGTTCCTAACCTTGCACGATAACTCTTCCGAGAAAAAGCGATCGTAACTTGGACTCCGCAGCCATAAGGTGAAGGTAGGCACCACGTGCAGCCTTACAACCTTCTTGAAATAATCATCTCAACTTACTACCGAGTACGGTTTGACTAAAAGATAAGACAGTGACCTCATCGGCCCGACTCATCGATCGAACGCATCCACGAACTCGCATAATGGTTAACTAAACTCGGGCCTAACACCCTCGTGAACCTAACACAAAGCGGGACCACCACAATCGACCCCATCACCAAACAGGCGTGGGTGACCGTAACATGGCCTCGGCACCCGACCAGAACGCGCAAAACACTAGCTCCACTTTTGTCATTTTAACGCGAGTCCCGTTCCGAAAACCCAACAGTTTCTAATGTACCGGATGCTTCCCCACACGACCGGCCACGCGTGACGGACACTTGCCCACTACCGGGTCCTGCTCGAGCTCAGCTCTTATACGCCATTTCCGGACGAAGAACTCACTAATCACAATCGCTACTAAAACCCGCTGGCCTTCTAAGCTCAACTACCCTCTTTCATTTCACAACACTCAGGATTCATCCCATAAAAATATCTCACGTAAACTATGCACCTCGATAAAGGGTCAAACACGAAATAATTCTTTTACCAAAGATGGCCTCGCCTCTAAGGTCTCTACGTATAATATTCTAAGGCTCCCACTTTCTCTATCCCCCAATCTTACCCGGTTAACTAAAATAATTCTAATCATACTAACACCATGCTAACTGAAAACAATACTTAAAATATTCGCATCTTACTACACATATAAATCTCTAAAGGGTTAAGGATATACCTGTATTTACGCGGCACTTCCCCTAGGTCGTTCTAATCAAACCCGCCCTGTTGGGCGCATAGCTGGGGAAGGTGATGAACTATCCACTGATCCCAAAGGCTGAGTCCCTACATCCCCGCCAACTCTGGTTGGACAATTTCTCGCAAAATGGCCCTGCTGGCCGCAAACATAACAAGCTGACGCGGAAGCACGACACTCCCCACGATGACATCGACCACAACGGCAGCCAGAGGTGGGGTGGCCTCTCAGCTAACACCCCCTCCTCTCCGAACCACTGCATCCACAACTGGTCTAGTAGGCTGAGTCCTCCTACTTGCATCCTTCCTCATAGAACATTCCCTCGCCATATGGCCCTGACGGCCGCAAGAAAAACAAGCACCAGTAAAAAGACGGCACTTCCCGGGATGACGCTTGCCACACTGTGAACACTGAGGAAAATCAACCCCGTGGAGGGCACTCTGTCTTGGCGGGCGCATGTCTGTCTGCTCTTGGCGGTTCGCCTCGAGAGTTACCAAATGATCCTGCCAATCGGGCCCTCTTCTGCTGATCTCGATTACTCTGTCGATCTCTACATCTCTCGGCCAGCACGCATGATCTGAGCATGGCTCGGCTCGTTCTGATCAAGAGCTACTTCCTCACAACCCTTCTTTAGATAAGCATCAATATCCTTGGTATCTGGTACATAAAATACTCCTGCCGCCAAATACCTTGCTAGCAACAGGCGTCTCCTTCAATCCATATTTTCGCTCCAGTCGTGGGCGAAGGTCGGATGTCATGGCGCGATGAGGCTGCTGCGCATTGTGCTAAACTCTTCTTCTGGCGGCGTCTCAAAACTCCGCGTGAAGCATCACGGGTGATGATTGGGCTGTGCCGCTAACTCTCTCGAACTCCACTCGCAGCCGCCTTGCGCTTCTGGGCGAGTTACTGGCGCGGAGGCATCGGTAAAGGAAAGGAATACGTTAGAGGTCCAACTTTATAACACGACTCTAAAGCACGATCTCGAGTGAGAAGAATGGAAACCAATCCTAAATATCCTATAGCCTCACGATTATTGGTGTGGTGCACAACACACCGATAATCAAGACTCATCGATACGGTGCGTAGACACTTTCAGGATAACACGGCTCGATACCACTTTTGTCACGACCCGTTCGGGGCGTGGTGCCTTACGGGCACCCAAGTAGTCATACATCGAGAAAATCAGCGGAAAATAAAACAACCACATAGGAAACGGTATAAATAAGACACGGTTTAAGGAAAAAGTTGCCTTTCGGCATATATGTATATAAGTACCCCAAAATGAACGATTTACATCCCAACCTTATAACAGTCTACAGACCTCTAAGAGTTTAAAACAACAATGGCGGGACAGGGCCGCCATACCCTGAATACAAATATCTACTGACGAGGACCATACCAAAATGCTAAGCTTAGGAGAAGCGGAGCTTTCCAACGCAAAGCGGTGATCCTAAGAACGGGGATCAACGGTAGGAGTACCTTTACTGCGGCATGAGCGGCCCAAGGAGGTCGATCAGTACCAAGTATGTGGCGAAAATCGTAAATGAAATCATAGTAGTCTATATAAAGCAGGAGACATGTATGATAACCAAAACTACAGTTCACAATAAATAAACAGTATGTCAAGTCAGGGACTCACGCCCTCAAAGTCATCATAAAACCGTATGGGGTAAGTACGAGGGCATAGCCGACTACTAAAAACCCCAAGATAACAAGGGCGTAAAGCGTATCATGAGATCTGTCTAGGCCGTCACATGATCAAAGGCGGCCACTCGCGCGATATCTAATGCGCGTCTAGCCCTCGAACTTTCAGTAGCTCGCACGGGCCACTCGATGGCCCGCATGAGGTATTCCCGCATCGGTAGCTACTCCCAGCGTCTGGACTCGTCGTCGCGTAGCGCGAACCGCGTGACCACAAGGGCGCGTACTAACTGGAACTCCCGTAGCTCGCATAGGCCATCTGGACTGCATAAGGTATTCTCGAATCATAGGTCACTAGACCACTGAGTCTACCCGCGTCGGAGGCGCTTAACCGGAATCATGAGTGATATAATATCAACATGACAGTTTTATCGTTAAACAACCTAAGCACAATAAGGGAAAACCCCTCTACACAAACATCATAAGATACCAACTCACGTAGCATCCTAACATGTTTACTTATCAAGTCAACAAGAAGTATTACAAGACTATCACAAATCAATACAATCAAGTTATTCACACAAGGTACTTTCTACATTATGCTAACAAGTTCGGGTTTTTAGCCCCCAAAGTACTTTATGTATTACTCTTTTAAAAGATCCGTTTCTTTCACAAAAGTCACACAATACCCGTAGTATAAAAGATAAAGTTATTATCTTTTGAAGTAGATCAAAACATTTCTCATTTGTAAAATCAAGTAACAACATTCTTTTCCCAACGCTTAAGTTTGCCTAATTTCAATTACTCAAGTTTCGTTTTCGAAAGGTTTCGTAGTTCATAGCTTTAATCCTTTAAAACAATTTGAGAAACATATACCCTAAGTGTGAGTAGGTTATTATTATTCGTAACAATCTTATTACAGCAGCCATGACCTAGTAAATGTAATATCATTTTGTCTCATCTTAGCTCCTATGCAGATGGAAGTTTCTACTGGTTTTAATAATACTTTATTAGTCACAATATTTCCCTTTATTAGCGCTGCTGTGGTTTGTTCGACATTTATTCTGATCGGTAAAACATCATTCCTTTTGAAAACCAAAAATACTATTTACTCACGAATGAGGTTTCACACTTTTTAACAAAATTCATATTAGTATAATAAGTCAAGTCTCTTATTTCCTTAAATCAATAAATCGTTCTTTTTATCACTCTTAAGCCGTTATACCTAACTTCCCATAAAGCTAGTATAACTCTTAAGCTTTTAAAACCAAGTGTTACTCTTCTTTCAAAAAAAAAGGTTTCTTAATTCTTTTGAACTTCTTCAGATTCTTTTTATTCAGGCTTAAGTCAGAAGACATTGCCGTAAGTATTATTCAGGCTTAAGTCCGAAGACATTGCCGTAATTATTATTCAGGCTTAAGTCCGAAGACATTGCCGTAATTATTATTCAGTTAACACACGTACGTCTACCGTACTATATACATATTCTTTAAAATATCATGCTCAAGAGGATAGGAAGAATCACATACCTTCTTGGCGAAATCCACCTGCCAAGTTGAATATGTCGCGCGCAGAGAATCGACCTATAACAGTCAAATACGTCTATCAACGTCCGCATCTTGGACAAAGCTCTAGCGGAGGGTTCGTTATTCTATGGAAATTTGGGCGACTTCCCTACCGGTGAGCTACTCAAGTCTCATTGTGAAAACGATCGCATGTAATCTGATTCTATTATTCATCTTTTAAACCCTTCTTTGTGATATGATTCAATTCTATTCTTTAATATCCTTCTAAGTATTTAATACTTACTCCTATACTTCAACAGTATATATATTCTAATTACAAAAGGAGGATAATGTTATTTACCTCGGTAAGCCCAATAATATCCTAGATAAAAGTCGCGCCTGAGCAAGGTTTAGCTCCTAAGTTGTGCGCTCCGGTAGCTCCAAGAAAACCTTAGAAGTTCTTCACAACTTCTACTAAGGACTAAGGGATTTGGGCTAGGGTAATTTGGGCATTATAACAATACTAGAAGGCAACTTTTCTACCAAGGGAGGGGGGGGGTAGTGTTTCGGCTAGGCTAGCTTTAGGGGTTGCTCTCGGCTAGGGCTTCTCAAAAGGGGAGGGGTGTGTTTGGACGAAAACAACAAGAGGGAGAGGGAGGGATTTGAGACTTAGATAGATTGCTCAATTTAGGATGAAATAACTCTTCAACAAGGGGGGTATTTATAGGTCAAGACATGTGACCAATGGCCAAGATTATGCCAAGTCTGAGGCAAGTGTAGGGTGAGGATGTCACGGCCAAATGGGCCGTGGATCGTGCCTTACCCCGGGCACCCTAGTGACACAACATCAGAGTAATCAGCGGAACATAAAACAACAACATGAGATAACAGAAATATAAAACAATAATCTGTGAAAACTTGCCTTTCGGCATATATATAACCATCAACTCTTTTACAAATGAACAGCTTAATCCTTTTTACCAACCCTGCCAACAAGATTACTGAGACCTCTAGAATGATACGACCATAATGGCGGGACGGGGCCCGCCAAACCCCGAATGTAAACACTTACTACGGCAGGACTATACCACGATAAGCCTCGAGAAGCGGAGCTTCCCAAGCTGGCGTGACCACGAGCTAGGACGGCGGCGATGTACCTCAACTGCGGCATGAACGCGGCCCGAAGGAGGTCGATAACAGTGGTGCAGTATGTGAAACTAAAAATAAATATCAGAAATGAAATCATAGTAGTCTATACAAAGCGGGAGACATGTATGATAACCAACTACGATTCACCATAAATAAGCGATCATGTCAAGTCGTGGACTCACACCTCAAGTCATCACTCAATTTAACAATGGGTCTCACGCGCACAAGCTAAATCGTGAACGTGGAATAGCTTACTATCTGCCGGCAGTTTCTGATATACAAGCACGAAGGAATACTTATGAAGACCAGGTCCCACCTGTGTCCTAATAAAACGCATGCAGGTAAATGCGAAGGCATAGCCGACTACTAACACCCACATGCAACAAGGTCATAAATCGTATCATAAGATCTGTCTAGGCCGTCACATGATCAAAGGCGGCCACTTGCGCGCAGTATCTAATGTGCGCGTCTAGTCTCGAACTTCCAGACTCGCGTAGGCCAATCTCATCGGCCGCATGAGGTATTCCCGCGCGTCGGTAGCTACTCCCGGCGTCGTCCCGGACTTTCGAGTCCGCGTAGCGCAAGGACCGCGTGCCCATAAAGGACGACACTAACACGGAACTCGTAGCTCGCATAGGCCCCAGGACCCGCATGAGGTATTCTCGAATCATGGTCCTGCATCGCTGAGTCTACCCGCGACGGAGGACTTAACCGGAATCATCTCAAGAGATGAATGCCACAATACTATCATAACGATCGATAGTTAATAAGCACAATCAAGGAAACCCGCACACAAACATCACAAGATACTAACACACGTAGCATCCTAACACGTTTACTTATCAAAGCAACAAGAAAGTATTACAAGGCTATCACAAACCAATACAATCAAGTTATTCACACAAGGTACTTTCTACTAACAAGTTCGTGTATCTATCCCCAAAGTACTTCACACATTAAAATCTTAAAAAAGATCTGTTTCTTTCACATAAGTCACACAATACGTAGTAGTATAAAATAGAGTGGTATCCTTTTAAGAAAACCAAAACTCTTACCTTTGTAAAATCAAGTAACAACATTATTTTCCAAACGTCCAAGTTTGCCTAATTTCAAATGTTCACGTTTCTTATTTTAGAAAGGTTTCGTAGTTCATAGTCTTATTCATTTAAGAATATAATTCTCTTTTAAACAATCTGAGAAACATAAGACTTATATGTGAGTAGGATATTCTTGTTTATAACAATCTTATTACAGCAGCCATGATCTAGGAAATATCATTTTGTCTCATCTTAGCTTACATGCGGATGGAAGTTTCTCTGGTTTTAATAATACTTAATTATTCAAAACATTTCCTTTTATTAACGCTGCAGTGGTTTGTCGATACACATTCTGATTTCCGAAATCAGTAAAGCATTCTTAAGCCGTTATACCTAACTTCCCATAAAGCTAGTATAACTCTTAAGTTTTCAAACACCAAGTATTACTTCTCCTTTCACAATGATTCAAAAATCTTTTGACAATACTTCAAGTTCTTTCTTATCATATAACAAGCCAGTTATAGTTCAAATCAGTTACCTTTTAAAAACCACATGTATTTTCTTACTAACATAAAGCTGTTATAACCAACTTCCCATAAAGCCGTTATAACACTTTATGTTTTAAACCACTCAAACACATTTAGCACGTATGCGTCACCGCACTACATAGTTCACACATATCATGCTAGAGATAGGAAGAGGTTCACATACCTCGCGACGAGTATCGACTCAGCAAAACGCTCCAAGTACTTCCAAACGTCGGCTACCCTTAAGCCACGTAGATCGCGCCACACGTAGTACATCAACCTATAAGGCCACAAGGCGCATTAACATTTAGATCTCATCGTAGAACATTCTAGAAAATTGGCGCCTCCCCACATGACAGCGTAAACCTCCTCCTCTATCGAGGCGGCTACCAAGCCAACCGGGGTTATACATCTAACCCTAACGGTACAATTCTACTCACGGTACTACTACAAGTCTCATGTCTGATACCCTATGTAATTACTGATTCTTCGAGCTTAAGTCGAGACATTGCCACAAGCTAAGTTCGATTATATATATAGTATACTTTAACTATATATTCCTACAACATGTAATATCCAATTACAAAGGGGACAAGATAGTTACCTCGATAAGCCCATAATTATCCGAGTTTAATGTCGATCCTTAGCAAAGTTTTAGCTCCAACCCGGCGCTCAACCGCTCTAAACCACCCTTAGAAGTTCTAACCAACTTACACACAATACTCCACCAACTATGGAGATTTTCCTAGGGTTTCGGTTTTGTGGTGGGAAGTATAATAGTATTTTACGGGCTTTTGTATAAGTGTAACCTTGGGAATACTACAAGGTATTTGGGCCAAGGTATTTGGACATTATAACAATACTAGGAGAGTATTTCTATACCACAAAGGGGTATTATCTGAAAACAACCTAGGCAGGGGTACCCTGGCTAGCAACTCTAGGAGGGGGCCTTACTCTCGGCTAGCACCCACAGAGGGGGTGCTCTCCACAAGCGGGGAGGCCGCGGCGAACTCAACCTGAGGAGGAGAGGATTTTACACTTAGAAACATTTAGGAATGGATGAAGAATTCATCAAAGGGAGAGGGTATTTATAGCACAAGCCAAGGCCAACCAATGGCCAAGATTGAGCCAAGTGCTACACAAGTGTAGGGCCAAGATATGCCCAGTGCCCCTAGTCCCTACTCCTTAAAACCCTCACAAAATATCTACCAAAATATCTACCACTGACACCCCCATTTCGTCCAATCGCCCACTTGCCCACTGATGAGAGGGTGCCAAGTGCCGCCCTCTCGTTGGTCCAAAATGTTCCGTCTCTCGAAAAAATCCGCAAAAATGAGAAAAGACATAGCCGGAATTTTCCCTTCGCAAGTTATGTAAAACGTTTCGTCGAAAAACGACTCTAACCGGGTGTTGTGCACAAATGCCATTCGGCCAAGCCACTGAGCGGGGTGACACGTGTCACCCTCCTATTGGCCCAAAATAAAACATCTTAGAAAATATCCATAATGGCCAAAATCTAGAAAACAAAGTGGGCCACAAAGCAGTAAATTTCTCCAGTGGGCCCACGTGACCATTTCGAAAATAAAATTCCATAATTCTCTAATATTCGGAAGTCCGAATACCAAATGGGAATCCAATTCCCATTAACGAACCTTTTTCCTTCACAAAAGCGGAAACTTTTAGTGGAAAAATCGCCTCTTTCTTCCTTTCCAATCTTTACGTCGCATTCTCGTGCGTGCGTCCTTGCATACATACCCCGGGACTACGGGTATAACATTCTTCCTCCTTAGAAACATTCGTCCGAATGTTCCTTCTAAGTCTCAAAACAAGCGTCGCCCGAGATAGTCTTCACTACTATACTTACGAAACAATCTTGCCATACCGGCGCGAAATACTGCGCAACATACTTATATCCAAGTCTACGAGAAAACACCTCTATCTCACCACAAATACCTCTTCCGGGGTCAAAATATACTTCCTTAGTCGCGATACCACTTTTGTCACTTTGTCGCGAGCCTTGCTCGGCGACCCAACAAATGGTGCGGGTCAACTGCGATCCGGAGGATCTCGTACACTCGAACTCTTACCACATTCTGATACGGCTTCAGTTTCCAAAACTCGGGGTTACTATCTCTAACGTGGTCATCATTAACTGGGAACACTCTGGATGGATCTCCGATACTTTCCGATCATAACAATACGAAAGGCCAGGAATCGCCTCTAAGTCGGACGACAAAAGCTAACATATAGGCAACCTGGCCTATTCTTCACATGAACTAAAAAGGGCCCCAAGTAACTCGGGCTAAGTTCCCTTTGTTTCCAAAACTCGTCACACCCTAACCGGGGTGGTACTTTCAAGAAGACCGACCGTCAACCTGAACTCTAAGCGTCGTCGATAATCCGTCTGATTCTCCGAGTGCGTAACTTCTTACAGACAAGCCGACTATCCACGATCTGCTGGAACAAGCTGAACCAACTAATCGAACCTTGCCAACATCGAACCAATCGTGGCAACTTACACTTCCGCCCTGAGGCTTCAAAGGCGACATCCGAACACCGAAATGGTAGCTTAAACACTACCTCGCGAGACAACAATCCCAAAACTATCCTCGAAATCGAACACGGCGGCGAATGCGGTCTGAGACTTACGAAGTTCTTAACACATGCCCGGCAAAACTTCGAAACAAAACAGTAGTACCACTGGCTCCACATGCGTCATAAGGTGAAGGTAGGCACCGTGCAACCTTACAACCTTTACGATAACCCAACACGGTAGGTAAAGCGGTCGACCGAAGAACGCGATGGGCTGCCCCCATCGGCCCGACCACTGGTCGAACGCATCCACGAACTCATACGTTGGTTAACTAAACCTGGGCCTAACACCCTCGTGACCCTACCACAAGGCGGGACCACCACAAACTGACCCGCGCATACCGCCGCGGGTTGACCCGCAACACGGCCTCAACCCGGCGTTGCGCAAAACACTAGCTCCCGAAGAATAATTTCACAAATCATATTACGAAAACCTAGCGGTCTTCTAGCTCGACTACCTTCTTTCAAATCACGCTACTCAGGGACTTATCCCACGAACATAGCTCACGTGCACTATGCACTCCTATAAGGTCAAACATAACACTACACCTTTCTCGAGATGGCCTTACCTCTAAGGTCTTTGCGTATAAAGCTCTAAGGCTCACACTTTCTCTATCCTCCAAAATCTTACTCGGTTAACCCACCATGATTTCTAATCACAACTAACACCTTCGCTATCGTAACATAGCACTTAAGGTATACTCACCTTGAAAGTTACAGAAGGACGCTTTGCTCTGGCCTCTTCTGTCGCCCGTTACCCGTCGATCTCTACGTTTCTCGGCCTGCTGCGCATAAGCCCGTACACAGGCCATGCTCAAGCCTAACTGAAGGATTACTCTCGCACAACCTTCTCTTAGGTAGTCATCAAGACTCGCGATACATCGGTACTCTGGTAGCCAAATCCATAGCTAGTAACAAGGTTGTCTCTTGCAATCTATATTCGGTTCGATGCGTGGGCGAAGGTTCATATCATGGCGCGATGAGGAACTGCGTCGCCATGCTTAAACTCTCTTTGGGGCTAGTGGCGTCGCAGAAATCCCGAATGAAGCACTACCTAGGTAATGATTTGGCTGTGCCTCGCCACCTCGAACTCTACTCGCGGCTCGCCGGTGCCTTGCCCTCACAGGCGGGTTGCCTACGCGGAGGCATAATGATAAGGAAATAATTTCGTCGGAGGGTCCAACTTACAACACGGCTAAGGCACGATCTCGGAGTGAGAAGAATAGAAACCAATCCTAAATATCCTATAGCCTCACGATTATTGGTGTGGTGCACAACACTCAGATAATCAAGACTTCTTGGATACGATGCGTAGACACTTTCAGGATTAATCGCTCTGATACCACTTTTGTCACGGCGGAATCGGGCGTGGATGGTGCTACCGGGCACCCTAGTGACACAACATCAGTAATCAGTGGAACATAAAACAACAACATGAGATAACGAAATATAAAACAATAATGCGTGAAAACTTGCCTTTCGGCATATATATAACCATCAACTCTTTTACAAATGAACGGCAATCCTTTTTACCAACCACGCTTGCGATACTACGGACCTCTAAGAATGATACGACCACGATGGCGGGACGGGGCCGCCAAACCACGAATGTAAACACTTACTACGACAGGGACTATACGTGATAAGCCTCGGAGAAACGGAGCTTCCCAAACGCTGACGTGACCACGAGCTAGGACTAGGCGATGTACCTCAACTGCGGCATGAACGCGGCCCGGAGGTCGATAACAGTACCGAGTATGTGAAACTAAAAATAAATCAGTAAATGAAATCATAGTAGTCTATACAAAGCGGGAGACATGTATGATAACCAACTCTGATTCACCATAAATAGCGATCATGTCAAGTCGTGGACTCACACCTCAAGTCATCACTCAATTTAACAATGGGTCTCACGCCCACAACATCAATCGTGCGTGGAATACCTTCCTCGCCGCGGCGATTTATGATATACAAGCACCAAGGAATACATATGAACACGTGTCCCACTGTGTCCTAATAAAGCGTATGCGGGGTAATGCGAAGGCATAGCCGACTACTAACACCTACAGTACCAACAAGGTCATAAAGCGTATCATAAGATCTGTCTAGGCGTCACATGATCAAAGGCGGCCACTTGCGCGATATCTAATGTGCGCGTCTAGTCTCGAACTTCCGCGACTCGCGTAGGCCAATCTCATCGGCCGCGCATGAGGTATTCCCGCGTCGGTAGCTACTCCCGGCATCGATCACGGACTTTCAGTCGCGTAGCGCGAGGCCGCGTGCCCGTAAAGGACGACACTAACTGGAACTCTCGTAGCTCCGCATAGGCCCCGGGACCGCGTGAGGTATTCTCGAATCATGGTCCTGCATCACTGAGTCTACCCGCGTCGGAGGCGGCTTAACCGGAATCATCTCAAGAGATGAATGCCACAATACTATCATAACGGTGATAGTTAATAAGCACAATCAAGAAACCCGCACACAAACATCACAAGATACTAACACACGTAGCATCCTAACACGTTTACTTATCAAAGCAACAAGAAAGTATTACAAGGCTATCACAAACCAATCTGATCAAGTTATTCACACAGGTACTTTCTACTAACAAGTTGGTATCTATCCCCAAAGTACTTCACATTAAAATCTTAAAAAGATCTGTTTCTTTCACATAAGTCACCTGATACGTAGTATAAAATAGAGTATTTGTCCTTTTAAGAAAACCAAAACTCTTACCTTTGTAAAATCAAGTAACAACATTATTTTCCAAACGTCCAAGTTTGCCTAATTTCAAATGTTCACGTTTCTTATTTTAGAAAGGTTTCGTAGTTCATAGTCTTATTCATTTAAGAATATAATTCTCTTTTAAACAATGAGAAACATAAGCCTTATATGTGAGTAGGATATTCTTGTTTATAACAATCTTATTACAATGACCATGATCTAGGAAATATCATTTTGTCTCATCTTAGCTTACATGCGGATGGAAGTTTCTCTTGGTTTTAATAATACTTAATTATTCAAAACATTTCCTTTTAATGCTTAGCGATGGTTTGTCGATACATTCGATTTCAAATCAGTAAAGCATTCTTAAGCCGTTATACCTAACTTCCCATAAAGCTAGTATAACTCTTAAGTTT
This sequence comes from Przewalskia tangutica, assembly GCA_029844215.1. Classification (NCBI taxonomy): domain Eukaryota; kingdom Viridiplantae; phylum Streptophyta; class Magnoliopsida; order Solanales; family Solanaceae; genus Przewalskia; species Przewalskia tangutica. The sequence goes on from CM056733.1 coordinate 43,488,074, forward strand.
TCAAACACCAAGTATTACTTCTCCTTTCACAATGATTCAAAAATCTTTTGACAATACTTCAAGTTCTTTCTTATCATATAACAAGCCAGTTATAGTTCAAATCAGTTACCTTTTAAAAACCACATGTATTTTCTTACTAACATAAAGCTGTGATAACCAACTTCCCATAAAGCCGTTATAACACTTTATGTTTTAAACCACTCAAACACATTTAGCACATGTACGTCTACCGTACTACATAGTTCACACATATCATGCTAGAGAGATAGGAAGAGGTTCACATACCTCGCGACGAGTATCGACTCATAGCAAAACGCTCCAAGTACTTCCAAACGTCGGCTACCCCTTAAGCCACGTAGATCGCGCCACACGTAGTACATCAACCTATAAGGCCACAAGGCGCTTATTAACCTTGAGACCTCCTCGTAGAACATTCTACCGAAATTCGGCAAAGACTCTCCCCGCATGACAGCGTAAACCTCCTCCTCTATCGGTAGGCTACAAGCCAACCGGGGGTTATACATCTAACACTAGCACAATTCTACTCCACGGTACTACTACACAAGTCTCTTGTAATACGGTCCTATGTAATTACAGTTGATTCTTCGAGCTTAAGTCGAGACATTGCCACAAGCTAAGTTGATTATATATATAGTATACTTTAACTATATATTCCTACAACATGTAATATCCAATTACAAAGGGGACAAGATAGTTACCTCGATAAGCCCATAATTATCCGAGTTTAATGTCGATCCTTAGCAAAGTTTTAGCTCGACCAGGCGCTCAACCAGCTCTAAACCACTTAGAAGTTCTAACCAACTTACACAATACTCCAATTGACTATGGAGATTTTCCTAGGGTTTCGGTTTTGTGACTGACGGGAAGTATAATAGTATTTTCAGGGCTTTTGTATAAGTGTAACCTTGGGAATACTACAAGGTATTTGGGCCAAGGTATTTGGACATTATAACAATACTAGGAGAGTATTTCTATACCACAAAGGGTATTATCTGAAAACAACCTAGGCTAGGGGTACCACATGGCTAGCAACTCAGGAGGGGCACTACTCTCGGCTAGCACCACAGAGGGGTGCTCTCGACATGAGGGGAGGCCATGGCGAACTCAACACAAGGAGGAGAGGATTTTACACTTAGAAACATTTAGGAATGGATGAAGAATTCATCAAAGGGAGAGGGTATTTATAGCCTGAGCCAAGGCCAACCAATGGCCAAGATTGAGCCAAGTGCTACACAAGTGTAGGGCAAGATATGCCCAAGTGCCCCTAGTCCCTACTCCAAAACCCTACAAAATATCTACCAAAATATCTACCACTGACACCCCCATTTCGTCCAATCACGCCCACTTGCCACGCTGATGAGAGGGTGCCAAGTGCGCCTCTCGTTGGTCCAAAATGTTCGTCTCTCGGAAAAATCCATAAAAATGAGAAAAGACATAGCCGGAATTTTCCGCCATGAAGTTATGTAAAGCGTTTAGTCAAAAACGACTCTAGCAGGGTGTTGTGCACAAATGCCATTCGGCGAGCCACTAGGCGGGGTGACACGTGTCACCTCCTATTGGCCAAAATAAAACATCTTAGAAAATATCCATAATGGCCAAAATCTCGAAAACAAAGTGGGCCCCGGCAAAATCAGTAAATTTCTCCCGTGGGCCCCACGTGACCATTTTCGAAAATAAAATTCCATAATTCTCTAATATTCCAGGAAGTCCGAATACCAAATCTGGGAATCCAATTCCCATTAACGAACCTTTTTCCTTCACAAAAACCGGAAACTTTTCCGTGGAAAAATCGCCTCTTTCTTCCTTTCCAATCTTTCTGTCGCATTCTCGTACGTACGTCCTTGCATACATACCCTGGGACTACGGGGTATAACAGAGGATTTAGGCAAGTGTCCTTGGCCAACTTGCATACAAAAATATCCTACCAACTCCAAGACAAAATAAGCCAACCCAATCGGCCCTATTGCCGTGTGACATCCACCAATGAGAGGGTGACAAGTGTCGCCCTCTCGTTGGTCCAACGTGTTGCGTCTCTCGGAAAAATCATAAAAATTAGAAATGACATAGCCGGAATTTATCCTACGCGAGTTGTGTAAAACGTTTCGTCGAAAAACGACTCTAAACGGGTGTTGTGTACAAAGTGGAATTCGTCCAAGCCAACTAGGGGGGGGTGACACGTGTCGCCCTCCTACTCGTCCAAATCTCGAAAACAAAGTGGGCCCCACAAAACCGTAAATTTTCACCCGTGGGCCCCACGTGACCATTTCCGAAAAAATAAAATTCCATAATTCTCTAATATTCCAAGAAGTCCGAATACCAAATCTGGGAATCCAATTCCCATTAACGAACCTTTTTCCTTCACAAAAACCGGAAACTTTTCCGTGGAAAAATCACCTATTTCTTCCATTCCAATTTCAATATCGTATTCTCGTACGTACGTCCTCGCATACATACCCTGGAACTACGGGGTATAACATCTCAGCACCCCATCAGGCGCTACCTCGAATAGACTCTTCTCCTCCCGAAGAGCTGCATCACTGCCGTACGACCTTTGGGTCCTCAAATCGCCTCTTACTTTCATCAATGATGGAAGACTCGGAAACCTCACGAACCCGTACTCCACTATCGTCGATATCGATCAATCTAACCCCAAGGCTCGCTAATTGGTGGATCTGACGGACCATGTCTTGTCTCTCTGGCTGTACCTCTGATAGGCTCCCCATCGATCTATGACTCAAGGCATCAGCAACTACGTTGGCTTTCCCCGGATGGTATAGAATATCAACATCATAGTCTTTCAGCAACTCTAACCACCGCCTCTGTCTCAAATTCAGCTCCCTCTGCCTGAAGATATACTGGAGGCTCTTGTGGTCTGTATAAATATCCACATGAACCCCGTACAAATAGTGTCTCCAAATCTTCAAGGCATGAATAACGCGTGACTCTAAGTCATGGGTAGGGTAATTCCTCTCATGCTTAAATGCTTCAGGAAGCATAGGCTATAACCTTGCCGTCTTGCATCAAAACACACCTATCCCGATGCAGAGGCATCACAATAGATCACGTGCCGTCTAACCCTCGGGAAGAGTAAGGCTGGGTGTAGTCAACCTCTCCTTGGCCCGAAAACCCGCCGCATGACCTCGTCGCTGGAACTTGGTGCTTTTTGAGTCGGCTAGTCAGCGGTCTTGAAATCGAAGCAAGCGCTCCACAAACCTACGGTAGTAACTCGCGATCCTAAGAAAGCTGCGTACCTCGGTCGGAGTAGTAGGTCTCGGCCAAGACTTGATCGCCGATCTTTGCCGTATCCACGCGAACACCATCAGCCCGATAATATGCCCGGGAATGCCACCGAGGCCAACCAAAACTCACACTTGGAGAACTTGGCGAATAGCTGCGGCTCGGAGAATCAATCTGATCGCCAGTGATCTGCATGCTCCGCTCTCTGTCGTGAATACACCAGGATGTCATCAATGAATACAATCACAAATGTATCCAAAATGGCTTGAACACCCGGTTTATCAAATCCATAAATACCGTGGAGCATTGGTCAATGAAAGACATAACCCTAAACTCGTAGTGCCCATCTGGGTCCTAAATGCGATCTTTGGGATGTGCGCCTCTCGAACTCGAACTCGATGATAACCGGACCGCAGTCTATCTTTGAGAAACACCTCGCACTCGCAATGGTCAAACAAATCATCAATCACGGGGAGGGTACCTATTCTTAATGGTTACCTTATTCACCGCTGTAGTCAACACACATCTAACGTCCCATCCTTCTTTTTCACAAACAACACCGGCGCTCCCCAGGGAGATACACTAGGCCTGATAAAGCCTTTTTCCAGCAAATATTTCAGCTGGTCCTTCAGCTCTCTCAACTCGGCAGGTGCCATCCTGTATGGCGGAATGGAAATAGGTCAAGTGTCTGACAACGTGTCAATACAAAACTCAATCTCCCTCTCAGGAGGATACGGAAAGATCATGCGGGAACACATCGCAAATTCCTAACCATCGGCGATCGAAGAAGCGGCACTCGGCCTGTATCGAATACGAACGGATGATAGATGTACCATTCGCACCATCTTCCTAGCCTTGAGGTAAGAAATAAACCTACCGCCGGCGTCTTTGTGTTGCCCTCCACTCGATAAGCGGCTCGCCAGAAGCTGGAACGAACCAACTGTCCATACACCAGCGTTGGCATAACGAAGCCAACCATCCATACCCATAATGACATCAAAATCTGTCATCTCGGCTCTATCAAGTCTGCGAAGTCGGCGGCGTAAATAAATACCGGACAACCTCTATACACCCGCTCAGCTAACACAGAATCACCCACTGGCGTAGCTACCTCAATCTACTCTATCGACACGCCTATCCCGATTCTACTCGCATGATAAGAGGGGACACATAGGACAAGGTAGAACACGGATCTATCAATGCATAAACATCACGACTGAAATCGATAATGTACTGGCGGCGTCGTGGAAGCCTCACGATCTGGCGGTGGCTAGAGAATATATGCGGTTACGGGGACCGCTAGAAGCTGGAACCACCACCACGACCTCTGCGGCTGCCTGTCCGTGAGTACCACCCTCGGCGCGTAACCACGAAGGAGAAGACCCGGCCCGATCCGTCGGCTGTGTTGTACCACCCATGCTACCTCTAGACGGACAATCCCTCTTCAAGTGGCCCAGCTGGCCACAAGAGTAACAACCTCCTGCAGGAACACGACACTCACCTGGGTGAGACCTACCGCATCGAGCACACCGAGGTGTGGGTGGTCTCGATCTACGAGATCTGCCTCCGAAACCCGAAGTCACGGAGCCACGACTGCTCTGAATGACCTTGCTGATCAGATCTCCTACCAGAAAACCGTGATGGAGCACTCTGTCTTTGGTGGAAAGTGGACGATCTGCTGCGAGGCTGCCGCCTCAGCGCCATAGACCACGATGTCACGGCCTCTTGGGTGGCTGCGTCAATCTGGTCCTCCCTCTCTCTATCCTCTATCCCCTGTGCATAGGCCTGCATCCGGGCGATGTCCATCTGGGTGAAGAGCCACGCTGACATGCGGTAATCATATGACGGTCGAGCCCCATCACGTAACGATGAACCCTATCCGCCATGTCAGCTACAATAGTATGCGCATGTCTGGCCAAGGAGTCAAACTCCAAGCTATACTCCCTGACAGTCCTCCCGTTCTGCCTCAAGGTCAAGAATCTGTCTACCCGGGCTCTCCTCATCTCGGGAGGCAAAAAGTGATCCATGAAAGCCTCTGTAAACTCCTCCCAAACAGCTGGAAGAGCATCATCACCTCTCGAAAGCAACCACGACTCAAACCAGTTCAACGCAATATCGCGTAACCGGTAAGAGGCTAGTGTAACAGACTCTGTCTCTGAAGCCCTAAGAACACATGGTCATGTAGGCTGCCGAATGAACTCCTGCGGATCCTCATCGGACCTCGAACCATAAAACTCGGGTGGATGACATCCCGGAAAATCCTAATCCATGGCCCATCGGCTCTAGGGTGGGCTGCTGCTCTGTCGTATTTGCCGGCTACTATACTGGTCAATAACCGAATCTGCTCCCCGTAGTCTCTTTACTCGTGGTGGTGAGGCGGAGAGTGCAGTATCGGAACCTCTGGAGCTCTTGCCGCTCTCGGCTCTCTAAGCTGAGCGTGGTTGAACTTGCCGACCGCTTGTTATACCGTATTTCAGTATATGCGTGGGGCGTCGTGAAAATTCGAACTTCAAATAGACTTGGCGAATTATTTTTGTTCACAACACGGTTAGAGTTGTTTTTCGAAGCGTTTTCCACGACTTTCGTAGGAAAATTCGGCTATGTCATTTCCAATTTTTGCGGATTTTTCCGAGAGCGGCGTGTTGGACCAAGCGAGAGGCGCCACTTGGCACCTCTCATTGGCGGAATAATGGGGCGCATGGGACGATTGGCCATTGTTTTTGTCAAGGGGTTGGTAGGATATTTTGGTGGTAGATGGATAAGGTGCACTTGGCATGATCTTGGCCATTGGTTGGCCTTTGCTAGACCTATAAATACCCCCCTCTTTGATGACTTCTTCATCCATTCCACAAAGTTTCTAAGTCTTGAAAGACTTCCCCTCTCCTTGTCGTGTTTCGTGCAAACACCCCCTCCCCTTTGAGAGGCCCTTGGCGAGAGTTCTCCCCTTGGCCGAGTACCCTCGTGGGGTAGGCCGAGGGTATATACCTCTTGGTAGAAATACTCTCAAAAGTATTGTTATAATGCCCAAATTACCTTAGCCAGTATACCTTGTAGTATTCTAAGGTTATACTTATCTGAAAAGCCGAAATACTATTATACTTCCCTTAGTCACAAAACCAAAACCCTAAGGAAAATCTCCATAGTTGGTTGGAGTATTAAGTAGAAGTTGGTTAGAACTTCTAAGGGTTGTGTGGGCGGGTCGAGCGCCGGAGTAGGAGCTAAACCTTGCTCAGGATCGACATTTAAACTCGGATAATTTTGGGCTCATCGAGGTAAACACTCTTGACCTTCTATTGTAATTGGAAATTACATTTTGTTAGAATATATAGTTGAAGTATAGTATATATAGACCTAAACGTTGTTATCGGCAATGTCTTTGGACTTAAGCTTTGAATAATACTTACAGCGATGTCTCGCGACTTAAGCTGAATAATAAGAAACCTTTTCGAAGAAGAGTCTTGAACGTAATTACATAGGTTGTATTCTGATGAGACTTGTGTAGCTTTTACGTGAGGTAGAATTGTGCGTCCGGATTAGGCGTATAATCCCCACGGTTGGCTTGGTAGCCGGCCAGATAGAGGAGGAGATTTCTGTTTGTTGCGGGAGAGTCTTTGCGAATTTTACGTAAAATGTTCTACGATTAGACCTAGATGTTAATAAGCGCCTTGTGGCCTTATAGGTTGAAGTACCATGCGTGGCGCGATCTACTTGGCTTAAGGAGTAGCCGACGGTTTGAGGTACTTGGAGCGTTTTGCTATTAGTCGATAATCGTCGCGAGGTATGTGAACCTCTTCCTACCTTTTCTAGCATGATATGTGTATAACTATGTAGTGCGGTGAGCGTACATGTGTTAAGCGTATTTGATTGGTTTGAAACATAAAGTGTTATAACGGCTTTATGGGAAGTTGGTTATAACGACTTTATGTAAGTAAGAAAATGCTTTATGGTTTTAAAAGGTAATCGATTTGACTTATAACTGACTTAATGTGTAATAATAAAGAATCTTGAAGTATTTCAAAAGAATGCTGAATCATTTTTAACAGAAGAATAATACTTGGTTTTGAAAACATAAGAGTTATACTAGCTTTATGGGAAGTTAGGTATAACGTCTTAAGAATGGTAAAATGAATGGTTTATTGATTTTAAAAGTTAAGAGACTTGATCTTAAAGGATAAGAGACTTAACTTGTTTTACTTGGTAATTAACATTTTGTTAAAAAATGTTGTAAAACCTCATTCGCGAGTAATGAGTACTTGATTTTAAAAGCAATAATGTTTTACTGATTTCGGAAATCAGAATAAGTATCGAACAAACCACAGCAGCGCTAATAAAGGGGAAATGTTTTGACTAATAATGTATTAGTAAAACCAGTAGAAACTTCCATCTGCATAGAAACTAAGATGAGACAAAATGAGGTTACATTTCCTAGATCATGGCTGCTTAAATAAGATTGTTATAAACAAGAATAACCTACTCACGTATCAGAGATATGTTTCTCAAATTGCTTTTAAGGGGGAATTATATCATTAAGTAATTAAAATTATGAACTACGAAACCTTTCGAAAATGAGAAACTTGAGTAATTGAAATTAGGCAAACTTGAAACATTTGGAAAAGAATGTTGATACTTGATTTTACGAAGAGAAGTGTTTTGATTTACTTCAAAAGATAATCACTCTATTTTCATATACTACGGGTATTGTGTGACTTTTGTAAACGTAACGTATCTTTTAAAGAGTTAATGTATGAAATACTTTGGGGATAAAAACCCGAACTTGTTGACATATAGTAGAAAGTACCTTGTGTGTATAACTTGATTGTGTTGGTTTGTGATAGCCTTGTAATACTTTCTTGTTGATTGATAAGTAAACATGCTAGGATGCTACGTGTGTTAGTATCTTGTGATGTTAGTGTAAAGGGGTTTTCCCCTCGACTGCGCTTAAAGTTGTTTGACTATCAGCCGTTATGTTGGTATTGTACCACTCACCTTGACTCATTTCCGGAGGTTAAGCTGCCCTCCGATGCGGGGTAGACTCAGGCGGTCTGGGACCATGATTCGAGAATACCTCATGCGGGTCCAAGGGATCCATGCGGAACTACGGGAGTTCCAGGTTAGTTTGTGGCCCTTGTGGTCATGCGGTCTCTGTGGCCATGCGGACTGCGGGTCCAGGACGATGCCGAGGAGTAGCTACCCTCGATGCGGGGTTACATACCCTATGCGGGCCTATAGGAGTGGCCTATGCGGACTACGGGAGTCCAGGATTAGGCTTGCATGGTGATACTACGGGCAATTGGCCCTGCTTCGATCATTCGCAGCCTAGAAAAGACTATTACTGATTTACCTATTGTTGCTCTTGTTTATGATGTGGCACTATGTGCGGTTAACTTGGTTGTTTCATACATACTTGCAAAACTGATTTTAAAATGATATGTTTTCATTTAAGTACTTTACAGTTTCACATACTTGGTACATGTTATCGACCTCCTTGAAGTGCGTTCATGCGCGAGTTGAGGTACACCAGTCGTTGATCCTAGTTCTCGGGGTCACAGTTCAGCGTATGGGAAGCTCCGTTTTTCCGGAGGCTTATCAGTGGTATAGTCCCCTGTCGTTGTAGGTATTTACATTCAGGGGTATGGCGGGGCCCTGTCCCGCCATTATTGTCGTATCATTCTTAAGTGCATGAAATCTTGTTGTGGCGAGTTGTAATGGGATGTAACTGTTCGGTTTTAAAATTGATTTATATATATGCCGTAAGGCAAGTTTTCTCCGATTACTGTTTCTTACTTCTTAATATTTTCATGTCTTGTTTTATGTTCCGCTGATTACTCTGATGTTGTATCACTAGGGTGCCCGGGGTAAGGCACCAGTCACGGGCCCAGATTCGGGTCGTGACAAAAGTGGTATCAGAGCAGTTAATCCTCGGAAAGTGTCTACAGACCGTATCCAGTAGAGTCTTGATTATCGGTGTGTTGTGCACCACACCAATAATCAGGAGGCTATAGGATATTTAGGATTGGTTTCTATTCTTCTCACTCTGAGATCGTGCCTTAGAGCTGTGTTGTAAGTTGGACCCTCTAACGTATTTCTTTCCCTTACCGTTATGCCTCCGCGTAGGGCAACCCGGCCCAGGAGGGCAAGGCAGCCGAGGGAGCTGCGAGTAGAGTACAGAGGGTTACGAGGCCTGAGCCCAACCATCACTGAGTTAGGTGCCCGTTCGGGAGTTATTCGTCACGGCCCAGCAGAGTTTACGTGCGGCGATTCCTACTGCGGCCACGACATTTGAACCTTCAGTTCCACGACCGGAAACAGAGAATATAGATTGCAAAGAGACAACCCTGTTACTAGCTATGGATTTGGCTACCAGAGTGTATACCGATGTACCGCGAGTCTTGATGAATATCTTAGAAAGGGTTGTGCGAGAGTAATTCTTCAGTTAGGCTTGAGCATGGCACGTATGCGGGCTTATGCGCGGCGAGCCAAGCGTAGAGATCAGCGGGTTAACGAAGGGCGAGAGAAGAGGGCGAGCGGCAAGGTCCTTTGGTAACTTTTGGCGAAGTCGCCTCGCGTGATTAGATTATGCACATCCACGGTGCGAAAGGTCCTCGCGGGGTTCGGGGCGTTCGGGTTATGCAGGAGTAGGTCAGAGCTCCAGAGCTTATGGTTCACAGCTACACGTAGGTTCGGCCCGGCGGATTGATTTTCCCCGGTATTCACAGTGTGATGAGCGTCATCGGGAATGTCATCTTTTAGTTAGTACTTGTTTTACTACGGCCGTCGAGTCTGATGTCGAAAGAGTGTCCTTGTAGGAGGACTTAGCCTTCAGGATCGATGGGTAGTCGTCACCTTCCTTAGCTATGCGCCCTACGGGGCAGGTTTGATTAGAACGACTTAAGGGAGTGGAGCAGTAGATACAGGTTTATCCTTAACCCTCTAGAGATTAGTAGCGTATGATGAGATGAGTATATCTTAAGTGCTATGTTCTGATAGCAGTGTGTAATTTGTGATTAGAAATCATGGTTCAGTAACCGGGGAAGATTGGGGGATAGAGAAAGTGTGAGCCTTAGAGTGTTATACGTAGAGACCTTAGAGGTAAGGCCATCCCGAGTAAAAGATGTATTGTTTATGTTTGACCCTTATAGGAGTGCATAGTGCACGTGAGTTATGTTTGTGGGATAAGTCCCTGAGAAGTGTGGAATGAAAGAGGGTAGTTGAGCTAAGAAGACCGCTAGGTTTTCGTAAAGTGATTAGTGAGAGTTTTCCGGTTCGGGGAGCTAATGTCTTGCGCGTTGCCGGGTCGGGTTGAGGCCACGTTGCGGGTCAACCCGCGGCATGTTTGGTGGTGGGGTCAGTTTGTGGTGGTCCCGCCTTGTGCTAGGGTCATAAGGGTGTTTGGCCCAAGTTTAGTTAACCAGCGTACGAGTTCGTGGATGCATTCGACCAGTAGTCGGGCCGAGGAGGTCAGCCGTCTTGTCTTCTAGCAAAGACCGTTTACTCGGCAGTGTTGATTTATCAGAAAGGTTGTAAGGCTGCACGGGGTGCCTACCTTCACCTTATGACAGACAGTGGAGCCAGTGCGGCTGTTTTTGTTCTGGAAGTTTTACCAAGCAGGGCTCAGGTGAGTCTCGAGTCGCGTTCGCCTCGGGCGGTGTGTGGATTTGAGGGTAGTTGTGGGATTGTTGTCTCTGTGGAGGAGTGTTTAAGCTAACATTTCAGTGTTCGGGTGTAGCCTTATGAAGCCTTGTAGGCGGATGTGTAAGTCGCGATCGATTGGTTCGATGTTGGCAAGATTCGGATAGTGGGTTGAGCTTGTTCCGGTCGTGGATAGGGTAAAGCTTGTCTAAAGAGGTTAGAAGCTCGGAGAAATCGTCGCGGATAATCGGCGGCGACGCTAGGGTTCGAGTTGACGGTCGGTCTTCTTGAAAGTACCACCGGGTTGGGTGTGACGAGTTTTGGAAAACAGAGGAACTTAGCCCGAGTTACTTTGGGCCCACGAGTTCATGTGAAGAATAGGCCAGGTTGCCTATATGTTAGCTTTTGCCGTCCGACTTAGGAGGCAGTACGTCCGATCTTTCGTATTGTTATGATCGGGAAAGTATCGGAGATCCATCCAGAGTGTTCCCAGTTAATGATGACCACGTTAGAGATAGTAACCGAGATTTGGAAGCGGCGATGTGAAGTGTGGTAAGAGTTCGAGTGTACGAGAAGTGTACGACATCCTCGAGGATCGCATGCGGCCGGTACCATTTGTTAGGTCGCGGAGTGACACTAGAACCTCGCGGCAAAGTGACAAAAGTGGTATCACGACGAGTAAAGGGAGAAGCGAGCATGTATTGCGGCGAGATGTGACCATTTCTTTTGTATGGAGAAAGTGCGAAGGAATTATATTTTAGACCACGGATGAGGCGTTTGTGATGTTAGAGGTGTTCCTCGTGGACTTGGATGTAAGAATTTGCGCAGATGTTTCTGTGGCCAGGTGTGGCAGGATCGTTCTCGTAAGTATAGTAGTGAAGACTATACTGGCGCGCGTTTGTTTCGAGACTTAGAAAGAACATTCGGGACGAATGTTTCTAAGGAGGGGAGAATGTTATACCGTATTTCGGAATATATGCGTGGGGCGTCGTGAAAATTCGAACTTCAAATAGACTTGGCGAATTATTTTTGTTCACAACACGGTTAGAGTCGTTTTTACTAAACGCGTTTTCACATCTTCGTAGGAAAATTCCGGCTATGTCATTTCCAATTTTTGCGGATTTTTCCGAGAGACGAAGCGTGTTGGACCAACGAGAGGGCGCCACTTGGCACCCTCTCATTGGCGGAATAATGGGGCGGCACATGGGACGATTTGGCCATTGTTTTGGTCAAGGGGTTGGTAGGATATTTTGGTGGTAGATGGATAAGGTGCACTTGGCATGATCTTGGCCATTGGTTGGCCTTTGCTAGACCTATAAATACCCCCCTCTTTGATGACTTCTTCATCCATTCCACAAAGTTTCTAAGTCTTGAAAGCCTTCCCCTCTCCTTGTTTTGTTTCGTCCAAACACCCCCCCTCCCCCTTTGAGAGGCCCCCTTGGCCGAGAGTTCACCCCCTTGGCGAGTACCCATGTGGGAGTGGAGGGTATATACCCCCCCCTCTTGGTAGAAATACTCTCAAAAGTATTGTTATAATGCCCAAATTACCTTAGCCGTATACCTTGTAATATTCTAAGGTTATACTTATACGAAAAGCCCAGAAATACTATTATACTTCCCTTCCGTCACAAAACCAAAACCCTAAGGAAAATCTCCATAGTTGGTTGGAGTATTAAGTAGAAGTTGGTTAGAACTTATAAGTGTTGTGTGGAGCGGGTCGGAGCGCACGGAGTAGGAGCTAAACCTTGCTCAGGATCGACATTTAAACTCGGATAATTTTGGGCTCATCGAGGTAAACACTCTTGACCTTCTATTGTAATTGGAAATTACATGTTGTTAGAATATATAGTTGAAGTATACTATATATAGACCTGAACGTTGTTATCGGCAATGTCTTTGGACTTAAGCCTGAATAATACTTACGGCAATGTCTCGCGACTTAAGCCTGAATAATAAGAAACCTTTTGAAGAAGAGTCTTGTTGTAATTACATAGGACTGTATTCTGATGACTTGTAGCTTTTACGTGAGGTAGAATTGTGCACGTCCGGATTAGATGTATAACCCCCCCCCCCCTGTTGGGCTTGGTAGCCGGGCCCGATAGAGGAGGAGATTTACGCTGTTGCGGGAGGTCTTTGCCAAATTTTACGTAGAATGTTCTACGATTAGACCTAGATGTTAATAGCGCCTTGTGGCCTTATAGGTTGAAGTACCGTGCGTGGCGCGATCTACTTGGCAAGGAGTAGCCGACGGTTTGAGGTACTTGGGCGTTTTGCTATTAGTCGATAATCGTCGCGAGGTATGTGAACCTCTTCCTACCTTTTCTAGCATGATATGTGTATAACTATGTAGTACGGTGAGCGTCATGTGTTAAACGTATTTGATTGGTTTGAAACATAAAGTGTTATAACGGCTTTATGGGAAGTTGGTTATAACGACTTTATGTAAGTAAGAAAATGCTTTATGGTTTTAAAAGGTAAGCGATTTGACTTATAAGCGACTTAATGTGTAATAATAAAGAATCTTGAAGTATTTCAAAGAATCTTTGAATCATTTTTAATGAAGAATAATACTTGGTTTTGAAAACATAAGAGTTATACTAGCTTTATGGGAAGTTAGGTATAACGTCTTAAGAATGGTAAAATGAATGGTTTATTGATTTTAAAAGTTAAGAGACTTGATCTTAAAGGATAAGAGACTTAACTTGTTTTACTTGGTAATTAACATTTTGTTAAAAAAAATGTTGTAAAACCTCATTCGCGAGTAATGAGTACTTGATTTTAAAAGCAATAATGTTTCTTGATTTGAAATCGAATAAGTATCGAACAAACCACAGCAGCGCTAATAAAGGGGAAATGTTTTGACTAATAATGTATTAGTAAAACCAGTAGAAACTTCCATCTGCATAGAAACTAAGATGAGACAAAATGAGGTTACATTTCCTAGATCATGGCTGCTTAAATAAGATTGTTATAAACAAGAATAACCTACTCACGTATCAGAGATATGTTTCTCAAATTGCTTTTAAGGGGGAATTATATCATTAAGTAATTAAAATTATGAACTACGAAACCTTTCGAAAATGAGAAACTTGAGTAATTGAAATTAGGCAAACTTGAAACATTTGGAAAAGAATGTTGATACTTGATTTTACGAAGAGAAGTGTTTTGATTTACTTCAAAAGATAATCACTCTATTTTCATATACTACGGGTATTGTGTGACTTTTGTAAACGTAACGTATCTTTTAAAGAGTTAATGTATGAAATACTTTGGGGATAAAAACCCGAACTTGTTGACATATAGTAGAAAGTACCTTGTGTGTATAACTTGATTGTGTTGGTTTGTGATAGCCTTGTAATACTTTCTTGTTGATTGATAAGTAAATATGCTAGGATGCTACGTGTGTTAGTATCTTGTGATGTTAGTGTAAAGGGGTTTTCCCCTCGACTGCGCTTAAAGTTGTTTGACTATCAGCCGTTATGTTGGTATTGTACCACTCACCTTGACTCATTTTCGGAGGTTAAGCTGCCTCCGTCTGGGGTAGACTTCGGTGATGCAGGACCATGATTCGAGAATACCTCATGCGGGTCCAAGGGATCCATGCGGAACTACGGGAGTTCCAGGTTAGTTTGCGGCCCTTGTGGTCATGCGGTCTCTGTGGCCATGCGGACTGCGGGTCCAGGACGATGCCGAGGAGTAGCTACCCTCGATGCGGGGTTACATACCCTATGCGGGCCTATAGGAGTGGCCTATGCGGACTACGGAGTCGAGATTAGGCTTGCATGGTGATACTACGGGCAATTGGCCTGCTCGATCATTCGCGACCTAGAAAAGACACATTCTGATTTACCTATTGTTGCTCTTGTTTATGATATGGCACTATGTGCGGTTACCTTGGTTGTTTCATACATACTTGCAAAACTGATTTTAAAATGATATGTTTTCATTTAAGTACTTCTGATTTCACATACTTGGTACTGTTATCGACCTCCTTGGCTGCGTTCATGCGAGTTGAGGTACACCAGTCGTTGATCCTAGTTCTCGGGGTCACAGTTCAGCGTATGGGAAGCTCCGTTTCTCCGGAGGCTTATCAGTGGTATAGTCCCCTGTCGTTGTAGGTATTTACATTCAGGGGTATGGCGGGGCCCTGTCCCGCCATTATTGTCGTATCATTCTTAGAGGTCTGTAGTACTGTTGTGGGCAGAGTTGTAATGGGATGTAACTGTTCGGTTTTTAAATTTGATTTATATATATGCCGTAAGGCAAGTTTTCTCCGATTACTGTTTCTTACTTCTTAATATTTTCATGTCTTGTTTTATGTTCCGCTGATTACTCTGATGTTGTATCACTAGGGTGCCCGGGGTAAGGCACCAGTCACGGGCCCGGGTTCGGGTCGTGACACGCCTACTACCTCAGGCATAGTCTGTGCCTGAGCCCGTGTAACCCTCTGAGTACCGCTAGCAGCTCCTGCTGCTGCCTTGCCCTTCTGGGCTCTGGTCGCCTTTCGTGGAGGCATAGCTGTTTCATAAGAAGAGGTCAGAGAGGATTCAACCTAATAAGACAGCTCTAATGCACGATCTCAGAGAGAGAAGAATGGAAACCAATCCTAAATGTCCTGCAGCCTCCTGATTATAGATGTGGTGCACAACACACCGATAATCAAGACTCTACTGACACGATGCGTAGACACTTTCCGAGGACTAACTGCTCTGATACCACTTTTGTCACGACCCGACCCGGCGCGGCGGTGCCCTACAGGCACCTGTTCGTATACATCGAGAGAATAGCGTGAACATACACAACATAACACAGGTGTAAACAATATAACAACACAGGCTGGCCGATAAGGCCGCCTTCCATAATATAAACATAATCAAAAGTACAACTGTACAACTCAGTTCTTACAGCCCAACCACATATGTGAATACAGACCTCTAGGAATAACAACTGTGGCGGGACAGGGCCCCGCCATACCCCTGAATGTACATAATACTACAACATCAGGGAAGATCGTACTAAAGAAAGACAAGCCTCGAGAATGGAGCTTAGGCGTCGATAAGTGATCTAAGAGTGTGGATCCGCACACCTTACCACTTTCTGCGGCATGACGCGGCCCGAGGAAGGGGGTCGTACACAATATGTACTAAGTATGTAAAGCGGAAAATCGTAATTACAACATAAGTTTAAAAGAAAGCCGGAGACATGTATGATAACAAAATTACAGTACACGGTGCCTTACTAACAATGAGAGTAAAAATAGGTGTATACTTACAACGAAAAATAGGATTGAATCCTACTCCTGGGACTATTTCACCCGCATAGGTCGGTGGACTGCGTGAGGTATTCCTCGTATGGGACTATTTCACCCGCATAAGCCCTTACGGACTCGCGTGAGGTATTCCTCGCATAGGTGGACGCCGCGTGGGACTATTTCACCGCATAAGCCCTTACGGACTCGCATGAGGTATTCCTCGCATCGTGGTTAGCAAATCCACGGAAATATACAATGCCACAATCCCGGGGAATGACCCCGCAACGAATAATATATCACTAGCCCAAATCCGGCTATCACACATAACATAAGCTCTATCGTCTTATCATACATTAAGAAATCCCCTAACTTCTTACTATTCTTGTTCATATACACTCTCATTTTAGTTTACCTAAGGCACTATCATGTCTTTTATAAAAATCCGGGAATTTAACCCAAAGTACTACGTACTTCTATTCTTTTAAAATGACTCATTTCATTATAACGCTTCCAAGATACTAATAACCGTAGTATCAAGTTACAATTTCTTTTCAAGACAAGTCACAATACTTTTAGAAATAAAAATTAGGCTTCTAAATCAAGTGACTCATGTCTTATAAAACCTTAGGCAATTGATGCCTTAAAATCGAATTGCCTTCCATTAAATCAAGTCATTTATCTTTCTATAAAGTCAATATAACCAACTCCCCATAAAGTCGTTATATTCACTTTATACCTTAGTCAAGTACAATTTCCTATCCAAGGGACTTATACGTTTTTAAAACGACACAAGTATCACATACTTTAAAATTCTTCAAGTCCCTTATCTTTAACAAGACTTAAGACATCTTTAATATTCTCAAAGAAGTGAGTTAATCTCCTAACTCACCCGACTTGGCATTTCATAAAACAAGTAAAGAATGTCAAAGTCTTGTACGTCTACCGTACTATATACGTGAAACTAGTCATGCTCAAAGGATAGGAAAAGTTCTACATACCTTGTCGGGTCAAACCACTTGCCAAGTACAAAGTCCCGCCCGTAGTATATCAACCTATAATATTCACAATACGTCTATTAACGCCTTACTTCAAATGTAGAATATTATAAGTGTAAAGTCTCCATTTTCTACGGAAAATCGGACAGCACCTCCTTTGTTTTTACTCACTTTGCCACCTTTTTCAAGGCCGAAATACAATAACCAAACAGCCCCAATTGGCTCACAACAATATAGAAGGTAGTTCAATACAAATGAATAACCAAACAGCCCCAATTGGCTCACAACAATATAGAAGGTAGTTCAATACAAATGAATAACCAACTAATACAAACTACAGTCCAAATTCGGCCACCTTGAGTTCAACAAAACCAATTCTTATCCAATTTCCATTTCAATCCATATTGGTAGCATAACATGATATCAAGTCGCATTTGATTATAATAACCATAATCTTTAAGTAAGTAACATGCGATTTCTAAAAACGACCAATTAGTAATCTAATTTCCAAGTGGCTTGTATAACATTTCGGATTTAGCTATAAGAAATCCATAATACTTATAACTTCAACCTATCAACTTCATGCTAGCAACAAGTAAAGCTAACAACAACAATATAAATATGTAATCTTGTAACACCTTTAAAAGACAAGATTATACCTTAACGATTCTTAATCCAACTCCAATCCGAAGTCGCTCCTTAGTAGTTTAGAGCCTCTCCAAGACACTTCAATCCGCTTGTTGAGACCCTTAGAACAACACCAACAATTATCCTTCAAATCTCCAAACAAAACCTAGAAAGACCATTAGGTTTTCGTTTTGCGACTAACCCGAAAACTACCTTTTTCCAAGATTTTTCTATTGAGATATGCTTACACTACCCTCAAGAACCTTGGTTTAAAGTGTGGAATCAAATGGACAAGAAACGAAAATTTTTTCTTCTCTTTTCTTAGTGAACCCGAGACCTCTCCAATGAGTTCTTCATTTTTTGTGTAAAATTTTCTAAGTGTTAAGCTCTCTCTCTACTAGTAGTAATATATAGTACCTTGGAGGGTTATGATAAAAACACATGGGTGGTTTAGATGAAGTCTACTAAAATATCAAGACCAATGTGGGACCTTTGACTTTAGTCAATGTTCTCATGCTACAAGTAGCAAGACTTAGCCATAGAAGACTTATGGTCAATGACCATATTGGCCATGCCATTTCGTCCAAGGCATTGCTAAGGGGGGGTGACACGTGTCGCCCTCCCATTCGTCACAACACTTACGTTTTCCCGACAATTTCATAATTTCGATAAATTTACAAGTCTCAAATCTTAACACTTGTGAGTTCTTACTTGTGTTCTTAAAACATGTCCTGTAATTACGGGGAGTAACAACTGTAACCCTGCTAGCCTTTTCCACCCTTCAAGTAGAATACGCTACTCGCAGTACTTCCACCTAAAAAGGCCACAAAACGTCTATCAACTTCTCGATCTCTTCGTAGAATAATTCTAAGTACAAGGTTCCTTATTCTACGGAAAATTCGAAGACCTCCCGCATGACCACAAAAATCTCCTCATACAACAAGGCCCGCTACCAAGCCAACAACTCGAGGGGGTTACCGTCTAACCGGACGTGTACAACCTCGCCCCACAATAATATTACAAGTCTCATGTAAATACTGATTCAATTCTTTATAATCATCCTTCTAATAAATCTTATATTCAATTCTAAACTACTACTGATATGTAATATCCAATTACAATAGAGGACATAGATCATTACCTCGATAAGCCCAAAATTATCCAAGATTATAAGTCGATCACGAGCAACGTTTAGCTCCATTCCTTACGCTCCAACCCGCTCCAGCAACTCTTAGAAGTTTCTAAACAACTTCTCTCAAGATCGACTCAAAAGTGAAGAACACTTAGGCTCAAACTATGGCAAGTTTCGGCCAAGGCAAGGTTTCTAGGCTAGGGGTGTGAAATCTTTTCCAACTCTTGGTACACAATCTTCCTAACACCCTAAGGAAGAACACTTAAAAGTTTAAGAATTTTTGGACAACATTAGCTCCTAAAATCAGCCCATGGCCGAGAGCTACACTCAAGAGGGATGGAGTATTTTTGTCTTGGAAATTATCTCAAGTGTGGATGAAGAAGTCTTGCAATCAAGGGGTATTTATAGATAAATCAAGGGCCAAGATTAAGGCAAGTGTAAGGTGAGGATTGGGTACATGTGTGTGGGTAATTTGCCAACCAAATGTCCACCACAAAAAAACGTCCAAGTGTCCAATAGTTTCGGCCATAGGGCCACATGGGGGTGACACGTGTCTCCCCCCTACTCGTCCAAAATATTTCATCTTCCGAAAATATCCGTAATGCCAAAAATCCGAAAATAAAGTGGGCCCCACAAAACCATAAATTTTCCCCGTGGGCCCCACGTGACCAATTCCGGAAATAAAATTCCATAATTCTCAAATATTCCAAAAAGTCCGAATACCAAATCTGGGAATCCAATTCCCTTTAACGAACATTTTTCCTTCACGAAATTCGGAAACTTTTCCGTCGAAAAATCACATCTTTCTTCTTTTTAATTTAAATGTCGTAATCTCGTACGTATGTCCCCACATACATACCCTGGAACTACGGGGTGTAACATTCTTCCCCCCTTAGAAACATTCGTCCCGAATGTTCCTTCTAAGTCTCAAAACATACATGCGCCGGTATAGTCTTCACTACTATACTTACCAAACCAAACATGCCACCAATGGCCATAGTATAACATACGCGCAAAACTCAATCCAAGCCAACGAGGAATCACCTCTAACGTGTATAACAACACAAAAGCTTCCACCCATGGTCTAAAGGATACTCCCTTCGCATCTTCACTTCACCACAAAATGATCTCTTTTATTCTGTTAACACATGTTCCTTCTTTCCTTACTCGTCGTACCCTTCTCGTACACCCGAACTCTCTCTAGTACACGCACCATACTCCAGTCATCGCTTCAGTTTCCAAAACCTTGGAGTCACTACCTCCAAACTTGGTCATCTACAAGCCTCTCATTCCCTTAAGGCCATTCCCGGCCTTCACGACCCGATTCTGGTCGAACACATCCATGAACTCATGCGATGGTTACCTAAACTTGGGCCTAGCACCCTCGTGACCCTACCACCTGGCGGGACCACCTCAAACTGACCCCACATCATTCCGAGCTGCGGGTTGACCCGTGATCTGGCCTCAACCCGACCCGCTATCGCGCCAAACTCTCTCGTTCCCTGATCCGGAACAATCTTACTAATTCACGTCATGGAAGCTACCACTTCTATCTCACACTACCCATGGAATTATCCCATAATATATTTCACGCATACCAAGTACTTCGACAAAGACCAACCGTAAAATTATCCACTCAAGACGGCCTTGCATCCAAGGTCCTAACTGTTATAAATTCTAAGGCTCACAATCGTCTCGTCTCGGACTTACCCTTTTCAACGAACCCATGTTTTCTAATTCACACTTAACACAATGCTATCCGTACATAGCACTTAACATGTATCCACCCTAACAACAGAAACCCGTCTCTAAGGGTCAAGATATCTCTGCAACTACTGCCTCACTTTCCCTTTGTCGCTCTAATCATAATCCTGCCCTGCAGGGCGCCTAGCTATATAAGGCGATGAACCAGCCACCGATCCCGAAGGCTGAGTCTCTACATCTGTGCTACCTCTGGTCGGACAAACTCTCACCAAATGGCCCTGTTGGCAGCAAGCATACAAGCTGTCGAAGTAGTACGACACTCCCTATAATGGAGTCTATCACGACGGCCACAACGAGGTAGGGGTGACCTCATCGACTAACACCCTTCTCCGAACAATCACCTGAATCGACCGGTAGGCTGAGTCATCCCTCTTGTATCCCTCCTACTTGGACATCCTCCCATCACATGGCCCTGACGGCCATAGGTATAACAATCTCCCAAACTAGCACGACACCCTGAGGATCATCCTCAGCTCTCTATCCATAGAACTCTGGTGAACTGCAACTCAAGAAATCCCGAAGTCTTAGACTAACGGATCTAGGGTGAATCACTGGTACTGCCGGAACCACCGGCTCCCGTCCGTCCTCATTCCCAGCCACCAGCCTAGCTAGTAACTGGGCCATCTCCTTCTAACTCATATCCTCGGCTCCTGGTCGTGGAACTGGAGACCCAGGTATCGTGGCCTCAGTAGAAACTGTTGCCGCTCTAAACTCTGCTGGGGCTAGCGGCGTCATAAAACTCATCGTCTGAAGTACTATCTCAGGTAATGACCAGGCCTGTGCCATCGTAACCCTCTGTGCTCTACTCGCAGCTCTCTATGCTGCCTTGCCCATCTGGGCCCTGGTTGCCTTGCGTAGAGGCGTAACGGGTACATAAGAATACGTCAGAGGGAGTCCAACTTATAACACAACTCTAAGGCACGATCTCAGAGTGAGAAGAATGGAAACCAATCCTAAATATCCTGTAGCCTCCTGATTATAGATGTGGTGCACAACACACCGATAATCAAGACTCTACTAGACACGGTCTGTAGACACTTTCCGAGGATTAACTACTCTGATACCACTTTTGTCACGACCCGACCTCGGGCCCGCGACTGGTGCCTTACCCCGGGCACCCTAGTGATAATACATCAGAGAAAAACCAGCGGAAATAAAAACTCAAAGATATGAAACGATGAAATATAAGAAAACAGGCTAACCAAAACGGTCACCTTTCTGTATATATACATAAAACCCGAATAGTTATATCCTTTTACAAACCTTGCCCACAACAGTACTACAGACCTCTAAGAATGTAACCACAACTATGATAGGACAGGGCCCCGCCATACCCCTGAATGTACAAGTACCTACAATGACAGGGGACTATACCAACGATAAGCCTCCGGAGAAACGGAGCTTCCCAAACGCTGAACTGTGATCCTATGAGCGATGATCAACGACCGGTGTACCTCTACCTGCGGCATGAACGCAGCCCCCCGAAGGAGGTCGATAACAGTACCAAGTATGTGGCGAAAAAACGTAAATGAAATCATAATAGTCTATATAAAGAAGGAGACATGTATGATTACCAAACTACAGTACACAACATATAAGCAGTCAGGTCTAGTCAGGGACTCACGCCCTCAAGTCATCACTCATGCCCGTGGAATTCCTTCCTCAGCTGTGGCGATGACATAAATCATACTCATGTGACGCACGTGGCATCCTACCTCGGCGTACATAAACAATACATATATATACCTCGCGCGTGGAATCCTCGTCGCTGCCGTAGTAGGTGTAACATATAACCACGTGACCCGGTGGCATCCTACCTCAATGTCGGCGTACATATACAACATATATATATATAATACGCGCCGTATGTCGGAATCCTCATCCGGTAACATGGCCATAACGTGCCCTCGGCGTCCTCATCGCAGTGCAGTCTTCATGGGAGCTAGCCCATGGAATAATGATCGATATACCATGCCCCGGAATCCTCATCGGTATGGGCCAGTCTTCGTGGGAGCTAGCCCGTGGAATAATATCAATGGTCACATGCCCGGAATCCTCATCGGTGTATACATGCCCATGTGACAATAATAATATACCGGAGTTTAACTCATTGCATGGACGCACGCCGGAATCCTCATCGGTGTAGACATGTCCATGGATAATATCAATGGAAGCATACGTGGAATCCTCCGTCACTGCGGTACATCCAATGAAACGACGGGCATCTAACCCGATCTCGTCGCGTGCCGGCATCCTCATCGGTATACGCATGGCCAAGATCAAACAAAATGGAAACATACGTGGAATCCTCCATCACCGCCAGATGCGTCCAATGATTCACAACAAGTCACCCCTCCAACCGAGAGCGGTAACATAGTAATACCACCAAGGCTATCACGACTAGCATAGGCAAATCTAACATACTCTTAGACTTCCATTTTATGACAACAAATCCGGGTTTTAACCCCAAAGTACTACATACATTAATCCTTTCAAAAAGATCTCTTTTTACGTAAAAACAACTCGATACTATTATCCGTAGTACCAAACACGTTCATGTTTAAATCAAGTACTTTACACTTTTTAAACCAAGTGGCTTACACTTTTAAAACAACGTCAAGTATACATTTAAAACCTGTAACCAACTCTTTTAAGATCAAGGTACTCCTACCTTTTAAAACCAAGCCACTTATATTTTTCTCATCAAGAAAAGTTCGATATTTGAAAATAAGTTACTTATACTTTTAAACTCAAGTTACTTCTCTTTTCCCAAAATCAAGTTACCATTTTAAATCCAATAATAAAACCATTCTTTTGTTTCCATAAAGTCGTTATAACTAACTTCCCATAAAGCTATTATAACACTTTATGTTTTAAACCAATTTAAGACAAAACCATGCCTTTCTTTTAAACCAAAACACTTCAAATTCTTAAGTCTCTTTTCTTTTAGAAATCAAGTTCCTTACTTTGGAATTTTAAGAAAATCAAAACTTGATTATAATAATTCTTATTAGAGCAGCCATGATCTAGGAAATGTAATACAATTTTGTCTTATCTTAGCTTTTATGCAGATGGAGGTTTCTACTGGTTTTAATATAATTAATTATCATTACATTTTCCTTTATTAACGCTGCAATGGCTTGTTCGATAGTTATTCCCATTTCCGAAATTAATATAACTTATTCCTTTTTCTAGACCAAGTACTCATTACTCACGAATGAGGTTTCACCACTTTAACACAATTCAAGTTCTTCACATTTCATATCAAGTCAAATATAAGTCAAGTCTCTTATCTTTTAAAACTCAACCAAAATTCGTTTAGCACACGTACGTCTACCGTACTACATAGTTCACAACATCATGCTAGAAAAGATAGGAAGAGGTTCACATACCTCGCGACGATTATCGACAAAAAGCAAAAAGCTCCAAAGTACTGTAACCTTGCTAGCCTTTTCCACCCTTCAAGTAGAATACGCTACTTGCAGTACTTCCACCTAAAAAGGCCACAAAACGTCTATCAACTTCTCGATCTCTTCGTAGAATAATTCTAAGTACAAGGTTCCTTATTCTACGGAAAATTCGGCAGCACCTCCCCCCCCGCAACCACATAAATCTCCTCCTCTAACAAGGCCCGCTACCAAGCCAACAACTCCAAGGGGGGGGGGGTTACACGTCTAACCGGACGTGTACAACACTGCCCCACAATAATATTACAAGTCTACTGTAAATACAGTTCAATTCTTTATAATCATCCTTCAAATAAATCTTATATTCAATTCTAAACTACTACAATTGGTAATATCCAATTACAATAGAGGGACATAGATCATTACCTCGATAAGCCCAAAATTATCCAAGATTATAAGTCGATCCTGAGCAACGTTTAGCTCCAATTCCTTACGCTCCAACCCGCTCCAAGCAACCCTTAGAAGTTTCTAAACAACTTCTCTTCAAGATCCAACTCCAAAAAGTGAAGAACACTTAGGCTCAAACTATGGCAAGTTTCGGCCAAGGCAAGGTTTCTAGGCTAGGGGTGTGAAATCTTTTCCAACTCTTGGTACACAATATTCCTAACACCCTAAGGAAGAACACTTAAAAGTTTAAGAATTTTTGGACAACATTAGCTCATAAAATCAGCCCATGGCCGAGAGCTACACTCAAGAGGGAGGGAGTATTTTTGTCTTGGAAATTATCTCAAGTGTGGATGAAGAAGTCTTGCAATCAAGGGGTATTTATAGATAAATCAAGGGCCAAGATAAAGGCAAGTGTAAGGTGAGGATTGGGTACATGTGTGTGGGTAATTTGCCAACCAAATGTCCACCACAAAAATGGGACAAGTGGCTTGCCACTTGTCCCCCACAAAAAAACGTCCAAGTGTCCAATAGTTTCGGCCATAGGGCCACATGGGGGTGACACGTGTCGCCCCCCTACTCGTCCAAAATATTTGATCTTCCGAAAATATCCGTAATGCCAAAAATCCGAAAATAAAGTGGGCCCCACAAAACCATAAATTTTCCCCGTGGGCCCCACGTGACCAATTCCGGAAATAAAATTCCATAATTCTCAAATATTTCAAAAAGTCCGAATACCAAATCTGGGAATCCAATTCCCTTTAACGAACATTTTTCCTTCACAAAATTCGGAAACTTTTCCGTCGAAAAATCACATCTTTCTTCTTTTTAATTTAAATATCGTAATCTCGTACGTATGTCCCCACATACATACCCTGGAACTACGGGGTGTAACACATAAGATAAAGTAGCATTCATCCATGAGTCAGTGTACCCTGCAATTTTGTTCACAAAAGAGTCAAAGTGAACCAGTCTCATCCTCTTTGCGGCAATGGGAATGCCAAGGTAGCGGAAAGGCATAGCGACCAGTGTCGAAGCTAGTAATCTGCTTAATATCAGCAAGGTTGTGGTCTGTAATACCAGGCGTGTACAAGCTGGACTTGAGTGCATTGGAATTGAGGCCTGAGCAATTTTGGAAATCACGAAGGCAATCCATGAGGATCCATACGAAAGTAGTTTCCCCTTTTGACATAAGTAGCAAATCATTGGCGAAGGCAAGGTGGGTGATCTTTAAGCTTTTGCACTTGGGGTGGTAGTGGAAAACAGGCGTCTTGAGTGTTATTGTTGATCATTCTTGAGAGATATTCCAAGCAAATAACAAATAAGGTAGGGGAGAGAGGGTCCCCTTGTCTGAGTCCCTTTCGGCCCTTAAAATGACCGTGTAAGCTCCCATTGATAGAAATCGAATATGAAGTCGTGGAGACACATTCCATAATCCAAGCAACGAGTCTCCCTGGGAAATTCAAACCAATCAAAATAGCCGTGAGGAATTCCAAATTTACTGAATCGAAGGCCTTACAGAGATTAAATTTCAGCATGCATCTGCTAGAGACCCTCTTACAGTTGTAACCCCTCAAAAGCTTTTATGCAAGGTGTATGTTGTCAGACATACTTCTATTCTGGACAAAAGCCGCATGAGTTGTATCAATGAGGACATCCAAAGACATCACCAACCGTGAAGCAATGATCTTTGTGATGACCTTGTACATAATGTTGCAGCATGAAATAGGCCTGTAGTCGTCCACCGTTGAGCAGTAGGTAGATTTAGGAATAAGGGCGATGGTAGTGTGGTTGATCTGTTTGAGAAGCTTTCCGGAAGTGAAGAACTCTTTAACCGCTTCGCAGAACTCCCCGCCAACGATATTCCAAGCTTTCTTGAAGAAACCCGAAGAGTAGCCATCCGGTCCAGGGGCTTTGTCATCCCCAATAACGAATAAAGCCCCTTTAATCTCAGCATCCGTGACATTTCTAACGAGGTCATCCCTATATTCATCCGAGAGGCAATTTCCCGAAGATATGACACCAACATCAATAGGCTCGCAAGCATCCCTAGTTCCAAGTAACCCTTTATAATAATTAATGAATTCCGCCGCAACTTGGTCACTGGAGTTCGTAAGAGAGCCATCACTCTTGGTAGTGGCCACAATAAAGTTCCTTTTGGAGTTACGTTTGACCATACCATGGAAGAACTTAGTGCACCTATCACTGTGTTTGAGATGCTCACACTTGGCAAGCTTCCTAAGGAAACTTATTTCCACGTCAATAAGAACTATGAACTTGCGCCTTAGCTCGGAAACCTGCGTGTGTAAGTGGTCAAGCTGCGGGTTGCTCAAGGCATCCTGTTGAGAAATATCCAGCTCCTCCTTTGCCCTTTTGACCCGCGTCGAGATATGGGAGAAGTCTTTCTCATTGAGCTGCTTCAAAGGTCCTTTGAGGTAAAGTAACTTCCGGGAAAACCAGAATTGAGCATTGCCATCGATAATTTGCTCCCAAACGTCCGTCACAATCCTAACAAAGTGCTCATGAGTAGCCCACATATTGAAGAACTTGAAAGGTTTATTATGCATCCTTGGACGATAAAAAATAGAGACAATGCACGACGTATGGTCCGAAAAAGGCCCGGACCGACGGAAATATGCATTGCCATTGTCACGACCCGACCCCGGGCCGCGACTGGTGCCCTACCTGGGCACCCCTTTCAGGTATACATCAGAGAATAGCAGCGGAACATACACAACATATAAACATGTTTAGACAATAATCATCACAGGCTAGCCGATAAGGCCGTCTTCCATAAAATATTTATACCTAAAAGTAAAACAGTACAAATTTGTTCTTACAGCCCAAACCACAAATGTGACTACAGACCTCTAGGAATAACAACTGTGGCGGGACAGGGCCCGCCATACACCTGAATGTATATAATATCTACAACATCAGGGAAAACCGTACCACAAAGACAAGCCTCCGGAGAAATGGAGCTTCTGACACCTGATCAGTGATCCTAAGAATGAGGATCCACCACCTGCTTACCCCTACCTGCGGCATGAACGCAACCCCCGAGGAAGGGGGTCAGTACAAAATATGTACTAAGTATGTAAAACTAGAAAATACTGTAATTACATCATAAGTCTAAAACAAAGCCGGAGACAGGTATGATAATCAAATTACAGTACACTGTGCCTTACTAACAATGAGAGTAAATAAGAGTATACTTACTACATAAAAATAGGAGGCTCACGATCAAAGCAGGGCCACCCGCCCGCAGTATCATTAAGTAATCCTACTTCTGGGACTATTTCACCCGCAAGGGTCGTGTGGACCCGCATGAGGTATTCCTCGCATAGACTGTATCCGCCCGCATAGGTCGTGTAGACCCGCATGAGGTATTCCTCGCATAGGACTGGTCCGCCCCGCGTGGGACTATTTCACCGCATAAGCCCTTACGGACCCGCATGAGGTATTCCTCGCATCATGGGTAGCAAATCCACGGAATATGCAAATGCCACAAACCCGGGGAATGACCCCGTAATGAATAATATACCACTAGCACAAACCGGCTATCATACATAACATAAGCACTACCGGCTTATCATACATAACATAAGCACTACCGGCTTATCACACAATATATAAGCAAGTTAAGAAATCCCCTAACTTCTTATTAGTCTTGTTCATATACACTCTCATTTTAGTTTACTTAAGGCACTAACATGTCTTTATAAAAATCAGGGAATTTAACCCAAAGTACTACATACTTCTACTCTTTTAAAAAATGACTCTTTTTCATATAAAACTTCCAAGATACTAATAACTGTAGTATCAAGTCACAACTACTTTTCAAGACAAGTCACAATACCTTTTAGAAATATAATTAGGCTTCTAAAATCAAGTGACTCCTTTTCTTTTAAAACCTTAGGCAATTGATGCCTTAACATCAATTTGCCTTTCATAAATTCAAGTCATTTATCCTTACTTATTTTACTTAGAGTAAATCTCGCTTTTTAACTTTTCATAAAGCTAATATAACCAACTTCCCATAAAGTCGTTATATTAACTTTATACATTAGTCAATGACATTTTCCTATATCCAAGGGACTTATACGTTTAAAACGAAACAAGTATCATATACTTTAAAACACTTCAAGTCCCATAACTTTGAAAACTAAGACATCCTTACTACTTTTAAACAAATGAGTTAATCCCCTAACTCAACTGACTTGGACCTTCTTAAAACAAGTAAAGGATCTCAAAGTCTTGTACGTCTACCGTACTATATACGTACAACTATTCATGCTCAAGAGATAGGAAAATTCCACATACCTCTTCGGGTCAATCCACTCGCTAAGTCCAATATACCGCACGTAGTATGTTAACCTATAAGGACCATAATACGTCTATTAACTTCTTACTTCAAACGTAGAATATAATAAGTGCAAAGTCACTAAATTCTACGGAAAATCGGACATCACTTCCTTTGTTTCTACATACTTTACAACCTTTTTCAAGGCCCGAATTCAATAACCAAACACGCCACATTTAAGGCCCAACAATGTAGTTAACAATAGGGGATTACACGCCTACTAGACGTGTAAAATTTCGCCCCACAATTGATATCAAACTAGTACAAACTACAAGGTAAATTCGGCAACTTGAGATACAACAACACCAATTCTTATCCAATTTGCTTTTCAATCCAAGTTGTTTAGTATAACATGATATCAAGTCGCAATCGATTATAACTACTACAATCTTCAAGTAAGTAACATGCGACGATTCTAATTAACGACCAAATTGTAATTCAACTTCAAATGGCTTATATGTCATTTCGGATTTTAGGCTACAACAATCCATATCACTTATCAATCTTCAACACATATACTTCATGCTAGGAAATTAGAGCCTCTTCTTGACACTTCAATCCGCCACTTGAGACCCTTAGAATATCACAAACAACTTTCCTTTAATCTTCCAATCTTTTTCCGGGATCTTTCTATTGAGATACCCTTAGAATACCCTCATGAACCTTGGTTTAAAGTGTGGAGCTTATTGGACAACAAACAATTTTTTTTTTCTTTTTGAAAAGCTTGAACCCGAGAGCTCCCTCTAGTTCATCCAATTTTTCTTGAAAATTTTCTAAGTATGGAAAGCTTGTCTCAATACTAGTACTACTATATAGTAACATGGAGGGTCAAGATTTGTACAAATGTGTGGTTTAGAAAGATTTGTACAAATGTGTGACTAAGTCAATTATATCAACCTCTACTACTTGCAAGACTTGGTCATCTTAGTAATGGTCAAATGACCCTTCTACCCATGTTATTTTCGTCCAAGACCATTTAAGGGGGGGGGGGGTGTGACACGTGTCGCCCTCCCATTCGTCACAATATTTCATTTTCTGACAATTTCATAATTCCGATAAATTTATACTAGTCTCAAATCTTAACATTTGGGATTCTTATGTACGTTCTTAAAACATATTTCCTGTAATTATGGGGTGTAAAATTCTTCCCCCCTTAGAAACATTCGTTCTCGAATATTCTTTCGGAGTCAAACTTATAATTAGCGACATAGTTTCCTTTTACAACCCCGACATATCAATAATGCCACACATGGCCATATAATAGCACTTAAGCAAAAATGCTTCAATTAAAACTTGACAAGTAAGGGAAACGAATTACCTGAAGGTGTAGGGAATAAGTGAGGATACTTTCTCAACATGTCCTCCTCCGCTTCCCACGTCATCTCCTCCCTGTTATCATTCCTCCACAAGACTTTGACGGAAGCCACATCCTTGGTCCGCAGTCGCCTGACCTGGCGATCGAGTATCGCTATGGGACTCTCCTCATACGATAACCCCTCTGTCACCTGGACCTCGCTAGCTGGGAAAACTCTAGATGGATCTCCGATACACTTCCGCAACATAGAAACATGGAAGACCGGATGTACCGCCTCTAACTCTGATGGCAGATCCAACTCATAGGCAACCTTGCCTACTCTACGGATGATCTGGTAGGGCCCAATGTACCTTGGGCTAAGTTTCCCCTTCTTTCTGAATCTCATCACACCCTTCATGGGCGACACCTTCAAGAAGACCCAATCGTCTACCTGAAACTCCAAATGTCGACGCCGATTATCTGCATAAGACTTCTGCCGACTCTGAGCTGCTAACAGTCTCTCCTGGATAAGCTTCACCTTATCCACAGCCTGCTGAATCAAGTCTGGGCCAACTAACTGCACCTCGCCCACGTCGAACCAACCAATCGGCGACCTACATTTCCGCCCATACAAAGCCTCGTATGGCGCCATCTGTATACTAGAATGGTAGCTGTTGTTATAAGCAAACTCCACAAGAGGCAAATGATCCTCCCAGCTACCCCTGAAATCAATCACACAGGCTCGCAGCATATCCTCAAGTGTCTGGATAGTACGCTCTGCCTGCCCGTCAGTCTGAGGATGAAACGCGGTACTGAGACTCACCTGTGTCCCTAGTCCCTTCTGGAAAGACCTCCAGAAGTTGGCCGTAAACTGGGCCCCTCTGTCTGATATAATCGATATAGGGACTCCGTGCAGTCTCACAATCTCCCTGATATACAATCTGGCATAATTGTCACGGCCCGAACCCGGGCCCGTGACTGGTGCCTTACCCCGGACACCCAAGTAGACATACATCAGAGTAATCAGCGGAATATAAGACAAGACATAAAATAACATGAAGTGTGAAACAATTATCTGAGAAAAGTTTCCTTTCGACATATATATATAAAAACTTAAATCC
This sequence comes from Przewalskia tangutica, assembly GCA_029844215.1. Lineage (NCBI taxonomy): Eukaryota > Viridiplantae > Streptophyta > Magnoliopsida > Solanales > Solanaceae > Przewalskia > Przewalskia tangutica. The sequence goes on from CM056733.1 coordinate 43,519,359, forward strand.
GAACAGTTACATCCCTTTTACCAACTCTGCCCACAACAGTACTACAAACCACTAAGAATGATATAACAACAATGGCGGGACAGGGCCCCGCCATACCCCTGAATGTAAGTACCTACAACGACAGGGGACTATACCACTGATAAGCCTCCGGAGAAACGGAGCTTCCCAAAACGCTGAACTGTGATCCTAAGAGCGAGGATCAACAACTGATGTACCTATACTTGCGGCATGAAAGCAGCCCCCGAAGGAGGTCGATAACAGTACCAAGTATATGGCGAAAATCAGTAAATGAAATCATAGTAGTCTATATAAAGCAGAGACATGTATGATAACCAAACTACGATTCACAATAAATAAGCGATCATGTCAAGTCGTGACTCACGCCTCAAAGTCATCACTCAAATATAACTATGGGTCACACGCCCACCACATCAATCATGCGTGGAATACCTTCCTCACCGCCGATACCATGATATAAAAACACCAAGGAATACACATGAACACCAGTCCCACTGTCATAATAAAACCGCACGGGTAAGTACGAAGGCATAACCGACTACTAAAACCCACGGTACCAACAAGGTCATAAATCGTATCATGAGGTCTGTCTAGACCGCCACATGATCGGCCGCCACTCGCCGCAAAGATCTAATGTTCGCGTCTAGTCCAGGAACTTCCCGCAGCTCCGCATATGCCACTCACATAGGCCCGCATGAGGTATTACTCGCATCGAGGGTAGCTACTCCCGGCATCGCCCCGACTCGCGATCCGCATGGCCACATAGACCGCATGACCACAAAGGCCGCACTAACACGGAACTCGTAGCTCCGCATAGGTCCCTGGACCCGCATGAGGTATTCTCGAATCACGGTCCTGCATCACGAGTCTACCTCGCATCGGAGGGCAGCTTAACCCCCGGTATCATGTCAAGAGGTGAGTGATATAATACTAACATAACAACTTATCGTTAAACAACATAAGCACAAAAAGGGAAACCCCTTTACACAAACATCACAAGATACTAACACACGTAACATCCTAACATGTTTACTTATCAAAGCAACAATAAAGTATTACAAGGCTATCACAAACCAACACAATCAAGTTATTCACACAAGGTACTTTCTACTTTATGTTAATAAGTTCGGGTTTTTATCCCGAAAGTACTTCATACATTAACTCTTTAAAAGATCCGTTTCTTTCACAAAAGTCACACAATACCCGTAGTATAAAAATAGAATGACTATCTTTTTAAGTAAACCAAAACACTTCCCTTTGTAAAATCAAGTAACAACATTATTTCCCAAACGTTCAAGTTTGCCTAGTTTCAAATGCTCAAGTTTCTCATTTTCGAAAGGTTTCGTAGTTCATAGTCTTAATCACTTAATAATATAATTCTCTTTTAAAACAAGTTGAGAAACATACGCCTTATGTGTGAGTAGGTTATTCTTGTTCATAACAATCTTATTAAAGCAGCCATGATCTAGGAAATGTAATATCATTTTGTCTCATCTTAGCTTCTATGCAGATGGAGGTTTCTACTGGTTTTAATAATACTTTATTAGTCAATACATTTCCCTTTATTAGCGCTGCAGTGGTTTGTTCGATACTTATTCTCATTTCCGAAATCAATACAAGGCGTTCATAAACAATTAAGTAAACCATTCCTTTTATCTCTCTTAAGTCGTTATACCTAACTTTCCATAAAGCTAGTATAACTCTTAAGCTTTTAAAACCAAGTATTACTCTTCTTTAAAAAAGGTTTCTTAATTCTTTTGAAATACTTCAAGATTCTTATTATTTAAACTCACGTCAAAAGACATCGGAGTAAAACCACGTTCAGTTAACACACGTACGTCTACCGTACTATATATATATTCTTTTAAAATATCATGCTCAAGAGGATAGGAAGAATCACATACCTCGCGACGATTATCGACTATTAGCAAAACGCTCCACGGCTATAACCCGGCTAGCCTTGTTCACCTTTCAAGTAGAACATGCTACTCGCAGAACATTCAACCTATAAAGGCCATATTCGTCTATCAACGTCTAGACTACTCTGTAGAATATTCTAAGCAGTAGGTTCTCTATTTTACGGAAAATCGGGCCGCACTTCCCTACCCGTTAAGCTACACAAGTCTACTGTAAATACAGTCCTATGTAAGTACAGTTTAATCTTCTTCCTTAATATTCTTCTGATGTGATTTCAGTTCAAGTCTTTTCTGTAATATCCTTCTATTACAGTTCAATTCTCTTTTGTAATATCCTTCTATGAATCTTATATTCATTTCTATACAACTACAGTATGTAATTTCCAATTACAATAGAAGTTCAAGAGTATTTACCTCGGTAAGCCCAAAATTATCCAAGTTTAAATGTCGATCCTGAGTAACGTTTAGCTCCTACTCTGGGCGCTCCAACCCGCTCCAAACAACCCTTAGAAGTTCTACGCAACTTCTTCTTAATACTTCAACCGACTATGAAGATTTTCCTTAGGGTTTCGTTTTTGTGACTGAAGGGAAGTATAATAGTATTTCTGGGCTTTTAGTATAGGTGTAACCTTGGAATACTACAAGGTATTTGGGCCAAGGTATTTTGGAATAGTAACAATACTTGGAGAATACTTTTCTACCAAGGGGGGGGGGGGGTATTTTTACGAGACAACACTCAAGAGGGGGGGGGGGTATTCTCGGCCAAGGCCTTCTCAAGGGGGAGGGGTGCTCTTTGGACGAGAGCTTCTACAAGAGGGGGAGAGATTTTCAAGACTTGGAAATTATTTGTGGATGAAGAAGTCTTGCACTTCAAGGGGGGTATTTATAGGACTTTCAAGGGCTAGGATTAAGCCAAGTGGTGGGCAAGTGTAGGGTCAAGATTTGGACAAGTGTGTGTGGGTCCCACTTGCTCATCTACCACACAAAATATCTACAAAATATCCTACCTAACCCTTGACTAGAAATGTGCAAGAAAAACGCCCACAATTCGTCCACTGAGGTGACAAGTGTCGCCTCTCGTTGGTCCAAAATATTTTATCTCTCGGAAAATCCGCAAAAATTATTAATGTTGCCTGTAATTTTCCTTCGCAAAGTTTGGAAAACGTTTCGTCGGAAAACAATTCTTTTGGTAGTTGTGCACAAATATTTTCGTCCCTTGCCTAACTTAAGGCTTAATCTCAGACGCACGTCCTCACGCATATACTGAAATACGGGTATAACATTCTCCCCTCCTTAGAAACATTCGTCCCGAATATTCCTTCTAAGTCTCAAAACAAACTTGCGCCAGTATAGTCTTCACTACTATACTTACGAAAACAAATATGCCACACCTGGCCACAAAATAACACACGAGCAAATACTTAATCCAAGTCCACGAGGAATCACCTCCAACACTACAAAAGCTCCCACCCGAGGTCTAAAATGTACTTCCATCGCACCCTTACTTCACAAAAGTAATGATCACTCCTTTGTTCTTAACACATGCTCGCTTCTTCCCTTACTCGTCGTACCCTTCTCGTACACTCGAACTCTTTCTCATAACTTACCACATTTCATATCGCCGCTTTCCAAAATCTGCGGTTACTACCTCCAACTTGGTCATCATTAACTGGGAACACTCTGGATGGATCTCCGATATTTTGCGATCATAGCACACGAAAGACCGGACATACTGCCTCCTACGTCGGACGGCAATGCTAACCTATAGGCAACTTGGCCTATTTTCCCAATGATCTGAAAGCGCTCAAAGTACCTCGGCTAAGTTTCCTCTGTTTTCCAAAACTCGTCACACCCTTTCCGGGGTGGTACCTTCAAGAAGACCCACCGTCAATCAACCTGCCGCCGCCGATTATCCGCATGACTTCGTTGACTCGAGTGCCGATAACCTCTCCTGGATAGGCTTCACCCAATCCACATCCTGCTGAAACAAGAATGAACCAGCTATCTGAACCTTGCCAACATCGAACCAATCGACCGGCAACTTACACTTCCGCCCTACAAGGCGTCATAAGGCGATATCCGAATCGATATGGTAGCTATTAAACACTCCTCAACAGAGACAACAATCCTCAGGCTACCCTCGAAATCCAAACACCGCCCGGTGGCGAATGCGAGCATCGAGACCCACCTGAGTTTCTAACCCTGCCTGGTAATACTTCCAGAAAACGAAATAGCCGTAACCTGGGCTCCCCTGCCCGTCATAAGGTGAAAGTAGGCACCTCGTGCAGCCTTACAACCTTCCTGATATAATCATCTCGCATAACCCTCTGCCGAGTAAACGGTCTTGACTAAAAGGCAAGATGGGCTGACCTCATCGACCCGACTACTGGTCGAACGCATCCATGAACTCGTACGATGGTTAACTAAACTTAGGCCTAACACCCTCGTGACCCCACCACCTGGCAGGACCACCTCGAACAGACCCCACCACATTGCAGGCCGCGGGTTGACCCGCGATCGGTCCTCAACCCGACCCGCTATTGCGCAAAAACACTTGTTCCCTGATCTGGGTCTTCTTAGCTCAACTACCCTCTTTCATTTCATACCACTCAGGGACTTATCACACAAATATATCTCACGTGCACTATGCACTCCGATAAGGGTCAAACATAAAAATACATCTTTTACTCGAGATGGCCTTACCTCTAAGGTCTCCACGTATAAAACTCTAAGGCTCACACTTTTCCTATCCCCAATCTTACCCTTTTAACTAACCATGATTTCTAATCACAATTAACACAATGCTATTTGAACATAACACTTAAGATATACTCATCTTATCACACATACCCATCTCTAGAGGGTTAAGGATATACCTGTATCTACTGCTTCACTCCCCTTTGTAGTTCTAATCAATCCTCGCCTCTGGGCGCATACAGTGGGAAGGTGATGAACTAGCCGATCTGGGCTGAGTCTCTATATCCGCTCCACTTCTGGTTGGACAATTTCTCGCAAAATGGCCCTGCTGGCCGCAAGCATAACAAGCTGTCGAAGAGGCACGACACTCCCCACAATGACATCTACCACAACGGCCACACCGAGGTGGGGGTGGCCTCCCCTGTCTAGCACCACTTCCTCTCCGAACCACCAATCCGCGAATCGACCGTAGGCTGAGTCCTCCTACTTGCATCCCTCCTACTAGGACATCCTTTCGAAACATGGCCCTGACGGCCGCAGGTAAAACAAGCACCAACAAAAAGATGACATTCCCCGGGATGACGCCTGCCGTACTGTGAACACTGAGGAAAATCTGAACCCGGCTGGCTAGAACCTTCGTGTATCTGTGAACCAGAAGTCCTGGAGCTCTGACCAACTCCTACATACCCCGAACGTCCTGAAGTCTGTGGAGGACCACTCTGCACTGGCGGAGGTGCGATTCGATCACGCCGAGGCGATTTGCCTCGAAAGTTACCAAATGACCCTGCTGTTCTGGCCCTCTTTTGCTGATTTTGGTTAACCCGTCGATCTCTACGTTCCTCTGTGTGCTGCGCATAAGCCTGTACGCGGGCAATATCCATGCCTGACTGAAGAGCTACTCTTGTACAACCCTTTACTAGATAATTGTCTAGACCCGTGATATATCGGTGCACTCTATATTCTCTGGTTGCTAAAATCCTAGCTAGTAACAGGTCCATTCCTTTGTAATCCATATTCTCTGTTCCCGGTCGTGGAACTGAAGGCTCATATATCATGGCCGCAGTAGGAACTGCTGCCGCTGTGCTAAACTCTGCTGGGGCTGGCGACGTCGCAGAACTCCCCGAATGAAGCACCACCCCAGGTGATGATTGGGCCTGTGCCCTCGTAACCCTCTGTGCTCTACTCGCAGCTCCCTCGGCTGCCTTGCCCTTCCGGGCCCAGGTTGCCTTACGCGGAGGCATAACGGTAAGGGAAAGAAATACGTTAGAGGGGTCCAACTTATAACACAGCTCTAAGCACGATCTCAGAGTGAGAAGAATGGAAACCAATCCTAAATATCCTATAGCCTCCTGATTATTGGTGTGGTGCACAACACACCGATAATCAAGACTCTACTAGATACGGTCTGTAGACACTTTCCGAGGATTAACTGCTCTGATACCACTTTTGTCACGACCCGAACCCGGGCCCGTGACTGGTGCCTTACCCCGGGCACCCAAGTAGACATACATCAGAGTAATCAGCGGAATATAAGACAAGACATGAAATAACATGAAGTGTGAAACAGTTATCTGAGAAAAGTTGCCTTTCGGCATATATATATAAAAACTTAAATCCGAACAGTTACATCCCTTTTACAAACTCTGCCACAACAAGATTACTGCACTCTAAGAATGATATAACAATAATGGCGGGACAGGGCCCCACCATACCCCTGAATGTAAGTACCTACAACGACAGGGGACTATACCACTGATAAGCCTCCGGAGAAACGGAGCTTCCCAAAACGCTGAACTGTGATCCTAAGAGCGAGGATCAACAACTGATGTACCTCTACCTGCGGCATGAACGCAGCCCCCCGAAGGAGGTCAGTACAACAGGTACCAAGTATGTGAAATCAAAATATCAGAAATGAAATCATAGTAGTCTATATAAAGTAGGAGACATGTATGATAACCAAACTACAGTTCACAATGAATAAGCAGTCATGTCAAGTCAGGGACTCACGCCCTCAAAGTCATCACTCAAATATAACTATGGGTCACACGCCCACCACATCAATCATGCCCGTGGAATACCTTCCTCACTGCCGGCAGTCTATGATATAAAAGCACCAAGGAATACACATGAACACCAGGTCCCACCTGTGTCATAATAAAACCGTACGGGGTAAGTACGAAGGCATAACCGACTACTAAAACCCACAGTACCAACAAGGTCATAAACTGTATCACGAGGTCTGTCTAGACCGCCACATGATCGAAGCTGGCCACTCGCCCGCAGTATCTAATGTGCGCGTCTAGTCCTGGAACTTCCCGCAGCTCCGCATAGGCCACTCATGTTACACCCCGTAAGTCCAGGACATGTATAAGAGAATGTACGAAAGGAAACAAGACTTGAAAATTGATACGAAAGGAAGAATTGTTTTTCCGACGGAAAATCTTCCGGAAGTCGGAAAGGAAAAATGTTAGTTGTTGAGAATTGGATTCTCAAAAGGCATTATTTGAAGATTATGTAACTTATTAAAATTATGGAAATTTATTTTTACGGATTTGGTCACGTGGGGCCCACTCGAGGAATTTTACATTTTTGTGGGGCCCACGAGGGTTACGGAATTTTATGGACGAATGGGAGGGCGACACGTGGCACTCCCACATGTGGTGTTGGACGAAAATTGCAAGGGTGTTATGGTCATTTGACCCATGTAGATGATAAGTCTTCTAAGCTTGATATTGTTGACAAGTCAACTTGTCCACCTAGGCTTGATCCAAGTGAAACCCATCCTAACCTCACATTTGTTTAAGTCTAAGCCCTCCATTATGTTATAAGTATACTACTAGTAGCAAGACAAGGTCTTGAACACTTAGAAAAATTAGAGAAGCCTTGTTCTTCATATGAAGCTCTCGGGTTTGCCCACTTTACCCACACAAAATTTTGTAGTTTTGATCCTTTGTTCACAAGACTTTAACCCAATGTCCCCAAGGGTATTGTAAGGATATCTCAATAAAAAGATTTCGGAAAAAACGCATTTTCACGTTAGTCGCAAGGCGGAAACTATTGGAGTTCTTCAACTTTGAAGTTGGAACTTGAAGATGGGTTCTTCATAGGCCTCTAAGGAGTGCTTGGAGCGGATTGGAACCTAAGGAAAGGAGCTAAGAATTGCTAAGGCGCGACTTTGAATCTTGGAAATTTTTAAGGGCTTTGAAAGGTATAATCTTGTCGTTTTAGTAATTAAGTTTACTTATCATTGTAGCTATGGATTTTAGCAAGCATGAGTTATATTTATGTAGTTGGATTAGTGTATTGGCTATTGGAACCCTAATCCGAAAAACTAGCATGTTAGCCTTAAGACTACAATTCAAGTTGATTATTCGTTTAAGTCGTCGCATGTTGTGTTTGAAGGAAATTGTAGTTGTTGAAGTTGTTTATATCTAAATAACATGTTGACCTAAGAACTTGAAATTGGAAAAGGATTGGAAAAGACGTAGTGTTATTGGTTATATGTTGGCCGAGAATGGCTAGTGTAGTATTATACTATTTGGTATGAATTGTGGGGCGGAATTTTACACGTATTGTAAGGCGTGTAATCCCCTTTTGGTTGGTTGTTGTTGGAGCCTTGAAAAAGATGGCAAAGTGAGTAGAAACAAAGGAAGTGCTGCCCGATTTTCCGTAGAATTAGAGACCGTATACTTAGTATTATTCTACGATGAGACTAGAAGTTGATAGTCTTGTTGTGACCATTATAGGTTGACACTTCTACGTACGGCGTATTCGGCTTAGCTTGTGGATATTAGCCGAAAAGGTATGTGAACTATCTCCTCTTCTAGCATGATTCCTTAAGATTAAGAAAGTATGTTCTACTCCTTAAATGATCCATTCCTTGGTTGTATTTGGATTGCCTAGAATAGAATTTGTTCTATGAACTTCCTTGATTGTACTTTGATGTTTAAATTGTAAGTTGTAAAATCCATTTTCTTAGTGAAGTTTGGATTCTTAAAAGTGAAAGTATTTTACTTAAAGTACATAGAGTCTTGAAAAGGAAGTGGTTTCCAAATCTTTCGGCTAGTGCCTTAGTTCCAAAAACCTAAAGGTCATTATAATGACTTTAGGGGAGTCAAATGAGTGATTTACTTATTTGATTTAAAAGAGGAGAAAGTACATGGGTTAAGAGAAGTAACTTGTCTTAAAGGTGTGAGTTACTTGAAGTTTAAAAGTAGAAGAAACTTGTTTTCTTTATATTAAGAGACTTGAAGTAATTTGAAAGTTGACAACTTGATTTGTAAGTATGTGATACTTAGTTTTAAAGGCATAAGTCTCTTGGTTATAAAAGGAATGGATAGGTCTAAAATCATAAAGGGTTATAACGGTTTTATGGGAAGTTGGTTATAACGGCTTTATGAAAGGTTTAGAAAGTTGTCTATTTTGATTAAAGGGCATAAGTTGCCAAGATTGTGAAAATTTGAAGTTACTTGATTTCAAGCCTTGAAATGAGTTTTCTAAACGTGTAGTAACTTACTTTGAAAAATAGACATGCCTTGATACTACGGGTGTTAGTATCTTGGGATTTTACACAAAAAGGAGTCTTTTGAAAAGAATGTATGTACGTAGTACTTTGACTTGTTAAAATAGAATTATTCTATGTATGCCTTGATTAGTACTTTGGCTTGATAAATTGAGAATTTGTCTATGTGTGCCTTGATAAGTACTTTGGCTTGTTAAAAGAGAATTATTCTATGTATGCCTTGATAAGTACTTTGGCTTGATTAATTGAGAATTAGTCTAAGTGTGCATTGATAAGTACTTTGGCTTGATTGATTGTGAATCATTCTAAGTGTGCCTTGGTAAGGACTTTGGCCTGATTAGTTGAGAATTGCCTATGTGTGCTGGAAATAGCCGGTTGTGTGCTATTGGTATATCAGTCGTTTCGGGGTCATTCCCCGGGTTTGTGGCATTTGCAGATTCCGTGGAATTGCTACCCACGATGCGAGGAATACCTCATGCGAGTCCGTAAGGGCTTATGCGGGTGAAATAGTCCCATGCGGCGTCCACCTATGCGAGGAATACCTAAATGCGAGTCCGTAAGGGCTTACGCGGTGAAATAGTCCCATGCGAGGATACCTCACGCGGTCCACGCGCCTATGCGGGTGAAATAGTCCCAAGAGTAGGATGTCTAAATGATCGCGGGCGGATGGTCTGCTTTTGATCATGAGCTTCCTATTTTATATTGTAAGGATACCATCGTTTACTCTCATTGTTGGTAAGGCACAATGTGTTGTAATTTGATTATCATATATGTCCCCGGATTTGTTTGTGTTACCCTATGGTCATGCTTTTACGATGTGGGATTCCGGGGCATGAGACCACGTGGTATTTAGGACACAGGGGGGGGGGGACTTGGTGTGCATGTATCCTTATTGGTGTTATTACATCATGGACTGCCGGCAGTGAGGAAGGATTCCACGGGCATGATTGATATTATGGGCGTGAGACCCATAGTTATATTTGAGTAGCGACTTGGAGGGCCTGCGTCCCTGACTTGATATGACTGCTTATGTGTTATGTACTGTAGGTTGGCTATCATACATGTCTCCTGTTTTGATTAGACTGTTATGATTTTATTACAGTACTTATTGTTCACATACTTGGTACATTCTTCGTACTGACCTCCTTCGGGGGGCTGCGTTCATGCCGCAGGTTTAGGTACGCAGTTTGGTGATCGGCAGGTGTAGGACCGCCGTTCGAGTTTTGGATAGCTCCTCTGCTCGTGAGTTTATCATTTTGGTATAGTTCCTTGAAGATGTGCTTTTGTACAGTTATGGGTACGGCGGGGCCTTGTCCCGTCATATTTCAGTAAAACTCTTAGAGGTCTGTATTCATATGTGGGATTGGACTCATGTACGGTGTAGTGTCTTTTGTTTATGTATATATGGCAGCCTTGTCGGCTTTGCCCTTGCATGTACGGTTGCTTTAAAAGAAAAAAAAATGAGGTGTTATTTCATTTCCGCAGTTTACTTAGTGGTTAAGGTAGAAGGGTGCCCAGGTAGGGCACCAGTCACGGGCCCGGGGATCGGGGTGTGACAACTCACATAGGCCCGCATGAGGTATTCCTCGCATCGAGGGTAGCTACTCCCCAGCATCGTCCTGGACTCGCAGTCCGCATGGCCACATAGACCGCATGACCACAAAGGCCGCACACTAACTTGGAACTCTCGTAGCTCCGCATAGGTCCCCTGGACCCGCATGAGGTATTCTCGAATCATGGTCCTGCATCGCCGAGTCTATCTCAGACGGAGGCGGCTTAACCCCCGGTATCATGTCAAGAGGTGAGTGATATAATACTAACATAACAACTTATCGTTAAACAACATAAGCACAACAAGGGAAACCCCTTTACACAAACATCACAAGATACTAACACACGTAACATCCTAACATGTTTACTTATCAAAGCAACAAGAAAGTATTACAAGGCTATAACAAACCAACACAATCAAGTTATTCACACAAGGTACTTTCTACTTTATGTTAACAAGTTCAGGTTTTTATCCCCAAAGTACTTCATACATTAACTCTTTAAAAGATTCGTTTCTTTCACAAAAGTCACACAATACCCGTAGTATAAAAATAGAATGACTATCTTTTTAAGTAAACCAAAACACTTCCCTTTGTAAAATCAAGTAACAACATTATTTCCCAAACGTTCAAGTTTGCCTAGTTTCAAATGCTCAAGTTTCTCATTTTCGAAAGGTTTCGTAGTTCATAGTCTTAATCACTTAATAATATAATTCTCTTTTAAAACAAGTTGAGAAACATACGCCTTATGTGTGAGTAGGTTATTCTTGTTCATAACAATCTTATTAAAGCAGCCATGATCTAGGAAATGTAATATCATTTTGTCTCATCTTAGCTTCTATGCAGATGGAGGTTTCTACTGGTTTTAATAATACATTATTAGTCAATACATTCCCTTTATTAGCGCTGCAGTGGTTTGTTCGATACTTATTCTCATTTCCGAAATCAATACAAGGCGTTCATAAACAATTAAGTAAACCGTTCCTTTTATCTCTCTTAAGTCGTTATACCTAACTTCCCATAAAGCTAGTATAACTCTTAAGCTTTTAAAACCAAGTATTACTCTTCTTTCAAAAAGGTTTCTTAATTCTTTTGAAATACTTCAAGATTCTTATTATTTAAACTCAAGTCAAAAGACATCGGAGTAAAACCACGTTCAGTTAACACACGTACGTCTACCGTACTATATATATATTCTTTTAAAATATCATGCTCAAGAGGATAGGAAGAATCACATACCTCGCGACGATTATCGACTATTAGCAAAACGCTCCACGGCTATAACCCGGCTAGCCTTGTTCACCTTTCAAGTAGAACATGCTACTCGCAGAACATTCAACCTATAAAGGCCATATACGTCTATCAACGTCTAGACTACTCTGTAGAATATTCTAAGCAGTAGGTTCTCTATTTTACGGAAAATCGGGCAGCACTTCCCTACCCGTTAAGCTACACAAGTCTACTGTAAATACAGTCCTATGTAAGTACAGTTTAATCTTCTTCTTTAATATTCTTCTGATGTGATTTCAGTTCAAGTCTTTTCTGTAATATCCTTCTATTACAGTTCAATTCTCTTCTGTAATATCCTTCTATGAATCTTATATTCATTTCTATACAACTACAGTATGTAATTTCCAATTACAATAGAAGGTCAAGAGTATTTACCTCGGTAAGCCCAAAATTATCCAAGTTTAAATGTCGATCCTGAGCAACGTTTAGCTCCTACTCTGGGCGCTCCAACCCGCTCCAAACAACCCTTAGAAGTTCTACGCAACTTCTTCTTAATACTTCAACCGACTATGAAGATTTTCCTTAGGGTTTCGTTTTTGTGACTGAAGGGAAGTATAATAGTATTTCTGGGCTTTTAGTATAGGTGTAACCTTGGAATACTACAAGGTATTTGGGCCAAGGTATTTTGGAATAGTAACAATACTTGGAGAATACTTTTCTACCAAAGGGGGTATTTTTTACGAGACAACACTCAAGAGGGGGGGTATTCTCGGCCAAGGCCTTCTCAAGGGGGAGGGGTGCTCTTTGGACGAGAGCTTCTACAAGAGGGGGAAGGATTTTCAAGACTTGGAAATTATTTGTGGATGAAGAAGTCTTGCACTTCAAGGGGGGTATTTATAGGACTTTCAAGGGCTAGGATTAAGCCAAGTGGTGGGCAAGTGTAGGGTCAAGATTTGGACAAGTGTGTGTGGGTCCCACTTGCTCATCTACCACACCAAATATCTACAAAATATCCTACCTAACCCTTGAATAGAAATGTGCAAGAAAAACGCCCACAATTCGTCCACTTGAGGGTGACAAGTGTCGCCCTCTAGTTGGTCCAAAATATTTCATCTCTCGGAAAAATCCACAAAAATTATTAATGTTGCAGCCGTAATTTTCCCTTCGCAAAGTTTGGAAAACGTTTCGTCGGAAAACAATTCTTTTTGGTAGTTGTGCACAAATATTTTCGTCCCTTGCCTAACTTAAGGCTTAACTTTTGTACGTACGTCCTCACATACATACTCTGGAAATACGGGGTATAACAATAATCCTCAGTCGAATACGTAGTCCTGACTGGAAGGAAGTGGGCTGATTTCGTCAGCCTGTCAACAATAACCCAGATGGAGTCATACTTCCTCTGAGTACGAGGTAACCCTGTAACAAAGTCCATGTTGATCACCTCCCACTTCCATGTCGGAATATCAATAGCCTGCAATAGCCCACCGGGCTTCTGGTGCTCAACCTTGACCTGCTGGCAATTAGGACACTGTGCAACAAAACCTGCCACGTCCCTCTTCAGGCCATCCCACCAATACATACACCTGAGGTCATGGTACATCTTAGTCGACCCCGGATGAATAGAATAACGAGCACTGTGTGCCTCCCCCAGAATCTGCTGACGAAGTCCTGCAACATCGGGAACACACAACCGGCCCTCAAATCTTAGCACCCCATCAGGCGCTACCTCGAATAGACTCTTCTCCTCCCGAAGAGCTGCATCTCGATACCGTACCATCACTGGGTCCTCATACTATCGCCTCTTCACCTCATCAATGATGGAAGACTCGGCAACCCCACAAACCCGTACCCCACTATCATCGGTATCGACCAATCGAACCCCAAGGCTCGCTAGCTGATGGATCTGACGGACCATGTCCTATCTCTCTGGCTGTGCCTCTGACAGACTCTCCATCGATCTAAGCCTCAAAGCATCTGCAACCACGTTGGCTTTCCCCGGATGGTATAAAATATCAACATCATAATCTTTCAACAACTCTAACCACCGTCTCTGTCGCAAGTTCAGCTCCCTCTTCCTGAAGATATACTGGAGGCTCTTGTGGTCTGTATAAATATCCACATGAACCCTATATAAATAATGTCTCCAAATCTTCAAGACATGAATAACTGCGGCCAACTCTAAGTCGTGAGTAGGGTAATTCCTCTCATGCTTCCGTAGCTGCCGGGAAGCATAGGCTATTACCTTGCCGTCTTTGCGTCAATACGCACCTAGCTCGATGCGAGGCATCACAATAAATCACGTACTTCTAACCCTCGGGAAGAGTAAGAACTGAGTCGTCGTTAACTTTTCCTTGATCGGAAGCCCTTCTCACAAGCTTCGTCCATCGGAACTTAGCGCTTACGAGTCACCTAGTCAATCTGCGATATCGAAGCAAACTGCTCCACAAACCTACGATAATAACCTGCAAGCCATAAGAAACTGCGCACCTCGGTCGGAGTAGTAGGTCTCGACCAAGACTTGACTGCCTCAATCTTTGCCGTATCAAACTGAACACCATCAGCTCCAATAATGTGCCCCAGGAATGCCACTGAGGCCAACCAAAACTCACACTTGGAGAACTTGGCGAACAACTGCCGGCTCCGGAGGACCCCAAGTACCGTCCTCAAGTGATCTGCATGCTCCTGCTCTGTACGCGAATAAACCAGGATGTCATCAATGAATACTATAACAAATGTATCCAGAAATGGCTTGAACACCCGGTTCATCAGATCCATAAATACCGCTGGAGCGTTGGTCAAACCGAAAGACATCACCCTGAACTCATAGTGCCCATATCGGGTCCTGAATGCAGTCTTTGGGATATCTGCCTCTCGAAATCGCACCTGATGATAACCAGACCGCAGGTCTATCTTGGAGAAACACCTCGCACCCTACAACTGGTCAAACAAATCATCAATCCTGGGGAGGGGGTATTTGTTCTTGATGATTACCTTATTCAGCTGCCTGTAATCAACACACATACGCAACGTCCCATCTTTCTTCTTCACAAACAAAACTGGCGCTCCCCAGGGAGAAACACTAGGCCTGATAAAGCCTTTTCCAGCAAATCTTTCAGCTGGTCCTTCAGCTACCTCAACTCAGCAGGTGTCATCCTGTATGACGGAATAGATATAGGTCGAGTTTCTGGTAACATATCAATACAAAACTCAATCTCCCTCTCAGGAGGGATACTCGGAAGATCGTCTGGGAACACATCTGGAAACTCCTTAACCACTGGCACTGACTGAATAACTGGCACCTCAGCCTCTGTATCGAACACCCGAACCAGATGATAGATGTACCCTTTCTGCACCATCTTCCTGGCGTTGATGTAAGAAATAAACTTACCACTCGGCGACGCTGTGTTGCCCTTCCACTCGATAACTGGCTCACCAGGAAACTGGAATCGGACCAACCTATCTCTACAGTCAACGTTGGCATAATAAGAAGCCAATCAGTCCATACCCATAATGATGTCAAAACCTGTCATCTCCAAATCTATCAAGTTTGCTAGGGTCTGACGACTATAAATAAACACCGGGCAACCCTTGTACACCCGCTGAGCTAACACCGAATCACCCACTGACGTAGCTACCTCAAAATGCTCTATCAACATCGGCTCTATCCCGATTCTAGCAGCAATAAGAGGGGACACATAGGACAAGGTAGAACCTGGATCTATCAAAGCATAAACGTCACAACATGAAATCAATAATGTACCTGTGACGATGTCTGGGGAAGCCTCCTGATCCTGGCGGCTGGCTAAGGAATATATGCGGTTCTGTGGACTGCTAGAACTGGGACCCCCACCACGACCCCTGCCGCGGCCTGCTGGTCCGTGAACACCCTGCCCTCCGGGGCGCATAACCACAGAGGAAGAAGATTCAGCAACTGACCCTGTCGGATGAACCATAACACTCCCGCCGTCTCTGGTCGGACAATCTCTCGTGTACCGTAATTTCTCAATTTCTCCCATAATCCCCGTCTATCAATAATCGTGTGTAGCCCATAAACAAAAGTGCCTTGAAGCCTCTTGGAGAAGATAACACAAGTGACATCGAAATGAATGGCTTGCGGGTTGATGTCAAGCACTTGCAAGATGACTTAGGCCGGGTTGAATAAAATAAATATCCTCCATGACGGATGATTTGTAAAGTTATCCAACACCTCCCAGTTGCGAAATTTAGAAGTCCAAAAATGTTCAAGAGTCGAGTTGTTGATTTTAGATTCCATGATACCAAAGTTGTCAATGTTGTTCTCACGAACCACAGAGCAAATCTCTTTTTGCTTTGAGGGGCGGTGCAGGCCCCTTATATTCTATGAGGCAATGATCATTTCGATAACTAAGGGGGAATAGTCCCCTTCGTGCTATCTTCATAAGTAATAATAGAGTTGATGCCACTATAAGTACCCTTCTTTATAGTGGGAAGGGTTGTCATTCTGCTCAATGGTATGGGAAAACTTTGTCCACCATTATTAGTCTTAGCTTTTGCCCTCGTCCTCGCGCCCACTTGCCCTTCCTCTTTCTTGGTCCCTTCCGAGTTCCGACCTTTCCCAACCTTAGCCGAAGGCTCGAAAGGTTCAACTTCCAAATCTGTCCGACCCTTGCCAACTTTGGTCTGTATCCCCGCAAGCTGACCACCAATATCCGCAACCATTGAACTATCCGCATTGTCCGCGGGTTGTCCTATACCGTTAGTGTCAGTAGGCAGTCCTGTGCCAGCCACAGTTTGTATCCCCGCAAGCTTGCCCACAATTCTGAACGAAATCCCTCCGTCATTCCCCCCTTCTATCCTAGGGTTAGTACGACCTTTGCCAGCCTCGGTTTAGGACCCCGAAGGCTGTTGTCACGCCCCGAACCCCGGGCCCGTGACTGGGGCCCTACCTAGGCACCCTTCTACCTGACTGACACAAGTAAATCGCGGAACATAAATAACACCTCTTTTTTTTAAAACCAACGTACGTACAAGGGCAAAGCCGACAAGGCTGCCATATAACATACATAATCAAAAGACACTACACTGTACACGAGTCCAATCCCATCTATGAATACAGACCTGTAAGAGTTTTACTGAACTATGACGGGACAAGGCCCCACCGTACCCATAACTGTACAAAAGCCTGTACTGAAGGATCTATACCAAAAGGATAAACTCCTGAACAGATGGAGCTATCCAAAACTCGGCGGGGTTGTTATACCGTATTTCCGAGTATGCGTAAGGCGCGTCACGAAAGTTTGGCCTTAAAAGTTTAAGCCTTGGGCGTTTTTATTTGTGCACAACTCACTAAAAGAATCGCTTTTCCGACGAAACGTTTCCTAACTTCGTAGGGAAAATTCTGGCTATGTCATTTAGTATTTTTGCGGATTTTTCCGAGAGACGAAACATTTTGGACCAACGGGAGGGCGACACTTGGCACCCTCCAATTGGTGGACTTGAAATCGTCCATTGGACGAAATGGACTAGAAGTTGCACGTTTTTTGTGCCTTTGCACAAGTCAAGGATTAGGTAGGATATTTTGTGTGCAAGTTGGCCAAGGACACTTGCCCTAATCTTGACCTTACACTTGCCTAGCACTTGGCTAAATCTTGGCCATTGGTTGGCCATGTCTTGACCTATAAATACCCTTTAGATGAAGAGTTCTTCATCCACAAATCAATTTCAAGTCTTGAAAAATCCTCCCCCTCTCTCTAAAGCTTTTCGTCAACGCCTCCTACCCCTCCTTTGAAGTTTGGCCGAGGGCCCCTAGCCTAGCGAAATCTACCTCCCTTGGTAGAAAAGTTGCCTTCTTGTATTGTTATAATGCCCAAAATACCCTAGCCCAAATCCCTTAGTGCTTAGTAGAAGTTGTGAAGAACTTCTAAGGTTTCCTTGGAGCATACAACTTAGGAGCAAAACCTTGCTCAGGCGCGACTTTATCTAGGATATTATTGGGCTTACTGAGGTAACTAATCCTAACCCTCTTTTGAATTAGAGAATACTTACTGTAGTAGTATAAGAATAAGTATAAAATACTTAGAAGAATATTGCAGAATAGAATTGATTGTTATCACGAGAAGGGTTTAAAGAAGAATAATCAAGCTGTACTTACATAGAATTTGTTTTCTGATGAACTTGAGTAGCTCACCGGGTAGGGAAATCGCCCAATTTTCCGTAGGATATAAAACCCTCTGTTTAGAATCACATTTACAAAGTAGTGCGAGCGTTGATAGGCGTGTCGACTATTATAGGTCGATTCTCTGCGCGACATATTCAACTTGGCGGTGGTTTTCATTTGAGAAGGTATGTGATTCTTCCTAAAGCATGATATTTTACAATATATATGTAGTACGGTAGACGTACATGTGTTAACTGAATAATAACTACGGCAATGTCTTTGACTTAAGCCTGAATAATACTTACGGCAATGCCTCACGGCTTAAGCCTGAATAACACTTACGGCAATGCCTCACGGCTTAAGCCTGAATAACACTTACGGCAATGCCTCACGGCTTAAGCCTGAATAATAAAGAACTGAAAGCATTTCAAAAGAATACTGAATCATTTTTAACAGAAGAGAACTAATTGGTTTTTAAAACAGAAGCTTAAGAGTTATACTAGCTTTATGGGAAGTTAAGTATAACCACTTAAGAATGATAAAAGAAACAGTTTGCCTATGTGTTTATAACAGACTTATATTGAATTATGAAAAGAATAATAAGATGGTTTGATAAGTAGACATGATATGATGCTATGTGTGTTAGTGTCTTGTAACGTTTGTATAAGAGAGTATTCTTGTTGTGCTTATGTTGTTTAAAGATAAGTTGTTATGTTAGTGTACTATCACTCACCTCTTGACATATTACCGGGGGTTAAGCTGCCCTCCGATGCGGGGTAGACTCAGGCGGTCTGGGACCATGATTCGAGAATACCTCATGCGGGTCCAAGGGACCTATGCGGAGCTACGGGAGTTCCAGGTTAGTGATGCGGGGTTATACCTCATGCGGTCTATGTGGCCATGCGGACTACGAGTCCAGGACGATGCCGAGGAGTAGCTACCCTCGATGCGGGGTTATGTACCCTATGCGGGCCTATGTGAGTGGCCTATGCGGACTACGATAGCCCAGGATTAGGCTTGCATGGTGATACTACGGGCAATTGGCCCTGCTTCGATCATTCGCAGCCTAGAAAAGACACTGCGGTTTGTACATGCGACCTCCTTCGGGGGCTGCGTTCATGCCGCGAGTAAGGGCAACGGTGCTAGATCCACATTCTTAGGATCTCTACGTTGGTGTCGGGAGCTCCATCTTTCCGAGGCTCTACTTTTGGGTATGATCTCACGTGGTAGATAGTTTTATGCGATCGGGTATGGCGGGCCACTGTCCGCCATAGTTGTATATTTCCTTAGAGGTCTGTAGTCATGTTGTACAGTATCGGATGTAACTGCTAAACCATGTTTATATATATATGCCGAAAGGCGATGTTTTCTCACATAAACTGTGTCTTATTTTATAAATTGTTTCATGTCTGGTTTCATATTTCCCGATTACTCGATGTATGACTACTTGGGTGCCGGTAAGGCACGATCCACGCCCCGGAATGGGTCGTGACAAAAGTGGTATCAGAGCAGTTAATCCTAGGAAAGTTTCTACAGACCGTATCTAGTAGAGTCTTGATTATCGGTGTGTTGTGCACCACACCAATAATCAGGAGGCTATAGGATATTTAGGATTGGTTTCCATTCTTCTCACTCTGAGATCGTGCTTTAGAGCTGTGTTAAAGTTGGACCCCTCTAACGTATTCCTTTTCTGTAACAGTTATGCCTCCACGTAAGGCAACCCGGGCCCAGAAGGGCAAGACAGCCGAGGGAGCTGCTAGTGGGACACCTAGAGTCACGAGGGCTCGGGCCCAGTCTATACCAGAGACGGTGAGTTCTACGACGCCGCTAGTTCCAGCAGAGACTACAGTACCCGCACCTCCTGTCCCACAGCCTGGGGCGGAGGAGATAGTGTCACGACCCGTTCCGGGGCCCGTGACTGGTGCCTTACCGGGGCACCCAAGTAGCCATACATCAGAGTAACCAGCGGAAATATAAAACAAGACAGGAAACAGTTTATAAAATAAGACACAGTTTATGTAAGATAACGTCGCCTTTCGGCATATATAAATAATCATGGTTCAAAGAACATCCCAAACTGCATAAACATGACTACTGCACTCTAAGGAAATATACAACTATGGCGGACAGGGCCCGCCATACTCGATCGCACAAAACTATCTACAACAGGGAGATCATACCCAAAAGTAGAGCCTCCGGAGAAGATGGAGCTCCTGACACCAACGCAAAAGATCCTAAGGATGCGGATCTAGCACCTGCTTGCCTTTACCTGCGGCATGAACGCAGCCCCCCGAAGGAGGTCAGTACAACAGGTACCAAGTATGTGAAACTATAAAGTACTGAAATGAAATCAAAGTATTGAAAACCTTTTCACAAATACAATCAGTTCAATTGCACATAGTGCCACATCACAAACAACAACGTGAATAGAAAAGCAGAGCAGTCTATTCTAGGCGCGAATGATCGAAGCAAGGCCAATCGCCCATAGTATCATTCTGTGCCTAGTTACGGACTTCCGCACTCGCATAGGTCACACACGCACCCGCATGAGGTATTCTCGATCGGGGCAGCCAACCCCAGATCCGCCTAGGCTCCCGCAGCCCGCATAGCCTCAAAAGACCGCATAGTCTCAACAGACCGCGTAGGAATCCCAGATCGGGCTAAACACCGGAATGATCAATCACGAGCATACCGCTCGCATAGTCTCGCGGACCGCATAGGCCGTATAGACCCGCATCGAGGGCAAGCCGCGGTATAACGATCGAGGGTAGGTGATACAATAACAAGACAGCGGACTTACGGTTAGCAACGTAAGCACAAAGAAGAATGACCCTTACACAAAGATTTCAAGACACTAACCTGTAGCATCATAATATGTCTACTTATCACACAAATCTTACTACACTTAACAGAAATCAATACAAGGCTTTTATAAACAAACAGGTAAACAATTCCTTTTTATCTTTCTTAAGTGGTTAGACCTAACTTCCCATAAAGCTAGTATAACTCTTAAGCTTTTGTTTTAAAAACCAAATATTTATCTTCTGTTAAAATGATTCAGTATTCTTTTGAAATGCTTTCAGTTCTTTGTTATTCAGGCTTAAGCCGTGAGGCATTGCCGTAAGTATTATTCAGGCTTAAGCCGTGAGACATTGCCATAAGTATTATTCAGGCTTAAGTCAAAGACATTGCCGTAGTTATTATTTAGTTAACACATGTACGTCTACCGTACTATATATTGTAAAATATCATGCTTTAGGAAGAATCACATACCTTCTCAGCGAAAACCACCTGCCAAGTTGAATATGTCGCGCGCAGAGAGTCAGCCTATAATAGTCACAGACATCTATCAAAGACTACTCCGAAGGTCATTCTAAACAGAGGGTTCACAATTCTATGGAAAGTCGGACAACACTTCCCTACCCGGTGAGCTATATAAGTCTACTGCGGAAACAGTCCTATGTAAGTACAGTTTGATTATTCTTCTTTTAAACCCTTCTACTGTGATAACAGTTCAATTCTATTCTGTGATATTCTTCTAAGTATTTATACTTATTCTTATACTACTACAGTAAGTATTCTCTAATTCAAAAGAGGGTTAGGATTAGTTACCTCGGTAAGCCCAATAATATCCTAGATAAAGTCGCGCCTGAGCAAGGTTTAGCTCCTAAGTTGTACGCTCCGGTAGCTCCAAGAAACCTTAGAAGTTCTTCACAACTTCTACAAAGGACTAAGGGATTTGGGCTAGGGTATTTTGGGCATTATAACAATACTAGAAGATAACTTTTCTACCAAGGGAGGGGGGTAGATTTCGGCTAGGCTAGGGGGGTAGGCCCTCGGCCAAACTCACTCAAGGGGGGGGGAGGTGTTGGACGAAAGGCTAAGGGAGAGGAGAGGATTTTTTTCAAGACTTGGAAGATAACTTTGTGGATGAAGAACTCTTCATCTCTAAGGGGGTATTTATAGCTCAAGCCTTGGCCAACCAATGGCCAAGATGAAGACAAGTGCAAGGCAAGTGTAGGGTGAGGATTAACTATACACAAATATCCTACCAACTCCTTGACTTGTGCACAAGGCACAAAAAACGTGCCAT
The DNA here is from genome assembly GCA_029844215.1 of Przewalskia tangutica. NCBI lineage: Eukaryota > Viridiplantae > Streptophyta > Magnoliopsida > Solanales > Solanaceae > Przewalskia > Przewalskia tangutica. The sequence continues at coordinate 43,541,521 of CM056733.1, forward strand.
GGCTCTCCAAGTGTCGCCCTCCCGTTGGTCCAAAATGTTTCGTCTCTCGGAAAAATCCGCAAAAATTAGTAATGGCATAGCCGGAATTTTCCCTACGAAAGCTGTGGAAACGTTTCGTCGGAAAACGATTCTTTTAGCGAGTTGTGTACAAAAAAAACGTCCAAGGCTAACTTTAAGGCCAAACTTTTTGTACGTATTCCCTTACGTACATACTCTGGAAATACGGGGTATAACATTCTCCCCTCCTTAGAAACATTCGTCCCGAATGTTCCTTCTCAAGACAGTTATCGAAGAAGCTTAAACAGTTTGTAAGTGCCACACATGGCCACAAAATAACACTTAGGCATAAATGATAACGAAAATTTACAAGTAGGAAAGTGAATTACCTGGAGGTGTGGGGAATAGGTGAGGATACTTCTGCCTCATGTCCTCCTCGGCTTCCCACGTCATCTCCTCCCTGAGCTCGTTCCGCCACAAGACTTTGACGGAAGCCACGTCCTTGGTCCGCAGACGCCTAACCTGACGATCGACTATCGCTATGGAAATCTCCTCATACGATAACCCCTCGGTCACCTGGACATCGTCAATCGGGTGTACCCTAGATGGATCCCCGATACATCTCCTCAGCATAGATACGTGAAAAACCGGATGCACTGCCTCCAGATCGGACGGCAGATCCAACTCATAGGCAACCTTGCCTATCCTGCGGACAATCTGAAACGGCCCAATGTACCTTGGGCTGAGTTTCCCCTTCTTCCCGAATCTCATCACACCCTTCATGGGTGACACCTTTAGGAAAACCCAATCATGAACCTCGAACTCAAGATGCCGACGACGATGATCTGCATCGACTTGGCCGACTACGAGTCATTAATAGCCGCCTCGGATAAGCTTCACCTTATCCATCTTCACTGCACCAAATCTGGTCCCACTAGCGCACTCGCCCACATCGAACCAACCTATAGGCGACCGCACTTCCTCCCATACAAGGCCTCATAAGGCGCCATCTGAATACTGAAGTGGTAGCTATTATTATACGCAAACTCAACTAGAGGCAAATGATCCTCCCAGCTACCCCTGAAGTCAATAACACAGGCTCGCAGCATATCCTCATGAGTGCGTATAAGGCGCTCGCTCTGTCCGTCAATGCATGGATGAAATGCGACTGTGCTCACTGCGTCCTAAACCCCTCGGAAGGACCTCGAGTTAGCCGTAAACCGGGCTCTGCATGCGATATGATCGAAATAGGGACTCCATGCGATCGACGATCTCGGATGTAAAGTCCGCATAATCCTCACCAAAAGTCGTCCGACGGAAGAAAGTGGACTGATTTCGTCACCGTCGACGATAACCCAAATAGAATCATGTCTCCTCTGAGTGCGAGGTAATCCTGTGATGAAGTCCATGTTGATTACCTCCCACTTCCAGGTCGGGATCTCTATCGCCTGCAACAAACCACCAGGCCTCTGGTGCTCTACCTTCACCTGCTGACAACAAGGGCACTGAGCTACGAACTCTGCAACGTCCCTCTTCAAGCCATCCCACCAATACACAGATCTAAGGTCGTGGTACATCTTGGTCGACCCCGGATGGATAGAGTAACGCGCGCTGTGTGCTTCCCCAAGAACCTGCTGCCGAAGTCCTGAAACATCTGGAACACACAACCTGCCCTCAAACCTTAGCACCCCATCAGGTGCTACCTCAAAAGGACCCTTGCCCTCACGAAGAGCTGTATCACGATATCGAATCAAAGCTGGATCCTCGAACTGTTGCCTCTTCACCTCCTCGACGATGGAAGACTCGGCAACCTCACGAACTCTAACCCCACTGCTATCAGAATCAATCAAACGGACACCAAGGCTCGCTAACTGATGCAAATCACGAACCATGTCCCTCCTCTCTGGCTGTACATCTGATAGGCTCCCATCGACCTACGACTAAGAGCATCCGCCACAACATTGGCCTTCCCGTGGTACAGATATCAACATCGTAATCCTTAAGCAACTCTAACCACCGTCTCTCGCCGTAAGTTCACTCCTCCTCTGTGAAGATATCTTGAGGCTCTTGTGGTGCGTATAAATATCCACGTGAACCCCATACAAATAGTGCCTCCAGATCTTGGCGTGAATCACACCGCCAACTCCAAATCATGGGTGGGTAGTTCCTCCGTGTTTCTTCACCGTCGGATGCATATGCTATAACTCGCTGCCATGCATCAACACACATCCCAACCCGATGCACGACGCATCACAATACACGACATAACCATCCGACCTCCGGAAGAGTAAGAACGAGGCGATCGTCGCCTCTTTTCAAGAATCGAAACCACGCCACAAGCATCACCATCGAAACTTGGCCGCCTCCCGAGTCACCCTAGTCAATGGTGCGAGATAGAAGCAAACTTCTCCACGAACCGCCGATAATATCTGCAAGGCCCGTAAAATCGCGAACCTCGCCGGAGTAGTAGGTCTAGGCCAAGTCCTCGATCGCCGATCTTGCCGTATCCACTCGAATGCCATCGGCCACAATATGCCCAAGAAACGCCATCAAGTCAACCAAAACTCACATTTGGAAAACTTGGCGTACAACTGCTGGTCTGGAGAATCGCAAGACAGCCTCAAATGCTCGCATGCTCCTCGCTGCGGCGAGAATAAACCAAGATATCATCGATGAACACTATCACAAACGCGTGTCCAAAAATGGTTTGAACACTCGGTTCATCAAATCCATGAATACCACGAGCATTGTCAACCCAAAAGACATGACCACGAACTCATAATGCCCGCATCGTCCGAATGCGATCCTAGGGACATCCACCTCTCTCGACACGAACACGATGATAGCGAACGCAGATCAATCTTGGAGAAACATCTCGCGCCGCAATCGGTCGAACAAATCATCAATCACGGGAAGGGTATTCGTTCTTAATGGTCACCTTGTTCACCGTAATCAACACACATGCGCAGCGTCCGGTCATTCTTCTTCACGAACAATACCGCGCTCCCGGGGAGAAACACTAGGCCTGATGAAGCCCTTCTCCAGCAAATCCCTAAGCTGATCCTTCAACTCTCTCAACTCGGCAGGTGCCATTCTGTATGGCGGAATGGAAATAGGCCGAGTGTCTGGCAATATGTCAATACAAAACTCAATCTCCCTCTCAGGAGGGATACCCGAGGTCGTGCGAAATACGTGCGGGAACTCTCGACCATTGAACCGACGGAAAATCTGGTACCGCAACTTCGGATCAAACACGAACGAGATTGTATATATACCCCTTATGTATCATCTTCCTAGACTTGAGGTAGGATATAAAACTACGTCTCGGCGATACCGTGCTCCCCCCACTCAACAACCGGCCTCAGAAACCGGAACTGCATTACTACTCTCTCAGTCTACATTGGCATAGCAAGAAGCTAGCCAATCCATCCCCATGATCACGTCGAAGTCAATCATCTCCAACTCTACCAAGTCGGCTAGGGTCCGACGATCAGAATGGTCACAGACAAGCTCATATACCCGCGAGCTACCACGAATCACCCATGGCGTAGCTACCTCGAAAGGGTCTATGGACTCGAGCTCTATCCCTATCCTACTAGCAACAAGGGAGATATATAGACGGCGTAGAACCGGATCTATCAAAGCATACACATCAAACCTGAAACCGATAAGGTACAGCGTGACGACATCGGTGAGGCCTCACGATCTTGTCGGTGGACAAAGCATAAATGCGTTACGAGGACCGCTAGAATCGGGACCCGCGCCACGACTGCCGCGCCGCGACTGGTCCATGAGTACCTTGCCCGGGCGAGTAATCGCTCGGGGATGAAGAAGCGCAATGCACTGTAGATCGGGCCCTACTACCACGCCGCTCGGTCGGACAAACTTCGCGAAATGACCTGCCGCCACAAGTATAGCGAGCTCGAATCTGACTCGAATGGTATCTACCACAACGGCACACCGAGCGGACCTCGAACGGTTAGCACTCGCTACTCGAAATCAAGTCCCGGGCCCCGACCGCCCGATCGCTCTGGGCCGCACCGAATGAGGTAGAGCGCTCTACCGGCCGTGGTGCAAATCTGGACTTGGCGATGCCGCCACCCCGAGAACCACCAAAAGAACCGCCGCTCGCCTTCTTCGCTGATATCGCTCTACCCGGCGGTCTCTACGCCTCGCATCCTAGTGCATGAGCTGCATACGTTATGTCCATGCTGGTGAAGGGACACACCCGCACAAGACTCGACCATGTAATCATCTAGCCCGGTGACATAGCGATGCACCGGTCCTCCATCTCGCTACGGCAGTGGACATATCGAGCCAAAGAATCAAACTCGACATTGTACTCCTCACCGCGGCGCCCTCCTGTCTCGCAACAAGAATCTATCACTCGTGCCTCCTCAATCGCGGAGGCAAGAAGTGTGTGAGAAAAGCCTCGAAAACTCATCCCATCTGCTGAGGTGCATGCTCTCCCGAAAGCTCCCATGAATCAAACCAATCGATTGCGGTATCACGCACCGACGCGAACCGACGTCACGCACTACCTGAAGCCACGATCACCCGCGATAATCCTCTGCGGTGACGGATGAACTCCTGCGGATCATCCTCCCGCCGACAGTAAAACTCGAGGGCTACAACTAAGGAAATCCCGTAGTCTCAAACTATCTCGCCTCGGTGCACTACGGGTGCGACCGAGCCGAGCCGAATCGCCGCATCCAAATTTCTCTCGACGGGCCACAACTTTAGCCAATAGCCGGGCCATCTCCTTGTACTCCTAACTCCTCCGCCCGTGGGGCGGGAGGTGTGGGTACTGTGGTCTCGCTGGGCCGGGCGGCGTCATAGAACTCGCCGTCTCGTATAGATCGGGCACGAGCCCTCGTAACTGGGTGTCTCGCTAGCGCCTCCACTGCCTTGCCTTCCGGGCCCGGTTGCCTTACGTGGAGGCATAATCAGCACAGAAAGGAATACGTTAGAGGTCCAACCTATAACACTGACTCTAAAGCACGATCTCGGAATGAAGAATGGAAACCAATCCTAAATATCCTATAGCCTCACGATTATTGGTGGTGCACAACACACCGATAATCAAGACTCTACTAGATACGATGCTGTAGACACTTTCCGAGGATTAATCGCTCGATACCACTTTTGTCACGAACCGTTCGGGGCGTGGATCGTGCCTCACGGCACCCAAGTAGCCATACATCGAGTAACGTGGAAATATAAAACAAGGCAGAAGCAGCTTTATAAAATAAGACACGATTTATGTAAGATAACGTCGCCTTCGGCATATATAAATAATCATGGTTCGTGATTACATCCCAAATCGCATAAATGACTTGACTACTGCACTTAAGGAAATATACAACTATGGCGGACAGGCCCGCCATACCGATCGCACAAAAACTATCTACAACAGGAGATCATACCCAAAAGTAGAGCCTCCGAGAAGATGGAGCTCACGACACCCACGCAAAATATCATAATGATGCGGATCTAGCACATGCTTGCCTTTACTGGCAGATGAACGCACCCGAACGAGGTCAGTACAACAGGTACCAAGTATGTGAAACTATAAAGAACTGAAATGAAATCAAAGTATTTAAAACCTTTTCACAAATACAATCAGTTCAATTGCACATAGTGCCACATCACAAACAACAACAGTAATAGGAAAACTGTAACAGGTCTATTCTAGGCCGCGAATGATCGAAGCAAGGCCAATCGCCCATAGTATCATTCTGCGTGCCTAGTCCTGGACTTCCGCAGCCCGCATAGGTCACACACAGACCCGCATGAGGTATTCCTCGCATCGGGGGCAGCCAACCCCCGGCATCCGCCTAGGCTCCCGCAGCCCGCATAGCCTCAAAAGACCGCATAGTCTCAACAGACCGCATAGGGAATCCCCCGCATCAGGCTAAACACCCGGAATGATCAATCCTGGAGCATACCGCTGCTCCGCATAGTCTCACAGACCGCATAGGCCGTATAGACCAAGATCGGGCAAGCCTCAGATAACGATCGGGGTCGGTGATACAAGAACACGACAACGGACTTACCGGTTAGCAACGTAAGCACAGCAAGAATGACCCCCTTACACAGCATTTCAAGACACTAACCCAGGTAGCATCATAATATGTCTACTTATCACACAAATCTTACTACACTTAACAGAAATCAATACAAGGCTTTTATAAACAAACAAGTAAACAGTTCCTTTTTATCTTTCTTAAGTGGTTAGACATAACATCCCATAAAGCTAGTATAACTCTTAAGCTTTTGTTTTAAAAACCAAATATTTATCTTCTGTTAAAATGATTCAGTATTCTTTTGAAATGCTTTCAGTTCTTTGTTATTCAGGCTTAAGCCGTGAGGCATTGCCGTAAGTATTATTCAGGCTTAAGCCGTGAGGCATTGCCATAAGTATTATTCAGGCTTAAGTCAAAGACATTGTCGTAGTTATTATTTAGTTAACACATGTACGTCTACCGTACTATATATTGTAAAATATCATGCTTTAGGAAGAATCACATACCTTCTCAGCGAAAACCACCTGCCAAGTTGAATATGTCGCGCGCAGAGAGTCAGCCTATAATAGTCACAGACATCTATCAAAGACTACTCCGAAGGTCATTCTAAACAGAGGGTTCACAATTCTATGGAAAGTCGGACAACACTTCCCTACCCGGTGAGCTATATAAGTCTACTGCGGAAACAGTCCTATGTAAGTACAGTTTGATTATTCATCTTTTAAACCCTTCTACTGTGATAACAGTTCAATTCTATTCTGTGATATTCTTCTAAGTATTTATACTTATTCTTATACTACTATAGTAAGTATTCTCTAATTCAAAAGAGGGTTAGGATTAGTTACCTCGGTAAGCCCAATAATATCCTAGATAAAGTCGCTGAGCAAGGTTTAGCTCCTAAGTTATGCGCTCCCAGAGCTCGAGAAACCTTAGAAGTTCTTCACAACTTCTACAAAGGACTAAGGGATTTGGGCTAGGGTATTTTGGGCATTATAACAATACTAGAAGATAACTTTTCTACCAAGGGAGGGGGGTAGATTTCGGCTAGGCTAGGGGGGTAGGCCCTCGGCCAAACTCACTCAAGGGGGGGGGAGGTGTTGGACGAAAGTCTAAGGGAGAGGAGAGGATTTTTTCAAGACTTGAAAGATAACTTTGTGGATGAAGAACTCTTCATCTCTAAGGGGGTATTTATAGCTCAAGCCTTGGCCAACCAATGGCCAAGATGAATACAAGTGCAAGGCAAGTGTAGGGTGAGGATTAACTATACACAAATATCCTACCAACTCCTTGACTTGTGCACAAGGCACAAAAACGCGTGCCATGGCTCTCCAATTCGTCCAAATGGGCGATTCAAGTTCACCAATGGGAGGGTGCCAAGTGTCGCCTCCCGTTGGTCCAAAATGTTTCGTCTCTCGGAAAAATCCGCAAAAATTAGTAATGGCATAGCCGGAATTTTCCCTACGAAAGCTATGGAAACGTTTCGTCGGAAAACGATTCTTTTAGCGAGTTGTGTACAAAAAAAACGTCCAAGGCTAACTTTAAGGCCAAACTTTTTGTACGTATTCCCTTACGTACATACTCTGGAAATACGGGGTATAACAGATAGGGTACAAGGAGATGGCCCAGCTATTGGCTAGGATTGTGGCCAGACACGAGGACAGCCGGATCTGTGATTCAGTCCAGCCCGGTCGTACCGTGGTTCACCCGAGGCGAGAGTTTGAGGCTACGAGACTTCGAGTCAGAGTTCGCCAGAGTTTTACTGGTCGAGGCGGAGGATGATCCGCGAGTTCATCCGTCGCTCTGAGGATTACGAGAGTGATCGGGCGTCGGAGACCGAGTCCGTGATCTTTGGTTCGCATCGGCCGCGTGATACCGCGATCGATTGGTTTGATTCATGGAGTTATCGGGAGAGCACGCGTCCCGGCCTACTTGGGATGAGTTCTCGAGGCTTTCCTCACTCACTTCTTGCCTCCACAGATGAGGGCGCGGTGATAGATATTTCTGCCGAGGCAGAGACGCCTTGTCGGGAAGTACAATGTCGAGTTTGATTCATTGGCTCGATATGTCCCGTTGGTAGCAAATATGGAGGATAGGGTGCACCGCCACGTCCACCGGGCTAGATGACTATATGGCCGAGTCATGCGGTGTTTCTCTTCACCGGGTATGGACATTACCAGCATGCAGCTCATGCTCTTGGATGTGAGCGAGCGTAGACCAGCGGGTTGTGGCGAGCGAAGAAGACCGGGGCGGCAGGTCTTTTGGTGGCTATCGTGGTGGGCGGCCTGGCAGATCTAGATTTGCACCACAACGGCTGAGCACTCTTGCACCGTCCTCAAGACAACCAGATATTCGAGGCGCATCAGGCCCGGGACCTCGACATCCAGAGCAGAGGTTACGGCGATCGGGACCACCCCTCGGTGTGGCCGATGCGCGATCCCACCGGGAGTTGTGGTGCTACGGAGCTTGTTTGGCCAGGGCGCAGGTCACTATGCGGCTTGTCCGACCAAGGCGATCTTGATGGTGGGTCACCTACAGTTCTTTCACGTCTTCTTCATCCCCGACAGCGATTACTCGCCTAGAGGCAAGGTACTCATGGACCAGCAGTCGCGGCAGAGGTCGTGGCGCTGGTCGATTCTAGCGGTCCTCAAAACCGCATTTATGCTTTGTCCACCGACAGATCGTGAGGCCTCACCGATGTCGCCACGGTACCTTATCGGTTCAGGTTTGATGTTTATGCCTTGATAGATCGGGTTCTACTCGTCCCATATATCTCCTTGTTGCTAGTAGGATAGGGATGAGCACGAGTCCATAGACCCTTTCGAGGTAGCTACGCCATGGGTGATTCGGTGGTAGCTCGGCGGGTATATAGAGCTTGTCATGTGACCATTTACGATCGTCGGACCAGCCGACTTGATAGAGTTGGAGATGATTGACTTCGACGTGATCATGGGGATGGATTGGCTAGCTTGCTACGCCAATGTAGATCGCAGAGAGAGAGTAGTACGGTTCCAGCTTTCACGGGAGCGGTTGTTGAGTGGGAGGAGCATGGTATCGCCGGCGGGGTAGGTTTATTTCCTACCTCAAGGCTAGGAAGATGGTGCGAAGGGTATATCTACCATCTCGTCGTGTTTGAATCGAAGGCTGCGGTACCAGATTTTTCGCCGATTCCAGTGGTCGAGAGTTCCCGGGCGTGTTTCAGACGACCTCGGTATCCTCCCGAGAGGAGATTGAGTTTTGTATAGACATATTGCGGACACACTGGCCTATTTCCATTCCGCCATACGAATGGCACTGCCGAGTTGAGAGAGTTGAAGGATCGGCTTAGGATTTCTTGGAGAAGCGGCTTCATCAGCCTAGTGTTTCTCCCCGGGAGCGCGGTATTGTTCGTAAAGAAAGAAGGACGGACGCGCACGTGTGTTGATTACTGCACCGAACAAGGTGACCATTAAGACGATACCCTTCCTGTGATTGATGATTTATTCGACCGATTGCGGTGCGAGATGTTTCTCCAAGATTGATCGCGATCGGCTATCATCAGTGTAGTCGAGAGGTGGATGTCCCTAGATCGCATTCGGACGTGACGCATTATGAGTTCGTGGTCATGTCTTTTGGGTTGACCAATGCTCCGCGGTATTCATGGATTTGATGAACCGAGTGTTCAAACCATTTTTGGACACGTTTGTGATAGTGTTCATTGATGATATCTTGGTTTATTCTCGCCAGAGCGAGCACGCGGAGCATTTGAGGATCTTGGCCGATTCTCCAGACCAGCGATTATACGCCAAGTTTTCCAAATGTGAGTTTTGGTTGACTTGATGGCGTTTGGGCATATTGTCGGCCGATGGCATTCGAGTGATACGGCCAAGATCGGCGATCGGGACTTGGCCTAGACCTACTACTCCGGCAGGTTCGCAGCTTTACGGGCCTTGCAGGATATTATCGGCGTTCGTGGAGAAGTTTGCTTATCTTTGCACCATTGACTAGGCTGACTCGTGGCGCCAAGTTTGATGGTGATGCTTGTGGCGGGTTTCGATTCTTGAAAGATGATCGGCGACCGCGCCCGTTCTTACTCTTCCGAAGGTCCAGATGGTTATGTCGTGTATTGTGATCGTCGCATCGGGTTGGGATGTGTGTTGATGCGGCATGGCGGGTTATAGCATATGCATCCCGACACCTGAAGAAACACGAGGAACTACCCCACCCATGATTTGAGTTGGCGGTGTGATTCACGCCAAGATCCGAGGCACTATTTGTATGGGGTTCACGTGGATATTTTTACAGACCACAAGAGCCTCCAAGATATCTTCACCAGAGGAGTGAACTTACGGCGAGGCGGTGGTTAGAGTTGCTTAAGGATTACGATGTTGATATCTGTACCACCGGGAAGGCCATGTTGTGGCGTTCTCTTAGTCGTAGTCGATGGGAGCCTATCGGATGTGTAGCTAGAGAGGAGGACATGGTTCGTGATTTGCATCGATTAGCGAGCCTTGGTGTCCGTTTGATTGATTACGATAGCGGTGGAGTTAGAGTTCGTGAGGTTGCCGAGTCTTCCATCGTCGAGGAGGTGAAGAGGCAATTCGAGGATACAGCTTTGATTCGATATCGTGATACAGCTCTTCGTGAGGGCAAGGGTCCTTTTGAGGAAGCACCTGATGGGGTGCTAAGGTTTGAGGCAGGTTGTGTGTTCCAGATGTTTCAGGACTTGTGAGTTCTTGGGAAGCACACTGCGCGCGTTACTATCCATCCGGGTCGACCAAGATGTACCACGACCTTAGATCCGTGTATTGGTGGGATGGCTTGAAGAGGACGTTGCGAGTTCGTAGCTCGCGCCGTGTTGTCGCAGTGAAGGTAGAGCACCAGAGGCACGTGGTTTGTTACGACGATTGAGATCCCGACTGGAAGTGGAGGTAATCAACATGGACTTTATCACGGATTACCTCGCACTCAGAGGAGACATGATTCTATATGGGTTATCGTTGACAGGCTGACGAAATCAGCCCACTTTCTTCCCGTCAGGACGACTTTTTCGGCTGAGGATTATGCCAGACTTTACATCCGAGAGATCGTCAGACTGCATGGAGTCCCTATTTCGATCATATCAGACAGAGGAGCCCAGTTTACGGCTAACTTCTGGAGGTCTTTTCAGAGAGGTTTAGGGACGCAGGTGAGCACAGTAATCGCATTCCATCCACGCAGACGGACAGGCCGAGCGCACTATCCAGACTCTTGAGGATATGTTGCGAGCCTGTGTTATCGACTTCAGGGGTAGCTGGGAGGATCATTTGCCTCTAGTTGAGTTCGCGTACAATAATAGCTACCACTCCAGTATTCAGATGGCGCCTTATGAGGCCTTGTATGGGAGGAAGTGCAGATCGCCTATAGGTTGGTTCGATGTGGGCGAGAGTGCGGCTAGGGACGGTTGGTGCAGTGACGATGGATAAGGTGAAGCTTATCCGAGGCGGCTATCGATATTTCGAGTCGGCGAAGTCGTATGCAGATCATCGTCGTCAGATCTGGAGTTCACGATTGATGATTGGGTTTTCTGAAGGTGTCACCCATGGCGGTGTGATGAGATTCGGAAGAAGAAACTCAGCCCAAGGTACATTGGGCCGTTTCAGATTGTCCGCAGGGTAGGCAAGGTTGCCTATGAGTTGGATCTGCCGTCCGATCTGGAGGCAGTACATCCGGTTTTTCACGTATCTATGCTGAGGAGATGTATCGGGGATCCATCTAGGGTGCACCCGATTGACGATGTCCAGGTGACCGAGGGGTTATCGTATGAGGAGGTTCCCATAGCGATAATCGATCGTCGAGTTAGGCGTCTGCGACCAAGGACGTGGCTTCCACAAAGTCTTGTGTGAACGAGCTCAGGGAGGAAATGACTTGGGAAGCCGAGGAAGACATGAGGCAGAAGTATCCTCACCTATTCCCCACACCTCCAGGTAATTCACTTTCCTACTTGTAAATCTTCATTATCGTTTATGCCTAAGTGTTGTTCTGTGGCCGTGTGTGGCATTTGCAACTGTTTAAGTTATGAAGAATCTTATCGTTAACTGTCTTGGGAAGGAACATTCGGGACGAATGTTTCGGCGAGGAGAATGTTATACCGTATTTCAAGTATGTACGTAGGCGCACGTACGAAAGTTTGGCCTTAAAAGTTTAAGCCTTGACCTTTTTATTTGTGCACAACTCACTAATAGAATCGTTTTCCGACGAAACGTTTCCACAGCTTTCGTAGGGAAAATTCCGGCTATGTCATTTAGTATTTTTGCGGATTTTTCCGAGAGACGAAACATTTTGGACCAACGGGAGGGCGACACTTGGCACCCTCCAATTGGTGGACTTGAAATCGTCCATTGGACGAAATGGACTAGGAGTTGCACGTTTTTTGTGCCTTTGCACAAGTCAAGGATTAGGTAGGATATTTTGTGTGCAAGTTGGCCAAGGACACTTGCCCTAATCTTGACCTTACACTTGCCTAGCACTTGGCTAAATCTTGGCCATTGGTTGGCCATGTCTTGACCTATAAATACCCCCCTTTAGATGAAGAGTTCTTCATCCACAAATCAATTTCCAAGTCTTGAACAATCCCCCTCTCTCTAAAGCTTTTAGTCCAACGCCCTACCCCCTCCTTTTGAAGTTTGGGCCGAGGCCCACTAGCCTAGCCGAAATCTACCCTCCCTTGGTAGAAAAGTTGCCTTCTTGTATTGTTATAATGCCCAAAATACCCTAGCCCAAATCCCTTAGTACTTAGTAGAAGTTGTGAAGAACTTCTAAGGTTTCCTTGGAGCATACAACTTAGGAGCAAAACCTTGCTCAGGCGCGACTTTATCTAGGATATTATTGGGCTTACCGAGGTAACTAATCCTAACCTCTTTGAATTAGAGAATACTTACTGTAGTAGTATAAGAATAAGTATAAAATACTTAGAAGAATATTGCAGAATAGAATTGAACTGTTATCACAGTAGAAGGGTTTAAAAGAAGAATAATCAAACTCAGATTTACATAGACTGTTTTCATGAGACTTGAGTAACTCACCGGGTAGGGAAATCTTGTCCAATTTTCCGTAGGATATAGAACCTCTATTTAGAATTGTTTACAAAGTAGTGCGAGCGTTGATAGGCGTGTCGACTATTATAGGTCGATTCTGCGCGCGACATATTCAACTTGGCGGTGTGGTTTTCACGAGAAGGTATGTGATTCTTCCTAAAGCATGATATTTTACAATATATATGTAAGATGCGATACGTGTTAAGCGAATAATAACTACGGCAATGTCTTTGACTTAAGCTGAATAATACTTACGGCAATGCCTCACGCTTTAAGCACGAATAACACTTACGGAATGCCTCACGCTTAAGCACGAATAACACTTACTGAATGCCTCACGGCTTAAGCTGAATAATAAAGAATGAAAGCATTTCAAAAGAATCTCGAATCATTTTTAATGTAAGAGAACTAATTGGTTTTAAAGCGAAGCTTAAGAGTTATACTAGCTTTATGGGAAGTTAAGTATAACCACTTAAGAATGATAAAAGAAACAGTTTGCCTATGTGTTTATAATGGACTTATATTGAATTATGAAAAGAATAATAAGATGGTTTGATAAGTAGACATGATATGATGCTATGTGTGTTAGTGTCTTGTAACGTTTGTATAAGAGAGTATTCTTGTTGTGCTTATGTTGTTTAAAGATAAGTGTTATGTTAGTGTACTATCACTCACCTCTTGACATATTACCGGGGTTGTCGCCTACGATGCGGGTAGACTCAGTGATGCAGGACCATGATTCGAGAATACCTCATGCGGGTCCAAGGGACCTATGCGAGCTACGGAGTTCGAGGTTAGTGATGCGGGTTATACCTCATGCGGTCTATGTGGCCATGCGGACTACGAGTCCGGGGCGATGCCGAGGAGTAGCTACCCTCGATGCGGGTTATGTACCCTATGCGGGCCTATGTGAGTGGCCTACGCGACTACGAGAGTCGAGATTAGGCTTGCATGGTGATACTACGCAATTGCCCCGCTCGATCATTCGCAGCCTAGAAAAGACACGCTGCGGTTAATTGTCAGACCGACCTCCTTCGGGCTGCGTTCATGCCGCAGTAAGGGCAAGCAGTGCTAGATCCACATTCTTAGGATCTCTACGTTGGTGTCTGAGCTCTATCTTTCCGAGGCTCTACTTTTGGGTATGATCTCTGTTGTAGATAGTTTTGTATCTGATCGGTATGGCGGGGCCCTGTCCCGCCATAGTTGTATATTTCCTTAGAGGTCTGTAGTCATGTTGTACAGTATCGGATGTAACTGCTAAACCATGTTTATATATATATGCCGAAAGGCGATGTTTTCTCACATAAACTGTGTCTTATTTTATAAACTGTTTCATGTCTTGTTTCATATTTCCGCTGATTACTCTGATGTATGACTACTTGGGTGCCCCGGTAAGGCACCAGTCACGGGCCCCGGAATGGGTCGTGACAAGGGTCCTACACCTGCAGATCACCAAACTGCGTACCTAAACCTGCGACATGAACGCAGCCCCCCGAAAGAGGTCAGTACGAAGAATGTACCAAGTATGTGAAACAATAAATATTGTAATGAAATCATAACAGTCTAACAAAATATGAGACATGTATGGTAGCCAACCTACAGTACACAATACATAAGCAATCATATCAAGTCAGGGACGCATGCCCTCAAAGTCATTACTCAAATATAACCATGGGTCTCACGCCCATAATATCAATCATGCCCGTGGAATCCTTCCTCACTGCCGGCAGTCCATGATATAATACAACATCAGTAAGCACACTAAACCTTGCAATCATGAGAGTAATGCAATCCTTTTTATCTTTTTAAATTATACTTTTAACAATGAGACTAACTGTTCCACTTTAAGTCATAACCACACTGCACCCTTTCATTAATGAAATCAATACCATTTCAAAACATGAAGGTCGTGCCAGTGTCAGGGTCAACCACCCTCTGTGTTATAATGCAACATATCATAGGACTAATTCACCCGCAAGGGACTATTTCACCCGCTTAGTTCATGAGGACCAGCAATGAGTCATCGGTACACGATACTCGCATCACGGATAGCTAATCCATGGCTTATATATATCCCGGGAATTTAACCCGTCCGAGTCAAATACCGACCCGCCGTGAGTGTGTACCACTCACCCCATGGGGAGCTAACCCATGGTATCCTTGAAATAAGTTGCCGGCCCTTTATGGAGAGACGCGGAGATGTGGAGATATGACACTTGCACGAATGTCTATATGAGCAACCCATATGCAAGCAAACCAAGACAAAACCATGCCTTTACACAAATCAAGACAATTACCATGCCTTTCTTTTTGTCATAAACCAAGACAATACCATGTCTTTCCCTTTTACACAAACCAAGACAATACCATGCCTTTACACAAACCAAGACAATTACCGTGCCTTCTTTTTACATAAACCAAGACAATTACCATGCCTTCTTTTTACATAAACCAAGAGAAATCCTTATTTAAGCAAGCCAAAGTATTTATCAAGGCACACATAGAATAATTCTCATTTAAACAAGCCAAAGTACTATCAAGGCACACATAGAATAATCCTCATTTAAACAAGCCAAAGTACTATCAAGGCACAAATGGAAAAATTCTCATTTAAACAAGCCAAAGTACTACGTACGTACATTCTTTTCAAAAGACTCCTTTTTATGTAAAACCCCAAGATACTAACACCCGTAGTATCAAGGCATGTCTATTTTTCAAAGTAAGTTACTGCACTTTTAGAAAACTCATTTCAAAGCTTGAAACCAAGTAACTTCAAATTTTCACAATCTAGGCAACTTATGCCCATTAATCAAAATAGACAACTTTCTTAACCTTCCATAAATCCGTTATAACCAACTTCCCATAAAGACGTTATAACCCTTTATGGTTTTAGACCAATTCATTCCTTTTTATATCCAAGAGACTTACACTTTTTAAAACAAATATCACCTACTTACAAATCAAGTTTCTTAACTTTCAAAATACTTCAAGTCTCTTAATCTTTAGAAATCAAGTCATTTCTCCTCTTTTTAAACCAATTAAGTAAATCACTCATTTGACTCCCCTAAAGTCATTATAACCACCTTTAGGTTTTGGAACTAAGGCACTAGCCAAAAGATTTGGAAACCACTTCCTTTTCAAGACTCTATGTACTTTAAGTAAAATACTTTCACTTTTAAGAATCCAAACTTCATTAAGCAAATGGATTATAACAACTTACAATTTAATAATCCAAAGTACAATCAAGGAAGTATATAGAACAAATTCTACATTAGGCAATCCAAGTACAACCAAGGAATGGATCATTTAAGGAGTAGGACTTACTTTCTTTATCTTAAGGAATCATGCTAGAAGAGGAGATAATTCACATACCTTATCGGCTTAATCCCCAAGCTAAGTCGAATACTCCGCACGTAGAATTGTCAACCTATAATGGTCACAACATGACTATCAATTTCTAGTTTCTAACGTAGAGTAATACTAAGTATACGATCTCTTATTCTACGGAAAATCGGGCAGCACCTCCTTTGTTTCTACATACTTTGCCACCTTTTTCAAGGCCGAATTCAATAACCAAACATGCCACATTTAAGGCTCAATATCAACCAACCAAAGGGGATTACACGCCTTACAATACGTGTAAAATTTTGCCCCACAATTCATACGAAGTAGTTTAATACTCAAAAGCCATTCTCGGCCAACAATATAACAACACAAGTCCCTTCCAATTCTTTTTCAATCCAAGTTCTTAGGTCAAACATGTTATATAGCCATAAACAACTTAACAACTAATATTCCTTCTTTATATAACATGTGACGACTTAAACTAATAATCAACTTGAATTGTAATCTTAAGGCTAAATATGCTAGTTTTCGGATTAGGGTTCCAATATCCAATACACTTATCAAACTTCATACTATATATCTCATGCTTGCTAATATCCATAGCTACAACAATAAGTAATCTTTAATTGCTAAAACGACAAGATTTATACCTTTACAAGCCCTTAAAAATTCCAAGATTCAAAGTCGCTCCTTAGCAATTCTTAGCTCCTTTCCTTTATGCTCCAATCCGCTATTTGAAGCCCTTAGAAGTTCACAACCAACTTCTCTTCAATTTCCAATCCAAACTTGTGAAAATGACTTAGGTTTTCGCCTTGCGACTAACGTGAAAACGTCATTTTCCCGAAATCTTTCTATTGAGATATCCTTACAATACCCTTAGGGACCTAGGGTTAAAGTCTTGTGAATAATGGATCAAAACTACAAAATTTTCTTGTGGAAAAATCACTAAAGCCGAGAGCTTCTAAGCTAGCACAAACTTTCTCTAAATTTTTCTAAGTGTGGAAGACCTTGTCTTGATACTAGTGTGGTATATAAAACACAATGGAGGGCTTAGATTGCAACACTTGAGTGGCTAAGATGAAGAACACTTGGATAATTAGCCAAGTGGACAAGTCAACAATCTCAAGCTTGAAGACTTATTAATCAACCATGGTGTTACACCCCAGAATTTCAGGTCATGTATTGGGAACGTAAGAAGGGAAAATAAGAATTGAAATTGGAAAGATAAGTTGACAGAATGTTTTGGACAGTTTTGAGTCAACTTTGGAGCGGTATAGCTCCTAGTTCATTAAGAGTTTTTAGGTGTTTCAATAGCCCAGTATGAAGCTCGTTGAGTCTAGTTTCCAACGCAATAAACCGCTCATCGATAGGACATCGGAGTAGAAATATATGAAAGGTACAAGTTCAGTGGGCAGACGAACAGGAAAGCGTTTTCAGTCAGGTGCCACAGCGCCACGGTGCCGGGTGCAGGGTCGCGGCGCCGGATGGACTGATGTGGTCTGGAGTTGCAGCGTCGCGGCGCCGGATGCAGGGCCGCGGCGCTATAAGTGTTGTAGTGTTCAGAGGTTTCAGCGCCGCGACGCCGTCTGCAGGGCCGCGGCGCCGAGGCGCTGAGGCGGGAAATTTCGCGAAAACAGGGGGAAATCAGAAGATATTTTGTAAAAAGTCTGTGGGAGGGTGACAAGTGTCCCTCCCATCTGTTTGACTAAGAGGAAGTCTATTTTATTGACCAAGACTTGGTCATTTTATCAAAGAACCCTTCTCTATAAAAATTCCTTTCCCTTCTCTCTAAAAATTTCAAGGAAAAACCAAGGCCTAGAGGAATTTCGGAAAGGCGGCAAGAAGGAAAGATGTTGACCAGCTTGTAGGAGGTTTGAAGAGGTGAAGTTAACAAAGAGGAATTTGTGGAAAGAGGGCAAGTGAGATTTGTTGGACTGTTTTGGGTGAACTCTAAGGTAACAATTCATTCCCTTTTTTTAAGTAAATTGTGTTGCATGTGAATAAGAAAGGACTTGAAGTTGTCGATATTGCTTTTAGGTATATTGCATGTAGGAATAACGATTTGGATTTGAAAGGATTGGATAAGGATGTTATGTGAGCATGTTATAACCGAGACACTACCTTAAACTTATTGGATTATTTGATATGTATTATGGGGCAGAATTTTACACGTCCAAGATTAGGCGTGTAATCCCCTTTGTATTGTTGGATTGTTGGGCCTTAAAAGTGGCGTTTGGATATTGAATTCGAGCCTTGAAAAAGGTGGTAAAGTACGTAGAAACAAAGGAAGTGCTGTCAAATTTTCCGTAGAATTAGGAACTATATACTTAGAATATTCTACGTTAAAGCTAGAAGCTAATAGACGTATTATGACCATTATAGGGTGAAGTACTACGAGTATCATATTCTACTTGAAGGGTAGAAGAGGCTAGCAAGGTTATAGTACTTTGGAGCATTTTGCTACTTATCGATAATCGTCGCGAGGTATGTGATTCTTCCTATCCTCTCGAGCATGATTATTTGTGAAATATATAGTGCGATAGACGCACGTGTGTTAAAGGAGTTGGATTTCCTTATTGTGCCCTTGACTTGATTCTAAATGTTAAGTGACTTTATATGAAATGTTAAGGACTTGTATTGTGTTAAAAGAAAATTGTGAAACCTCATTCGTGAGTAATGGGTACTTGGTCTTTAAAAGAATAAAGTTATCTTGAATTCGGAAATGTGAGTAGTTGTCCTTGGTTGGTTATAAACATAAAGTGTTATAATAGCTTTATGGGAAGTTAGTTATAACGACTTGATGAAGATAAAAAAGAGACTTGACTTATAAACGACCTGATTTCAAAAAAAAAAAAAGACTTGAGAATTTGAAGTTATGAAGCTTAAACTATTTTGAGAAGTATATCGTTACTTGACCTTTGAAAGGAGAAGTGTTTTTGTTTAAAAAGAAGGCATGGTATTGTCTTGATTTGGTTTTGAAAGCTGAGTGCCTTGATTTTAAGAGAGTGAGTTACTTGGGTCTTAAAAGTATACTTGACGTTGTTTTAAAAATGTATAGCACTTGGTTTAAAAAGTATTGAGTACTTGATTTTAAAGGCCCCGTAAAGATTTTCTGAAGGTGTAGTAATTTGGTTTGAAAAGAAAACGTGTTTTGATACTGCGAGTATTAGTGTCGTGTGGCTTTTACGTAAAAAGAGGTCTTTTTGAAAGAATGAAAAGTATGTGGTATTTGGGGTTAAAACCCAGATTTTTGGTATATAATGAAGGTCTATGAGTACGTCGAACTCGCCTATGCTTGTTGTGATAGCCTTTGTTGTGCAAGTGTTTTGATTCTGTGCTACCGCGTCTCTCAATGGAGGGCCGGTTATCTTATTATTTCCTTTGGACATACTGACACGTTGGGTGGCCTACGGGTATGCTTCCACTATGAGTGTTATCTTGTTATTTCCTTTGGACATACTGACACGATGGATGGTCCACGGGTATGCGTCCATTAGGATGGTTCCATGGCCATGCTCATACCGAGGTAAGATGTCGGGGCATGCGACCATTGTGCGGGTTAAATTCTCGGGTTACATTTGAGTGATGACTTTGCGGGCGTGAGTCCCTAACTTGACATGACTGCTAATTATATATTGTGTATTGTAGGTTTGGTTATCATACATGTCTCCTGTTTTATATAGACTGTTATGATTTCATTTACAGTATTTTCAGTTTCATATACTTGGTACATGTTATCGACCTTCTTGGCGCGTGCTCATACCGCAGCAGTAGGTACACCGGTTGTTGATCCTCGCTCATAGGATCACAGTTCAGCGTTTTGGGAAGCTTCGTTTCTTCGGAGGCTTATCTTTGGGTATGATTCCCTGAGATTGTAGGTTCTTGTACATTCAGGGGTATGGCGGGGCCCTGTCCCGTCATTGTTGTTATAAAAATTCTTAGAGGTCTGTAGTACTGTTGTGGGCAGGGTTGTAAATGATGTAACTGTTCAAGTTTTCTATATATATGCAGGAAGGTGACCGTTTTGGTTAGCCTGTTTCCTTATATTTCATTGTTTCATATCTGTAAGATTTATTTCCGCTGATTTTTCTCTGATGTATTATCACTAGGGTGCCCGGGGTAAGGCACCAGTCGCGGGCCCGAGGTCGGGTCGTGACACATGGTCAAAGACCATTTTACCCTTGCAAAAATTGTCCAAGACCATGTGGGGGAGGTGTCACGTGTCGCTCTTCCATTCGTCCATAAAATTATGTAACCCTCGTGGGCCCCACAAAACGTAAAATTCCTCGGGTGGGCCCCACATGACCAAATCCGTAAAAATAAATTTCCATAATGTTAATAAGTTCCATACTCTTCAAATAATGCATTTTGAGAATCTAATTCTCCTCAACGAACATTTTTCCTTTCCGACGTTCGGAAGATTTACCGTCGGAAAAACAATTCTTCCTTTCGTACCAATTTCAAGTCTTGTGTTCCTTACATACCTTCTCTTATACATGTCCTGGACTTACGGGGTGTAACATTCTTCCCCCCTTAGTCGGTTGTCAAGCTTATACAAACTCCGGCACAGTCTCTATACTATGCCTAACAATCAATACTCCACAAGACCAACGATGCCACACATGGCCACCACATAACATACGTAAACATATCAATGGACCTTCCGTCCGTGGTCCCTTCTCACAATACTCGAAGGTTACAATCTTCTCAAACACGGGATCCTTAGAGGTTCCTTTATTTTCTTACTTGTCATACTTTCTCGTACTCCGAACTTACTTAGTATACATACAAAATTTCAACTATTAGTTTTGTTCTCCGATCCTTGGAGTTACTATCAAAACTTGGCCATTATGCTACTTGAATTTCCGCTAAGGCTCTTCTCGACCCTTACGACCTGATTCCGGTGGAACACGTCCACCAACTCGTACATCGATTAACCCAACTTGGGTCTGGAATCCTCGTGACCCTATCACATAGCGGGACCATATCCAACTGACATCACCTCATTCCGTACTATCGGTTGACCCGAAATGAGTCCATAATCCGACCCATTGTCACACTTAACTTCTCATTCTTAGTCTGAAATAAATTTCTCTCTTATCTCAAGGTACATCTCACCCTAACTCACCGACTGCGGCACAACATCCGGTATACCCTGGGCATAAGCCCTATCAACTCTCTGAGTCTGACTGGTAGCTCCTGCTACTCCTTTGCCCTTCAAGCATCGCTTTCTCCTCGAGGCATACCAGAACACAAAAATACGTCAGAGAGGAATTATCTTACTAACACAGCTCTATGGCACGATCTCAGAGTGAGAAGAATAAAAACCAACTCCTAAATGTCTTGTAGCCTCCTGTTTATGGGTGTGGCGCGCAACACACCGATAATCAAGACTCTACTAGACACGGTCTGTAGACATTCAGGATCGATCGCTCGATACCACATCGCACGCCGAACCGGGCCGTGGATCGTGCCCTACCCGGCACCCTTCTACCTGACTGACACAAGTAAATCGCGGAACTTAAATAACACCTCATTTTTTTTAAACCAACGTACGTACAAGGGCAAAACCGACAAGGCTGCCATATAACATGCATAATCAAAAGATACTACACTATACATGAGTCCAATCCCACATATGAATACAGACCTCTAAGAGTTTTACTGAACTATGACGGGACAAGACCCCGCCGTACCCATAACTGTACAAAAGCCTGTACTGAAGGATCTATACCAAAAAGATAAACTCAAGAACAGATGGAGCTATCCAAAAACTCTGAGCAGGGTCCTACACCTGCAGATCACCAAATCAAGACCTAAACTCGGCAGATGAACGCACGGGCGAGGTCATAAAAGAATGTACCAAGTATGTGAAACAATAAATACTGTAATGAAATCATAACAGTCTAACGAAACAGGAGACATGTATGATAGCCAACCTACAATACACAATACATAAGAAGTCATATCAAGTCAGGGACGCATGCCCTCAAAGTCATTACTCAAATATAACCATGGGACTCACGCCCATAATATCAATCATGCCCGTGGAATCCTTCCTCACTGTCGGCAGTCCATGATATAATACAACATCAGTAAGCACACTGAACCTTGCAATCATGAGAGTAATGCAATCATTTTTATCTTTTTAAGTTATACTTTTAACAATGAGACCAACTGTTCCACTTTAAGTCATAACCACACTGCACCCTTTCATTAATGAAATCAATACCGTTTCAAAACATGAAGGCCGTGCCAGTGTCAGGGTCAACCACCCTCTGTGTTATAATGCGACCTATCATAGGACTATTTCACCCGCAAGGGACTATTTCACCCGCTTAGGTCATGAGGACCCGCAATGAGTCATCGGTACACAATACTCGCATCACGGATAGCTAATCCATGGCTTATATATATCCCGAGAATTTAACCCGTCCGAGTCTAATACCGACCCGCCGTGAGTGTGTACCACTCACCCCCATGGGGAGCTAACCCATGGTATCCTTGAAACAAGTTGCCGACCCTTTATGGAGGGACGCGGAGATGTGGATATATGACACTTGCACGAATGTCTATATGAGCAACCCATATGTAAGCAAACCTAGACAAAACCATGCCTTTACACAAATCAAGACAATTACCATGCCTTTCTTTTTGTCATAAACCAAGACAATACCATGCCTTTACACAAACCAAGACAATTACCATGCCTTCTTTTCACATAAACCAAGACAATTACCATGCATTCTTTTTACATAAACCAAGAGAAATCCTTATTTAAGCAAGCCAAAGTACTTATCAAGGCACACATAGAATAATTCTCATTTAAACAAGCCAAAGTACTATCAAGGCACACATAGAATAATCCTCATTTAAACAAGCCAAAGTACTATCAAGGCACACATAGAATAATCCTCATTTAAACAAGCCAAAGTACTATCAAGGCACAAATGGAAAAATTCTCATTTAAACAAGCCAAAGTACTACGTACGTACATTCTTTTCAAAAGACTCCTTTTTATGTAAAATTCTAAGATACTAACACTCGTAGTATCAAGACGTGTCTATTTTTCAAAGTAAGTTACTACACTTTTAGAAAACTCATTTCAAAGCTTGAAACCAAGTAACTTCAAATTTTCACAATCTAGGCAACTTATGCCCATTAATCAAAATAGACAACTTTCTTAACCTTCCATAAATCCGTTATAACCAACTTCCCATAAAGACGTTATAACCCTTTATGGTTTTAGACCAATTCATTCCTTTTTATATCTGTTACACCCCGTAAGTCCAGGACATGTTTAAGAGAATGTACGTAAGGAACACAAGACTGGAAATTAGTACGAAAGAAAGAATTGTTTTTCCGACGGAAAATCTTCCGAACGTCGGAAAGGAAAAATGTTTGTTGAGGAGAATTGGATTCTCAAAATGCATTATTTGAAGAGTATGAAACTTATTATCATTATGGAAATTTATTTTTACGGATTTGGTCATGTGGGGCCCACCCGAGGAATTTTACGTTTTGTGGGGCCCATTATTCAGAAGACTTTAACCCAAGGTTCCTAGGGGTATTGTAAGGATATCTCAATAGAAAGATTTCGGAAAAACGGCATTTTCACGTTAGTCGCAAGGCGGAAACTTAAGGGGTTCTTCAACTTTGAAGTTGGGACTTGAAGATGGGTTCTTCATAGGCTTCTAAGGAGTGCTTGGAGCGGATTGGAACATAAGGAAAGGATATAAGAATTGCTAAGGAGCGACTTTGAATCTTGGAAAGATTAAGGGCTTGTAAAGGTATAATTCTTGTCGTTTTAGTAATTAAGATTACTTATTGTTGTAGCTATGGATATTAGCAAGAATGAGGTGTTTAGTATGAAGTTTGATAAGTGTATTGATTGTTGGAACCCTAATCCGAAAACTAGTATGTTAGCCCTTAAGATTTTAATTCAAGTTGGTTACTAGTTAAGTTGTCATATGTTATATAAAGAAGGAAATTGTAGTTGTTGAAGTTGTTTTTGACTATATAACATGTGGACCCAAGAACTTGGATTGGAAAAGAATTGGAAGACTTTGAGTTGTTGTTATGTTAGCCGAGAATGGCTTTAATTATGGAACTAGTTTCGTATTAATTTGTGGGGCAGAATTTTACACGTCATGTTAAGGCGTGTAATCCCCTTTGGTTAGCTGAATTGTTGGGCCTTAAATGTGGCATGTTTGGTTATTGAATTCGGCCTTGAAAAAGGTGGCAAAGTATGTAGAAACAAAGGAAGTGTTGTCCGATTTTCCGTAGAATTTAGTGACTTTGCACTTAGAATATTCTACGTTTGAAGCTAGAGGTTTAATGGACGTAGTATGGCTATTATAGGTTGAAGTACTAAGAATAGCGTATTCTACTTGAAGGTTGGAATAGCTATCAAGGTTGAAGTACTTTGGAGCATTTTGCTATTTGTCGATAATCGTCGCGAGGTATGTGAACCTCTTCCTTCTTTTGACATGATTTTATGCATGGAATATACATGTGGTATTATTTCATGATTTCTTCTACTCTTAGAAGTTAAGAAATATGTATGTTGATTTACTCTACGTAAGGGTTACGTCTAAGTTATCCTAAGTTCTTACCAAGTCTTATGGGGGATGTTGGTAAGAGTCGTTAGGAGGTATTTGGAGCCAAGTTGACTTGGCTAAGTTACACAAATGAGAATAAGTATCGAACAAGCCATTGCAGCGTTAATAAAGGAAAATGTAATGACGATAAATTATATTAAAACAAGTAGAATTCTCCATCTGCATAGAAGCTAAGATAAGACAAAATTGTATTACATTTTCTAGATCATGGCTGCTTTATTAAGATCGTTATAAACAAGTATAATCTACTCACACACATAAGGCATATGTACTTCACTTAAAGAATTTACGTTATGAAGTTTTAAGACTATGAACCTTTGACTCCTAAAAGGTTGAGAGACTTTATTTTCAAGTAATGAAACTTGATTCTTAAAGGAAGAAATGCCATGATTTAAGGGAAGTAACTTGTTTTAAAAGGTGTGAGTTACTTGAGATTTAAAAGTTAAGAAACTTGATTTCTAAAGTTAAAGAGACTTGAAGTATTTTGGAAGTTAAGAATATTGATTTGAAAGTATTTGATACTTGGTTTTAAAAGTGTAAGTCTCTTGGTTGAAAAAGGAATGAAATTGTCTAAAATCATAAAGGGTTATAACGGCTTTATGGGAAGTTGGTTATAACGGCTTTATGAAAGGTTAAGAGAATGGTTTCCTCTAATAATGTAAGTAAAGGAGTAACTTGAAATAAGAAAGGGTATTTTAATTTAAAGGTATCACTTGCTTAAAGTTTTAAAATAAGGGTCACTTGATTTAGAAGCCGAGAAACGTATTTCTAAAAGTGTAGTGACTTATGTGAAATGTAAACAAGCCTTGATACTACGGGTGTTGGTATCTTAGGGTTTTATATGAAAAGGAACCTTTTTAAAAGAATGGAAGTACATAGTACTTTGGATTAAATTCCCGGATTTTTATGTGTGAAACGAAAGTGCCATGAGTTTATAAAAATGGAGGCCTAAAGGTTTAATGAACTTGCCTATGTTTTCTTGTGATAGCTTTGAGTGCAAGTATTATATGTTTACGTTGTCGTGACTCTCAGTTGGAGGGTCGGCTGTCTTGTTGTAAGTTTGCTTGGACGTACCGACAGTGATGTGGGATTCCACGGGTATGCTTCCATTATGATTGATCCTTGGACATGCTTATACGATGTGGGATTCCGGGGCATGTGACCAGGAGGCGGATTAGATTCCCGGATTTGTTTTATTACCCATGGCCATGCTTATACGATGAGGGATTCCGGCACGCGACCATGCTATATCGATTATTACCCCACGGCTAGCTCACGTGAAGACATGTACCCGCGATGAGGATTCCGGGGCATGTTATATTATTACTCTATGGGCTAGCTCCCATGAAGACTGCACTCACGATGAGGATGCCGAGGCACGTTATGGCCATGCTTATACGATGAGGATTAGGGGCATGCGCCACGTTATATATTTATATATATATATATATATATATATATGTGTTGTATATGTTACACCTACATTTCGGTAGTGATGTGGATTCCAGGCAGAGATATATATATGTGTTGTGTATGTGTGCACGAAGCGGTGAGGTGGGATGCCACGGGCGCGTCACATGGTTATATTTTACACTTATAGTCGGCGGTGATGGGGATTCCACGCACGCTTTGATATTTGTGTGACTTGATCGCGTCCCGATCGTAGGGTAGTATATGTGTCCCTCCAAAAAGGGTAGGATTATGTTATGAACGATAAGTAAGTTATATGGTAATGAACTTAATGACTTCTCCTAAGTATGTATGTAAGATATGACTATAACTCTTAATGGAATGGAAGATAATGATGTGCAATTAAGTTCATAAGTGGTAATGACACGGCAGGATCTGGTATGTACCTTTTATACTTGCCCCTGTCATTCTTTTGTACGCTTATGATCACATCAGTACTTTATTTCTGCTCCATATTCGGTACTGTTGTTCTTCGGGCCGCTCATGTCCACGAGTTTAGGTATTACGATTGTGGATCCGCGAGCTTAGGATCTGGTTCAAAGATTTTGAGATGGCTCCAATGTTCGGAGTTGTCATGACTATGTATATTCAGTGCGGCGGGACCTTGTCGGCCATAGTATGTATTCAAATCTTAAGTGCGTATTCACGTAAATTTGGATGGTTAGAGTTGTAATTTCATTTTTGGATAATGTAAGCCCTTTTGGGTGATTTATATTATGGCACTTTATCGCTTTGCCTTGTTTTAAAAAAATGTGTTACTTATTTTCCGCATTGTTTTGGTGTTGTATGTTTGGAAGGGTGCCTGTAGGAGCACCGGTGCCCGGGTCGGTCGTGACAATATCCAAGAGACTTACCTGCCTGACAGTCTTCCACGAAATGGCCTGCCGCCGCAAGCATAACAAGCCGTCGAAGTAGTACGACACTCTCCAAAATGGAATCTACTACAGTGACCACACCGGGGCAAAGGTGGCTTCCCCTGTCTACTATCCTCGGACATCTGTGAACCTGCAGCCCTGACCTGCTCCCGAATATCCCCGACGACCAAACCTCCGGCCAGAAGACCGGGAAGGAGCACTCTGTGTCGGCTGAAATGTAGACCTAGCCTGCTGTTGAGGCTGTCCGCCTCGAAAGTTACCACGAACCTCGCCGCCCTAGCTTTCACGGATCGCGCCAGCTGGTCCTCTCTCTCTCTGTCCTCGATCCCTTGTGCATAAGCCTGCATCCTGGCAATATCCATACCTGGCTGAAGGGCCACTCCCAGGCATGCAGTAATCATATAATGGTCTAGCCCCATCACATAGCGGTGAACTCTGTCCGCCATATCAGCCACAATAGTGTGCGCATACCTGGCCAACGAGTCAAACTCCAGGTTGTACTCTCTGATAGTCCTCCCATTCTGTCTCAGTGACAAGAACCTATCAACACGGGCTCTCCTCATCTCAGGAGGCAAAAAGTGATCAAGAAAGGCCCCCGTGAACTCATTCCAAACTGCTGGACGAGCACCCACACCCCTCGACAGCTCCCAAGACTCAAACCAGTTCAACGCAATATCGCGTAACCGATAAGAAGCTAACACAACCGACTCTGTCTCCGAGGCCCTAAGCACCTGCATAGTCCAGCATTGCCGAGCGAACTCACGAGGTCATCCTCAGGTCTCGAACCAAAGAACTCGGGTGGATTACAACACAGAAAATCCCGAATCCTCAAACTGTCGGCTCTAGGGTTAGCTACCGCTCACTGCCTGTTGCCTACCACTATGCTAGTCAATAGCCCGACTCGCTCTCCATAATCTCTAAACTCGCCTTGGCCGCGAAATCGGAGGCTCGTATCGTAACCTCCGAGATGCGGCTGTTCTCGGCTTCTACTATCGGCGGCCAGAATCAATCGCTGCTCGAGCCACAACCTCGGGCATAACTGGGCCTCGATGCGTAACCCTCTGTGGACCACTAGCGCCTCCTGCCGCTTTGCCCTTCGGCCCCGGTCGCCGCGTGGAGGCATAACTGATACATAAGAATAGGTCAGAGAGGATTCAACCTACTATGACAGCTCTACTGCACGATCTCAAAGAGAGAAGAATGGAAACCAATTTTGTCACGACCCGACCCCGGGCCCGCGACTGGTGCCCTACCTGGGCACCCTTACAGGTATACATCAGAGAAAATCAGCGGAACATACATGAAACTTAAACAATAAATCAACAAAAATAAAATCAACGGGTTAGCCGATGGGGCTACCTCCCTGGATATATATAAAAAAAACATAACCGAAGCAGTTGCCTCCTTTCCTTTACAAATTGACCCACAACATGCGACTACAGACCTCTAAGAGTTTTAACATAACAATCGTATGGACAGGGGCCCCGCCATACCTGAATATACATGAACCTACAACCTCGGGAATCTTGCAAAAGACAAACCCTCCGAGAAATGGAGCTTTCAAGAAGCGAATGATCCAAAGAGTGTGGATCAGCAAGCTATGTACCTAAACCTGCGGCATGAACGCAGCCCCCCGAAGGAGGTCAGTACGAAATATGTACCAAGTATGTGAAACTGAAAATACTGTAATGAAATCATAACAGTCTATAAAAAGCTGGAGACATGTATGATAACCAAAATAACAGTACACTGTGCCTTACCAAAGTGAAAGTAATGAAAGTCAGTTTTACCTTTTAAAGACTATTTCAACACATGAACAATAGTCACACAGGGCTACCGACACAAGCCCTCAAATATCATCACATAGTCCAGTACGGGTCTCAAGCCCACAATATCAAGCGTGCCCGTGGAATCCCCCATCACTGCCGGCAGCTATAAGTGAAGAATATAGCCATGTGACGCGTCCGTGGCATCCTACCTCACTGTCGGCGTACACATATACAACACATATATATATATATATATGTATATATATATATATATATCATGGCCGCATGCCCTAATCCTCATCGTATAAGCGTATAACGCGTGCCCGAATCCCTCATCGTAGGTGCAGGTCTTCATGGGGAGCTAGCCCATGGAGTAATAATATAACATTCCCTCAGAATCCCTCATCGTAGGCTCATGTCTTCATGGGGAGCTAGCCCATGGAGTAAAATATAACATGGTCGCATGCCCCGGAATCCCTCATCGTATAAGCATGGCCATGGGTAATAAAACACATCCGGGAATCTAACCCGCCTCCTGGTCGCATGCCCCGGAATCCCTCATCGTATAAGCATGGCCAAGATCAATCACAATGGAAGCATACCCGTGGAATCCTCCGTCACTGCCGGTACGCCCAATAAATTCATAACAAGTCAGCCGGCCCTCCAACTGAGAGTCACGACAATGTAAACATATAATCTTGCAATCAAGGCTATCACAAGCAAGCATAGGCAAGTTCATTAAATCTTTAGACTTTCATTTTTATATATACTCAAGGCACTTTTCGTTTCACATAAAAATCCGGGAATTTAACCCAAAGTGCTACGTACTTCCATTCTTTTCAAAAGATTCTTTTTCATATAAAACCCCAAGATACTAACACCCGTAGTATCAAGGCTTGTTTACATTTCACATAAGTCACTACATTTTAGAAATACATTTCTCGGCTTCTAAATCAAGTGACCCTTACTTTAAAACTTTAAGCAAGTGATACCTTTAAATCAAATTGCCCTTCCTTATTTCAAGTTATTACTTTGTTTACCTTATTAGAGAAAACCATTCTCTTAACCTTCCATAAAGCCGTTATAACCAACTTCCCATAAAACCGTTATAACCCTTTATTGTTTTAGACAAACTCATTCCTTTTATAACCAAGAGACTTATACTTTTAAAACCAAGTATCATATACTTTCAAATCAACTTTCTTAACTTTCAAAATACTTTAAGTCTCTTAACTTTTAGAAATCAAGTTTCTTAACTTTTAATCTCAAGTAACTTACACCATTTAAAAACAAGTTACTTCCCTTTAATCATGTCATTTCTTCCTTTAAGAATCAAGTTTCATTACTTGAAAATAAAGTCTCTCAACCTTTTTATGAGTCTAAGGTTCTTAGTCTTAAAACATCATAACGTAAATTCTTTAAGTTAAGTACATATGCCTTATGTGTGTGAGTAGATTATACTTGTTTATAACAATCTTATTAAAGCAGCCATGATCTAGAAAATGTAATACAATTTTGTCTTATCTTAGCTTCTATGCAGATGAAGAATTCTACTCATTTTAATATAATCAATTGTCATTACATTTTTCCTTTATTAACGCTGCAATGGCTTGTTCGATATTTATTCTCATTCGTGCCGTAAATTAGCCAAGTCAACTTGGCTCCAAAATACCTCCTAACTACTCTTACCAACATCCCCCATAAGACTCGGTAAGGATTTAGGATAACTTAGACATAACATTTACATAGAGTAAATCACAAACATACCTCTTAACTTCTAAGAGTAGAAGGAAACATGAAATAATACCACATGTATATTCCATACATAGAATCATGCCAAAGGAAGGAAGAGGTTCACATACCTCGCGACGATTATCGACAAGTAGCAAAATGCTCCAAAGTACTATAACCTTGCTAGCTTTTCCACCATTCAAGTAGAATGTGCTGCTCCTAGTACTTCAACCTATAATGGTCATAATACGTCTATTAACTTCTTACTTCAAACGTAGAATATTCTAAGTGCAAAGTCACTAAATTCTACGGAAAATCGGACAGCACTTCATTTGTTTCTACATACTTTGCCACCTTTTTTAAGGCCGAATTCAATAACCAAACACGCCACATTTAAGGCTCAATACAACAACCAATCAAAGGGGATTACACGCCTTACAATACATGTAAAATTCCGCCCCACAATTAATACCAACTAAGTCCTTAATCAAGGTCATTCTCGGCTAACTTATTCAATAACACAAAGTCCTTTCCGTTCTTTTTATTCAATCCAAGTCCTTAGGTCAAACATGTTATATAGTCCTAGACAACTTCAACAACTACAATTTCCTTCTTTAAATAACATGTGATGACTTATACTAATAATCAAATTGAATTGTAATCTTAAGGCTAAACATAGTAGTTTTCGGATTAGGGTTCCAATATCCCTAACACTTATCAACTTCATAATATATATCTCATACTTGCTAATATCTATAGCTACAACAATAAGTAATCTTAATTACTAAAACGACAAGAATTTTACCTTTACAAGCCCTTATAAAATCCAAGACTCAAAGTCGTTCCTTAGCAATTCTTAGCTCCTTTCCTTATGTTCCAATCCGCTCCAAGCACTCCTTAGAAGCTTATGAAGAACTCCTCTTCAAGTTCCATCTTCAAAGTTGAAGAACATCTTAGGTTTTCGCCTTGCGACTAACGTGAAAACGTCGTTTTTCCAAAATCTTTCTATTGAGATATCCTTACAATACCCTTAGGGACCTTGGGTTAAAGTATTGTGGCTAAAGAACCACAAACGAAAATATTTTCTTGTTCAAATGGAGCAAACCCGAGAGCTTCCTATGGCACTCACAAGTTCTCTCAAATTTTTCTAAGTGTTGGAAGACTTATCTTGCTACTAGTGTGCTTATATAATACATTGGAGGGTCTATATTACAACACATGTTAAATTTGGATGAAAGGGATCAAGCCAAGTGGCTCTTGACTTAGTCAACAATGTCAAGCTCTTAGCTTGTAAGACTTTGTCATCTAAAATTTGGTCAAATGGCCATTATACCCTTGTCTCAATTCGACCAAGCTATGTGGGGGGGGGGGGGTGCCACGTGTCGCCCTCCCATTCGTCCATAAAATTCCGTAACCCTCGTGGGCCCCACAAAACGTAAAATTCCTCGGGTGGGCCTCACGTGACCAAATCCGTAAAAATAAATTTCCATAATGAAAATACATTCTATAATCCTCTATTAATGCATTTTGAGAATCCAATTCTCCTCAACGAACATTTTTCCTTTCCGGCGTTCGAAAGATTTTCCGTCGGAAAAACAATTCTTCCTTTCGTACTAATTTCAAGTCTTGTGTTCCTTACGTACATTCTCTTAAACATGTCCTGGACTTACGGGGTGTAACAGATACTAACACCTGTAGTATCAAGGCGTGTCTATTTTTCAAAGTAAGTTACTACACTTTTATAAAACTCATTTCAAAGCTTGAAACCAACTAACTTCAAATTTTCACAATCTAGGCAACTTATGTCCATTAATCAAAATAGACAACTTTCTTAACCTTCCATAAAGCCGTTATAACCAACTTCCCATAAAGTCGTTATAACCCTTTATGGTTTTAGACCAATTCATTCCTTTTATATCCAAGAGACTTACACTTTTTAAAACCAAATATCACCTACTTACAAATCAAGTTTCTTAACTTTCAAAATACTTCAAGTCTCTTAATCTTTAGAAATCAAGTCATTTCTCCTCTTTTTAAATCAATTGAGTAAATCACTCATTTGACTCCCCTAAAGTCATTATAACCACCTTTAGGTTTTGGAACTAAGGCACTAGCCAAAAGATTTGGAAACCACTTCCTTTTCAAGACTCTATGTACTTTAAGTAAAATACTTTCACTTTTAAGAATCCAAACTTCATTAAGGAAATGGATTATAACAACTTACAATTTAATCATCCAAAGTACAATCAAGGAAGTATATAGAACAAATTCTACATTAGGCAATCCAAGTACAACCAAGGAATGGATCATTTAAGGAGTAGGACTTACTTTCTTTATCTTAAGGAATCATGCTAGAAGAGGAGATAGTTCACATACCTTATCGGCTTAATCCCCAAGCTAAGTCGAATACTCCGCACGTAGAATTGTCAACCTATAATGGTCACAACATGACTATCAATTTCTAGTTTCTAACGTAGAGTAATACTAAGTATACAGTCTCTTATTCTACGGAAAATCGGGCAGCACCTCCTTTGTTTCTACATACTTTGCCACCTTTTTCAAGGCCGAATTCAATAACCAAACATGCCACATTTAAGGCTCAATACATCAACAAACCAAAGGGGATTACACGCCTTACAATACGTGTAAAATTCTGCCCCACAATTCATACGAAGTAGTTTAATACTCAAAAGCCATTCTCGGCCAACAATATAACAACACAAGTCCCTTCCAATTCTTTTTCAATCCAAGTTCTTAGGTCAAACATGTTATATAGCCATAAAATACTTAACAACTAATA
Organism: Przewalskia tangutica; assembly: GCA_029844215.1. Lineage (NCBI taxonomy): Eukaryota > Viridiplantae > Streptophyta > Magnoliopsida > Solanales > Solanaceae > Przewalskia > Przewalskia tangutica. The sequence goes on from CM056733.1 coordinate 43,575,207, forward strand.
TTCCTTCTTTATATAACATGTGACGACTTAAACTAATAATCAACTTGAATTGTAATCTTAAGGCTAAACATGCTAGTTTTCGAATTAGGGTTCCAATATCCAATACACTTATCAAACTTCATACTATATATCTCATGCTTGCTAATATCTATAGCTACAACAATAAGTAATCGTTAATTGCTAAAACGACAAGATTTATACCTTTACAAGCCCTTAAAAATTCCAAGATTCAAAGTCGCTCCTTAACAATTCTTAGCTCATTTCCTTTACGCTCCAATCTGCTATTTGAAGCCCTTAGAAGTTCACAACCAACTTCTCTTCCATTTCCAATCCAAACTTGTGAAAATGACTTAGGTTTTCACCTTGCGACTAACGTGAAAACGTCATTTTTCTGAAATCTTTCTATTGAGATATCCTTACAATACCCTTAGGGACCTAGGGTTAAAGTCTTGTGAATAATGGATCAAAACTACAAAATTTTCTTGTGGGAAAATCACTAAAGCCGAGAGCTTCTAAGCTAGCACAAGCTTTCTCTAAATTTTTCTAAGTGTGGAAGACCTTGTCTTGCTACTAGTGTGGTATATAAAACACAATGGAGGGCTTAGATTGCAACACTTGAGTGGCTAGGATGAAGAACACTTGGATAATTAGCCAAGTGGACAAGTTGACAAGTCAACAATCTCAAGCTTAAAGACGTATTCATCAACCATGGTCAAAGACCATTTTACCCTTGCATAAATCTTCAAAGACCATGTGGGGGAGGTGCCACGTGTCGCCCTCCCATTCGTCTATAAAATTATGTAACCCTCGTGGAACCCACAAAACGTAAAATTCCTCGGGTGGGCCCCACATGACCAAATCCGTAAAAATAAATTTCCATAATGTTAATAAGTTACATACTCTTCAAATAATGCATTTTGAGAATCTAATTCTCCTCAACGAACATTTTTCCTTTCCGACGTTCGGAAGATTTACCGTCGGAAAAACAATTTTTCCTTTCGTACCAATTTCAAGTCTTGTGTTCCTTACGTACCTTATCTTATACATGTCCTGGACTTACGGGGTGTAACAGCTGGCCACCATGAGTATGAGAGACAAGAGTCAGGGGGATGTGTGGGCCAACCATCTTGGATACACACGGGGGAGGTCAAATAGGTGTGCACCCCTTGACCTTCATTATACCGTTGATGGGCTCTCATAAGTGGACCAGTACTAGGCACGTTTTGTGACCCCGTGCTAGTTTTCGCCTTCCCTCTTCTTTTGACTACCATGAACCCATCCTCCATCACTTCCTGATTCCCCTTAGTCAGTCCTCTCTTGTGCTCATCCGAAGTAGTAGACATAACATGGTTTTGCTCAAGGACTACCTCAATTGCTAATCTAGATTTGGCATCGATTGCATTTTGCACCAATATGTTACTGTGCATATCCACAAGCTTCCTAAAAATTACGGATTGTTTAATGACTAGGCTCATGCTGCCCGTGTCATTAACCTTGGTAAATTGTGCCTTCACGCCCTTCACACCCTTACCCACGTCGGTTTGTGGCCCCGACGGTTGGTCATTCTCATCAACAGAAGTCCCCTTAGCGTTAATCGTGGAATGAGTCTCCATGGGTTGGCTTGAAGGATGTCGTGACTCGTCCTTGCTTCCCTTTGACTCTTGGGGACCCCATGGTCTCCCATGGCAAAGTTCCGACCTTTGTCAACCCCGGTTTGTATCCCCGGAGGCTGACCACCCGAATCCACTACCGCACCCATACTCCTACCCAATCCAACCTCGTTTTGAGACGCGTGTTGAGTCTCCATTATACGTGTCTCGTGATCACTCACTATAGTACCCTTGTGGCCCCTAGTGTCTCCCGTAATAGAGTTTCGACCTTTGTCAACCCCAGAGGCTTACCAACCGAATCTGCTACCACCCCCAAACTCCTATCCAAGCCAACATCGCTAAGGGTTGCGGGTTGGCTCTCCCTAATGCGTGCCTCTCCAAGTCTCTCCTTAGTATCTGCGGTGCCCCTAGGGTCTCCCGGAATAGAGTTCCGACCTTTTCCAGCCTTGGTTTGTGCCCCAATAGGCTGACCTCCCTCACCCGCCAAGTCTAAGTTCCGACCTATTCCAACCACGATTTGTGACCCCGATGGTTGGCCTCCTCCTTGTACCTCCTCCATGTTCCGACCTTCGCCAGCCCCGGTCTGTGTCCCCGAAGACTGGCTCCCACTCTTGCTTCCACCCTTACTCCCGCCTGAACCCGTAGGGGAAACCTTCCTCACGGGTGTGTCCAAGTAGGTATGAACCCCTTTTTCCTTGGCAATGAGGGTTTATGTCTCGCCTTGCCTTTGCACCCGCCTATTAGTGTCGGCATGGTGCTTTTCACAATTTATACTAGAGTGTCCAATCATATGGCATTGCTCACAATAGTCCGGAAGCTTTTCATAAACAAGCTTTTGGTCAATGATTGTGTCGTCCCAAAGCTTGAGTTCAATAGCATCAAGTGTACCTTTGGAGAGATCTATTTCAACTAGAGCACGTGCATAAGAGAGAAAGTATTTTTCACTAGTGAGCTTGTCGGTCCCAATAGGGTTGCCAATACGGGACAAGATATGACTCAAAGCATTAACGTTCCAAAGTTCTAACGGGAGAGACGGGAGCCTTACCCATATTGGAATGGTACATATCTCATGCTTGTCAAAGGTCAAACAATGAGGTATATCTTTCAACAGTAGAGGAGTGCTATAAATAAAGTGTGGCCCATTGGCCATGACCTTCTCTTTGTCAATTTTAGTATTAAATTTGAATATGATCCAACCCGAAGCGTGGACATTAAAGCGGTATGCAACTCCCCATGAGCGACATAGCTTCCTTAATGTCAAGCTCCCCGGGTAAGACCCCGCAAAATAACCAATCAAAAGGAGCCCCACAGTCTCCGTAAGATCATCCAAATACCCCTATAAGTCAAGAGGGCCCACATTTCGGGAATCAGCAATAAAATGCAAACGTTTACCATTCAAAATATCACGGTTTCCTTTGACTATTGATGTTTAAGCCTTCTTGTTGTTCAGGTTCACCTGATCCGTAGTCTTGTTCTTTCCATCCGTTACATTCCCTGCGACCGATTCACAATTATTGCCACTCGAAGTCGAAGCAGTGTCTTGAGAGCTGAGGGTGCAAGAGGAGGGAATGAAGTCCGAAGTTCTCTCATTGGTAGTTAACTCATCATTTCCCGCGTGAGCGTCCCCCATTTGAAGACCATTGCTCACAAGCCCGGATGTGGTGGGTTCGTGAGCAATCGGGGGGAACTCGACGTTGTTGGTGATTTCAATAGAAGCTTGCCCCATCCGGATGGGCAGTGGCGTGAAGTTCTTATGAGTCCACTTCTTTTTCGCCATCCTCAAAGTTACCAAATACGATTACAAGCAAGAGATGAATACAATTGAGAAATACGTTAATTAAAATTCGGACAGGCCCGGTTTATGAATTACAACACTTCTACTAATTATACAAACACTTTCCTATTTCAATATATAAACTATAAAAGACCGTAAATGGATGTATTCCAGACAGGCCCGGAGTTTAAATTACAAGGCTTTCTAATTCATACAAGGTTTATCTAATGCGTTAGTAAACATTCATTCATACATTCATTCATACAATATGTCATAATATTAATATTTTCCTATCTATACTCTTAGGTTTGCCTAGTGAATATACATAGTAAAATACTAAATTAATGAATGAAATGTAATCAACCGAGGATTTAGGAATACCTCGTTGTCGCGTGCCTCGTTGGTTCGAACGATTTTTCCCGTGAACAGATAAGGATGTTGAGCTACTGCGTGCGTGTAGTTATCCTTTTTCCCTTCCCTCACACTTAGGCAAATAAACTTGCAATGTCACTTAGAACCCGTCTTACCCCTCCAATAATCTGCAAGGCAAAGACACGCCAAGCCAGTATCACAGGAAACAAGGATGTATAAAAATCTATGTGTATATTTATATAAGTACCGTGAATAATATATGGTATATATAATTACCGGGGTACAAATATATGGGATATAATATGAGGTAATTATATATGATAAACTATTCCATCAAAGTAAAGAAGGACAAGGCTTTATGGAAGTAGGCCGTATCACGGGAAAAACATAAAAGTATATACGTGTATATTTCTATAAATAACGGTTATAATATATGGCATATATGAGCACGTGAGTACAAATATATAAAATATATTATATGTTAAATATATAAAATATATGGTATAAATAATAGGACAAGCAATCAACAAAAAGCAAGTCAACAAGAGCCTAGGGCGTCTCGGTCTTTACACTTGCACCAAAATGGCAACAAGGACTGCGCGGCAGTATAGGGGCAGTGTGCATGCCCAGGAATGGAAAAGCTTGGCAAGGCAGCAAGCCGCGCAGGCAAAGACTAGCACAAAAGAGGAAAAACGTCACTATCAAGCCTTAATGGCTCTGAAAATTAAATTACACGGAAACAACAATAAGAAAGTTTTCTAAGGATCAAATGAACTAATCTATCAAGAACACAATAACAATGTTGAAAATCTTGCTATGAACACGAGAACAAGCAAGACAACAAACGCAAAACTTCCAAGACGCTAATCAACAAGACGAGATATAATTATGACAAAACGTTAAGAATAATCAAATAACCCTTAAGTAGCATGTTAACAAGGTCAAGATGGAGTAAATTTGCACTAGTTGAGGCACTAAAATTCACCGCATTCCTCCGAATACTCAAGAAACCTAAGTCTAAGAGATTAAAAGAACTACAAGAACACGGGTGAACAGGGACAACTATAAGGTTCGGCAAGCCCAAAACTAGAGTTATAACAATCAATCAAGCTTATATTAACAAATTACAGCAACAAAGCAATTCAAAGGACACCCGTATGTGCTAGGAACCTTAGCGCTACAAAACAAACACAAGCAATCAAAGCAACACTAACTGACAAGAAATAGAAGCAAACACACTAAAGAACACCAAACCATTGAAACTAGCACTTAGTCCTTAATCAAAAATACCAAAAAGAGGAAGGAAAATGAAAAGAAATCACCCGGATGTGCATTTTTCATGCTTCCAGAATGTTGAAGTTGCTAAGTTTTATAGGGGTTGTTTAGCTTAAATGGAAGTTGTTGGGCTTCCTTGCTACGTCTTGGGGAGAATACCACAAAGAGGATATCTCAACCCCCAGAGGGGGGGGGGGGGGGGGAGAGGTTAGTCTTGTAGCTTGAAGAGCCGAGATATATATAGCAAAAGGTGAGATAAGTGTAAAATAAATGCACTTCTCGCTGGTAGTTGGACCTTTAAGTCTACAATAAATGCTATTCCACCAAGAACCTTAAGAGATTATCATATGTAGTAAAGCTCTCATAAATGAACACATTGAGTTAGTGAAATATGTCAATCAAACACAAGGTACTCCGTATGTATCCACAAAAGAGAAGAACCCGTAAGTTTCAAGTCTTCAACTTAGCCGAAATGCAACCATGAAAATCCAACGAAGAAGATGAAGTTATAGTCGACGTGAGATGTATTCCCCTCTTTGAATCTAAGAATATAAACAAATCACTTGGATGAATCCAAGCCAAGAGATTCGCTCTTGTGACTTTGATTCAAATGAATTTCATTCTATTTGTTCTAATGAGAGTCAAAGATCATTTTAACTTGCATATGTTATCTCATATAGCCATTCGTGCGAGTGTTATATTTCCACATCTCCGCGTCCCTCACTAGAGGGCCGGCAACATTTTATATATATTTCATGGAGTAGCTCCCATGACGTGAGATGGTACACACTCACTACGGGTCTGAAGGACTCATGCGGGTTCAAATCCCAAGACACATTCCATGGATTAGCTCTCCGTGATGCGGGTATCGTGTACAGATTTCCTATGCAGGTGAAATAGTCTCATGCGGCTGAAATAGTCCCATGAGTAGGATTGCATAATGATGTTGAGGGCAAATGACCCTGATTGTGACATGGCTTTAATATTTTAAAATGGTAATAATTTCATATTTGAAAGGGGCACAACTGATTTCATACTTTGAAATGATAACTTGTGTTACACCCCGTATTTACAGGACATGTATTAAGAACGTACGTATGAACTCAGAAATGTTAAGATTTGAGACTTGTAAAAATTTATCGGAATTATGGAATTGTCGAAAAACGTAATATTGTGACGAATGGGAGGGCGACACGTTTCACCCCCCCTTATGTAGCCTTGGACGATTTAGGCATGGCCAAAAGGGTCATTTGACCTTTGTTAGGATGACTAAGTCTTGCAACTTGAAGAGCTTGACAATGTTGACTTGGTCAATGGGACCACAAGTCTTGATATTTCAAAGAACTTCATCCAAGCCACACATTTGGGCACATATTGACCCTCCATTGAACTATATAGTAGTACTAGTAGCAAGACTAAGTTCTACACTTCGAAAAAAATTCAAGAATTTCAAGAACACAAAAGGGTGCTCTCGGGTTCACTCCCTTCCAACAAAAAAAAATTTGTTTGTTGTCCATTTAGCTCCACACTTTAAACCAAGGTTCATGAGTGTATTGTAAGGATATCTCTATAGAAAAATCCCGGAAAAAGATAGTTTTCGTATTAGTCGCAAGGTGAAAACCTAGTTGCTTTTCTAGGTTTTGTTTGGAAGATTGAAGGAAAGTTGTTTGTGTTATTCTAAGGGTCTCAAGTGGCGGATTGAAGTGTCTAGAAGAGGCTCTAAGTTGCTAAGGAGCGACTTCGGATTTGAAGTTGGACTAAGAATCGTTGAGGTAATAATCTTGTCTCTTAAGTGTTACAAGATTATATATTGTTGTTAGCCTTACATGTTTGCTAGCATGAAGTATATGTGTTGAAGTTTTATAAGTATTATGGATTGATTGTAGCCTTGAATCCGAAATGTCATATAAACCATTTGAAGTTGGATTACAATTTGGTCGTTAATTAGAATCGTCGCATGTTACTTACTTAAAGATTATAGTAGTTATAATCGATTGCGACTTGATATCATGTTATGCTAACAACTTGGATTGAAATGGAAATTGGATAAGAATTGGTGTTATTGTATCTCAAGTTGCCGAATTGGCCTAGTAGTTTGTATTAGTTTGATATCGTTTGTGGGGCGGAATTTTACACGTCTAGTAGGCGTGTAATCCCCTATTGATTAATTGAATTGTTGGGCCTTAAATGTGGCGTGTTTAGTTATTGAATTCGGCCTTGAAAAAAGTGGCAAAGTATGTAGAAACAAAGGAGGTGTTGTCCGATTTTCCGTAGAATTTAGTGACTTTACACTTATAATATTCTACGTTTGAAGTAAGACGTTAATAGACGTATTGTGGACATTATAGGTTGACATACTACGGGCGGGATATTGTACTTGGCAAGTGGTGTGACCCGAAGAGGTATGTAGAACTTTCCTATCTTTTGAGCATGAATAGTTGCACGTATATAGTACGATAGACGTACAAGACCTTGATATCCTTTACTAGTTTTATGAATAGCCAAGTTGGGTGAGTTAGGAGATTAACTCACTTCTTTAAAAGTATTAAGGATGTCCTAAGTTTTTAAAGTAAAGGGACTTGAAGAGTTTTAAAGTATATGATACTTGTTTCGTTTTAAACGTGTAAGTACCTTGGATAGGAAATTGTAATTGGCTAAGGTATAAAGTTAATATAACGACTTTATGGGAAATTGGTTATATTAGCTTTATGGAAAGATTAATAAGGATAAAATGACTTGATTTAATGAAAGACAAATTGATTTTAAGGCATCAATGGCCTAAGGTTTTATAAGAAAAGAAGTCACTTGACTTAGAAGCCTAATTATATTTCTAAAAGTATTGTGACTTGTCTTGAAAAGTAATGGTGACTTGATACTACGGTTATTATGTCACGACCCGTTCCCGGGCCCGTGACTGGTGCCTTACCCGGGCACCCAAGTAGACATACATCAGAGTAACCAGCGGAATATAAACTTGCAAACATGAAACAGTGTAAAATAAGAACAGTCTATCCAAAGAAAAGTCGCCTTTCGGCATGTATATACATACCAAAACTTGAACAGTTACATCCTTTACAACCCTGCCCACAACAGTACTACAGACCTCTAAGAATTTTTATAACAACTATGACGGGACAAGGCCCCGCCATACCCCTGAATGTACAAGTACCTACAATCTCAGGGAGTCATACCAAAAGATAAGCCTCCGGAGAAACAGAGCTTCCCAAAACGCTGAACTGTGATCCTATGAGCGAGGATCAACGACTGATGTACCTCTACCTGCGGCATGAACGCAGCCCCCCGAAGGAGGTCAGTACAATAGGTACCAAGTATGTGAAACTGAAAAATACTGTAAATGAAATCATAATAGTCTATATAAAACAGGAGACATATATGATAACCAATTTACGATATACAATAGGTAAGCAGTCATGTAAAGTCAGGGACTCACGCCCTCAAGGTCATCACTCAAATGTAACCATAACATTTTAAAACCAATTCACAAATATGTACGAAACAACCAAGTTAACCGCACATAGTGCCACATCACAAACAAGAGCAATAATAGATATAATGTAACTGGTCTTTTCTAGGCCGCGAATGATCGAAGCAAGGCCAATCGCCCATAGTATCATTATGCGTGCCTAATCCTGGACTCCCGCAGTCCGCATAGGCCACCTAGGCCCGCATAAGGTATTCCTCGCATCGAGGGTAGCTAATCCTCGGCATCGTCCTGGACTCCCGTAGTCCGCATGGCCACATAGACCGCATGAGGTATTCCTCGCACACAATCCTGGAACTCCCGCAGCTCCGCATAGGTCCCATAGACCCGCATGAGGTATTCCTCGCATCGGGGGGCAGCTTAACCCCCGGTATCATGTCAAGAGGTGAGTGGTATAATACTAACACAATGGCTTATCGTTAAACAACATAAGCACAACAAGAATAACCTCCTTACACAAACATCACAAGATACTAACACACGTAGTATCACAACATGTTTACTTCATCAAGCCAACACGAAAGTATTACAAGGCTATCACAAAACATAGGCAAGTTACTCACACAAGGTACTTGCATTTCATGTCAACAAATCCGGGTTTTAACCCCAAGGTACTACATACTTTAACTCTTTAAAAAGATCCATTTCTTTCACAAAAGGTCACACGATACTCGTAGTATCAAAATAGAGTAACTATCTTTTTAAGTAACCCAGAACAATTTCCATACCTTCTTTTTAAACCAACTTAAGACAATAGCATGCCTTCTCTTTTAAACAAAAACATTTCCATTTTTCCAGTCTCTCTCTTTTATAAATCAAGTCCCTTACTTTGGAATTTTTAAGAAAATCAAACTTGTTTTTAATGATCTTATTAAAGCAGCCGTGATCTAGGAAATGTAATACAATTTTGTCTTATCTTAGCTTTTATGCAGATGGAGGTTTCTACTTGTTTTAATAATATTAATTATTTGTCAATATATTTTCCTTTATTAACGCTGCAGTGGTTTGTTCGATACTTATTCTCATTTCCGAAATCAATATAACATTATTATTCGAAACCAAGTGCTCATTACTCACGAATGAGGTTTCACAACTTTCCACACAATTCAAGTTCTTCACATATCAAATCAAGTCAAATATAAGTCAAGTCTCTTATCTTTTTAAAAAAAAATCAATAAACCATTCTTTTACCTACATAAAGTTGTTATAATTAACTTCCAATAAAGCCATTATAACACTTTATGTTTTAAATAAACCAAATTCATTTTACACACGTACGCCTACCGTACTATATATATTTCACAAATATCATGCTAGAAAAGATAGGAAGAGGTTCACATACCTCGCGACGATTATCGACAATTAGCAAAACGCTCCAAAGTACTATAACCTTGCTAGCCCTTTTCCACCCTTCAAGTAGAATACACTACTCGTAGTACTTCCACCTATAATGGCCATGAAACGTCTATTAACCTCTAGATCTCTTCGTAGGATATTTCTAAGAACAAGGTTCCATATCCTACGGAAAATTCGGCAGCACCTCCCCCGTTTCTACTCAATTTTCCACTTTTTCCAAGGCCCGATAGCCGTAATTAACATACTATAATTAAGGTGCAATAATACCGAAATTTAAAGAAGGGGATAACACGCCCAAACGGAACGCGATTAACAATCTCTCCTTCATAATAACAATAAGTAAAGAAGGGGATAACACGCCCAAAAGGAACGCAATTAACAATCTCTCCTTCATAATAACAATAAGTAAAGAAGGGGATAACACTCTCAAACGGAACGCGATTAACAATCTCTCCTTCATAATAACAATAAGTAAAGAAGGGGATAACACGCCCAAACGGAACGCGATTAACAATCTCTCCTTCATAATAACAATAAGTAAAGAAGGGGATAACACGCCCAAACGGAACGCGATTAACAATCTCTCCTTCATAATAACAATAAGTAAATAAGGTCCAAAGTAAATATAGTCCAAAGTAGATACGGTCCAAAGTAGATACGGTCATTAAGTTGGGGTCCTTGGCCAACTTTTACAATTTTACTTATCCAATTACTTCATTAGTCCTTCAACTTATATTCCAATCTTATTATAAGTTATATTTCCTTTGTTGTTAACCTCTTAGTAAGTAATGGATACATTTTTATCATTTTAATGGATAATATGTCAATTCTCCCTTTTAACATCTTAACAAGATTCAAATCTTTCTTTATATCTTATAGTCCATAATATACTTCCAATATATGTATAATATCCATATATACATAATAATCAACTTCACAAAGAGGTTAAGGTTCATTACCTCAAGATAGTCCAAAAAACGTGACTGCCCAGATTTTTAGCCACAGCTTTGTCAGCTGAACTTGTAACGTCGATAACTCTCTACTTCAGTGTACTATCGACGAGTGGTTTGTTGAGTTGGAAACTAGACTCGACGAACTTTATTTTAGGCTTTTGAAACACCCAAAAACACCTTATATGCTAGGAGATATTCCCTTCCAAACTTGACTAAAAATCTGTCCAAAACAGTCCCGAAAATCTGCCCACTCTCGGCCAAGGGGGGTTTCTTTGAGGCTAGGGGTGTGAAATCTTGTCTAACTCTTGGTTAATAATCTTCCTAACACATTAAGGAAGAACAATTATAAGTTTAAGAATTTTTGGACAACATTTGGTTGGGGGGGGGGGGGGGGTTGGACGAGAACTAGCTAGAAGGGAGAGAAATATTTTCAAGTCTTGAAATGTACTAAGTGTGGAAGATTTTCATCAACTAAAGGGGTTTATATAGCACAACCAAGGGTTAGGATTGAAACATGTGTATGGTATAGATTGTTTGTGTAGGTTCCTTTCTCCATTTGTCCCACAAAAGTCATGCAATACCTTGACCATTTGACTTGCCCACAACTTGCCCCAAAACCGTCCAAAGCCATGCACAAAACCATGCAAGACTTTTGGCCACTTGTCTTGCCCACTTGTCCACTCAATTTCGTCCAACATGGCCCAATCTAGGGGTGACACTTGTCGCCCTCCTATTGGTCCAAAATATTTATCTCTCGGAAAAATTCCATAATCGTAAAAATATTGAAAACGTAAAATTTCCTTCACAATGTTCGGAATAATTTCCGTCGGAAAAACAATTCTATCATTCTTACCCTAATTAGGGCGTATACATTCGTACGTACGTCCTCACATACATACTCCGGAACTACGGGGCATAACATATTAGTATCTTGGAAGTTTTATAATGAAAAGAGTCATTTTTTTAAAAGAATAAAAGTACGTAGTACTTTGGGTTAAATTCCCGGATTTTACAATGACATGTTAGTGCCTTAAGTAGAATAAAATGAGAGTGTATATGAATAAGGCTAATAAGAAGTTAGGGGGATTTCTTAACTTGCTTATTTATTGTATAATAAGCCGGTAGTGCTTATGTTATGTATGATAAGCCGGTAGGGCTTATGTTATGTATGATGGTCGGTTGAGTTAGGGTAAGAGTATAAATGAGGGGTAAACCCCCAAGACGTTATACCACCTTCTCCAGGGTAAGAGTATAAATGAGGGGTAAACCCCCAAGACGTTATACCACCTGCTTCAGGATAAGAGTATAAATGAGGGGTAAACCCCCAAGACGTTATACCACATGTTTCCGTGGATTTTTTACCCATGATGCGAGGAATACCTCATGCGAGTCCTTATGGGCTTATGCGGGTGAAATAGTCTCATGTGGGCGGGTATAGCCTATGCAAGGAATACCTCATGCGGGTCCACACGACCTATGCGGGTGAAATAGTCCCAGGAGTAGGATTGCTTCATGATACTGCGGGCGGATGGTTCTGCTTTGATCGTGAGCTTCCTATTTTTATGTTGTAAGTATACTCTTATTTACTGTCATTGTTAGTAAGGCACAGTGTACTGTTGTTACACCCCGTAGTTCCAGGGTATGTATGTGAGGACGTACGTATGAGAATACGACAGTAATATTGGAAAGGAAGAAAGATGTGATTTTTCGACGGAAAAGTTTCCGGAGTTTTTGAAGGAAAAAGGTTCGTTAATGGGAATTGGATTCCTAGATTTGGTATTTGGACTTCCGGGATTATATTAGAATTATGGAATTTTATTTCCGGAATTGGTCACGTGGGTCCCACAGGAGAAATTTACGGTTTTGTGGGGCCCACTTTGTTTTCGAGATTTTTGATATTTTGGATATTTTCGGGAGATGAAATATTTTGGACGAGTAGGAGGGCGACACGTGTCACCCCTAGGTGGCTTGTAGCCGAAATGTGGTGCCATGTGTCTTATGGCCGAAATGGCCTTACAAGTGGCAAGCCACTTGTCTTGTGTTTTGTGTAGCCATTTGGAGGGTGGGACCCACACACACTTGTACCCCAATCTCACCACACACTTGCCTTGATCTTGGCCCTTGATTTCTCTATAAATACCCCCATTGATAGCAAGACTTCTTCATCCACACTTGAGATAATTTTCCAAGGCAAAAATTCTCCCTCCCTTGTTGTAGTGCTCTAGGCCATGGGCTGTTTTTAGGAGCAAAAGTTGTCCAAAAATTCTTAAATTTATAAGTGTTCTTCCTTAGGGTGTTAGGAAGATTGTGTACCAAGAGTTGGAAAATATTTCACACCCCTAGCCTAAGAAATACACCTTGGCCGAAACTTGCCATAGTTGAGCCTCAGTGTTCTTCACTTTTTGGAGTTGGATCTTGAAGAGAAGTTGGTTAGGAGCTTCTAAGGGTTGCTTGGAGCGGGTTGGAACGTAAGGAATTGGAGCTAAACGTTGCTCAGGATCGACTTATTAATCTTGGATAATTTTGGGCTTATCGAGGTAATGATTTATGTCCCCCTATTGTAATTGGATATTACCTGTTGTAGTAGTTATACTTGGGTATATTATATGAGGAAAGAAGATTGATAGAATTGAATCAGATTTACATTGAATGTATTTACAGACTTGTAGTATTATTGGGGCGTAATTGTACACGTCCGTTAGACATGTAACCCCTTGGATTTGTTGGCTTGTAGCGGGCCTTGATAGAGGAGAGTTTTATGTGGTTGCGGGGAGGTCTTTAATTTTCCATAGAATATGGAACTTTGTGCGTAGAAATGTTCTACGAAGAGATCGAGAAGTTGATAGATGTTTTGTGGCCTTTATAGGTTGAAGTGATACGAATAGCGTATTCCACTTGAAGGGTGGAAAAGGCTAGCAGGGTTATAGTACTTTGGAGCATTTTGCTAATTGTCGATAATCGTCGCGAGGTATGTGATTCTTCCTATACTCTTGAGCATGATTGTTGTGAACTATATAGTACGGTAGACATACGTGTGTGAAATGAATTTTGTTTATTTAAAACATAAAGTGTTATAATAGCTTTATGGGAAGTTAGTTATAACGACTTTATGAAGATAAAAGAAAGATTTGATTTTGAAAGCTAAACGACTTGATTTTGAAAGTTAAGAGACTTGATCTTGAAAGATAAGAGACTTGACTTATAAACGACTTGATTTCGGAAAAGGAGAAGTAACTTGATTTAAGTATAGGATACTTGTTTTGAAAAGAGTAATTTATTTGGGTTTTAAAGAGTATACTTGATGTTGTTTTAAAAGAAAAGCACTTGGTTTAAAAAGTATAGAGTACTTGATTTTAAAAGTCTTGTAAAGATTTTTACGAAGGTGAAGTAATTTGGTTTGAAAAGAAAACGTGTTTTGATACTACGAGTATTAGTATCGTGTGGCTTTTACGTAAAAAGAGGTCTTTTTGAAAGAATGAAAGTATGTAGTATTTTGGGGTTGAAACCCGGATTGTTGACATAAAATGAAAGTACGTTGAACTTGCCTATGCTTGTTGTGATGGCCTTTGTTGTGCAAGTGTTTGATTTTGTGCTACCGCGTCTCTCGGTGGAGGGCCGGCTATTTGGTTGATTGTTGGACATACTGACACGTTGGATGGTCCACAGGTATGCTTCCACTATGAGTGTTATCTTGTTATTTCTTTTTTGGACATACTGACACGTTGGGTGGCCCACGGGTATGCGTCCACTTTGAGTATTATCTTGTTATTTCCTTTGGACATACTGACACGACGGATGGTCCACGGGTATGCGTCCAGTAGGATGGTTTCATGGGCATGCTTATACCGAGGTAAGATGCCGGGGCATGCGGTCATTGTGAGGGTTATGTTGTTAGTCCATGGACCGCTAATCCATGAAGCTTGCCGCGGTGACGAGCGATCACGGGCTTGATTTGTACATGTGGTTACAGGCACACTTTAGATACTTGTCCTGGTCATTTCTCGTGTATCGGCAGGCTCTGGTAGATAGCTTAAGATACTTGCCACGGTCATATCTCGTGAGACGGTAGGCTCTGGTACGCTAGATTAAGATACTTGCCTCGGCCAGTTGCGTGGCTGGTTTGGATCTTGTAGTTGGCTTCCGTACTTGGCCCGTGAAGTTTTATGACTAGCCTTCGGACTGGTAGTTGGCTATTCTACTTGGCCCGATCGGTTTGATGATGCAGGCAGGATCTAGTGTTCAGGTTCACATATGGGTGTTGTTTTACATCATGTACTGCCGACAGTGAGGAAGGAGTTCCACGGGCTTGATTATTATTGTGGGCGTGAGACCCATAGTTATGTGTGAGTGATTATTTGGAGGATATGCGTCCTTTACTTGACATAACTGTTTACTTATTGCGAAATGGTTTTATAAAAAGATGAAATGTGATTTCATTACAGTATTTTCAGTTTCACATACTGTACTGCCAGATCGACCTCCTTCGGGCCGCGTCACGCCGCAGTAGAGGTACACCGCTTGTTGATCCTCGCCATAGGATCGCAGTGATTGCTTGGGAAGCTCCGTTTCTCCGGAGGCTTATCTTTTGGTATAGTCCCCTGTCATTGTAGGTACTTGTACATTCAGGGGTATGGCGGGGCCCTGTACCGTCATAGTTGTTGTTACATTCTTAGAGGTCTGTAGCACTGTTGTGGGCAGGGTTTGTAAAGGATTTTAACTGTTCGTTTTTTTATATAGATATACGGGAAGGTGACCGGTTTTGGTTGACCTGTTTCTTACTTTATGTCTTGTTACATGCTTAAGTTTTATTTCCGCTGATTTTCTCTGATTTTGTATCACTAGGGTGTCCGGGGTAAGGCACCAGTCGCGGGCTCGAGATCGGGTCGTGACAAAAGTGGTATCAGAGCAGTTAATCCTCGAAAAGTGTCTATAAACCGTAACTAGTAGAGTCTTGATTATCGGCGTGTTGTGCACCACACCTATAATCAGGAGGCTGCAGAATATCTAGGATTGGTTTCTATTCTTCTCACTCTGAGATCATGCCTTAGAGATGTGTTATAAATTGGACTCCCTCGGACGTATTCGTATGTACCAGTTATGCCTCCGCGCAAGGCAACCAGGGCCCAGATGGGCAAGGCAGCAGAGGGAGCTACGAGTAGAACACAGAGGGTTACGAGGGCACAGGCCTGGTCATTACCTGAGATAGTACTTCAGACGACGAGTTTTATGACGCCGCTAGCCCCAGCAGAGTTTAGAGCGGCAGCAGTTTCTATTGAGGCCACGATGCCTGAGCCTCCAGTTCCACGGCCAGGAGCCGAGGATATGATTTCAAGGAGATGACCCAGTTACTAGCTAGGCTGGTGGCTGGGAATGAGGAGGGACGGGAGCCGGTGGTTCCGGCAGTACCAGTAATTCACCCTTGATCCAATAGTCTGAGACTTCGGGATTTCTTGAGTTGTAGTCCGCCAGAGTTCTATGGATAGAGAGCTGAGGATGATCCTCAGGGTGTCGTACTAGTTTGGGGAGATTGTTATGCTTGCGGCCAGCAGGGCCATTTGGTGAGAGTTTGTCCGACTAGAGGTAGCACAGATGTAGAGACTCACTTTCGGATCGGTGGTCGGTTCATCGCCTTATATAGTTAGGCTACTGCAGGCGTGATTATGATTAGAGCGACAAAGGGAAAGTAAGGCAGTAGTTACAGAGATATCTTTAGCCCTTAAGAGACTTGTTTATGTTGTTATAATAGATACATGTGGAGTGCTATGTACGGATAGCATTGTGTTAAGTGTGAATTAGAAAACATGGGTAGTTGAAAAGGTAAATATGGGGACATGGAAGGTGTGAATCTTAGAATATTACACGTTGAGACCTTAGATGTAAAGCCGTCTTGAGTAAAAGATTTTGCGGGTGATCTTTGTCGGAGTGCATTATATACATAGGGTGTATTAGTGGGATAATTCCATGGGTAGTGTGAGATGGAAGTGGTAGCTTTCATGACGTAAATTAGTAAGATTGTTCCGGATCGGGAAACGAGAGAGTTTGGCGCGACGGTGGGTCGGGTTGAGGCCATATTGCGGGTCAACCCATCGCCCGGAATAAGGTGGGGTCAGTTCGAGGTGGTCCCGCTAGGTGGTAGGGTCACGAGGGTGCTAGGCCCAGGTTTAGGTAACCATCGTACGGGTTCGTGGATGCGTTTGACCAGAATCGGATCGTGAAGGGCGGGAATGGCCTTAGAGGAAATTGAAGCTAGAGAGATGACCAAGTTTGGAGGTAGTGACTCCAAAGTTTTGGAAACTGAAGCGATGAATGGAGTATGGTACGTGTACTATAGAGAGTTCAGGTGTACGAGAAGGGTACGACGAGTAAGAAAGGAAGCGAACATGTGTTAAGAGATCGGAAGTGACCATTTCTTTTGTAAAGTGAAGATGCGAGGGGAGTATCCTTTAGACCTTGGGTGGGAACCTTTTTTGATGTTAGAGATGATTCCTCGATGGCTTGGATTTGAGTTTTGCGCGTATGTTATACTATGGCCATTGATGGCATGATAGGTTTCGTAAGTATAGTAGTGAAGACTATACCTGCGCATGTATGTTTGGAGACTTAGAAGGAACATTCGGGATGAATGTTTCTAAGGGGGGAAGAATGTTACACCCCGTAGTTCCAGGGTATGTATGTGAGGACGTACGTACGAGAATACGACAGTAATATTGGAAAGGAAGAAAGATGTGATTTTTCGACGGAAAAGTTTCCGGAGTTTTTGAAGGAAAAAGGTTCGTTAATGGGAATTGGATTCCCAGATTTGGTATTTGGACTTCCGGGATTATATTAGAATTATGGAATTTTATTTCCGGAATTGGTCACGTGGGTCCCACAGGAGAAATTTACGGTTTTGTGGGGCCCACTTTGTTTTCGAGATTTTTGATATTTTGGATATTTTCGGGAGATGAAATATTTTGGACGAGTAGGAGGGCGACACGTGTCACCCCCTAGGTGGCTTGTAGCCGAAATGTGGTGCCATGTGTCTTATGGCCGAAATGGCCTTACAAGTGGCAAGCCACTTGTCTTGTCTTGTGTTTTGTGTAGCCATTTGGAGGGTGGGACCCACACACACTTGTACCCCAATCTCACCACACACTTGCCTTGATCTTGGCCCTTGATTTCTCTATAAATACCCCCCTTGATAGCAAGACTTCTTCATCCACACTTGAGATAATTTTCCTAGGCAAAAATTCTCCCTCCCTTGTTGTTGTGCTCTCGGCCATGGGCTGTTTTTAGGAGCAAAAGTTGTCCAAAAATTCTTAAACTTATAAGTGTTCTTCCTTAGGGTGTTAGGAAGATTGTGTACCAAGATTTGGAAAAGATTTCACACCCCTAGCCTAAGAAATACACCTTGGCCGAAACTTGCCATAGTTGATCCTAAGTGTTCTTCACTTTTTGGAGTTGGATCTTGAAGAAAAGTTGGTTAGGAGCTTCTAAGGGTTGCTTGGAGCGGGTTGGAACGTAAGGAATTGGAGCTAAACGTTGCTCAGGATCGACTTATTAATCTTGGATAATTTTGGGCTTATCGAGGTAATGATCTATGTCCCCATATTGTAATTGGATATTACCTGTTGTAGTAGTTATACTTGGGTATATTATATGAGGAAAGAAGATTGATAGAATTGAACTGTATTTACATTGAATTTGTATGATGAGACTTGTAGTATTATTGTGGGGCAGAATTGTACACGTCCGGTTAGACGTGTAACCCCCTTGGAGTTGTTGGCTTGGTAGTGGGCCTTGATAGAGGAAGAGTTTTATGTGGTCATGGGGAGGTCTGCGAATTTTCCATAGAATATGGTACTTTGTGCGTAGAAATGTTCTACGAAGAGATCGAGAAGTTGATAGACGTTTTGTGGCCTTTATAGGTTGAAGTGATACGAGTAGCGTATTCCACTTGAAGGGTGGAAAAGGCTAGCAGGGTTATAGTACTTTGGAGCGTTTTGCTAATTGTCGATAATCGTCGCGAGGTATGTGATTCTTCCTATACTCTTGAGCATGATTGTTGTGAACTATATAGTACGGTAGACGTACGTGTGTGAAATGAATTTTGTTTGTTTAAAACATAAAGTGTTATAATAGCTTTATGGGAAGTTAGTTATAACGACTTTATGAAGATAAAAGAAAGATTTGATTTTGAAAGCTAAACGACTTGATTTTGAAAGTTAAGAGACTTGATCTTGAAAGATACGAGACTTGACTTATAAACGACTTGATTTCGGAAAAGGAGAAGTAACTTGATTTAAGTATAGGATACTTGTTTTGAAAAGAGTAATTTATTTGGGTTTTAAAGAGTATACTTGATGTTGTTTTAAAAGAAAAGCACTTGGTTTAAAAAGTATAGAGTACTTGATTTTAAAAGTCTTGTAAAGATTTTTACGAAGGTGAAGTAATTTGGTTTGAAAAGAAAACGTGCTTTGATACTACGAGTATTAGTATCGTGTGACTTTTACATAAAAAGAGGTCTTTTTGAAAGAATGAAAGTATGTAGTATTTTGGGGTTGAAACCCGGATTGTTGACATAAAATGAAAGTACGTTGAACTTGCCTATGCTTGTTGTGATAGCCTTTGTTGTGCAAGTGTTTGATTTTGTGCTACCGCGTCTCTCGGTGGAGGGCCGGCTATTTGGTTGATTGTTGGACATACTAACACGTTGGATGATCCACGGGTATGCTTCCACTATGAGTGTTATCTTGTTATTTCTTTTTTGGACATACTGACACGTTGGGTGGCCCACGGGTATGCGTCCACTTTGAGTATTATCTTGTTATTTTCTTTGGACATACTGACACGATGGATGGTCCACGGGTATGCGTCCAGTAGGATGGTTTCATGGCCATGCTTATACCGAGGTAAGATGCCGGGGCATGCGGTCATTGTGAGGGTTATGTTGTTAGTCCATGGACCGCTAATCCATGAAGCTTGCCGCGGTGACGAGCGATCACGGGCTTGATTTGTACATGTGGTTACAGGCACAATTTAGATACTTGTCCTGGTCATTTCTCGTGTATCGGCAGGCTCTGGTAGATAGCTTAAGATACTTGCCACGGTCATATCTCGTGAGACGGTAGGCTCTGGTACGCTAGCTTAAGATACTTGCCTCGGCCAATTGCGTGGCTGGTTTGGATCTGGTAGTTGGCTTCCTTACTTGGCCCGTGAAGTTTTATGACTAGCCTTCGGACTGGTAGTTGGCTATTCTACTTGGCCCGATCAGTTTGATGACGCAGGCAGGATCTAGTGTTCAGGTTCACATATGGGTGTTGTTTTACATCATGTACTGCCGGCAGTGAGGAAGGAGTTCTACGGGCATGATGGATATTGTGGGCGTGAGACACATAGTTATGTGTGAGTGATTATTTGGAGGATATGCGTCCTTTACTTGACATAACTGTTTACTTATTGTGAAATGGTTTTATAAAAAGATGAAATGTGATTTCATTACGATTTTCAGCCACATACTTGGTACTGTTATCGACCTCCTTCTGGGGGATGCGTTCATGCCGCAGGTAGAGGTACACCAGTTGTTGATCCTCGCTCATAGGATCGCAGTTCAGCGTTTGGGAAGCTCCGTTTCTCCGGAGGCTTATCTTTTGGTATAGTGCCCTGTCATTGTAGGTACTTGTACATTCAGGGGTATGGCGGGGCCCTGTCCCGTCATAGTTGTTGTTACATTCTTAGAGGTCTGTAGCACTGTTGCGTGCAGGGTTTGTAAAGGATTTTAACTGTTCGTTTTTTTATATAGATATACGGGAAGGTGACCGGTTTTGGTTGGCCTGTTTCTTACTTTATGTCTTGTTACATGCTTAAGTTTTATTTCCGCTGATTTTCTCTGATGTTGTATCACTAGGGTGCCCGGGGTAAGGCACCAGTTGCGGGCCCGAGATCGGGTCGTGACAACTGTAATTTGATTATCATACATGTCTCCGACTTTGTTTTAAACATATGATGTAATTACAGTATTTTCCAGTTTTACATGCTTAGTACATATGGTGTACTGACCCCCTTCCTCGGGGGATGCGTTCATGCCGCAGGTAGGGGTAATCAGGTGGTGGATCCTGATTCTTAGGATCACTGATCAGGCGTCAGAAGCTCCATTTCTCCGGAGGCTTGTCTTTTAGTACGATCTTCCCGATGTTGTAGATTTATGTACATTCGTGGTATGGCGGGCCCCGCCCTCCACGATTGTTATTCCTAAGTGCAGTAGTCACATGTTGTGGTTTGGGTTGTAAGAACAGAGTAATACTGTTTCACTGTTGATTATGTATTTTATGGAAGACGGCCTTATCGGTTAACCTGTGATGTTTATTGTCTAAACATGTTTTTATGTTGTGTATGTTCCGCTGCTATTCTCTGATGTATACAGAGCAGGGTGCCTGGTAGGGCACCGATCGCGCCCCGGTCGGGTCGTGACAAAAGTGGTATCAGAGCAGTTAGTCCTCGGAAAGTGTCTACAGACCGTGTCTAGTACAGTCTTGATTATCGGTGTGTAGTGCACCACATCTATAATCCAGAGGCTGTAGGACATTTAGGATTGGTTTCCATTCTTCTCTCTCTGAGATCGTGCAGTAGAGCTGTCTTATTAGGTTGAATCCTCTCTGACCTATTCTTATGAAACAATTATGCCTCCACGGAAGGCGACCAGGGCCCAGAAGGGCAAGGCAGCAGCAGAAGCTGCTAGCGATACTCAGAGGGTTACACGGACTCAGGCACAGACTATGCCTGAGGTAGTAGGCGGGTCGGCAAGTTCAGCCACGCCGGCAGTATTAGAGGAGCCGAGAGCGGCAGTAGCTCCAAAGGTTCCGGTACTAGAGCCTCCCGTCCCACAGCGAGGAGCTGAGTATAGAGACTACGGGGAACAGATCCGGTTATTGACCAAAGATAGCGAGCGGCAACACGCGAGCGGTCGCTAACCCAGGCCGACAGTTTGCGGATTCAGGATTTTCTAGGTTGGCATCCACCCGAGTTTTATGGTTCGAGGTCTGAGGAGGATCCGCAGGAGTTCATTCGGCCTACAATGACTATGCGAGTTCTTAGGCTTGAGACAGAGTGCATTATGCTAGCCTCTTACCGGTTACGCGATATTGCGTTGAACTGGTTTGAGTCATGGGAGCTGTCGAGAGGTGAGGATGCTCTTCCAGCTGTTTGGGAGGAGTTCACAGAGGCATTCATGGATTACTTTTTGCCCCCTGAGATGAGGAGAGCCCGCGTAGATAGATTCTTGACCTTGAGGCAGAATGGGAGGACTATCAGGGAGTACAGCCTGGAGTTTGACTCTTTGGCCAGGCATGCGCACACCATTGTAGCTGACATGGCGGACAGAGTTCATCGTTATGTGATGGGGCTAAACCGTCATATGATTACTGCATGCTTGGGAGTAGCTCTACAGCCCGGTATGGACATTGCCAGGATGCAGGCGTATGCGCAGGGGATAGAGGATAGAGAGAGGGAGGATCAGATTGACTCAGGCCAGCCCAAGAGGGCCAGGACAACAGGGTCTCAGGGCAGTTTTCGAGGCGGACAACCTCAGCAGCAGACTAGGTCCACATTCCAGCCAGCACAGAGTGCTCCTTCACGGTTTTCTGGCAGGAGGTCTGATCAGCCAGGTCATTCAGGAGCAGGTCAGGGCTCCAGAACTTCAGGGTTTCATGGAGGCAGAAACCGTCACCGATCGAGACCACCCACATCTCAGTGTGCTCGATGCGGTAGGTCTCACTCGGGCGAGTGCCACATGGCTCCGGGAGCTTGTTACTCTTGTGGCCAGCAGGGCCATTTGAGGAGAGATTGTCCGTCTAGAGGCAGCATGGGTGGTACGGTGCAGCCGACAGGATCAGTTGTTGGGTCTTCCTCTTCTTCTGTGGTTATGCGCCCCGGAGGGCAGGGTGTTCACGGACCGGCAGGCCGCGGCAGAGGTCGTGGTGGTGGTTCCAGTTCTAGCGGTCCACAGAACCGCATTTATTCCTTAGCCAGCCGCCAGGATCAGGAGGCTTCCCCTGACGTCGTCACAGGTACATTATTGATTTCATGCTGTGACGTATATGCTTTGATAGATCTAGGTTCTACCTTGTCCTATGTGTCCCCTCTTATTGTCGGTAGAATCGGGATAGAGCCGGTGTCGATAGAGCCTTTTGAGGTAGCTACGCCAGTGGGTGATTCGGTATTAGGTGAGCGGGTGTATAGAGGTTGTCCGGTATTTATTTACAGTCGTCAGACCCTTGCAAACTTGATAGAGTTGGAGATGACAGATTTTGATGTCATTATGGGTATGGACTGGTTGGCTTCTTGTTATGCCAACGTTGACTGTAGAGGTAGGTTGGTTCGGTTCCAGTTTCCTGGCGAGCCAGTTATCGAGTGGAAGGGCAACACAGCGTCGCCGAGGGGTAGGTTTATTTCTTACCTCAAGGCCAGGAAGATGGTGCGGAAAGGGTACATCTATCATTTGGTTCGGGTATTCGATACAAAGGCTGAGGTTCCAGCCCTTCAGTCAGTGCCCGTGGTTAGGGAGTTTCCAGATGTGTTCCCAGATGATCTACCGGGTATCCCTCCTGAGAGGGAGATTGAGTTTTGTATTGATACGTTGCCAGACACTCGAACTATTTCTATTCCGCCATACAGGATCGCACCTGCTGAGTTGAGGGAGCTGAAGGACCAGCTGAAAGATTTGCTGGAAAAGGGCTTTATCAGGCCTTGTGTTTCTCCCTGGGGAGCGCTGGTTTTGTTTGTGAAGAAGAAGGATGGGACGCTGCGTATGTGTGTTGATTACAGGCAGCTGAATAAGGTAACCATCAAGAATAGGTACCCCCTCCCCAGGATTGATGATTTGTTTGACCAGTTGCAGGGTGCGAGGTGTTTCTCCAAGATAGACCTGCGGTCTGGTTATCATCAGGTGCGAGTTCGAGAGGCAGATATCCCAAAGACTGCATTCAGGACCCGGTATGGGCACTATGAGTTCAGGGTTATGTCTTTCGGTTTGACTAACGCTCCAATGTATTTATGGATCGATGAACCGTGTTCAAGCCATTTTGGATACATTTGTGATAGTATTCATTGATGACATCTGGTTTATTCACGTCTGAGCAGCGAGCATGCATATCATTTGAGGACGCAGATTGGGTCCTCGGAGCCGGCAGCTATTCGGCAAGTTCTCCAAGTGTGAGTTTTGGTTGGCCTCGGTGAGTTCCCAGGGCACATTATTGATGGTGTGTTCAGGTGGATACGACAAAGATTGAGGCAGTCAAGTCTTGGCCGAGACCTACTACTCCGACCGAGGTGCGCAGTTTCTTAGGGCTGGCAGGTTATTATCGTAGGTTTGTGGAGCAGTTTGCTTCGATTTCAGCACCGTTGACTAGGCTGACTCAGAAGGCAGCCAAGTTCCAGTGGACAGAGGCTTGCGAGAAGGGTTTCGAGTTTCTTTGAAGGAAAGGTTGACTACGGCCCGGTTCTTACTCTTCCCGGCGGGTTAGACGGCACGTGATCTATTGTGATGCCTCGGGTATTGGGTGTGTTTTGATGCAAAGACAAGGTGATAGCCTCACGCTTACGATTCACGGAAGCATGAGAGGAATTACCCTACCCACGACTTAGAGTTGGCCGCAGTTATTCATGCCTTGAAGATTTGGAGACATTATTTGTATGGGGTTCATGTGGATATTTATACAGACCACAAGAGCCTCCAGTATATCTTCAGGCAGAGGGAGCTGAACTTGCGACAGAGACGGTGGTTAGAGTTGTTGAAAGATTATGATGTTGATATTCGATACCATCCGGGGAAAGCCAATGTAGTTGCTAATGCTTTGAGTCGTAGATCGATGGGGAGCCTGTCAGAGGTAAAGCCAGAGAGACAGGACATGGTCCGTCAGATTCACCAGCTAGCGAGCCTTGGGGTTCGATTGATCGATACCGACGATAGTGGGGTAAGGGTTCGTGAGGTTGTCGAGTCTTCCATCGTTGATGAGGTTAAGAGGCGACAGTTTGAGGACCCAGTGTTGGTATGGTATCGAGATGCAACTCTTCGGGAGGGGAAGAGTCTATTCGAGGTAGCGCCTGATGGGGTGCTAAGATTTGAGGGTCGGTTGTGTGTTTTCGATGTGACAGGACTTCGTCAGCAGATTCTGGGGGAGGCACACATTGCTCGTTATTCTGTTCATCCGGGGTCGACCAAGATGTACCATGACCTCAGATGTTTGTATTGGTGGGATGGCCTGAAGAGGGACGTGGCGGGTTTTGTTGCACAGTGTCCTAATTGCCAGCAGGTCAAGGTCGAGCACCAGAGGCCCAGTGGATTATTGCAGGCTATTGAGATTCCGACTTGGAAGTGGGAGGTGATCAACATGGACTTTATTACAGGGTTACCTCGTACTCAGAGGAAGTACGACTCCATTTGGGTTATTGTTGACAGGCTGACGAAATCAGCCCATTTCTTTCCAGTCAGGACGACGTTTTCGGCTGAGGACTATGCCAGATTGTACATCAGAGAGATTGTGAGGCTGCACGGTGTCCCTGTGTCGATTATATCAGATAGAGGAGCCCAGTTTACGGCTAACTTCTGGAGGTCTTTCCAGAAGGGATTAGGGACGCAGGTGAGTCTCAGTACAACTTTTCATCCTCGGTCGACGGAAGGCGGAGCGTACTATCCGAGACGCGAGGATATCCGCGAGCTGCGTGATTGATTTCGTGGTAGCCGGGAGGATCATTTGCCTCTTGTGGAGTTTGCTTATAACAGGCTACCATTCCAAAGATACGACGGGCGCCATACGAGGCTTTATATGGGCGGAAATGTAGGTCGCCGATTGGTTGGTTCGACGTGGCGAGGTGTAGTTAGTTGGCCCAGACTTGGTTCAGCAGACTGTGGATAAGGTGAAGCTTATCCAGGAGAGACTGTTAGCAGCTTAGAGTTGGCAGAAGTCATATGCGGACAATCGACGTCGGCATTTGGAGTTTCAGGTAGACAATTGGGTCTTCTTGAAGGTGTCACCCATGAAGGGTGTGATGAGATTCGGAAAAAAGGGGAAACTCAGCCCAAGGTACATTGGGCTCTACCAGATTGTTATACCCCGTAGTTCCAGGGTATGTATGTGAGGAAGTACGTACAAGAATACGACAGAAATTTTGGAAAGAAAGAAAGATGTGATATTTCGACGGAAAAGTTTCCGGTTTTTGTGAAGAAAAAGGTTCGTTAATGGGAATTGGATTCCCAGATTTGGTATTTGGACTTCTTGGATTATTTTAGAATTTTGGGATTTTATTTTCAGAAATGGTCACGTGGACCCACGGAGAAATTTACTGGTTTTGTGGCCCACTTTGTTTTGAGGTTTCCGGTATTTTGGATATTTTCTAAGACGAAATATTTTGACGAATCGGGGCGACACGTGTCACCCCATGTCTCACACTTGGCCGAATTGTGGAATGGCTAGGCCACTTGTCCATGCCGAAATGGCCACTACACTTGGCATGGTTTCGTTTGGCCATGTGGTGTGGGACCCACACACACATGGCCCAATCTTGACCCTACACTTACCTTGATCATGGCCCTGGTTCTTCTATAAATACCCTTTAGCTTGAAGAGTAAAATCATCCACACTTGAAAGTCTTCCAAGGCAAAATATCCTTTTCCTTTAGAGGTGTTTCGTCCCTCCCCACTTGTGTAGAAAAATACTTGGAGTATTATTGTATAATCCCAAATACCTTGGCCTAGTATCCCTAGTAGTATTCCAAAAGTTGTTTTAATACTAGGAGCCCGGAAATACTACTTTATCCCAATAGTTGCAAAATGAAACCCTAGAAAAATCTTCCTAGCTTGGTGGAAGTATTTAGAGAAGTTGTTTAGAAACTTCTAAGGGTCGCTTGGAGCGGTTGAGCGTAAGGAATGGAGCTAAACGTTGCTCAGGATCGACTTATAAACTTGGATAATTTTTGGGCTTATCGAGGTAATGATCTATGTCCCCCTATTGTAATTGGATATTACATATTGTAATAGTTATACTTGAGTATATTATATTGGAAGGATGATTATAAGAATTGAACTGTATTTTCATGAAATGTATTTACGTATAATCGTTGTATAATTGTGTAGTAGAATTGTACACGTCCGGTTAGACGTATAATCCCCTGGGAGTTGTTGGCCTGGTAACGGGCCTGGATAGGGGAGGAGATTTATGTGATAGCGTGGGAGGTGTCGCGAATTTTCTGTAGAATAAGGAATCTGATGTTTAGAATATTCTACGAAGAGAGTTAGAAGTTGATATATATATTGTGGTTGTTATAGGTTGATCTTTCTACGCGTGGCGTACTTGACTTGGCTTGTGGATTAAGCCGAAGAGGTATGTGATTCTTCCTATACTCTTGAGCATGATTGTTGTGAACTATATAGTACGGTAGACGTACGTGTGTGAAATGAATTTTGTTTGTTTAAAACATAAAGTGTTATAATGGCTTTATGGGAAGTTAGTTATAACGACTTTATGAAGATAAAAGAAAGATTTGGTTTTGACAGTAAAACGACTTGATTTTGAAAGTTAAGAGACTTGATCTTGAAAGATAAGAGACTTGACTTATAACGACTTGTTTTCGGAAAAGGAGAAGTAACTTGATTTAAGTATAGGTTACTTGTTTTGAAAGGAGTAAGTTAATTGGGTTTTAAAAGAGTATACTTGATGTTATTCTAAAAGAAAAGCACTTGGTTTAAAAAGTATAGAGTACTTGATTTTAAAAAGCCTTGTAAAGATTTTTACGAAGGTGAAGTAATTTGGTTTAAAAGTAAAACGAGTTTTCTTTATATACTACAAGTATTAGTATCATGTGGCTTTTACGTAAAAAGAGGTCTTTTCGAAAGAATGAAAGTATGTAGTATTTTGGGTTTGAAACCCGGATTATTGATTAAAATGAATGTATGTTGAAATTGCCTATGCTTGTCGTGATAGTCTTTGATGTGCAAGTGTTTTGTTGATATGCTGCCGTGACTCTCTGGGAGGGCCGGTTATCTGATTGATTGTTGGACATCCGACGTTGGATTTTCCACGAGTATCGCCCACTTGAGTATCATCTTGTTATTCCTTCGACATGCCGACGCCGATGGATGTTCCACGAGCACGCGCCCGCAGGATGGTTTCATGGCCATGACTTCCGAGGTGAGATGCGGGCATGCGGTCATTGTGAGGTTCAGTTGTTAGTCCATGGACCGCTAATCCATGAAGCTTGCCGCGTGACGAACAATCACGCTTGATTTGTACATGTGGTTACAGCACACTTTAGATACTTGTCTGGTCATTTCTCGTATCGGTAGTCTTTGGTAGATAGCTTGAGATACTTGCCTCGGTCATATCTCGTGAGACGATGGCTAAGTACGTTAGCTTTGGTACTTGCCTCGGCGATTGCGGCTAGCTTTTGATCCAGTAATTAGCTTCCGTACCTTTCCCGTGAAGTTTTATGACTAGCTTTTGATCCGTATAGAGCGATTCTACTCGCCCGTCGGTTTGACGACGCAGCAGATCTAGTGTTCGAGTTCACATACGGGTGTTGTTTTACATCATGCCGCAGATGAGAATGAGTTCCACGGCATGAGTGATATTATGGGCGTGAGACCCACGATTATGTGAGTGACTATTGCGGGATATCGTCCCTTACTTGGCATAACTGTTTACTTATCGCAAAAATGGTTTTATAAAATGATGAAATGTGATTTCATTACAGTATTTTCAGCTTCACATACTTGGTACCTGTTGTACTGACCTCCTTCGGGGGGCTGCGTTCATGCCGCAGGTAGAGGTACACTAGTTGTTGATCCTCGCTCATAGGATCGCAGTTCAGCGTTTGGGAAGCTCCGTTTCTCCGGAGGCTTATCTTTTGGTATAGTCCCCTGTCATTGTAGGTACTTGTACATTCAGGAGTATGGCGGGGCCCTGTCCCGCCATGGTTGTTGTTACATTCTTAGAGGTCTGTAGTACTGTTGTGGGCAGGGTTTGTAAAGGATTGTAACTGTTCGATTATATGTATATACATGAAGGCGACCGTTTTGGTTGGCCTGTTTTCTTGTGATGTATCTTGTTTCCTGTTTAAGTTTTTATTTCACTGATTTTCTCGATGTTGTATCACCAGGTGCGAGGTAGGCACGATCCACGCCCGAGGTCGGGTCGTGACAAAAGTGGTATCGAGCGATTAATCCTCGGAAAGTGTCTCTGCATCGTATCTAGTAGTCTTGATTATCGGCGTGTTGCGCACCACACCTATAATCGTGAGGCTATGGATATCTAGGATTGGTTTCTATTTCTTCTCACTCGAGATCGTGCCTTAGAGTTGTGTTATAAGTTGGACTCCTTCCCGACGTATTCTTTCTCGCCGATTATGCCTCCACGTAAGGCAACCAGAGCCTGGCAAGGCAGCGAGAGGAGCCGCTAGTAGGATGCCGAGGAGTACGAGGGCGCAGGCCCGGTCATTACCTGAGATAGTGCTTCAGACGGCGAGTTTTGTGACGCCGCCAGCCCCAACAGAGTTTAGGGCGCGGCAAAGGTCGCAGAGACCACTGTACTGAGCCTCCATCCCACACTGGAGCGGGAGATGGGTTACGCGAGATGGCCCGATTACTAGCCGTGATCGCGGCGATACGAGGATAGGCCGACGCAGCAGCCTGATTCAGAGCCCCCGTAGTTCACCCCGCATCGGATAGTTTGAGGCTACGGATTTTCTCGAGTCAGCCCGCGAGTTCTACGGTCGAGGCACGAGGATGATCCGCAGTGTTCATCCGTCGATTCTGAGGATCATGCGAGTGATCAAGGCTTCGAGACCGAGTCCGTGATTTTGTTCGCATCGGCCGCGTGATACCGCAATGATCGGGTTTGATTCGTGGGAGCTGTCCCGGGGGGAGCATGCGCCTCCAGCTATTTGGGATGAGTTCTCGGAGGCATTTCTCAGCCATTTCTTTCCTCCGCAGATGAGGAGGGCACGGGCCGACATGTTTCTGATGCTGAGACAGGGGGACGCACAGTTCGGGAGTACAACGTAGAGTTCGACTCGTTGGCTCGATATGTCCCTGCGTTAGTAGCTAATATGGAGGACAGAGTGCACCGCTATGTCACAGGGCTTGATGACTACTTGGCAGAGTCTTGTTCAGGTGTATCGCTTCAGCCGGACATGGACATTGCCCGCATGCAGGCTCATGCACTAGGGTGTGAGGCACGGAGAGACCGACGGATTGACCAATACCAGAAGAAGGCGGGGCGGCAGGTCCTTTGGCAACTTTCAAGGAGGGCCGCAAAGGCGAGACTAGTTATGCACCTCCGCCGATGCAGTGGTCCTCACGCCTTCGTGAGCGTCGTGGCTCCTGTGGTTGAGTTTTCGAGGAGCGGGAGGTTTGGCGGATGCCACCCCAACCTCGGTGTGGCGGTGTGGTAAAACCCATGCGGAGTGTCGCGGTATTCAGAGAGTTTGTTTTACATGCGGCAGGCCATTTAGCGAAGAATTGTCCGACCAGGTAGCGCGATGTTGAGACTCGCCTTCGGATCTGCATTGCGTTCTTCACCTTCGATGGCTAAGCGGTGTCCATACACCGCGCCGCGAGGTGGGTCGTGGTGGAAGCTCAGCCATGGCGGTCCTTGAACCGCCTATTTGATTTCGTATATCCTTTACACTCACAGAGACTAGTATGCATTGATGATGTGATCTTGTGCTAAGTATTATGTTAATTGTGATTTAGAGGCCCGGTTAGTAAAGGGGAAGTTGGGTACATAGAGATTGTGAGCCCTAGAATATTATACGTGGAGACCTTAGAGGCGAGGCCGTCTTGGGTAAAAGATTTTGTTTGCGATTTGACCTTTGTTGGAGTGCATAGTATACGTGGGGTATAATTGCGTGATAAGTCCTCGGGTGTGAATTATAAGAGGTAGTTGAGCTAAGAAGACTACCAGGTTTTATTGACTTGATTAGTGAGATTGTTAGGACGGAACAAGGATTGGCGTGAAATGGGTGGGTTGAGGCGGATGGCGGGTCAACCCGCAGCCCTAATAGGTGGGTCAATTTGTGGTGGTCCCGCTATGTGATTGGGTCACGCAGGTGTTAGGCCCAAGTTAGGTAACCATCGTATGAGTTCGTGGATGTGTTCGACCAGACGGATCGTGAAGGCCGAGATAGGCCTTAGAGTAAATTGAAGCTAGTGGAGCTGTTGTGAGATTAGAAATGATTTCCTTGTTAGCTTGGATTTGTATGATATACTATGGCCGTTGATGGCGTGATTGGTTTCGTAAGTATAGTAGTGAAGACTATACTGCAAGACACGCTTGTTTGGAGACTTAGTAGAACATTCGACGAATGTTTCTAAGGAAGAATGTTATACCCGTAGTTCCAGGGTATGTATGTGAGGACGTACGTACAAGAATACGACAAAAATATTGGAAAGAAAGAAAGATGTGATTTTTAACGAGAAAAGTTTCGGCTTTTTGTGAAGAAAAAGGTTCGTTAATGGAATTGATTCCCGATTTGGTATTTGGACTTCTTGGATTATTTTAGAATTTTGGGATTTTATTTTCGAAATGGTCACGTGGGACCCACTGAGAAATTTAACGCTTTGTGGGCCCACATTTTTTGAGGTTTCGGTATTTTGGATATTTTCTAAGACGAAATATTTTGACGAATCGGGCGACACGTGTCACCCCATGTGTCACACTTGGCCGAATTGTTGACGTGGCCAGCCACTTGTCTCGCCGAAATGGCCACTACACTTGGCATGGTTTTCGTTTGGCCATGTGGTGTGGTGGGACCCACACACACATGGCCCAATCTTGACCCTACACATACCTTGATCATGGCCCTTGGTTCTTCTATAAATACCCCTTAGCTTGAAGAGTAAAATCATCCACACTTGAAAGTCTTCCAAGGCAAAATATCCCTTTCCCTTTAGGTGTTTTCGCCCTCCCCACTTGTGTAGAAAAATACTTGGAGTATTATTGTATAATCCCAAATACCTTGGCCTAGTATCCTAGTAGTATTCCAAAGTTGTTTTAATACTAGAGCAGGAAATACTACTTTATCCCAATAGTCGCAAAATGAAACCCTAGAAAAATCTTCCTAGCTTGGTGGAAGTATTTAGAGAAGTTGTTTAGAAACTTCTAAGGGTCGCTTGGAGCGGGTTGGAGCGTAAGGAATTGGAGCTAAACGTTGCTCAGGATCGACTTATAAACTTGGATAATTTTTGGGCTTATCGAGGTAATGATCTATGTCCCCCTATTGTAATTGGATATTACATATTGTAATAGTTATACTTGAGTATATTATATTGGAAGGATGATTATAAAGAATTGAACTGTATTTACATAGGGTTGTATTTACAGTAGACTGTTGTATAATTGTGGAGTAGAATTGTACACGTCCGGTTAGACGTATAATCCCCTGGGAGTTGTTGGCCTGGTAGCGGGCCTGGATAGGGGAGGAGATTTATGTGATAGCGGGGGGGGAGGTGCTGCCGAATTTTCTGTAGAATAAGGAATCTGGTGTTTAGAATATTCTACGAAGAGAGTTAGAAGTTGATATATATATTGTGGTTGTTATAGGTGGATCTTTCTACGCGCGGCATACTTGACTTGTGGATTAAGCCAAGAGGTATGTGATTCTTCCTATACTCTTGAGCATGATTGTTGTGAACTATATAGTACCAGAGACGACGTGTGTGAAATGAATTTTGTTTGTTTAAAACATAAAGTGTTATAATGGCTTTATGGGAAGTTAGTTATAACGACTTTATGAAGATAAAAGAAAGATTTGGTTTTGACAAGAAACGACTTGATTTTGAAAGTTAAGAGACTTGATCTTGAAAGATAAGAGACTTGACTTATAACGACTTGTTTTCGGAAAAGGAGAAGTAACTTGATTTAAGTATAGGTTACTTGTTTTGAAAAGAGTAAGTTAATTGGGTTTTAAAAGAGTATACTTGATGTTGTTCTAAAAGAAAAGCACTTGGTTTAAAAAGTATAGAGTACTTGATTTTAAAAAGCCTTGTAAAGATTTTTACGAAGGTGAAGTAATTTGGTTTAAAAGTAAAACGTGTTTTCTTTATATACTACGAGTATTAGTATCATGTGGCTTTTACGTAAAAAAAGGTCTTTTCGAAAGAATGAAAGTATGTAGTATTTTGGGTTTGAAACCCGGATTGTTGATTAAAATGAATGTATGTTGAAATTGCCTATGCTTGTCGTGATAGTCTTTTATGTGCAAGTGTTTTGTTGATATGCTGTCGTGACTCTCTGGGAGGGCCGGTTATCTGATTGATTGTTGGACATACTGACGCGTTAGATTTTCCACGAGTATGCATCCACTTTGAGTATCATCTTGTTATTCCTTTGGACATGCTGACGCGATGGATGTTCCACGAGCATGCGTCCAGTAGGATGGTTTCATGGCCATGACTTCCGAGGTGAGATGCCGAGGCATGCGGTCATTGTGAGGTTCAGGTTGTTAGTCCATGGACCGCTAATCCATGAAGCTTGCCGCGGTGACGAACAATCACGGGCTTGATTTGTACATGTGGTTACAGGCACACTTTAGATACTTGTCCTGGTCATTTCTCGTGTATCGGCAGGCTGCTGGTAGATAGCTTGAGATACTTGCCTCGGTCTTATCTCGTGAGACGGTTGGCTAGGGTACGTTAGCTTTGGTACTTGCCTCGGCGCGCGTGGCTAGCTTTTGATCCGTAATTAGCTGCACCTTGCCGTGAAGTTTTATGACTAGCTTTTGGATCCGTATGAGCGATTCTACTCGCCCGTCGGTTTGACGACGCAGCAGATCTAGTGTTCAGTTCACATACGGGTGTTGTTTTACATTATGTAACGCCGGCGGTGAGAATGAGTTCCACGCATGAGTGATATTATGGGCGTGAGACCCACAGATTATGTGAGTGATTATTTGGAGGATACGCGTCCTTTACTTGACATAATCAAGTACTTATTGCGAAATGGTTTTATAAAAAGATGAAATGTGATTTCATTACGATTTTCGCCACATACTTGGTACTGTTGTAATCGACCTCGGGCCGCGTCATGCCGCGGTGAGGTACACCGCTTGTTGATCCTCGCTCATAGGATCGCATTCAGCTGGGAAGCTCCGTTTCTCGAGGCTTATCTTTGTATAGTCCTGTCATTGTAGGTACTTGTACATCTGTGGTATGGCGAGGTGTTATACCCGTATTTCCAGTATGTATGTAAGGGAATACGACAAAAAGTCTAGCCTTAAAGTTTAGGCAAAACGCTTTTTTTGGGCACAACTCACAAAACGAATAGTTTTCCGACGAAACGCTTCCACGGCTCGTAGGGTAAATTCCGCCATGCCATTTCTAATTTTTATGCGGATTTTTCCGAGAGACGAAACATTTTGGACCAACGGGAGGCGACACTTGGCACCTCCAATGGTGGACTTCAAATCGCCCATTTGGACGAATTGACTAGCAATGGCACGCTTTTTGTGCCTTGGCACAAGTCGGAGTTGGTAGGATATTTGTGTATAGTTAATCCTCACCCTACACTTGCCTTGCACTTGTCTTAATCTTGGCCATTGGTTGGCCACTTCTTGACCTATAAATACCCCCCTTAAGATGAAGAGTTCTTCATCCACAAAGTTATCTTCCAAGTCTAAAAATCCTCTCCTCTCCCTTGAGCCATTTCGTCCCAAACACCTCCCCTTTGAGTAGTTGTCGAGGCTTCCTCCCCCCCTAGCCTAGCCAAAAACCTACCCCCCTCCCTTGGTAGAAAAAGTTGCCTTCTTGTATTGTTATAATGCCCAAAATACCCTAGCCCAAATACCTTAGTACTTAGTAGAAGTTGTGAAGAACTTCTAAGGTTTCCTTGGAGCATACAACTTAGGAGCAAAACCTTGCTCAGGCGCGACTTTTCTAGGATATTATTGGGCTTACTGAGGTAACTAATCCTAACCCTCTTTTGAATTAGAGAATACTTACTGTTGTAGTATTAGAATAAGTATTAAATACTTAGAAGAATATCACAGAATAGAATTGAACTGTTACCACAGTAGAAGGGTTTAAAAGAAGAATAATCAAATCAGATTTACATAGACTGTTTTCACATGAGACTTATATAGCTCACCGGTAGGGAAGCACGCCCAACTTTCCATAATTGTGAACCCTGCTTAGAATGACCTTGAGTAGTCTTTGATAGATGTCCGTGACTATTATAGAGTGACTCTCTGCGCGACATATTCAACTTAAGTGGTTTTCACGGTAGGTATGTGATTCTTCCTAAAGCATGATATTTTACAATATATATAGTACGGTAGACGCATACGTGTTAACTAAAATATAACTACGGCAATGTCTTTGACTTAAGCACGAATAATACTTACGGCAATGCCTCACGCTTAAGCCTGAATAACACTTACTGAATGCCTCACGCTTAAGCCCGAATAATAAAAATCAAAACATTTCATAAGAATCTCAATCATTTTTATGAAGAGAACTAACTGGTTTTAAAAGCTTAAGAGTTATACTAGCTTTATGGGAAGTTAAGTATAACCACTTAAGATTGATAAAAGAAACAAGTTTGCTATGTGTTTATAACGGACTTATGTTGAATTGTGCAAAGAATAAGGAGATGGTTTGATAAGTAGACATGATATGATGCTATGTGTGATAGTATCTTGTAACGTTTGTATAAGAGAGTATCCTTGTTGTGCTTATGTTGTTTAAAGATAAGTTGTTATGTTAGTGTACCATCACTCACCTCTTGAGATGATACTGGGGTTAAGCGCCTCCGACGCGGTAGACTCGGTGATGCAGGACCATGATTCGAGAATACCTCACGCGGGTCCAGGGGGCCTATGCGGAGCTACGAGAGTTCCATGTTAGTATGCGGGGTTATGCCTTATGCGGTCTATGTGGCCATGCGGACAACGAGTCGGGGCGATGCCGAGGAGTAGCTACCTCGATGCGGGTTATACCTCATGCGCCCACGTGAGTGGCCATGCGACTCGGAGTCCAGGATTAGGCTTGCGAGTGATAATACGGCGAGTGGCCCCGCTCAATCATTCGCAGCCTAGAAAAGACCTATTACGCTTTACCTATTGTTGCTCTTGTTTGTGATGTGCACTATGTGCGGTTCCTTGATTGCTTCATACATATTTGTAAACCGGTTTTAAAAAGTGTTATGATTTCATTTAAGTACTTTACGCCACATACTTAGTACTGTTATCGACCTCCTTCGGGGCCGCTCATGCCGCAGTAAGGCAAGGTGTGCTAGATCCACATTCTTAGGATCTCTACGTTGGTGTCGGAGCTCCATCTTTCCGAGGCTCTACTTTTGGGTATGATCTCCCTGTTATAGATAGTTTTGTATGATCCAGGTATGGCGGGCCCCGTCCCGCCATAGTTGTATATTTCCTTAGAGGTGCGTAGTCATGTTGTACGATGGTCGGATGTAATCGCTAAACCATGTTTATATATATATGCCGAAAGGCGATGTTTTCTCACATAAAGCGTGTCTTATTTTATAAACTGTTTCATGTCTTGCTTTATATTTCCGCCGATTACTCGATGTATGACTACTGTGCCCCTTGAGGCACGACCACGCCCCGAACGGGTCGTGACAAAAGTGGTATCGAGCGATTAATCCTCGGAAAGTGTCTACGCATCGTATCTAGTAGAGTTCGATTATCGGTGTCGCGCACCACACCAATAATCGTGAGGCTATAGGATATTTAGGATTGGTTTCATTTTTCTCATTCGAGATCGTGCTTTAGAGTTGTGTTATAGGTTGGACCTCTAACGTATTCCTTTCTCAGAATGCTTATGCCTCCACGTAAGGCAACCCGCCCGTGGCGGCAAGGCAAATGGCGGAGCCGCTAGCAGACACCCAGAGTCACGAGGGCTCGTGCCCGCCTATACGAGACGGCGAGTTCTATGACGCCGCCACCCCAAAGAGACCACAGCACCCACACCTCCCGCCCCACACCGGGCGGAGGAGTTAGGGTACAAGGAGACGGCCCACTATTGGCAAAGTCAGGCCCGACACGAGGAGAGATCGACGCGGCAGCCTGGCCCAGCTCCTCGGTCGCACCCGTGGTACACCCGAGGCGAATAGTTTGAGACTACAAGATTTCTTGAGTTGTAGCCCGCGAGTTTTACTGGTCGAGGCCGAGGATGATCCGCAGGAGTTCATCCGTCGCACAGAGAATCACGAGGGTGATCAAGGCCCGGAGACGAGTCTGTGACCTTTGTTCGACGGCCGCGTGATACCGCAATCGATTGGTTTGATTCACGGGAGTTATCCCGGAGAGCACGCCCCCGCCTACTGGGATGAGTTCTCGAGGCTTTCTCACTCACTTCTTGCCTCCACAGATGAGGAGGGCGCGGCCGATAGATTTTTACCATCGAGGCAGAGGACGACCGTCGGGAGTACAATGTCGAGTTTGATTCATCGCTCGATATGTCCCAAAGATTGCAGCAGATATGGAGGATAGGTGCACCGCTATGTCACCGGCTAGACGACTATATGGCCGAGTCATGTGCGGTGTTTCTCCACCGGTATGGACATTACCCGCACGCAGCTCACGCCTGACGCGGCGAGCGCAGAGGTCGACGAGTGGACGACAGAAGCAGGAAGGCCAGACGGAGGGTCTTCGTGGTTATCGTGGTGGGCGGCCTCGTGGCAGCCTAGATTCGCACCACGCCACCAGAGCACTCCCGCACCGCCCTCAAGACCAGAGTTTTCGAGGGCGCACTGGCCCAGTGGCTTCGTGACGCCCAGAGTAGCAGAGGCATCGCCGACGACCACCTCAGCAGGCCGATGCGGTAGATCCCATTACGGAAGTGTGGTACTACTTTTGAGCTTGTTACGCCAGGCCGCAGGTCACTTTGCGAGGATCGTCCGACCGGGGCGCCGTGGTAGGCTCACCGTGTTCATTGCCGCTTCATCATCTCCTACGATTACTCGCCCGAGGGCGTGGTACTACGGGTCGCCAGGTCGCGCAGAGGTCGTGGCTCGTCGATTCTAGCGGTCCTCGTAACCGCATTTATGCTTTGTCCACAGACAGATCGTGAGGCCTCACCGATGTCGCCACAGTACCTTATCGGGCTCGGTTTGATGTATGCTTTGATAGATCCGGTTCTACTCCCCATATATCTCCCTTGTTGCTAGTAGGATAGGATAGAGCACGAGTCCATAGACCCTTTCGAGGTAGCTACGCCATGGGTGATTCGGTGGTAGCTCGGCGGTATATAGAGCTTGTCTGTGACTATTTACGATCGTCGGACCCCAGCCGACTTGATAGAGTTGGAGATGATTGACTTCGACGTGATTATGGGACGGATTGTCTAGCTTCGCTACGCCAATGTAGACCGCAGAGAGAGTAGTACGGTTCCAGTTTCGGCGAGCCGGTTGTTGAGTGAGAGAGCACCAGACGCCGGCGGTAGGTTTATTTCCTACCTCAAGGTCGGGAAGATGGTGCGAGGCGGTATATCTACCATCTCGTTCGGTGTTTGATAATCGAGGCTGCAGCGATTTTCACCATCCCAGAGTCGAGAGTTCCCGCACGTGTTTCCTGCACGACCTTCCGTATCCTCCCGAGAGGAGATCGAGTTTTGTATAGATGTGTTGCTGCACACTCGCCTATTTCCATTCCGCCATACGTAATGGCACCGCCGAGTTGAGAGAGTGAAGGACCACCGAGAGATTTCCGAGAAGGGTTTTATCGGACCTAGTGTTTCTCCCCGGGGCGCCGGATTGTTCGTGAAAGAAGGACGACGCCGCATGCGTGTTGACTTCTGCACGGTGAACAAGGTGACCATTAAGAATGTATACCCTTCCTGTGATTGATGATTTGTTCGACCCGTTGCAGTGGTGCGAGATGTTTCTCCAAGATTGATCTGCGATCGCTATCATCAGTGCGAGTCGAGAGGTGGATGTCCCTAGGATCGCATTCGGACCCGTGACGCATTATGAGTTCGTGGTCATGTCTT
The DNA here is from genome assembly GCA_029844215.1 of Przewalskia tangutica. Classification (NCBI taxonomy): domain Eukaryota; kingdom Viridiplantae; phylum Streptophyta; class Magnoliopsida; order Solanales; family Solanaceae; genus Przewalskia; species Przewalskia tangutica. The sequence continues at coordinate 43,614,028 of CM056733.1, forward strand.
TTGGTTGACCAATGCTCCGCGTATTCATGGATTTGATGAACCGAGTGTTCAAACCATTTTTGGACACGTTTGTGATAGTGTTCATTGATGATATCTTGGTTTATTCTCGCCAGAGCAGGAGCACGCGAGCATTTGGCGATCGTGGCCGACAGTTCTCCAGACCAGCTTAGACGCCAAGTTTTCCAAATGTGAGTTTTGTTGACTTGATGGCGTTTCTTGGGCATATTGTCGGCCGATGGCATTCGAGTTGATACGCCAAGATCGAGGCACAGATTTGCCTAGACCTACTACTCCGGCTGCAGGTTCGCAGCTCGGGCCTTGCAGATATTATCGGCGTTCAGAGAGAAGTTTGCTTCTATCTTCGCACCATTGACTAGGCCGACTCAAGGGCGCAAGTTTGCCGATCGATGCTTGTGGCGTGGTTTCCGCCGAAGAGAGACCGACGACCGCCCGTTCTTACTCTTCCGGAGGTCCAGATGGTTATGTCGGTATTGCGACGTCGTGCATCGGGTTGGGATGTGTTGATGCAGCATGGCAGGTTATAGCATATGATCCCGACACCAAGAAACACGAGAGGAACTACCCCACCCATGATTTGGAGTTGGCCGTGATTCACGCCAAGATCCGAGGCACTATTTGTATGGGTTCACGTGGATATTTTTATGCACCACAAGAGCCTCCAATATATCTTCACCAGAGGAGCCGAACTTACGACGAGACGGTGATTAGAGTTGCTTAAGGATTACGATGTTGATATCCCGTACCACCCGGGAAGGCCAATGTCAGGGCGTATGCTCTTAGTCGTAGGTCGATGGGGAGCCTATCGGATGTGCAACAGAGAGAGGACATGGTTCGTGATTTGCATCGCCAGCGAGCCTTGTGTCCGCTTGATTGATTCCGATAGCGGGGTTAGAGTTCGTGAGGTTGCCGAGTCTTCCATCGCCGAGGAGGTGAAGAGGCAACAGCCGAGGATCCACTTTGATTCGATATCGCGATACGCCTCTTCGAGGGCAAGGGTCCTTTTGAGGTAGCACGATGGGTGCTAAGGTTTGAGGGCGATTGTGTGTTCCGGATGTTTCGTGACTTCGGCAGGGTTCTTGGGAAGCACACACGCTGCGTTACTCTATCCATCCGGTCGATCAAGATGTACCACGACCTTAGATCCGTATTGGTGGGATGGCTTGAAGAGGACGTTGCGAGTTCGTAGCTCAATGCCCGTTGTCGCGCAGTGAAGGCAGAGCACCGAGGCCCGTGGTTTGTTACGCATTGATTGAGATCCCGACCGAAGTGGAGGTAATCAACATGGACTTCATCACGGGATTACCTCGCACTCGGAGGAGACATGATTCTATATGGGTTATCGTCGACAGCCGACGAAATCAGCCCACTTTCTTCCGTCAGACGACTTTTTGGCCGAGGATTATGCGGACTTTACATCCGAGAGATCGTCGACCGCATGGAGTCCCTACTTCGATCATATCGCATGCAGAGGAGCCCGCCACGGCTAACTTCGAGGTCCTTCCGAGGGGTTTAGGGACGCAGTGAGCACGAGTAATCGCATTTCATCCACGCATGACGGACAGCAGAGCGCACTATCCGCACTCTCGAGGATATGCCGCGAGCCCGTGTTATTGACTTCAGTAGTTGGGAGGATCATTTGCCTCTAGTTGAGTTCGCGATAATAATAGCTACCACCCAAAGATTCGATGGCGCCTTATGAGGCCTTGTATGGGAGGAAGTGCAGATCGCCTATAGGTTGGTTCGATGTGGGCGAGGTGCGGCTAGTGGGACCAGATTTGCTAAGAAAGTGGATAAGGTGAAGCTTATCCGAGAGCGCTATCGACACTCGTAGTCGATGTAAGTCGTATGCAGATCATCGTCGCTTCGGCATCTTGAGTTCGAGGTTCATGATTGGGTTTTCCTAGCGTGTCACCCATGGCGGTGTGATGAGATTCGGGAAGAAGGGGAAACTCACCAGGTACATTGGGCCGCTTGATTGTCCGCAGGTAGGCAAGGTTGCCTACGTGTTGGATCCGCCGTCCGATCCGAGGCAGTGCATCCGGTTTTTCACGTATCTATGCTGAGGAGATGTATCGGGGATCCATCTCGGGTACACCCGATTGACGATATCCAGGTGACCGAGGGGTTATCGTATGAGGAGATTCCCATAGCGATAGTCGATCGTCAGGTTAGGCGTCTGACCAAGGACGGGCTTCCACAAAGTCTTGTGGCGAACGAGCTCGGGGAGGAGATGACGTGAAGCCGAGGAGGACATGAGGCGGAAGTATCCTCACCTATTCCCACACCTCCGAGTAAATTCACTTTCCTACTTGTAAATTTCGTTATCGTTTACGCCTAAGTGTTGCTCGTGGCCGTGTGTGGCATTTACAATCGTTTAAGTTATGAAGAATCTTATCGTTAATCGTTTTGGGAAGGAACATTCGGACGAATGTTTCTATGGAGGGAGAATGTTATACCCAGTATTTCCAGAGTATGTACGTAAGAATACGTACAAAAAGTCTAGCCTTAAAGTTTAGGCAAAACGTTTTTTTTGGCACAACTCACAAAACGAATAGTTTTCCGACGAAACGCTTCCAGCCTTCGTAGGTAAATTCCGGCTATGCCATTTCTAATTTTTGCGGATTTTTCCGAGAGGCGAAACATTTTGGACCAACGGAGGGCGACACTTGGCACCCTCCAATTGGTGGACGTCCAATCCTCCAATTGGACGAACTGGACTAGCACTGGCACGTTTTTTGTGCCGTGGGCACAAGTCAAGGAGTTGGTAGGATATTTGTGTATAGTTAATCCTCACCCTACACTTGCCTTGCACTTGTCTTAATCTTGGCCATTGGTTGGCCACTTCTTGACCTATAAATACCCCCCTTAAGATGAAGAGTTCTTCATCCACAAAGTTATCTTCCAAGTCTAAAAATCCTCTCCTCTCCCTTGAGCCATTTCGTCCAAACACCTCCCCCCCCCCCCCTTTTTGAGTAGTTGGCCGAGGCTTCCTCCCCCCCTAGCCTAGCCAAAAACCTACCCCCCTCCCTTGGTAGAAAAAGTTGTCTTCTTGTATTGTTATAATGCCCAAAATACCTAGCCCAAATACCTTAGTACTTAGTAGAAGCACTTCTAAGGTTTCTGGAGCATACAACTTAGAGCAAAACTTGCTCAGCGACTTTTCTAGGATATTATTGGGCTTACCGAGGTAACTAATCCTAACCCTCTTTGAATTAGAGAATACTTACTGTTGTAGTATTAGAATAAGTATTAAATACTTAGAAGAATATCACGTAATAGAATTGAATCATACTACAGTAGAAGGGTTTAAAAGAAGAATAATCAAATCAGATTTACATAGGATTGTTTTCACATGAGACTTATATAGCTCACCGTAGGGAAGTACGCCCAACTTTCCATAGAATTGTGAACCCCGCTTAGAATGACCTTGAGTAGTCTTTGATAGATGTCCGTGACTATTATAGGTCGACTCTGCAGGCGACATATTCAACTGGCGGTGGTTTTCACGAGAAGGTATGTGATTCTTCCTAAAGCATGATATTTTACAATATATATAGTACGGTGACGATACGTGTTAACTAAAATATAACTACGGCAATGTCTTTGACTTAAGCCCGAATAATACTTACGGAATGCCTCACGCTTAAGCACGAATAACACTTACTGAATGCCTCACGACTTAAGCTTTGAATAATAAAAATATGAAAACATTTCATAAGAATCTCAATCATTTTTAATGTAAGAGAACTAATGGTTTTTAAAATGAAGCTTAAGAGTTATACTAGCTTTATGGGAAGTTAAGTATAACCACTTAAGATTTATAAAAGAAACAAGTTTGCCTATGTGTTTATAACTGACTTATGTTGAATTGTGAAAAGAATAATAAGATGGTTTGATAAGTAGACATGATATGATGCTATGTGTGTTAGTATCTTGTAACGTTTGTATAAGAGAGTATCCTTGTTGTGCTTATGTTGTTTAAAGATAAGTTGTTATGATAGTGTACCATCACTCACCTCTTGAGATGATACCGGGTTGTCGCCTCCGTCGCGGTAGACTCGCGGTGCAGGACCATGATTTGAGAATACCTCACGCAGGTCCAGGGGCCTACGCGAGCTACGAGTTCCGAGTTAGTATGCGGGTTATGCCTCACGCGGTCTATGTGGCCATGCGACAACGAGTCCAGGGCGATGCCGAGGAGCTACCGATGCGGGGTTATACCTCACGCGCCCACGTGAGTGGCCTATGCGACCGGAGTCGAGATTAGGCTTGCAGAGTGATAATACGCGCAGTGGCCTGCTCAATCATTCGCAACCTAGAAAAGACCTATTACGCTTACCTATTGTTGCTCTTGTTTGTGATGTGGCACTATGTGCGTTCCTCGATTGCTTCATACATATTTGTAAACCGGTTTTAAAAAGTGTTATGATTTCATTTAAGTACTTTACGCTTCACATACTTAGTACTGTTTCTCGACTCCTTCGGGCCTGCGTTCATGCCGCAGTAAGGGCAAGCAGTGCTAGATCCACATTCTTAGGATCTCTACGTTGGTGTCTGAGCTCCATCTTTCCTGAGGCTCTACTTTTGGGTATGATCTCCTGTTGTAGATAGTTTTGTAGCCAGTGGTATGGCGGGCCCCGTCCCGCCATAGTTGTATATTTCTTAGAAGTGCGTAGTCATGTTGTACAGTGTCGGATGTAACTGCTAAACCATGTTTATATATATATGCTGAAAGGCGATGTTTTCTCACATAAACTGTGTCTTATTTTATAAACTGTTTCATGTCTTGCTTTATATTTCCGCTGATTACTCTGATGTATGACTACTTGGGTGCCCAGAATACCGATCCACGCTCGAACGGTCGTGACAGGGCCCCGTCCGCCATGGTTGTTGTTACATTATTAGAGGTCTGTAATCACTGCCAAGGTGGTTTGTAAAGGATTGTAACTGTTCGATTATATGTATATACATGAAGGCGACCGTTTTGGTTGGCCTGTTTTCTTGTGATGTATCTTGTTTCCTGTTTAAGTTTTTATTTCCGCTGATTTTCTCTGATGTTGTATCACTAGGGTGCCCAGGGTAAGGCACCAGTCACGGGCCCGAGGTCGGGTCGTGACACAGATCGTCCGTAGAGTATTCAAGGTTGCCTATGAGTTGGATATGCCATCAGAGTTAGAGGCGGTACATCCGGTCTTCCATGTTTCTATGTTGCGGAAGTGTATCGGAGATCCAGCGAGAGTTTTTCCTGCTAGTGAGGTCCAGGTGACAGAGGGGTTATCATATGAGGAGAGTCCCATAGCGATACTCGATCGCTGTGTCAGCGATCATGACAAAGGATGTGGCTTCCGTCAAAGTCTTGTGGAGGAATGATAACCGGGAGGAGATGACTTGGGAAGCGGAGGAGGACATGTTGAGGAAGTATCCTCACTTATTCCCTACACCTTCAGGTAATTCATTTTCCCTTACTTGTCAAGTTTTAATTGAAGTATTTTTGTTTATGTGCTTATGTGGCCATGTGTGGCATTTTGGTATGTCGGGGTGGTAAAAGGAAACTATGTCGCTAATTATAAGTTTGACTCCGAAATAACATTCGGGGATGAATGTTTTCAGAACGACCTGCTCGCCCCGCATCAGTGCCTTACCCCGGCACCCTAGTGATACAACATCGAGAAAACCGCGGAAAATAAAACATGAGTCATGAAACAAGAGATATAATAATAACAAAGCAACCAAAGCGGTTGCCTTCCGTATATACATAAAACACGAGCTTTAATCCTTTACAACCCCGCCCACAACAGCATTACATGCACTCTAAGATTTACAACGACTATGACGACAGGTTCGCCATACCCTCGAATGTACAAGAACCTACAACTCGTGGAACACATACCAAAAGATAAGCCTCGGAGAAACGGAGCTTCCCAAAACGCCGAATCGAGATCCTAAGAGCGAGGATCCACGACCGATGTACCTCTACCGCGGCATGAACGCAGCCCAAGGAGGTCAAGACAACAGTACCAAGTATGTGAAATCAGAAAATATCAGAATGAAATCATACTAGTCTATATAAAGCAGAGACATGTATGATAACCAAACTACGATTCACAACATAAAAGCGATCATGTCGATCGTGACTCACGCCTCAAGTCATCACTCAAATATAACTATGGGTCTTACGCCCACAACATCAATCATGTTCGCATCACGGCGCATGCCCGAATTCGTGATCGGTGTAGACATGTCCATGATGCAACAATAATACCAATGCCCCATGGCCACACGCCCCGAATTCTACCTCGGTGTAGACACGTCCACGTGACATCAACAATAATATCTTGGGTGATCAACCCCGCCGCACGGCCACATGCCCCGAATTCTACCTCGGTGTAGACATGTCCATGTAACCACAATAACAATATATCGTAATCAACCCGACCGCGTGGCCGCATGCCCCGAATTCTGTGATCGGTGTAGACATGTCCATGTGACATCAACAACAAGACAAGAATCAAAATGGAAACATACCGTGGAATTCTCCATCACCGCCGACGCCCAAGTAAGTTCTCGACAAGTCGACCGCCCTCATCGAGAGACGCCAGAATACGTAAATACCACACTTGCACAACAAAGGCTATCATCACAAGCATAGGCAAGTTTCACAACAACAAGCATAGGCAAGTTTCACAACAACAAGCATAGGCAAGTTTCACACAACTCAAAGTACTTTCATTTTATGCCAAAGTCCGGGTTTTTAACCCCAAAGTACTACATACGTTAAGTTCTTTTAAAAGAGATCCATTACTTTTATAAAAGTCACCCTATACCCATAGTATTAGAAGGACCAACCCACATTCCTTTTCAAAATCAAGTAACAACATTCTTTCCTAAGTTCGGTTTGCCTAGTTTCAATTACTCAAGCTTCTCATTTTCAAATGGTTTCATAGTTCCCAAATTTAATCACTTGATTCCTTTTTAGAACAATTGAGTAACATATGTCATATATGTGAGTAGTTTATTCTTTGTTTATAACGATCTTATTACAGCAGCCATGATCTAGAAAATGTAATATCATTTTGTCTCATCTTAGCTTCTATGCATGGAGGTTTCTACCGGTTTTAATACAACACATCATTATTCAATACATTTTCCTTTATTAACGCCAATAGTCAGTCGATACACATTCGATTCGAAATCAAGAAACATTATCCCTTTAAAACCAAGTACTCATTACTCACGAATGAGGTTTCACACAAACATCCACATTAAAACAAATAAGTTAAGTCTCTTATCTTATAAGATCAAGTCTCTTAACTTCTAACATCAAGAAACCATTTTCACTACATAAGGTCGTTATAACTAACTTCCCATAAAGCTATTATAACACCCTATGTTTTAAACCAACCAAATCACTTAGCACATGTACGTCTACCGTACTACATAGTTCACAACAATCATGCTAGAAAAGATAGGAAGAGGTTCACATACCTCGCGACGATTTATCGACAATAAGCAAAACGCTCCAAGTACTTCAACCCGCGGCTACTCCTAAGCCAAGTAGATCACGCCACACGTAGTACTCCACTCCTAAAATGGTCATGGTACTCCTATCAAACCTTTCTTATCATTGAAGACTTATACCAATAAAAAGCCCTCAAAATCTACGGAAATTTAAAGATTTCCGCTTATACTCACTTTTCCATCTTTTACCAAGGCGAATAACCGTAATATATATACCATATATATATATAAGGCGTAATAATTAAACAACATAAAGAAGGGATTACACGCCCAAACGGTAACGCGGTTTACTATCACGCCCATAACAACAATAAGTAAAAGAAGGGATTACGCCGCCAACCCAGAACGCGTTTACTATCACGCCTTCATAACAATACAATAATTAAAAAGGGGATCACACGCCCAAACGAACGCGATTGAAAAATCTTCCCAATGTAAATTTAAATACACCCAATGTAAATACAGTCCAAAGTAAATACGGTCCAAAGTAAATACGGTCCAAAGTAAATACAGTCCAAAGTAAATACAGTCCTTAAGTTGGGGTCCTTGGCCAACTTTGTCCATTTTACTTATCCAATTTACTCATTAGTCATCCAACTTATATTTCCATTCTTAATATAAGTTATAGTTACTTTGTTATTAGCTTCTTAGCAAGTAAGATACGTTTTTACCATTTTAATGGCAAACGGCCAATCCTTTCTTTTAACAAGTTAACAAGATCCAACTCTTCCAAACTTACTCCATATATTATATAATCCATAATATACTTATAATATATGTATAACAACCAATTCACAAAGAGGTTTAAGTTCCACTACCTCAAATAGCCCAAAAATATCCAAGTTCTTAAAGTCGCTCCAAGCAAGTCTTAGCTCCAAATCTTTACGTTCCAATCCGCTACAAGCAACCCATGTAAGCTCCTAACCAACTTCTCTTCAAGATTCAACTCCAAAAAGTGAAGAACACTTAGGGTTTCAAGATGACAACTTTCGCCAAGACATCCCTTCAAGGCTGTGGTGTGAAATCTTTTCCAACTCTTGGTACACAATCTTCCTAACACCTTAGGGAAGAACACTTGAGAGTTTAAGAATTGTTGGACAAATTTTGCTCAAGAAATGGGGGCAAAACCGAGAGCTCTAGGTCAAGGGAGAAGGGAGGGTTTTTCAAGTCTTCAAATGTCTAAGTGTGGAAGATTTCATCAACTAAAGGTGCATATATAGGACAACCAAGGGATAGGATGAAGGCAAGTGTGTGGTTGAGATTGGGGACAAGTGTGGGTGGGACCCACAAGCCACTTGTCCACACAAAATATCTAGCAAGACTTGGCCACTTGTCTTGCCACTTGTCTAGCTAATTTCGGCCAAGGGCCACCTAGGGGGGTGACACGTGTCGCCCTCCTACTCGTCCAAAATATTTCATCTCCCGAAAATATCCATAATGGCCAAAATCTCAAAAACTAAGCGGTCCCCACAAAACCGTAAATTTCACCCGTGGGCCCCACGTGACCATTTCCGGAAATAAAATTCCATAATTCTCAAATATTCTAAGAAGTACGAATACCAAATCTGGGAATCCAATTCCCATTAACGAACCTTTTTCTTCACAAATAACCGGAAACTTTTCCGTCGAAAACTCACATCTTTCTTTCTTTTCAAAATTTTACAGATTACTCAGATAAAGACGTCCTCACATACATACCCTGCAACTACGGGGTATAACAGTTTCTAAGGGGGGAAGAATGTTACACCCTGTATTTACAGGACATGTATTAAGAACGTACGTAAGAACTCAGAAATGTTAAGATTTGAGACTTGTAAAAATTTATCGGAATTATGGAATTGTCGGAAAATGTAATATTGTGACGAATGGGAGGGCGACACGTGTCACCCCTCTTATGTAGCCTTGGACGATTTAGGCATGGCCAAAAGGGTCATTTTACCTTTGTTAGGATGACTAAGTCTTGCAACTTGAAGAGCTTGACAATGTTGACTTGGTCAATGGGACCACAAGTCTTGATATTTCAAAGAACTTCATCCAAGCCACATATTTGGGCACATCTTGACCCTCCATTGAACTATATAGTAGTACTAGTAGCAAGACTAAGTTCTACACTTAGAAAAAATTTCAAGAATTTCAAGAACACAAAAGGGTGCTCTCGGGTTCACTCCCTTCCAACAAAAAAAAAATTGTTTGTTGTCCATTTAGCTCCACACTTTAAACCAAGGTTCATGAGTGTATTGTAAGGATATCTCTATAGAAAAATCCTGAAAAAAGATAGTTTTCGTATTAGTCGCAAGGTGAAAACGTAGTTGCTTTTCTAGGTTTTGTTTGGAAGATTGAAGGAAAGTTGTTTGTGTTATTCTAAGGTCTCAGTGGATTGAAGTGTCTAGAAGAGGCTCTAAGTTGCTAAGGAGCGACTTCGGATTTGAAGTTGGACTAAGAATCGTTGAGGTAATAATATTGTCTCTTAAGTGTTACAAGATTATATATTGTTGTTAGCCTTACATGTTTGCTAGCATGAAGTATATGTGTTGAAGTTTTATAAGTATTATGGATTGATTGTAGCCTTGAATCCGAAATGTCATATAAACCATTTGAAGTTGGATTACAATTTGGTCGTTAATTAGAATCGTCGCATGTTACTTACTTAAAGATTATAGTAGTTATAATCGATTGCGACTTGATATCATGTTATGCTAACAACTTGGATTGAAATGGAAATTGGATAAGAATTGGTGTTATTGTATCTCAAGTTTCCGAATTGGCCTAGTAGTTTGTATTAGTTTGATATCGTTTGTGGGGCGGAATTTTACACGTCTAGTAGGCGTGTAATCCCCTATTGATTAATTGCATTGTTGGGCCTTAAATGTGGCGTGTTTGGTTATTGAATTCGGCCTTGAAAAAGGTGGCAAAGTATGTAGAAACAAAGGAGGTGCTGTCCGATTTTCCGTAGAATTTAGTGACTTTACACTTATAATATTCTACGTTTGAAGTAAGACGTTAATAGACGTATTGTGGACATTATAGGTTGACATACTACGGGCGGGATATTGTACTTGGCAAGTGGTGTGACCCGAAGAGGTATGTAGAACTTTCTTATCTTTTGAGCATGAATAGTTGCATGTATATAGTACGGTAGACGTACAAGACCTTGATATCCTTTACTAGTTTTATGAATAGCCAAGTTGGGTGAGTTAGGAGATTAACTCACTTCTTTAAAAGTATTAAGGATGTCCTAAGTTTTTAAAGTAAAGGGACTTGAAGAGTTTTAAAGTATATGATACTTGTTTCGTTTTAAACGTGTAAGTCCCTTGGATAGGAAATTGTAATTGGCTAAGGTATAAAGTTAATATAACGACTTTATGGGAAGTTGGTTATATTAGCTTTATGGAAAGATTAATAAGGATAAAATGACTTGATTTAATGAAAGACAAATTTATTTTAGGGCATCAATGGCCTAAGGTTTTATAAGAAAAGAAGTCACTTGACTTAGAAGCCTAATTATATTTCTAAAAGTATTGTGACTTGTCTTGAAAAGTAATGGTGACTTGATACTACGGTTATTAGTATCTTGGAAGTTTTATAATGAAAAGAGTCATTTTTTTAAAAGAATAAAAGTACGTAGTACTTTGAGTTAAATTCTCGGATTTTACAATGACATGTTAGTGCCTTAAGTAGAATAAAATGAGAGTGTATATGAATAAGGCTAATAAGAAGTTAGGGGGATTTCTTAACTTGCTTATTTATTGTATAATAAGCCGGTAGTGCTTATGTTATGTATGATAAGCCGGTAGGGCTTATGTTATGTATGATGGCCGGTTGAGTTAGGGTAAGAGTATAAATGAGCGGTAAACCCCCAAGATGTTATACCACCTTCTCCAGGGTAAAAGTATAAATGAGGGGTAAACCCCCAAGACGTTATACCACCTGCTTCAGGGTAAGAGTATAAATGAGGGGTAAACCCCCAAGACGTTATACCACCTATTTCCGTGGATTTGCTACCCATGATGCGAGGAATACCTCATGCGAGTCCTTATGGGCTTATGCGGGTGAAATAGTCCCATGCGGGCGGGTACAGCCTATGCGAGGAATACCTCATGCGGGTCCATACGACCTATGCGGGTGAAATAGTCTCAGGAGTAGGATTGCTTAATGATACTGCGGGAGGATGGTCCTGCTTTGATCGTGAGCTTCCTATTTTTATGTTGTAAGTATACTCTTATTTATCATCATTTAGTAAGGCAGTGTCATTGTAATTTGATTATCATACATGTCTCGGCTTTGTTATAAACTTATGATGTAATTACTGAGATTTTCCGCTTTACATTAGTACATATGGTGTATCGACTTCCTCGGGGCTGCGTTCATGCCGCAGTAGTGGGTAAGTGGTGGATCCTCATTCTTAGATCACCGATCGGCCGAAGCTCTATTTCTCGGAGGCTTGTCTTTTAGTACGATCTTTCCCTGATGTTGTAGATTTATGTACATTCAGGGGTATGGCGGGGCCCTGTCCCGCCACAATTTTTATTCCTAGAGGTCTGTAGTCACATGTTGTGGTTTGGGTTGTAAGAACAGAGTAATACTGTTTCACTGTTGATTATGTATTTTATGGAAGGCGGCCTTATCGGTTAGCCTGTGATGTTTATTGTCTAAACATGTTTTTATGTTGTGTATGTTCATTGCTATTCTCCGATGTATACGAACGGGTGCCTGGTAGGCACCGCCGCGCCCGGTGTCACGCCCCAACCCCGGGATCGGTGCCCTACCTGGCACCTTCTACCTTAACAACTAAGTAAATCATGGAAATTAAATAACACCTTTTTTTTAAACCAATGCGTGCGTGCAAAGGCCGTGACAATGCCATATAATATACATAATAAAAGACACTACACCGCATATGAGTCCAATCCTACATATGAATACGGACACTTAAGAGTTATCTCGAACTATGACGGACAAGGCCCGCACGTACCCATAATCGTACAAAAGCCTGCATCGAAAGAACTTATACCAAAAAGACAAACTCCCGAATGAAGGAGCTATCCAAAACTCGAGCATGGTCCTACACTGCGATCACCAAACAACGTACCTAAACTGCGCATTTAACGCAGCCAACGAGGTCGATACGAAGAATGTACCAAGTATGTGAAATAAGAAGTATTGTAATGAAATCATAACGGTCTAAACAAAGCAGAGAGACATGTATGATAGCCAACCTACGCAATACATAATATAAGCAATATCAAGTCGTGGACCATGCCTCAAAGTCACTACTCAAATATAACTACGTGGTCTCACGCCCATGCTCGTGGAATCCTTTCTCATGCCGACCATGATATAACAATATAACACCAATAAGAGTATCCCCGTGGTCACATGCCGGAATCCCACATCGTATACGCACGTCAGCCGAATCATCCCGGTCGCACGCCCCGCATCCCACATCGTATAAGCATGACCAGGGTATCCTCGCGGTCGCACGCCGCAAGATCCCACATCGTATAAGCATGACGGTAGGGTAACACAAACAAATCGTGAATCTAACCCGACTCACGGTCACGTGCCGGAATCCCACATCGTATAAAGATGTCCAGCGAGTATCCTCGTGGTCGCATGCCCGCATCCCACATCGTATAAGCATGACCACGGTATCCTCGTCGCTGATACCCCGCATCCCACATCATAAGCATGACCGTAGGGTAACACAAATAATGGAAGCATACCCGTTGAATCCCACCGCTTGCACGCCCAAGTAAGCTTACAACAAGGCACCGACCTCCAACCGATCGCGCAAGAACGTAATAAAACATAATACTTGCACTCAAAGGCTATCAAATCAGAACGACCTGCCTCGGCCCGCATCGTGCCTTATCCCGCACCCTAGTGATACAATCATCGAGAAAACCAGCGGAAAATAAAACTTTAAACAAGAAACAAGATATATGAACATAAAACAAAGCCAACCCAACGGTTACCTTCCAATAACATAAATAAATACAACTCTTTCAAAACGAGCAGTTTAATCCTTTTTACAACCCCGCCTACAACAAAGATGCACTCTAAGATTTACAACAACTATGACCGGACAGTGGCTCGCCATACCCCGAATGTACAAGAACCTACAACTCAGTGGAACACATACCAAAAGATAAGCCTCCGAGAAACGGAGCTTCCCAAAACGCTGAATCGAGATCCTAAGAGCGAGGATCCACGACCGATGTACTACTCATGCAGCATGAACGCAGCCCCGGCGAGGTCGATAACAGTACCAAGTATGTGAAATCGTAAAAATCAGAATGAAATCATACTAGTCTATATAAAGCGGAGACATGTATGATAACCAAACTACGATTCACAAAAGCATATGTCGATGGGACTCACGCCCTCAAGTCATCACTCAAATATAACTATGGGTCTTACGCCCACAACATCAATCATGTTCGCATCATGGCCGCATGCCCCAGGAATACTGCATCGGTGTAGACATGTCCATCAATCAACAATAATACCAATGCCCCACGGCCACATGCCCGAATTCTACCTCGGTGTAGACATGTCCATGTAACCACAATAATAATATATCGTAATCAACCCGACCGCACGGGCCGCATGCCCCGAAATTCTACCTCGGTGTAGATACGTCCATGTGACATCAACAACAAGACAAGAATCAAAATGGAAACATACCCGTGGAATTCTCCATCACCGCCAAAGACGCCCAAGTAAGTTCTCAACAAGTCGACCGCCTCATCGAGAGACGCGTAACACAGAAATACCACACTTGCACAACAAAGTCTATCATCACAAGCATAGGCAAGTTTCACAACAACAAGCATAGGCAAGTTTCACAACAACAAGCATAGGCAAGTTTCACACAACTCAAAGTACTTTCATTTTATGCCAAAGTCCGGGTATTTAACCACAAAGTACTACATACGTAAAGTTCTTTTAAAAGAGATCCATTACTTTTATAAAGTCACCCGATACGTAGTATTAGAATGACCAACCCACATTCCTTTTCAAAATCAAGTAACAACATTCTTTCCTAAGTTCCGCTTTGCCTAGTTTCAATTACTCAAGCTTCTCATTTTCAAATGCTCAAGTCACTTATTTTAGAAAGGTTTCATAACTCATAGTCTTAATCTCTTTTAAAACAATTGAGTAACATATGTCATATATGTGAGTAGTTTATTCTTGTTTATAACGATCTTATTACAGCAGCCATGATCTAGAAAATGTAATATCATTTTGTCTCATCTTAGCTTCTATGCAGATGGAGGTTTCTACTGGTTTTAATACAACACATCATTATTCAATACATTTTCCTTTATTAACGCCGCATGGTGCTGCCGATACACATTCGATTTAGAAATCAAGAAACATTATCCCTTTAAAAACCAAGTACTCATTACTCACGAATGAGGTTTCACACAAACATCCACATTAAAACAAATAAGTTAAGTCTCTTATCTTATAAGATCAAGTCTCTTAACTTCTAACATCAGTAAACCATTTTCTTACCTACATAAAGCTGTTATAACCAACTTCCCATAAAGCCGTTATAACACTTTATGTTTCAAACCAATCAAATACATTAAACACATGTACGTCTACCGTACTACATAGTTACACACATATCATGCTGGAAGAGATAGGAAGAGGTTCACATACCTCGCGACGATTTATCGACAATAAGCAAAATGCTCCAAGTACTACAACCTTGCTAGCCCTTTCCACTCCTCGAGTAGAATACGCTACTCTTAGTACTTTCACCTATAAAGGTCACAAACGTCTATTAACCCCAAAACACAAGTTTCTATCTTTCTACAGAAAATTCGGCAGCACCTCCCCCCCCCCGCAACAGCGTAAATCTCCTCCTCTATCGAGGCCGGCTACCAAGCCAACCAGGGGGGGGGTTTACACGTCTAACCGGACGTGTACAATTCTACTCAGTAATACTACACAAGTCTACTGCAATACAGTCCTATGTAAATACAGTTCAGTTCAGTTCTTTATTCTTCAGGCTTAAGTCAAAAGACATTGCCGAATACTAAGTATAGTTCCATATATAGTATACTTCAACTATATATTCTAACAAATATGTAATTTCCAATTACAATAGAGGGACAAGATAATTACCTCGATAAGCCCAAAATTATCCAAGTTATAATGTCGATCCTGAGCAAGGTTTAGCTCCTACTCCAAGGCCCAAACAACCTTAGAAGATCTAACCAACTTCTACTCAAATACTTCAACCAACTATGAAGATTTCCTTAGGGTTTGGTTTGAGACTAAAAGGACAAAAGGTAGTATTTCAGGACTCTACGAAAGAGGGATGTTTGGAATACTACAAGGTACAAGGCTACGGTATTTGGGGCATTATAACAATACTAGAGAAGTATTTCAATACCACAGGAGGGTATTATCTGAAACAACTAGGCTAGTGGTACCCACGGCTAGCACCACAAAGGGGAGGAACCCCCGCCAAAGGCCACACGGGGGAGGGGGAAGGCTCTCGGCTAAGAGCTCACAAAGGGGGAGGAGAGGGTTTCAAGACTTGGAAGTTTTTGGAATGGATGAAGTCTTCACACTTAGGGGGGGTATTTATAGCAAAACCAAAGGCCAACCAAGGGCCAAGATCCTTCCAAGTGTATAGCAAGTGTAAGGGCAAGATTAAGCCAAGTGCACCCTAAACCCTACTCCACAAAACACTCCACAAAACACTCCACAAAACAAGCCACAAAGCAAGGCACACTTCAAGGGGCCAATCGGCCAAGGCCAACCCACCTTGACCGCCCCCTCCAAACCGTCCAATGAGGGTGACAAGTGTCACCCTCCCGTTGGTCCAAAAGGTTTCGTCTCTCGGAAAAATCCGCAAAAATACAAAACGACATAGCCGGAATTTTCCCTTCGCAAGTTATGTAAAACGTTTAAAAACGACTCTAACCAAGGGTTGTGCACAAATGTCATTCGCCAAGCCACCTGGCGGGGTGACACGTGTCACCCTCCTATTGCCCTCAAAAACGTCTTCCAAAAATATCCACAATGGCCAAAATCTCAAAACAAAGTGGGCTCCACAAAATCAGAATTTCTCCGTGGGCCCCACGTGACCATTTCCAAAATAAAATCTCAAAATTCTAATATAATCTATGAAGTCCAAATACCAAATCTGGGAATCCAATTCCATTAACGAACCTTTTCTTCACAAATAACCGAAACTTTTCCAGTGAAAAACTCACCTCTTTCTTTCTTTTCAAAATTTCTGCCGTACTCTCGTACGTACGTCCTCACATACATACCCTGCAACTACGGGGTATAACATTCTCCCCTCCTTAGAAACATTCGTCCCGAATGTTCCTTCTCAAGTCGGATAACGATAAAGTTCCTCTAACAAGTTGCCAACGCCACAGCTTGGCCACGAAAAAAACACACGTCCTCTTCTCCCCTAACTCGTTGTACCCTTCTCGAACACTCGAACTCTTTCTAGTATCCGTACCACACTTCCGTCAATGCTTCTGTTTCCTACCTTTGGAGTTACTACCTCCAAACTTGGTCATCTTACTAACCTCAAACTTCCTTAAGGCCATTCCTGGCCTTTACGAACCGCTTCTGGTCGAACGCGTCCACGAACTCATACGATGGTCACACAAACTTGGGCCTAGCATCCTCGTGACCCTACCACCTGGCGGGACCACCCAGAACTGACCCCACCCCAAACCGGGTTACGGGTTGACCCGCAAATGGTCCTCAACCCGACCCCCAACCGCGCCAAACTCTTGTTCCCCGATCCGGAACAATCTTACTAATTCACATCATGAAAGCTACAACTTCCATCTCACACTACCCACGGACTTATCACACAAATAAATCCCACGTATACCTCTACTCTGATAAGGGTCAAACATAAAATAAATCTTTAACTCAAGACGACCTTACCCCTAAGGTCTCAGTCGTGACATAGTCTAAGGTTCACACTTACCATGCCCCCATACGTATCCTCCCAACTAAGCAGGTTTTCTAACTCATAATTAACACAACGCTATTCGTACATAGCACATAATAATGAGACCATCATAACAAGCATACCAAAACTCTAGAGGGTTAAGGATATACCAAGCTACCGCCCACTCTAATCATAGGCACGCTGCAGGCGCATAATCGTAGGAAGCGATGAACCAGCCATCGATCCAGTGGGTGAGTCGTAACATCCGTGCTACCCTTGGCCTGACAGTTCCTCGCAAATGGCCCCGCTGGCCGCAAAAATAACAAGCTCCCGCACCACGACACTCCAAATGCGGTCTACCACATCGACCACACCGAGGTAGGGTGACCGATCCGCCAACACCCTTACTTCCTCGAAACCTAAACCCTCGAGCCACGACCGCTCCGAATACTCAAGGTTGTGGAGGACCACTCGACCGGGCGGAGGTACAAAACTAGTATCTTCGAGGCGGTCCGCCTCGAAAGTCACCAAAGGACCCTGTTGTTACGCCTCTTCGCTGATCTTGGTCATTCCGCCGACCTCCGCGCTTCACATCCGGTCAGATGAGCTCGCGTGCGCAATGTCCATGCGGTGAAGAGCTACTCTGAACATGCCTCGACATGTAATCATCGAGCCACAGTAACATATCGGTGCACTCGATCCTCCATACTAGCTACAACGCCGACGCATTGGGCCAATGAGTCGAACTCCACATTGTACTCCCGAACCGTACGCCCGCTCTGTCTAAGCATCAAAAATCTGTCGGCCCGTGCCCTCCTCATCTGCGGAGGCAAGAAGTGCGTGAGGAAAGCCCCCGAAAACTCATCCCATACTGCTGGAGGTGCATGCTCTCCCCGGGAAAGCTCCATGAATCAAACCAATCGATCGCGGTATCACGCGGCCGTCGCGAACCAAAGGTCACAGACTCGGTCTCAAGCCTTGATCACCCGCGTGATCCAGAATCGCCGGAAGAACTCCTGCGGATCATCATCGCCTCGACCCATAAAACTACGCGGCTACAACTCGAAAGTCCCGTAGCCTCAAACTATCTCGCTCGGGGTGAACCATGGTGCTCGAACTGAATCGCCAGATCCAAATTCGGCCTATCTCATATCTGCCACGACTCGCCAGCAATCGGGCCATCTCCTTGTTACCCATCTCTCCGCCCCTGCATGGGACGGAGGCTCGTGTATTGTCTCGGCAGCCATTGCTGCGCTCTAACTCTCTCGCGGGTGGCGGCGTCACAAAACCCGCCGTCAAGCACAACTCGTGCTTCGCACGGGCTCGCGCATTCTCCTCAGTATCTCACTAGCGGTTCTCGGGTGTCTTGCCTTCGTGGCTCTGGTTGCCTTTACGCGGAGGCATAATCCAGTAAAACGAGACACGTCGGAGGGTCCAACTTACAACACGACTCTAAGGCACGATCTCGGAATGAGAAGAATGGAAACCAATCCTAAATGTCCTGCACCTCACGATTATAGATGTGGTGCACAACACACCGATAATCAAGACTCTACTAGACACGGTCAGACACTTTCCGAGGATTAATCGCTCGATACCACTTTTGTAACGACTGCCCGGCCCGGGCATCGTGCCTTATCCCGCACCCTAGTGATACAATCATCGAGAAAACCAATAAAATAAAACTTTAAACAAGAAACAAGATATATGAACATAAAACAAAGCAACCCAATAGTTACCTTCCAATAACATAAATAAATACAACTCTTTCAAAACGAGCTTTAATCCTTTTACAACCCCGCCACAACGATTACATGCACCTCTAAGATTTACAACAACTATGACGGACAGGGCTCGCCATACCCCGAATGTACAAGAACCTACAACTCGAGAACACATACCAAAAGATAAGCCTCGGAGAAACGGAGCTTCCCAAAAGCTGAATCGAGATCCTAAGGCGAGGATCCACGGCCGATGTACCTCTGCGCAGATGAACGCACTTCGGCGAGGTCGATAACAGTACCAAGTATGTGAAATCGTAAAAATATCAGAATGAAATCATACTAGTCTATATAAAGCGGAGACATGTATGATAACCAAACTACGCTCACAAAAGCAACATGTCGATCGGGGACTCACGCCTCAAGTCATCACTCAAATATAACTATGGGTCTCACGCCCACAACATCAATCATGTTCGCATCACGGCCGCATGCCCCGACTGCAGACGGTGTAGACATGTCCATGATGCAACAATAATACCATGCCCCACGGCCACACGCCGAATTCTACCTCGCAGACACGTCCATGTGACATCAACAATAATATCTTTGGGTGATCAACCACGCCGCACGGCCACATGCCGAATTCTACCTCGTAGACATGTCCATGTAACCACAATAACAATATATCGTAATCAACCCGACCGCACGGCCGCATGCCCCTAATTCTACCTGTAGACATGTCCATGTGACATCAACAACAAGACAAGAATCAAAATGGAAACATACCCGTGGAATTCTCCATCACCGCCAAAGACGCCCAAGTAAGTTCTCAACAAGTCGACCGCCTCATCGAGAGCGGAACACGTAAATACCACACTTGCACAACAAAGGCTATCATCACAAGCATAGGCAAGTTTCACAACAACAAGCATAGGCAAGTTTCACAACATCAAGCATAGGCAAGTTTCACACAACTCAAAGTACTTTCATTTTATGCCAAAGTCTGGGTTTTTAACCCCAAAGTACTACATACGTTAAGTTCTTTTAAAAGAGATCCATTACTTGTATAAAGTCACACGATACCCGTAGTATTAGAATGACCAACCCACATTCCTTTTCAAAATCAAGTAACAACATTCTTTCCTAAGTTCGCTTGCCTAGTTTCAATTACTCAAGCTTCTCATTTTCAAATGCTCAAGTCACTTATTTTAGAAAGGTTTCATAACTCATAGTCTTAATCTCTTTAAAACAATTGAGTAACATATGTCATATATGTGAGTAGTTTATTCTTGTTATAACGATCTTATTACAAAGACCATGATCTAGAAAATGTAATATCATTTTGTCTCATCTTAGCTTCTATGCAGATGGAGGTTTCACCGGTTTTAATACAACACATCATTATTCAATACATTTTCCTTTATTAACGCTGCAGTTGGTGCTGTCGATACACATTCTCGATTTCCAAATCAAGAAACATTATCCCTTTAAAAACCAAGTACTCATTACTCACGAATGAGGTTTCACACAAACATCCACATTAAAACAAATAAGTTAAGTCTCTTATCTTATAAGACCAAGTCTCTTAACGTCTAACATCAGTAAACCATTTTCTTACCTACATAAAGCTGTTATAACCAACTTCCCATAAAGCCGTTATAACACTTTATGTTTCAAACCAATCAAATACATTAAACACATGTACGTCACCGCATTACATAGTTACACACATATCATGCTGAAGAGATAGGAAGAGGTTCACATACCTCGCGACGATTTATCGACAATAAGCAAAATGCTCCAAGTACTACAACCTTGCTAGCCCTTTCCACTCCTCGAGTAGAATACGCTACTCTTAGTACTTTCACCTATAAAGGTCACAAACGTCTATTAACCCCAAAACACAAGTTTCTATCTTTCTACGTAAAATTCGAAGACTCCCCGAACAACGTAAATCTCCTCCTCTATCGAGGCCGCCACCAAGCCAACCGTGGGGGTTTACACGCCTAACCTGACGTGTACAATTCTACTCAAGAATACTACACAAGTCTATCGCAATACCCTATGTAAATACAGTCATGGGCTTTATTCTTCAGGCTTAAGTCAAAAGACATTGCCGAATACTAAGTATAGTTCCATATATAGTATACTTCAACTATATATTCTAACAAATATGTAATTTCCAATTACAATAGAGGGACAAGATAATTACCTCGATAAGCCCAAAATTATCCAAGTTATAATGTCGATCCTGAGCAAGGTTTAGCTCCTACTCCTTGAGCTCCAAACAACCATTAGAAGTTCTAACCAACTTCTACTCAAATACTTCAACCAACTATGAAGATTTCCTTGTGGTTTCGGTTTGAGACTAAAGGACAAAAGGTAGTATTCTGACTCTACGTAAAGAGGTATCTTTGGAATACTACAAGGTACAAGGCTAAGGTATTTTGGTCATTATAACAATACTAGAGAAGTATTTCAATACCACGAGGAGGGTATTATACGAAAACAACTAGCAGTGGGGTACCCCACTGGCCAGCACCACATGAGTGGGAACCCTCGGCCAAAGGCCACACGAAAAGGGGGAGGGGGAAGGCTCTCGGCAACGAGCTCACAAAGGGGGAGGAGAGGGTTTCAAGACTTCGAAGTTTTTGGAATGGATGAAGTCTTCACACTTAGTGGGTATTTATAGCAACACCAAAGGCCAACCAAGGGCCAAGATCCTTCCAAGTGTATAGCAAGTGTAAGGGCAAGATTAAGCCAAGTGCACCCTAAACCCTACTCCACAAAACACTCCACAAAACACTCCACAAAACAAGCCACAAAGCAAGGCACACTTCAAGGGCCACCCAAGTGCCAACCCACCTCGACCGCCTCCAAATCGTCCAACGAGGTGACAAGTGTCACCCTCCCGTTGGTCCAAAAGGTTTCGTCTCTGAAAAATCCGCAAAAATACAAAACGACATAGCGAAATTTTCCTTCGCAAGTTATGTAAAACGTTTAAAAAAACGACTCTAACCAAAGTGTTGTGCACAAATGTCATTCGCCTAAGCCACCTAGGCGGGGTGACACGTGTCACCCTCCTATTGGCCCTCAAAAACGTCTTCGAAAAATATCCACAATGGCCAAAATCTCGAAAACAAAGTGGGCCCTACAAAATCAGAATTTCTCCGTGGGCCCACGTGACCATTTCCAAAAATAAAATCTCAAAATTCTAATATAATCTATGAAGTCCAAATACCAAACTGGGAATCCAATTCCCATTAACGAACCTTTTCTTCACAAATAACCGGAAACTTTTCCGAAAACTCACATCTTTCTTTCTTTTCAAAATTTCTGCCAGATTTCAGATGACGTCCTCACATACATACTCGAACTCACGGGTATAACAAGCACATTGTTATACCCGTATTTCCGCAGTATGCACGTAAGGACGCACGAGAAAATTTGAAACTTTTGATTTGTCGCCGAATTAGACTTTGTGCACAACACCCGCTTAGAGTCGCCGACTAAACGCTTTCACGCCTTTCGTAGGGGAATTTCCGGCTATGTCATTTTTAATTTTATGCGGATTTTTCCGAGAGGCGAAACGTGTTGGACCAACGAGAGGCGCCACTTGGCACCCTCCCATCAAGTGACTTGAAGGATCGGTTTGGACGAAATGAAGAGGTGGAGTTGGTAGGATATTTTGTGTGTTAGTTGGTTAAGGACACACGGGTGAATCTGCCCTACACTTGCAGGCACTTGGCTAGATCTTGGCCATTGGTTGCCTTGGCTTGTGCTATAAATACCCTCTAAGGTTGATGAACTTCTTCATCCATTCCAAATATTTCCTAAGTGTTAAAGTCCCTCCCTCTCCTCTTGTTTGACTCTCGCCCAAGAGCCCCTCCCTAGATAGGCCTTTGTGGCCGAGAGCCTCCCCTCTCCCCTTTGTGGTGGCCGTGGGTACCCCTAGCCTAGTGTTTTCGTGATAAATACCCCCTCTTGGTAGAAATACTCTCAAAAGTATTGTTATAATGCCCAAATTACCTTAGCCTTATACCTTGTTGTATTCTAAGGTTATACCTTACGAAAAGCCCGTAAATACTATTATACTTACTGTCACCACCAAACCGAAACCCTAGGAAAATCTCCATAGTCCGTTGAGTATTGTGTAAGTTGGTTAGAACTTCTGGGTGGTTTAGAGCGGTTGAGCGCCTGAGTCGAGCTAAACGATTGCCCAGATCGACTTTATACTTGGATAATTATGGGCTTATTGAGGTAAATATCTTGTCCTCTATTGTAATAGAAATTACATATTGTTAATATATAGTTGAAGTATACTATATATAGAATCAACGTAGTTATTGGCAATGTCTTTTGACTTAAGCTCGAATAATACTTACGGAATGTCTTGCGACTTAAGCCCGAATTTGAAGAAGATTATCGAATCGTAATTACTTAGGGTCAGACATGAGACTTGTGAAGTAGTACCGGAGTAGAATTGTACCCTGCTAGGTTAGATGTATAACCCCCTGGTTGGCGTAGCCGCCGATAGAGGAGGAGATTTACGCTGTTGTGGGGAGTGTCACAATTTTCTCAGAGAATGTTCTACGAAGAGACCTTATGTTAATAAGCGCTGTGGCCTTATAGGTGGAAGTACTATGCGTGGCGCGATCTACTTGGCTTAGGGAGTAGCCGCGTTTGAGGTACTTGAGCGCTTTGCTATTAGTCGATAATCGTCGCGAGGTATGTGAACCTCTTCCTATCTCTTCTAGCATGATATGTGTGAACTATGTAGTACGGTAGAGACGCATACGTGCTAAATGTATTTGATTGGTGTAAAACATAAAGTGTTATAACGGCTTTATGGGAAGTTGGTTATAACAGCTTTATGTTAGTAAGAACATACATGTGGTTTTTAAAAGGTAACTGATCTGAACTATAACGTACTTGTTATGTGTTAATAAAGAACTTGAAGTATTTCAAAAGATTTTTGAATCATTTTGAAAGAAGAAGTAATACTTGGTTTTTGAAAACTTAAGAGTTATACTAGCTTTATGGGAAGTTAGGTATAACGGCTTAAGAATGTTTTATCGATTTCGAAATCGAATGTATCGACAAACCACCGCAGCGTTAATAAAAGGAAATGTTTTGACTAATTAAGTATTATTAAAACCGAGAAACTTCCATCCGCATAAGCTAAGATGAGACAAAATGATATTTCCTAGATCACGGTCACTGTAATAAGATTGTTATAAACAAGAATATCCTACTCACATATAAGACTTATGTTTCTCAGATAGTTTTAAGGAGAATTATATTCTCAAATGAATAAGACTATGAACTACGAAACCTTTCTAAAATGAGAAACTTGAACATTGGAAATTAGGCAAACTTGATCATTGGAAAAGAATGTTGCTACTTGATTTTACAAAGAGAAGTAATTGATTTAC
Organism: Przewalskia tangutica; assembly: GCA_029844215.1. Lineage (NCBI taxonomy): Eukaryota > Viridiplantae > Streptophyta > Magnoliopsida > Solanales > Solanaceae > Przewalskia > Przewalskia tangutica. Next base: position 43,638,669 of record CM056733.1, read on the forward strand.
TTTAAAAGGATAGTCACCTATTTTATACTACGTATTGTGTGACATTGTGAAAGTAACGATCTTTTAAAGAGTTGATGTATGAAGTACTTTGGGGATAAAACCCGATTTTGTTAATCATATAGTAGAAGTACCTTGTGTGAACAACTTGATTGTATTGGTTTGTGATAGCCTTGTAATACTTTCTTGATTGCTGATAAGTAAACGTGTTGGGATGCTACGTGTGTTAGTATCTTGTGATGTTTGTGTGAAGCGGGTTTCTTGATTGTGCTATTTAACTATCGTTATGATAGTATTGTGGCATTCATCTCTTGAGATGATTCCGGTTAAGCCGCCTCCACGCGGGTAGACTCAGCGGTCGATGGACCTATGATTCGAGAATACCTCACGCAGTCCCGGCCTATGCGCGGAACTACGAGTTCCGTGTTAGTGACGCCCTTACGGGCACGCGGCCTCGCGCCACGCGATCGCAAGTCCGTGACGATGCCGGGAGTAGCTACCCTCGACGCGGGAATGCCTCACGCGGGCCGATGAGATTGGCCTACGCGAGTGCGGAGTTCCGTGGTTAGACGCTGCACATCGATATCGCGCAAGTGGCCGCCTTTGATCATGCGACGGCCTAGACGATCTTATGATACGATTCACGACCTTGTTGGTACCGTGGGTTTTTAGTAGTCGGCTATGCCTTCGCATTTACCCCCGCATGCTTTATTATGACACAGTGGGACCCGTGTTCGTGTGTGTTCCTCGTGCTTTTATATCATAGATCGCCAGCTGGCGAAGGTATCCCACGCGCATGATTGATGTTGTGGGCCCGAGACCCATTGTTATACTTGAGTGATGACTGAGGGCGTGAGTCCCGACTTGACATGATCGCTGGTTGTAAATCGTAGTTTGGTTATCATACATGTCTCCCGCTTTATATGATCGCTATGATTTCATTTACGTGATGTATTTTCGGGCCACATACTGCACTGCCAGATCGACCTCTTCGGGCCGCGTCATGCCGCAGTTGAGGTACACCGCCGTTGATCCTAGCTCTCGTGGTCACGCCAAATATTGGGAAGCTCCGCTTCTCGAGGCTTATCACGTATAGTCCCCTCGTAGTAAGTGTTTACATTCGTGGTTCAAGGGCCCCGTCCCGCCATTGTTGTCGTATCATTCTTAGAGGTCCAGAGTATCACAGGCGTGGTTTGTAAAAAAGGATTAAACTGCTCATGTTGAAAAAGTCGCTATTTATATATATACCGAAGGTAACCGCTTTTGGTTAGCCTGCCTTCTTATTTCATCGCTTTATTACATCGTTTCATGTATTGTCTTTATGTTCCGATTACTCGATGTATGTCTACTGGGTGCCCGGTAGGCACGACCACGCCCGGTTCGGTCGTGACAAAAGTGGTATCGAGCGCTTAATCCTGAAAGTGTCTACGCATCAGATCCAAGAGTCTTGATTATCGGTGTGCGCACCACACCAATAATCGTGAGGCTATAGGATATTTAGGATTGGTTTCTATTCTTCTCACTCCGAGATCGTGCCTTAGAGCCGTGTTGTAAGTTGACCTCCGACGAAATTCTTTCCTTATCGTTATGCTCCGCAGGGCAACCCGAGCCCAGAGGCGCGCAAGGCGGAGCCGCGAGTAGAGTTCAGAGGTGGCGAGGCACAGCCCAATCTTTACCTAGGTAGTGCTTCAATCGGGAGTTTTGCGACGCCACTAGCCCCAAGCAGAGTTTAGTACGGCGGCAAAGATGCTTATCGCGCCATGATATATGAACCTTCGCCCACGACCGAACAGAGAATATAGATCGCCAAGGGACAACCTCACATTAGCTATAGATTTGGCTACCGCAGAGTATACCGATGTACCGCGAGTCTTGAGGACTATCTAAAAGAGGGTTGTGCAAGAGTAATTCTTCGCTAGGCTTCGAGCATGGCACGTGCACGGCTTATGCGCAGCAGCCGAGACGCAGTAGATCGACGTTAACGGGCGACGAGAAGAGGCCGAGCAAAGAAGGTCCTTTGGTAACTTTCGAGGCGAGTCGCCTCACCAGATTAGATTTGCACCTCCACTGCGCGTAACGATCCTCCACGGTTCGTGACGTTCGAGTACGCAGGAGTTGGTCAACCTGTGGCTTCCTGCTCACAGGCGATGCACGCCATCCCGGGAATGTCATCTTTTAGGTCGGGTACTTGTTGCATCGGCGACCGCCGATCCGTGTCAAGAGAGTGTCCTCAGGAGGACTTAGCCTTCGTGATCGGTGGGTAGTTTGTCATCTCCTCACTTTGCGCCTACGGCGTGTTTGATTAGAACGACTAAGGAGTGAAGAAGAGATATAGATATATCTTTAACCCTCAGAGATCGCATGTGTGATAAGTGAGTATACCTTAAGTGCTATGTTCTGATAGCAGTGTGTTAGTCGTGATTAGATCATGGTTGTTTAACCGAGTAAGATTTTGGGGGATAGAGAAGGTGAGCCTTAGAATGTTTACGTAAAGACCTTGCAGGTGCGCCATCTCGTAAAGGTGTAGCATTATGTTTGATCCTTATCGGAGTGCATAGTGCACGTGAGTTATGTTTGGGATAGGTCCCTAGTAGTATTGAATGAAAGGGGGTAGTTGAGCTAAGAAGACCGCCAGGTTTTCGTAACGTGATTAGTGAGACTGCTCCGGACGGGAACTAGTGTTGTGCTCGCCGACGGTCGGATTGAGGCCATGATGCGGGTCAACCCGCCGCCTCTTGGGCGCGGGGGTCAGTTGTGGTGGTCCCGCCGTGGTAGGGTCACGAGGGTGTTAGGCCCAAGTTTAGTTAACCAAACAGATGAGTTCGTGGACGCGCTCGACCATGGTCGGGCCGACGGGGCAGCCCATCGTGTTCTTCGGTCGGACCGCTCACTTGGCGTTGTTGTACCGTAAAGGTTGTAAGTCGCACGGTGCCTACCTTCACCTTATGACATGTGAAGTCCCGTTACTACGCTGTTTTCGCTCGAAGTTATACCAGCAGAGTTAGGAACTCGCGAGTCTCAGACCGCATTCGCCTCGGCCGGTGTGTAGATTTCGTGGGTAGTTGTGGGATTGTTGTCTCTGTTGAGGAGTGTTTTAGCTACCATTTCGCTTTCGAATGTCGCTTTATGACGCCGTAGGGGCGAAGTGTAAGTTGCTTGGCCGATTGGTTCGATGTTGGCAAGAATCGATAGTTGGTTCAGCTTGTTCCAGCAGACCGTGGATAGGTAAAGCTTGTCTAGAAGAGGTTCCGCAAACTGCAGAAATCGTATGCGGATGATTGGCGCGACGACGCCAGAGTTCCGCCGACGGTCGGTCTTCTTGAAAGTACCACCCCGTCATGTGACGAGTTTGGAATACAGAGGAACTTAGCCCGAGTTACTTTGGGCCCTTTTGAGTTCATGTGAAGAATAGGCCAGGTTGCCTATATGTTAGCAATTGCCGTCCGACTTAGGAGGCAGTACGTCCGGTCTTTCGTATTGTTATGATCGGGAAAGTATCAGAGAATCCATCCAGAGTGTTCCCAGTTAATGATGACCACGTTAGAGATAGTGACCCCGGGTTTTGGAAACTGAAGCAGTATCAGAAATGTGGAAAGAGTTCGAGTATACGACATCCTCGTGGATCGCAGCGTTCGGCACCATTTGTTGGGTCGCCGAGCAAGGCTCGCGACAAAGTGACAAAATGGTATCTACGACGAGTACAGAGAGAATGAGCTCGCATGGCGAGCATAGGTGATGATTAGAGGTGTTTTCCTCGCGGGCTTAGATGCGGTATTTGTGCGGTTGTTTCTATGGCCATGTGTGGCAAGGATTGTTCTCGTAAGTATAGTAGTGAAGACTATACTGGCGCACGTTTGTTTTGAGACTTAGAAGGAACATTCGGGACGAATGTTTCTAAGGAGGGGAGAATGTTATACCCCGTATTTCCAGAGTATGTACGTAAGGACGTACGTAGAAAATTTGAAACTTTTGATTTGGCTTGGCCGAATTAGACTTTGTGCACAACACCCGGTTAGAGTCGTTTTTCGACGAAACGTTTTCACAGCTTTCGTAGGGGAATTTCCGGCTATGTCATTTTTAATTTTTGCGGATTTTTCCGAGAGACGAACGTGTTGACCAACGAGAGGGCGCCACTTGGCACCCTCCCATCGCGGACTTGAAGGATCGGTTTGGACGAAATGAAGAGCGGAGTTGGTAGGATATTTTGTGTGGTAGTTGGTTGGCGACACACGGGTGAATCTCGCCCTACACTTGCTAGGCACTGCTAGATCTCGCCATTGGTTGGCCTTGGCTTGTGCTATATATAGCCCTCTAAGGTTGATGTACTTCTTCATCCATTCCAAATATTTCCTAAGTGTTAAAGTCCCTCCCTCTCCCCTCTTGTTTGACTCTCGCCCAAGAGCCCTCCCTAGATAGGCCTCAGGGTCGCAGAGCCTCCCCTCTCCTCAGGCCGTGGGTACCCCTAGCCTAGTGTTT